>JAZHRO010000014.1:3750000-5000000 GCA_037157565.1 Thalassia testudinum
TGCTAGTTCACACATGCTTGCATAAAAAGAAAATAAACCCAACCCGCATCAGTATGCTACTCAAGCCCTTGATTGAAAAGATCTAAGCAAGACAAACCCTAAAATCGAGCTTTAAAACCACTTGAATCTTAAAATCTTGGACCTAATAACCTGGAGTCAAATCAAGGTGATTTTTAGGTCTTGACCTAGAATCATTCTACCATCTTTAGGGCAGGTCAGGTGAAGTTGACCCATTGGGTCAACCAACCTCCAAATTAGGTCACAACACCAAAACATCTAAAGTTCAAGTGAAAACCCTAAAGCGCCTTTGATCTTAAAAGTGGTAGACTTAAGAGGTTAAGGTCCCCATTTTGGCCTACCTGGAATCTCAGTGACAAGAGAGGTTGGGTGGGGGAAACCCTATAACCCGTGGGGACGCTCTATCGTGTAGGGGTCTTTGCGGGACTCTCCCTCTCTGGCTGCCTAGGTAACTCTCAGGTGGACGACTTTTTAATCCAGGGGTATCATCCGCCCCGAACCTCCATAGTCATCCAACATCTTTGGGTGCCTCGATTGGGTCAAAAACACCTCCAGTCCCTCATCTCTTCTCTTTAAAGCACACACATAAAATTCAGTGGGACTCTTTATGCAGATTTAATCGCTTCACAACTTGATTCTACATCAAAATTCTGATTCTACATCCTGATTCCACCACCTGATCTAAATATGTAGCCAAATTACTTAGGACTACCTTTCAAAAAACCTGAATCACAAAGATCCATGAGAGATAAGATCATTGAGGATGCCCTTGACTTCTATGAAATTGAATATAAACCCTCAACACCAATAGAAGACATTCAGGTTAATGTCCCAACAACCACAACCTTCATCATAAACTATGCCCAAGTATTATTAATTGAATCCACAAACGGATCAACCCGAGATATTCTCATAACAGGGTACATTGAGATAGAAAAATTACACAATTTTGAGTACATCCAATGCATGGGAACAACACCAAGATGATCTTGAAAAATGGGAAGAGATAATGGGATTATTAAAATAAATTATCGACCAGAAATACCCGTATATGCCACAAACAGAGGATGAACCATCATGGGGTAGTATTGAGGATCAATCCGATTTCCCAGATCTCGGGTTTGCGGCACAAAGTGGTTGTGGATTCCCAACCCAGATAGAATACAACATTGCTGATATTGAATTAGGTCGGGAAATTGCATGAGAACACAATGTTGAGCCAACCCTAGACCATAGATCACCAAGCTTAGAATGCCAAAACTCCTGCAATGATGAGAGTAGAACAGAACCTCTCAAGGGTGTAAATTTCTCCCCTTATTCTGATAAGTTGACCCTCGAAGGTTGTTCGGACCTAGATTCTAGTGACTCAACCTACATCCTAAGCCTAGAATCTAGATCTGAAACTTATTGGGAAGATTACGAGGCCCCATTTGAAGAAGATCAAATTTTCAATAAAGAATATGATTTTAGGCCTCTATTTGATGAATATCCCTCTCCAACATCCTCAGAGAATCAGATTGATTTTTCGGAAGTCATGCCAATTTACAATACAAAAATCGAGGAGTTGGACGAGTGGAGTTTTGATTGGGTCTCTCCTACCAGCCAAGAACTTGATACTAGACCAAATACGAACACCTTTTTAAGCTCAGAATTGACATCTAGGCTAGACCCCAATCAGGCTGCTGAATCCACATCATATGATTTATTCTATGGTGGAATTCTTGCTCTTGAATCTTATTTAGAACTTGATTTTCACAATATCTCTCATAATTTCGAATCCGACCATGATTTCAGAGAGACTCTGCTTCCTGAATTCGATGAACCAATATACGACCTTAGCTCACATGACTCAGTCTACGACTCCGACTCAGAGGTCCTGGTTCCCGAGATCACTGATTTAAGTTCAGGTTCCAATGACATGAAATCATTTCTTTTCGATCCTTAGGAATCAAAACCAGAAAATGCTGAGAGTGATTGTAACCCAGAGTTAGAATCTTTTCTCAATTCAGATTTCCCTCATCCTATAGACACTCTTCAGGCATTCATTTTTTATTTTGAAAGTTACTATGAGGACTCTCTACATGAAACCACCTGTCACTTCTTTCTAGAAGAGCCCTCATATACAATTCTCATTGAAGCAACCGCTTCCACATATACAAAATCGATCAAAACCCATTGTTAAACCCAACCCGCAACCGAACATAATTTCTATTCTGATTCCCTTCTCACTGAGCCGTTTGCAAATGATTCAACTCCACATCTATGTCGAGTATCAAACATTGATCAGACCGAGGAATATGCTCCATCATTCTCTGATCACCCTTGTAGGGTTTCCACATTATTCACTGATCATTTCACGGATCCCTACTCTGATCGGGCTGATTCGACTTAGCCAAACCCTGAATTTACACTTCCACATCCATCCGAGATCCATTGCATATGGTGGGTTCCACATCTCCTAATCTACATCTATCAACCCACCAGATTAATAGGGTTTTGGCTGCATCATTAGCCTGTTGATCTTAACAAGCACCTGGTTGGACCAACCAGGCTCTTTATCAAGGTGCTTGTTCTACAAAATTCTGTTGACTTGACCACTCCTTCTCCATCCCATTTTCTGCTCGGCTGAAGGTGTTGAATTTAACGCTCAACAGGAGGCAACCCATCATTCCAAAAACCCAAGATCCATCTAATTATCCATATGTACTCCACGTCTATTTCACCTTGAGTTCAGCCTTAGACTAGTCGACCCCACCTCTGGTACATGTACCAGAGCTCAAAATCGTCCGCACCAGTTAGTCCCGACCCATTCACCCACCCAATATATCTTGTTCTAAGTCCCTGAACCCAATACTGTTTCACACCCTTCATTTAAAATGATGACATTGCAAAACTTAGGCATGGGGGGTGGTAAAGTGCATGCATACAGAAACCAAGAAAAGCCAGAAGGATTCTCACAAAAAAATCACATATGTCAAAAACACCCAAAAAAATAGAAAATTATAAAAAAAAGAACAAAATATGGAGGAGGGAGCAAAATTTTGAAGCCACATAAACATGAGGAGAAAAAGAGCAAAATGACAAAAAGGAGCACAAAATGAAAAAGAAAAAGAGATAGTTATTAGTAAGAGATTAAGGTAATAACCAAAGTTCTAGACCACATCATGAAGAAAAAAATGAAGAAAAAGTGTTAATGAGAAACAAAAAGAGATTAGTAGGAACGCTAATCTTACTCCTTTTGGGATAGACTCTTAGGCTTAAGAATTTAAGTATCCACTAAGATCTGGATAATCCTCAAGAGGTTGGGGAAAATGCGAAGCTTAAGTATTAGGTCTAAGGCTTAGGGAGCATTCTGCTTCGTTAACTGACCTTCGATTTGCGAGACTCGGTAACCTAAGCGCCCGAATCCACACACAGTCTGGTTCAGTACGCATAACTATCCAAATCACGCAAATGCATTTAAATGTTCTAAAAAAAGTTGCCTAGATTAGGATCGGCCAATCAACACAAGTTGATTTAGATGAGTTCCTGGCATGGAGAGGTGGGAAATTCCCCTCGAAGATGCATAACAACATATCGTCTCCTCGGTGCTTGTCTCCTAGGATATTTAATTATCCTACCGGGGGTACGTAAGTGAAACGGCGGGTTTCACCGGGTTTATTATAGCGTTGTAGTAAAGCCGGTTATTACCAACATTTCAAATATAAATTTTTTTACTCGGAAAAATAAAAGAGTTCCCGAGGTCGAACTCAGGGAGCAAGTTGTATTCTAGAGATATACATGTTTCTTTTACAAAAATAAAGAGAGAGGGAAAGAATTTGTTGTTTTCTCTTTGTTCTGCAGAGGGGGATGCTCTTCTTTCTCTAGATCTCCTTCTTTCTCTCTTTCTTTAGATCTCCTTCTTTCTCTCTGTTCTGCAGAGGTGATGTTCTTCTTCTGCAATGGTGATGCTCTTCTTCTTCTTCCTGCTGTTCTTCCGTTGGTGATGTTCTTCTTTCTTTAGAGCTCCTTGTTCTTCTTCTTCTTTGGTTTTCTGCCTTGACCTCTCTTCTTCTTCTTCTGCTTTGGCCGTTGCTCTTCCTTCTTCTTCAGCCTGCCTTCTTTCCTGCTCTGGCTGCTGACCCTCCTTCTTCTTCAGCCTGCCTTCTTTCCTGCTCTGGCTGCTGACCCTCCGTCGTCTGACCCGGTGCTTAGACGACTTAACTATGCCTTTGCTACAGTGCAGCTCCTTCTTCTTCGTCTGCACTTCTTCTTCCGCGGGTCTTCTTCTTCTTCTTTGGCCTGCACACTTCAGAGTTTTTCGTCAAGAGGCAAAACCTACTCTACCCCCGTCCCCGCATCTCTCTTTCTCTCTGAAACCACTCCTGGGAAAGCTCTCCCAGAGCTACCGGGTAATCGGGTTCGGGTCACGCCCGGGTCCAGGCCCACCGGCGTGCGGTGGTGGGGAGGAGTGCAGGTCGGTTTAATCGGGTCGGGCCAGGTCCGCGGAGCGTGGTCACGGACGAGGCCGGGTCGGGTGAGAGGGACCTCACCCCGTGGTCAGGAGGCAGACAGCATGAGGCACTTTTTGCCTTTATGCGTCCGCGCGCCTCCGAGAAGTTCCGAGGTGGGACTAAATGTCCCACCCCAATTGAGCGCCCGTCGCAGAGGGAGCAGTGGGCGATTGTGGCTTCACGCGCGGCCTTCGCCCCATCTGCGAGCCTGGGACGTTTCGCGGAGACTCCCCGCGCAACCTGGGAGTCGAACCTGGGCGAAGGCGTGCCTGCACCTGCAGGTGGAGCTCTGCCTGCTCAGTAATGGCGACGGCGGGCGAGTCACCTGGTCACAGAAGAACGGCCTCTCGGCCAAATCAGACAGGCGGGGGACCTTCGCCGTGGCACGGCGAAGGTGGTCAGGGGGTCTGCAGGGGGCGTGATGGAGCCAACAGGTCGTCCTAGGTCAAACTGTGAGCGAAGAAGTGGGTGTGTTCGGTGGATCTGCAGAGGGCGTTTGGCGGGAAGTGGAGGGGCGGAAGAGGATCAGGGTGAGGAGGCGGAGGTTCTGCGGTGGTCGGCGAGCCGTGTGGGTCGCTGAGGTGATGGGAGCGGCTCGCCGGAGGGTGGTCGGAGGCGGAGAGGGTGAGGGTGAACAGGAGCGGTCGAGGGTTTAATCAAATAAAAGACAGTGAGGAAAAGAAAGAGGGGGAGGTGGGGAGGAGTTCTGACCTAGCTATGGAGACGAAAGGGGCCGAGACAGGGCGACAGCCGTATCGACTGTCGCCGGAGAAGAAGATGCCCAGGGGAAGGGGCGGCGGCGAGCAGAGGGCTGGAGAGGCGCCAGCTGGGTACGGCGTGGCGCAGGAAGAGCAGGGGAGGAGGTCTCTGCTGCTGGTATTACGGCAGAGCGAAGAGGAGGAGGGGGAGGAACCGCCGGAGCTGGTGGGCGTCTGCCGGAGGGAGAGGAGAAGAAAGTTGGGGGTTTTCTCCGTCAGATCCAGGCTGCCCTGGTCGGTGGAGCAGCGGGGGGTATTTATAGGGATGAAACAGGGAGGAAGGCGGAGGGAGACGACGTGTCTCCCTCGCCGGAGAATGGTCGGAACATGAACCCATACCGTCCGTGCGTTCGCACGGCCGGTATGGTGAGCTACAATGACCAGGGGGGTGCTCCTGCGACGGCTGACGACGCAGGGCACCCCCGGTTTACTTGCCAGGTCCCCCACCTCACCCTGCGCGGCGCCATGCTCCGCGCAAGGTCGCCGGAGCATGGTGCTGGCAGGGTTTTGCAGGAGGGACCTGATTGCAAAGAACGAAGGAGAGTTAGGGGTTAAAATGCGAGGGTTCAAAAGTTGAGGGCCAAAGAGTAAATATATGAGGACCAAAGTGTGAAGTCGGTCAAGGAGGTTTCTTCTTAGGCTCAAGTTTTTATACATGACTAATTAGGACCTAAGGAAACTGATGGTGAATTTTATTTTCATATTAAACCTTGTTTGACCGGTCAATTTGCGCAAAAACCCAAATTAAGTTATTAATTGGGCATGGTTCTCAATGTAGGTCAAAATGGGTTCTAAAGGCCAAATTGAAGGTTCTAAACCCTAGAGATTATTTTTCTATGAATTTTAGAGGGTTTATTCTATTTTTACTTTGCCTCGAACCTTGTGAATTGAAGTGGGTTGTTTTAGGGTTACAGATTATCATTTGGTTCCTTGGAAGTGCTGTAGCCCTTGCTAGATCATTTCATCCCACTTTTATTCTTATTAAGCTGTTTTGACCTGTGTTTGGTCCCTGAATTACCCTGCATGCAGTTTATACTGGTAAAATTGCACTTTTACCCCTTATGACTGGTTTTTTTCTCAAACTCAGAATTCTCTGAGTTAAGCCTTTCCTTGAGATATGTAGGAGCTTTTATCCTTTGTATTGGGTCAAAATGAGCTAGTTATGGCTCATGATGAGGTTCTCATCATACCCCCATGCCTAGCTTTTGCTAGTCCCTTAGCAAAAACTTAAGGTTTCAACCCTTGTTCTAGACCATGAAGTTTTCAATAGTTTTAGATAAGTGCCTTCATAGATTAGGTTAGAATGCTGATCATAGGCCTAAAAGGTACTCTAGTACCAATCAAGATCCAAATCTGTCTAGCCTTAGCCTCAGTCTTTTAGCAAAGGTTTTTATGGCCCACAAGAACTAACCTAAGGTTTATTGGACTTCGTGGTTAAAGCACCCGTGCTTAAAATGATTTTAGCCCTGGCTCAGTTCGCAGTGCGTTTTGTAAGAGAGATAGAAAGTTTTTCTGTTTGGAGAGTTTTCTCTCTCTTTTTCTTTTTAGTTCTAGCCTAGGATTGGCTTTTCAACACGGTCTGTATCAGATTCCTTGCTCCCATCATCAATCCTCAAGGGTTCCTGGTGATCGATGCTTCGAGATAGCACCGCCCATGGCAACCCCCGGAACCCTGGCTATTGAGATTTCGAGATAATCCCATCCATGGTATTCCGTGGCCGAATCCAGACCCTGGCAATTGACACTTCGAGATAATGCCATCCATGGAATCTGAACCAGCAGAGTGCTTACATGCCCCCCGTAGGATATGTAAATATCCTAAGAGACAAGCACCGAGGAGATGATATTTTGTTACGCGTCTTCGAGGGGATTTCCCGCCTCTCTGCGCTGGGAACTCGTCCAAATCAACTTGTGTTGATCGGCCGCTCCTATTCTAGGTGTTCTTTTCAGATTTTTGCGACGCTTCTGCGTGATTCTGATTTTTACGCTTACTGAACCAGGCTGTGTGTGAGGTTAGGGTGCTTAGGTTACTGAGTCCCGTAAACCAAAAATTAGTTAACGAGGCCGAATACTCCCTAAGCCTTAGACCTAATACTTCAGCTTTTCATTTTCCTCAACCTCTTGAGGAGTGTCCAGATCTTAATGGGTACTAAGAGTCTATTCAAGAATGCCTAAGGTTTGCATTCTTTACTAATCTTATTGTGCACTTTTCTTGAATGAGGTCTAGAACTTAGGTTAATTCCTTAGTTCCTTACTAATGACTATCACTTTTTCTCATAATTTTGTGCTCCTTTTTCATTTTGTTTCTTTTCTCCTTCACAAAATTTTCCTTCTCCTCTTTTCCTCTTATTCTTTTTCGAAAATTTTTTAATTTTTATGGTATTTTTGGCATATGTGAATTTTTTGTTTGAAACCTTTTCTTACGAGTTTTTGCACTTTCATACCCCCCCATGCCTAAGATTTGCAATGTCCTCATTGTAACCTAGGGGTTTTTATTCAACTAAGTTCATACATTAGGATAGCTGTTTTGATGAGTGAATGGGTCGGGGTGACTGTTGCGGACGATTTCTAATCTCAGATGCAAGCACCTGAGGTGGAGTCGGCTGTCCTAAAGTGTGAACTTCAAGTGCAAAAAGCTGTCAGAACAAGTTTCAGGTTTTCAAAGAGAATGACGGGCTGCCTCCCGTTGAGCGCTAAATTTGATGCCTTCAGCCAAGCGGGAAATGCGATGGAGAGGGGATGGTCAAATCAGCAGAGTTTTGTAAGACAAGCACCTTGATTAAGAGCCTGGTTGGTCCAACCAGGTGCTTGTTCAGATCAACAGGCTGATGATGCAGCCCAAACCCAATCAATCTAGTGGGTTGATAGATGTGGATAAAAAAGTGTGGAACCCACCATAAACTATGAGGCTCAGATGGATGTGGAAGTGTAAACGCAGGGTTTGGCTGTGCCGAATCAGCCTGGTCAGAGTAGGGACCCGTAGGATAATCAGTGGTTGATGCAGGAACCCTACAGGGGTGATCAGAGAATGATAGAGCATGGCATGTAGTCTGATCAATGTTCGAAACCCGATGTGGAAATGCAATCGGCTTGGTGAGAGGTGAATCTGAATAGAAATTGAGTCCGGTTGCAGGTTAAGGTTGGGAAGAGGTTTTGATCCGTTCTGTGTGTGCGGCTGAGGTGGCCATTGTGTACGAGGGCTCTTCTAGAGACGGATGATAGGTGGTTTCCTGTAGAGAGTCCTCTGGGTAACTATCAAATGCCGGAAGAGTGTCTGTAGGATGAAAGAAATCGGATTCGAGAAAAAATTTGGATTCTGGGTTACAATCACTCTTGGCATTTTCTGTTTTTGGTTCCTGAGGATCGAAAAGGAATGATTCTGTGTTATCAGTGATCTCGGGAATCAGGACCTCAGAGTCAGAGTCATGTGAACTGAGGTCGTGGATAGGCCTGGTGTGTTCAGGAAGGGGAATCTCTCCGCAATTATAGTCAGATCTGAAATTGTCGGAGAGTTGGCGAAAATGATCATGAATTCCACCACAGCACAAATCATCAGATGTGGAATCAGCAGCCTGACTGGGTTCTAGCCTATATGTCACTTCTGGGCTCAAAAAGATGTTCTGTTCAAGCTCTAAGCTGGTAGGATAGATCCCTTTAAAACCTTGCTCATCCAACTCCTCAATTTCTGTATCATAAATTGGCATGTTTTCTGAAAAATCAATCAGATTTCCTGAGGGTGTTGGAAAAGGACATTCATCAAATAAAGGCCCGGAATCATATTCTGTAAAAATTTGATCTTTCTCATAAGGGGCCTCATAATCTTCCCAATAAGTTTCAGATCTAGGTTCTAGGCTTGGGATGTGGGTAGAATTATTAGAACCTAAGTCTGAATAACCTTCGAGGGTTACCTTATCAAAACAAGGGGCGGAATTTATACCCTCCAGAGGTTCAATTCTAATCTTGTTATTGCAGGAGTCTTGGAGTTCTAAGCTTGGTGATTTACGGCCTAGGGTTGGCTCAGCATTGTGTTCTCCTGCAACTTCCCAACCTATTTTAATGCTATCTTCTATTTGGGTTGGAATTTTACAACCACTTTGTGCCTCAATCCCGAGATCTGGGAAACTGAATTGTTCCTTAATACTGTTCCAAGATGGTTCATCCTCTGTTTCTGGTTTATACGGGTATTTCTGGTTGATAATTTGTTCTACTGATTTCATCATTTCTACCCGTTTTATAAGGGCATCTTGGTGTTGTTCCCAAAGTACAGGATTTGTTAAGCATTGAAGGTATTCAGATTGGTGTAATTTTTCCATCTCAATGTATCCTGTCATGAGCATGTCTCGGGTTGATCCTTTTGAAATTCCAGTCAATAGAATTTGGGCACAGTTTATGATGAAGGATGTGGTTGTTGGGACATCAACCTGAATATCTCCTATTGGTGTTGAGGTTTTTTCTTCTTTTTCATAGAATTTTATGGCATCCTCGATCATTTTATCTTTCATAGATCTCCGATATTCAGGTTTCTTGAATGGTAGTCTTGCTAGGTAATTAGGCTGCATAATTGGATCAGGTGGTGGAATAGAATCAAAGTTTGAATCAAGATGGAAGAAGGGGATTTTGTTCAGAATCAGAGGAAAGAGGGGCTATGTGAATGATTTCTGCAAAAACAAAGGAGCCGAGGCTTAGCCTCGGGGAGAGTGAATTTCTATAGGAGGTTTCAAGGACCTCCTGAAAAATACTGAAGGGCTGGATGAGATAAGCAGGTGCTGGACCCAATCAAGACACCCAAAAATTGTTGGGTGACTATAGAGGTTCGGGGCAGATGGACCCCTTGATCAGAAAGATCGTCCACCTGAGAATTACCTGGGCAGCCAGAGAGGGAGAGTCCCGCGAAGACCCCTACACGGTAGAGCGTCCCCACGGGTTACAGGGTTTCCCCCACCCGACCTCTCTTGTCACTGCGGTTCCAGGTAGACCAGAATGGGGATCTTGACCTCTTAAGTCTACCAATTTTAAGATCAGGGTGCTTAAGGTTTTCACTTGAACTTTAGTCTTTTAAGTGCAAAGAGTGACCTAATTTAAGGTTGGTTGACCCAAGGGGTCAACTTTACCTCTTGTTTTCTTTGAGAGCTTTTAGGTCCTGTCTTTTAGGGTTCAAGTGTTTAGAGAGCCAATTGTTTTAGATTTTCTTTGAATAGGTATTTTCAGACAAGGGCTTGGGCACACTTCATTTGGTTTTCTCAATTCTTGCTTAAGGAGTGTGTCTCTAAATCCCTAGTGTTGGATCCTAGGTTGGCTCTACTTGGTCCAGTTAATTCTTTGTTGGGTAATTAGGGCTCAAGCAAGAATGTGTTAGCCCTTAAATACCCTTAATAGTGTGCAGAAATAATGAGTTGAAAACATGCAACTTTTATGGTTACTAAATATGGAAGACAGGTTAGCCCTATATTGCTTGTTCTTTTCTTTTCTTCCTCTTTAGAGCTTAGGGGTTAATAGTGAGAGGAAAAATTTACCTGTCTTTGGTGTGGTTGCTTGTCTTCTTGAGTTCCTGTAGCTGCACAAAAGAGAGGAGATTATCAGAAAAAAAAAAAAAAAAAATACAGGAATGTTTACCTCTAGAATAGCCGTTGCTCCCCGGCAGCGGCGCCAAAATGAAACGGCGGGTTTCACCGGGTTTGTTATAGCGTTGTAGTAAAGCCGGTTATTACCAACATTTCAAATATAAATTTTTTTACTCGGAAAAATAAAAGAGTTCCCGAGGTCGAACTCAGGGAGCAAGTTGTATTCTAGAGATATACATGTTTCTTTTACAAAAATAAAGAGAGAGGGAAAGAATTTGTTGTTTTCTCTTTGTTCTGCAGAGGGGGATGCTCTTCTTTCTCTAGATCTCCTTCTTTCTCTCTTTCTTTAGATCTCCTTCTTTCTCTCTGTTCTGCAGAGGTGATGTTCTTCTTCTGCAATGGTGATGCTCTTCTTCTTCTTCCTGCTGTTCTTCCGTTGGTGATGTTCTTCTTTCTTTAGAGCTCCTTGTTCTTCTTCTTCTTTGGTTTTCTGCCTTGACCTCTCTTCTTCTTCTTCTTCTGCTTTGGCCATTGCTCTTCCTTCTTCTTCAGCCTGCCTTCTTTCCTGCTCTGGCTGCTGACCCTCCTTCTTCTTCAGCCTGCCTTCTTTCCTGCTCTGGCTGCTGACCCTCCGTCGTCTGACCCGGTGCTTAGACGACTTAACTATGCCTTTGCTACAGTGCAGCTCCTTCTTCTTCGTCTGCACTTCTTCTTCCGCGGGTCTTCTTCTTCTTCTTTGGCCTGCACACTTCAGAGTTTTTCGTCAAGAGGCAAAACCTACTCTACCCCCGTCCCCGCGTCTCTCTTTCTCTCTGAAACCACTCCTGGGAAAGCTCTCCCAGAGCTACCGGGTAATCGGGTTCGGGTCACGCCCGGGTCCAGGCCCACCGGCGTGCGGTGGTGGGCGAGGAGTGCAGGTCGGTTTAATCGGGTCGGGTCAGGTCCGCGGAGCGTGGTCACGGACGAGGCCGGGTCGGGTGAGAGGGACCTCACCCCGTGGTCAGGAGGCAGACAGCATGAGGCACTTTTTGCCTTTATGCGTCCGCGCGCCTCCGAGAAGTTTCGAGGTGGGACTAAATGTCCCACCCCAATTGAGCGCCCGTCGCAGAGGGAGCAGTGGGCGATTGTGGCTTCACACGCGGCCTTCGCCCCATCTGCGAGCCTGGGACGTTTCGCGGAGACTCCCCGCGCAACCTGGGAGTTGAACCTGGGCGAAGGCGTGCCTGCACCTGCAGGTGGAGCTCTGCCTGCTCAGTAATGGCGACGGCGGGCGAGTCACCTGGTCACAGAAGAACGGCCTCTCGGCCAAATCAGACAGGCGGGGGACCTTCGCCGTGGCACGGCGAAGGTGGTCAGGGGGTCTGCAGGGGGCGTGATGGAGCCAACAGGTCGTCCTAGGTCAAACTGTGAGCGAAGAAGTGGGTGTGTTCGGTGGATCTGCAGAGGGCGTTTGGCGGGAAGTGGAGGGGCGGAAGAGGATCAGGGTGAGGAGGCGGAGGTTCTGCGGTGGTCGGCGAGCCGTGTGGGTCGCTGAGGTGATGGGAGCGGCTCGCCGGAGGGTGGTCGGAGGCGGAGAGGGTGAGGGTGAACAGGAGCGGTCGAGGGTTTAATCAAATAAAAGACAGTGAGGAAAAGAAAGAGGGGGAGGTGGGGAGGAGTTCTGACCTAGCTATGGAGACGAAAGGGGCCGAGACAGGGCGACAGCCGTATCGACTGTCGCCGGAGAAGAAGATGCCCAGGGGAAGGGGCGGCGGCGAGCAGAGGGCTGGAGAGGCGCCAGCTGGGTACGGCGTGGCGCAGGAAGAGCAGGGGAGGAGGTCTCTGCTGCTGGTATTACGGCAGAGCGAAGAGGAGGAGGGGGAGGAACCGCCGGAGCTGGTGGGCGTCTGCCGGAGGGAGAGGAGAAGAAAGTTGGGGGTTTTCTCCGTCAGATCCAGGCTGCCCTGGTCGGTGGAGCAGCGGGGGGTATTTATAGGGATGAAACAGGGAGGAAGGCGGAGGGAGACGACGTGTCTCCCTCGCCGGAGAATGGTCGGAACATGAACCCATACCGTCCGTGCGTTCGCACGGCCGGTATGGTGAGCTACAATGACCAGGGGGGTGCTCCTGCGACGGCTGACGACGCAGGGCACCCCCGGTTTACTTGCCAGGTCCCCCACCTCACCCTGCGCGGCGCCATGCTCCGCGCAAGGTCGCCGGAGCATGGTGCTGGCAGGGTTTTGCAGGAGGGACCTGATTGCAAAGAACGAAGGAGAGTTAGGGGTTAAAATGCGAGGGTTCAAAAGTTGAGGGCCAAAGAGTAAATATATGAGGACCAAAGTGTGAAGTCGGTCAAGGAGGTTTCTTCTTAGGCTCAAGTTTTTATACATGACTAATTAGGACCTAAGGAAACTGATGGTGAATTTTATTTTCATATTAAACCTTGTTTGACCGGTCAATTTGCGCAAAAACCCAAATTAAGTTATTAATTGGGCATGGTTCTCAATGTAGGTCAAAATGGGTTCTAAAGGCCAAATTGAAGGTTCTAAACCCTAGAGATTATTTTTCTATGAATTTTAGAGGGTTTATTCTATTTTTACTTTGCCTCGAACCTTGTGAATTGAAGTGGGTTGTTTTAGGGTTACAGATTATCATTTGGTTCCTTGGAAGTGCTGTAGCCCTTGCTAGATCATTTCATCCCACTTTTATTCTTATTAAGCTGTTTTGACCTGTGTTTGGTCCCTGAATTACCCTGCATGCAGTTTATACTGGTAAAATTGCACTTTTACCCCTTATGACTGGTTTTTTTCTCAAACTCAGAATTCTCTGAGTTAAGCCTTTCCTTGAGATATGTAGGAGCTTTTATCCTTTGTATTGGGTCAAAATGAGCTAGTTATGGCTCATGATGAGGTTCTCATCAGTAAGCACTCTGCTGGTTCAGATACCATGGGCGGCATTATCACGAAATGTCGATTGCTAGGGTCTGGATTTGGCCACGGAATGCCATGAGCGGAATTATCTCAAAATCTCAAAAGCCAGGGTTCTGGGGGTTGCCATGGGCGGTGCTATCATGAAGCATCGATTGCCAGGGACCTTTGAGGATGATGATGGGGACAAGGAATCCGATACAGACAGTGTTGAAAAGCCAATCCGAAGCTAGAAATAAAAAGAAAAGAGAGAGAAAACTCTCCAAACAAATAAATCCTCTATTTCTATCTTACAAAAATACACTGCAAACTATACCAAGGCTAAAATATGTCTCAAGCATGGGTGCTTTAATTGCAGAGTTCAACAAGCCTTAGGATAGTTCCTGCGGGACTTAAAAACCTTTGCGGAGGACTAAGGCTAACGTTGGCTAGGTTCAGATCTTGATTGGTACTTGAGTAACTCTAGGCCTATCATCAGCATTCTAACCTAAAAGAAAAAAAGAAAAAAGCACTTATCATAATTAGTGAAAGAAACTCATGGTCTAAAATAGAAGTTAAAACCTTGAAATTTTGCTAAGGGACTAGCAAAAGCTAGGCATGGGGGTATGATGAGACCTCATCATGAGCCCTAACTAGCTCATTTTGACCTGAGAAAGAGAATAAAAGCTCCTACATAACCTAAAGAAGAGCCTAATTCAAGGAAGAACTGCTCTGAGATGAAAACATGAAATAAAGGGTAAAACTATAATTTTACCATTGTAGTACATCAACGGGATTTCTTAGTGATTAAACATAGGTCAAATGGTCTTAACAAGATGAAAAGTAGGTTGGTTCAGTCAGAAAAGGGTTATTGTGAGAGCTTAGAATTAAATGACATTTTGTAACCTTAAAATAGACCCGCTTAATTCAACAAGATTCTGGTCTGGATAAAAATCAACTGAACCCTCTAAAATTCATGGAAAAATATCCTTTAGGGTTTAGAACCATCAAATTGGCCTTTGGAACCTATTTTGACCTAAGTAGGGGTCCTAGCTAATTGTTTAACCTAATTTTGGTTTTTGTGTAAAATGTCTAGTCAAACATGGTCAAACCTAAAATCCAACTTCACCATTAGATTCCTTAGGTCAAAATTAGGTTTGTATCAAAATTTGGACTTAAGGGGAGGTCACCTTGACCTACTTTTCAAAACAGTCCACCCAATTACATTTTGACCCCTAGCTTTTGAAAATCATTGCGTAGAACCCCCTATCCTCCTCGCCACTCTTACAATTAGGTCCCTCCACCATTAAAGTGGAGGAGTCCTACTCCGACGAGGAATTTAGGGGGATTGCTCTCTGATTCCTCAGAGATCGCCTCCCAGATTTGGAAGGGAGATTCTCTGAGGAATTCCCTTCCATCTGAGTGTAATTCCCTGACTTGATTTACACCCAATCTCTCATGCGAAAGCTTGAGAGATTTGGGTATCTCCCTAAATCCTTCTCCAACAAGGACTATTACTCTTGGAAGATTGCCTTCCAAGCATAAGAGCCCCTACCAGCACCTATAAAGAGACCCTCATCTCTGGCCGCACATTTTCAGCATGACTTGGCCGAAGAACCACCCCGAATTTCATCCCTTCTCCTCCGGCCAGGTGTCCAGCAGGCTTCGGTGATCCCTCCTCATTCTCGTCACTCTGCCACAATACCAGTGGCAGAGCCATCTTCACCATCTTCCTCCATGTCATGCCATACCTGCGCGCGTGTCTCCATCCCCGTCCTCGTTGCCGTTCTCCCTCCTCTGGACACTTCTTCTCTCGTGGCAGTAGGTACGGCCAGCTGCCTTTCCATCCCCTTTCGTCCATTAAATTAGGTCAAAATGCTTCCCCTCTCTCCTCTCTTCATTTTCCCTCTCTTTCTTTTCACTTTAAAACCTTCAATGCCGCAGACCACCACCACCTTCTCCATCTCCGGCTAACCACCAACGAAGGTGCTTCCACTGCTCCGCACTTCCACATGCCTTGCCAGACCCCTCATCACCACCGCCATTATCCACTAATCGTCATCCACTCCTCCACTGACCACCAACACCTCCATACTTGCCCACCGACCTAACCCTCCTTTACGGCCACAGAGTGACCTAGGCATGCACGCCTAGGCTGCCCCGCAGCTAGCCACCTGCCTAGGCACCTTCGCCATGCCATGGCAAAACTACCTATGTGCTCTAATGGGGCCAAAAGGTCGTGTTCAGTGAAGTGCAGGTCTAATCCTCCACTGCCATTAACGCTAGCCTGAAGAAGCTGGTATCTTCGCTCCAAGACACATCACCCCAGGTAGACAAGCCCCAGGTGCACGGAATCCTTCCACGACACTTTCGCACTCGGCTATTGATGGCTTCAGCAACTACAGCTGTGGCAATTGATCGAAGCACCTCACCTGCGGGTGCGAATGAAGCGGGTGGGACTTTTAGTCCCACCTCGGAAAGCCAGGAGTGCGCAGAGTGAGATATATTGATTTTGTGTTTTTAGCTTAGATCCTCAAGTACACGGGGTGAGGTCCCCTCGCCCACTCACATCGGCCTCGTCCGCAACCTATGCCCCCGTGGACCTGGCTGACCGACCCGATTAACCCTGCACTCCGCTCACACCACCCACGCCGATGCACCTGGACTAGGGCGCGCGACCCGACCCGATTACCCGGCTAGCTCTGAGAGAGCGAACCCAAGAGAGAAATAGAGAGAGTGTGTATGCAGGGAGGGTAGGGGATAGGTTTTGCGCTCGTGTGCATGTGCAGGGAAGAGAAGAAAGGAAAAGGAAGGTGCAGCTGCTGAGAAAGGCTAAGGAAGAGGCAGCTGCTCAAGGACTTGTGAAGGAACAGTTGAAGGCAGAAGCTAAAGGAAAAGAAGAGAAAGGAAGAAGAAGCCAAGGAGCCAAAGCCAGAGAGTGAAAGAAAAGAAGAAGAAAGGAGCCACAGAAAGAAAGAAGAAAGAAGAGAAGCCAAGAAGGAGAAGAAGGAAAGAGAACCAAAGAAAGAGGAAGCTGAAGAGAGAGCCAAGCCAAGAATCAATCTTTTTATTCTATTCCTCTCAATTTCTCTTCTATTTTGCTACATTTTAATTCATAAACTCCTGTATTTTATTCTAAATTAGATTTTGAGTAGATTTAAGCGTTCAAATCACATTGATTGAGATTAGTGCATAAATTTCATTTGCTCCCTATATTCGACCTCAGACTTAACAATTCGAGTAATAAAATCTTCTTATTTGCTTACAATGCTTGATCGACTGTACTACAACGTGACGAGACTTACACAAAAACCCTGATTGAGCATGTGTTAACAGCCGATTCTTGGAGAGAGGTTGAGGAGGTGATCCAACATCTTGGCATGGAGATGGTGGTGGCCATGGTGAAGCAACTTGTGAAGGTGGAGTGGAAGTGGAATGTAGCTAAGCTAAATGGAAGCCAAGAGTGAATAGGTGCAAATGGCCACCCCTTAGGTCTTTTTATAGACCTAAGGGAAGCTCTCTAGAGAATTATGGAATTCTCTAGAGAAGCCTATGGTGGGAGCTCATGGGACTGTGAGAGAGAGAGGGTGGATGGTGGTTTTTAGATCCACCAAATGTTGATCTAAAAATTGAATGGCTCTTGGTTGCTAATTTTAGCAACCAAGGCAACAATACATGGTAGAGAGTTCTAGAGAACTCTAGGCTAGGTATTTTCGTGTGGATGTTGTGTGTGGGTGTGTGTGGGTCGAAACTTAGGTGGCTAGGTTGATTAGGTTAGGTTCTAGTGGGTTTAGGTCAAGGTAGGTCTCAAATTAGGGTTGTAAACCCTAATTCACTAAGGTAAAGTGCAATTAAACTTAACACAAGTTTAATTTGGTGTGTGAAAACTTAATTGAGACTAAAATAACTCAATTAAGTCAGGTCTAGGTCAATTAGACTCTCATTGAGTCCAATTAGATAGTGTGTGCTGAGATAAGGGCTCAATTGGACTCAATGAGTCCAATTGAATAGGCTGATGGAATTGACTAAGATCCAAGTCAATTAGGTTTAGTGAGGACCTAATTATGTCCTTAAGGAGATCTAGAGGTGATGTACTAAGGTTAGGGCACCTTAATTTAGATTCCTATGGGGTTAGAATTGGGTTTAGGGGGCTAGAGATCCAACATCAAGGCTTGAATTCCAAAACAGGAACTGGAGGATAGTATCAGACATCTAATAAAGTTGTCAGGCATCTTATAGTGAAAAATCAGAAGTCCAGACTTGTTGTCTATACATCCAATCAGAGTCAGGAGGGATTTTGGGTTCTATTTTGGGTATTCTACAGAAATTGGACATCTGACCATGTGTCTGGACATCCAATAACACTGCAGAAGTGGGTTTAAGGTATGCGGGAGTTGGCTAAGGGTTATGGATGTCCTTAACTCATCTGGACATCCAGATAGAGGCTAGAATTAGGGTTTTAAGGTTTCCTAGGGTGCGGTGACCTAATCTAAGGGTGGCTAAGGCTTGGGGAGGCTTTTAGGCTATCCTAGGGCTAGGACCTAAGTTCTTCACAATTTATTACTTTATTCTTACTTAATAGAATAGCATACCTTAACTCCCTTACATTATTATCTACTGTATCTAATCTAAATCTTCCACTCCAACTCTGCTACAACACCAGTTATCCTTTATTCTTCTGATCCAGCTTTAGATCCAGCTTCAGATCTACCTTCTGATCAACTTGTTACCTGTAATTGGCATAATGTACCTAATCAGCATATTATAGCATTATTTTATGCATAGCTAAATGAAAGCAGTAAAGATGCAAATAATGCTTATGCATGCATGAATCACCCTAACTTATGCTAAGTCCTAGCCTAATTTAGGTCAATTACGACCTATGATTGCTGCGCAATCAATCATTGAATCTCACCACTAATGTGTACACACTAATTGGCCTAAAATTTCTATTAAAGTATGTTCCTAGGTCTATAGAAGCATCATACATTATAAATATTGAATAGCATGCATCATTATGCATTTACGTTGAGATTATATTGAGCTGAGCATTTGATTGAGCTTATCATGGTCTAGGAGGTTGAGACTGCAATGGCTAGCCTGAACTCTGAAGGCTCCCCAGGCCCTGATGGATTCCAAGTCTTCTTCTAAAAGGAGTTTTGGCCGGTGGTGAAATCAAATGTGATGGATGTCATAAAGGAGTTTCAAGAGGGTAATTCAGGCTTTGAAAGAATCAATAAATCATATCTTTTCTTACTTCCAAAGAAGAAAGGAGCTGAGAGTTTGTAGGAGTTCAAACCAATAGCTTTGAAAAGCTCTATTTATTTGATAATTGGCAAAGTCTTGGTGAACAGACTAAAAGGAGTTCTTGCACACCTAATAAATCTAGTACAGTCAGCTTTCCTCCCCAATTGTTTGCTGCAAGAGTCTTTTATTGTAGCGCAAGAGATGGTTAATGGATGGCATAGGCGAAAATGTAAAGCCTTCATGTGGAAGGTGGACTTCTCTAGGGCTTTTTACTCGGTGTCCTGGCTATACTTATGGGAGATTATGAAGAGAAGGGGATTCCCTCCAAAATGGATCCAATTGATGAAAAGGTGCATTGCAACCTGTTGAACGGGCTAAATGGGAGTTTTCAATATCATTTCATTGTAGCACACACTCCTAAATAGCTCAATCAACAGATAAAATTTATAACTTGGAATCTAAATTGAAGTCCGAGGTCGAACATATGGAGTAAATATGGAATTCACGCCTTAATCTTCAATTGTATATAAATGAGCATAATAAATGAAGCCAAATACATGATATTCAATGAATAATATCTACTCAATTTGATATTTATTGACAAAGATGAGTACTTCAAGAGTGTGATATGACAAAAAGAATTCTAAGATAAAATAATGATGATTTAAATCACTAATTATTAGTCTAAGCACATATATATCAATTACTCAAATAATACTACAGTATCCTCAATTGGAAATGCCACGCAAGATAAGTGGCCATAGTATCAAGCTTCAATGCCACATCAGATGTCGCCCAAAGTCTTCAGAGGACTTAAGTGATCAAGCCTCTCAAAGCCTTCTTCCTTGCTTCTTCTCTTCTCTATCTCTTCTTTTTTTGCCTCAGCTTTCCTTCCTTCCCTTCTCGAGCCTTCTCCTTCTTCTTTTAGAGAACACAAGGGTTCTCTCTCACGACTAAGTGTTGGATAGGGTTAAGCATCAGAGAGCAAAATGCCCCTGCTCTCTTACAACTCCTCTTCCTTTCTCTCAAACCCAGCGCATAGTTGGATCAATAGCCAGCCATATGGATACAGGTAACTAGGTTTGACCAGGGTTACCAGCGTGGGTGGTGACCAAGGAGTGAATGAAGTGTGAAGGGGACCTCACCCCATGTTCTTGAGGCAAATAGCCTAGAGCACAAAACCGTAATAAGCGCATGCGGGCACTCTTCTCCCACTGATGTGGGACTATCTCCACATCTCTTTTACATGTGCATGACCGCAGTAGCTGCTTCTCCAATTGAGGACCTGAAGTGGTGCTTGGAAGGTATCAGCTCGACCTAGAGGGTGTAGCTTGGAGCTCTCGTGGTTGGAGCTGGAAAAACACTGCCAGAGATAATGGCTCGGCAACAGAGCTCTAGTGGGATACCTGAAATACAAAATACGGGCTAAAAGCCTCGGTTAAAAGCTTAGAAGTGTTGCAAGGATGCAGTGAGGGTGTTGGTGGCGGTGGTGTGATGCGAGGGCGGTCGTAGGTGGTTAGCGAAGGCGGATTTGGTGGTGCGTCAGTGGGGTGTTCGGGGCATGTTTGGGTGGATGGAATGGCAAATAAATATAGGGGTTTGGTTCATGGAGGTGAGGCGGAGGTGTAGGAAGTGTTGGCAAGGCATGTGGCATGGTGGAGCGATGGGAAGCCTCGCCAGAGATGTGGTTGGAGATGGAGAAGATGACGGTGAACGGCGGCATCGGGGGCTAAACCTAGGGATAAGGAGAGGAAAAAGAATGTAGAGGGAGAAAGGAACCTATCTAACCTAATTCTAATGGACGAAAGGGGAGAAAGGACACCGGGTATGGTATGGCCGACGTCGGAGAAGGAAGTGCCTCTGTTGAGGGAGAATGACGAGGATGAAGGTGGAAGGCAGCGCCTACTGGTATTGAGAGATGCGGAGGAAGGTGAGGAAGAAGAACCGACTGCCTATTGTATGTGGTGGCTAGCAAAGAATGTAGATGGAGAAGCTCACCAGAGCTTGCGTAGGAGTTGGCCAGAGAGAGGAGAATAAGGGGGTATTTTGGTCCAAACCAAGCTACGGATGTAAGGTTTGCATTAGGGAACCTTTTATAGGCAATAGGAGGTTGTTCCAAGCTTGGAAGCTCAGAGTTTTTGCAACCATAGGATACCCTTCCTTTCAAAAAGTTCACATGAGCTTTTGAGGAAGAATTAGAGCCTAAGATGTGGCCCAAATGGAAGAGGATTTTCTCAGGAGTCCTCCTTCCAATTTTGGAAGAGATTGGGCGTGAAATTAGGGAGAACTCCTTAATTGAAAGGTTGGTGCTTGATGTGTTCACACGACCATGACGGTGGGGCCCTGTTGGTGAAGAAGATGACAAAGTTAGGGGGTCCTTGCAATAGATTTTGAAAGATAGGGGTTTAAGTGAGAGAGAAAGAGTATGACTAGACCAGAATGCAAACTAGGTCAAGATGATCTCTGATTGAGCCCAAATTTTGGTACAAACATAATTTGGACTCAGGGAATTTGATGGTTAAGGTGGATTTTGGTTTTGACTAAGTTTTACTGAGTAATTTATGTAGAACCCAAATTAAGGAAACTGTCCATTTGAGACTCTATTTTAAGTCAAAATGGGTTCCAATGGTCATATCAAGGATACTAAACCTTATAGAATATTTTTGGAGTTCCTTGTTTGAGCCAGGGTAAACTTGATTTCCAAACTCCCTATGCCTAGCTCGATCAAGGACATCCAATCTTTTCTGGGACATGTTGGTTTTTACCGTCGATTCATTCCTGATTTCTCAAAGATCGCGCGCCCCCTGACCACTCTACTTTCTAAGGTTGTACCTTTCGAAATCTCCAAGGAATGCACTCAAGCATTTGAAATCCTCCGTGATCGAGTTACCTAAGCCCCGATCCTACAGTCCCCTTATTGGTCTCAACCCTTTCAGATCATGTGCAATGCATCTGATTTCGCGGTAGGAGCAGTACTTGGCGAGAAAATTGACGGGAAACCCATGGTCATCTACTATGCTAGGAAGACACTTGACGAGGCTCAGTGTAACTACACAGTTACTGAGAAAGAGTTGCTAGCCGTAGTATTTGCCCTGGAAAAATTCAAATCTTACCTCCTAGGTTCCCGTGTTATCATTTACTCGGATCACACAGCTGTGAGGCATCTCCTTGCAAAGAAGGATGCGAAACCTCGATTAATCCGCTGGATCTTGCTGTTACAAGAATTTAACCTTGAGATTTGTGATAAAGCGGGAAAACATAACATGGTAGCTGATCACTTGTCCCGCCTTCCTTCTGAGATCATCGACCCTTCCGGCCCCACATGAAACATTTTCTTGATGAGCACCTTCTAACTATCAATACAGGGCTTCCATGGTTTGCTGATATAGTAAACTACCTAGCATCACATCAGATCCCGTCCGATTGACCGAAGGCCAAGAAGGACAAATTGCTTTCTGATGCCAAGTATTACTTTTGGGAAGACTCGTATCTTTTCCGCATCGATGCCGATCAGATCATTCGATGATGTGTCATTGAAGCGGAAATTCAAGACATATTGTCTTTCTGCCATGACCAGGCATGCGGTGGATATTTTTTAGGTCATAAAATCATAGCGAAAATCCTCCAGTGCGGCTTCTATTGGCCCACAATTTTCAAAGATGTGTACAATCACTGTAGGGCATGCACTCCTTGCCAGACCTTAGGCAACATGAGCCACCGTGGTATGATGCCCTTACAACCGATTCTGGTATGCGAAATCTTCGACATATGGGGGATTGATTTTATGGGACCCTTCCCTGTTTCGGACGGCTTCGAGTACATTTTACTCGCTGTTGACTACGTGTCCAAATGGATCGAAGCCATTTCGACCCGAACCAACGATCACAAAGTGGTTATCAAATTCATTCATCAGAACATCTTTTCACGGTTCGGAATTCCACGTGCTATAATCTCTGACGGAGGGACCCATTTCACTAACGCTCAATTCAGGTCACTGATGGCCAAATATGGGGTGTCACACCAAATCTCTACTCCATACCACTCCCAAACTAATGGTCTAGCTAAGCTATCAAATCGGGAGATCAAGAAAATCCTCCAAGTTACTATTCGACCTGACAAGAAGGATTGGTCATCCTGACTTGTAGAAGCTTTGTGGGCTTATAAGATCGCCCACAAAACCCAATTAGGTATGTCTCCCTTCAGATTGGTGTATGGGAAGGCATGTCACCTCCCCGTTGAATTGGAGCATAAAGCCTATTGGCCAGTACGGAGCTGCAACCTAGATCTTTCTAAGGCAGGAACCTATAGAAAGCTTCAAATGAGCGATATCGATGAATTATGCCACGACACGTATGAGAACTCATGAATTTACAAAGAGTGGGTTAAGGCCTTTCACGACAAGCACATATCTAGAAAGATCTTCCATCCTGGTCAAAAAGTCCTACTCTTTGATGCCAAGCTTAAACTGTTCCCAGGAAAACTGCAATCAAAATGGATCGGACCCTACCTCGTCCGATGAATCTTTGGAAATGGAGCCATTAAGATCACTCCATTCAGCCACGATTTAGAACCTTTCGTCGTGAACAGTCAGAGACTTAAACCGTTCATTGACTTGATCGATAAAAATTTGGCTGAGATATCCTTTACCCTCCATTCTCCCTGAGCTCATTGCGCCTAGCCGATGGCGTAAAACTCAGTGCTTAACGGGAGGTAACCTGTCATTCTTGAAAAATCCGAAACCTTTCTTGACATTCCTATGCTGAATTCATATTACACTTTAGGGTTCATCCATTAGAACAGTCGACCCCACCTTAGGTACCCGTACCCAAGTTTAGAAATCTTTCGCACAGTCATCTCGACCCGTTCGCCCACCCAAAACCTATTCTAATGAATGATCTAAGCTGAACTCGAACCGACCTAATTTACAATGGGGACATTGCAAATCGTAGGCATGGGGGTATAAAAGTGAAAAACACCATGAAAACTCATCTCACAAGAAAAGGTTTTAACAAAAAAATCACATATCACAAAAACACCAAAAAAATGAAAAAATCTTGAAAAGGAACAAAAAAATTTTAAGGGGAGAGAAAATTTTGAGGTTATACAAATCATGAGGAGAAAATGAAGAGGAAAAGTGAAAAATATCAAAAAAGGAGCACAAAATGAAAAAGAAAAAAAAAAGATAGTCATTAGTAAGAAATTAAAGGATCAACTGAAGTTCTAGACCATATCAAGAAAAGGAAAAATGAAGGAAAAGGTGCTAATGAGACACAAAAGTGAATAGTAGGAACGCTGATCTTAGACCTCTTGGGCTAGACTCTTAGGCTTAAAAATTCAAGTATCTGCTAAGATCTGGATAGTCCTCAAGAGGTTGGAGAAAATGTGAAGCTTAAGTATTAGGTCGAAGGCTTAGGGAGTATTCAGCCTCTTTAACTGACCTTTGGTTTGTGGGACTCGGTAACCTAAGCACCCCAATCCACACACAGTCTGGTTCAGTGCGCATAATTCTCAAAATCACTCAAAAGCATTTAAGTGTTCTGAAAAAGTCGCCTAGATTAGGAGCAGCTGATTAACACAAGTTGATTTGAACGAGTTCCAGGCACGGAGAGGTGGGAAATTCCCCTCGAAGATGCGTAATAACATATCGTCTCCTCGATGCTTGTCTCTTAGGATATTTACATATCCTACCGGTGGCACGTAAGCACCCTGTGCTGGTTCAGATGCCATGGGCGGCACTATCATGAAATGTTGATTGCCAGGGTTTAGATTTAGCTACAGAATGCCATGGGTAGGATTATCTCGAAATCTCGAAAGCCAGGGTTCTGGAGGTTGCCATGGGCGGTGCTATCACAAAGCATCGATTGCCAGGGACCCTTCAGGGATTGATGATGGGGACGAGGAATCCAATACAAACCATGTTGAGAAGCCAATCCGAAGCTAGAAATAAAAAGAAAAGAGAGAGAAAACTCTCCAAACAAAAAACAATCCTCTATCTCTCTCTTACAAAAAATGCACTACAAACTGAACTGAGGCTAAAATATGTTACAAGCACGGGTGCTTTAACCGTGGAGTCCAACAAACCTTAGGATAGTTCCTGTGGGCCTTAAAAACCTTCGCGGAGGACCGAGGCTAGAGCTTGTCAAGTCTGGATCTTGGTTGGTACTTGAGTACCTCTAGGCCTACTGTTGGCATTCTAACCTAATCGAAAAGAAAAGAAAAGGCACTCATCATAATCTCTGAATATCAAGGAAGTCATGGTTTAGAACAGAAGTTAAAACCTTAAAATTTTGCTAAGGGACTAGCAAAAGCTAGGCATGCGGGTATGATGGGAACACCATCATGAGTCCTAACTAGCTCATTTTGACCTAGAAAAGAGAACAAAAGCTCCTACATAATAAACTGGATGTCCTAACTCAATGAATAACCATTTCGAGAGAAAAGCAAGAAATAAGGGATAAAACTGTAATTTTACCATTGTAGTACAACAACGGAATTTCTCATGGGCTACACAGGTCAAATGATCTTAACAAGATAAAAAGTGGGTTGGTTCAAACAGAAAAGGATTCATCTAAATTCTAGGAATTAAATGACTTCTTATAACCTTAAAATAGACTCACTTGATTTAACAAGGTTCTGGTCAAGATAAAATTCACCTAAATGCTCTAACATTCATGGAAAAATACCTTCTAGGGTTTAGAACCTTCAATTTAGCCCTTAGAACCTTTTTTGACCTAAATTGGAGTCTTAGTCAAATGTTTGCCCTAAATTGGGTTTTTATGCAAATTTCCCAGTCAAAAGTGGTCAAACCTAAAATCCAACTTCACCATTGGATTCCTTAAGTCCAAATTAGGTTTGTACCAAAATTTGGACCTAAGGGGAATTCACCTTGACCTATTTTCCAAACAGGTCCAGCTCAATTACATTTCTACCCCTAACGTTTGAAAACTCCTACAGAAACCCCCCTATCGTTACCTTCGTTCTTTACAATTAGGTCCCGCTGCCATTATAGCGGAGGGAATTCTACTCCGATGAGGTTTCGAGGGAAAGATCTCCCTGATTCCTCAGTGAATCCCCTTCAAAATTGAAAGGGAGATTCTCTAAGAAATCTCCTCAAATTTGAACACAATTCCAAGCTCGATTTGGTATCCAATCTCTCATGCGAATGCAAGAGAGATTTGGGTCTCATTTGACCTTCCTACTCCAGCAAGGTTTCCGTGCATGGAATCTTGGCTTCCAAACACGAAACCTTCCTCCAGAACCTATAAAAGCAAACCCAGAGCCCTCCGCATCCTAGAAGCTTGAAATTGGCCTGAGCAACCCTCTATTTCGTCTCTTCTCCCTCCGGTCAGTAACTTAGCAAGCTTCGATGACCTCTTTCTCTCTCTCGTCGCTCTACCACAATACCAGTGGCAGGGTTCTCTTCCTACTCTTCATCCGCGTTGCGTCGCACCAGTCGACATCCTTGCAGCCCCTTCATCGTCGCCATTCTCCATTAAGTACTTCGTCTCCGGCGATGGAAATATGAGTCGGCTGCCTTCTTTGCATCCCCCTTCATCTCCTTATGCACAGATAAGTCCTCTCTCTGTTCCCATCATTTTTCTCTCTTTATTTCTTCAAAACATGCCTCGACGCACGCTATCACCCTCGCCTTCCTCATCTCCGGCTAGACCTCCAGCGAGGCATCCCAACCGCTCCATGCCTCCATCCGCCTTGCCAACTACCCCATAAGCATCGCCACACTCCACTGACCACAAACCCTCACTCCACTTACCACGCCACACCCCCAGAACTCCCCCCGAACACACCCACTTTCGCTCACACAGGGTGCCCTAGGCACGCACGCTCCGACCACCCCACACCACACCGACCGTCGCACTACCTTCGCCATGTCTAGGCGAAGCTGTTTGAACCTTCTGAAGAGGCCGCAAGGCCATTTTCGTGGTTGACAAGTTTAGCCGCCTGCCGCCATTAACGCAAGCAAGGAGCTTACTTGGGCGCCTCGTCCAGGACTTCTCGCTCCAGGGTATAGGTCCCAGGTCGCGCGGAACCCCTACGCGCACAACCCTAGCCAAGCGATTGGCACTGAAGACCCCGCAGCTGCTGCAATCAAGGGGACTCCTGCTACAGGCATTTACGAAGGAAGGTGGGACAACATAGTCCCACCTTGGAAGATTGTGAGCGGGTGCCATGAGATAAATTGCAAAAGTGAATATGTCTTATTGCCTCCTGACCACGGGGTGAGGTCCCTCTCACCTATCACTACCTCGTTTGTAACACTGCCCACGCTGATCTGGCTTGACCATTATATCCGACCTGCACTCCTCGTCCACCCCGGCACGCTGATGGGCCTGGTCCCGGGCACGCGTACCTGACCCGATTACCTAAGAAGCGACTTTGGGAAAGCGAGCCTAAGAGAGAAAGAAGAAGAGAGATTGCAGGGGTGGGTAGGGGTAGGTTTTACTCTCTCGCAGGAAGGAGAAGAAGAAGAAGCCAAGGAAGAAGAGGGCGGAAGCTAGAGAAGCTAAGGAAGAAGAAGGCTAGGGCTGAAGAGGAAGAGCTAAAGGCTGAAGGGTTGAAGAAGAAAAGGAAGAAGGAGTTGAAGGTAGAAGGAAAGGGAAGCTGCCAGAGAAAGAAGAAAGAGAAGAAGAAGAAGACAAAGGCAACAGAAGCATAGGCATAGGCATGAGGAAAAGAAAAGAAGAAGGAAGAAAGCCAGACAAAGATCAGAGACAGAGAAGAGAAAGAGTTCAGAGATAGCACTGTAGCAATCACCAGTTTAAGACGTCTGATTTACAAATTAGACATCCATTTTTTTTGTGCTCTTTATATACATTGATCTAGTGTCTTTATATTTACATTTTTGCATTATAACTCTGATTTCCATTGCCTATTATATTCAATTTTAAAGCTATGCTCTTGATTTTTATACCCCAATTTGCTCCCTGTGTTCGACCTCGGATTTAAAACTTCGAGTAATAAAATTTATTTTTTTTCGAGTGATTTCAACTATACTACGACGCATTGATTTTAAAATATTGATCTCGCCTCGCTAAACAGTGCCCAAGCGATTGATTCCAAGTTTAGTTATAAATAGCATTTAGGGTGATTTTTCTAGGGACTAGCAAAAGATAGGCATGGGGGTATGATAAATATGCATTTATTCATGATAAAAATGACTACTTATTTTAATTCCTAACCTTAACATTGCATTTAGCATTATGAATAATGCATAACATTCATCTTATTTCTTTTAGGATAATTTGTATAAATTATATAGTAATTTGTATATTATTGTGGCTAGGAGATAGGGTGGTATATTTTGGAGCTTCAAATGAAGAATCCAACCATATGGATGGATCCAGGTCGACGATTACAGCTCAAAGATGCAAAAATCATTCCAATCCGATATTTGTGGCACTTTCAAAAAGCATTTGAAGATGGACGACCAAGATGATGCCACGTGGCATCATCCAGGCCACCCAAGGGCCGCTGCCACCTCTCTCTTTCATGTCCATCAGATCAAGTTCCAACAGCCATGGAGAGGCCACACCACCATCCTTAGCCAGAGCAAAGAATTCATCTTCTTGACACAAAGGGAGGGATAGCGTGGTGGTCTTGACCACTTTTGTAAATGGGAGGTCATGGGTTCAAAACTCGCCACCCCCCCAATTCTCCAATTGAGGGGGCAGCAGTAGCACATGCAAGCACAGCGCGGCATGCATTCATAGTGCACCATAGCAACAGCGTAGCCCAGAGCTAGCACATCGCATGCAACATGAGCGCGTGAAGTGCATGCAGGTGAAGTGGAGCACGTGCGCGACGGGCATGCATGAGCTGGGCTTCAGCGACGTTTGAGGTGGAGTTTTAGCCATGTCATTGATGTTGCTGTTGACCCAAGAATGGATTTTGGCCCTTCTCCTCCATGATAAAAGGACCTATCCTCCTCCACTCTGGGGCATCTTCTACCTGGCAATACTACCACTCCATAGAGCTCCCAAGCAAGGTCCCGCAGTTGTCGAGCCATCGACGGAAGCCCCTCCGCCGTGGCTACCTCGCCTCTCCATTTAGCTACTAGTTTCCTTAGTTTTATGTTTGTGTTGTTTTAAGCTTTCATCAAGCATTACAATTGTAAAATGATTCTTTTTCTTTTGCAATATATTATCATCTACTACATTATCATGAATCTCTAACTCTCTTTCTCTCTGGCTCTTTCTCTCTCCTTTTCATAAGCAAACCAAACGATGTATTTTGTGACATTAAAGCGATTAAGTAATCTGATTTCCTACCTCCCTGTGCTCGACACTTGTACTCACGTTCGATTAATCTCTTTAAAATTGATGTCGTAAACACACACTACAATGAACAAATTGATTAAATGCAAATCAATACCTGGGTGAGTTTTTACTTAGGAAATTGTCAAAATTGAGGATGAGATTTGTAATTGCTTTAGTCCAATCTTGGGATGATTCCTAGGATGAACCTACTTTAGGAGAGCCAATGTCAAAACCTGCTCAAGCACCTGTAGGGGGAACATGTTTTACGATACTGGGAATGAGCAGATTGTTCTAGAGCAACAAATTGAGGATGAATTGATTTCTTCACGTAAGATCCCTGAGCTAGTGTACGAGGAAAAGTATGTCTCCATGGACTAGGCAATGATAGATGATTTTGAGACATATAGAAATATGGATCTAGAATTGTTTAATTCTGCGGGTGAAGAATCTTTATGTGAATTCTCACTTGAGTTTGAGGAAAATGATTTTAGTGAGACAACTGGGCCTGAGGAATTCAATGAATCATTCAATAGCCTAGTAATTGAGGAAATTGATCTTGTTGGGGTTAGCTTGGAAGATACAAATCCTATTTTCATGGATGATTCAATCAATAGCCACATTCCTCAATTACACCCTAAAGAGCTGAATGATGATATTTTTGAAATCATTGTACCTAAGTCAATTTTGATTGAGCCACAATTGTTAGACTTGGATATTGTATATGGGGTGTGTAGTAACTTAGAGGTCCTGGAAATCCTAATTATGGAGGATAGGAATCTGGAAATGAAGATTTAGGAAGTCAATTCCGAGGGAAGTAGAAGTTTGAGTCTAAGGGTTCCTATTTGCCTAAAACCACCTTTTTATCAGGACCCTTATGACATTTTCAACTCAGGGGATGTCCAACCCAAGCACAAATTAACTGATTATCTTTTTGATGCAAATTTTCCTATTGTCTAACTTTTTGGACTTGGGTTACATCCTCACAAACTACAGGCTCGGTCCCACTTGCATACTAATCTCAGGTTCTGGGTAATTTTCATCCAGAACCTTAGATACACTCGATCCTGGGGCATGAGTTTGCACCACAACCTGGTCCACATTTGTGGACATTCCCTGCTTGTAGGTCTCGAGATTAATCTTTTTATTTTGATCTTGACCTGTACTTGTGAATTCTTTATTTCTTCCACTTGTTTGTATAGTGTGACTAGCTAAAGGCAATAAATTTAGCACGTATGCAGTCTATTTTCATCTTAGAGCTAACCAGGTAATCACAAAATTCAGGTGCTTTCTACTCTACTTTTCTCTTTTTCATATCTTTTTAATACAATGAAGACATTGCATTAGATAGGCATGGGGGGGTGGATATTCACCTTTGAATCATTTTGTTAGCTCCATAGATTCTTTTTATTTATTAAAAAAAATAAATTAAGAAAAGAGAATTTGGCCATTAGAGTTTTTCAACTTTAGGGAATAATATAGTAGGATCTGAACGCTTAGACCCTTTAGGTCTTCGGGCTTAATCAGTCCGGGTGTCCACTAAAATGTGGACTTGTTTCTCGAATCCTTGCCATTCATAAATTTATTTCAAATTATTTATATAAGTTAGGGTGATAAGTACATGACTTATCAACCCACCCTCTGATTTGAGGGGACTTATAGTCTAAGCATCTACACACTTTTTGTACCAACTCACTTTTCGGCAGTTTTAACGAAAATTGTGTAGCTAATGAACTTTCTAGGGTAGTATGGCTGGCAAGTTATTGTGGGTAATAGCCCATTGTTCGGTTGTCCAAAGCCCAGCCACACGACCATTCTCTTTCTACTGCCTTTAGGTAAATCTTAGATCAGGGAAGCCACTTAAAAAAAAATGAAAAATATAAAAAAAATGATGAGAAATAGAAAAGAAGAAAAAAGGAAATAAGTCACACTTCACCGCACGAGTATGGTTGGTAAGTTGTCGTGAGTAACAACCCATTGTCCAGTTGTCCAGAACCCAGCTCACAAAATGCATGTTTAATTTGAAACCTTAGGAAGAAGTGGGGAAGTAGAATAAGCCAGGGAGATATATACTGAGTTTGCTCATGTGTTGACCCCATAAAAATAAAAAGTAGGGAGAAAGCTACTGCCGGATAGATACACCTTTAGGCAGAAATTCTTCATTAGGTCACCTAAGGGCATAGAAACCCAAAGTCCATTCTGATTGCTGATCAGTGAGTCTATCACATTCACACAAAAAGATGCTTAGAACTTAGAATTCTTTTTGAGTCTTGGGTGGGTTGGGTAGCCGTAGAAAGTTGCTCTGAAACTCTTAACTTAAAAATCAAAAAAATTAAAAAAGAAGAAAAAGAAAAAGATGTATTTGCTTTTGAATAAGGCGAGGGCTTGGGGCGGTCTGCATTTTGGTAGACGCTTGGGTGGTGTTGTGTCTCTATAGTTCAGGTCTTAGTAGAAATTTCTCAGTGTTGAAAAATAACATTGCCTAAGTAATTTGATCTTAATTCTTTTATAGATAGCATGTAGTTTTGCTAGGGACTAGTAAATGATAGGCATGGGGGTATGATGTGAACAAATCTAATTGGCCTAAAATGTCCACTAAAGCATGTTCCTAGGTCTATAGAAGCATCATGCATTATAAATATTACATAGCATGCATCATTATGCATTTAGGTTAGAATGTACAACTTGTAAGTTAATTTTCTCTTTTTGTGATGAGGGGATAGGACAATATCATTTCGAGGCCTCTGATTGAAGATCCAACTATACGGATCTGATCAGGGTGACGATCGAAGTCCAACGCCTCCCAAATCGCCCCAATCAGACCACCATAGCATCAGATGCAGCCCGAGAAAGATCAGAGATCAAGGTCCAAGGTTGTGTAAATCCGTACCTAAGATGACAAATCCAACCATACGGATGGCTTCGAATCGATGATCGTAGTCCAATGACGCGAAAATCGACCCAATCCAACATCCGTGGCACCATCTACAAGACAGAGAAGATGAACGACTAGAATGGCACCATCCAAGCTACCCAAAATGACCCAAGCCTCCCACAACACCTCTTCATGTGATGATCAACACATCTCAACCATTGGATCATCAATCCAATGGCTGAGATTCACTCTCAGGTTGCACTTCAATCCATCGAAGCAAAGGGTGCGAGCACTCTCGACCGTTGGATCGCCATCCAGCGGTTGCGAGCGCTCGACCCTTCAAGCATAAGTGCGACCAAATAGGCCATGTAACGCAGTGGTCATGACCCCAAAATAAGAGTTGAAGGAATGGGTTCAAGCCTCTGCGTGCCTCAAATCAAACTGGCAAGCAGGGAGTGCTCAATTCGACTGCTAGATTTGCGATGAACAACAGCTGAGGCGGTAGCGTGGCGCTACAAGGAGCGTTGGATGCACATGTGCATGATGACGTGATATTTGATGCATGATTGCACATGGGTGCTGTGCGCATGGTAAGATGAAAAGACGTGTGGCTTTTAAGCCATCCGATCTCTTGATCGAACGACTGGTGGCACTTGACTGCGATGAAGTGTGTAATGCTTGAAGATTAGGTGACATCGATGTGGCATGCTTTGAGCGCTCAACTAAGCAATGCATGATCGAGATGGAGCAAGTAGCTTCAACGACATGTACATCCATCACTAAAGACCCTACATTCATGATTAAGCTTGTAAAAGGACCTTTTTGCCCCCATTCCTACAACTATAAAAGGCCTAACCCTACTGATTGCACAACAAAAATACACCAGTAATTATGCCATCTTGTGTTATTTCCTAGCACTACCTTTGTATCTTAAGTAACTATAGTTGCATTTGTAAATTAACACATGCATGCATTTGTTGAGAGGGGAGGATAATGCGAATAATTGGCCATCTAATTAACATCTTCACCAAGAGCTGCATTGTAAATTCACCATTCTCATTTTTTATTTTGACTTTGAAATTCTTCTCCCTCGCGTGGCTCATGGCATGGGGCATGCACCTCTTCGCGCCATTCCTCTACCTAGCAGCATGGCTGGACATGCATCACCAGCAGCATGGCTGTGGCAGGCTCCTTCTTTAAAAAGCCTTGCCCTCACCCTTGCGCAAGGGGGGAGCCTGGAACACACACCACATACAGACACCTTCATTCAGGCCAACCTCCTTCCTCTCCCTCTCCATACGCAGTCTCTCTTCTCACTGAAGAGACACACTGCGGGTAGGAGAAAGCTCACAGTGGTCCCACGACCACCACTGTGAGTTCCACCACTGCCCAGCTCCTTCGTGAGCAGGTGGGCGTGGTGGTTTCACCCTCTATTTTCACCGCTGAACACCCTCTCCTCCATTGCTAGAGCTTCAAGGTCGAAAGCTCCAGTAGCAGCAACAGCCGCCTACAGCCGCGCAAGCCACCGCTCGCACGCCAGCAGACGTCCGCAAGCTCTTTCCGTGCGCGCAGGCGCTTCCCAGCGCACTCGCGCACGCAGAACCGGCGCTACCGGTCGCCCGATCCAGCACGGCACTGTAGCCACTATTCACGCCTCTCAGCGCGACATTGTAGCCACCGGCTTGTTTCTCCCTTAGCCGGTGGCACAGCTCTCTCTCTTTGCCCGCAACCCACTCCAGCCGATCGCCCGCATCTGCGCCCCCACCCGTGTCTGTGCCCGTGCCCGCCCCCGTCTATAGCACTGTGCGCTGCGTTGCCCTCTCTCTTACACTCCGCACCTGCCTGCGCGCAACGACAGTGCGCGCGTTCCCTTGTGCGCCTGCGCGTGCCCTAGCCACCAGACAATGGATGCTCCCGCTAGACAACTTAACTCGTCTGCTCTCTCTCACACTCCTCCAGCGTGCAAACCCACACTCATACACACACACACACTAGTACACATACACACTCGTACACTCACACACTCACTTGCACACACCTATACATACTTATACATATATACATACATACATATATATATATATATACATACATATTCATACCTATACAACTATATATAAGTATATATACATACATACATATATATATATATATTCATACATATATACATATATACACACATATATACATATATATATATCTATATATATATACATACGTATATACACATATACATATACATATATTACTATATGTATATCTATATAGCTATAAATATATATATATATTCATAAATATATATAGGTACGTATATATATATCTATATATATTTATACACAACTACATATATACCTATATAGTTATAACTCTATCTATATATATACATATATATATATATATTTACATACACATCACCTACCTGTATCCATACGCCCTTGCACTAGTCACTCCACCACGCATTATATCGCGGGAATATCTGCACCAGTTGCTAATATTCCCCGATACCCGTGTAAAGCAAGCGCTTCCACACACACTCCCACACATCCGTCCACACTCTACGCAACACGTCATCTTATTGGTTGCATCTTACTAGATGTGAACCAACTCAATACTGTGCTACACGCCATTTCCACTTCCACCCCCACCCCTGTATATATAATATATATATATATATATATAGACTGTATTTATTTCTCTACAAGCAACCTACCTTGTTTTTATTTCTCTTTTGTTTCCTGCTATTAAAAAGATAAAAGAAAAGAGTAAAAGAGAAAAGATAATCCTTGTCTTGTAGGTACTCGATCTTGCAAATAGCAGGACCAGTCTTTTTGGAAACCCTAAGTTGGCTCAAAGCCAAGAACTTGATTTTGAGGGTGTGCCTTAAGGACAATATTATCAACAAAAAAATCTTAAACAGAAAAAGACCAAAAACATAATAAACGCACGGAAGAGATACGTTTTAGGAAAGGCGTAGAAACTTCTTCACCTTTAATCCCCACCTCCTTGAGATCGACCCTGGGCCTAAAAGTGACCAAGATAAAATTAAGTAGGCCAGGTTAAAAAATTTTTGTAAAAAGATGGTTAGACTTGATTTAGGTTAACCACTATACTCACTTCAACGATAATTTCACCATATTAACACAACCTATTCAAGTCTTACTACCCTTTTTCTGGCGCCATTGCCGGGGAGGTGCGCATTGAGGTAAGTTTCTACTCCATTCCTTTGATTTTCTCTTCTCACACCCTTCTCTTCACGGGTATTTTTGTTTGCTGGTGTGCAGGTAAACCTGTTGCAAGGAGGAGGCAAGCAGAGGAAGCCGGAGACGTGGGCAGATCCAAGGTGGGAAAGAGAGCATGAAGTCATTGGCGCCGCACTAGAGCTTCGCCCACGTTGCTGAAAAGGTAGGTCTCTCTCTCTTAGCAAATTAGGTTAACTTGTCACCTAAATAAAAAATAAAAAAAACCTAAAAACACATCTTGGGATTTCTTGGGGCAAGTGGATTAAAAATCACTTGCTTGATTGCTTGCCATCACCCTCACCCCCCTTGGATTTCCCGCCAAACTTCGCATAGCAAAGATCCAAGAATCTTGATTCTTGAATCTCTCGTCGTGTGAAGTATTCTTTGAGACAAGATTAAATAGATTGATTGTCATCCCTCCTTGCCTCATTTATCCACAATTCGGGATCACATTTTTTGGTGGGGAGACTTGGAATTGAGTTGATTCCAACCCCACCACGATCTTTCACGTGCCTTAGATTTGATCCCGAAAATTTCAACCCCAACACTTTGATTTTCTTTACATTATCTTGTGGTTGAGCCTTGTGTGTGGAACATCATTTTGGTGATTGGGAGCACTTGAATTGAAGTGTTTTGGCTCCCTTTCACACTAACCTAAAATTCACTCGTGCATCCACACATGGAAATTTCCACCTAGGGAAGCCCATTGCATTTTTAGCATGCATTAACCAACTCACATTGAAGAAGGATTTGTTGGGCATAGAAGAACTTGTATTTTCTCAAAATCCGGAGATTGGTTGAATTGGTAACTTAGCGAAATCTTAAAATCCATACTACTTAAGGCTGAAATTCTAAAAAACCATTCACCAACTAAAACTACAATTCGGGGAGATTTTCCCATTGCATGCTTGGTTTACACACTTTCTAAAATCTATGCACTTGGGCATTACCCGTATACAATGCCCTTCACATTCCTAAAGCACTTGATCCTAAGCCTCTAATTAAAACTGGTAGCAACTTGACCCTTATTAAGGATTAGAGTCTAACTACCTGCGTGTAGCGCCTACGTGCTGGTGAGGGTTCCCGCATGCTATCGGGTGTCTAAGACTGGGGCAAACGGCCTTTCAATCTGGCTGATGGTTCCGCGGTGCTCGCATTTGGTTCCGTAGGTTGTGATAGTAGGTAACTTAGATCTTTAGGTCTAAGGGCACATTGTAGAGGTTAGGACTTTGATTGCCTTGATATGTCATCAAGTGTACCTTTGCGGTGTCATTTCTCTCATCCCCTTTTCCCTTCTTATCTCCCCAATTCTTCCTGCTGTAGTGCATGCTTGGGAGGAGGTCACAAAATCCTAAATTGTTTGAATTGTCTGATAATTCTAGAAAGAAAGAAACCGAATCGTCATCCTCCTCCACAAACATGGCTGCACGCCCACCCCCAAATCCTGTGGGAGGAAACTGCCCCCCTCAAATCCTACCAAGTGGTGGAGCCATGGACCCCATAACCCACCTCCAAGCCCAAATGGAAATGTATAATGAACAGATTGAAGCCATTAGGGAAACCTTGGAGGAAATGCAGAACCCTCCCGAACAGGAGGAGCCTAGGTCTCTTACCTCTTATCAAAATCCCGCTACTACAGAGATCATAGGTCAAATTCGGGTCCCCATGGGCGGGGATGATTTTGAATTGAAACCCAATATAATTGGCCTGATTAACTTTCACTTCCATGGTCTTGCAAGTGAAGATCCTTTTCTCCATTTGGAAGACCTAACCCGATTGGCTGAAACGATTAAACCAAGAAACATCAGGTTATCAATTGTCCTCATGAAAATGTTCCCATTTTCGTTGCGGGATAAAGCGTCGCAATGGTTACGCACCCTTGGGAGAACCATCTATTCTTGGGAAGAGATGCGAACAACATTTCTCAAGAAATTCTTCCCAATCGGGCGAACCAATGCGCTTCGCCGTGATATAACTTCCTTTACGCAACAAAATGGTGAATAGTTTCATGAGGCTTGGGAGACGTATAATGACCTCCTCTGGAAGTGTTCGCACCATGGTCTGCCTAAATGGCATATAGCCCAGATTTTCTATTATGGGCTAAATGAGACTTTGAAGCAAATTGCAGACGCTTCTTGCGGAGGGAATTTCATGAATAAAGACGAGAATGGAGCATTCGAATTATTTGAAAACATGAGCGAAAACTCAATGAACAATGCCTCCATTGTCGCCTTTAATCGTACCAGCCTACCCCGTAATGTTCACAAAGTTGACACAGGACCCTCCCATTCATCCACAGATCTTAGCCTTATCGCACAAAAATTGGATGAAGTCTCCGTCGTGCACAAGAGTGGCAAACACCCCCACCTCACCACTTCGTCACAATCCTAATCCTTTCAATGCCAGGATTATCCACAAAAACCCCATGAGATCTTCCTTACCGAGCGTCGCGCCGAGCGATTCGGTAAGTCATGTGGATCTAGCTTCTGCAAGCCAGTATTTTGACACGGAGGACCAAGCCTCCGTGTGCTCGGATACATATTTACATGCGGACTCGTCTTCTGGCTTGGAAGACGCTTGCGCCCTGGGGAACAACCCGTTCTCTGCCACTTATAACCCAGGGTGGCGAAATCATCCGAATTTCACATGGTCCAATAACCTGTAGCACCAAAACCCCACAGGTGGGCCAATGCAACCGTCCGCACCCGTCATCCGAAGGGCCCAGTCTAATCCTGTGGCGAATCCGCCATCGAGTCCTTGCATACCACAAACAGAACGCACATCAAGTCCTCTTGATAAACTGATGCGAATGATGATGGAAATGTCTAAGCGCCATGAAGAGAACATGACCTCTCTTCAGCACCAATTGGCGCAGCAGAATTCTGAGATTAGTCAACTACGTATGGCGACTCGATCTCAGGGCACTCTTCCAGCCCAACCTATTCCCAACCCGCGAAATTTTGTACCCAGTGGTCCTCAATCACAGGTACGACCTTCTCAGGGGTAGGTTCATCAGATTCTGCAGGCTCCTAGCATTCCACCAGGATTTAGGCTAATCCCGCAGCAACTACACCTCACCCTTATGTCCCTATTGTAAACCCTCCTCAGCCTTATGATCCCACCGGACCCGCGACGTCCAATAGATTACTACGAGGAGCGGTAAGCAAACCGTCGATCCACCTCGACCTGATCCTGGCCCATCTGTTTCATCACCCTCTCATTCGGGATGCGCACCGCATTCGCGAGAGGACGATACACCCAAACTAGTGCCAGAATTGATCCCATTCCCTGAGGCTCTATTGAGGGAGCCAAAAGGCAAGAAAAAGGATACGCAGGCCTTTGATAACCTACGTAATTTATTCAAGGATGTTGAAATCAAGGTACCCCTGTTAGAGGCCATCGACCACATACCTACTGTCACCCGATTTTTCAAAGACTACACTACACCCAGGCGACAGCCAAAGAAAATAAAGAATCTGGTGGTTCTCTCACCTCATGCGAGTTGTGCTATACTGTCACATCTACCACCGAAGCAGAAAGATCTGGGCACACCGCTTATTTCTTGTAGCATCCAAGACTGCAATTTTAATCGTGCTCTGCTCGATCTAGGATCTTCCATCAATCTTATACCAACCATCATCCTTGAGAAATTTTCCTTAGGAAATCTGAAACCCACCCCTGTCACATTACAGTTGGCAGATTGTTCTGCCAAAATACCAAAGGGTGTGGTGGAAGACGTGGTGGTTAGGGTCAACCATCTCTGTTTTCCTGTTGACTTTCTTGTTTTGGATATGAAAGTTCCTAGCTCACTTTCTGATTGTCTGATCATCCTTGGTTGACCTTTCTTGGCCACAACCTGAGCCCACATCGACTGCGAGTCAGCCTGTATTGAGATTGCCGTTGGATCTGAGAAGCTCAAGATTAACATCTTCAAGGCAGCCAAGAACTTTGATTGCGATTACATCGAGGATGACACGTCTGACGAGGACATGGCCGTCAGCACGTGTATCAGACTAATAGGGACCTATTCTGACTGCTGTGGATTGCCTTTAAACACAGACGATTGCCTGACCGACACATATTGTGATGCCCCCCATCCCTCCCTTTTTCCGTACCTTCTCTTGACCAAACTTCTAATGAGGTTTTCTCTGCTTCCCATACCTCGTGGTTTGAGTCATATTCGGGCTACTCACTACTGGTCCACACTCTTGAAGATCGGATTGCCCTTTCTTTCCCGCCAAATCAGGTGGAATTGCAACTCCACACTGGGACTTGGAGCCCAAATACTGCTCATTGGGGCTATCCCTTTTTGGATCCATTAATCCAAGACGCCCCTCTTCTTGGCCAATCTGAGGGCCAACTTCTTCCTCCTGCCTCATTTTCTTCTAATCCGCTTGGGACACTCTCGTCCCAAGAAATGCCAGATCTTTCACCATCCACTCTCGAGCTGAAAGAGCTGCCTGATACGCTTAAGTATGTTTTCTTGAGACCAAATGAAATGCTCCCCGTAATCATTAGTTCAAAATTGACCAGGGAGCAAGAGTGCAAACTAACAAAGGTCCTTATGGAACACAAGGCGGCCATTGGATGGTCCTTATCAGACTTAACTGGCATTAGCCCCTCCTACTGCACTCACCATATATATACGGAGGAGGAGGCTTGACCTTCTCGCAAGATGCAGTGTCATCTAAACCCCAACAGGCAGGAGGTCGTTAAAAAGGAAATTATTAAGTGGCTGGATGCGGGTATAATCTACCCGATCAGCGATAGCCCTAGGTGAGTCCGATTCACATCGTGCCCAAAAAGGCGAGACTCACCATCCGTGTCAATGACAGGGGTGAATACATCCCTACACGCACTCCTACATCTTGGAGAGTGTGTGTAGATTATAGGAAACTCAATGCGGCAACTAAGAAAGATCACTTTCCGCTATCTTTTATTGACCAAATCCTAGAGCGGTTAGTGGGAAATAGATTTTTATGTTTCCTGGATGGATTCTCTGGATATAACCAGGTGGCAATTGACCCCCGGGACCAAGAGAAAACCACCTTTACCTGCCCCTTCGGCACCTTCGCATTTAGAAGGATGCTGTTTGGACTTTGTAACGCGCCAACAACTTTCCAGAGATGTATGCTGGCAATATTCCATGACATGGTGGGTGACTTTCTTGAGGTTTTCATGGATGACTTTTCGGTCTTTGAACCCTCTTTTGATGACTGTCTTGCCAACCTGACCCGTATCCTTCGGAGATGTATTGATGTGAACCTCGTGCTTTCCTGGGAAAAAAGTCATTTTATGGTACACGAGGGAATTGTTCTCAGGCATATCATCTCCGATAGGGATATCGAGGTTGATAGAGCTAAGCTTGATGTAATTGCTAATTTACCTGCGCCTGGCTCTGTTAAACAAATGCGCTCCTTCTTGGGACACGTCGGTTTCTATAGGAGATTCATCAAAGACTTCTCCAGGATTTCTAGACCTTTAACTCATCTCCTATCGACCGACGTACCCTTTGATATGGGCCCCGACTGCATACGAGCATTCACGCAGCTGCATGATGCTGTCACCAAGGCCCCTGTTCTCCAGCCACCTAATTGGTCCCTTGACTTTGAACTCATGTGTGACGCTTCCGACCTTGCAGTCAGAGCCATCCTGGGACAAAGACGCGATAGACACCCCTTTGTGGTGTACTACGCTAGTAAGACGTTGGATGAGGCCCAGTGTAATTATACAACCACTGAGAAAGAACTACTGGTAGTCGTCTTTGGGCTGGAGAAATTCCGCTCTTACCTTCTGGGCTCACATGTTATTGTATTCACTGACCATGCGGCCATTCGCCATCTCATGCACAAGAAGGATGCCAAGCCTAGACTGATTCGTTGGATACTTCTGCTCCAAGAATTTGACATTGAAATCCGCGATAAGGCCGGAGCCTAGAATGTTGTAGCTGATCATCTCTCGAGATTGGACCCTGACCACATTGGACTTACCTTGCCGATTAACGAGGTTTCTCCCGATGAGCACCTATTGGCAATTAATGTGGCAAGTGGACCTTGGTATGCCGACATTGCCAATTACCTTGCTTCTGGTTCCCTTCCACGTGGCTGGCCTAAAAGCCAGCGTGAGCATCTCATTGCAGAAGCAAAGTATTATTTCTGGGATAATGCACTACTTTTTCGAATAGGTGCTGACCAGATCATCCGTCATTGTATTCCTGACAGCGAATTCCCCAGTGTGCTATCCTTCTGCCACGATCAGGCTTGTGGAGCCCATTTCTCTAGGAGGAAAACTGTAGCCAAGGTGTTGCAGTGCGGTTTCTTTTGGCCCTCCCTTCACCAGGATGCACACAATTATGCCAAACATTGCACTAGGTGCCAATCGTTAGGGTCAATGTCACGTCGTGACATGATGCCCTTGCAACCCATCCTAGTTGCTGAAATTTTTGACATTTGGGGAATCGATTTCATGGGTCCCTTTCCTCCTTCCAACGGCTTCGAATACATCCTCGTGGCTATTGATTATGTTTCGAAATGGATCGAGGTTATTCCCACACACCATGCTGACCATGTCATTTCCACTCGATTTGTCAAAGACCACATTTTTGCATGCTTTGGGATCCCTCTAGCTATTATCTCGGATGGAGGAAGCCATTTTACCCATGCTTCTTTTTGGGGACTTCTGAGGAAATATGGAGTCCACCATCGTATCGCATCTTCGTATCATCCTCAGACGAACGGCCAGGCTGAGGTGTCGAATCGACAAATCAATCAAATTCTCCAGAAAATGGTTTGGCTTGACCGTAAGGATTGGTCCGACAACCTGATTGACGCACTTTGGGCGTACCGGACCGCCTTCAAGGCTCCCCTAGGTATGTCTCCTTATAGAATCATTTACGGGAAGCCTTGTCATTTGCCCGTGGAGCTGGAGCACCACGCTTATTGGGCGGTTCACCAATGTAACCTCGACCCAGACCTGTGTGGTCGAGAAAGGAAACTCCAACTCCAAGAGCTGGAAGAGCTCCATCGTGAAGCCTATGATTCTGCCTTAACTTTCAAGAAACGAACTAAGGCTTTTCACGACAGCCGAATACGGCGGAAGGAATTTGAGCCATATCAGCAAGTTTGGCTTTACAATGCCCAGCTCAAATTCTTTCCTGGGAAATTGAAGCCCAAATGGACTGGTCCCTTCTTGGTCTTGAGATAATTTCCTAATGGGGCCGTTGAAATTGAAGATCCCAAATTTGGGCATAAATTTACGATCAATGGGCAGCGTTTAAAACTTTATCTTACTCATGAACCTGCCCCCATTGGAGAAACTGTTGCCCTGCTAGAGGGTAACTAATTTCGTGCCTCATTCTGAGTCCAGCTGGGGATGTTAAATTCAGCGCTCGTTGGAAGGCACCCCAGCAACACTCCTCCACTGTCACATACACTTCACTTCGCACCTTTTCACTTCACCACCCACCATGCACCCACCCTACCACCCTGCGATATACCCTGCACCTCAGCTCTTGTTCCCCGATCTTTGGACCTTCCTCTACCCTACCCTGCATGCATATGAGGACATAGCATCGTTTGGCATGGGGGGGTGGATAGGCATCTATAGGATCTGGGTATTATATGGTATCATGCAGCTTCCATCCATCTATAAATATGTACATAAAAAAAGAAAAAAAGGTGTTTAGTAATGATTTGAAGGCTAAAACAAAAATACAATAAGTGTTTATGGATATTCAACCACTGTTTTAAAGACTTTCTAGGCCACAGAAGCTTGATCCGCTCAAGCTCGGCTTAATTCACTTGAGCATTGACAAGATAGATCAGAATCTCTCCTAACTAAGGACGTATTCTTGTACCTGAGACATTAGTACAGGATCCGTTGGTTTTCTTCTACTCGAGAGCCTAAGTAATCTTCGTTCACACTACACATATTAAGAAAGACCAGGTGAACATAAGATCCAACCCTAGTGTTCATTAGGGAAGGTGGAGTCCTTACCTATGCACGTAGGTAGACTTTTTATCCCAGGCTTTAGTCTTGTGTCTAGGAGAAACTCTTTCCACCAAAAAGAAACTCTCCCACCAAAAAAGTGTGCTCCTCCAAATAAAGTTGTAAGAGATATACTGACACTTGTTTCAAAAAAAAAAAAGTGAAAATAAGTCAGTATATCTCGCAAATATCTGTAAATTCGTCTCCCTCAAAGTGTTTCAGGGCAAGTTACAAATACCCTGTTTCTACCATATATTCTCTGAGCCACAAATGTAATAAAATGGGAGTTGAGTTTTCCATCATCTTCTTAAGGGTCAATCCGAAGACACGAGCTGAAACTGGGACCAACCTGCACTTAAAGATTCGTGAAACCCTAGGCTTGAGTCTTAATGTTCATTTGGTCAGTCTTGATCCTTCACTTTGCACAAACCATAATCTCTTGAGCTCTCGAGTACGGCAAAAACCTTCTGAGTCCTGAAAATCGTACTTAAGGTTTACCAAGAGTCCAGGTTAGTCGAGAGATGGTCTATCTCATATAAGACTTAAAGTATTGGTAATCTTCTCTACAATTGTTTCTCACAATATCCAACAAATAAACACACCCTTGTCACCTCAGAAGAAAATCTTCAGCTTAAGATCATTTCTAAATACAATACAAAATGTTTTGCTAGGGACTAGCAAAAGATAGGCATGGGGGTATGATTGCACAGCAAAAATACACCAGTAATTATGCCATCTTGTGTTATTTCCTACCACTACCATTGTATCTTAAGTAACTATAGTTGCATTTGTAAATTAACACATGCATGCATTTATTGAGAGGGGAGGATAATGCGAATAATTGGCCATCTAATTAACATCTTCATTAAGGGTTGCATTGCAAATTCACCATTCTCATTTTTTATTTTGACTTTGAAATTCTTCTCCCTCGCGTAGCTCAGGGCATGGGGCATGCACCTCTTCGTGCCATTCCTTTGCCCAGCAGCATGGCTGGACATGCATCACCAGCAGCATGGCTGTGGCAGGCTCCTTTAAAAAGCCTTGCCCTCTCCCTTGCGCAAGGGGGAGCCTGGAACACACACCACATACAGACACCTTCATTCAGGCCAACCTCCTCCCTCTCCCTCTCAATATGCAGTCTCTCTTCTCACTGAAGAGACACACTGCAGGTAGGAGAAAGCTCACAGTGGTCCCACAACCACCACTATGAGTTCCACCACCGCCCAGCTCCTTCGTGAGTAGGTGGGCGTGGTGGTTTCACCCTATGTTTTCACCGCTGAACACCCTCGCCGCAATTGCCAGAGCTTCAAGGTTGGAAGCTCCAGCAGCAGCAATGGCCGCCTGCAACCGCGCAAGCCACCGTGCGCACGTCAGCAAACATCCACAAGCTCTTTCCGCGTGTGCAGGCCCTTCCCAGCGCCCCCGCGTAGGTAGAACCAGCGCTACCGGTCACCCGCTCTCGCGCGGCACTGTAGCCACTGTTCACGCCTCTCAGCGCAACACTGTAGCCACCGACTTGTTTCTCACTTAGATGGTGGCACAGCGCTCTCTCTCTTCGCCTGCAACCTACTCCAGTCGGTTGCCCGCGCCCGCTCCCGCCTGCAGTGCTGTGCACTGCGCTATGCAGTGTGCTGCGTTGCCCTCTCTCTCACACTCCCACACCCGCCTGCGCATGATGACAGTGTGCGCATTCCCTTGTGCGCCTGCGTGTGCCCTGGTCACCAGACTACGGACGCTCCCACCAGATGACTTAACTCGCCCGCTCTCTCTCACACTCCTCCAGTGTACACTCCTACACTCATACACACACACACACTAGTACACATACACACTTGTACACTCACACACTCACTTGTACACACCTGTGCATACTTATACATATATAGATATATATATTTATATATATATATACATACATATTCATACCTATACAACTATATAAAAGTATATATACATACATATATATATATTTATACATATATACATATACATATATTACTATATATATATCTATATAGCTATAAATATATATAGATACGTATATATATATCTATATATATATATACACACAACTACATATATACCTATATAGTTATAACCCTATCTATATATACATATATATATATATTTACATACACATCACCTACCTGTATCCATACGCCCTTGCACTATTCACTCCACCACGCATTATATCGCGGGAATATTTGCACCAGTTGCTGATATTCTCCGATACCCGCGTAAAGCAAGCGCTTCCGCACACACTCCCACACATCCGTCCACACTCTACACAGCACATCGTCTTGTTGGTTGCATCTTACTAGACGTGAACCAACTCGATACTATGCTACATGCCATTTCCACTTCCACCCCCACCCCTATATATATAATATATATATCTATATATATAGAGACTATATTTATTTCTCTACAAGCAACCGACCTTGTTTTTATTTCTCTTTTGTTTCCTGCTATTAAAAAGATAAAAAAAAAGAGTAAAAGAGAAAATATAATCCTTGTCTTGCAGGTACTCGATCTTGCAAATAGCAGGACCAGTCTTTTTGGAAACCCTAAGTTGGCTCAAAGCCAAGAATAATTTGGCTAAAAGCCAAGAACTTGATTTTGAGGGTGTGCCTCAAGGACAATATTATCAACAAAAAAATCTTAAATAGAAAAAGACCAAAAACATAATAAACGCACGGACGAGATACATTTTAGGAAAGGCATAGAAACTTCTTCACGTTTAATCCCCGCCTCCCTGAGGTCGACCCTAGGCCTAAAAGTGACTAAGATAAAATTAAGTAGGCTAGGTTAAAAAATTTTTGTAGAAAGATGGTTAGACTCGATTTAGGTTAACCACTATACTCACTTCAACGATAATTTCACCATATTAACACAACCTATTCAAGTCTTACCACCTACCACTCATTTCACCATCCCTTCTCTTCTTCTCTTACCCCCTCCAAATCTCTATGAGCTGGTCCCATACCCAGGATGCTCTAATAGAGCTAAAGTAAACTAGTTTTCCATCTTCTCACCCCCTTCGTGGAGCATTCCACTGTTGTCCTCTCGCTGCCATTTGGGAAGCAAATCCCACTACGACATTGCCTTGCTCCATCCTCCATCCTCCAGCTCTGTTCTCCTTCATCCAGCATCTTATCTCCATCGTCCGGGTGCTCCATTAATGTGACTCGTCCTCCAAGCAACCGTCGAGGAGGATAACTTCTCACCTCCTTCTCTTTTTACCTCCTTCCAGTGTAGATTTCCCGCTTTCTAGTTGTAGCAATTAGATGTAATGAACATGATGTTATGGTTATGAAGCATTTGTTTATTCTCTCCCTATTTTCTCTTTATTTGTATTATTCTTTCTCTATCTTCTATGAATTATTCTTTAAGTAGAATAGCTAGTAGATTAATTTCAACTAGCGAATCTGCTTTTGTGACAATAATTCCAATGTGATTTTTGATCAAACGTTCACCTCCCCGTGTTTGACCCGAGACTCACCTTGAGTTTCAGTTAGATTATCTGTTTAACTAATTTTTACACAACTACAATGACGAGGTTTGAAACTCAAAACTTTTAGCATAGAAATCACGCTTATCAGCCACCACGATCAACACCTCTTGCTTTCCTCCACTACCACGACTTATCAATCACTGACTCCCACTGTACCTCTGCTAGTATGTCCTCGTTGTTTGATATGTTTTGCTTGCAGATCTCGCAATCTCTTATGTGGGTGTCCCCTCTTTTGGATTCATTTTCCTCAATCAAATTAAATCTACTCCGGTTCTCAATTTGGATCTTGTCTCTGGATCTCATGCCTGTTTGTGTTTCAATTCTTGATATGAGGATCTTGTGATGGATCGAGAGCTTTTCCACTCTATAGCTTCATGTCTTATCTTATGCATTTTCCTAGACTTCAATTAGACTTCGTTTTCTTGTTGGTTTTCTGCCATTTTTTTCCTTTTTGTTTTCATTGACCATTAGGTCTGTATGCGATGGGGATAAATTTTCTGCTCTCATGCTCTTGAGTTACTTTGATGGTAGATCTTGAAGTTTCATAGTTGGAAGCCTTTTAATGATTCCCTATTGCCAAGTGGGTTGTCAAGCTTATGGCAAATAGAAGTGATTTTTATAGCTTTATGATACATGTCTATTATGATACCCACTTAAGTTGGATGGAAAGGGCAGTTGTACTTAGGGGAATGTGTCATTTATGGAAGGGTTTAAATTATGTTTTGTATTTTGAGTTATTTCACACTATTTTGGGTGATGGCCTGTTAGTTTGAGTTAGAAGGAGAATTAAACAGAAAAGGGCACTCTTGCTGACTTTTTTCATGGAAATTCAATGTGGTAGGGGAAGTCCACAGAGTCAACCTGGTGGATATATTTTCTATCTTCATGCAATTAAGGAATGGACTAATAGTTACGATATTCATAGTTGGAACTGGGGGCATGTTTGACCAAAGAATAGTTGGGACTCCTAACTTATTAAGACCTGCTTAATGGCACAGTATTGCAGTTCACAATGAAGCATTGGGCACCTATGTTGTTTAGTAGCTTGTGAAGAGCTCATCTATGTTTGTTGAAGCAGATATCGAAACATGAGTTTATAATGATAGCATCAATTGGTAGATCAAAAATATACTTGAGATATGTGTTTGATGAGATGGCATCACTACAACAGTACGTAGGTTTTGAGACTATTCTAAACCGTTGCCAAAACCCTACAAACCATCGCCACCCACTGTCGTAGTATATCGCATCATTGGTTTATTTTGGCGATGGTTATAATCCTTTATCGTCGCCTTCTGAGCGTGTGTGGGCAAACATGGAGGTGGGATTTGATGAAAGTTTTAAAACCATCCCTAAAATGCATTGGTAAAGGTTATCAATTGAACCGTTGCCAATTTTCTTGGTAGGAACCCAATTTACATGCCAAAAATTTCCGTACGTTTAGGGCTGGTTCTCGAGAAAACCATCCCCTATTGGGATCATTTAATACTTGTTTCCAAATGTCAAGTGAGACCAAGTTATTAATCGATTAATAAAAGTTCCTGAAGCTATTGTCATGAGCGCATTTGCAACGGTTTAGTAATGCTTTAATTTTTTTTTAATGCAATTATACAAAAGAAATAAGAAATGCATGAAAATAACATAAATTGTTCAAAACATTCAGTAGAAAGTAATTATACAATGAAACTAATTTCTATATATATATATAAACGAGGTTCAAATATTACAACAATAACAAGAATAGGAAAAATATAAATACATATACATTATGCTATGGCACCTATGCCAGCAGCCCCAGAACCACCATCATTGTCATTGCCATGCCTCAGAATGTGGAACAATGAATGATCAGGTCCACCACCACCACCCTTTGGAGATAGGGCAAGACCTCCTCCCACTGCTTGTTATACCACTTTAACAACTCCTCCTGGTGCTCCATCCTGCGAGTAGCGGCTTGCAGCTAGGCGGTAACCTCCTTCAACCTTTTCTCTCACTCCACATCTTGACGCTGTAAGGCATGAAGCTCGGTGCGTATACTATCGTTGTGGGCAAACGAGGAGGAGACTTTCCTACCATACCAGGAGGAGATCGTTGCACTCGTCCCTGTGCTATGGACGAAGCCTCTGTGCTCTAAAGGCATCATGATCCTGAAGGCCTCCTCTAGTGTGAGAGGGGTCTGCCAAAATTCCTAGAGATCTCATCTGTGACCTTAGGAGGATGGATCAAATCCATTATAAGATCCTGTAAATATATATATATATATATATATATATATATATATATATATATATATATATATATTTGCAATTAGTTTTTATATAATTGAAATTAATGTAAATGACTTTTATTTACTTACATGTGCCTCCTGGTACATTGGATGTATCCATGCATGTGGCCCATCGAGTGTTTCTTTACTATGAATCTGCTCATAGACTCCCACTTGATCTAATTGAGTACCCTTGTGCACCTCTACCTGAAAATAAAGTAATATTTCCATCTTATTTTAATTTACCTAAATTATTTTAATTTTATTTCGAATAATGAATTAATAAACTTACATATGTGTCTTGTAATGAGTCAAGACTCATTCAACCCAAGCAGTGGGTTTGGGTAGGAGCTCGGGCTTTGTTGGCCTTATTCTTCCCGATTTGCTCCTGTAAGAAATATAAATTTTATTACTAAAATATTATGTAATTATTCATTATAAACTAAGTATAAAAATAAAATTCGAGACTATTTATTTTCCTCTACCATTGGGTCACTCCAATGCTCACAACACTCCCTCCAAATGGAAGGCGCAATCGTAGAAGGTATGTTTCTCGATGCCTCCTCATACGACTTATTGTTAAAAAATTGAAATAATTTGACAAAATTTTATTATAAAATTTTAATTATATATAAATAATTAAATAAATTTCAAATTTGAAATAATTTCATATCGTACTCTTCATCTCCTCTCTCCATCCACGATGTATCCTTCCAGAATGCTGTAGGATAGCCTTGGGTGCATTGGAATTATCACCCCAATCAAAAGTGCCCTATATTCAATAATATATAAATCGATTATAATTGTTATAAATGTGAAGAAATGAATTTCACATTTATACCTGCAACACCCAAATAATGGATGCCTTTGACTCCTTGGCGACCCTCCTCCAGTCGAAGTAGGAAAGTGGCACGGTTACCTTAACAATTGTGGCTAACCGGCTCCGTAAATCCAGGGTAGTTCTTTGCTTCCTCAGCTGCAATAATAGACACTGTAATCCTGGTGCCCTCAGGTAGTCTGTCGAGATTCGCATTTCGTGTTGAACCTCGTGTGTTTTTGCTAGCTAAAAACATGAATCAGCATATGATAAAAAATTAAATAAGTGAAATTAAATATAGTAAGATTTTGAATGAAATTATTTTAAATTCTTACCAGGACTAGTGCCTGCCTGAGTATCAGGCTGCTGCAATGTGTCAGTCTGAGTATTTGGCTCATACGAAGGGCCAACTTGTGTATTTGGTTGCTCAAACTGCTGCTGTACCTCCTAATCTACAGTCCCCTACTACCCTAGTGACTCCTCAGGATGGGTCACAAGTTGAGGATTCACTATAACATCATGGGTATCTGGGGCTAACGACTGACCTCTATTAAATTGTGATGGTACTGGGCTAAAATATGTGGAGGGAGGTACTGGAGATAGTAGTACGGAATTTGGGCATAATGGGTATCAGGAGGAGGTTGGGAAACAGGAGGCCGAGACTGTGCCTCCTCCCTAACCTCATGCATAGGTGGTGGTCTACCCCTGGCAGCCCCCTCCTTCGTGGCCTCAACTACACATAAATAAAAATAGAATTAAGTAAACATATCTTGGAAAATGTAAATGATAAAAGAAAAAAATATAAATAATTACTTTTAAAAAAGTAACTAAATTTAAATTGAGTTCATTAGAAAATAAATGCTTTTATACCTTACACATTGTTTACCAGGTGAGATCAATGTTTTAAAATCGATGCGTCGTAGTATAGGTTGAAATCGCTAAAAAACAAATAGATTTTATTACTCGATGTTTTAAGTCCAAGGTCGAATACAGGGATCAAATTGGGGTTTAAAATCAAGGGCACAACTTTGAGAAATTGAATATGCAATGAAAACTGGAGTTGTAATGCAAAAATGTAAATGTAAACATTGGATATCAATGTATATAAAGAGAGCACAAAAAATGGACATCTGATTTTGTGAATTAGACGTCTTAAATATGGCTGCTACAGTGCTGCTTCTCTTCTCTTTTCCTCTTCTTTGATCTCTATCTCTGGCTGGCTTTCTTCTTCTTTTCTTCTCTATTCTTTTCGTGCCTTAGCCCTCCTTTCTTCTTTCTTTCCTTCTGGAGACTCCTTCTTCATCCTTCTGTTCCTTCTCCTTCTCTTTCTTCAACCCTTCTGCCTTCAAGCCTGCCTTCTCCTTCCTTAGCCTTCTTCTTCTTCTCCTTTCCTGCGAGAGCAAAACCTACCCCTACCCTCCCTTGCGATCTCTCTTCCTCTTTCTCTCTTAGGCTCGCTCTCCCAAAGCCGCTTCTCGAGTAATCGGGTCGGGTACTTGCCTGGGACCAGGCCCACCAGCATGCGGTGGTGGGCGAGGAGTGCAGGTCGGGTATACGGGTCAAGCCAAGTCCGCAAGGATCGGGTCACGGACGAGGCAGTGAGAAGGTAACTGGGACCTCGGCCCGTGGTCAGGAAGCGAAGAGCCTACTTCAGTGTTTCAATTTATTCCACTGCAGTGCGCCAGCAGCTTCCAAGGTGGGACTATCCTCCCACCTCCCTTCACATGAGTCCGCAGCAGGAAGCTTCCCTTGATTGCAGCTGCTACTGGGATCTTCGAAGCCAATTTCTCATCTGGAGTTGTGCGCGAGGGAATTCCTTGCAACCTGGGGCTGTGCACCTGGAGCGGGGAGACCTGGGGCATGCTTGCAAGCTCCTCGTAATTGTTAATGGCGGTGGAGACGCTTACACTTGTCAACACGAATACAGCCTCGCGACCTCGTTGGAAAGCTCAGAAAGCTACGCCGAGACACGATGAACGTAGTGCAGGGGTCAGCGTGGCGCGGGGTGGTCGGAGTGTGCGTGCCTACGGCACCCTATGTATGTGAAAGTGGGTGTGTTCAGGGGGTATTTTGGAGGCGTGGCTCAATGAGTGGAGTGAGGGTTTATGATCAGTGGAGTGTTGCGGTGCTTATGGGGTGGTTGGTGAGGTGGATGGAGGTGTGGAGAGGCGAGGACACCTCGTCGGAGGTCTGGCCGGAGATGAAGAAGGTGAGGGTGATTGCGTGCGTCGAGGGGTGTTTTCACGAAATAAGGAGAGAGAAATGATTAGAAAGGAGAGAGGACTTAGCTGAGCGTAGATAGATGAAGGGGGATGCAAAGATGGCAGTCGGCTCGTATTGCCATCGTCGGAGATGAAACACTCAGTGGGGGGAGGATGGCGATGACGAAGGGGCTGCAGAGGCATCGGCAGGTGCGGCACGACGCAGACGAGCAGGAGGAAGAGAACCCTGTCACTGGTATTGTGGCTGGGCAATGAGGGAAAGAGAGGGAGGTTGCCAGAGCTTGCTAAATCACTGGCCGGAGGGGGAAGAGATGAAATAGAGGGATTCTCTGGCCAATTTCAAGCGTGAAAGATGTGTGGTGATCTGGGCGTTCTTTTATAGGCCCTGGAGGAAGGATTTGTGCTTGGAAGCCAAGCTTCCAAGCACGACAGGCTCGCTAGAGATGGAAGGGAAGGTAGGAGGAGACCCGAATCTCTCATGCATTCGCATGAGAGATTGGGTACCAAATAGAGCGTCTGATTGTGTTCAAACTAGAGGAGATTTCTCAGAGAATCTCCCTTTCAATTTTGAAGGAGATTATCTGAGAAATCAGAGAGATCTTGCCTTCAATTTCTCGTCGGAGTAGGATTCCCTCCACTATAGTGGAGGGACCTAATTGCAAAGAATGAAGACAAAGGTAGGGGGTTTCTGCAGAGGTTTTCAAAAGATAGGGGTAGATATGTAATTGGGATGGACCTGTTTACAAAGTAGGTCAAGAAGAATTCGCCTTAGGTCCAAATTTTGGTAAAAACCTAATTTGGACCTAAAGAATCCAATGGTGAAGTTGTATTTTGGGTTTGACCACGTTTGACTGGATAATTTACGTAAAAACCTAATTTAGGGCAATATTTGTCTGAGACCCCAATTTAGGTCAAAATAGGTTCTAAGGGCCAAAATGAAGGTTATAAACCCTAGAGAATATTTTTCTATAATTTTTAGGGGGTTTAGGTGAATTTTATCCTGACCAAAACCTTGTTAAATCAAGTGGGACTGTTTTAGGGTTACAAAAAGTCATTTAATTTCTAGAATTCACATGAACCCTTTTCTGTTTGAACCAACCCACTTTTTATCTTGTTAAGATCATTTGACCTGTGTTTAGCCCATGAGAAAACCCGTTGTTGTACTGCAATGGTAAAATTATAATTTTACCCCTTGTTTCTTGCTTTTATCTCAGAATGGTTATTTATGGAATTAGGACCTCCAGTTGGTTATGTAGGAGCTTTTGTTCTCTTTTATGGGTTAAAATGAGCTAGTTAGGGCTCATAATGGTGTTCCCATCAAACATCTTTAACTATTGCACTGAGACCTATTTCTGCTTCCACTGGAATTTTTTGATATGCTTCAGATGTAAAAGAAATTTCATTATCTTTTTTTTTTCATTGAAGAAATGACGAGACACTATTTTTATTGGTATAATCCACCCATTCCTGATATTATCAGGCACATAAAAAACTTGTGATACTTGGTAGGCTGGTGTGAATGGTTCAACTGTTTGAAGAATTTGACAGTTACTTAAATTGATGAAACCATGTTTATTACTTTTTTTGAAACCAATCCCTTCCTTGAAAACATAAAACCAATTACACTTAAATAAAACAACCTTGCGATCGTATCTAAAACTCATCTCCATGATTTCAATGATTTGCCCGTAGTAGCCATCACGACTCGTTCCAATATCGCAACTGACAAGAACTCCAGCCTGTTGTAATGCCTTTGCATCATCGATTGACTTTATTTTAAACCTAAGTCAATTAATTATGTAACTAGAATGATAATGTCCACAACTCAATGGAGTCTCGCATGTTACATCGAAGTCATCCACCCAACGTGGGTCCTTATTTTCTTTCATCTGATACACACACTGCTTAAACCAATCACGGAATTACAGCTCTTCAATGACATGAGATGAAGACTATTTAAATTCATCGAAAAAGGGATCGACATTAGGAATCTATTTTAAGATATACAAGTGAGCTAACTGTCGATCAATTAAATCGATCATTCTCTATTCTATGTGCAGGATAGACCTTCCCCTCGTGTAAAAATTTGTTAAAGAATCATCATTCATTTCGTTGTATCCCTCATCAAAATTCCTCTCCAGTTGATTAAATCTGTTGTCGACATTGTCCATGTACATAGCATAGAAGTTTATGCATTCTTCTAAAAGGTAACCCTCAATGATTGACCCCTTTGGCTTAGCTTTATTTAAAACGTAATCTTTTAGCTTCTTTAGAAATAGCTCAACTAGATACATTCATCTATACTGTACAGGACCACCAACTCTTGCTTCATTTACAAGATGTACTGTTGGATGCACCATGACGTCGAAGAAAGTCGGGGAAAAACTCTATTCCATTTTGCAGTGTAATTATAATTTGATCATTCTAATTGTCTATACTTTCATAGTTCAAAGTCTTCGAGAAAACAACTTTAAAAATCTGCTCATCTTTGTGAATGAATTGATCACTGCATCTGCAACACTCCATGACTAAATAATGGAAAGAAAATCTGCATGTAAACATGTGAATCGGGACTTTTCAATCCACTGATTTTCATCTGAACTTCATTCACACAGCGCAAGAGCTATGAAGAAACACGTCTGGGATCTGAATTCCTTTCAAAAAGGAGAATATCTTATCCATCTGTCCTTGTTGTAGACTATACATTGCTGGTGGCATTTCTTCTCCTTCGATGACATGTAGCTCATGATGGATACCCAATTTTTTCATGTCATTTCTCGATCTTAATGTGTCTTTTGGGATTCTTTATTAAATTCAACATGTCTAAGATGTTGTCCATGACATTTTTCTCAATATGCATGACATCAAGATTGTGACGTATTGTAAGATCTTTCCAATAAAAAAGCTCCATGAAGAAGATGCTTTTCTTCTTAAAACTAGAGTCCTTTAATGCTTTCAGATCTTTCCTGAAAAGGCGACCTAATCGTACGTTGGCAAGCTTTTGTAATTTTGCCATTACTTCAGTCCCTGATAATCGAATGGAATTTGTGGATAACTTATTTCTCAGATTCCTACTGGAATATTGACAAGTTATACCATCAAATCTGTCCTTAAATTGTGCACCCCGCCATCTGTGGTGCCCTAAATATCCAAATTTGTTACTTTCAAGCAAACACAAATGGTGTGTATCTTCCATGCATACTAGGTAGGCAAACTTCCCTTTCGTACTCCATCCAAAAAGATTCGTATAATCTGGGAAGTCATTAATGATCCACAGCAAAGCCTCGTACATTTGAAAGAAATATTTTTTCTTTGCATCGTACGTTTGAACATCATTGTGACATAATTATTTCAATTCATCTACTAACGACTGTAAATAGACGTTAGTTGCATTTCCCGGATCCTTAGGACCTGAGATTAAGAGAGTCAACATCATAGACGATGATCTCATGCATAGACAAGGAGGTAAGTTGTAAGTAACAATCATGACTAGCCATATAGAGTATGACAGGTGCCTGTTCTTAAATGGATTAAACTCATCACTTGCAAATTCCAATCTGACATTACATGAATCCTCTGCAAGAGATAAATGTTTGCTGTCGAAGTTTTTCCACTTCTTTGAATCAGTTGGATGGCAAATAAGACCGTCTCCTAACTTGTTCTCGAGATGCCACCTCATCGACATTGCAGTCCTACTAGAAAAAAACACCCATTGCAACCTTGGAATTATTGAAAAGTAACGAAGAACCTTTCTAGCTTGTTTCCCTCTCCTTTATATCTTTCCTTACCACATTCAGAGCATGAAGTCAAGCTAGCATACTCATTTCTATATAACACACAGTCATTTGGACATGCGTGGATCTTTTCAAAATTCATACCAGGTATACGGATTTGATTCTTGACTTCATACCATGACTTTGGCACACTGCTGGGATTATTCAACGACCCCTGTATAAACTGAAGCACCTCCGACATCATTTTCATTGTATCTCTATTCATAACTTTCATATGAAATAATCTCAATAGGAAGGACAACCTCGACATGGAACTTATTCCAGGCACGATAGGCTCCTCAACAACTTTCATTGCATGATAAAATTGATTACAGCTATTAAGTCCTTCCTCATCATTTGTAATATCAGGATTAGCCTCTCTCATCTCGTGCAGCATCTCATCAATTTGATTATCATCATCTTCCTCATCATTACAATCATATACTTCCACTATATTCTGTGTGTCATCCTATACCGGTTCCTCTCCATGTGTAGTCCACTTTGTGTAATGCTGCCATCAACCATTACAAATCAAATGTTCTAGAACTGTGTTCTTATCTTGGATGAATCCATTGAAATACTTCCCACGCAGACAGAATATTTTCTCCAAAAATTCTCCATGTCTGTATTGTTTCCTATCTTCATGGAAGGCCCAATCCAGGAATGAGATCACTCTACTTTTATACTTAGGGTAATCCAAATTCCTCAGACCAATCTAAAACTTGTCTATGATAACATAAAATTTTATTACAAACAACCCGCAAGTTAGTAGCGAATATTCGAAGGTATTTGTATTTTAAAGAAGATTTTAACTTGATAACCCATCCCCCAAGATTTGATTACAACGTTACTTGTTACATGCAACTAGTGTGTGGAGAAATTTCGAAAGCACTTCCCCACACTTCTCCAGTATACCCCCCAAGACTAACCCTAACTATGTTCCCAATAGCTCCCACTAGAGGATACTTCAGGAACAAAGCTATGGTTAGTTGGTATACCAGATAAGAGTGAGAAAATACATCTGAAATTTCTATACACACTAGTTACATGTAACAAGTAACCTTAAGTTGTGATCAAATTTCAAGGACCCCCCTTAGCTCAGAACTTCTCTAAACTAAAAATGACACTTGTGGCAAGTTATAAAGACAATGCATCATGCATGTAAATGAGGTATATACACACTCTGCATTGTCCGTATAACATGATCATAAGTCTTAACAGACTAGTATTTTGACACAATTATATCCCTCCCACAACCTGTTACCTAGGGGTTAGAATTCTTATTGTTTGTCATGAAGTGCTTCTAAATTTGTGCAAGTTTGTGAGACTAAATGGTATGATACAAAAAAAAACCATTTTAAAATTATTTTCCTTATTACAAACTTCATCTACAAAAACCATCACCTTAACCCCTAAACACTGAACCCTAACCTGAACCCTAACCTCTAAGCACTAAACCCTACATTAAACCCTGAACATTAAACAATCCCTTAAAATATAAATCTTACACCATAAATCAAACACCTTTATACCAAAACTAAAAATCCTATAACCTAAACCATAAAATAGAACACCCTAAATCCAAAACCCTAAACTCTAAACTCAAAACCCTAAATTCTAAACTCAAAACCCTAAAAACCAACACCCACCCTAAACTCTAAACTCAAAAGCATAAAACTTACATCCAAAATCGAACACTTTAAATCCATAACCCTATACTTTAAACTGAACACCCTAAAACCTAAACTCAAAAGCCAAAACCTAACACCCTAAATCTTAAATCCAAAACCCTAAACTCTAAACTCAAAATGCTTAAATCGAAACCCAAAATGCAATACACTAAATCCTAAAATCTATACTCAAAAGCCTAAACCTAACACTTTAAACCCTAAAATCAAAACCCGTAACCCAACACTTTAAACTTAAAATCCAATTCCATCGTCGCCTTCTAAGACTTAACCCAACATCCTAAACCCTAAACCTAGAAGGTAAACTCAAAGTTGAATAAATATCGGTAGAGTTTCCCTTATAATATTATATATTCACATTTCCTGCAAAAATAAAATAAATCATGCACAAAATGTGGCCACATCCCGCATGTAACATAATAAATTCGACATTAACAAATTTTAATTGTGGGCACACCCCACATTCAAATTAAACAAAAGAAATAACCTAAGCTAACAGGCATTTAATAACTAATTAGCAAACATGTAACAACTAATTAGCATGTATTTAACAACTAATCTAACCGACATTTTCGTAACAACTAGTCAACATGCATTTAACCACTAATTTAACATACATTTAAAATATAATTAAAATTCATTTAACCACTAATCTAAGTATTTAAAACATATTTAACATGCATTTAAATTTATGGACTATTTCATTGAAAAAATTAATTCAGATGCAAATTTAAAACATTTCTAATGTAATAAATAGAAAACTTTCTAATTAGCAAAAAAAAGTCTGTGTGGGAGGGGGTGTGGCGACGGCGGTGGAATGTGGGGGAACTGGCAAGTGGGGGGGTGGGGGTTGGCAGCAATGGCGGTGGGCCCTGGAGGCAACAGCAGGGGAGGGGGTTGGCGGCGGCTCATCGTGGGGGCATGCATCGGGGCGAGGAGTTGTCGACAAGGGGAGGGGGAACCTTGCTGGAGGTTGGTGGAGCTCGAGGTTGCGGGAGAAGGTGTGGAGGAGCGGACGTCAGCAGCGCTCGTCAAGGTCACGTAAGAGAAGAAGAGGTCGGAGAAGGAGAGAGGGAGAGGAGGAGAAGGCCGATCGCTTGCAAAAAATATCTGCACCTTTAGTGACAGTTATAAAAGACAATCGCTAACACGATCGCCAAAAGCCATTATGGGGGCATACTTAGAGATGGCTTTACCAATAATCGTCACTAATTCAATTGGTTCCTGCCATAAAATTTTAGGGTGGTGCCCATTTTTAAGGACATTAGCGATGGCTATATAGTTACCCGTCGCCTTTAGCAAATATTTCACCTCCGCGAGAGGAAGGATCGTGTTAATCGATTAAGAGAATTTATCAATCGATTAATAAAAGTTCCTGAAATTGGAGTTTAAGTGAACCTTATCCCAAGATCTGGTGAGTACATTTTATTTTGTGGAGAGGAGGTATGGCACTTTAGGGCACAATTTCTTTAATAACTGTTGCTAACTATGTTAATTAGCGATGATTAGAAAATCGTCCCAAGAAAATCATAGCAAATTGTGCTTTTTCTAATAATGCATTATGAGGTAATTTCCTCATAATAGTTAAAGCTTGATCTTTGAAGTATATTTCTCTTTCCTCTCTTCCTCACTGAGGATGTCAATGTGATAAACATGTTATTTTTTATGATTGTTAAGCTTTATGGTTTCTTCATCCCTTGGTGTTGTAGAAGGACCATAATGAGTGCCTGCATCCCAAAATGATACAGTCAAACCTATAATTTGCATATTCCATCCAAGTCAAGTTATTTAAACAATTCTACTGATTCTTGGGGTATTTTTTCTCAGTGTAGATTCCAAGCACTGAAATTACTGCGAGGGGGAAAAGGTGAATTTCATTTACTACTAGAATTTTTATGTTACCAGCCTGTGCAACTCTTAAATGTACTTGCATCTGGTTTTTGTTTTATTATTTTAAGTTTTATCTGATGTTTCATTTGGTCTTCCCTAGATAAATAATTGATTAGTAGTCTTCAGTATTATTCAACAAATTGTTGTTTGCACATCTTCAAGACTACATCATGATGTTTGGTTATTTATTCAGTGTTATTCACTAGTGAAAGTGTTTTTTTTTGGTGGGGGGGAGGTGGGGTTCAACTTTTTTTGGGGGTGAGGTGGCTAATTATTGTCTCACAACAATAGTTTTGACCTACACCGATGGTCAAGAACCGTCGGTATAGGTGGAAAAGACTGTTGTTTCTTTATGGACTTATTCCGACGATCATTTTTGGTGTTGTATTAAGAGAACTCACTGTAGGGTACGTCTATGGTAAAAACCATCAATGTTGCACTAGGTGCTACAAGACTATGCAATTTTGTGTTTAAAACAACAGCGAAGTTTCTAACTATCAGTGTAGATACCATCATTGACAATTATTTATGTTGGTGCAACACTATTTGTTCACTAATAAGAAATATTGTGATGATTTTAGGTCACTAGAATTCTCAGAGTAGGTCTTTCATGTACTATTCATTAATATATCTACTAAAATATATACCTTCAATGACCTATTTCTTGTAAACATCAATTATATATTATACACATGAAAATTCCAATATAGATACTCAAAGTCATCAAAATTGATACAAATTAACCAAATAATCTCCTACAACAATTTTCAAATATAAATATTGAAATCAAAAGAATTCAACATAACTAAATAGTGCTCCATCATCACCCACTTGAAAGTATGGCTATGTGTCAAATACCAACAATAGCAAACTCCCAACACCTTAATCACCCACAAAAAGTAGAAAAAAAATCTACGTATATTTTTTAATCCCAAGGTTATGAGGAATTCATATTTGGATTGAGGTCTTATACATACTACAAAGGTTATGCTTGATTCTCTTTTACATGGTGAAATGCAATTCCTATATCTTTTCTGCACTTTATATACCTCTATATCATTTTCACCCAAAAATAGTTAACTAGACATCCTAAGATGAACATAACATTTCCCCAAGATTCAAAATACAAATTGCATGACTATTATGAAACACATAAGAAATTAGCATCATGTAATTATTTATAATTCTCTTGGATTTCATGACTACATCCTTGAACCTCCCATGCATAAAACATAAAGATTAAAAAATGGATGCTTTAACTTGAAACCAAAGAAAAGATGCACCAGCCAGGAATCGAACCCAGGTCTGTACCGTGGAAGGGTACTATTCTACCACTAGACCACTAGTGCTATTCATTTTTCATGAAGCAAACAGGTAAATATTTACCACAAAAATGAAATTGAAGATCTTTTCAAAGAAAAAAAAAAGAAATTGAAGATTGAGATAAGGCAACAAACACAAATCCAACTACATGCAATACAGTGAGATTCCAAGACCACACATCATCAAGGTAGCATATCCATGAAAATAAAGGATATTCATGTAGGTTATCCAAGGAAACTAATATGAAAATAGTAGAAAAAGCCTTGATCATCTTATCTAGTGTTGGTGAGCCATAGCCACGACGTTCTTATAGTTGTCAGATTTAGAGGTCCAAAGCACCTAAATAGTTTGTTTCTTAATGTGGCTCTTATAGAAGAAGTGGACCCTCATAAAGGCCTATATATTTCATTTACATATGATAGGTTACTACATTCTTATCATGAGTTTCATGATATCACAAATCACCTTTCTAAAGTTGAAGAATGCCTTGGCCATATTCTAGGCATAGTGCTCATAGGCAAAAAGTTAAAAGGAAAGAAAATAAAATCATTGGTTACATAAAGATTTCTTGTTTCAATAAAATGCAAAATAATCTACATAGGTTTAGAAACACCTTCTAAACAATGATGGAAAGCAAAATATAAAATGAAGAGTGGAAATTTTGGCCTGAAATGTACCACCCTCATTGTAATGTTTCGACACTAAGTGTTGTTGGATGTCCAAGTACGTCTTGAAGATGAACAACATGATCACAATCCTACATCACAACAGTTTTGAATTAAATGTTCTGAAGAGGGACCAGAGTATATGTACAACAAAAAAAAGGGTGATCATAAAGATCTAAACCAACTAACCATTTTGGTTTGTTTAGATAAACAATAACACCTCCATCATGTCAATAATGTATTATAGAAGTGAAACAAGAAACTTTGAAATTTTTGTGATTAAAGGCTAAAGGATCACACATAAATGCTTTTAAAAATCCAAAATGGCTATCATAAAAAACTAAACTAGGAGATGCTGGTTAGTGAGTACCATTTTCAAAAAGGCACTTATAGAATGTTGCAAAGCCACCAATTAGGATCCTAAGAATGGAAGTAATTCCAAGAACCCAAAAATCATGCTGAAACCAAAATCAAAGTCCAATTTAGACCTTTTCAGCCAATAGTTAGTTACCAATTCGAATTCTGTGGGTAAAGCTAAAAGAAATTAAAATAACAGGGTAAAATACATGCACAAATATGGACTTTGAAATACTAAGTTCTGATTTTAATGAGTTTTCTCTATGGCTGGTGCTTGAACTTGATTATCAATACTTTTGAGGTGACTGAAGCTAACAATCTCACATAGATCTGCTTAAGCCTATATGGTAAATGAAAAATTTACTTATTCCAGCCAGTGAGCATACTCACATACCTTTCCATAGCATCCTGCAAGATGATTCCATTAAACAAAGAGCCACCAATTATAGCTCAAAGTGCACAATAATAAAGTTAGAGTTTCATGTCTTGAAAGAAGACCATCTTTGTCACCCACGAACTGATGTTGCAAAGCAAGTCTTTGCAACCTGTCATTTAGACCATATTAAATTCCTTTAATATAAGGCCTGACACCTAGCCTTATATTAAATCAGTTTCTTAATTTCTTACAGTTGGAGCATGACACCTATCCTGGACAAATACCCTTATCTTTTGATTTGCTGGGTTTATTGTCTGGGTTGTGATCGCAGTAGCAAACTTCGATCCCTGCACTTCCTTCTGGTCATGATTACTATCCAGTTGCTCACCATTTCTTTCCTCCTATCCCCACTTGCTACCTCCTCTTCATCTTTGTCTTCTTGTACCCTTGCAAGGGACAAAACCAACTCCTCTTCACTGCCAATCGCATTGTTCGGAGAAGGCATTAGTCTATTGGGCTCCAAAATCATACCAAGCCCATCGCCTAGAGATAGAAAAATATGATCATCCTACATGTAATTAACACAAGTAATCAACAAACACTAAATCATCCTACTTAGATTGTCTGCTTAGACCTCCTAATCTTGATGCCATGATTGAACTTGCTTGTATGCATTCTAGGATGGTACAAGGGGCTTTTGGGTGACTTGCTTCATTTCTGGTATGTTTGATCAACAAGCAGAGAAATTCCATAGTTCTTCAATTTGTTTTACCATTACCATCTGTTCTGATAATGTTGCTTAGAATATGGATATTTCTCTGTACATATTGCTTGTGAACATTTAAGGGAGTGTTTTGATGATTGAATCTCTCTTTTTGAGGGAATGTTGTCTTGTATGAAGTTTCAAGGTTCTCTTGAAAATTTGACCTGCGATAGAGCTCCATAGGAGGGGAACAAGTTTACCATATATGCTTTCAATTGCTCTTGGCACTAGAGAGCTGTCAATTTGATCTGTAGGTCATGGTAATCCTTCATGGAGCTCTCTATCGCTCTTCTTAACAGCTCGTTCTCATCCTTTATCCTCTTCAACTCTATCTGCATCAATGATAGTTGCAACAATAGATAATTTTATGATACACATACCTGTGTGCATTTCCATGTATATGTACAAGAAGATGCCATATATGATAATTTATATGTAGATCTATGTTGAAAAAGTTACGTACCTCATCTCAGACCACGTTTTGCTTGTGTTTCTCTCGTCTCTCGTCACTCGCATCCTGATGATCTCAGGTCTCGGGTTTTCTTATCCTCTGTATTAGCATCAAATAAAACTGTTATGGAGCCAATCTTACCGCCACCAATACTAAAACAAAATTACCAAAGTAGTAAGAATGACCAATGTGAACCAGGAAGATGACAGATTTATCCCATTAAATAGTAAACTTGGATCAGTGATTGTTGAGGGATAAAGAATTGATCTCTAAAGAAAGATTACAAGGTGTAGATTACTATTTTATCATAAAAAGCATATGCCATTACACTATAATAACTGTGATGTGCCCATGGAATTTTGAAAGATATTGTAGTTAATCAAGAATGAAGTTTCAATTAGCAAAACCCATGTAAACAAAATATGAGTGATAAGAGAAGGAAGACAAACCTTGGTTCTTTTCTCTTTTCCTCTAAAAAGGATCACTGCATAAGGTTTGTAATGATGTTTTCGGTCAACATCCTCTACTCTATCAACTGTTACAGAAAGAACCCCACCTTTAGATGATAATGCACTTTGGAATGATCTGACAGCCTCTGCAATCATGGCATCAATCACAACGTCTACCAAAGCTGACCCTATATTGTGAATAGTCAAGAAAACCATTAAATATATTTGTGAAGACCAGAGAAGTGTTACTGAACCAAGTAGAATCCATGGAAGAAGGGCGAGTGTTGTTGCACTAACCAAGTATGGTATTCATTTCTTTCCTTTGATGGGGATGCAGTCTGATAGAATTCTGCAGAAACCACAATCAAGTTTCTAACTGTAGTCAAAATATAACACAAATGGCATTAAACCAAAAGAAAAAAAGAAACTACATGAAGAAAATGCTACAGAAGATCTACAATATCCAAACTATACATTCTCTTCCTTCTAGTAAAAAGTTTGATAAAACTTGTGCATATGGGATGCAAGGCAAAATAATAAGCACTTAGGTTTGGAATTGATAGGTATGTTGTTCATGTGAGTTATTCTACATAGCAGCATGTATGAATTGCAAAGTGCATATGGAAATTTTTTTTTTTGAAAAAAAACCTTTGCTTGTAAGTTGGTCATGGGAGTAATTAAAGATCCATTTGTGCTCCAGAAAGTGCTCAATAGCAGGCTTCTTCACACATGTTCAGCATTGTCAGATTAAGGAGTGTCAAGAAATTAATTCCTTGTCATTTTTTCTCAATATTCAAAAATTAGGACCCGCTTTTGGCAAAAAAAAAGTGATACCTTCCATTTTAGCATTTGTAAGGTTTCTTCTGCAGTAGTTTTAGGAGGACCTAATTTCTTAACTTCTTCAGCATGTTTCTACCTCTTTTCCTGTTAGAGAAACCAAGAGACTATGTTAAAATGAGACAATCCATACAAATCATTCCATAAAGAAAAACATCCATGTATCTAGAATTGAGGTCAAGTTAAAGGTTCTTTAAGCAATTTGGTATTGATAACACCACACAAGGGGGTAGTAATTAGGTTGAATATGGCCCATCTTTAGAATAAAAGGCACAACATAAGTAGAATAGGAGCATTGCATGCATCAAGTACCAAGATTGCTTATAAACTGTATTAATGACCATTTGTGTAAAGCATTTGTCAAAGCATGCCTCAAATGAGCAATCGGACCGCACGGATGGATTTATAACGATGAACGGAGTCCAACGGACTCAAGATCGGCCAAATCCGACATCCGGAGCTCCCATAATGGGCCCAAGAAATTCTGACCGTTGATCTGGAGATTAACGGCCCAGAGAGCGCCACGTCAGCCGCCCCCACCGCTCGCACACCCTCAGCCGGCCAAGGACAAATCTCGGCCGTTGATCTTCGATCGAACGGCCGAGATCCGCACGCTCGCCCGCGGTCGCCGCGACAAAGCGCGGGCGTGGCGCAACGGTTAGCGTGCATGCCCGCATCGTAGCAACGTGCGTTCGAGCCGCGTGGAGCAGAAATCGAAGGTGAGCGAAGGGCGCGGAAAAATTAGGCCTCCCGGTTAGCGCGCACGCCGCATCGTAGCAACGTGCGTTCCAGCCGCGCGGAGCAGAAATCGAAGGTGAGCGAAGGGCGCGGAAAAATTAGGCTGCCCGATCAGCAGCGGGCGGCCATGATCTCGCCACGCGGCGCGACGACAGCCCACGAGCACCCACGTGCGCGCACACGCGCGCCCAAGGCCCGATCTCAGCCCGGGCGCAGAAGGGAAGATCGGACGGCTCTTGTTCAGCAGCCACAAATCGCGCTAAGAGGAAGATCGGGGTGGGCAGCTGACCGGCGGCAAGAGGGCTTCACCGACATTTATAGAAGCGGTTTTAGCGACGCTCTAAATGTCGCTAAAGCCCATTCTTCTTTTAGGAAGCCCTTAACTCTATTTAAACCCCCTTCTACCACCATTCAATGCATACTCTCCCACTTGCAACTACTCCACTCCTCTCTTAGCTAGCTTTAGGTACTCTTGTAATCGCCGGAGACAACGAGCCGCCGACGGAGCCTCCTCCACCGCCGTGGCTGCCTCGTCGCTCTCCACTCTCTCTCCATCTCTCTCTCTCTCTTTTAAGCTTTCATTTACTTTTGTTAAAGCATGTATTTAATGTTGTAAGCTATGAACTATGAATGCATGCTTAATGAAATTATTTTCTGTTCAATCGCCATTTTAATTTCTGTTCAAAGTGCATGATCAAAACCAAGAGCTTTCTAACCCTAAACTCTCTCTCTCTATCTCTCGCTCTCGCTTTTCAAAATCGTCTCTTTCGCAAGCAAAACTCCGCCTCTTTCGTGACAACAAGTGATAAACAAAATCCAATTTCCACGCCTCCCTGAGACCGACACTCGGACTCACCTCCGTTTACTTCTTTTAAAATCGACGTATCAAGTGCGACTATAACGACACCTCTTAACACACACGCATAAGAGCACGTCAGTTTTTCGCGCCGTTGCCGGGGAGGCAATGGATTTGTTTTATCACCTCCATTCCACATTCATTCTCACATGGTCTAATGCCCTATTTTCCTTTTTACTTGATGGTTGCAGGAATTCAACGCATGGACGACGAAGCGACGCATCCGACGGTAGCAAGGGAGTAGGCGCCTCGAGGACCGATAGTGAGTAACCTGTCTCTCATTGTTTTCTTGCGTGAAAAAGCTAAAAAAATTGTAAAAATTGAAAAAAATTGGCGTGGTGTATGATTGCTTGACCCACATCTATAACACATCACCCCACAAAAAATGTACACTCTAACATTCTGAACAAATTCTTGGAGTGTTCTTTTCTTTTTCTTGAGTGGTGTTTGCGAAGCCACCGTGAATTGACTTGGGCCGCTGATGGGTCGGTCCGGATAGGTTGTTAATATGATATTTTTATCATTGAAATGTGTATAGTGGTTAACCTAATTCAGACCTAACCATCTCTTTACAAAATTTTTATCCTGGCCTAATTGATTTTATCTTGTCACTTTTAGGCCCAGGGTCGAACACAGGGAAGTGGGGTTAAAGTCGAGTTTCTACGTTTTCCTTAAAACGCGTCTCTTCCGTTCGTTTATTGTGTTTTTGGTGTTTTTCTTATTTAGGTTTTTTATGGTAATCCTTGTTCTTGAGGCACACCCTCAAAATTGTGTCCTTGACTTTTAGCCAAACAGAGTCCCAAAACAAGTCTTGCTACTCGTAAGGCGAGGTACCTGCAAGTCAAAGATTATCTTTTCTTTTTTATGTATTTTTTTTATCTTTTTACTAACAGAAAAGAAAATAGATAGAAAGTAAATATAGTATGTATATATATATATATGTAGTATATATATAAAGGGGTGGGGGTGGAGGTGGCGATGGAGTGTAGCACTATGTCGAGTCAGTCGACGTCTAGAGAGACGCAACCAACACGACTAGGTGCCGCGTGGAGTGTGGATGGAGGATGGATGATGTATGGGACCACGCTTTTTTTGTACGCGTGTATCAGGGAATATCAGCAACTGGTGCAGATATTCCCGCGATACAGCGTATAATAAATAACATGAAAATATATGTACATATGTATGTATATAAGTAAATATATCTATATATATATATAAATGTATAGTTATATATGTATAGATATATATATATAGATATATATGTGTATATATATGTATATAAGTATATATATATATATTACTATATATATGTATATATATATATGTATATAGATATGTATATATGTCTATATATATATAAGTATATGTATAAGTATATAGATGTATATATAAGTAGATATATATATATATTATATATATGTATATATATTATATATATGTGTATGTATACATAACTATATAGATATACTATGTGTATATATATATATATATATGTATGTATGTATGTATATATATATTTATATATATATTACTATAAGTGTGTGAGTGTGTGTGTATGTGTTGGTATAGGTGTGTGTGCGTCGGTGAATGTGTGTGTGTGTGCGTTGCTGTGAGTGTGTGTCTGTTAGTGAGTAAAAAAGAGAGAGAGAGAGAGAATACGTGAGAGAGAGAGAGCGGGAGCGGGCGGGAGAGATCAGCAGAGAGAGAGAGAGCTTGCGAGCGAGAGATCGTGGACGCGCGAGTTAAGACGTCTGCCGCCTCCGGCGGACGTCTGACGCCGCGTCGTCTGAAGGCAGAGGCAGACGTCTGCAGACGGCGGGTGCGGGCGCGGCTTCGCGTAGGGTTCCTGCAGGCGTGCGCGAAGGCGACGGGCGGGCGAAGGCGTGGAGGAGCGAGCGTGGAGGAGGTCTGCAGGTGGTCGCGGAGGAGGGCAGGGGGCGGCGCGAGGCCGTAGCCGGCCGCTGCAGTGCGCGCGGCGGACGGCTACAGGTGCAACTGCGAGGCGGACAGAACGGAGACGGAGGCGGGGAACGCCCTGCAGACGCGCGCGGAGGCGGTGAGCGACTGCGGGGACGGTCGCGGAGGAGCGGGAGGACCTGCTGCTGCTGCTACCGTGGCTTCAAGCTTCGAAGCTTGGAGCGGCGGCAATGGCGTTAAAGAGAAAAAAATGAAGCGAGGGAATGCACCACGCCCACCGGCTCGTCGAAGAGCTGGGCGGTGGTGCTCCCACTGTGGTGGTGTGCACCACAGTGGGTTCTCCTGCTCGCCGGGTGCCTCCTTGACGGAGGGCCGACGTATGGGAGGGGAAAGTGGTGGAGAAGATGGCTGCGGGTTTTTGTTGCTGCAGCAGCCTCCGTTGCGAGGATGAAGCTGCAGCTACTTATAGAGGAGGGGAGAGTGGCGTGCTGGCTGCAGCAGGGAGAGGGTGCGCGAGTTGCAGCTATAGGGAGCGGCGTTGGCAGGGAGAAGTGACGGGAAGAAGTGCTGCGTGGCTGCTGCATGCAGCTGCGGGAAGAGTGCAGCCGCGGGATGGAGAGAAAAGAAGAAATCAAGAGGAAAAATAAAAAGAGGGTGATTTTGTAAGGAGGCACTTGAAGAAAAATGTAACCATGCAGGCGATTGTTTCACTCCTCTTTCTCTCTTGATTAAATGCATGCATGCAACCGTTTTTACAAATGTGGCTATAGGATTATAATATACATAGTTAATGCTAGAAAATAGCATAAGAAGGTGTTATTATAGGCGTGTTTTGAGGTGCAAACATATACCCCCATGCCTATCTTTTGCTAGTCCCTAGCAAAACTGTATTTAGAAATGATCTTAAGCTAAAGATTTTCTTCTGAGGTGATATCGGTGTGTTTATTATCGGATATTGTGAGAACTAATTGTAGAGAAGATTACCAGTACTTTAAGTCTTACATGACAAAGATCATCTCTCAACTAACCAGGACTCTTGATATTTAAACCCTAAATACGATTTCCAAGACCCAGGAGGTTTTGCCGTACTCGAGAGCTCAAGAGGTTATGGTTGTGCATAGTGAAGGATCAAGACTGACCAGATGAACCTTAAGACTCACTCCCAGGGTTTCACGAATTTTTAAGTACAAGTTGGTCCCAGTTTCAGCTCGTGTTTTTGGATTGACCCTTAAGATGATTACGGAAAACTCAACTCCCATTTTCTGATATTTTTTTGTGGCTCACCGAAAAACAAAGTATGCAGACATTTATGAGATATACTGACTCTTTTAAAACATCTCTTTTTTTTTTTCTTTTCTTTTTTTTTTTTTTTTTCTTCTTCTTTTTTTCTTTTTTTTTTTTTTTGAAACACGTGTCAGTATATCTCTTACAACACATTTTGAAGCACACTTTTTTTCTTTTTGGTGGGAGAGTTTCTCTTTGATGGAAAGAGTCGCTCCTAAACACAAGACTAAAGCCTGGGATAAAAAGTCTACCTGTGCGCACAGGTAAGGACTCCACCTTCCCTAATGAACACTAGGGTTGGATCTTATGTTCACCTGGTCTTTCCTGATATGTGTAGTGTGAACCAAGTTTACTTAAGCTCTCAAGAAAAAGCAAACCAACGGATCCTGTACTGGTGTCTCAGGTACAAGAATACGTCCTTAGTTAAGAGAGATTTTGATCTATTTCGTCAATACTTTAAGTGAATTAAGCCGAGCCTGAGCGAATCAAGCTTTTGTGGCCTGGAAAATCTTCAAAAACAGAGTTTGAATATCCATAAACACTTATTGTATTTTTGTTTCAGCTTTTAGATCATTACTAAACACCATTTATTACTAATATATATATATATATATTTTTTTTTTCTTTTCTTTTTTCTTTTTCTTGCATATTTATAAATAGGTGGTAATTGTCTGATACCATAAAATACCCGGATCCTATGGATGCCTATCCACCCCCCCATGCCAAACAATGCTATGTCCTTATATGCATGCAGGGAAAGGCAGAGAATGGATGACAGATCGGGTAACAGGAGCTGAGGTTCAGGGTATAAATCAGGGTGGAAGGGTGGGTGGATGGTGGGTGGTGAAGAGAAAAGCGAAGTAATCGCGATAGAGGCATGAAAAGTAATGGTGGATGGTGAGAGATTTGGCGTTTTCTGGGACGAGAGTGTCCCAGGAGGATCAGAAAACAGATCAGGAAGAGGAAGTTGGCCCTTAGATTGGCCAAGAAGGGGGGCTTTTTGGATAGATGGATCCAAAAGGGAATAGCCCGGTGAGTAAGATGTGGGCTCAAGGTCCCAGTGTGGATTTGCAAATCCGCCTGATTTAGCGGGAAAGAAAGGGCAATCCGGTCTTCCATAGTGTGGACCGGCGGTGAGCAGCTCGGCGATGACTCAGACCACAAGGTATGGGAAGCGGAAAAAACCTCGTCAGAAGTCTGGTCAGGAGAAGGTACAGGAATAGGGAGGGATTGGGGAATGTCACAGTTTGTGTTGGTCAGGCAGTCGTCAGGTAATTCGCAGCAGTCTGAATCGGCTCCAATTAGTTCGATACACGTACTGACAGTCATGTCCTCGTCAGATGTGTCATCCTTGATGTGATCACTATCAGCATAAGAGTGCGGTGCTGTAGCGGGATTAACCTGAAATCCCGGAGGAATACTCGGAGCTTGCAGAATTTGATGAACCTGTTCCTGAGAAGGTTGTACCTGTGGTTGCGGACCACAGGGTACAAAGTTTTGCGGGTTTGGAACAGGTTGGGCGAGAAAAGTGCCCTGAGATCGAGTCGCCATGCTTAGTTGACTGATCTCAGCATTCTGCTGCGCCAAATGCTGAAGAGAGGTCATGTTTTCTTTATGGCGCTTTGACATTTCCGTCATCATTCGCATCAATTTATCAAGAGGTTTTGATGCGTGTTTGGTTTTCTGCACACAAGGGCCTGATGGCAGATTTGCCATAGGATTAGACTGGGCCCTTGGGATGACGGGTGCGGACGATCGCATTGGTCCACCAGCGGGGTTTCGACGCTGCGGGTTGTTGGACTATGCAAAATTGGGATGATTGTGCCACCCTGGGTTATACGTGGCAGAAAACGGGTTGTTCCCCAGGGTGCAGGCATCTTCTTTGCCAGAAGACGTGTCCGCATATGTGTCCGAGTACACGGAGGCTTGGTCCTCCGTGTTGAAATACTGGCTCGCAGAAGCCAGTTCCACATGACTTACCGAGTCGCTTGGCGCGACACTCAATAAGGAAGGTCTTGCAGGGTTTCTCGGGATAAGCCTGGTGTTGAAAGAATTGGAATTGTGACGAAGTGGTGAGGCGGGGGTGTGTGCCATGTTTGTGGAGGAGGAGGATGATTCGGCTCTTTTTCTAGATTTATCAGTCAATACAAGCAATTCAGGGTTTTGTGACCTCCTCCCAAACATGCACTACCGGAGGAAGAGTTGAGGAGATGAGTAGGGAAAAGAGATGAGAGAAATGACGCCGCAAAGGTACACTTGATTACAAATCAATACAATCAAGTTCCTAACCTCGACAGTGTTCCCTTAGACTTAAAGATCTAAGTTACCTACTATCACGAACTACGGAACCGAATGCGAGCACCGCGGAACTACCGGGCCAGATTGAAAGGCCGTTTGCCCCAGTCTTAGACACCCGATAGCACGCGGGAACTCTCACCAGCACGTAGTCGCTACACGCAGGTAGTTAGACCTCAAATCCTTAGTAAGGGTCAAGTTACTACCAGTTTTAATGAGAGGCTTAGGGTCAAGTGCTTTTGGAATGTGAAGGGCGTTGTTTACGGGTAATGCCCAAGTGATTGATTTTAAGAGTGTGTAAGAACAAGCATGCAACAGGGAAATCTCCCCGAATTGAAGTTTTAATTGGTGAATGGTTTTTAGAGTTCAACCTTAAGTAGTATGAATTTTAGGATTTTGCTGAATTACCAATTCAACCAATTTCCGGGTTTTGCAAGAATACAGGTTTTTTTTTTTTCTAAAGCCCAAGAAACCCTTCTTCAATTATCAGTTAGTTAATGCATGCTAAAATGCAATGGGCTACCCTAAATAGAGATTTCTATGTGTGGATGCGCGAATCAATTTTATACCAATGTGAAAGGGAGCCAAAGCACTTCAATTCAAGTGCTCCCAATCACCAGAAAGATATCCACACACAAGGCTTCAACCAACAGATAAAGAAACTAAAATTGTTGGGGTTGAAGTATTCAGGATCGAATCACAGGCAAGTTTGAAAAGTCGTGGTGGGGTTGGAATCAACTCAATTCCAAGTCTCCCCACCAAAAATGTGATCCTGAATTAAAGATAAGTGAGGCAAAAGAGGGATACAAGCAATCTTTTTCTTTGCCTCAAAGAATACTTCCCACGGCGAAAAATCTAAGAATCAAGATTCTCGGATTTTCGCTATGCGAAGTGTGGCGGGAAATCCCGGGGCAGTGGGAGTGAATACAACCAATCAAACAAGTGAATTTTAATCCACTTGCCCCAAGAAATCCCAAGAAGTTTTTCTAGTTTTTTTTTTTTTTTTTAGGTGGCAAGCTAACCCTAGTATGCTAAGAAAGAGAAAACCTACTGGTTTGGCAACGTGTGCGAAGCTCCAATGCGGTGTCGGCGTCTTCATGCTCTCGTTCCCGCCTTGGATCTGCCCTCGTTCCCGACTTCGTATGCTTTCCTTCTCCTTCCACCAAGTTCACCTGCACACCAAAAACAACAATACCCGTGAAGAGGGAAGAGAAAAATTGAAAGGATTTGGATAGAAACTTACTCAAAGGCGCACCTCCCCGGCAACGGCGCCAGAAAAGTGTGATGGGTCGGCCCGGATAGGTTGTTAATATGATATTTTTATCGTTGAAATGTGTATAGTGGTTAACCTAATTCAGACCTAACCATCTCTTTACAAAATTTTTAACCTGGCCTAATTGATTTTATCTTGTCACTTTTAGGCCCAGGGTCGAACACAGGGAAGTGGGGTTAAAGTCGAGTTTCTACGTTTTCCTTAAAACGCGTCTCTTCCGTTCGTTTATTGTGTTTTTGGTGTTTTTCTTATTTAGGTTTTTTATGGTAATCCTTGTTCTTGAGGCACACCCTCAAAATTGTGTCCTTGGCTTTTAGCCAAACAGAGTCCCAAAACAAGTCTTGCTACTCGTAAGGCGAGGTACCTGCAAGTCAAAGATTATCTTTTCTTTTTTATGTATTTTTTTTATCTTTTTACTAACAGAAAAGAAAATAGACAGAAAGTAAATATAGTATGTATATATATATATATGTAGTATATATATAAAGGGGTGGGGGTGGAGGTGGCGATGGAGTGTAGCACTATGTCGAGTCAGTCGACGTCTAGAGAGACGCAACCAACACGACTAGGTGCCGCGTGGAGTGTGGATGGAGGATGGATGATGTATGGGACCACGCTTTTTTTGTACGCGTGTATCAGGGAATATCAGCAACTGGTGCGGATATTCCCGCGATACAGCGTATAATAAATAACATGAAAATATATGTACATATGTATGTATATAAGTAAATATATCTATATATATATATATAAATGTATAGTTATATATGTATAGATATATATATATAGATATATATGTGTATATATATGTATATAAGTATATATATATATATATATGTATATAGATATGTATATATGTCTATATATATATAAGTATATGTATAAGTATATAGATGTATATATAAGTAGATATATATATATATATATTATATATATGTATATATATTATATATATGTGTATGTATACATAACTATATAGATATACTATGTGTATATATATATATATATATATGTATGTATGTATGTATATATATATTTATATATATATTACTATAAGTGTGTGAGTGTGTGTGTATGTGTTGGTATAGGTGTGTGTGCGTCGGTGAATGTGTGTGTGTGTGCGTTGCTGTGAGTGTGTGTCTGTTAGTGAGTAAAAAAGAGAGAGAGAGAGAATACGTGAGAGAGAGAGAGCGGGAGCGGCCGGGAGAGATCAGCAGAGAGAGAGAGAGCTTGCGAGCGAGAGATCGTGGACGCGCGAGTTAAGACGTCTGCCGCCTCCGGCGGACGTCTGACACCGCGTCGTCTGAAGGCGGAGGCAGACGTCTGCAGACGGCGGGTGCGGGCGCGGCTTCGCGTAGGGTTCCTGCAGGCGTGCGCGAAGGCGACGGGCGGGCGAAGGCGTGGAGGAGCGAGCGTGGAGGAGGTCTGCAGGTGGTCGCGGAGGAGGGCAGGGGGCGGCGCGAGGCCGTAGCCGGCCGCTGCAGTGCGCGCGGCGGACGGCTACAGGTGCAACTGCGAGGCGGACAGAATGGAGACGGAGGCGGGGAACGCCCTGCAGACGCGCGCGGAGGCGGTGAGCGACTGCGGGGACGGTCGCGGAGGAGCGGGAGGACCTGCTGCTGCTGCTGGGCTGCTGCTACCGTGGCTTCAAGCTTCGAAGCTTGGAGCGGCGGCAATGGCGTTAAAGAGAAAAAAATGAAGCGAGGGAATGCACCACGCCCACCGGCTCATCGAAGAGCTAGGCGGTGGTGCTCCCACTGTGGTGGTGTGCACCACAGTGGGTTCTCCTGCTCGCCGGGTGCCTCCTCGACGGAGGGCCGATGTATGGGAGGGGAAAGTGGTGGAGAAGATGGCTGCGGGTTTTTGTTGCTGCAGCAGCCTCCGTTGCAAGGATGAAGCTGCAGCTACTTATAGAGGAGGAGAGAGTGGCGTGCTGGCTGCAGCAGGGAGAGGGTGCACGAGTTGCAGCTATAGGGAGCGGCGTTGGCAGGGAGAAGTGACGGGAAGAAGTGCTGCGTGGCTGCTGCATGCAGCTGCGGGAAGAGTGCAGCCGCGGGATGGAGAGAAAAGAAGAAATCAAGAGGAAAAATAAAAAGAGGGTGATTTTGCAAGGAGGCACTTGAAGAAAAATGTAACTATGTAGGCGATTGTTTCACTCCTCTTTCTCTCTTGATTAAATGCATGCATGCAACCGTTTTTACAAATGTGGCTATAGGATTATAATATACATAGTTAATGCTAGAAAATAGCATAAGAAGGTGTTATTATAGGCGTGTTTTGAGGTGCAAACAGCCGCACCACTCAACCCTAAAACTGACTCATCTAATAGAAGCTGCATGATCATCAGGATGAGTACACTAGGGTTTTAGAGCCTCTACAAAAGAAAAGGAAATCTACTTTCACCAAGTTATGTGCAGAACTTGACGTGTCCACTGAAACTTGTTTGAAAAAATTAAGACACGTCAACCCTAAAAAGTACTAAAGTAAGGATGAAACACTAAAAGACACCACATCTTAACAAATCCTTGCTTGAAAACCATGTTTTGCTAGAAGCACACACTTTGAAAGTGGAAAATTAAGAGGCACCACCCCAATCAATGCCTCATCACATCACCTTAAGCACAAGCACTATCCTAACCCTCTAAAACTGAGTAGACATGCCCTAGGCAGGACTGAGTTAAGTCTCAAAAGGCGAGGTTTTGTTTGCTAGGCACTTGGCTTTCATTCCCTTGGTAGAATCTGGTGACTAGGCTGCGGGGCAGTGTCAAACGATCGCGATTGTGGGGTCTATCGAACCGAGGCGCAAGCCAAAGGAAGAACCTTCCCTACAATCCCCTCGTAATCAACCTGGCCAGATTAGCCTTGGGAAGGGGAGTCCAGTGCTTACAGACTTAATCACCCTTTGTGAGATTTCTAGATCTCCTAAGGAATACACCATAAGGATTAGGCTTGCGTGCTTGATTGAAACACATTTCTCGCATCTGTCGCCCTCCGCATCCCCTCCTGTTCTTCTCTAGTGTATGCACGGGAGGCGCTCACTGCATCCCGAATTGTGTGTTTTGGGGCAGGAATCTAGGCGACGTAATCCTGTTGAAAACATGGCTGAACCTAGGGTAGATGAGGCTGAAGATCAACCCCCACCAGATGCTATGGCCGTCATCCAAGCTCAAATCAATGCTAACCATCGGCTTCAGCAACAACAAATCCACACCATCATGCAAGCCATACAACGGTTACAGAACCCACAAGAACAACCACCACCTTTCCACGACATACCAGGACAACCACCACTTGATTTACTGCCATTTCAGGACCAGCCAAGACCTCTCCGTGATTTCTATAATCCCTCTGCTATTAGAGTCGAGCCACACCTTAGGATCCCTGAGGGGGGAGATGATTTTGAGTTGAAACCAAACGTCTTAAGTTTGATCCAGAGCCACTTTCATGGAAGCTCAAATGAGGACCCCTTTCAACACCTAGAGGATCTCGACCGCATAGCACGAATGGTGAAACCTAGGAACATTAGCCTTGACATTGTTCTAATCAAGATGTTCCCTTTCTCATTAAGAGACAAGACTTCTCATTGGCTTAGAACCCTAGGTAGACCCATCACCACCTGGGAAGAACTGAGGCATGCATTTTTAAAGAAATTCTTCCCCATAGGAAAGACCAATGCCCTCAGAAGAGCTATCACTACCTTCACACTCCAGGGTAGGGAACAATTTCATGAGGCGTGGGAAAGATTTAATGAACTTTTGAGGAAATGCCCACACCACGAAGTCCCAAGGTGGCAATTGGCCCAGATCTTTTACCACGGTCTGGACAGCAACCTACGGAACTTCGTCGATGCCTCATGCGGGGGAAACTTCCTAAACAAAGATGAGGAGAACGCGTTTGAGCTCTTTGAGTCTATGAGCGAGAATTCGCTCAACAATGCCTCCATGAACCAGTTTAACAAGTCCAGTCAACCCCGTGGCGGGATTTATGAGGTGCAAGCAAATTCTGGAATGGTTGACATGGACATCATTGCCAAAAAGTTGGATCGAGTGGAATTGGTGGACAAAAAGATTGATGAGCTACTGAATCAGACCAGGAACCCCTTGCAGACTTTCTCCCTTGTAAAGGGAGCACATAATGTTGACCTGGTCTAGCCCTTCACCCAACTGAACCTGGGAAAACCCCCGACCACGTTCCAGGGAGGGACCTTTGCTCCCTCGACCCTTGATTACTCCCTTCCCTCTTCATCAACATCGGCTATCTTAGAAGATGTGCAAGCCGTACAAGGTTATGCAAAACCTGACCCTTTCTCCAACACTTACAACACCGGCTGGCGTAATCACCCCAACTTTGGTTGGACAAACCAGAAACCACCGCAATTCCAAAACCAGCCCAGGCCAAACCAGCAGCCACACTTGCCCCCTTATCAGCAAGGACCACCAGTTAGACCCCAATATAACCAGAATAGGGCTGCCCCTCCCCCATAAAACCAAATGGATACCTTAATAAAGATGTTGGCTGACATGAACCAGAAACATCAGGAAGAAATGGCCTTGGTAAAGGGATAGTTAAGCCAACTCTTGGATTGTAAACAGCAAGGATCTCTACCTTCCCAACCACAACCGAACCCATGAAACATAATTAACAGAGGCCCAAATTCGTAAGGGTTCCAAGGCAATCCTGGGCAGGCTCACATGGTCCAGCCAGCCCCACAAACACCTCCTGGGTTTGGCGCTTCTTCATCCTCGTCTTCTCAAGGATCACCCCATGGCCCCAATGCCTCTGTAAATGCTGTGACCTTGAGAAGCGACACCAAAACCCAGGATCCCAAATGGCCGACTCTCCCCGAGACTTTACCTATTGAAATACCCGACTCAGAAGAGGCACCAACCAAGGACCCAGACATGGAACCAGTCCACATTCAGACACCCTACCCTGAGGCCTTGGAAACAATTAAGAAAAAGAGGAATGTTGTGGAAACTGAGGAGCTGTTAGAGATTTTTAAGCAAGTACAGATTAATATTCCTCTCCTAGAAGCCGTCAAACACATCCCCGCTTACGCCAAGTTCTTAAAGGATGCCTGTGCACCCAAGCGTAAGCTGAGACCTCAAGCACCTAGGAAGGTTGTACTCTTTGAGCAAGCGAGTTCCGTGATATCAAGCAACCTTCCACTCAAACGAACTGACCTAGGAGCGCCCCTGATTTCCTGCAATATCGGGGACATGACATTTGATAGAGCGCTCCTGGACCTAGGTGCTTCTATCAACCTAATTCCAACAACCTTGTACCACCAATTTGGTTTTGGGGAGCTGGCACCAACCCCTGTCACCATCCAGCTGGCAGATAGATCAGTGAAAACCCCGAAGGGGGTTGTCGAGGACATAATTGTACGGGTCAAGGACTTCTATTTCCCAGTCGACTTTTTGGTGCTCGACATGGAAGTCCCTGAAAAATTACAGAATGCACCCATAATCTTAGGCAGACCTTTCTTAGCTACGACTAAAGCAAACATCGACTGCGACACGAGATGTATGGAAATCGCCTTCGGAGACAGGAAAATGCAATTGGATATCTTCCGGGTGACAAAGTCTTTTGATTGCGATTACATTGAGGAACATGATCCCGTGGAAACTTTAATCGAGGAATGCCTTACCCTCAGTTCTGTCTCAGACCACCAAAGCCGTAGTTCTGACCCGTCACCATCATTACCCGTGGACCTCTGTAAGGCTGAGTATCATCACATGACACCATTTGAAGAGATCGATGTTGATCAACTACCGCCCTTTCCATTCCCATCGACTGTGGTCCCACCCGCACCTGAACTTAAACCATTGCCCGAGAATCTCAAGTACGTCTTCTTGGGACCTGACCAGACCTTCCCAGTGATCATTAATTCCCATCTAACCAAGGATCAGGAACTAAGGTTGACTGCAACTCTTTTAGAACATCGGGCCGCCATTGGTTGGACCATCTCGGATCTAAGAGGAATTAGCCCCACCTATTGCACCCACAAGATTTACCTAGAAGATGGGGCCCGACCCTCCTGCCAGATGCAGAGACGGTTAAACCCTAACATGCGGGAGGTCGTTAAAAAAGAAATTATCAAGTGGCTTGACGCCGACATCATCTACCCTATCTCTGATAGCCCCTGAGTGAGCCCCACTCAAGTGGTTCCAAAGAAGGCTGGGCTCACCGTTGTCACTAATGATCATGGCGAATCCATCCCCACCCGCACCACCACTGCATGGCGGGTGTGTATTAATTATGGGAAGCTTAATGAAGCCACTAAGAAGGACCACTTCCCCTTACCATTCATTGACCAAATCCTTGAAAGATTGGCAGGGCAGAAGTATTTTTACTTCCTGGATGGATATTCAGGATATAACCAAGTCGCAATTGCTCTGGAAGATCAGGAAAAGACCACATTCACTTACCCGTATGGCACGTTTGCATTCCGTCGAATGTCGTTCGGGTTATGCAACGCACCTGCGACCTTCCAGTGTTGCATGCTAGCCATTTTTTCAGAAATGGTGGGTGAATACTTGGAGGTCTTTATGGATGATTTCTCTGTATTCGGGAATTCATTCGACCATTGTTTGAGCAACTTGGAGAAAATCCTGAAACGATGTATCGAGGTTAACTTGGTGTTAAGTTGGGAAAAGAGCCATTTTATGGTTCAAAAAGGAATTATCCTCGGACACATCGTTTCGCATAGGGGCATCGAGGTAGATCGAGCTAAGGTTGATTTAATTTCCAAACTTCCTCCACCTAGTTCGGTCCGGCAGATTCTCTCTTTCCTAGGACATGTTGGCTTCTACCGAAGGTTCATCAAAGACTTTTCCAAACTTTCCAAACCCTTGACTGACCTTCTAGCCAACGACGCCACTTTTCACATGTCTCCTGATTGCATCCAGGCTTATCATACCCTCCGGGACTTAGTCTCCACCGCACCTGTACTTCAACCCCTAGACTGGTCCCAGGATTTTGAGATTATGTGTGATGCATTAGATTTTGCCATAGGCGCTGTCCTGGGACAAAGGCAAGACAAGAAGCCCGTGATGATCTACTACGCGAGCAAAACATTGGACGAGGCCCAACGTAATTATACGGTCACAGAAAAAGAGTTGCTCGCTGTAGTCTTTGGACTGGAAAAATTCCGATCATACTTGCTGGGATCCCACGTGACTATCTACACCGACCATTCAGCCATCCAGCACCTGTTGGCCAAAAAGGACGCAAAACCCAGGCTCATCAGATGGATCCTGCTTTTGCAGGAATTTGACCTGGAAATCCGAGACAAGGCCGGATCGAAAAATGTGGTGGCTGACCACCTGTCAAGACTTCATCCAAACCACATTGGACCCTCCCTACCTCTATCTGATACCTTCCCTGATGAACACATCCTAGCCGTGCAAGACAAGAAAATGCCATGGTATGCTGACTATGTCAACTACCTGGTTATAGGACAAACCCCGCACAGTTGGTCCAGACAGCAACGGGACAGGTTCTTGGCTGAGGCCAAGCACTATTTCAGGGATGATCCCATGCTGTTTCGCCTCTGTGCTGATCAGATCATCAGGAGGTGCATCCCCGAAGACGAAGTTCAGAGTGTGCTTTCCTTTTGTCATGACCAAGCGTGTGGCGGCCATTTCTCTGGCAAGAAAACAGCTGCAAAAGTTTTACAGTTTGGATTTTATTGGTCGTCCCTATTTAAGGATGCACACACCTTTGCCAAGACTTGCGCATGATGCCAAACACTGGGGACCATGACTAAGAAAGATATGATGCTCCTTCAGCCCATTTTGATTGTCGAAATCTTCGACGTTTGGGGTATCGATTTTATGGGCCCCTTTCCACCATCCAACGGCTTCGAGTACATCCTGGTCTCGGTAGACTATGTTTCCAAATGGATTGAAGCCGTCTCCACTCGACGATGCGATCACAAGACGGTCATGAACTTTGTGAAGAACATCTTTTCCCGGTTTGGAATACCCAAGGCCATGATCAGTGATGGTGGAAGCCATTTTATCCATTCCCAATTCCGTGCCCTACTTAGAAAATATGGGGTAAACCACTGCATTGCCACCTCGTATCATCCACAAACAAATGGGCAAACTGAGGTCTCAAACAGACAAATCAAGAATATTTTACAGAAGACTGTGAGACCTGACAGGAAAGACTGGTCCACACGACTTGATGATGCCCTGTGGGCATACAGGACCACTTTTAAGACCCCGATAGGCATGTCGCCTTATCGCTTGGTCTTTGGCAAAGCTTGCCATCTCCCTGTCGAATTTGAACACCGGGCTTATTGGGCTGTCAAGCAATATAACATGGATCCCCAGTTAGCCGGTGCGCAAAGGACGCTTCAATTATCTGAGCTCGAAGAAATTCGTTGGGATGCCTTTGACAATAGTTGGCTATATAAGGAGAAAATGAAAGCCGTCCACGACCGACTCATTCATAGAAAAACCTTTGAGTCGAATCAACAAGTCTGACTGTTTGATGCACGCCTGAAACTCTTCTCAGGGAAACTTAGGTCCAAATGGACGGGACCATTTCGGGTGGTCAAGCCCTATTCTAATGGGGCGGTTGAAATCGCTGATCTTAACACTGGGCACACTTTTACAGTTAATGGTCAAAGATTGAAGCATTTCCTGGCCCAGGTACCCCCCAAGGAAAGTGTCACCCTCGTTGAGGGCTGACACCAAGCATCGCCCAGCTGGAGGCGTTAAACTCAGCGCTTCCTGGGAGGCAACCCAGAGGATTCAAACTGATCTGGTAGTTTACGTCACTCAGGTACTATTTTTTTGAACCCTTTTGCATCCATGTATTTTCCAATGAGGACATTGTCCAACTTAAGCATGGGGGGTGGTAAATTGCATAATCCTGAGCTTAATTAATCAGTCTGAATTAATTAATTAAAAAAAAATGATGAATTTAGGAAGAAAACTTAGGCATTAGAAACTTGTCAATTGTGGGAAATAATACAAAAAGAACTTAAACACTTAGATTTTTCAGGCCTTCAGGCTTAATCAGCCCTGGTGTCCGTTAAAATATGGATTTAGCGGCGAATCCTTGCAACTTTAAGCTATTCTAATCCACCTACTAAATAAGGTAATAAGTATACGACTTATCAACTCACCCTCTAACTCAGGAAAACTTTGAGTCTAAGCATCTGCACACATTTTTGCATAGACTCACTTCTCGGAGATTTTGACAGAAATTGGGTAGCTAATGAACTCTATAGGGTGGTATGGCTGGCAAGTTGTCGTGGGTAACAACCCATTGGCAGCTTGTCCAGAACCCAGCCACAGGCCATTTCCTTTTCGCTGCCTCTAGGTACATTTGAGGTTAGGGAAGCCACCTACGAAAAAAAAAGAAGAAGAAAAGAAAATAAACCACACTTCACCATACAAGTATGGCTGGCAAGTGATCGTGGGTAACAGCCCATTGGTCGGTTGTCCAGAGCCCAGCTTAATAATTGCACAAAAAAGACCAAAACACCTAAGGAAGAAGCGGGGAAGTAGTATAAGCCGGGGAGATATACACTGGAAAATCCTTGTGTTGACCCCAAGTAAAACGAACGTAGGGAGAAAGCTACCAATCGAACAAATACACCTTCAGGCAAAAATATTTTCTTTTTCGGTCACCTAGAGGCGTAGAAACTCGAAGTCTATCTCAATTACCGTTAAGTGAGTCTATCACAACATTCACACCAAGATGCTTAGCACTTAGGGTTTTGACCGAGTTTTGGGTGGGTTGAGTAGCCGTAAAAAGTTACCAACCCACACAGAATTCCAAAAATTCTAAAAAAACATATATATATATATATATATATATATATATATATATATATATATACGAATACATATGAATAGTTATTCATACAAAGCAAGGATTCGGGCGATTCGTATTTTGGCAGACACCTGGGCGCTGCTTAGTCTTTGTAGATTAAGATCTTCGTATATTTCCTCTTATTGACAAGTAACGAAGTGCCTAAGCAATTACTTCTTGAATTCCCCAAGGAAATAAAGGCTAGAATAAACCTTGCTAGGGACTAGCAAGGAGTAAGCATGGGGACATGATAACACCACACAAGGGGGTAGTAATTAGGTTGAATATGGCCCATCTTTAGAATAAAAGGCACAACATAAGTAGAATAGGAGCATTGCATGCATCAAGTATCAAGATTGCTTATAAATTGTATTTGTCAAAGCTGGCCTCAGATGAGCAATCGGACCGCACGGATGGATTCAGAACGATGAACGGAGTCCAACGGACTCAAGATCGGCCAAATTCGACATCCGGAGCTCCCACAATGGGCACAAGAAATTCTGACCGTTGATCTGGAGATCAACGGCCCAGAGAGCGCCACGTCAGCCGCCCCCACCGCTCGCACACCCTCAGCCGGCCAAGGACAAATCTTGATCGTTGATCTTCGATCGAACGACCGAGATCCGCGCGCTCGCTCGCGGTCGCTGTGACAAAGCGCGGGCGTGGCGCAACGATTAGTGCGCACGCCCCCATCGCAGCAACTCACGTTCGAGCCACGCGGAGAAGAAATTGAAGGCGAGAGAAGGGCGCGGAAAAATTGGGCTGCCCGATCAGTAGCGGGCGGCCATGATCTCGCCACGCAACGCGACGACAGCCCACGAGCGCCCACGCGCGCGCACACGTGCACCCAAGGCACGATCTCAGTGCGAGCGTAGAAGGATCTCAGCCGTTCGATCTTCGATCGGACAGATCTTATTCAGCGGCCACGGATTGCGCGAAGAGGAAGACCGGGGCGGGCAGCTGACTGGCGGCAAGAGGACTTCACCGATGTTTATAGAAGCAGTTTTAGCGACGCTCTGGATGTTGCTAAAGCCCATTCTTCTTTTAGGAAGCCCTTAACTCTATTTAAACCCCCTTCTACCACCATTCAATGCATACTCTCCCACTTGCAACTACTCCACTCCTCTCTTAGCTAGCTTTAGGTACTCTTGTAATCGCCGGAGACGACGAGCCGCCGACAGAGCCTCCTCCACCGCCGTGGCTGCCTCGTCGCTCTCCACTCTCTCTCCATCTCTCTCTCTCTCTCTCTTTTTAGCTTTCATTTACTTTTGTTAAAGCATGTACTTAATGTTGTAAGCTATGAACTATGAATGCATGTTTAATGAAATTATTTTCCGTTCAATCGCCATTTTAATTTCTGTTCAAAGTGCATGATCAAAACCAAGAGCTTTCTAACCCTAAACTCTCTCTCTATCTCTCGCTCTCTCTTTTCAAAACTGTCTCTTTTGCAAGCAAAACTCTGCCTCTTTCGTGACAACAAGTGATAAACAAAATCCGATTTCCACGCCTCCCTGAGACCGACACTCGGACTCACCTGCGTTTACTTCTTTTAAAACCGACGTATCAAGTGCGACTATAACGACACCTCTTAACACACACGCACAAGAGCATGTCAGGTATGTACTAACGTGAAAATATATATGTCTACATACATATTAACAGTAATGGATAGGGGCCTTGGGAGGAGGTTGACACTATGTTTCACAACATCACATAATTCTCTGGCATTTTTTTGAACACCTTGAGGGCAACTTGGTGTCATCGGACCTGACCAACACAGTGAAGTCCACATTTCACATGGTTGCCTTCTAGTTCAACTCTGTCTCCTACCATTTCCATGACCTCACCTACGAGCTCTCCAACCTCCTTAATATCCTCCTCCTCGAGCTCCATCTCCCTAATGACATCGACGAACCTTTCCGAGCTCTTCATGCCCAAATATGAAACCATAGATATGAAAAGGAAGTAGCAAACCTTTGCTCTAGATCAATGGTTGTTAGGGATTCATGGATCTGAGCAACGAAGAGAGATCTACTACATTTTCTGTGATCTGCAACTTGTGATCTGATCTTAGTGATTTGTTCAAGCAACAAATCTGAGAGAGGCGGGAGGGAGACCTGAGAGAGATAGAAAAGACGGAGTTGTACGAAGAGATAGGAGATGACCTCTCCTTATTGGTGATGGAGGAGGCATGGACAATGAAGGTAGCATAGGCAATGGGAGCTTCCTAAGGGAAACGGCGATGACCTCGAGAACTCCTTGGTCATTAGAGGTGAGGCGAGACAGTGAGGTTGAGCCATTGGAAGTGGAGGGGGGAGTGGAGAGGGAGAGCATTGGAGAGAGTGAGGGGCGCTGCATGTTGCATCGTGCTTCATTTGTGCGTGTGTTTGAGGTTTGGTTAGGGGTACATGTGTGTGTTGGGGGTTTGGGGTGGGGTTTGTGTTGGTGTTGTGTTGGTGTTGTGTGTAGTGCAGTGTGTGTTTTTTTGTGCTTGGAGGTGACGGTGGTGGTGGTAAGTGTTATTCGTTCGGAATCGGATTTTAAAATCAATGCGTGTAGTATAGGTTGAATCAATGCGAAAAACAAATAGAATTTATTACTTGAATGAAAGTCCGAGGTCGAACACAGGGAGCAATTGGCAAAAATGATTCTCAAGATTGCAATTCAACACAAATATATAAGTAATAGAATTCCAAGCAATAATGATATATGAATGAAAGCGTATGTCAAAGAGTGCAAAAAGAATGGGATAAAATGGTGATTTGAATCACCAATTATCCCTCATAATTATATCAAATACTTCAACAGTACTAATCAAATAAATGCCACGTAGGATAAGTGATTTGAATCTCAGACGTATGCTCAGCCAATCAGATGGCTTAACCCGCTCACTGCTACAGTTCCCTTCTACTTCTTCCACTACTTCTCTACTTTTCTTTCCTTCTCTTCTTCTTTAGCTACTTCTTTTGGTTGTGCCTTCTCTCTTCTTCTTCTCTGTTCTGTAGCTACTCTTCTCACACAAGGGGGAAGTATTCCTTAAACGGCTAAGTGTCAGTCGTTTGAACCATAGAGCAAAACCCCCTGCCCCAGCGTGCTTTCTCTCCTTCTCTCTCTGGGATCTGCCTTCCCAGGGCCACAGTCTGGGTTATCGGGTATTCGGGTAGAGCGCACCCGGGACCAGGCTCACCAGTAGTGGGTGGTGAGCGAGGTGTGAACAAGGCTTAGGTAGGTCGGATCTACACTAGGCCCACGGATGAACGAGTCACTGGAGAGGCATAGGTGATGGGTGAGTGGGGACCTCACCCCCTGTGTCAGTTGAGGCAAATAGCCTGTATGACAAAAATAATTTATGCTGCTGCAGGCATCTATCAGATTCCGAGGTGGGACTATCCCACCGCCTTCCTTCTTCATGCAACTGTAGCTGCTGCTTCATTCAATTACAGTCAAAGGCTCGGTCAAAGGGCCAAATTGGTCCCTGGGTTATGATCCGGGAGACTTGCCTCTACACCTAGGACTTCACCTGGGGCTTGAAAGTGCTGGAGCAAGCTTCCAACTTCGCTCGAAGCTATGGCAATGGTGGCGAAGGAGTGAAGACCTGAAAATAGAATATGGCCTCTTGGCCTTGTTAAATAGGCTCAAGAGCTTCGCCGTAGGACGGCGAGTACGGTGATGGGTGCGGCGTGTCGTGAAGGTGGTTGGTGAGGCCTGTCGACCTCGTGGAAGGTAGATGAAGGAGCGTGAGTTCGGGAAAGGGTTTGGAGGAGCAAGTGACCTAACTAGGTTAGGGCTTTTGCTCCTGAGGTCTAGGCAGAGGTGTAGAGCGTGGCAGCTGCAGCATAGGGGGTCTGTGGTGGCCACCGGAGCTCGCTGGTGGTACGTGTTGAATGACGGGTTGCTATGCTAACGTGTTTGGTTTTGAAAAACCTGTCGTCGTAGTATGAAAGCGAAGAACTCATGTTCAACAAATAAAATTTATACCGGAATAGAAATCCCGGGTCGAACATAGGGAGGTGGATGTTTGATTTAAAAAAATTCACGTTTGATTTATTTGTCACGAAGTAATTCAATTGATTAGAACTATCTAACTATTTACAATAAATAGAAGAGAGAGAGAGAATAATACAAACAAAAATCAAAAAGAGGTGTAGAATGCACATGGAATTCATTATCAAAAGGATTGTTCATTACACTAAATATCACGATGAGAAAGTGGGAAAATGATTACACTAGAAAGCGGTAAATCTACTCTAGAAAGCAGTAAATCTATTCAAGAAAGCAGTAAAAAGAATGCAGAGAGAGATATCCTCCTCGACGGTCGCTTGGAGGACGAGTCGGACGGGATGACGCCTGGATGAAGGAGGATGAAGCAGGATGAAGGAGGGTGAAGTAGGAAGAATGGGAACGAGGTAGCACATCAACGTCGTCATGGGATTCACTTCCGAAAGGGGGACAAAAAATTGACTTTATCTCGCGAGAAGCATCCCGTGTGTGGGACAAGTTTCTCTTGAGCTTTGGTGAGGGAGAGAAGGAAGGGATGAGAATTTCGTGTGGAGGGGGTCTCCTTTTATAGTTGCAAGGAGTAGGAGCATTTTGGTCATTACAACTTTAAAAACATTAATTCAGAACCTTTAGTGACGGATAAAACCGTCGCTAAAGGTCTGAACGTGGGCGTAGTGGGCGGTGCGCACGCACCCGCTCGCTTGCCCATGCGTTCAACGCATGCGCACGTCTAGCCGATCTCAGCCGTCCGATCGCGAGATAAGACGGCTTAGATCGCACCATCGCGTGCAATGCCACATCTTCGCCACGCGTCTAATAGCACGTGAGCGCTATCGGGCGATCTGGGCCGTCCACAGCCGATCGAGCGGTCACCTTTAATCGCGCGCGCCCACAGATCATGAGTCGAACTCGCATCATGTGAACGCGCAACGACTCGCGACCATTGCGCTGTGCGGTGGAATGTGTCGTGCGGATGTTTTAAGGCGTGTGCATCCACAGCCGTTGGATCAAGATCCAACGGCCCAGATCGCACGTTGGATCTTCTTTTGGAGAGGTAGCGACGGTCTTGAGGGCCGGTTGGACGACTGAGATGGCGCCATGGCCGTCCATCTTCTGGATGATGTAGATGGTGCCACGGGTGTCGGATTGAGTCAATTTTTGCACCGTTAGGCTGCGATCCTCGGTCCGAATCCATCCGTGTGGTCGGATTTGTTGTTTGAAGTGCGCATTTACACCATCTTGGCCCTTGACCTTCTAGGGTTCCCCAGTCACTATCTGATGCTACAGATGTCTGATTAGGGCGATCTTGGAGTCGTTGAACTCTAATCGTCGCCCTGATCACATTTGTACGGTTGGATCTTCGATCCGAGGCCTTGATAAAAAGTTTGCCCTGTCCATGAACATAAAAGGAGACAATTAACCTCTATTTTATTCAAACTACTCTAAATGCAAGATGATGTATGTTATGCAATATTTATAGCATGCAATGCAATCCTATGCTTAAGAACATGCATAAATAGACATCTTAAGCAGTGTAAACATATTTACATCATACCCCCATGCCTATCTTTTGCTAGTCCCTAGCAAAAACTATATGCTATTTATAAAAGAATCAGGTTAGATTATTTGGGCATAAGTTATTTTCAATCATTAAGAAAATATCTACTTAGGATCTGAACTTTCAAAGACACAACAGTGCCTGAGTATCTGCCAAAATGCAGACCGCCTCAAGCCCTCGCCTTATTCAAAGAAAAATTTATTTTTCTCTTTTTCCTTCTTTTCTAATTTTTTTGGATTTTCAAGTTTTAGGGTTTAAGAGTGGCTTTCTACGGCCATTCCACTTACCCAAGATTTGGTGAGAACCCTAAGTTCTAAGCATCTTATTGTGAATGTGATAGACTCGTTGACCGGCAGTTAAAATAGACTTCGAATTTCTACGCCTCTAAGTGACATAAAAAAAAATTCTACCTAAAGGTGTATCTTTACAACCAGTAGCTTTCTCCCTACTTTTATTTTTTACGGGGTCAACACAAGGGTACATCTAGTGTATATCTCCTCAGCTTATTCTACTTCTCCGCTTCTTCCTAAGTGTTTTGAGAATTTTCAGTGCATTTATTGAGCTGGGTTTTGGACAACCGATCAATGAGCTATTACCACCGACAACTTGCCAGCCATACTCGTGCGGCAGAGTGTGGCTTATTTCTTTTTTTTCTTTTCTCATTTTCTTTTTGATTTTTTTTTTTTAAGTAGGTGGCTTCCCTGGTTCAAGATTTACCTAAAAGTAGCAAAAAGAGAAAGATCCAGTGACTGGGCTCTGGACAACCTACCTATGGGCTGTTACCCACAATAAATTGCCAGCCATATCACCCTAGAGGGTTCATTAGCTACCCAATTTCCGTTAGAATCTCCGAACAACAAGTCAGTGCAAAGAAAGTGTGTAGATGCTAAAAAGTCAAAGTTCCCTCAAATCAGAGGACGAGTTGATAAGTCGTGTACTTATCACCCAAACTTATTTACTCCAATTAAAATAGAATTTAGGTTGGTGAGGACTCGAAAAATAAATCCACATTTTAGCGGATACACGGGCTAATTAAGTCCAAAGACCTGAAGGGTCTTTGTGTTCAAATCATAATGTAGTATTTCCTAAGATTGAAAATTTTCTTAAACCCAAGCTCTCTTTCCTAATTCCAAAAATTTTTTTTTTAGTAAAATAAAACAAATCTACGGAGCTGACGAATAAATTCAGAGATGAATATCCACCCCCCCATGCCTATCTAATGCAATGTCCTCATTGTATTAAAAAGACATAAAATAGAGTGGAATAGAGTAGAAAGCACCTGAATTGTGTGAATGTCAGGTCCGCTCCGAGATGAAAACTAAAAAGAACTGTATATGTGCTGAATTTAGTGCCTTCAGCTAGGCACACTATACAAAGAAGAGAAATAAAGAATTCACAGGTGTGGGTCAGAATCAGAATAAACATAAGAAACTTCTAACCTGTCAACAAATGTCCACAGATGTGGACCAGATTGTGGTGTAGACCCATACCCCATAATCGAGAATATCTCAGGTTCTGGATAAAAATTACCCAAAACCTAAAATCAGTATGCAAGCGGGGTCGGGCCTGCAATTTATGAGGATGCAACCCAAGACCAAAAAGTCAGATTACAGGGAATTCAAGCTCAAAAGGATAATCATTGAATGAGTGCTTGGGTTCGACATCCTCAGAACAAATGTCGTAAGGGTCCTGGTTTGATGATTTCAGATGAATTGGAACCCTTAGACTCAGTCTTCTACTTCCTCCGGAGTTAGCTTCCTAGATCAGAACTTCCCAACTTCTATCCTCCTTATTCAGAATGTTAAGTTCCGGGACCTCTTGCATATTAATCACCCCATCTGAAATTTCCAAGTCTAAAAGATGTGGCTGAATCAGAATTGACTTGGGTCTAATTATCTCCAAAACAGAATCATCGATAAGCTCAATGGGGTGTAACTGACAATCAGGGCATTGAATTGAATCCTCCAGAAAATGCGATTCTGAATCCGTAATGTGATCCCCAATAAGATCAGTTTCCTCAATTATTGGGCTATCAAATGATCTATCACATTCCTCAAGCCCAATCGTCTCACAACAATCATGTTCTGTAAACTCGCGTGAGACTTCGGAACTTGAATCTTCACCATCAGAATCAAAGAAATCAAGATCCGTATTAATGTATGTCTCAAAATCATCCATCACTTTTTGGTCCATGGAGACATACGTTTCCTCGTACCCCGGCTCAAGGATCTCAGGTGAAGAAATCAGATCATCCTTAATTGGTTGCTCTAATTCAATCTGGTCAGCCCCGTAACACGTGTCCCCCCCAACAGGTGCCTGACCGGGTTTTGTCATTGGCTCTCCTGAAGGGAGTTCATCCTGGGAATCATCCCACGACTAAACTAAAGCAACCACAAATCTCATCCTCAATTTTGCTAATTTCCCAAGTAGAAACTCACCCAGGTTCTTATCCTTAACATCCTGGAGCCAATCCAACAAATACATATTCAAATCATCAATCATCTAAATCAGGGGCTCCAATATCTCAATGCAAGGTATTGGCTGAACTTCTAAAGATTGTATGATATTCCTCAAGTTAGCCAGAACCTTTTCTTGAACTTGGTTACCTTGAACCAAATGAGCTAGTTCAGGGTTGGGCAGGTTTGGGATCAATGCAGGGGAATTAACGAATTGAGATTCATTATACCCTTCCTAATAATAGGTCATTTCAGATGGTTCAAAAGGTGGTGATGACCTAAAGGCAGTGTAATCAGAGGATGGGTAAGGATCAGTGTATCATTCTTGATTGCAGATCGTATTAGGTTATTCATGAAAGGATGACGATTTATAATCGATGTGGCTCTGAGAAGGATAGAAATCACAATCATAGTGTTCAGGGTTAGACCCTAAACATGGAGGTCTGAAACTGTATCCCCAATCCGAGTTTTCCCAACTAACTGATGGTTGATTACAATACGAGTCGGAATAATCGTCATGTTGAGGATAATTCAAAATAGGAGGGAAAGAGCAGGAATGCGTGTAATATGTGGAAGGATTCATGAGAAATGGGAGGAAGAAAGGTGCCCTGCAATACAAACAATCAAACCTACCCTTAAGTGGGTTAGCCTACAGACCTACAGACTCCCAAAACCCGTCTTGAGATAAAGGAACGATTTGATCTACTTCTGTCTGTTCAATCCAACCAGTTAGAAGGGGGGACTAGGGAGAAGGTTCTTCCTTCAGCTTGCACCTCCGATTCCTAGTGTACCACCCAGCCGCGATCGTTTGATTCTGCTCCCCTAGCTAGACATCAGATTGAATAGTAGAAACTGACTAATCGAAAATAATCTCGTTTTGGCCTCTGAAGAGTGAGTCGAATCCTTAAGGCCAATGTCTACTCTATTTTATTTAGGGCTAGGTTTGAATGTGCTTTGGAATGTGATAGACCCTTTATTTGGGTTGTGCCCTTAATGATTGATTGATATGTGTGTGCATGCACAACCAGTGGTTTTCAAGCAAGATTATTTTTGATGTGGTGAATTTTAGGGTTCAAATCTTGCTTAGTAGCTTTTGGGATTCAACTTTAAGTGTTTTCAAACAAGTTTTGTTGGCACACCAGGTTTTGAAAGCACAGGTGAAGATGTTTTCCTTTAAAACTTAAAAGAATGTGGAGTGCCTGGTAAATCCCTAATAGTTGAACCTAAGTGGCAGCTACTTGATGAGTTGATTTTAATTGAAGTGGTACGACCCAATCAACTCAAACAATTGGCCTGTTGCACCACTTAATTAGGCACACAAATGATTACCTAATTTGATTTCTACTCAATTATGTGTTTGGATGTGTGTACCGACTCCAAAGATCGGTTTATCAGTTGAGTTTGAAAATCATATGAGGTTGTGTACCTCTGTGAGAATTTTTTTTAATGTGGGGGTTGGGGCTGGTGTGGGTGTCAAACAACAAACAATCTAACCTTAGAGTTTATAAGAATACCTAGGTTGATTGATGTTTGTGTTATTACGTGGTGGAATGAAATCTAATGAGTGGGAGGTGGGGGATAACTCACAGAACCTTCTACAGCACATTTCTCCGATCTACCATGTTTGCTCGTCTCAAAAGAGTACCTGCAATCACAATAAGAAAGGAGCGAAGTGAGGTAAATGATTCGTAAGTTGTAAAAACACGATGAAAAAGAAAAATCAAAGAGCATCGCCTCCCTGGCAACGGCGCCAAAATTGTTGAACGACGGGTTGCTACGCTAACGTGTTTGGTTTTGAAAAACCTATCATCGTAGTATGCAAGCGAACTCGTGTTCAACAAATAAAATTTATACCGGAATAGAAATCCCGGGTCGAACACAGGGAAGCGGTCATTTGATTTAAAAAAATTCATATTTTATTTATTTGTCATGAAGTAATTCAATTGATTAGAACTATCTAACTATTTACAATAAATAGAAGAGAGAGAGAATAATACAAACAAAAATAAAAAATGAGATGTAGAATGCATATGGAATTCATTATCAAAAGGATTGTTCATTACACTAAATATCACGACGGGAAAGCGGGAAAATGATTACACTAGAAAGTGGTAAATATACTCTAGAAAGCAGTAAATCTATTCTAGAAAGTAGTAAAAAGAATGGGGAGAGAGATATCCTTCTTGACGGTCGCTTGGAGGACGAGCCGGACGGGACGATGCCTGGACGAAAGAGGATGAAGCAGGACAAAGGAGGATGAAGCAGGAAGAACGGGAACGAGGCAGCACGTCATCGTCGTCGTAGGATCCACTTCCTAAAGGGGGACGAAAAATTGACTTTATCTCGCAAGAAGCATCCCAGGTGTGGGATAAGCTTCTCTTGAGCTTTGGAGAGGGAGAGAAGAGAAGGAAGGGATGAGAATTTCATGTGGAGGGGGTCTCCTTTTATAGTTGCAAGGAGTGGGGGCATTTTGGTCATTACAACTTTAAAAACATTAATTCAGGACCTTTTGTGACGGATAAAACCGTCGCTAAAGGTCCGAACGTGGGCGTAGTGGGTGGTGTGTGCGCTCCTGCTCACTTGCCCGTACGTTCAACACACGTGCACGTCCAGCCGATCTCAACCGTCCGATCGCGAGATCGGACGGCTTAGATCGCGCCTCTGCCTGCCTGCGTTGCATGCCCCAATGCATGCGATGCTGTGTCTTCGCCGCGCGTCTAATAGCGCATGAGCGCTATCGGGCGATCTGGGCTGTCCACAGCTGATTGAGCGATCGCCTTTAATCACGCGTGCCCGCAGATCGTGAGTCAAACTCACGTCCTGTGAATGCGCAACGACTCGCGACCGCTGCGCTGCGCGGTGGAATGTGTCGCGCGGATGTTTTAAGGCGTGCGCATCCACAGCTGTTGGATCAAGATCCAACGACCCAAATCACACATTGGATCTTCTTTTGGAGAGGCAGCAACGGTCTTGAGGGTTGGTTGGACTGCTGAGATGGCACCACGTGGCACCATCTTGGCCGTCCATCTTCTGGATGATGTAGATGGTGCCACGAGTGTCGAATTTAGTCGATTTTCACACCGTTAGGCTGTGATCGTCGATCCGAATCCATACGTGTGGTCGGATTTGTCGTTTGAAGTGCGAATTTACACCATCTTGTCCCTTGATCTTCTAGGGTTCCCTGGTCACTATCTGATGCTACAGATGTCTGATTAGGGTGATCTTGGAGTCGTTGAACTCCAATCGTCGCCCTGATCACATCTGTACGGTTGGATCTTCGATCCGAGGTCCTGATAAAAATTTTGCCCTGTCCATGAACATAAAAGGAGACAATTAACCTCCATTTTATTCAAACTACTCTAAATGCAAGATGATGCATGTTATGCAATATTTATAGCATGCAATGCAATCCTATGCTTAAGAACATGCATAAATAGACATCTTAAGTAGTGTAAACATGTTTACATCAGTACACCGGTGAGTTAGAAGATGAAGTCGCGAAGGGCAATGTAGAAGTCGAAGCGAAGTGTTGGGAGTGTTGTCGTGATGTGGAGAAGCTGAGGAGTCGATAGAGATAGGTAGCGGACGACGGGGATCAGAGTTGGTGCGGTTACGTTATTGTAGTTTCCCTACTCGGAGGGGGTGAGATCAGCATGACGTAAAACATGCGGAATTGAAAAAATACCAATCTCACAAAATAGACAAACACACAATGTACACAATAATTTTTTGGTGAAAACCCAAACCGGGTGAAAACCACCACCTAACCCTCTCGAGTTAGGATTTTCCAATCAACCAAGTTGATCAAATCCACTAAATGAATCACTTTAAACGAGGGTGATTCAACCTCAATTACAACCACGCTACAAGTGCGAGGGTAGCGTTCCTCAACCCCTTCTCTTCACGAGAAGGATTTTGTCCCTCGAAGGAGAAGGGAATTCGCAAAGCGAATACCCAACTAAATAGCAAAGATAAAATAACAAATAATCCTATAGAGCCAACAAAGTAATTTTTAACCTAAGCTTCTATAGGAATTAGGTAACTCCCCTTTGCAAGGAGTGCATCGAATCGATGGCGCGAGTGCGTGAGCCACGCGACGACGCAACGTCGCTCTCGTGAACTACGGCGGGAGAGTGGGTGCGCAAATGCTTGATGCTCTCTAGATGAAGAACTGGAGCTTGGAGAGCAAGAGATTGCTTTTTGGACACAAAAGAGTGGAAAGTATGTTGCTTGGGTGTGTCTTAGTGTGTAAAAGGTTCCCCTCTATTTATAGAGGCCTTAGGAAGGCTTTGGAAGGCTTAGGAAAGCTTCCATAGCCGTTAGGAGCAAAGTCCAAGAGAATCAGGCCGAAATCAGGAACAATGATTGCACTGACAGGCTTATCAGACGTCTGATCCTGGCATCAGACGTCTGGAAGATCACTTTAAGACGTCTGAAAATAAGGTCAGATGTCTGATTTTAGGCGGGTCTCTTCCTGACTTGGATCAGATCTAAACAGGGTTCTAGTGCAAGTCCATCAGACAACATATAGGATGTCTGGCACTATGTCTGGACGTCTGGAAACCTATTTTTTCGTGGGAATCGATTTCCAAGAGAGTGCAACGGCTAGAAAATCTCTGAGAAGAGATTTTGGGTCAGCCGAGTCAAAACGGTCATTTATCAGACGTCTGGAAAGGCCTAAGGACGTCTAATAAGGCTCTAACGGTCATATCCTTGAGTGTTTGCTAAGCTAGCCAATGGTCCACTAATTGGACGTCTGGCAAAGTCGTCAGACGTCTTCTAAGATGTCTGGTCTAAGGTCTGGACGTCTGTTTTCAGCAGACAACTAACAAGTCCAGCCTAAATGTTATCAGATGTCTGAATCAACAGTCAAACGTCTTAAAACACATTATCAAACGTCTGATTTTGGAATTAAACGTCTGGAAATGCTGTTTGAACCCTATATTGGTTTTCTAAATTCTCTACAGAAAACCTAAGTATCCTAGGGTTGTGCAGGTGTTCCTAAGACTACTGTTAGGGTACTTTGGGGCTCTTTAACAAGATTTTCTAAGGAACAAAAAGAGCAAGGAAATGAAACGAAAAATACAAAGAGTACAAGAGAAGGAAATCTATCCTATTCTTCATCTCCTTCCTTCTTCAATCTATCGCTCCTCGCGAATCTCCTCTGTTTTCCATCAAGCTCCTCCAATCCATCCTGGATGCGAGCTCGAACTCCGTCTGGTCCCGTCTCCATTTCCAATTTGCCTGAAATCTAAGACTCCAAGTGCAAATGTTAAATGACACGTTTTTTGTTATCATCAAAACAAATGATCGTGGTGCTCTAGTACCAACAGTTATGGCCGATGCCGGAGACAAAGGTGACTCCTGTGGGGGTTGGATGGCAAGGACGAAGGAGATAGGGACGTCGGCCGGTATTACGTAATGCGGAGCTTGGTGAGGGAGGCAAATCCGTCGCCGATATTGTGAATGGACGAAGAATGAGGTTGGGAGGAATTGCTAGAGCTCTAGGAGCCTTTCGGCCAAAAGAGGAAGGAAGAATATGGGTGTTTCCAGCCAAAATCGAGCATACCATCTTCGGTCTGATCTGGGGCATCTTTTATAGGCCTCTGGAGGGTGCTTTGGGCTTGGGAAGCAAGGTTCCTAAGCTAAGAAAGCTCGCTGGAGATAGAAATTCCAAGATACCCTAATCTCTCATGCGTTCGCATGAGAGATTGGGAAAGTTTTAGGGCTTAGGAATTGACTCAAAAGGAAGGGAATTCCTTGATGAATTTCCCTTTCAAATCTAAGAGGGATTCATCAAGGAATCAAGGAGAACATGCCATTTTAAGGTCGCCGGAGTTGTAGGATTAGGATTCATGGTGGCAGGGGCCTTTTTGAAGAAAATGATGATAAAGATAGGGACCTTTATGTAATAAATTCAAAAGCTAAGGACCCATTGGAAGAAAAGAAATCAGACTTGGACCAATTTGCAAACTAGGTTGAAACAATCTCATATTAGGCCCAAATCTTGGCACAAACCTAATTTGGACTTAAGGAATCCAATGGTGAAGTTGGATTTTCTTTTTGACCTTTTTTGATTGGGTAATTTGCATAATTACCTAAATTACGGCAAATGTCTGTCTGAGAATCTATTTTTGGTCAAGATGAGTTCTAATGGTCAAATTGAAGGTACCAAACCTCTTGAGGACTATCCATATCTTAATGAATACTTGAATTTTTAAGCCTAAACACAAGCCCAAGAGGCTTAATATTAGCGTTCATACTAATCTCTTTTGTCTTTTAGAACTTTTTTTCTTTTATTTCTTTCCTTTGATTTGGTCTAAAACTAAGTAGATTCCTTAATCTTTTACTAAAGACTCGTTGTTTTAAACTGTGCTCCTTTTTGACATTTATATCACCTCCCCTTTTCCTCCTCAAGAATGATATACAATTTTCAAAATTTCCTCCCTTTTCCATTTTTTTTGTTCTTTTTCAATTTTTAAATTTTTTTTGGTTTTTTGGAATTTGTATATTTTTTTAATGAGACCCTTTCTTTTGAAGTGATTCTCACAGAATTTTGCACTTTTAATACCCCCATGCCTATGATTTGCAATGCCCTCATTGTAAATTAGGTGGGTTAGAATTCAGCTTGGATCATACATTAAAATAGGTTTTGAGTGGGTGGACGGGTCGGGATGACTGTTGTAGACGATTTCAAGCTCAGGTATGGGTACCAGGGGTGGAGTTGGCTATTCTAATGGACGAACACTAAAGTGCAATATGAGTTCAACACGGGATTTGTTAAGAAGGGTTTCATGTTTTTTCAAAATGATGATAGGTTGCCTCCCGTTAAGCGCTGAGTTTAACGCCATCAGCCAGACACAATATGCTTAGGGAGAATGGAGATCAGAAGATACCTCCGCCAAGTTTGTATCAGTGAGTTCAATGAATGGCTTAAGTTACTGTCCATTCACAACAAAAGGTTTGGAATCAAGGCTAGGTAGACTGATTTCAACGACTCCATTTCCAAAAATTTGTCGGATAAGATATGGTCCAATCCATTTTGATCTGAGTTTGCTTGGGAAGAGTTTGAGTTTGGCATCAAAGAGTAAGACTTTCTGACCAAGGTGAAAGATCTTTCTGGATATGTGCTTGCCATGAAAGGCCTTAACCATCTCTTTTTAAATTCGCGGGTTCTTATATGCATCATTGTGTAGTTCATCGATCTCGCTCATTTGAAGCTTTTTGTGGGTTCCTACCTTAGAAAGATCTAGATTACACTTCCGTATAGCCCAATAGGCTTTGTGCTCCAACTCGACGGGGAGGTGGCATGCCTTCCCATACACCAATCTGAAGGGAGACTGCCCAATTGGGTCTTGTGGCCGGTCCTATAAGCCCACAAGGCTTCCAGAAGTCAGGACGACCAATCTTTTCTATCAAGTCAGATAATGACCTGAAGGATTTTCTTGATCTCCCGATTTGATAGCTCAGCTAGACCATTGGTTTGGGGATGATAAGGAGTAGACATTCGGTGTGACACCCCATACTTGGTCATCAGTGATCTGAACTGAGCATTCGTGAAATGGGTCCCTTCATCAGAAATAATGGCATGTGGAATCCTGAACCAGGAAAAGATGTTCTGATGAATGAATTTGATTACCACCTTATGATCATTGGTTTGAGTCGGGATGGCTTCGATCCATTTGGACATGTAGTCAACAACAAGAAGAATGTACTCAAAGTCGTCCGAGATAGGGAAGGGTCCCATGAAATCAATCCCCCAGATATCGAAGATTCGCATACGATAATCAGCTGTAAAGGCATCATATCGCGGTGGCTCATGTTGCCCAAGGTTTGGTAATGAGTGCACGCCCTACAGTGATCGTATGCATCCTTAAAAATCATGGGTGACTAAAAGCCACACTAGACTTTTCATGTGGTTTTATGTCCAGAGAAGTGTCTGCCAAAGGCCTGGTCATGGCAGAAGGACAAAATGTCCTAAATTTTCGCTTCCGGGATGTACTGTCTGATGATCTGATCGGCACCAATGCAGAAGAGGTATGGGTCTTCCCAGATGTAGTACTTGGCATCAAAAAGCAATTTATCTTTCTTGGCCTTCGGCCAATCGGACGGGATCTGATGTGATGCCAAGTAGTTCACCAAATCAACAAACCAAGGAAGTCCCTTACTAATAGTCAGGAGGTGCTCATCGGGAAAGTGCTCTATGATGGGTCCGAAAGGGTCAATAATGTCAAGAAAAAGGTGGGATAAGTGGTCAACTACCACATTCTGCTTTCTCACTTTATTGCGTATCTCGAGATTGAATTCTTGCAACAGCAAGATCCAGCGGATTAGTTGAGGTTTCACGTCCTTCTTCGCAAGGAGGTGCCTCACTATAGTGTGATCCAATTATATGATAACATGGGAACCCAAAAGATACGATTTGAATTTCTCCAAGGCAAATACTACGGCTAGTAGCTCTTTCTCAGTAACTGTGTAGTTACACTGAGCCTCGTCAAGTGTCTTGCTAGCGTAGTAGATGACCACAGGTTTTCCATCTATTTTCTATCCAAGTACCGCACCCACAGCATAATCAGATGCATCGCACATGATCTCAAAGGGTTGAGACCAATCAGGGGACTATTGGATAGGTACTTGGGTAACTCGAGCACGTAGGATCTCAAATGCCTTAGTGCACTCCTCGATAATTTTGAAGGGGGCATCCTTGGAGAAAAGAGTAGTCAAGGGGCATGCGATTTTTGAGAAATCAGGAATGAATCGATGGTAAAAATTGACATGCCCCAGAAAGGATCAGATGTCCTTGACCGAGCTAGGCATAGGGAGTTTGGAAATCAGATTTACATTGGCTTGATCAACCTAGATGCCTTTTTTCAGAGATGAGATGTCCCAGGATAATTCCCTCAGGTACCATGAAGTGGCTCTTTTCCCAGGAAAGAACCAAGTTCACATCGATGCACTGCCTGAGGATTTGGACCAAGTGCAGGAGGCGATCATCAAATGATTCTCTAAATACTGAGAAGTCATCCATGAAGACTTCAAGGTATTCACCTACCATATCTGAGAATATGGAAAGCATGCACCCCTGAAAAGTAGCGGGGGCATTGCAGAGACCAAACAGCATCCTCTGGAATGCGTATGTTCCGAAAAAGTAGGTGAAGGTAGTCTTCTCTTAGTCCTCAGGATGGATTGCGACCTGGTTATAATCGGAGTACCTATCCAATAAGCAGAAGAATCGATTTTCCGCTAGTTTTTCGAGTATCTGATCAATAAATGGTAGTGGGAAATGATCCTTCTTCTTGGAGGAATTGAGTCTTCTGTAATCAATGCAGACTCTCCACAAGTTTGCTATACGGGTCGGTATGATTTTTTCGATTTTAGTCGTGATCACGGTGAGTCCTGCCTTCTTAGGCACAACTTGGATTGGACTCACCCACCGACTGTCGGAGATTGGGTAGATGATCCCTGCATCTAACACTTGATCTCCTTTTTCACGACATCCTACAGATTTGGATTTAGGCGTCTCTACATTTGACAGGATGGTCATGAGCCCTCTTCAGTATAGATGTGATGTGTGCAATATGAGGGGCTGATGCCAGTCAGATCATCAAGAGTCCATCCAATGGCTCTTCAATGCTGTTGGAGAACATAAATCAGGCGTGTTTCTTGATCAGGTGTGAGTCGAAAGTTGATAATCACAGGACACATTTGATTGGAACCCAAAAGGACGTATTTGAGCTGGTTAGGGAGGGGTTTCGATTCCATAACAGGATTATTAGCAGTAGCAGGTGGTTCAGGGTGGGTGTTGAGAGCAAAGGAAGGAGCTATGGGTGTGTCTAGGTTGTGTTCAGGCTCCTCTAATTGAGGGTTTTGATCTTCTTGTGTTTGATCAGAAATATTCGGGTTTTCCTTGATACATGGGTCATCAACCACAGCCTCGATATCATAAATTTGTTCTATAACCCCGCAATTAATTCCTTGTTGGGCCTTAAAGATATCGATCTTTAGCATCTTGCTCCCAAATTTTAACTCAATTTGGCCCTCCTCGCAATTAATATTGGCCCTTGCTATGGCCAAAAAGGGTCTCCCTAATATGATCGGTGTATTTTTCAAGTTCTTAGGAGCATCCATGTCTAAGACAATGAAATCCACGGGAAAATAGAAATCGTGTATCCTAACTATGACATCCTCGAGAATTCCTTTTGGTGACTTAATAGATCGATTGGCTAACTGCAAAGTCATCTCTATCGGTTTAAGCTCAGATTCCTCAAAGTAGTCTAGTAGGGATGTAGGTATCAAATTGATGGATGCTCCTAGGTCCAATAAGGCTCGGTCAAATTGTATATCACCAATAGCACAGGAGATCAGAGGGGTGCCTGGGTCTTTTACCTTAGGCAGGAGTTTGCTTAAAATGATGGAGCTGGCTTGCTCCGACAGTACGATTGGGTTCCCACCTTTGGTTTGCAGCTTACGCTTAGGTGTACACACATCTTTTAAGAATCGCACGTAAGTCGGTGCGTGGCTAATCGCATCCATCAAGGGGATGTTTATCTGGACTTGCTTAAAGAGCTTGACCAGGTCCTCCTCAGGTGTCATGGGTTTGGTTGTCTTCTTTCCCTTGGTCAAGGCCTTGGGAAGTGGAACCTTGATGGCTCCTCTAGAATTGGCTCAAGCTCTTTATCAGGGATGGGTGTGTCCTGGATGACCAATCTAGGGTTAAGGTTTACGGTCTCAGGCATGTTGTGGTCAGAAAAGGGTGGGTCTTGTGTTGCCTTTCCACTGCAGGTGGTGACGGAATTTAATCCTACCAGATTTTGGTTTGGGTTGGGAAAAATAGGTGTTTGCTGTTGAAATCCCAAGTATGAAGTTGAAACATCCATCCCATCAGGTAATGGAGCAGAAGGGGACTGATAAACAAAGTGAGCTTGGTCCTGATTTGGGTTCATAACACACCTCTGGTTCGGCACATTATTTGGGTTTGGAAGAGGCTGATGATGAGATCCTTGTCATGAGCCCTAACTAGCTCATTTTGACCTAAGAAACAGAATAAGAGCTCCTACATAACCTAGAGAAGGGCTTAATTCAAGGAATAAGTGTTCTGAGAAGAAATAAAGAAATAAAGGTTAAAACTACAATTTTACCATTGAAGTACATAAATGGGATTTCTCAGAGACAAAACATAGGTCAAATGGTATGAATAAGATAAAAAGTGGGTTGGTTCAGTCAGAAATGGGTTCCTGTGCAATCGAGGAATTAAATGACATCCTGTAACCCTAAAACAGACCTGCTTAATTCAACAAGGTTCTGGTCAAGATAAAAATCAAGTAAACCCTCTAAAATTCATGGAAAAATATCCCCAAGGGTTTAGAACCTTCAAATTGGCCTTTGGAACCTTTTTTGACCTAGATTGGGGCTCTAGCTCATTAATTGACCTAATTTGGGTTTTTGTACAAAATATCCAGTTAAACGTGGTCAAACCTAAAATACAACTTCACCATTGGATTCCTTAGGTCCAAATTAGGTTTGTACCAAAATTTGGACCTAAGGGGAGGTCATCTTGACCAACTTTGCAAAATAGTACACCCCATTACATTTTGGCTCCTATGTTTTGAAAACCATTGCATAGACCCCCCTAACTTCCTCACCACTCTTACAAATAGGTCCCTCTACCATTAATGGGGAGATCCTACTCCAGCGAGGAATGGAGGGGGAGTACTCTCTGATTCCTCAGAGATCTCCCAGATTTGGAAAGGAGATTCTCTAAGGAATTCCCTTCCATCTTAGCATGGTCCTAATCTCTGATTCGCACCCAATCTCTCGTGCGAATGCATGAGAGATTTGGGTCTCCAATAGTTTCCATCTCTGGTGAAGTCTCTTGTGCTCAGAAGCTTATCTTCCAAGCATAAGAGTCCCTGCCAGCGACTATAAAAGCACCACCATCTCCGGCTGCATCTCTTCAGCTCGACCTGGCCAGAGATCCACCCCAATTTCATCTTCTTCTCCTCCGGTCAAGTAGTCCAGCGAGCTCCGGCGAGCCTCCCTCCTGTTTCTCATCGCTCTGCCACAATACCAGTGGTAGAGTTGTCCTCACCATCTTCCTCTACATCACACAACACCTACACGAGCACCTCCAGCCCCTTCATCGTCGTCGTCTCCCTTCACTAGACACCATCTTCTCCAACGACAGTAGATATAGCCAGCCGCCACCTCTCCCCCTTCATCAACTTAATTAGGTTAGACTTACTCCTCTCTATCCCCTCTTCAATTCCCCTCCTTCTATTTCACAAAACATCCCTCGATTGCCACTGTCCACCCTCATCTTCCCCATCTCCGGCCGACCTTCGGTGAGACGCATCCATCACTCCACACCTCCACACGTCTCGCCACCAACCTTTTTACCTCCGCCATCGACCACTGAACACTTTCCACCCACTCACTACCCGCCACACACACTCCACGCTTCCACCGAACAAACCCATTCACACGGTCACAGTCTGACCTAGGCACGCAAGCCTAGGCCGGTCTGAGCCACGCCAACCCCCGCCTCACCTTTGCCATGATACGGGGAAGGTTCTCCTATTGTCTGATGGAGCCACAAGGCTACTTTTGCGTCGTGCAGGGTCGAGCCCTCGACCGCCATTAACGAGCATACAAGCTTGCTTGCTTTTCAGCTTCAGGCCACCCGCACCAGGTTTCAAGACCCCAGGCTACGCGGGTTGACTGCGTGAGTGAATCCAGCCTGAGAGCCGTAGCTACGGACCCTTCAACTGCAACAATTGAGCGAAGACATCTGCCTGTAGGTGCCAGCAGAAGCGGGTGGGACATTTAGTCCCACCTCATGAATGCAAGAATGTGGCACGTAACATAAATTGAATTCGTGTTTCATGCTTTTTACCTCAAGTCACACAGGGGTGAGGTCCCCCACCCTCACATGCCACGCCTCATCCGCGACACTCCCCCGTGGACCTGACACTCGACCGGACTAACCTAACCTAGCACTCCTCACGCACCACACCCACGCCGGTGTGCCTGGACCCGGGTGCACACCCGACCCGATTACCCGGCTCTGGGAGAGTGTACCAAAGAGAGAAATAGAGAGAGAGATGCGGGGGAGGGTAGGGGTTAGGTTTTGCTGTGTTGTATAGGGAAGAAGCAGAGCTAAGGAAGGAAGAGGCACAGTAGGGAAGCTAAGGAAAAAGAAGAAGAAAGTGGAAGGCACAACTGAGGTGAAAGTAAGGGTACTTAGCTGCAGAAAGGAAGAAGGAAGGAAAGCCAAAGAGAAGAGGAAGTCAGGGGAGAGCTGAAGGAAATCAAGGCAAAAGCCAAGGAAGGAAAATAAAGAAGAAGAAGAAAGGCTGAAGCCAAGGGAAGGAGTAGCACTATAGTAGAGGTGCGGCTGAGGAAGAAAGAAGAAGACCGTAGATGAAGAGGAAGGACAAAGGCACTGTGCCAAAGAGAAGGAAGAAAGCCAAAGCTAAGAAGGATGGCTGAAGAAAAAGACAAGCAGAGGCAGAAGGAGAAAGGCACTGTGCAAGGAAGAAGAAAGGAAAGGCTAGAGCAAAGAAAAGAGCTGGAAAGAAGAGACAAGGAAGAAGAAGCAGACGGCCAAAGTCAAAGAAGAATAGAAGAGAAAGAGCTAAGGAAAATCAAAGAAAGAAAGAAAGAAGAGAAAGCAGAAAGGAGAAGGATAAAAGCTTAAAGAGAATATCTTTTTAAGACATTTGATCATGGAATCAGACATTCGATTTCTCTATTTTTGCTACAATTGACTCAAACTCTTGCATTTATATTCTGAATTAAGTTTTGAGTAATTCTAAGTGTTCAATTACATTATTGAGATTAGTGAATAAATTCCATTTGTTCCCTATGTTCGACCTTGGATACTTAGGTTTTTGAGTAATAAATTCTTATTTGTTGCCAACGCTTGGTCACCTATTGTTCTCAACGTTTTGTGCGGATTTAAAGGATGTCACGTTGTAGTATAACCGACAAAATGTCTAAACAAATATAAAGAATTTTATTACTCGAAGACTGGAGTATCCGAGGTCGAACACGGGGAGCAATCTCAGTACTTTGTAAAACCAAAGAATACAACTGTTTAAATGCAAATATAACTCATTCAAAGAGAGAATTTTAAAAAAAGGATTTGGAAAAAAAAGTAGAATTGGACGTCTGATTTGTGTATCAGACGTCTTAAATGTGATCTCTCTTTCTCTCTTCTTCTTCGTGGCTCTTCTCCTTTCTTTGCTTCTGGTATCTTTCCTTCTTCTCCTGCCTTGCCTTTCTTCTTTCTTCTTCTTCGTTCTTCTCTCTCTTCTGCCTTGTCTTCCTTCTTCTTCTTCTTTGCGAAGAATTCTCCTTTTACTGCTACACAGCCTCTTCTTTCTTCTCTTCCTGTTCTGCAGCCACTAAGTGTTCGCTGCCTAGGTCAGTTCTTCCTTCCTGCACACACCACACAGTAGCAAAAACCTACCGCCGTCCCTCTACCCAAGCGTCTCTCTCTCTCTGAAGCAATGCACTCACGGACGCTCTCCCAGAGCCACACGGGTAGTCGGGTCGGGTTCGCACCTGGGACCAGGCGCACCGGCAAGTGGTGATGCGCGAGGAGTGCGTAGGTCTAGGTCGGGTCGGATCAGCCAGATCCGCTAGGTCAAGCCGCGGACGAGGCGTGTGTGAGGGCAGTGAGGGACCTCACCCCTGTGCTTACGGAGGCAATCGGCTTAAAGCACAAATACAATTTATAGTGTATCTGAGTGCTGCAATCCCACGATGTGGGACTAAGGTTCCGCCCTGATTTCACGCGCGCCCGCAGACTCTCGTATGCAATTGCCCAAGCTGTTGACTCTGCTGGCGCTACTGGCTGGCCTCGGTTGCTTCGCGACACTTGCGAGAATCTGCTGCACCTGCCGCCTGGGAAGCCTGACGCCTGCTGCTACTCCAAGCTCCCTGTTGCTTCGGCTGTTAATGGCGGCTGGGGCTTACACCTGACATCCAACAAAATGGCCTATTGGCCCAATCAGAATAGCTGGAAACCTTCGCCGCAGCACGGCGAAGGCGGTGGGTGATGCTGCAGGTTGCCGATCGGCCTAGGCATGCGTGCCTAGGTCAACCTGTGGCCGGAGATGGTGGGTTGGTCAGGGGGTGCTTGTGGAGGTCTGGAGTGGCAGTGATGGGGTGGAATGGGTTCCTGGTGGTGAGGCGGAGCTCTCGAGGTGGTTGGCGAGCCGTGTGGAGTGGCAGAGTGGTGTGGGCGGCTCGCCGGAGTGAGGTCGGAGGCGAGGAAGATGGAGGCGGTTAGGTACTGTCGAGGGGTAATCAAGTAAAATAGTTGGGGGAAAAGAGAGAGGAGAGGATGGAGAACGTATCTGTGGTTGTCTGGAAGGAAGGCGGCGGAGAGGACGGCTCGTAACTACCGTCGTCGGGGAAGAAGGACCCTGGGGGAGGAAGCGGCGACGAAGACAAGGTCGGAAGCGCGCGCGCGGGGTACGGCGCGACGCGGGAGGAAGCGGCGGAGTGGACTCTGCTGCTGGTATGGCAGCAGAGCGACGAGAAGGAGGGGAGGAGGTCGTCGGAGCTTGTGGGTCGTTTGGCCGGAGATGGGAGAGGGAGGAATTTGGAAGGGATCTCCGTCAAAATCAAGCTTGCCTTCTGCGGCAGGGTCTGGGGTGTCTTTTATAGGTGCTTGCCGCACCTACCAGCGCGTGGAGACTGTGCAATTAGGTCTGCCGGCTCGCCGGAGTTGGAAGGAAGGTGGATACCCAAATCTCTTGTGCGTTCGCACGAGAGATTGGGTTCACACCAGCGATTGTAATTGGCTTTATAAGGAAGGGAATTTCTCAGAGAATCCTCCTTCCATTTCTGGGAGGGAATCTCTGAGGGATTAGAGAGCAATTCCTCTCCGAACCTCGCCGGAGCACGGTTCTGCCCTAGCAATGGCGGCAGGACCGGTTTGCAAAGGAGGCGAAGAACCTAGGGGGCTCTCTGCACAGGTATTCAAAAGATAGGGACCAATTTGTGATTTAGGTGTACTAAATTGCAAAGTAGGTCAAGATGACCTCTCCTTAGGTCCAAATTTTGGTACAAACCTAATTTTGACCTAAGGAATCCAATGGTGAAGTAGGATTTTAGGTTTGACCTCGTTTGACTGGAAATTTTATGAAAAAACCCAAATTAAGTTAATTGAGGAGCTAGGACCCTGATCTAGGTCAGACTAGGTTCCAAAGGCCAAATTAAGTGTTCTAAACCCTAGAGGATGTTTTTATATGATTTTTAGAGGGTTTAATTGTTTTTTATTCTGATGGAAACCTTGTTAATTTAAGCGGGTCTGTTTTAGGGTTACCAAGTGTCATTTAGTTCTTAGATTGCACATAAACCCATTTCTGATTGACTTAACCCTCTTTTTATCTCATTTATACCATTTGACCTATGTTTTGCCTCTGAGAAATCCCGTTTATGTACTGCAATGGTAAAATTGTAGTTTTAACCTTTATTTCATGTTTTCTTCTTAAGGCACTTGTTCCTTCAGTTAGGCCTTCTTCTAGGTTATGTAGGAGCTTTTATCTTCTTTATTGGGTCAAAATGAGCTAGTTATGGCTCATGATGAGGCTCTCATCATACCCCCATGCCTAGCTTTTGCTAGTCCCTTAGCAAAATTTCAAAGTTTTAACTTCCATTCTAGACCCTGAGTGTCTGTCAACAACTCTGAAAAAGTGCTTCTCTTTTTATTTTGTGATTTAGGTAGGAATGCTGATAATAGGCCTAGAGGTACTCAAGTACCAACCAAAATCCAGAGCTGTTCCGCTTTAGCCTCAGTCCTCTGCAAAGGTTTCTACGGCCCACAGAAACTATCCTAGGGTTTGTTGGACTCCGTGGTTAAAGCACTCGTGCTTGAGACATTTTTAGCCTAAATTCAATTTGCAGTGCATTTTTTTTGTAAGAGAGAGATAGAGGATTTATTTGTTTGGTGAGCTTTTCTCTCTCTTTTCTTTTTATTTCTAGCTTCGGATTAGCTTCTCAACACGGTCTGTATCGGATTCCTCGTCCCCATCATCAATCCTCAAGGGTCCCTGGCTTTCGAGATTTCGAGATAATCCCGCCCATGGCGTTCCGTGGCTGAATCCAGACCCTGGCGATCGACATTTCGTGATAATGCCGCCCATGGTATCTGAACCAGTAGAGTGCTTACATGCCCCGGTAGGATATTTAAATATCCTAAGAGACAAGCACCGAGGAGACGATATGTTGTTACGCATCTTCGAGGGGAATTTTCCGCCTCTCCGCACTGGGAACTCGTCCAAATCAATTTGTGTTGATTGACCTTTCCTAATCTAGGTGACTTTTTCAGAACATTAAACGCTTTTCGCGTGATTTGGATGTTTATGCGCACTGAACCAGACTGTGTGTGAATTTGGGTGCTTAGGTTACCGAATCCCGCAAACCGGAGGTCAGTTAACGAGGCCGAATACTTCCTAAGCCTTAGACCTAATACTCAAGCTTTGCATTTTCCTCAACCTCTTGAGGATTATCCAGATTTTAACGGATACGTGAATTTTTAAGCTAAAGGTACTAGCCCAAAAGGCCTAAGACCAGCATTCCCGCTAATCTCTTGTTATATCTCCGTAGCACTTTTCTTTTATTTTTTCTTGATTCGGTCTAGAACTTCAGTTAACCCCTTAATCTTTTACTAATGACTATTTCTTTTCATTTTCATTTTGTGCTCCTTTTTGTCATTTTTTCTTCTTTTCCTCCTCTCATTTGTATGACCCTGAATTGTTCCTCCCCTCTATCAAGTCTCTCACTCTCTTTTTTTTTTTTATGTGAAACCCTTTCTTGATATGAATTTTCTGACATTTTGCACTTTCATACCCCCCCATGCCTAAGATTTGCAATGTCCCCATTGTAAATTAGGTGGGTTCGAATTCAGCTTAGTTCATGTATTAGGACAGGTGTGTGGTGAGTGAATGGGTCGAAGTGACTTGTTGCGAATGATTTCTAATCTCGGGTAGGTATACCTGAGGTGAAGTCGGCTGTTCTAATGGATGAACCCTAAAGTGCAATATGAGTTCCGCATAGAGATGTCAGAAACGGTTTCGGGTTTTTCAAAGAATGACGGGTTGCCTCCCGTTAAGCGCTGAGTTTTACGCCATCGGCTGGGCGCAATGAACTCAAGAGGAATGGAGGGTAAAGGATGACTCAGCCAAATCTATATCGGTCATGTCAATGAACGGCTTGAGTCTCTGCCCGTTCACGACAAAGGGTTCAGAATCGTGGCTGAGTGGGCTGATTTCAATGGCTCCATTTCCGAAGATTTGTCGGACTAGGTAGGGTCTGACCCACTTAGATCTTAGCTTTCCTGGGAATAATTTTAGTCGGGCATCAAAGAGTAAAACTTTTTGACCAGGATGAAAGACCTTTCTAGAAATGTGTTTGTCGTGAAAAGCTTTAACCCATTCTTTGTAAATTCGTGAGTTCTCATACGCGTCGTGGCGTAATTCATCGATCTCGCTCATTTGAAGTCTTTTGTGGGTTCCAGCCTTAGAAAGGTCGAGATTACAGGTCCGTACTGCCCAATAGGCTTTATGCTCCAATTCGACGGGGAGGTGACATGCCTTCCCGTACACTAGTCTGAAGGGAGACATTCCTAATTGGGTCTTGTGGGCGGTCCTATAGGCCCACAATGCTTCCGGAAGTCGAGAAGACCAATCTTTTCTATCAGGTCGAACAGTAACCTGAAGGATCTTCTTGATCTCTCGGTTAGATAGCTCAGCTAGACCATTAGTTTGGGGGTGGTAAGGAGTAGAGATTCGGTGTGACACCCTGTATTTGGTCATCAGTGACCTGAACTGAGCGTTCGTAAAATGGGTCCCTCCGTCGGAAATTATAGCACGCGGAATCCCGAACCTTGAGAAAATGTTTTGATGGAGGAATTTTATAACGACTTTATGATTGTTGGTTCGGGTCGGAATGGCTTCTATCCACTTGGACACATAGTCAATTGCGAGTAAGATGTATTCGAAGCCATCCGAGGTCGGAAAGGGTCCCATGAAATCAACCCCCCAAATATCAAAAATTTCGCATACCAAGATCGGCTGTAGAGGCATCATGTCTCTATGGCTCATGTTGCCCAGAGTCTGGCAATGGGAACATGCCTTACAGTGATCGTATGCATCCTTGAAAATTGTGGGCCAGTAGAAGCCACACTGGAGGACTTTCGATGCGGTTTTATGTCCAGAAAAATGTCCACCGCATGCCTGGTCATGGCAGAATGAGAGTATGTCTTTGATTTCCACTTCCGTGATGCACCGTCGGATTATCTGATCAGCACCAATGCGGAAAAGATATGGGTCTTCCCATAGGTAATACTTGGCATCAGAACGCAATTTGTCCTTTTTGGCCTTCGACCAATCGGGCGGAATCTGATGTAATGCCAGGTAATTAACTATATCGGCGAACCATGGAAGACTTGTACTGATAGTCAAGAGGTGCTCATCAGGGAAATGTTCTGTAATAGGTCCGGAAGGATCAATAATTTCAGAAGGAAGGCGGGACAAGTGATCAGCTACCACATTGTGCTTTCCCGCCTTGTCGCGAATCTCGAGGTCAAATTCTTGTAACAGCAAGATCCAGCGGATTAGTCGAGGTTTCGCGTCCTTCTTGGCAAGGAGATGCCTTACAGCTGTGTGATCCGAGTATATGATAATACGGGAACCCAGAAGGTATGATCTGAATTTTTCCAGGGCAAATACTACGGCCAGCAGCTCTTTCTCAGTAACCGTATAGTTACGCTGAGCCTCATCTAGTGTTTTGCTGGCGTAGTAAATGACCACAGGTTTCCCGTCAATTTTCTGCCCCAAAATCACTCCTACAGCGAAGTCAGATCCATTGCACATGATCTCAAAGGGTTGAGACCAATCAGGGGACTGTAGGATTGGGGCTTGGGTGACTCGGTCACGTAGGATCTCAAATGCTTGAGTGCATTCCTTGGAAATTTCGAAAGGCACATCCTTGGAGAGAAGATTGGTCAGGGGGCGCACGATTTTGGAGAAATCAGGGATGAATCGACGGTAGAAACCGACGTGCCCCAAAAAAGATCGGATGTCCTTAATCGAGCTAGGCATAGGGAGCTTGGAAATCAGGTTAACCTTAGCTCGATCCACTTGGATGCCTTTCTCTGAGATTAAATGTCCCAGGACAATTCCCTCAGGCACCATGAAATGGCTCTTTTCCCAGGAAAGAACCAAATTCACCTCGATGCACCGCCTGAGTATATGGACCAACTGTTGGAGGCAATCGTCAAATGATTGTCCAAAAACTAAAAAGTCATCCATGAAGACTTCCAGATAATCACCTACCATATCTGAGAATATGGCAAGCATGCACCGCTGAAAAGTTGCAGGTGCATTGCAGAGACCGAACGGCATCCTTCGGAACGCGTACGTCCTGAAGGGGCAGGTGAATGTGGTCTTTTCTTGGTCCTCTGGATGGATTGGCACCTGATTGTAACCGGAGTACCCGTCAAGAAAGCAGAAGAATCTATTTCCCGCTAGTTTCTCGAGGATCTGATCAATAAACGGTAGTGGGAAATGATCCTTCTTTGTGGAGGAATTTAGTCTTCTGTAATCAATGCAGACTCTCCACGAATTAGCTATTCGGGTAGGAATGACTTCCCCGGTTTCAGTCGTGATGATGGTAAGTCCTGCCTTCTTAGGCACCACTTGTGTTGGACTCACCCAACGACTATCGGAGATCGGGTAGATGATCCCTACATCTAACCACTTAATGATCTCCTTTTTCACGACCTCCTGTAGGTTAGGGTTTAGGCGTCTTTGCATTTCTCTTGAAGGTCGTGAGCCTTCTTCTGTGTAGATTCGATGTGTGCAGTATGAAGGGCTTATACCAGTCAAATCATCTAGAGTCCATCCAATGGCTCTACGATGTTGCTGGAGAACAGAAATCAAACGGAGTTCCTGGTCAGGTGTGAGCCGAGAATTGATAATCACAGGAAACGTCTGATTTGAATCCAAAAAGACGTATTTTAGATGTTCGGGAAGGGGCTTGAGTTCCATGACAGGATTGTCAGCAGCAGCGGGTGGTTCGGGGTTTGTATCGGGATCAATGGTAGGAGTCATAGGTGTGTCTAGATCATGTCCACACTCCTCTGTTAGCGGTTTTTGATTCTCTAGTGGTTGATCAGGAATAATCAGGTTGTCCTCTATATGCAGTTCATCAACCATGGCTTCGACATCACAAATTTCCTCTATAACCCCGCAATTAATCCCTTGATGGGCCTTGAAAATGTCAATCTTCAGATTTTGATTCCCAAATTTTAATTCTATCTGACCCTCTTCGCAGTTTATATTGGCCCTAGCAGTGGCCAAAAAGGGTCTCCCTAATATGATTGGTGTGTCCCTTGGGTTCTTAGGTGCATCCATGTCCAGTACTATGAAGTCTACTGGGAAATAAAAATCTCGTACCCTAACAATGACATCCTCGAGTATTCCTTTGGGTGACTTGATGGATCGATCGGCTAACTGCAATGTCACCTCAGTGGGTTTAAGTTCAGATTCTTCAAGGTGGTCAAGGAGGGATGTAGGTATTAAATTTATGGAGGCACCTAGGTCTAGTAGGGCTCTATCAAGTTGGGTTTCACCAATTTTACAAGAAATCAAGGGAGTTCCTGGGTCTTTAGCCTTAGGTGGGAGTTTGCTCAAGATGACAGAGCTGGCTTGCTCTAATAGTACGATTGGGTTCGCATCCTTGGTTCGCGTCTTGCGTTTAGGTGTACATGTCTTTCAAGAACCTTGCGTAAGCCGGTATGTGGCGGATTGCATCCATCAACGGGATGTTTATCTAGACCTGTTCAAAGAGCTTGACCAGATCCTCCTCAGGAGCCACAGGTTTGGTTGTCCTTTTTCCTTTGGTCAAGGCCTCAGGAAATGGGATCCTAGCTGGTTCCTCTAGGATAGGTCCAGGTTCTTGATCTGGGACAGTAGTATCTTGGATGACTACCCTAAGGTCTTGGCGATTATCAGGCTTGGAGTGGTTCGGATAATGTGGGTCTTGTGTTGTTTTACCACTACGTGTTGTTACAGAGTTTAATCCGGCCTGATTTTGGTTTGGGTTAGGTAGGAGGGGTGGCTGCTGCTGCAATCCTGCATAAGATGTTGAAGCCTCCATCCCGTCTGGTGATGGATTAGCAGGGGCTTGATAAATCAAATGTGCGTGGCCTGGATTCGGATTCATAACGCGCCTCTGGGTCGGTACGTTATTTGGGTTGGGCAGAGGTTGCGAAGGAAGGGTGCCAGGTTGGCAGGAATTTGCCATCTGGGCCAGTTGGTTGCGAACCTCTGTGATCTCGTCCTTGTGCTATTTTTGCATTGCCGCATTCGTCTTTTGAATGTCAGCCAGTGTTTGAAGGATAAGAGTCAGTTGATCCTGATTTTGCCCGGATTGGTAGGTGGGATTGGGCCGAGGCTGAGGTGGCTGATATGGATGAGGAGCTTGTGGATGGGGTTTATATGGTGGTTTTTGAGAATTTCCCGCCCACTGAAAGTTAGGATGATTTCGCCATCCAGGGTTGTAGGTATTGGAGTATGGGTCATTCTGGATGGTGTTGAGGTCCTCGCAGTTCTGAGGAACCTCAGGAAAGTCAGAATACGAGGGTTCAGAGTTCCCCCAACTCGAGTAGAAGGGATTGGAGGTCACTCCGGTCCGAGAGGTAGACGGGGGTGGATATGGGTCCATCCCCTTGGTAGGTTGGTGATAGATGTTTTGCACTGTTTCCCTTGCCAGAGGAGGTCGTGCAAAAGAGTTTTGTGCAGAGGTGGCTTGCTGCAAATGTCGAGTTAGCTCATCCACCTTCTTTTCTATGATAGAGACCTTGTCCAACCGACCGGCCATCAGTTCCAGGTCGACAGAAGTGGACAGGTCCTGCATCTCATGTGTCCCTCTTAGATTCGTCGATGCGTGGGCATTCGTCTTGTCGAATAAGCCCAAGGAGTCATTGTTTATGGAGTTCTCGCACATGTTTTCGAGAATCTCCCACATCGTGTCCTCGTGTTGGCCCATGATGTTTCCTCCACATGTTGCATTGACGAATAGACGAATATCCTCATGGAGTCCCTGGTAAAAAGACTGGACTTGTTCCCACTTAGGAACTCCGTGATGGGGGCACTTTCGCATGAGATCTAGGAATCGATCCCAAGCTTCGTGAAGAGGTTCTTCCGGTTGTTGAGTGAAATGAGTAATCTGGTGGCGCAAGGCATTCGTCCGGCCAACAGGGAAGAATTTTTTCAAAAATTCGGACTGTAATTCCTCCCATGTGTTGATCGGGCGGGTCTGAGTCTGATACCAGTGTACAGCCTTGTCCAAGAGGGAGAACGAAAACATTTTCATGAGTAGGATAACCCGATTTTGTACATCTGACCCGAAGGTCTGGGCCAAATGCTTGAGTTGTTTAATGTGTTGGAATGGATCCTCAGAGTTAAGCCCATGGAACTTCGGTATGGCATGAATCATATTGGGCTTTAGATCAGAATCGGGTCCTCCAATTGGGATTCGTACTCGGGGTTCGATTGCCACCGCAGCAGGATTATAGTGATCTCGCATCATAGGTCGCTGCGGTGGGTTTACAAAGTTCTGAAAGAGATCGTTCAAGCGTTGAAGTTGGTGTTCAAGGTTATTCTCCTCTTCAATGGGTTGTGCCATGATGGGAGAAGAAGGAGAATCAGGGTCTGAGTCAGATGAAAGGTTTATGTGGTGGGGTTGCTACACAAACAAGGGCGTCGAGGCTTGGCCTCGACGAGAATGAATTTCTAAAGGAGGTCTTAAAGGTGGTCTTAAGGACCTCCTACCGAACATGCACCGAAAGATGTGATGAGATTAGAAGGTTCTGGACCCAATCAAGACACCCAAGAATTGTTGGGTGACTATAGAGGTTCGGGGCAGATGGACCCCTGGATCAGAAGATCGTCCACCTGAGAAATACCTGGGCAGCCAGAGAGGGAGAGTCCCACAAAGACCCCTACACGGTAGAGCGTCCCCACGGGTTACAGGGTTTCCCCCACCCGACCTCTCTTGTCACTGCGGTTCCAGGTAGACCAGAATGGGGATCTTGACCTCTTAAGCCTACCTTTTTTTTATTTTAAGATCAAGGTGCTTAATGTTCCACTTGAACTTTTAAGTATTTTAAGTGCAAAAGTGACCTAATATTGAGGTTGGTTGACCCAAGGGATCAATTTCACCTCTTGTTCCTTTGAGAGCTTTTAGGTTCTTCCTTTTATGGTTCAAATGGATTATCAGCCTGATTTGCTTAGGGTTCCTCTTGTATAAATCGTTTCAGACACGGTTTAGGCACACCTCTTTTTGGAAAGTTTCTTTCTTTGTTTTAGAGAAGATGTGTCTCTAAAAACCCTAGCTTTGCAATCCCTAACTTGGCTCTAGTGGGTCCAATTTAGTTGCCTTAGAAATTAGCACCTAGGGCTCAATCAAGAAAGTTTCAGCCCTAGTTGCCTTAGTTGGATGAACAGATAAAAATATGTTGAAATGAAAATCAGGCAACTTGATGAGTTACTAAATATGAAACAGGTAGCCCTAAGTTGATTTCCCTCTTTTTTTTTCCTTTTTTAGACTGTGAGAGGGTTAAGAGAGAGGGCTTATGGAGATAACTTGTTCCTTGGAGAGTCTGTTGTGCAGTTGCTATTCTTTCCTTTTTGTTTTTCTTTCCCTGCTTGAACACAACAAAAGAGAGAAGTTAAGTCGGATATTAGATAGAAAAGTTGTACTCAAAAGTTTTAAAAGTGCCCGTTGCTCCCCAGCAACGGCGCCAAAAATGTTCTCAACATTTTGTGCGGATTTAAAGGATGTCACGTTGTAGTATAACCGACAAAATGTCTAAACAAATATAAAGAATTTTATTACTCGAAGACTGGAGTATCCGAGGTCGAACACGAGGAGCAATCTCAGTACTTTGTAAAACCAAAGAATACAACTGTTTAAATGCAAATATAACTTATTCAAAGAGAGAATTTTAAAAAAAGGATTTGGAAAAAAAGTAGAATTGGACGTCTGATTTGTGTATCAGACGTCTTAAATGTGATCTCTCTTTCTCTCTTCTTCTTCGTGGCTCTTCTCCTTTCTTTGCTTCTGGTATCTTTCCTTCTTCTCCTGCCTTGCCTTTCTTCTTTCTTCTTCTTCTTTTTCTTCTGATCTCTTTGCAGTCTTCCCTTGTCTTCTTCTTCGTTCTTCTCTCTCTTCTGCCTTGTCTTCCTTCTTCTTCTTCTTTGCGAAGAATTCTCCTTTCACTGCTACACAGCCTCTTCTTTCTTCTCTTCCTGTTCTGCAGCCACTAAGTGTTCGCTGCCTGGGTCAGTTCTTCCTTCCTGCACACACCACACAGTAGCAAAAACCTACCCCCATCCCTCTACCCAAGCGTCTCTCTCTCTGAAGCAATGCACTCACGGACGCTCTCCCAGAGCCACACGGGTAGTCGGGTCGGGATCGCACCTGGGACCAGGCGCACCGGCAAGTGGTGATGCGCGAGGAGTGCGTAGGTCTAGGTCGGGTCGGATCAGCTAGATCCGCGAGGTCAAGCCGCGGATGAGGCGTGTGTGAGGGCAGTGAGGGACCTCACCCCTGTGCTTACGGAGGTAACCGGCTTAGGGCACAAATAAAATTTATAGCAAACCTGAGTGCTGCAATCCCACGATGTGGGACTAAAGGTTCCGCCCTGATTTCACGCGCGCCCGTAGACTCTCGTATGCAATTGCCCAAGCTGTTGACTCTGCTGGCGTTACTGGCTGGCCTCGGTTGCTTCGCGACACTTGCGAGAATCTGCTGCACCTGTCGCCTGGGAAGCCTGACGCCTGCTGCTGCTCCAAGCTCCCTGCTGCTTCGGCTGTTGATGGCGGCTAGGGCTTACACCTGACATCCAACAGAATGGCCTATTGGCCCAATCAGAATAGCTGGAAACCTTCGCCGCAGCACGGCGAAGGCGGTGGGTGATACTGTAGGTTGCCGATCGGCCTAGGCGTGCGTGCCTAGGTCAACCTGTGACCGGAGATGGTGGGTTGGTCGGGGGGTGCTTGTGGAGGTCTGGAGTGGCAGTGATGGGGTGGAATGGGTTCCTGGTGGTGAGGCGAAGCTCTCGAGGTGGTTGGCGAGCAGTGTGTGGAGTGGCGGAGTGGTGTGGGCGGCTCGCCGGAGTGAGGTCGGAGGCAAGGAAGATGGAGGCGGTTAGGTACTGTCGAGGGGTAATCAAGTAAAATAGTTGGGGGAAAAGAGAGAGGAGAGGATGGAGAACGTATCTGTGGTTGTCTGGAAGGAAGGAAGGAAGGCGGCGGAGAGGATGGCTCGTAACTGCCGTCGTCGGGGAAGAAAGACCCTGAGGGAGGAAGCGGCGACGAAGACGAGGTCAGAAGCGCGCGCGCGGGGTACAGCGCGACGCGGGAGGAAGAGGCGGAGAGGACTCTGCTGCTGGTATGGCAGCAGAGCGACGAGAAGGAGGGGAGGAGGTCGCCGGAGCTTGTGGGTCGTTTGGCCGGAGATGGGAGAGGGAGGAATTTGGAAGGGATCTCTGTCAAAATCAAGCTTGCCTTCTGCGGCAGGGTCTGGGGTGTCTTTTATAGGTGCTGGCCGCAACTACCAGCGCGTGGAGACCGCGCAATTAGGTCTGCCGGCTCGCCGGAGTTGGAAGGAAGGTGGATACCCAAATCTCTCGTGCGTTCGCACGAGAGATTGGGTTCACACCAGCGATTGTAATTGGCTTTATACGGAAGGGAATTCCTCAGAGAATCCTCCTTCCATTTCTGGGAGGGAATCTCTGAGGGATTAGAGAGCAATCCCTCTCCGAACCTCGCCGGAGCACGGTTCTGCCCTAGCAATGGCGGCAGGACCGGTTTGCAAAGGAGGCGAAGAACCTAGGGGGTTCTCTGCACAGGTATTCAAAAGATAGGGACCAATTTATGATTTGGGTGTACTAAATTGCAAAGTAGGTCAAGATGACCACTCCTTAGGTCCAAATTTTGGTACAAACCTAATTTGGACCTAAGGAATCCAATGGTGAAGTTGGATTTTAGGTTTGACCTCGTTTGACTGGAAATTTTGTGAAAAAACCCAAATTAAGTTAATTGAGGAGCTAGGACCCTGATCTAGGTCAGACTAGGTTCCAAAGGCCAAATTAAGTGTTATAAACACTAGAGGATATTTTTATATGATTTTTAGAGGGTTTAATTGATTTTTATTCTGATCAAAACCTTGTTAATTTAAGCGGGTCTGTTTTAGGGTTACCAAGTGTCATTTAGTTCTTAGATTGCACATAAACCCATTTCTGATTGACTTAACCCTCTTTTTATCTCATTTATACCATTTGACCTATGTTTTGCCTCTGAGAAATCCCGTTTATGTACTGCAATGGTAAAATTGCAGTTTTAACCTTTATTTCATGTTTTCTTCTCAAGTCACTTGTTCCTTCAGTTAGGCCTTCTTCTAGGTTATGTAGGAGCTTTTATCTTCTTTATTGGGTCAAAATGAGCTAGTTATGGCTCATGATGAGGCTCTCATCACCTATACTACAACACGACTGACTTATAAGCCTGACAAAGCATTGCAACAGTTGGGAAGGAAGTGTACCAGGCTGGCGAGCACTTGACAGCTGGGCCAGTTGATTTCGTAACTCAGAGATCTTTTCTCTGTACTATTTTTGCATGTCAACCAAGGTCTGGAGAATTAAAGATGTTTGATCTTCTTTAGGTGGTCCATATTGAAAAGTTTGATTAGGTCTTGGTTGAGCAGGTTGATATGGTCACTGGTTTTGTGGTCAGGGTGGGAATTGGGATCTTAGATTTGGGTTATTTCCCCACTATGCAAAGTTAGGATGATTCCGCCATCCAAGGTTGTAATGTTGGAGAAAGGATTATTCTGGATGGCGTGGAGATCCTTGCAAGTCTGAGGAGCTCCGAGATAATCAGCGTATGGGGGTTCAGAGTTCCCCCAACTGAGGTGGGTTGACCCAGAGTTGCCTCCGAAGCCATAATCAGATAGGGGTGGATATGCATCCATCCCCGAGGAGTGGTAGATGTTGTGCGCATCCTCCCATCCCATGGGCGGGTGCACGTATGTGCTTTGAGGCGTAGAGGTGGATTTGTGTAGATGACGAGTGATGTCATCCACCTTCTTTTCGATAATGGAGACCTTATCCAATTGATTGGCTGCCAACTCCAAATCAACGGATGCGGAAAGACCTTGGGATTCATGTACCCCCTAATTATTTGTTAATGCGCGGGTGGATGTTTGTTCGTATGCACCTAATGACTCATTGTTCAGGGAGTTCTCGCACATGTTCTCGAGAATTTCCCAGATCGTGTCCTCTTGTTGACCCATGATGCTACCACCACAGGTTGCATTGACAAAGAGCTTGATGTCTTCACGGAGTTTGTGGTAAAAGGATTGGACTTGTTCCCACTTTGGAACTCCGTGATGGGGGCACTTACGCATGAGATCCAGAAAACGATCCCATGCCTCATGCAGAGATTCTCCCACTCCTTGGGAGAAGTGTGTGATTTGGTGCCGCATCGTATTTGTATGATCAATGGGGTAGAATTTTTGCAGGAAGGCGATTTGAAGTTCTCCCCATGTGTTGATCGTGTGTGGTTGAGTTTGAAACTAGTGAGCGGCTTTGTCAGCCAGAGAGAATGAGAAGAGTTTCAAGAGTAATCTATCCTGATTCTGTACATCTGCCCCAAAAGTGTGGGCCAAATGTTTTAGGTTTTTGATGTGCTGGAAATGAACCTTAGAGTTCAAGCCATGAAATTTTGGGGTCATATGAAGCATGCTAGGCTTGAGATCCACCTCAGGTCCTCTCACGGGAATGTTGATCTGGGGTTCGATCTCCACCGCTGTAGGATTATAGTGATCTTGCATTTAAGGATGCGACAGTGGGTTAATGATGGCATTGATTTAGTTTCAGAAATCATTTAATTGTTGCTCAATGTTAGGTTGATCTTCTTGGTGATCCATAGCTGATACAGAGGTAGTAGTTTCTGAATCAGAGGATATGTCAATGTGATCAGGTTGTTGCACAAACACGGAAGTCGAGGCTTGACCTCGACGAGAGTGAATATCTAATGGAGGGCTCAAGGATGGTTTTAAGGACCTCCTCACGAACATGCACTGATGGAGTAGATGAGGGGTAGCAGGTGATGGACCCAATCAAGACACCCAAAAAATTTGGATGACATGAGGTTTGGGGCGGATGATACCCCTTAGTCAAAAAGTCGTCCTCCTGAGAATTACCTGGGTAGCCAGAGAAGGAGAGTCCTATGAAGAGTCCTACACAGTAGAGCAACCCCACGAGTTACAAGGTTTCCCCCACTCGACTTCTCTTGTCACTGAGGATCCAGGTAGACCAGAATGGGGACTTGACCTCTTAAGTCTACTAGTTTTAAGTTAAGAGCAAAGGTGCTTATGATTTCACTTGAACTTTAAGATGTTTTTGTGCAAAGTGACCTAATTTGAAGATTGGTTAACCCAACAAGATGGGTCAACTTCACCTGTTTTATCTTTTGAGAAATTTAGGTCCCTCTTTTAGTGCTCATATGAAATTAAGAGCCTGATTTAGGGTTTGCTTGAATAGATCAATTCAACCAAGGCTTAGGCACACACTGTTTGGGAAGGCTAATTCTTGATTAAGTGTGTCTCTAAAACCTTAAACTAGAAACCCTAATTGGCTCTGATTAGTCCAATTTTAATTTGTCCAAATGTGGTACTTAGGGCTCAAGCAAGAAGGTGATAGCCTGAGATACCTTAAGCCCTAAGTAGGTGCACAAATCAGGGTTTGGATGTTGTCTAAATAGAATATATCAAATCAGGAAACTTGATGATTAATCTAAGAATAGAATGAGAGTAGCCCTAATTGATTTTTTTCCTTTTTTAGCTTTTCAGAATTAAGGGCTTAAAAGAGGGTGGATGGAGTTTACCTACCCTTGGAGTGGCTGATGTGTGGCTAATCTTCCTCTAATAAGTCCCTGAAATAGATCACAGTCAAAAGAGATAGAGCAAGTTTGTACCAAATCAGATCTTGCAATCCTGAGATCAAAAGTTGTGCGTTGCTCCCCGGCAACGACACCAAAATGTTATTCACTCTGAATCAGATTTTAAAATCAATGCATGTAGTATAGATTGAATCAGCGTGAAAAAAAAATTGAATTTATTACTCGAATGAAAGTCCAAGGTCAAACACAGGGAGCAATTAGCAAAATTGATTCTCAAGATTGTAATTCAACACAAATATATAAGCAATAGAATTCCAAGCAATAATGATATATGAATGAAAGCATATGTCAAAGAGGGCAAAAAGAATGGGGTAAAATGGTGATTTGAATCACCAATTACCCCTCACAATTATATCAAATATTTCAATAGTATTAATCAAATAAATGCCACGTAGGATAAGTGATTTGAATCTCAGATGTCTGCTTAACCAATCAGATGGCTTAACCCACTCACTGCTACAGTGCCCTTCTGCTTCTCTGCTTTTCTTTCCTTCTTCTTCAACTCCTTCTTCTGGCTGTGCCTTTTCTCTTCTTCTTCTTCTCTGTTCTGTAGCATCTCTTCTCTTCTTTCTCTTCTCGCATAAGGGGGATGTATTCCTTAAATGGCTAAATGTTAGCCGTTTGAACCATAGAGCAAAACCCCCTGCCCCCGCACACCTTGTCTCCTCTCTCTGGGATCTGCCCTCCCAGGGCCACAGTCCAAGCTATCAAGTATTCGGGTAGAGCGCACCCGGAACCAGGCTCACCGACAGTGGGTGGTGAGCAAGGTGTGAACAGGGCTTAGGCAGGTCAGATCTACGCCAGACTCGCGGGTGAATGGGTCACAGGACAGGTGAAAGTGATGGGTGAGCAGGGACCTCACCCCCTATGTTAGTTGAGGCGAATAGCCTATATGACAAAAACAATTTATGCTGCTGCAGGCATCTGTCAGCTTCCGAGGTTGGACTAGCCCACCACCTTCCTTCTTCGTGTAGCTGCAACTGCTACTTCATTCAATTGCAGTCAAAGGCCCAGTCAAACGACCAAATTGGTCCCTAGGTTGTGATCTTGGAGACTCTCCGCTGCACCTGGGACTTCACCTGGGGCTTCCAGGTGCTGGAGCAAGCTTCAACCTTCGCTTGAAGCTACGACAATGGCAGCGGAGGAGCGAAGACCTGAAAATCAGAATACGGCCTCTCAGCCTTGTTAAATAGGTTCAGGAGCTTCACTGTAGGACGACGAGTACGGTGGTGGGTGAGGCTTGTCATGAAGGTGGTTGGTGAGGCCTGTCGACCTCGCGAAAGGTAGACGGAGGAGCGTAAGTTCGGCAGAGGGTTTGGAGTAATTAACCTAACTAAGTTAGGGATTTTGCTCTTGAGGTCAAGGCGGAGGTGTAGAGCATGGAAGCGGAGACGTAGGTGGTCTGTGGTGGCCGTTGGAGCTCGCCGGTGGTATGCCGACGAGGTGGAAGATGAAATCACGGAGGGCAATGCGGAAGTCAAAGCGAAGTGTCAGGAGTGTTGTCATGATGTGGAGAAGCTGAGGAGTCGATAGAGATAGGTAGCGGACGACGGGGATCAGAGTTGGCACCTGTTGCGGTATGGCCGATGCCGAAGACGAAGGTGACTCTCGTGGGGGTTGGACGGCGAGGACGAAGGAGATAGGGATGTCGACCAGTATTACGCGATGCGGAGGTTGGTGAGGGAGGCAAATCCATCGTCGGTATTGTGAACGGATGAAGAATGAGGTCAAGAGGAATCGCTAGAGCTCTAGGAGCCTTTCAGCCGAAAGAGGAAGGACGAATATGGGGAGTTTCCGACCAAAATCGAGCATGCCATCTTCTGTCTGATCTGGGGCACTTTTATAGGCCTCTGGAGGGTGCTTTGGGCTTGGGAAGCGAGGTTGGTGAGGGAGGCAAATCCATCGTCGGTATTGTGAACGGATGAAGAATGAGGTCAGGAGGAATCGCTAGAGCTCTAGGAGCCTTTCAGCCGAAAGAGGAAGGACGAATATGGGGAGTTTCCGACCAAAATCGAGCATGCCATCTTCTGTCTGATCTGGGGCACTTTTATAGGCCTCTGGAGGGTGCTTTGGGCTTGGGAAGCAAGCTTCCCAAGCTAGGAAAGCTCATCGGAGATAGAAATTCCAAGATAGCCTAATCTCTCATGTGTTCGCATGAGAGATTAGGAAAGTTTTAGGGCTTAGGAATTGGCTCAAAAGGAAGGGAATTCCTTGATGAATTTCCCTTTCAAATCTGAGAGGGATTCGTCAAGGAATTAAGGAGAACATGTCATTTTAAGGTCGTCGGAGTTGTAGGATTAGGATTCATGGTGGTAGGGACCCTTTTGAAGAAAATGATGATAAAGATAGGGACCTTTATGTAATAAATTCAAAAGCTAAGGACCCATGTGGAATAAAGGAATTCAAACTTGGACCAATTTGCAAACTAGGTTGAAACAATCTCATATTAGGCCCAAATATTGGCACAAACCTAATTTGGACTTAAGAGTTCAAATGGTGAAGCTGGATTTTGGTTTTGACCTAGTTTGACTGGTAATTTGCATAATTACTCAAATTAGGCTAAATGTCTATCTGAGAATCTATTCTAGGTCAAGATGGGTTCTAATTGTCAAATTGAAGGCACCAAACCCTAGAGAATATTTTCATATGATTTTTAGAGGATTTATGTAAATTTTATCCTAACCAGAACCTTGGTAGATTAAGTGGGTCTGTTTTTAGGGTTTCAGATGTCCATTAATTCCTGTAACGTATGAAAACCCTTTTCTGTCTGTTCTAACCCACTTATTAGACTCTTAAGACCATTTGACTTTTATTCCACCCCTAAGAGATCCCGCAGTTATTCTATTTTTGTGATAGAAAGGTAAATTTGCAGAAATAACCATGTATTATTATTTTCTTCTCAAATCAATATTTTGTGCCCTTAAGGCCTTTTGATGGATATGTAGGAGCTTTTATTGACTTAATCAGATCAAACTGAGCTAGTTATAGCTCATTATGGTGTTCCCACAAATAAGTATTAAAAAATAAAAAAAAAACTCCTGTCAATATTGGAATATAAGTTGACATCACTAACACTTTTTATAAACTACATCAACACATATTAAATGTCACTATGTACCCACCGTCAATATATGTAACTTATTTTGTAGTGTCTTGGATAGATTTCCTTCACCTATTCGAGTCCATCTTTTGAGAAAAGGCTGTGAAAATGGAATAACTGGAATTTTGTTGTAGAATGTGTATGTAATAATTTGTATAATCTGAAAATGAAAATTAAATATGTATTGGAATGAACGGAAATAAAATTTGTCTCCTCTTTGAGCAAGTACAGAAGAAAATTGATATAGATTCATTGTGCATCTAATTTAATTTCATGAGCCAGTAAGATGTGTGAAAGGATTTTTGGATTTCCTTAAGGCTTTGCATGGAAGACATGAGGATGATAAAATACTTGTAAAGTTTCACCATTTCGAGATATGTTTTATTAGCATTATGGATTTATTCATCTTCTTAGGTTGCAATTTCTAATTTTCCTTCTTCTAAATACAAGACTGTACATTGATGTTATGTTTGCTTTTTACATATGTGACGTGTTTTCCTTTCCATAGCTGGTCCAAAGCTCGGAAAAAGGAGGATGTGTGTTAGGTAGTTGATGCTACAACAACTATATTAGAACTTTGACAAGGATTCTTGCATTTATTTGGAATTTTGCTTGTTTGGATCTATCTCTAGGCATGACTTAAGATGGATTTTGTTGAGAACAAGCAACATTCAAGCTAATTGGTTTTAGGTTGGATGATTTCACTTGATATCAAAGTAGAGTTGGTTTTACAGTTGAGATTACACTCTACATGACCCATCAATATGTCCTTGTCTGAGATGAAAAAAATGATACATGCAAGGGGAATGTTGAGATAATTGTACCATATCTAAAGTTATGAAAATTGATAAGTGTATTACATTAATGTTTTTTCAAAAATATCTTATTTTAATGGTTGGGCTTCTCACTCTAACAATTGACGTTGTTCAGATATTCTCACAAATACTGATATAGATAAAGAATTCATCAACATCATTTGCCAATCACACCTGATTTGGGAATTACTTGCTTTTTAATTATTTTTTATTTTAATTTTGATTGATACTCTAAACCAAGATAACCCACCAAACACCATTCTTGGAGGGGAGGCAAATTGACACGTCCTATCAGGTATCTAGACATATTCTTTAGAAAGTTCACCCAACTATTTCATAAATCGAATGGACACATTTATCTAGTCAAGAGGGGATGCTCCTCCAGTACTTTCTATTTTGTGAAAGATTCAGCATCTTAGACAGCTTCCAACTAAGAAGTATGAAATTTGGCATAGAGAAAGATCTATTAGACATTTATTGATTTCATCAATTTATTGACAAATTTAGTTCTAAAATGCAGGAGTTCTTTTGGTGTTTTTAGAGAATTTTTTGGCCACTAAAGCAGCAACTTGGATTTCTCAATATAAATCTGCATTAAGTACTGTTAAGAACAGGGATATGTCTCTCTTTATCTTTGTAAATAGAATTGTGTATCTCTGTTAGTCTTGTGGGTGTCTGGGAAAGTTCTTGACTCAATATTTGCATATTATTCATTCTTCAATTGACATTTCTGTGAATAAAGCAATTGCTCATTGAGGAGGTAGGCAAGGAAACAAGAAATTTTTTTTTAGGGTGCATGGATATGTGGAAAATGTTTTCCATGGGGCTTTGTCCCTTAAGGGATCTTGGATCCAAGACCTATAATTTATTTGATTCATGGATCAATGAATATGAATAGCTATGATCTTAAATACCTACTTTTATTTTCTAAAAAATGCTAGATGTAATATTTTAACCCTTATAATTGTAAGTAATCATTAGACATTTTTTGTGATTGTTTCGCTAGCAAGAAGTTGAATGTGTAGCTGTTGAACGATCAATTTTCACTTTGAAATGATTTTCGCACAAGGAAATATGTCGTCGAAGTAAAGAAATGAGTGGTGGAAAATCAATCATCAATAATTAAAATAAACCACTCACAGGAGAGCGGGTCTTATCCCCAAGGAGGCATAAACTAATAAATTCACTAATGTTTCTAGTATATTATTCGACTATGTTGTACGAGGCAAAAATGATGTAAAAATCAATTTGGTGATAAGTTGTAGCATCAAATGAGGCTAAAGATGGCTTGAATAAGCATTCACATGACATATAAAGAATTAGATGAGCACACATGCAAATGCTACATAATATAAAATATTAAATCCAAAAATTCCGTCCCCTCAATCATCTTCATTTAACTTAATGGGGGCTCTCCTGTGGCAAAACAGGGGATGTACTCCCCCTTGGCCATGCGCACGGAGGACGGCACGGTTGTCGGTGAAACTCGTTGAAGGAGTTGGGATGGCGGAGAGGAATGCTCCAATGGTGGAACGATGGCGTGCGGTGGTTGGAGATGTCACCGGCGACGAGGAAGGTCGGCTGCGGTGGCGGTAGCTCACCGGCATGCGCGGGCTGTCGTGGGCTGTTCTGAGGGCGTGGCTGCCCTCGTGGAGTCAAGACGAGGTCATTGGCGTCGAAGGAGTGAAGCTTCAAGGCCCATGGTCGTGGCTGCATGGAGAGGTGATCGGCGAAAGTTTGAGTTCTTCTTTACTGTTCGTTGATGGAGAAGAAGAAGAGGAAGAGGAAACAAAGAAGAGGAGAGCGTGGGTGGAAAGATGTGGCCTTGGGTTGGCTTTGGCAGTGGTGAAGAAGGTGGTAGATGATAGGCACGGATGTCATGGTTGCCGTGTGCTATCACCACATGGCCCTTGCAATGGAGCTTGTGGTGAAGATGGAGCCTGCTTCAGATCATGGCACATGCCGTGTCCATGGTGTACGCTGAGTTTCATGGTCCACGCCTACTGCATGGTGGTGGCGAGGGAGAAGATCCCCATAAGGGGAACATATGAAGGTTCTCTGCGGATGGCCGGCATCCTTTTTAAAAAGGTCTTCATCTGTTTTCCTTCGGCTGCAAAGTTCTCTAACCATTCTCGAAGATTGCAAGTGGTTGGAATGGCAGATGAACACTGGCCAGTCTTTATCAAACATCTAAACTTATCACCAGACGTCTTAAAAAGTGTAAAATCAAGGAGTTTGTGCTAGCAGTTCCCAGACATCCATCCTTATCTCCAGACATCTTATAGATGCAGAAAGAATGTTTGATTCTTATACCTAGCCTGCATCCAACCATATAGAATATGTTATTATATCACACATTATTAAATGTAAAATTGACACCCAAAGTTATATGCAGACTAAGATGAATTACCATATAACTCATAATCAATTAGAAACTACGAACAGATAATTAAAGAGTACTTAGGACAAATAATGGTTCGCTAAAGTGGACTTATCAAATGCCTCCATGCCTAAGTTTTGCTAGTCCCTAGCAGAAAGTGAAAAATAATGGAATTAACCAAAAGATTTCTTCTTTTCTTATTCCAAAAATTTAGAGATCCAGATAAATGTGAAGTGATAGTAGCCTAGGTAACGGATCCAATTGAAAAGCCAACTTACATTTAGAGTTTGTACTTAACCCTTGATAAAATTCTACTAAGATAGGTGACTACTTCCCTCGGGGATAAAGCAGAAAATGATATATACTTTGACCCCAACTTTTTGGCTTAGGTAGGAGATACTTAGTTGAATGGATTTATATTTTGTGGCTTACACTCATCTGGTGCTACATGTAGACTAGTACTGCAGACTCTAAATCTCTAGACTATCAAACGAGTCAACCTAGAGAGAGGCTAAAAAATGTGCTCTCTTTGCGTTCCCTTGTGCTCACTCACTCTCTTTTCTTTTCTTTTTCTTCTTTCTTTTCTGAGATCACATATCTTACCAGATTTTGTAAATGTACTCAATATTTGGTAGCCTCACATGGCATTCACACTTCAACTAAAGTCATAATAACCCTATAAATAATTAGTTAGAAGTCCTTAGCCAGTATTCGGGAGATCATAAATATTGAAAAGTAGGTATGGGTCATATTTGGTGGATCGCAATGGGTGTTTTTGTTGCTTCGAAAAAAAATCGACACATGATGAAAAATGACTCAAAGATAAAACTATAAACTTGAACTCTTTCTTTTTTTCTCTCTCTTCTTTTTTTTTATAACTCTAACACAAAATGATGCAACTTTTATTCATGAGGCATTATTAGAGAAAATGATGACTAAGAGGATATTGTGTGACTTATTTAGTGGAAGTGCCTATTCTCGACACCGGGAAGGAATGGACAGGACAATCGTATTTTTGACCTTTAACACTATTACTCTCCTTCAGCAGAGGACTCTATGAAGGACAGTCGTAACCATCTACCATAGTCATTATTTTACTAGAACTCAATCTCTGTGTATCTACCTTATTTGGTGACTCTCAGGAATTCACACAATATTCACACACAGAAACAGAGAGCAAAAAACTTTGCCTAACTCTGAGGTATTATCATCTAATTATCCAGAACTTAAGAGTCCTTGCACTAGACTTAGCGCACCAGTAGTCTCTCTACTTTCTTCTTACAAATATTAGGTGGACCTAATAGAAGATAGTATGCCTGACTCCCTTCAAACTGTCCAAGGATTTAGTAGACAAAATATTTATTAGTTTTCTACAAAGATTCATTACCCAATCTATGTGCAAGTGAAGTAACTGTACTAGATTCTAAACTTAGAAATAATCTAAGAAGAAAATCTTTAAAGACACCTCCTTAATAAAGATGTTTTGTTAGGGCTAACCAATTCAGCTCAATAAAACAAAAGAGATTTTTTTTTTAATGCACTTAACTTAAATGCATGAATATTGCCTAAAAAAATGCAAAATGCACCCCCCCATGCCTAAATCCTACAATGTCCTCATTGTAAAATTAAAACAGGGGGAGAAAGGAAGGAAATCACCTGATGACGGTTTTATTCTGAATGTTGGGTTGCCTCTCAACAAGCACTGCATCTTCTATCGGCAGCCATACTTATAGGGAACTTGTAAGTCTAGTTCCAAACAGAAAGAGCTAGGCCCTAAAAATAAGTGTAACAGCATGGGCCTAGAAAACAGGTAGCCACAGATGTTGGCGAGCTGATGATGCAGCGTGATTCCAAATGCTTGTCAAAAGACATGAAAATAGAGAACCTCGTAGGCTACCTGGGGAGGTCTAGGAATAGCAAAAGGAACATGAAAAGGGACCTCCAGAAACAAGAGTGGAAGATAACAAGGGTCCTCTAAAGCAGGGAGAGTTCTAAAAGATATAATCATAAGTACGTCAAACCCTTGAATGGCGAGAGTAAAAGTACAAGCATCAATCCAAACTCGCCGTTCCACCTGAGGATGTACTGCCCTAATATTCTCCATAGAAAGAATGTATGTGAGTAGAGACCTGAGTCGAGGATTAGGTAAGGAATCTACAGGTTACTTGAGTGATTGGGTGGTAATTATTAAGTCCAAAGAGGGCTTAGTCTGTTTTGGTTCCATTCCCAATAAGAATTCTTCTTCCACATCCTTGCATAACTTCATTATTTCATGAACCTTCAACTGCTTCTCTACAATAGATGAGTCATATACATAATTCATTATCTCATTAGCATTAGTAGACTCATGATCAACATGCTTTGATGACAGTTGGGTTTCCTAGGAAGTAGCAAAATCATAATTATTATCAAGTCCATCCCCAGGTTCTTTCTCATCAATTACATCCTTTCCGAGGACTTTGTGTGCTACTTCATTATCCTTAATATCTTTAGGAGGAACTTCATTCTCAATGTAATGGAGAAAGCCTATATCACTCAATTCATTATTCTACTCAGGGCATAAATCCTCAATTGATACATATTGTCCTTGAGAGTCTCTCTTAGGCTTCTCAATCTTGTGTTCATCCTCCTCCAACCTCAACTCTATATCTTCTTGATTTTGCAGAGGATGCTTTTCAAAATCAAAAGTAGGAAGGAATCCAGATTTCACCAAATCATTAATATCCTCAAGGGGTAAGTCCTCAAATAACACATAATCCCCTCGAGATTCACTCCAAACTCTAAGTCTGGGTTCCTCTATTGGGTTATCATTCTCCTTTAAAATAGACTCTTTGTATCCCTGAGACCAAAATTGATCCAATTCATCCTCCATTCCCTTAAGGTCACCTTCATTGGGCACATGTAAATCTTCAAAATGATGTATGATAGGTGTTGGTTTCCTAAGTGGAGGATCGGGATTAGGCTTACTAAGGGTAGAATGGCTTTCCACCACATGATTAATAGGGAAAGTGGCATGAAAAATATGACCTTGACCTAGATTATCAGGGGTAAGAAAAATACTGTCAATGGGGTCAAGGTCCTCAAGTGGTACCATCTTCCCTTTCTTTTGACTCCAATATAGCTTAAGTGGATAATCATTAAGATAGTTCTCCTCTAGTGGCCGTGTCTCATGGGGAGAGTCTAAGTGATAGCTACTCAAAATGGGATCCCTATTATCCGTTGTTTCCTCATAATCTTTTTGTTGATCATGGTTGTACGGGTAGTGATCAAAATCAATAGTAAGAGAGTAGCTAAGCTGACAAATTTGCTTATTCAATTGTTGACTATTCCTCAACATCTCTCCCATAGACTCCATCATTTCTTTTTGTTGTTTTTACATTTCTATCATAAAAGAGGATAGGCTACTATCAAATTGGGGAGGATAGTCAGTCTCAGGCTCTAGTTGCCTAGGGGTACCGGTCCAACCTTGATGAGAAAAATCATGAAGGATGGGAGGGTTGAGTGTTTGCAAACTAGAAAATTCTGCTCATAGTCTCTGCTCAAAAGTGGGAGTTATCGAGCCAGTACTCTCAGGATAAGAATATGATTGATCCCATGAATTGTCATTGTACCCATCAAAGGATGGATATGCTCGGCGCATGGGATCCTAATTAAAAGATGGGAAGTATTGACTCTGGTAATCTAATGATAGGAGTAAGGGTGATCCATTTCTTTAAGCCAAATAGATTTAACTCTCTTAGGACAAATGAAATCAGAATAAAAGTAGAAACTTCCTAGAGAGTTCTACCACTATTAAAACAAACGCAAATACAATAGGATCTGTTTTTAGTAGATTCTAGGTCTTAGAATTAAGTGTTCAGTTGGTGGCTGTTGGGAATCGTAGAGCGCATATTTGATTAGGAAAAGCATCGTAGTATAGTACGCAATACGATCAAACAAAAATATTTCTAAGGATAACGAGACTTGAGTCTCAGTCGTTCGTCTCTAGGAGGCGTTATGGAAATGCATATTTGAAATCGATCGCTTTCGCTCTACTTGCTTAAAATCTCATGCCGGTTTATGGTGATTTATGTATTTATGTATGGCATGCTAGTTGCCAAAAGATAGTAATTAAGACATGCAACTTCAATCACACCAAAAGATGATAACTAGGCACATGGTGATTTTCAACATATATATTTATATATATATAGATGATGATGATATTAGAGTTGCAGAGCACAGGTAGAGGAATGCTTGTACAGCGAAATAAAACTACTCGCTACCAGAAAACGACTGCATACATGAATCTATGGGGGGATTTTGCATGCATCATTGTGGGAGAAGTAAGGAACTACACTATTTAGCAGTAAATAAAGCATGCAAATCTAAGAAGAACTATAATCTAATCTAGCAAAAATAAGGGCATTCAGAGGTGGCTCCGATGGCCTTTGAGTGGTTGAGAGGAGGAGGGGCAGCCAATGGTGCTTAGGTTGGCCCTTGGAGAGAGGTTGGAGAGGTGATCCAGCATCTTGGCGTGGAGGTGGTGGTGGCCATGGTGAAGCTACTCGTGGACATGGAGGTGGAGTGGATGTGGAATGAAACTAAGCTAAATGGAAGCCAAGAGTGAATGGGTGCAAATGGCCACCCCTTAGGTCTTTTTATAGACCTAAGGGAAGCTCTCTAGAGAATTATGGAATTATCTAGAGAGGCCTATGGTGGGAGCTCGTGAGAGAGTGAGAGAGAGAGGATGGATGGTGGTTTTTAGATCCACCAAATGTGGATCTAAAAATTGAATGACTCTTGGTTCCTAATTTTAGCAACCAAGGCAACAACACATGGTAGAGAGTTCTAGAGAACTCTATGTTAGGTATTTTCATGTGGATGGTGTGTGTGGGTGTGTGAGGGTCGAAACTTAGGTGGCTAGGTTGATTAGGTTAGGTTCTAATGGGTTTAGGTCAAGGTAGTTCTCAAATTTGGGTTATAAACCCTAATTCACTAAGGTAAAGTGCAATTAAACTTAATACAAATTTAATTGGATGTGTGAAAACTTAATTGAGAGTAAAATAACTCAATTAAGTTAGGTCTAGGTCAATTGGACTCTCATTGAGTCCAATTGGATAGTGTGTGCTGAGATCAGGGCTCAATTGGACTCAATGAATCCAATTGCATAGGCTGATGGAATTGACTAAGATCCAAGTCAATTAGGTTTAGTGAGGACCTAATTAGGTCCTTAGGAAGGTCTAGAGGTGATGTACTAGGGTTATGGCACCTCAATTTAGGTTCCTATGGGGTTAAAATTGGGTTGAGGGGGCTAGAGATCCAAGATCAAGGCTTGAATTCCAAAATAGGAACTGGAGGACAGTATCAGACGTCTAATAATAGTGTCAAGCATCTTATAATGAAAAATCAAAAGTCCAAACTTATTGTCTGGACGTCCAATCAGAGTCAGGAGGGATTCTTGGTTCTGTCTTGGGTATTCTGCAGAAATCAGATGTCTGACCAAGTGTCTGGACGTCCAATAACACTGCAGAAGTGGGTTTAAGGTGTGCGGAAGTTGGCTAAGGGTTCTGTACATCCTATAACTCATCTGGACATCTAGATAGAGGCTAGAATTAGGGTTTTAAGGTTTCCTAGGGTGCGGTGACCTAATCTAATGGTGGTTAAGGCTTGGGGAAGCTTCTAGGATGTCCTAGGGCTAGGATGGACCTAAGTTCTTCATAATTTATTGCTTTATTCCTACTTAATAGAATAGCATACCTTAACTCCCTTACATTATTATCTGCTGCATCTAATCTAGGTCTTCTGCTCTAGCTCTGCTGCAACACCAGTTATTCTTTATTCTTCAGATCCAGCTTTAGATCTAGCTTCATATCTAGCTTTTGATCAGTTTATTACCTGCAATTGACATAATGCATCTAATCAGTACATTATAGCATTATTTTATGCATAGCTAAAATAAAGTAGTAAAGGTGCTAGTAATGCTTATGCATGCATGAATTACCCTAACTTATGCTAAGTCCTAGCCTAGTTTAGGTTAATTAAGACCTATGATTGCTGCTCAATCAGTGGCCAAACAAGTTTTGCAAGAGTTACACTTCCTAGGTCGACCTTCGTTGGCGCCTACAACTTACTCGTAAGGGATGAAAGTCTCGAATCGAGCCCACGCACGAGGAACCGAAGTAAGCTGATGGATAGGCATATTGATTTTCGACTAACTTACCATGTGGTGCAAAGAAGAGAGGTAGAAATTTATGTAGTGACTTTATGTGTAATGTGCACAGTGTCTCAGGTGTGCAACACACGTACGTGTTTTGTGTTTTAAAATCCTGCAATCAAGTCCTTTCGCATGCAATTAAAGTCACTGATTTTAAGGTCCAACCTCTTAGTAGTCCCAATTTCTTAAAGTGACCACTTAATTAGATTCAAACACTTTTAGTGGTCTTAGATTTAAGTCCAATGCGGATGCATGACAGGTAATTGATGCTCAAGAAAAGACGTACCTTACTCCAGCTCTCTTCAATACAAGATGTCTGCAATGCAGAAATATAAACTAGATGCTGCTCATTCAATCCTAAATGGTCGCCCTGTAGATATGCAGCTTTTAGCAGGCAGTTCAAATTTTTTTTTAAAAAATAAATGCACAATCAAAAGAACTAACTAACTAAGAATAAACCTAAGAATCTAAAGAATCGGGGACACTCCCCCAAAAACTAGCCCCAAATTACAAGGGCGAGAAAACATATAATTAACTAAATCTTAAGAATCTACTCTAAAATGCTAGATCAGAAATCTAAGAGGCAGAATCCTCCTAGACGTTTCTTCGTGCATCTTCAGGTGCGTGGGATCAAGGCCCACAGACTCCTATTGCCATCCTCCAGGTAGCGTCAAGGTCCACCAAACATATCGTCTCCTCTGTGTGCTCCTCCTCCTCAAGAATGTACCTTGCATAGAATAATAAAGAACAGTCAAAAATAAACCAGGTGAACCTATTGCGTTTGTTGCCTCCCCAGCAACGATGCGATTTTAACGATCAATTTTCACTTTGAAATGATTTTTGCACAAGGAAATATGTAGTTGAAGTAAAGAAATGAGTGGTGGAAAATCAATCATCAATAATTAAAATAAACCACTCACAGTAGAGCAGGTCGTATCCACAAGAAGGTGTAAACTAATAAATTCACCAATGTTTCTAGTATATTATTCGACTATGTTGTATGAGGCAAAAATGATGTAAAAATCAATTTGGTGATAAGTTGTAGTATCAAATGAGGTTAAAGATAGCTTGAATATGGATTCACATGAAATATAAAGAATCAGAGGAGCATACATGCAAATGCTACATAATATAAAATATTAAATCCAAAAATTCCTTCCCCTCAATCATCTTCATATAACTTAATGGGGGCTCTCTTGTAGCAAAACAAGGGATGTGCTCCCCCTTGGCTGTGTGCACAAAGGAGCGTGTGACTGTTGGCAAGACTCATCGGAGGAGTTGGGACGGCAGAGAGGAACACTCCAGTGGTGGAATGGCGACGTGCGATGGTCGAAGATGCCACTGACGACGAGGAAGGTCGACCATGGTGGCGACAGCTCACTGGCGTGCATAGGTTGTCGTGGGCAATTATGAGGGCATGGCTACCCTCGTGGGGTCGAGGCGAGGTCATTGGCGTCGAAGGCACGAAGCTTCGAGGCCCATGGTCATGGCTACGTGGAGAGGTGACCAACGAAAGTTTGGGTTCCTCTTTGTTCACCATTGATGGAGAAGAAGAGGAAGGGGAAACAAAGAAAAGGAGAGGGTGGGTGGAGAGATGTGGCCTTGGGTTGGTTTTGCTGGGGGTGAAGAAGGTGGTAGATGATAGGTGCGGATGTCGTGGTGGCCGTGTGCTGTCACCACACTACCCTCGCTGTGGAGCTTACGGTGAAGATGGAGCCTGCTTCAAATCATGGTGCACTCCATGTCCATGGTGTACGCTGGGTTTCACGGTGCATGCCTGATAGATGGTGGTTCTCGCGCATGTTTTGAAAACAGAGATCTCGTCGTAGTATAGTGCACGAAAATGCTCGTCAAAAATAATTTATAAAATAATGAGACTTGAGTCTGGATCGTTCGTCTTTGGGAGGCATTTAGAAAATGTAGATTTAAATTCAATTTAGCTCACTCTACTTATTCGGAAATGCATGCCAGTTTACAATAATTTGTATTGATGAACGACATGCTTAGTTGCAAAAGAATATAAATTTCGCGCATGCAACTTTAATCACAAGGAAATATGGCAATCAGCTCATGGTGATTTTCACACAAAGACATAGAGATATATAAAAGATGATTTGATTGATTGCATCATGGTGGCTACAGAGTGAAGCTCACAGAAAGCTTATATAGGAAAGCTTGAAAGCAATAACTTAGCTAATAGAAAACGACTGCATACATGAATCTATGGGGGGGATTATGCATGCATCATTGGGGGAGAATATGGAACTACACTACTAAGAAATAGTAAAGCGATAAATCTATGAAGAACTATTCTACTTAGCTAACAGAAATAAGGGCATTCGGAGGTGGCTCCGATGGCCTTTGACTTGGTTGAGAGAAGGAGGGGCGGCCAATGGTGCTTAGACCGACCCTTGGAGAGAGGTTGGAGGTGATCTAGGCCTAGCGTGTAGGTGATGGAGATGCCATGGTGTGCTCATGCAGATGGAGGTGGAGTAATGGAGGTGGAATAAGGCTAAAACTAGATGGAAGGCTAGATGGCTGCAAATGGCCATCCAAAGGTCCTTTAAGTAGACCCAAGGGAGACTCTCTAGAGAAGTGTGGAACTCTCTAGAGAGGCCTATGGTGGGAGCTCGTGGGAGAGTGAGAGAGAGGATGGATGGGTGGCTTTTAGATGCACATTTGGTGGATCTAAAAATTGAATGCATCTTGGTTGCTATTTTTAGCAACCAAGGCAACAACACATGGTAGAGAGTTCTAGAGAACTCTAGGTTGGGTATTTTCGTGTAGATGGTGTGTGTGGGTGTGTGTGGGTGTGTGTGGGTTGAAACCTAGGTGCTAGGTTGATCAGGTTAGGTTCTAGTAGGTTTAGGTCAAGGTAGGTCTCAAATTAGGGTTGCAAACCCTAATTCACTAAGGTAAAATGAAATTAAACTTTATACAAGTTTAATTGGGTGTGTGAAAACCCTAATTAAGAGTCAAAAAATTCAATTAAGTTAGGTCTAGGTCAATTAGACTCTCACTGAGTCTAATTGGATAGTGTGTGCTGAGATCGGGGCTCAATTGGACTCAATGAGTCCAATTGAATAGGTTGATAGAATTGGCTAAGATCCACGTAAATTAGGTTTAGTGAGGACCTAATTAGGTCCTTAGGGAGGTCTAGAGGTGATGTACTAGGGTTAGGGCACCTTAATTTAGGTTCCTAGGGGGTTGGAATTGGGTTTAGGGACCTAGGAACTCAAGATCCAAGCTTGAATTCAGAAACAGGAACTAGAGAACAATTCTGGACATCCAATAAAGTTATCAGATGTCTTATAATGAAAAGTCAGAATTCCATACTTTTTGTCTGGACATCCAACCAGAGTCAGGAGGGATTCTGGGTTCTATCTTAGGTATTATGTAGAAATTAGACGTCTGACCAAGTGTCTGGACGTCCAATAATGCTGTAGATGTGGGTTTTAGGTGTGTAGGTTGTGGCTAAAGGTTGTAGATGTCCTATAACTCATCTAGATGTCCAGGAATAGGTTGGAATTATGGTTTTAGGGCTTCCTAGGGTGCAGTGACCTAATCCAAGGGTGGCTAAGGCTTAGGGAAGCTTCAAGGCTGTCCTAGGGCTAGGATGGACCTAAGTTCTTTATAATTTACTGCTTTATTCCTGCTTAATAGAATAGCATACCTCAACCCCTTACATTATTGTCTACTACATCTTATTCTAGGTCTTCTGTTCTAGCTCTGTTGCAACTCTGGCTTCAGGTCCAGCTTCAAATCCAATCTCAGATCTAGCTCCTAAGCTTCTTATTTCTTGCAATTTATATAATGCACCTAATTAGTATATTATAGCATTATTCTATGCATAGCTATAGGAAGAACAGTAAAGATGCAAATAATGGTTATGCATGCATGAACTACCCTAACTTATGCTAAGTCCTACCCTAATTTAGGTCAATTAAGACCTATGATTGCTATGCAATCAATGCTTGCTGCATGGTGGTGGCAAGGGAGAAGATACCCGCAAGGGGAACAGATGAAGGTTCTCTACGGATGGCTGACATCCTTTTTAAAGAGGTCTTCATCTATTTTCCTTCAGTTGCAAAGTTCTCTAACCACTCTCGAAGATTATGAGTGGTTGGAACGGCAGATGAACACTGGTCAGTCTTTTTCAGATGTTTGAACTTACCACCAGAGGACTTAAAAAGTGTAAAATCAAGGAGCTTCTGCGGGCAGTTCCCAGATGTCCATCCTTATCTCCAGACATCTTATAGACGTAGAATGAACATTTGATTCTTATACCTACCTGCATCCAACCATATAGAACATGTTATTATATCATATGTTATTAAATGTAAAATTGACACCCAAAATAATCTGTTGAATAAGATTAATTACCATATAACTCCTAATCAATTAGAAACTACGAATAGATAATTGGAGAGTACTTAGGCTAAATAATGGTCCACTAAAGTGTACTTATCAGCTATCGTTATAATAGGTTGGAACATATCCTTTTCTATTATGTTTGGTCAAACTGCCTAATTGGACTCTTTGGTGCAGATATCATGCAATTCACAAGCAAGTATATGATTGGTTTGACAATGGTTTTGATCACTTTGGATGCACTTCTAGCCCACAACAAACTAAAGTCTACTGGGTATCTTCCAAAAGCTTTTGGAGAATGGATTGCTTACCAAGAATGCCATGTTGCAGGTGATTATTTATATTTTATTTGTGATTTTTATCTAGCTCTACTGTGATGTGATCGTGTTTTTGCATGATTTGTTAAATTAGGGTTTCAAGTCGTTGCAACGCACAAAAATGGATTCGCTTTTAAAAATTGTAAGACCTAGATAGGGGAGTATCTAGGGTCGTCCAAGGAGGCCAAATTGTTTGCAAATCAAATCCCTTGCTTAGAAATGGAAATCAACTTTCTTTTTGGTGTTTTATATATATATGATTTTTTTTTGTTTTGAAATAACGAGAACAAGGTGTGTTTGTTGATAGCAAGAAAATTCTCTATACTAATCTACTACACTACTATTATAGTAACAAGTAGAGCCTCACCCTAAGCTCACTCTAGGCATGTGGAGGTCTAGAATAATTAGAGAGAGGGAGTGAAAAAGGTTAAACAAGAATTCTACAAGACTATGCAACAAAAAGATTAAAGAAGGCAACTTTGATTGAAAGAGAGAGTGTTTTAAAAAAACCCTAGTAGATGAATGCTTCTACTACTAGCTAATTACAATAAAGAAAATAAAATATAAATCCTCCTGAATTGTTTGTGAAGAGGGGAAGCTCCTTGCTCAAAGCTTAGTGGCTCCTAGGCTTGAAAAGGGCTCCTCCTTCTCCTTCCTTGAAAATGGTGTCCTCCAAGTTGGAAGCTACCACCTCCAATGATCTCCTCTAAGGGTGGGCGTGCGCCACCCTTGCTCCTCCTTGCCTGACCATCCTCCTAGTGAGGGAGTGCTCCTCCTCCTTGGCGTGGCACAAGGGAGAAGAAAGAAGGGGAAAAAGGCACCAAAAGGGGGAGTAGGATGCCCCTTAATCTTGTTCTCTTCTTCTTCTTCCTTGGCCTTGAATTTGGTGGGTGTAATGTGGAATTAAACTAATGGGAGGATGGGAATTAAGTGGTGGTCGGGTAGGATATTTATAGGATGGGAAGGGGGTGGTTATGGTGTTTTTTTGGAGGGAAATGAAGGTGTGCTTGGATATTTTTGGAGGGAAAAATGGGAGGGAAATGAAGAGGTGCCTTGGTTTTCCCTCCAAAAATACCTTCTAGAAGGCATTGATTTTGGAGGGAAAAAATGGGGGGTGAAGATGGGTTTTGATGGTGGATGTAGGGTGGTGATGGAAGGGATAGTTGGCACCAAAATAAAGTAGGAGTAGGTGGTCTTTTTGCTGAAGCTTAGGTAGTAGGGTAGTAGGGTAGTAGGTTTTGGTGCCATGGAGGTGGACTAGCTAAGTTAAGTAGCTTAGCTAGCTTAGCTAGTAGGGAGTAGAGTTGGAGGCATTTGGAGCTAGGGTTTTCAGGGAGAAGAGCTGGAGGTAGTCATCTTGAGCTGCACTGGAGCTGGTGGCTGCTGAAGAGAGCTGCAAGGAGCTACCTTAGCTGGCTTAGCTTGCTAGTTCTTTGCTAGCTACTAAGAGAAGCTAAAGCAAGCTAGCTTCTATTGAAAGGAGCTGAGGTGAGCTGGATCTAATGCTCCCAGGGAGGATCAAGCTGGATGAGGCAACTAAGGTAGCTTAGTTCAATTGAGTTGAGCTAAGTTGAGTTCCCGAGAGCTGGACTTAAGCTTCCTAAGCTAGAATGAAGTCATCTTCAGCTGGCCAGAGTTGAGTGGAGCTGGATGTAGCTGGACCTGAGCTGGGGTGAACTCCAATCAACTCAGCTAAGTTGAGCTTGTGGACTAATGGGAGCTGAGATGAGCTAGACTCAGCTAAGTTGAGCTGGATCTGAGCTGACCTGAGCTGGGGTGAGCTAAGATGAGCTCTCTTGAGCTGTCATTCAGCTAAGATGAGCTGAATTAAGCTAAGATGAGCTAACCCTAGTTCAAGTGAGCTGAAATCCAACTATGGTGTGCTAGATCAAGCTGAGTTCCAATTAGTCTGAGCTTCTTCTTCCCAGTTGCCTTCCTGAGTGCTAGGGTTTTGGAGTTCTAACAATCTATATATCCCTAACGCTCACAAAAACACATTAAAACGACAATAAAAAGTGCAATGCATGCTTAACTTAATTGATGCCTAAATGTAACCCGAAAATCCATTTGCGGAGCAAAATCCTAAGATCTAGGTTATTTTAATGCATAAAAATGATGATAAACTGGCATTTATCGCACCCCCATGCTTATCTTTTGCTAGTCTCTTAGCGAAACTTAATTTCTTACAAAACGGAATTTTTGGGCAATCTAATTTTTTTGACTTTTGAGGAGAGAAAGATTAAGGGACCTTGGTTGGTTTAAACACAGGAGGTACGCGATTTGTTAAAGATAAACATTGGGATTTACTTTTGGATCCAAAAATTAGACAAAACGGGATCAATATATTCTCCAGAAAATTCCCAGATTAACCCCTTGTTAATTTAGGTGACTTGAAATTTTTGTTTTTAGGATTTTTCTGGCTCTTGAATCTGATTCGCAACTTGCAATAACCTTTTAAACCTTGTGTCCATACTTGTGAAAAGCCAACATTTATATGGGCATGTTTTGGTTTAAATTTTTTTTTTTGTCCCCCATGCTTATTTCTAGCTTAGTCTTACAACAGATGTGCCGGGATCATCATTCCCGTTACCAATCCTCGAGGGGGCTCTGGTGCCAGTACTTCGGGATAGCACTATCCATGACACCACCCAGGAGCTCACAACCCTAATACACAATGCAGTGTAAAGGGGCGGTCCAAGCAAACTCGAGCTCTTGCTCTGACACTATAGGTAGAGCACCGTCCAAGACACTTGTGCTGCTAAAATATGCTTTAATGCTCCATCTAAAGATATGAAATATAGATATGGAGCAGCGCCGAGACGGTAACATGTTGACATCTCATCCTCAAAGAAGGCATTTTCCTCCTTCTCGACGGTGGGAACTCAATCCAATGATCTGCTTCAGACTTTTACTAAGGCCAAACAAGGGGTTTTTCTGAATTTTAGTAGTGTTTTAGGTGTTGCCTTGTGTGTGAAGTTTGACATAGGAAGTTCCACAAGAAAAGCAAGTTTTTGAATCAGAAACTAAGCCAGATAGTTTCCATATTACAAAAGAGGATCAAGTCACCTGAACTATCATGAGTTCAAGTGGAATTTTGGAGAAGGATATCTGATCTAGTCTAAAGAAAGATCCTAAAATTCTAATGATTAGATCCGTATCCTCATCCCTAGTTTGTTAAAGATAAAATCCCATTGTACCAAAAGTGAGTTGTCAATCTTAGTCCTGATTTGAAATTTTTCCTCAAAAAGTTTTCAACATTTTTATTTTTATTTTTTTTTGGGAATGCAATCAAGAAAATAAAATGACTAAAGAAAAATGCATATTTTTAGGTTTTGAAAATCCTAAATCGATCATCAAAATTTTAAAAACACTCCCCCCCACGCTTATGATATGCAATGTCCTCATGCATTAGGAGGGAAAAGGGATCACCTTAGTGAAGGGTAGTCGGGTTTAGGATGGTCAAAACCTGGAAAAAGAAAGGAAAAAGGAAAGCAGGAAAAATGATGGGTTACCTCCCATCCAGTGCTATCTTTTACGCCATTCAGCTGGGCGTGAAGGTATGCACGGAAGATGGAAAATCATGTAAATAATTGGACACTTGAATGTCCTCAAGAAATGTGTTATCCTCAAGATCCCTAAAAAGATGAATGGTAAAGAAATCGAGATCAAAATGAAGTGGAAAAATGGAAGAATGACCCGGATCTAGCCATGGTTTAAGTGCATGTAAAATGCCAGGCTCTGGTGGGTCAGGTGATAGATCCAATGGAAAGGGAGGGGGAAAGGAGTCAATGAGATGTAAGGTGGGTGAAGTTAGTGTGGATCTTTCTGGTGAAAAATTAGGAAGATTGAAAGAGTAAAAGTCAAACCCTAGTTGATCTGAAAAGTCTTAGACCACAAAATCATCCTTTGAATAAGAAATAATAAAATCTAGATCCATAGTGGTCAAAGCTGAGTAGGATCTGATCAAAAAAGATTTCTGACAAATTGCTTCCATTGTATTATCAGTGTCGTCGAAAATTTTATGATCAATGGACCTCTTGGAAGCTTGAAATAAATCTAATGAGAAAATCTGGTTACCACAACTTATATTCATTTTCCCAGAGTGAGAGTTGATATTAGCTGTTGCAGTAATCAGAAGGGGTCTTCCAAGAATGGTGTTAGTGAGAGTTGCAGGTACCTCTATGTCAAGGACAGAAAATTTATCGGATTTAGACAATTCTGGACCTTAACAATATGATCCTCAATGATTCCCCACAGTTGAATGGTAGATCGATCTCCCAATTGAAATTTAACCTTAGTAAAATCACCAAATTGAGATTCCTTGAATAAGACTCGGGGAATGATATCAAGAGAGGTACCTAAGTTGAGAGTGGCACAAAAAAAACTGGTGTCATTAATGACAACCGAGATGATTGATGGGCCTAGGTCTTTTTCTATAAAAAGTAGCTTGCTCTGGAAAATTAAGCTGGCCGTTTTTTAAAGGACCAACCTTCCTAGATTCTGATCATTCCCTTTTGAAGTAAATCTTTCAAAGGCAGGGGGAGAATCTAGGAGGGGAATATTCCTCTCGACTTGCTCAAATAAGTCCAAAGGATTGTGGTAAGAGGGCTTTGATTTTGGATTGTTGGATTGCAATTTTTGAAAGTGTGAAATATGGTTTGAATCAGGTGTTTTTGGGATTTCTCTTTCTTCTTCCTGATTGAGGTTAGGGGAGTCAATCTACGCTGGTTGAGAATCAGTTTCATCATTTGAATGTGAAGGCCCTAAATCCATGGTGGTTTCCTCACTCCTCAAAGTCTCTGCATACGTAGTTTGGTGATCACTGGGAGGAGATGAGGGAGCCTGATGTTGATAGAAACTGGGTTGGTGCTGAGATATTGGATTAATAGGAGGCTGAACTGTGTGGTTCTAATGTTGGTATCCACCCAGGTGTTGGTTCCTGTGATTAATAAAGTTTGGTGTGGGTTGGGATGGTGAGTGTCCTACAGATCTTTGAGTTGGAATATCCCCAATTGGATCATTGATATTGTTAATAAGATAGGTTGTTTCCTTTGTTTTTCTTTGTAACTCCTGCAGGGTTTTCATCATCTGGGCATTAATGTCTTCTTGAGATTGCCCAGATTGATAAGTCTGATTTGAACCATACCCTCCAAATGGGTTCTGTTGTTGGTGTGGACCCGGATTTGTCAAGGAGCGAGCCAGATAATTCCCCCCATTAGTGGAATTTTTCAATTTCTCTTGGAAAGTAGGGACGTTTTGGGTGGGGTGATGATTGGGATAAGCATAATTTCCCGTTGAACCATAGAAAGCCTTAGAATAATAATTATACTCAACATGGGATTTATGCAGATTTTCTCTCTTGCGGGTGTCAACTAGGGTGAAACGTGGGATTTGCGGAGCTTGGTTAGGTGTAGCAAGTTGACCCTGGTTGGCTAGGTCAGTTAATTCCTTATGCAACTGTTGTTGCTAAATTTTTAGCTGAGCCATGATAGAGTAGAAATTAGGTGGAGGGGGCTGATTAAGTAGCTCCTGGGTGGAAAAATAGGGGAAAGAAAAATTACCATGTGGGTTAGAGGACCAATTTTGATTTTCCATTTTTAAAGAAGAGGAAGAATGCATGGAAAGGTCTTTTTTTGGAGAGGCAAAATTAAGTGGTCCCTCCAAGTGTGGAGTTTTGGACCGCCACCCATGCAAAATGGAAGAAATGGTAGGGGAGAAGAGATGGAGATGAGAGAAGTGTGCACACAAGCAATCAAATTCTAGACCTAACTTAATTGTGACTCCCTAGAATTTAACCTAGGACTTGGTCTACTTAGTAAATAAGTAATCAACAATGAATACCCATTCTGTCAACAAATCTAGCTAAGTTACTTAAGGGGAGGTTTGGGCCCAAGCGATTCCCAGGAAAATCCCTAAGTGTTTGTACAAACCTGCGCCTGGTCATTTGACATGGCCCCTTAGCCTGAACACCAAATATAGATGATAAAATTGGTATTAACTAGAGAAAACTTAAGACCTATATAGCAAGCCTAAGTTGATGAAACCTTAGAGGTTAAGTTACTACGGATTTTAGTTAGGTCTAGGATACTATAGTGCACAAGGAATGTGGAGGGCGTTAATTTAGGCTATTGCCTTGTTATTTCAATTTTTTGTGTGTGTGCAGGAATTGGAAAGTAGTTCCAATTAAAAAGCAAGTTGTCACACAATTTTTATATTCCTATCTTTTATGATTCAATTTAATTTAATGCGTTTTAGGGTTTCTCTTTCTAAATGTTCAAACAAGTTTGAAACTTCCACAATCAAAGGAAAATAAGTTATATTGGTGATGGTTAATTTCCTTTAATGTGAGTCTCTAAAAAAAGAAAGAAAGAAACCCTAAGCCAATTGTCCCTAAGATAGAAAATTACCACCAATGAATTATTTTTAGGCTTTCTGTATTAACTAGTGGTCCAAAGAAGTCAAACAACACCACTACTTTAAAGAAAATCAAACAAGAATTCCAGAAAATATTTTTTGAAGATTTTAAGAATTTGTTTGATAATTATTTTGAATTTTTATTTGTATTGGTGTCAAAGTCTAGAAATGATATCTATGAGTATTTTGGACTTTTTAGTATTACCACCGACCTCAGAAAATTTTTATGATTTTATATGATGTGTAAAATTTCACAAGGATTCTAGAAAGTTAAATTTCACAAAAATTAGATGAGTATAAAAATTCTAAAAATTCATGGACTATCGCAAAATAGGAAGATTAGAGGGTGTGACCTCTCTGCAGTCCACGAATTTTTAAAAATTAAATACAAAGTCAATTGATCTGAAATTTAGAACAGATGTTTCTAACTTAATTTGAAATCACTGTATGAAACTTTATGATTTTAGGAGGCCTGTGGTGTTGGGAATTGATTTTTCAAGTCCGGATATAAATTTGGACCCGAAAAATAGAACACCAACACTTGAAATGGAGTGGTGTTGATGGTGCAAACAAGCAATCAATGAGTTTTAAAATGCACCACTCCACTTAATTAAGTTGTTTAGGATTTTGAAAGCCAAGTTTAATATTTTTTTGGTAGTCTTTTAGCCTAAATGTGACAAGAAATGGGGAACCAACCTGAAATCATGGGAAGAAAAGGAACTTTGAGCTCTCGCTTCCAAATTCCCTCTTTCTTCCTGTAGTTCCTACACACACGAGGGAAAAGAGAGAGAAGGGGATGAGATCCACTTCAAGCAAGAGAAAAATGATTAATGCAAAGCCATGCCTCCCTAGCAATGGCGCCAAAAGGTGATCGTGTTTTTGCACGGTTTGTTAAATTAGGGTTTCAAGTCGTTGCAACGCACAAAAATGGATTCACCTTTAAAATTTGTAAGACCTAGATAGGGGAGTATCTAGGGTTATCCAAGGAGGCCAAATTGTTTGCAAATCAAATCCCTTTCTTGGAAATGGAAATCAACTTTCTTTTTGGTGTTTTATATATATATGATTTTTTTTGCTTTGAAATAACGAGAACAAGGCGAGTTTGTTGATAGCAAGAAAATTCTCTATACTAATCCTCTACACTACTATTATAGTGACAAGTAGAGCCTCTCCCTAAGCTCACTCCAGGCACGTGGAGGCCTAGAATAATTAGGGAGAGGGAGTGAAAAAGGTTAAACAAGAATTCTACAAGACTATGCAACAAAAAGATTAAAGAAGGCAACTTTGATTGAAAGAGAGAGTGTTTTAAAAAAAACCCTGGTAGATGAGTGCTTCTACTACTAGCTAATTACAACAAAGAAAATAAAACACAAATCCTCCTAAATTGTTAGTGAAAATGGGAAGCTCCTTGCTCCAAGCTTAGTGGCTCCTAGGCTTGAAAAGGGCTCCTCCTCCTTCCTTGAAAATGGTGTCCTCCAAGGTGGAAGCTACCACCTCCAATGATCTCCTCTAAGGGTGGGCGTGCACCATCCTTTCTCCTCCTTGCCTAGCCATCCTCCTAGTGAGGGAGTGCTCCTCCTCCTTGGCGTAGCACAAAGGAGAAGAAAGAAGGGGAAGAAGGCACCAAAAGGGCGAGTAGGATGCCCCCTTAATCTTCTTCTCTTCTTCTTCTTCCTTGGCCTTGAATTGCGGTGGGTGTAAAGTGGAATTAAACTAATGGGAGGATGGGAATTATGTGGTGGTCGGGTAGGGTATTTATAGGATGGGAATGGGGGTGGTTATGGTGTTTTTTTGGAGGGAAATGAAGGTGTGCTTGGATATTTTTGGAAGAAAAAATGGGAGGGAAATGAAGAGGTGCCTTGGTTTTCCCTCCAAAAATACCTTCTAGAAGGCATTGATTTTGGAGGGAAAAAATGGAGGGTGGAGATGGGTTTTGATGGTGGAGGTATGGTGGTGATGGAAGGGATAGTTGGCACCAAAATAAAGTAGGAGTAGGTGGTCTTTTTGCTGGAGCTTAGGTAGTAAGGTATTAGGGTAGTAGGTTTCGGTGCCATGGAGGTGGACAGCTAAGTTAAGTAGCTTAGCTAGCTTAGCTAGTAGGGAGTAGAGTTGGAGGCATTTGGAGCTAGGGTTCTCAGGGAGAAGAGCTGGAGATAGTCATCTTGAGCTGCACTTGAGCTGGTGGCTGCTGAAGAGAGCTACAAGGAGCTACCTTAGCTTGCTAGTTATTTGCTAGCTACTAAGCCAAGCTAAAGCAAGCTGGCTTCTACTGAAAGGAGCTAAGGTGAGTTGGATCTAATGCTCCCAGGGAGGATCAAGCTGGGTGAGGCAGCTAAGGTAGCTTAGCTCAACTGAGTTGAGCTAAGCTGAGTTCCCGGGAGCTGGACTTGAGCTTCCTAACCTGGAATGAAGTCATCTTCAGTTGGCCGAAGTTGGGTGGAGCTGGATGTAGCTGGACCTGAGCTGGGGTGAACTTCAGTCAACTCAGCTGAGCTAGCTAGAGCTCCCTGTGGACTAATGGGAGCTGAGATGAGCTAGACTCAGCTAAGTTGAGCTGGATCTGAGCTGACTTGAGCTAGGGTGAGCTAAGATTAGCTCTCTTGAGCTACCATTCAGCTGAGATGAGCTGAATTGAGCTAAGATGAGCTAACCCTAGTTCAAGTGAGCTGGAATCCAGCTATGGTGAGCTAGATCAAGCTGAGTTCCAGTTAGTCTGAGCTTCTTCTTCACCAGTTGCCTTCCTGAGTGCTAGGGTTTTGGAGTTCTGACAATCTGTATATCCCTAACACTCACAAAAACACATTAAGAAGACAATAAAAAGTGCAATGCATGCCTAACCTAATTGATGCCTAAATGTAGCCCAAAAATCCATTTGTGGAGCAAAATCCTAAGAGCTAGGTTTGTTTTAATGCATAAAAATGATGATAAACTAGCATTTATCATGATGCATGTTCATAATCCCTCACCGACTGTTTGGTGGAGGGGGTATGCCCCAACTCCAAATTGTAGCTATGAGTATGCTCGGTGGGATCAATGCGAAAACTATGGGAATCTCTTGAATCCCACTCATGAGTTGAAGGATCTAAAGTGTAAGGTACTTTTGCATGCCATAAGCTAGTATAGTGATAGGTCTTTTGACCTTCAATGGTGGATGACACATAGATTGTGAGACTTAAATTTTGTCAATGATCTACGTTTCTTTGTTAACTTTTTCTAAATAGGTATGCTGCACCACTCCAGAGATCAATGATACTAATCACATGTTTTTGCTTGATGATGGAATTCATTTCTTCCTTTTTGCAGAAATATGGCGACTCCTTTATGTGTGATATGATTGTATTACTACTATAAGACATGTTAGAAGTAGTTACTCGTGAAATGATGGTCAGGGAGAATCGGTTGGTCAACATCATGAATTTGTTCTTTTTTTATTGCCAAATTTCTAAGTATCCATGGATCAAGTACTTCTAATGTGTTTACAATGACTTGGTTAAGTTAGGTAATGGTGACAAGGATGCTGTTCCTTGGAGGTAGCTTTTTGCTAGTACAGATTCAAAGCCATCTATGCTGTTTCCTCTAGTTATGACTGCTCAATGGGAAGAACAGGTATGTAAAAGAAGCAAACATCACTTTATTGGAGTTGGAGAATGTAGATCGTGTGTCAATTATATTTTTACTCGCAAAAGATTTTTCCAAGTTTTGTTTTGTAGCCGGATTAATTCTTTGATTTGTTAAGAACATCTGCCAACACTTCCACTTGCCAAAAGATGGTGTATCAATTATATGAATTCTTTCATTTGCTGCACTTTGCTTAATCTACTCTTCTTTTTCCTATATTGAATTCTTTCATATAGATGGCTAACGTGTATAGATGTGATGGGTGGGTATCTTTGGATATTGGTGATATTTTATAAGTAAGAAAAAATGATGAGCTTGAAATGTTGGCAAAGGTGGTAATATTTAATGTAGCTTTTAGAGAGATCTTGTGATTCTCTTTACCTTGAATTCTTGTGGTGTTCAAGAAGGTAAAGTAAGGTGTCTATCCAGACTATTTCAGAATTATTCATGTCTTGACCACTCTTAGTTTCTGTTATTTAATTAGGTTCATGAAACATGAGCAACATCAGTGATTTAGTGGTAAAATGGTACCCTTATACAATACAGACTTGGGTTCGATTCCCAGCTGGTGAATCTTTTTTTGGTTCCAAGTTAAAGAATTGCTTTTTTAATCTTATGCTTCTTGAATTTTTTTACTTCAAGTATACAAATGAGAGGCTGTTTAAAGAAATTAGAATTATAAATAATTACATGACATTAATTTCTTGCCTATTTCATGACAATCATGCAACTTGTAATTTGAATTTTGGAGAAATATTCATCTTAGAAAGTTTGGATATTTTTTATTGGATTTTATTTCTTATTTTTTACTTTTTTGTAAAGGTAGATACTTAATTTTTTTTTCAATATTTATTTACTTTTTATTGATTCTCTTTTAAAGAGACTACATATATTTTTGGCTTAATAGAATAAATTTGATTTTTATTAACTCTGTGAATTCCCTTATTTTCATTGTAGTAGATGAAAAAGTCATGTTTATGTTTCTTATATAATATAGAAAAAAATAGAGTAGACGATATCAACAATACATTTATGTATTAGCATATTAAGAAATTATGGCAACAATCAAGAAAAAATGTCACTATATGTGTTTTAGTGATGGAAATACTGACATTTTTACTTTTACCACATATTAATTTAAACATGGAGCACTTACCTATAGTGACAGTACTGTCAACTTTTAACATTGTTAGAGTTGATAGCCTTAATCTATACCGACGGATAAAACCGTTGCTATTATGGAGGTCAAAGTAGGTGAGAACTATTGTAGTGTCTCAGGAAGTTAATCCTTCTCCAACTCCTCTTTTTGTAGCAGTTCTTGCACTTGTTCGTTGCAACAACTATTTTAGGCCTTTGGTTCTTTTGTACCATGTTTTTGTCAGGCTAACCTTCTTTTCGACCCTGTCAAGAAAAAGTAACAGACATAGGCAAAGAAATCATAGAAAAGAAAGTAATGCAATAAACAGTAATATTGCAAATAAGTTGGCATGTGCAATGAACATTTATACATGACTTGCAAATAAATAAAATCATGATAAGAAATTTACCAATTTGCAAAGATAATTACGATTGATGGGTATTTGTAATGATTAACGAAATTGATGCTGCACAATTAAGTGAAGACCATGACATGACAATCAACGTAATTGATGGATAAGTACAACACATATGTAAGGGAAAAAATTCTAACATGTAGTTTGGAACTCTTTAAGGTAGGCAAGAATCAGGATTATTAATTATGTTGTACGCTCAGATTACTCCATTGTTGAAATTGTTAATGCATGTCATTGGGCAAAATCTATCAACTATGAATGGTTTAAATCTTTTACCCCTTGAATTTTGTGTTGTATCGGGTTACTGCGTTGCAGTTATCCATGCCATGCAAGCACATTTACCCTTGAAATTCTATGCTGCATAGGGTTGTTGCAGTACAGTCGTCCTAACTATGGGAACACATTTGCTGGGGTTGCTTTGTTTTGTTCACCATGCAGCCAAACCAGAACCATCTAAGTGTTTTATAGCCTTGCCTTCAACTGTTAGAAGCTTTCATCATTGCCTATATAACCCTCATTAAAAAAGAATCCTACAGACATAACAGCAACCTCAGACGAATAATATACCATTCATGTAAATTAAAACATGTATAATTAACAACTTTAAAAAAAAATTACATAGATTGAGAAGTAGTTAAAGGAAATGTAATAAACATGAGCATTCAATAATAGCCACACAAGCAATAAGTAAATAAGTCGAGAGAATGTTCCAACTGGCAGAATTATTACATAATAGTTGCAAAACCTACAGGAAGCAACCTACATAAATGGTAGATATTGTTGAGGAAGAAAGATAAATGATGGGAATAGCATAGACTAAATAAGACAACCATAATGTAGAGATAAATCCCAGTAATGGACCTCAAGACCGATTGTAATTTTAGGGGTCGTAATCAACGAGCTCATCCATTATTTCCAAGAATGGAATCTCAAATCCTTGTAATCTTCTATGCTTCACACTAACCATAAGTTTGTGAAACAACTATTAATTAACTCTCCATCAAATTTCAAATTTCTCAATGCATGAATGAGGCATACATCCTTGTGAAGAGTCCAACCCTTGAAAGATGTCATTCATAAGTTCGAAAAGATTTGAACATGGAAGGCTATTGAGATAAAATTTCATATGGGAAACAACTGGAAAATTACTAACACTTTTCATAAGGGAAAAGAAATACTAAATGTGCTACATAGTAGAAGTTAAAATTAAATCGTTCTCCTATAGAAGGGCTGCTTCTCTTACATCAACTTCTTCATCATACATTACACAACATTAACTAGTAATGTGTCTGTAAGTACCGTTAGTTTATGGAACATTATAATGAATTCTTCATACAGTTGTTAATCATCGTAAACCCTTCCATACAAATAACCTTCATATTACAAAATTCGTAAACCCTTCCATACAAATAACCTTCTTATTTAATAATTCTCTTTTTGTTTGCAATCATGTAACTTCTACTCAAATTGAAGCCTCTTCCTTTTTTCCTTTCAGTGCTCGCAGCAAACATTGTAATACATGGAAGCCATGAATGTTAACTCCACCTTTTGAGATTTGAACGTTGGCTTGAACTCGGGAGGGGATTTTCAAAATCCGCATGCCTAAAATGAAAACGTCATCACGAGCTTTCACTAATAAGTTCAATCAAATGATACTAATATGGAACCTATGTCTTATGCTATTCCCATAAGGACATTTGTAATACAGCCCATCTAAGATATCATGTACATTTGTTTCTTCCTCAAAGACAAGTTCCGCCAAGTGTCCACAATTGCATCTCCTTTCAAGTGTTCTTAATCCTCATGACGTAGACATTTTTGTGTCATAAGAGTTGAACAAAAGTAATTCGAATATTGGGGATGAAAAAAAATTGCATAAAGGTAATTTCCATAATAGATCATGACAAGTCCTAAAGAACCTGTACGTCATAGACATAAATATGTCATTTCGAAATGCTTAACAACTTTGATAGTGTACGACTCAATGGAGGACTAGGTTAAGGTACAAAACATGCAACGGACACATTCACTAATCACAGTTAATGTGCTCAATGGAAGGCACCAAATCATTGACTATTGTGTTAGTCTTTGGTTTCAACTCTTCCAACTCAAACTTCAGACACTGCACCTCCCCGTATGCACTATGCAGTTCTGCACACTGCGTAAAGTTAGTTCTAACCTCAAGCTTCCCATACAAGAGAGCCATAAAGTTATGCTCAGTCTTCAGTGTATGGAAGTTAGGGAAGTTCGCTCGTGTAGGTTGTTTGTACTTGCAATGCTAAATTGAAAGGAAGTACAATCCATAAGCTTAATTCAACCTGCAATATTATGATAAAGGGATTAGTTAATTGACTTACCCCATCCGCTCGAGGACATATATAAAAAATGGTCTACGGGATTTGTAGTTCAACCATTGTCCAATTCGAAAATAAGCTTTCATGGTTAGACACATAGGCATTGATGCCCGTGATACCAGTCCCCTCCAACGTAGTAAGGAGCTATCTTTATGCCTAAAATTGTTTTGCCACACATGTTGTAATGAAAGTTCACAATTTGAACCCAAAGGAATGAGTTGAATTTTAGGAAAGATTAAAGTTAAAACTTGCTTCCAGCTTCACAAACAACAGAGAACCTAAAACAGTAGAAATTACAGCACTACAACACGATATCACGCATGAGAAAAAGCCAAGAAATAATGCATCATGCACATACATCAGCCTCGTGCATTTCTCATTTGGAGGTTCCCCAACATTAGATCAATTACCGACTCCCTAATCTAGCCGTTCCTTCGAATATCAACTTGACTTATTGTCACAGATGGCTTAGGCGTTGTGTCCCCTGGGTTATCAGTCCTCAGAGGTGGTTGTCTCTCTATAATCGAATCTTCGTATGGTGTCTCTTCAAGGTTTTTGTTGTAAAATTCATCCCTTCCCCATTTCTTAGTCAAAAGTTGTGAATCACACAACGTGCAACAACCACATCTCGATGGACCTCAATAGAGTAAAAGGGGGGCTAGTTGAGGCAAAGAAATCTTTTCTTTAAGACTCCAAAACACCTTTCAACACAATTTTGGATCTTTGCATAACGGTGGTTGATAAATGCCAGTTTATCATCATTCTTATGCATTAAAACAAACCTAGCTCTTAGGATTTTACTCCGCAAACGGGTTTTTGGGCTGCATTTAGGCATAAAATAGGTTAGGCATGCATTGCATTTTTTATTGTCTTTTTAATATGTTTCTGTGAGTGTTAGGGATGTACAGATATATAGATCCCTAAAACCCTAGCACTCAAGAAGGAAAATGGTGAAGGAGAAGCCCAGACTAGTTGGAACTCAGCCTAATCCAGCTCACCTCAGCTTGATCCAGCTCACCGCAGCTGGAACCTAGCTTACTTAAACTAGGGTTAGCTCATCCCAGCTCCATTCAGCTAATCTCAACTGGATGGCAGCTCAAGAGAGTTCACCTTAGCTCACCCTAGCTCAAGTCAGCTCAGATCCAGCTCAACTTAGCTAAGTCTAGCTCATCTCAGCTCCCACTAGTCCACAGGGAGATCTAGCTAGCTCAGCTAAGTTGACAGGAGTTCACCCCAGCTCAGATCCAGCTACATCCAGCTCCAGCCATCTGAAGAAGAATTCATCCCAGCTCAGGAAGCTCAAGTCCAGCTCCCGGGGACTCAGCTTAGCTCAACTCAATTGAGCTAAGCTACCTTAGCTGCCTCAACCAGCTTGATTCTCCCCGGGAGCACCAAACCTAGCTCACCTCAGCTTATTTTGGTAGAAGCTAACTCACTTTAGCTTGGCTTAGCAACTAGCAAAGAACTAGCAAGCTAAGCCAGCTAGAGTAGCCCCATGCCAGCCTCTTCAGCAGCAGCCAGCTCCAGCTCCAGCTCCAGACTTCTCCTCCTCAGCTCCTTCCTCCAAACCCTAGCTCCAACACCTTCTCCTCTACTCCTCCATTAGCTAAGCTAGCTTAGCTTAGCTTATCTTAGCTTAGCTTAGCTTAGCTAACAACCAGCTCCTTGGCCATCCACCACCTTCAAAGTCAACCCTAGCTAGCTTCACCAACTTAAGCTTACTTAAGCTAGCTACTCTACTCAAGTTGGCGCCACCTCCTAGCCACCCTTCACCCCATTATCTCCACCAAAAGACACCTTAAGTTGGCACCAAAAACTACCCCTAACCACCTCTATATTGGCGCCAACTTTCAGCCCTTAATCCACCCTACACCTACCCACATAAGCCATCCTAGCCATCCACCTAACCCCCCTTCTAGAATCCTTCTTGGCACCAACTTAGACCCTCTTCTAGAAGCCATTTTGGCGCCAATATCAAGGGGTGTCAACCCCCATAACTACCCCCTCGGTGCCTCTTAAGGTGGCGCCAAACACCCTTGGCCATTGGATCCTTAACCACCTCCATCATTCCATCTTGGCCCTCCATTTCAAGGGACACCTTAGCCCCCTTCCTATTCTATAAAAACCCGCCACCTACCACCATTTGGGGGCATCCTCCCTTAGTGTATTTTTCTACCTACATCCACCTATACCTACGCCCAAGGAGGAGTAGAGAAGGAGATTAAAGGGGCACACCACCAGCCCTTTTGGTGCCTTCTTCTCCCCACTCTCTTCAACTTGGGCCACGCCAAGGAGGAGGACTCTTCCACTTCAAGGAGGACGGCTAGGCAAGGGAGAAGGACCTAGGGTGGACATCCACCCATGGAGAGAAGCTTAGGGCACGCCCCCTTAGGGCTTGCCTTGGAGGACATCACATTGGCGGAGCACTGCAAGGAAGGAGTTGAAGGACTCTTTTCAAGATTGGGAGCCACCAACCTTGGAGCAAGAAGCCCTCTTCTTCACCATCTATCTAGAGGATTTGTGTTTTCCTTTCTTTATGTCAATTTTCTAGTATTAGAAGCATTCATCTACTAGGCATTTTTGTTAAACACTTTTTTTTTAATTATCTAGTTGCCTTCTTTGCAATTTCTTGTTTGCATTTCTATTTGCTTATTTTTAGCATTCCTCACTCCCTCTCCTTAATTATTCTAGGCCTCCACTTGCCTAGAGTGAGCTTAGGGAGAGGCTCTACTTGCCACTTAGAAGTAGTATTTTAAATTGAAGTGTAAATCACCTTCCCGTCACCATTCCGCATGTTGTCTTAATTTAAAACAAAAAAAATGATATATTGAAAAATACCAAAAAGAAAGTTGAGATTGTATTCCAAGCAAGAGAATCACTATTGCAAACATTTGGCCTCCTTGGACGACCCTAGATACTCCCCTATCTAGGAATATAAATTTAAGAGTTGATCGGTTTTACGCGTTACAACGACGTATTTTAACAAACCGCGTGAAATCGCTATCAGTGGTTGAATGGTTCTTTTTTATTGAGATACCTATTATAGGCTAATCTTGCATTGTACTTAGTGATATAATAGCTAACATTTTTGTATGATGCTAGGAATTGATGGGTATTAGCGTACCCACAATCTACAAGATACACTCGACGTAGTGGTATGGGAATATTGTCATCTTGCACCACCCATCGAAGTACCGTCATGTCAGCAGCGGTCCTTCCCATCCACTAGTGACATACTATATGGAGAGATCCAAAGATCGATACACATCACGTTTAGTGAACACCAGCCATGTCTATTTTGATACCTCCCAGCTTTTGTAGGGTTAACACATATCTCAACATGTGTTCCGTCTATAGCTCCAATGACATCCTGCAAGGATTGGGTCGTAGATATGAAGATGTCCAATGTAATGCAAGGAAACATTGATTACAGATGTAAAGCACCTTACCTTAAAGTAGGGGTAGAGGCCCCTATCCTTGTTATCTTATTTGGGACAAGTGTAGAATCATTAGGCATGGCAATAAACTCAAATTTAAGCTTCTTCACAGCTCAGGAAACTTCTTTGTAGTAATTACCTATAGTTCTAGATGATTGTTCAAATCATCCTTGCATGTTATGATTTGTAGCCCCCTGCCCAACACCATACAAAAAGATAGCAAGGGCCTCATTCAGGTGCATCTCCTTTGTTGGTTTTAAGTACTTTCTCTTTGGGTAACACATCCCATAACATGATAAATTTAGAGTTTTCCATTCGAAACATATCCATTGATTGTTTATGTTGTCCTTCTAACACTCTGTGTACCCACATCAATCCTTTTAAATCACCGGTATATTTTAGTACGCGCAGAACACTTGTAGAACGTTGGATTTCATCGGCAACGTAATGCATGGTTTCTTCAAACATGACTTGTACGATCTCCTCTCCCAACTCGTCACTATCAATAGAACATCTACCAAGTTGCATCTATTGGGAAGTTCCCAATCGAAGAATACGATTGAGTATGTCATTCATTAAACATAACTTTCATACACCCATAACAAATTTTTGAACACAACATCATTATAAAGGAAACATAATATTTCCATAATTACCACACATAGGACATTACAATATCCATAATACAGCATACCACCAACTTAACATACCTACTCAATGGACCAACGCACAATGACGACTAAAGCAAGACGGGACAATTTTTATATGAGAATAGGATGCTATGAAACAACCTCAAATATCACCATTCATTACCATTTTCACCAACTCCATCAAATCCTCTGCAGTACCACGCAGAAATACCCTCATGATATCTCTAAGAGATGGATCAGAAAGGCCAACGACCCTCCTTTCTCTCGAAGCGACTGGCAAGTTCCGTAGCATTATCTCTAACCCAAGAATGCAATTATCAATCTCTTCCCTTTTGAAGTCACGAAGTCTTTTACTCTTGCTAAACGTAAGGAACTCCTCCATCATTGTTGCCACCTTATCAACCCCTTCCAAAGTAGAAGCACCGCTACGTTGACGCTTCCCGCTTCTCCTCAATATATTCTCAGATGGATTGAGTGTGGCCCTCAATGGGGGCAATCTATTCATAGCATTTAGATGGGGACCTCAGGGTCCCAGGGCATCCTAAATTCCAGCAATGCTTCTTGCGTATCGGTGTAGTTCCTCGTGGTGGGAGTTTGGGAGGACCTTGTCACATTCTCATTCACGAAGAAATCCATCTGAGAGAGATTGACATCGCCTTCTCCTTCATATTCACTGAAGTCCTCTGTTTCTGTATGGCTTAGACTGGATGTTGCATTGAACCCCCTAGCTGTCTCTCTACCAACATTAACCTCCAATTCCTTGTAATAAGGAAATGTCTTTCAATGCAACTTCTTCAAATGCTCGAGAAGCTGCATATATTTATCATGCATTACAATTAGAAGAATGTCATTGTGAAGTATGGGTATTTAAATAGAAAACGCACTAACCTCATCCCATGCACTATCATCATATGGGATTGGATATTTCCGACGATCATCTCAACCCCACCCACTTCTGTTGGTCAATGCAACAAAAGTGTTATACTCCTTCAAATTCTTGAAATGATTTTACAATTGATCCTTTACGTAGGACAAACCACTCTCCAAGTTGAACTCCCTAAGAATCTCAAGCCACCCCATTCTAGTGAATGACCCATTAACAAAGTCATTATCATAGTGGTCACTGAGAAGCCTTATCAACAACCTATCTCACGCAAAGAAGCCACATCACCTTCATGCATCCTCCGTGCTTCACAACACCTCACTCGACGCCTCCTTCGCATTACCTCTGCACGACCTCGACCTCCGACCATACTCATCTTTCACCAGCTGTCCTCCACATCCTCGCCGACCTCCCTTTGATCGAGCAATCTTTGATCGATCATGGTACACTCTAAACTTGTTGAAATCTGTTCCTTTGGATTTTTTTCTTAAGTATTAGATGTGCTATGCTATGGTCTAATGTTTTTCTTGCTTCCTCATGTGATTGCTTGTAAAATAGTGTAGTATAAGTGAGCAAATCATCTGTTTACATCTCACTTTTGTCGCGTCTGACTACTTTTGGTCGACCAAATTTCTTGGTTGATCAACCAAAAGTCGATTTTTCCAGAACTCTATCCAGCTTATTTTTGATCGACCAATATGAGTTTTTGATTGACCAACATGTTTTCAATTACTCTGAAATGGCTCCAAAATGTCTACGTGCCTCCTCTTCTGCTCATTGTGATGATACTTTTGACCAATTTTTTCATCATCGAGGTCGCTCACTACAGTTTTTCTCTATTCGCCAAAGTTTCACCACATGTTGGTAGATCAGTAGATTTTTCCTACTTTGAGTCTATATTTCCAAGAATCAGCAAAAAATTTGCATATCATTAGATTTTACGTCTTTTTGAGCGGAACTTTTATGCATGATTTAAGAACAACTGCATACCCGGTGTTGATCGAATGGCCTGTCACCTATTTTACAGCAATTTGAAGAACATAGGTGAGGGTTTCAACATCGAGTTGACCTTGAATGTCTACATCATAGAGGTTCTGGTCAATGCAGATGTCCTTTCAATGATTCTTGGATGTCCGTCTATTGGTCCTACCTTTCTTGAGCTCCACCAGCAGACATAGACGGATACCATTAGGGAGACCCTGCTCACTCCCTCTCATTTTTACTTGGGTCGTCTAGCCAAGTCACCATATTTTCGTCGTCTACCCAGAATTCTTAATCATGTATTCTTATGGAATTTCATGTCCAAATCTACGTCTTTTGAAAACTACCCTAGCATTATGCTCATTACCCTTTATGCCTTTCTTAAGAACAAGTAGTTCAACTGGAACCACTTGATTTTGTATTTAATGAACAAGCAACCCACCAACTCCTTCCAATTTGGGACACTTCTTTCCCACATCTTCCTACATTGTAGTGTTCCCATGGATATTAATCACAAACAGTTTATCACTAGAGTCTCCATTTTTGATAAGCTCACTTATACGAAGATGGAGCAAGCTCAGGAAGCTTGTGGTGAGGATGCAACACAGGAGCAGCAGCAACAGCAGGAACCATCAGCAATCCCTCCTCCTTTCCTACCTTATGAGCACTTTCAGGGACCTATCCTCCTCTGATGAGACCCTCTCCGTCCTTCTATGAGCAGGTATGGAGTCTTTTGGATAGACAACTTTTAGGTAGAGATTTTGTCAGTATTCAGGATGTGACGAATGGTGTTTCCTTGATGATGCATCGATAGAGAGAGATAGACTTGGTGATGATGAGACATGGGCATCAAGTATCAGATTACTTGAATGCTCAAAGCCAGTTCTTGGATAGACTTGGAGAATCTATTCATGACATTCAGCAGCAACTTCACCAGCCTCCTCGACCTCGTCGATCTACTACCATGTCTCCATCATTAGTAGCACCTCCTCCTCCTCCACCACCTACCACTGCAATAGCAACAGCAGACCGGTAGGTTACACCACCTCATAGGACATCTAGGTAGCCAACACTGAGATCGTTAGTTCAGCACCGCTTATGTCTTGGTCAACTTGCCTCCTCAGAGAGATCAGATTCGTTGGATCTTGAGTTGGATATAAACCTCCAGAGTATGATGGATGCCTTCATGGCATCATTAGATGATTAGCTTTTATTGGTTTGTAAAACTTAATATTCTTTGAACTATGTCATTTTTCTGTTTAACTAGACTCTTTTATATCATTATGCATGGATATTATCTCTCTCAGATATATTTTTTTCTCTCTTTATAATTGCATTTGAAATTTATGTTACTTTATTTACATGCTTAAGGAGGAGTTACATGAAAAACATAGCAGCATATTTTACTTTTTGCTGAAACAAAAAAGAGGAGATATTATGAATAACTATTTCAATTTCATAATTATAATTTTGTTGTCATCAAAAAGGGAGAGAATGTAAGCACCTCTGTTTTGATGTACCAAAATTATGTTTACTGCCACAATAATTTTTTAGGACCATCTCAGATCAAAGCTTCTCTCTTGGATCAAGTTCAAATGGTTGCTGATTTTTGTCTTTTACTTTTATTTGAGTCTAGGACATTATTGTAAGTAACCTCAAAATTAAACTCAAATGGAAATTCACACTTCTTTCAAATTCAATTTTTAGGGTTATTGATCGACCATTTCTTCTACTTGGTTGACCAAAATTAATTCATCGACCAACCAACTTAGTTAATTGATCAAACCAGCCCATGTTAGGAAGTTGATTAAACCTTTTGATCGACCAACCAAGCTAATTAATCTACCAATTAGTGATCGATCAAATAAATTAATTGATCGACCAAATAGCATTTTGATCGATCAATATAACTTAATTGATTGACCAATTTTACTTCCTTTTCAGACCAACTTTTTAGTATAAATAGAGGTCGTACGGAGTTCTTTTTGATAATTAATCTTCAATAGGAATACCCTCAAAAACATTAGAGATTCTCGTGCTTCTTTCAAGTGTTTCTACGCTTCGCTATTCACGTCATTCAAAGCACATAGTTTCAAACCTCTATTGGAATTCTGGTTTGACTTTTTATTGAGGTTCCATAGATATATTTATTGTTCTTTTACATTGTTGCTCTGATTAACTGATCCCAAGTTGTTGGGAAGATCCGTGTTGTTGTTATTGTGCTTCTCTTCAAGGTAAAAAGAGAAGTGTTTGTAAAGAGGTTGTGACACCCTCATTCAAGTGGTACGATAGTAGATTGACTGTTGGTGTAAGGGCACCACGATCATCAATTTTGATGATAACAAAACACTTGTGTTTTAACATTTGCATTTGAGTTTAAGATTTCATGATAGTTGCAAATGGATACAAGTGTGAAGGACCTCAGAGCTCGCATCCATGTTAGATTGGAGGAGCTTCATGGAGGAGAAGGAGCTTCACGATGAGCAAAAGCTTGAAGAAGGAAGGAGATGAAGAATATGATAGATTTCCTTTCTTGTTCATTGTACTTTGTTATTTGTTCTTTTGTTGCTCTTTATTTTCTTTCTTAGATGCATGTTAAAGAGCCTTAAAGTATCAACACTCTAGTCCTAGGAACACTTACAAACCCTAGGACACTTAGGTTTTCCTTAGAAAACTTAAAAAACTTAAATAGGCTTCAGATAGCCTTTTCAGACATCTAATCTGATAATCAAACGTCTGATAGTGAACTTTAAGACGTCTGAATTTTGAATCAGACGTCTAAACTTTTAGGGCTAATCTTAGAACCTTCTGTCTGTTGATGTTAGACAACCCGACCCTTAGTCCAGACGTCTTAGCTGACGTCTGATGACTTCGCCAGATGTTTAAATAGTGGAACGTTGGCTTAGAAAATGATCGTTGAGGTTTTGACCTTTGATCTTCTATCAGACATCCTTAGAAGACTCCAGATGTCTGATAAGTAGCCATTTTGCCTCAATTGACTGTAAATCACTTTCCTAGATGAATATAGTCGTTTGGACCTTGGGAAATCCATTCTTGTAGTAAATTAGGTTTCCAGACGTCCAAACCTAGTGCCAGACGTCTGATATGTCATCTGACTGATTTACACTAGAACCACGTTTAGGTCTGATAAAAGTCAGTAAGGGAACCCGTCTAGTATTAGACGTCTGATCTAGTTTCCAGACATCTTAAACATGACTTCCATACATCTGATCTTTTTCCCAGATGTCTGATGACCTTGTCAGAATCATTAATGATTCTGGTTGTGGCTTGTTTTGCCTTGGGATGATCCCAAACGGCTACCTAGGGCTTCCAAAGACTTCCAAAGCATTCCTAGGTAATCTATAAATAGAGGGGAAGCCCTCCCTTGTTTAGATACACTTAGCAATACCATTTCCACATCTTTTGTGTTACTTTGATCTTGAGAAGAAGCTCTAACTCTCCAAGCATTCGTTCCACACCTGAAAGCTTTGTCTAGCTATGCACCTACTCTCACTCCATGATTATGAGAGCGACGCAGTGCCTATGAGTGGTTCATGCACCCGCGTCATCAAGTCGACGCATTCCCAGCAAAGGGAAGTTCCTTCACCTATAGTAGCTAGATTCAATCATTTACTTTGTGGCTCTATTTTGTGTTGTAATATTTATTTATTATTTGGTTGGATATTCGCTTTGCAAACTCCCATCTCCTTCATGAGACAAAAACCTTCTCATGAAGAGAAGGGGTTTGAGGCACGCTACCATCGTTCAAAGTAGCATAGGTTGTAAGAGGTTGAACTACCCTCGTTAAAGTAATTCACTAGTGGATTTTGATCAACTTGGTCGATCGGAAAATCCTAACTTGAGAGGGTTAGGTGGTGGTTTTCACCCGATTTGGGTTTCCACCTAAAAATACTTGTGCATTGTGTGATTGCATTTTGTGAGATTGTTTTATTTTGCTTCCTCACTTCATTTTTATATCTAGTAAATCTCACCCCCTCTCGTATGAACCTTCACTTGGTATCAGAGCAGGTTATTGCGATATCGACATAACACCTGGCAAGGATCCAATGGAGGGAAGCATCACTGCCATCAGACTCATTGAGGGGCAATCCACTACCCATCCTCCCTACTTCGATGGGAGTAACTACGTGTATTGGAAGCTTAAGATGAAGACATGGCTTCAAGCCAACAAATTCACCATCTGGACCAGATGCGAGACCCCCTTCGACATCCAGGAGAGAGCCGCCGCAGGCTACTCGCAGCAGCAGATTTGGGAGCTATAACTTAATGCAAAGACGATGAACACGCTGTATTGTGCACTCAGCCCAGAGGAGTTCAACCGAATCTCGTAATGTGCCATCGCATATGAGATTTGGCACCCACTTGAGGTAACTCATGAAGGTACCTCTAAGTTAAAAGCTTCTAAAATCAGTATTCTTTCACAAGAATTTGAATCTTTTATTATGAAACCTAATGAATATTCAAGTGAGATGTATCCTACATTCACTGTTATAGTGAATAGCCTTAAAGCTTTAGGAAAGATCTTCATCAAGGGGGAGCTTGATGGAACGCTTCTTCGTTCCCTTGGATCAGAGTGGGAACAAAAGGTCACCACCATCGAGGAGGTGAACGACGTAGAGGAGCTCAACATGGAAGATCTCCTAGGCAATCTCATTGCCTACAATATGAAGTTGTAGCAGAAAAAGGACACTTCAGAACCAAAGCCAATGAAGTCTCTCGCCTTTAGAGCCACATCGGATAGCGAGGTAAGTTCCGATGATGAAGACTTGAAATTTTTACTTAAAAAATTTTTCAAGTTTTGTAGAGATTCCAAGAAAGAGAAGGAAAAGAAGGAGCAAGGAAGCCCAAGACGTTGCTATCATTGCAACGAAAAGGGGCATCTTCGACCCAAGTGCCCTCTTCTCAAGAAGGAGAAGAAGGGGAAGGAGAAAAAAATAAGAAGAAGGCATTCCAAGCCACTTAGGACAACTATAGCTTAGAAGAAGAGGAAGAGAAGGACGAAGTCACTTGCATGGGTTTCATGGCAATCACAGATAGCGACAACTACTCCGACAATGATGAGGTAAATTCTGAGCTTCAAGATGCATTTGATGAGTTATTTGAAGTTAGTAAATCACTTAAAGTAGAAAATAAAAACATTAAAAAGAATCTTAATTTTCTTAAATTAGAATATGAAAGGTTAGAAAAACAACTTAAGAATTTAGAACCTAGTTCTAGTCCTAAAGATGATAACTTGTTGTTAGAAAACATAGACCTAATAATTGAAAATAGTGAGTTGATTAAGGAGAATACAAGTTTAAAATTAGAAATTTCTAGTTTAAAAACAAAAATGCATGTTATAGAAGATGAACTTGCATGTCTTAGGGAGAAATCTAATAAATTGATCAATAAGGTAGAAAATTTGTCTAACCCTAAAGTTGAGAAAGGATCTCCTTCAAGGAGACCAACTAACAAATACAGATCCAAATTGACTTGGATACCGAAGAAAGATTTGAAATCTTGTTTTGTAGGTTTCAAGGAAGATATAAATGTCAAGGATTGAACCTACAAGCTAAAGAACGGTTAACTCGAATTGGGAGGACCAAGGAGTAGATCGAGGAAGGAGAAGAGAAGACCAACGAGACGATGAACAATTGTCTGAGCCGTCTCGCAACGATCACCCGATTGGAGACTGGTGCCGATGTCCGGACCTCCAAGCTACGGATGGGAGCCCCATCCGACTTGAGATCCACCTCCATATGGGCCATTCTATTGACCTTGGTAAGTGAGGTAATTTTCTGAACCTTATTTTTGATAAATAGCATCTAGATAGGGGAAGTCAAAAATTTATGAGGCTACTTGTCCATCTAAATAGAGGGAGGTTTTAAAAATAACATAGCTATATTACCTTTAGAAAGGGAGAGGTAATAACATAGCTATCTTATTTTTATGAAAAGATGAAATTAGAAGAACATGTTTTAAGGAGGAGTTTAGGATAATTAAAAATTGTGATACCTTTTTGATAATGTCAAAAAGGGGGAGCATTTTATGAATTATTATTTATAGTTTTGTCATCATCAAAAAGGGGGAGATTGTTGGTGCAAGGGCACCACGATCATCAATTTTGATGATAACAAAACACTTGTATTTTAACATTTGCATTTGAGTTTGAGATTTCAGGATAATTTCAAATGGATACAAGTGTGAAGGACCTCAGAGCTCGCGTCCATGGTGGATTGAAGGAGCTTGACGGAGGAGAAAGAGCTTCTCCAGGAGCAAAAGCTTGAAGAAGGAAGGAGATGAAGAATATGATAGATTTCCTTTCTTATTTGTTGTACTTTGTTATTTGTTCTTTTGTTGCTCTTTATTTTCTTTCTTATATGCATGTTAAAGAGCGTCAAAGTATCAACACTCTAGTCCTAGGAGCACTTACAAACCCTAGGACACTTAGGTTTTCCTTAGAAAACATAGAAAACCTAAATAGGCTTCAGACAGCCTCTTCAGACGTCTAATCTGATAATCAGACGTCTGATAGTGAACTTTAAGATGTCTGAATTTTGAATCAGACATCCAAAATTTTAGGGCTGGTCATAGAACCTTCTTTCTATTGATGTCAGACGACTGACCCTTAGTCCAGACATCTTAGCAGATGTCTAATGACCTTGCCAGACGTCCAATTAGTGGAACGTTGGCTTAGAAAATGATCATTGAGGTTTTGACCTTTGATCTTCTATCAAACATCCTTAGAAGACTCCAGACATCTAATAAGTAGCAGTTTTGCCTCGTTTGACCCTAAATCACTTTCCTAGACAAATATAGCCGTTTGGACCTTAGAAAATCCATTCTCGTAGTAAATTAGGTTTCCAAACATCCAGACCTAGTGCTAGACGTCTGATATGTCGTCTGACTTATTTATACTAGAACCATTTTTAGGTCTGATCTAGATTTCAGACGTCTTAAACATGACTTCCAGATGTCTAATCTTTTTCCCAATCATCTGATGACCCTGTCAAAATCATTGACAATTCAAATTGCGGTTTGTTTTGCCTTGGGACGATCCCAAACGGCTACCTAGGACTTCCAAAGCCTTCTAAAGCCTTCCTAGGCCATCTATAAATAGAGAGGAAGCCCTCCCTTGTTTAGATACACTTAGCAATACCATTTCCACATCTTTTGTGTTACTTTAATCTTGAGAAGAAGCTCTAGCTCTCCAAGCATTCATTCCACACCTGAGAGCTTTGTCCAGTTGTGTACCCGCTCTCACTCTACAATTACGAAAGCAATGCAGTGCCTACACATGGTTCACGCACCCGCGTCGTCAAGTCAATGCATTCCCAGCAAAGGGAAGTTCCTTCACTTATAGTATCTAGATTCAATCATTTACTTTGTGGCCCTATTGGTTTGTGTTGTAATATTTCTTTGTTATTTGGTTGGGTATTCGCTTTGCAAATTCCCATCTCCTTCGTAAGACAAAAACCTTCTCGTGAAGAGAAGGGATTTGAGGCATGCTACCCTCATTCAAAGTAGCGTCGTTTGTAAGAGGTTGATCTACCCTTCTTAAAGTAGTTCGTTAGTGGATTTTGATCGACTTGGTTGATCAAAAAATCCCAACTTAAGAGGGTTAGGTGGTGGTTTTCACCTAATTTGGGTTTCCACCCATATTAAGTTTTTTTCTTTTTATTTTTCCCTAAATCTAGCCTCAGATTGGCCCTAAACACCGTCAGTATTGAATTCCTTGTCCCCACCATCAATCCTCTAAGGGTCCCTAGTTTCGATGCTTCGAGATAGCACCACCGATGGCAACCCCTAGAATCCTGACTTTTGACACTTCGAGATAGTGCTGCCCATGGCATTCTATAGCTAAATTCAGGCCCTAGCAATCGACATTTGGGGATAATCCCGCCCATGGCACCTGAACCAGCACAAGGTGCTTACATGCCCCTAATAGGATATTTAGATATCCTAGGAGACAAGCACCAAGGAGACAATATGTTATTTCGTGTCTTCGAGGGGAATTTTCCACCTCCGTACTGGGATCTCATTTAATCAACTTGTGTTGTTGAGCCGCTCCTAAGCTAGATCTTCAAGATGGTTTTCCATAACAGAATACTTTTGGAATGATTTTCTTTATTAAGCGCACTAAACCAGACTAGTGTGTGGTTTTTGGGTGCTTAGGTTACCAAGTCCCACAAACCAAAGGGCAAGCAACAGGGCCGAATAATCCCTAAGCCTTAAACCTACTACATCAGCTTCACACTTTCCTCAACCTCTTGATGACTAATCCAGATCTTAACGAATACATGAGTGTTTAAACCATGAATTAGGTCCAAGAGGCCTAAGATCAGCACTCATTACTAATCTCTTTGTCTCTAGCATTTCAGGACTTAGTCTTTTGTTCTGATTTGGTCTAGAACTTAAGTAAATCCCATAATCAATTGCTATGACTATCATTTTTTTATTGATTTTTGCTCCTTTTTGGCTTTCTGTGTTTTCTCCTCTTTTCCTCCTCAAGAAAGATTTGCAATCAATTCACAAAACTTCCACCCCTTTCTCCTTTTTTTTTTGAATATGCATTTTTTTTGTGAGAAACCCTCAGAGAATTGAATTTCCAAATGTTTGCACTTCAACACCCCCCCCCCCATGCCTAAGTTTTGCAATGTCCTCATTGTAAACTAGGAGGGAACAAATTTAGTTTGGTTCAAAGTTTAGAACAGGGTCAAAGGGTGGGTGAACGGGTCAGGATGACTGTTGCGAAGATTTCAAGCTTTGATACAAGTATCAAAGGTGGAGTCCACTATTCTAAAGTTGAACCTAATAGTGCAGTAGGAGTGTAGCTCAAAAAGATGATTAGAAGGGTTTCAAGTTTTTGAAAAAAAATAACGGGTTGCCTCCCATTCAGTGCTAAGTTTAACGCTATCGGCTAGGCTTAAAGAGCTCAGAAGGATATGCCATCTATCGCATTATGATGAGTGATAGGGGAAAATATGCGACCATGGTGGATGAGAGTCAGATGGCTACAAATGAGTATCAAATTATGATGTAGAGTCATTCCAGAAGGTCTATGATATGGGTCAAGTTGATTCATTTCTAGATGGTTCATATGGAGTCTTTGTGGAGGAATCACTCGGAAGATGTAGTGATCATGGGGTTTTGAAGTAAGATCGTCATGGGTCTAGGACCCAACAAAGGTGAATCTAGTTAGCATATCCCAGATGTGTGGTTCCCCTTGTGTAATGTGATCTAATGTATCCTTTTTTAATGAGTCATCTTGATTTTTCTCTAATGGGTGTATGATCAATTCCTCAAAAAATGACTCAAAGATTGGATCGTCTAATGATTCTTACTATAGTTTTCATCCCAATCAAAAGTGAATGTCTGGAGAGTGCCTTTTTGATCATCCAACTCCAAATCTGTAAAGGATTTATACTCTAGGTTGTGGTCACTCTCGATATCTACCATGCCCAATTCCTAGAGATCCTCAAAACAATCATCATAGTGAAAGGCCTCCAGATCCATTGAATAAAAACCTGAATCCCATTGTTTGTTATCCTGTTCCCCAAAATCCATGTGTATGTCCTCAAGATCAAAGGTGAAAGCCTATGCTACTCCCAATTCGCTGGAATCATGCTCGACTAAATTGAGATCCTCCATCATGTGGAAAACTTCCAGTTCTTGCTCTAGGTTTTCTACTATCGAAATGGTCATGAGATCCTGAATCAAACCTAGTTGTTCTGCCGAGCATTTTCCTTTTCCTTTAGATGATGCCTCAAAAATATTGATCTCAGTTTGCTTATCTCTAGAGGAAATTATCATGTGCCCTAATTCACAGTTGATTATGGCTCCTGCAGTAACCAAGAAAAGTCTCCCTAAAGTCAAAGGCATATCTTGAATTTGTTGTGGCGCATCCACGTCAAGAACTAAGAAATCAGCTAGGTAGCTGAAATCCTTGACTCTAATTACCACATCCTCTACCAACCTAATTGGGATGGTTACGGTTCGATCAACCAATTGCAGAGTAACATCATTGGGTTTTAGCTGACCAATCCATAGTTTCTCAAATAGGGTGGTTGGGATCAGGTTGACTGAAGCACCAAGATCTAGTATAGCCCACTTAAAATTTGTACCATCGATCTTGCAAGGGATCAACGGAGTACCTGAATCGGATTTCTTAAGAGGTAGACTATTTTGGATTATGACACTCACACTTTCAGATAGTACTACCTTCCCTTGTGATGCTCTTCCCACCTGTTTTTGGATAAGTTAGGTGAGGTGGAGTTGAGAGTGAGGATATCAAGTAATGGGATAGTGACTTGTGCATTCCTCAATGGTCCTATTATGTCAGATTCCGACAGTCCTCTAGTGTGGAGGTGGGATAAGATTTGAGATAGGGGAATGGATTGGCCATCTTAGGGGACAGGTTTCCTTTTCCCTCTCTTGGTTATATCCTCGACCTTGTTACGTTGGTCATGGGTTGGGTAAGATTTGGGAGATGGACCTCAAGGCCTAGTCTTGTGATCTTTTCTCATGGCTACAACATTGATCATAGCACAGTCATGATGTGGAGGCGGAGGAGAGATAATTGGACCTTGTTGCTGAACAGTAGGATAAGTCATGGTATGATTTGGATCAGCTAAGGTGGATGCCCTAAACACATAGGTATGAGTTGATGGGCCTGGCTGAGTGTACCACGATTGACCCTGGATTTAATTCACCATGTGCTTTTGGGTTGACATGATTTTGTATTTAGCAGAGGTTGGGAAGGAAGTGCACCAGGCTGGCGAGTCCATGCCATCTGTGTGAGCTGATTTCGAACCTCTGTGATCTCATCTTTGTGTTGTTTCTACATAGCCACGTTAGTCTTCTGGATGTCGGCCAGGACCTGCCGAATCATGTTTATTTGCTCTTCTTTGCTAGGCCGGGCCTATGGTCGGGGATGGAAGTGAGATCTGGTGTTCTGATTGTTCCCTGACCACGCAAAGCTGAGATGATTATGCCATCTAGGGTTATAGGTGTTCGAGAATGGATCATTCTAGATGGCGTGGAGATCCTTGCAAGTATGAGGAACTCCAGAGAAGTCAAAGTACAAGGGTTCAGAGTTCCCACAACTAGAGCAGATAGGTCTGGAGTTTCCTCTGAAACCAAGATCAGACGAGGGTGGATATGGGTCCATCCTCTGATAAGAGTGGTGGTAAATGTTATGCACAGCCTCCCTACCGGAGAGCGGTTGCGCATACGTGTTTTGTTGTGCTAAGGTGGCTCTCTGCAGATGCCGAGTCAAGTCGTCCACCTTCTTCTCAATAATTGAGACCTCATCCAAGCGATTGGCCACCAATTCTAGATCAATGGATGCAGACAGGCCTTGAGTCTCATGTGCCCCCCACGTGTTTGTCAATGCGTAGGTTGTCGTCTGGTCGAACACACCCATAGATTCATTGTTTATAGGGTTCTCACACATGTTCTCGAGAATCTCCTAAATGGTATCTTCATGCTGACCCATGATGTTGCCACCACAGGTTGCATTGACAATGAGCCTGATATCCTCACGGAGTCCCTAGTAAAAAAATTGGACCTGTTCCTATTTAGGAACTCCATGATGGGGGCATTTCCACATAAGATCCAGAAAGCAGTCCCATGCTTCATGAAGTGGTTCTCTTGCATTTTGTGTGAATTGTGTGATCTGATGCCTCAAAGCATTCGTCCAACCAACCAGGAAAAATTTCTTCAGGAATTCAGATTGGAGTTTTGCCTAAGTGTTGATCAGATAGGTCAAATTTTGGTACCAGTAGACTGCCTTATCCATAAGGGAGAAGGAGAACATCTTCATGAGTAAGATATCCCGATTCTGAATAGGTGGCCTGAAGGTCTAGGCTAGATGTTTTAGCTGCTGGATGTGCTGGAAAGGATCTTCGGAGTTTAGGACATGGAATTTGGGGATATCATGGAGCATATTGGGCTTGAGTTCAGTATCAGGTCCTCCAGCCGAGATTTGCACCCTGGGTTCAATTACTATCGCAGTGGGATTGTAATGATCTCGCATTTGAGGACACTATGGTGGGTTCATGAATGCCTGAAATAGATCATTGAGGCACTGTAGTTGATTCTGGAGATTGGGTTCTTTTTCTTGATTCTCCATGGGTGTAGATGAAGGAGATCTGGGCTCAAAAGCAGAAGAGTCGGAAGAGATATCAATCTGGTCGGATGGTAGCACAATCAAGTGAGTCGAGGCTTGGCCTCGACGAGAATGAACTGCTAATGGAGGTCTCAAGGGTGATCTTAATGACCTCCTCCCGAACATGCACTAATGATCCAGATGAGGAACAAAATGTGTGATGGACCCTATCAAGGCACCCAAAAATCTTTGCATGACTAAAGAGGTTCAAGGCGGATGATGCCTCTTGATCAGAAAGTTACCCGAGAAATAATTAGGCAGCCAGGAAGGGAGATCCCCTCAAAGACCCCTACACGGTAGAGCGTCCCTACGAGTTACAGGGTTTCCCCCACCCGACCTTCCTTGTCACTGAAAATCCAAGAAGACCAGAATGAGCAACTTGACCCCTTAAGTCTACCAATTTTAGTCCTGAATTATGGTGCTTTGAATTTCACTTGAACTTTAGAATTGATTTGTGTTTTGTGTCCTAATTTGAAGGTTAATTAACCCACAAGGTAGGTCAACTTCCCTAACCTTCCCTAAAGTTTACAATGAATTAGGTAATGAACCCAAAATCACCCTGAGTGATTTGCAAGCAGGTTAAGTATCAAATTTTAGGCATTAAAGTGAATGTTAGAGCCATCTTTTAGAGTCTTCTTGCTTAGATCGATTCAATCAAGGCTTGGGTGACACACAATGTGGGAAATCAATTCTCTTTAATAACAAGCAGGTGTGTTTTCCTCAAACCCTAAAATAGAAACCCTAATTTGGCTCTTTTCAGGTCCAATTCTTTCCAAATTGGGCACCTAGGGCTCAATCAAGAAGGTGAATAGCCCTAGGAAACTTAAGTCCCTAGTAGGTGAAGATATCTCGATGGGGATGTATAAATAAATCAAATCAGGAAACTCAAGTGATTAAATCGAAGAAAGAATGCGAGTTGATCCAAATTAATTCTTCTTTTTTTAATTCCTTCTAGAAATGAGGGGCTGAAGAAGAAGAAAATGAGATTACCTACCCCTGGAGTGGCTATCATGCGGTTGGACTTCTCCCATGTACCTTGCACAACCACAACAAATCAGATAGAGCAAGTTAGAATCAAATCAGAATTGTAATCAGTGAAATGAAACTGCACGTTACTCCCCGGCAACTGCCCCAAAATGTTATTGAGAAATCATGGAGATTTATGAAATGTTCATCATAGTACACTCCACAAATTGCACAACAAACACTTAAATTTATAAACTTAAAAATAGGAAATGTGAGTCCAAGGTCGTTCGTAGGGAGCAAAATGGCAATTTCAAACACTATTTACTCCAGAAAGATATGCAAGATATGATCAAAACTTTGCTCAAAATAAATCAGAATAATATATCAATGAAACCAAGTATGAGAGTGCAAAAAAATTGGGTTAAAATGGTGATTTGAATCACCAAATTAACCCGTCAGTTTAAGCTCACAATTAATTCAAATAAATGAACAGTACTCTCAACCACTTATCAAAGATAGAACTACTCAAGTGCAAGATCAGAAGACAACAAAAGGCTTCAAATGCCTTAACCAGTAGTAGCTCACAAGGCACAAGGGCCTTGCTTTAAGCTCCACAGAAGAGGCATAGTAGTAGCACCCAATAGAGGCACAAGGGCCTTGCACAAAGCCCACAGAGGCTAAGTGTTGAGAGAGAGAGAGGGCATGAATCCCAAGGCAGAGCAAAACCTGCCCCCTCTCTCTGATTCTCTTTCTCTTCTTTCCTCATAATCGAGTGTAATCAGGATAGAGTGTAGGCAATCGTGTCCAACAGTATCAGGTCTAGACTTACCGGGTGTGTGGGTGAGCGAGGGTGCGTGGCTATGCGTGTAAGGAACCCGACCCCTCATGATCGTAGGCGAATAGCTGAAGGTAGGAAATCAACTTATGTGCCTTCATGAGGTTGGAAATGAACGATGTGGGACTAAAGTTTCACGTCTTCTCTTTGTGCAGTTGCAGGTGGTGAATGCTTTGACTGAGGTCAATGAAGGTCCTGGCAGCTTCAATTGATGGCCTGGGAAGAAACCTGGAGGTTTTCCGCAGCAGCTGGAGACAGTGGCACGGACAAACATGTAAGCACCTCCGTTTTGATGCACCAAAATTATGTTTACTACCACACTAATATTTCAGGACCACCTCAGATCAAGGCTTCTCTCTTGTATCAAGTTTAGATGGTTGCTGATTTGTGTCTTTTACTTTTATTTGAGTCTAGGATATTATTTTAAGGAACTTCAAAATAAAACTCACACGGAAATTCGCGCTTCTTTCAAATTCAGTTTTTAGGGTTATTGATAGACCAATTCTTCTATTTGATCATCCAAAATCGATTGATCGACTAAACAATGTAGTTAATTGATCAAACCAATCCATTTTAGGAAGTTGATTAAAACCCTTTTGATCGACCAACCAAGCTAATTAATCGATCAAATAACTTAATTGATCAAGCAACTAGCATTTTGATCGACCAATATGCCTCAATTGATTGACCAATTTGACTTCCTTTTCAGACCAACTTTTTAGTATAAATAGAGGTCGTACGCAGCTCTTTTTGATAATTAACCTTCAATAGAAATACCCTCAAAAAAATTAGAGCTTCTCATGCTTCTTTCGAGTGTTCTACGCTTCACTATTCATGTCATTCAATGCACGTCATTTCAATCCTCTACTGAAATTCTCGTTTGACTTTTTATTGAGGTTCCATAGATATATTTATTATTCTTTTACATTGTTACCTTGATTAACGGATTCCAAGTTGTTAGGAAGATCCGTGTTGTTATTATGCTTCTCTTTAGGGTAAAAAGAGAAGTGTTTGTAAAGAAGTTGTGCCACCCTTATTCAAGTGGTACAATAGTGGATTGACTAGCCTTAACTAGTCGGGAAAACCCTAAGTTGAGAGCTTAGGTAGTGGTTTTCACTCAGTTTGGGTTTCCACTCTCTATCTAGTTGTAACTTGTGCTTGACTTTATTGTGAATTCATTTTTATTCTTACTGTTTTAAAAAGGTGATGCTATTCACCCCTCCACTCTAGTATACGTTATGATCCACAAGCAAATCCTTAGAACACAGTTGGATAGCTGCAAATGGAGTTGGAGAAGAAGGTGGTGGCAGCGGAGCTTCGGCACACACCTGAAACACAAAGTATGGCATTTCGGCCTTGTCAAAGTAGCTCAAAAGGATCGTTTGAGTACGACAAAGGTGCTAGTGGGTGTTGCGTGCTGTGAGGAGGCGTATGCATGCGTGGCAATGGTGGAGAAGGTGCGTGAAGGTGAAGGTGTTCGGCAAAGGTTTTGGGAGCGTGGAACCCTCAATTTATGGAGGGGTTTTGGTGATGGTGGTGAGGCAGAGGTTTCGGGAGTGTTGGTGGAGCTGATGGAGCAGTGGAACAGGTGTGCGTGCTCGCCGAAGGTATACTGGCGCTAGGGAAGGTGACAGTGGGGCGGGCGTAGCGGTGAGCGAACCTAAAGCCTAAGGGTGTAAAGAGAGTCAGAGAGATAAGTGGAGTCGAAGGGGGTAGTGGTGGACGAAGAGAGGGTGGAGGCGACGCCAGCTATGATTGGCCGACATCGGATACAAACATGCTCCAAAGATGAGGATGGCGATGAGGAAGCGGCCGGAGAGCTCCTCGCTGGTATAAGGAGGCACAAAATGAAGAAATGACATGTTTCTTGCTGCTTTTGTATGTGGAAGCGGGTGAGGAAGCCGGAGGAAGAGGGTCACCGAAGACGAGTTCGAAGATGGCCAAAGGTAGACGAAGAAGGTGTTTTTTATGCCAAAAACTCGCTAAGGAGCAAGGCCTTGCGAGGGGGAACATTTTAAAGGCCTTGGAGCAAGCTCCAAACAAGGAAAGAAGCTCGAAGAGCTCCAAGCTTCGGGGAAGAAGTTCCCTAAATTCGTGGAGTTTGCATGAACTCTATGGTCCAAATCAGGGTCCAAGATGTGATTAAATTGGTTGGGAAGGTTCTCAAGATCAATCCCTCCAATTTTGGAGGGATTTCGTCGAGAAATTAGGGAGAAATCCCAGATTGAAGGTTGCTTGCTTTGGGTTCATACTGTTAACGGCAGCAGGGATCGTTTCGAAGAGAATGATGAGAATTTAGGGGGCTAAATGCAAAGATTTCGAAACCTAAGGGGCTAAATGTAAGAAATAGAGTTTTGAAGGGTTAAATTGCAAACTAGGTCAGGATGGATTTTGATTGAGTCTAAATTTTGGTACTAACCTAATTCGGACTCAGGGAATTTAATGGTGAACTTGGATTTCAGTTTTGACAATGTTAGATAGGATAATTTGCATAAAAGCCCAAATTAGGGCAAAATTCTGTTTGAGACTCTATTCCAGGTCAAAATAGGTTCAGATAGTCAAAACAAGTGTACCAAACCTCTTAGAATATTTTTATATCATTTTTAAGAGGTTTATATGAATTTTATCCTAACCAGAACCACTTTAATTTAAGTGGGTTTAAAATTAGGATTTTGGGTTCTGATTCGGTTCTCAAAACTCGTGAAACCCCGTTTCTGTCTATATGGACCCACTTATTATACTTTAAGGCTCACTTGACCTTCAATTTACCCCTAAAAATCCTCATGGTTATTTTGTGTTCATGATATGCTGTTAAAAGTGCAGAATTAGCTCTGATTTCCTATTTTCTTCTCAAATCAGAATATCACGGAATTATGATCCTAAGATGATTATGTAGGAGCATTTATCACTAGATTAAGACTAATTAAAGCTAGTTATGGCTCATAATGGCGTTACCATCACCATTGCAATTTGTAAGCAAGCCACCTTATCTTAAATAAAGTTATACTAATCCTTTCACAAATGTTTAGTTTATACCTTTGTTCGGATAATTGTTTGTCCACATCAAGGTTGTGATCATCTTGCATCTCCAAAGCAAGGATCATTATAGCAATTACAATGATCACTTAGGCTATGTAATTATGTTCATGTTCAAAGCTTCTCTTCCTTTTAGGGTCCAAACAATGGCTGACCCGACTAGATTCATCAACCAATTCTCATCTCAAAAAATCTGGTGGGAACTCCATGAACACTCTACCTGGACATAATTTGGACATAATTTATGGTAGTTAACTATAAAATTGTGTACAATACTTGATGTAAACATGTTTATATCACATAAATCATCTATTTTTGCACGTTCTTAGGCATATAGTTGCATTATACGTTATAAATATTGCATAACATGCATCATCTTGCATTTAGGTTAGGTTGTATAAATTTTAGGTTAATTTTCTCTTTTTGTGATCATGAAATAGCGCAATATCTTATTGGGGCCTTGGATTGAAGATCCAACAAAACAAATCTGATCAGGGCAACGATCGGAGTTCAACGACTCTAAGATCACCCCGATTGGACTTTAGTAGCATCGAGGCAGTCTAAGAAAGATCAGAGGTCAAGGGGCCAAGATGGTGTAAATTCATACATCCTATGACAAATCTAACTGCACGGATGGGTTTGGATGGACGATCGTAGCCCAATGATGCAAAAATCGATCCAATCTGACATCCATGGCACCATCTACAACTCACAGAAGATGACCGACCAAGATGGCACCATCCCAGCTACCCAACGCACGCCAAGGACTCCCGCTCCACCTCTCCAAGTGAACATCAATGCTTGATCTTGATCGTTGGATGAAGATCCAATAGTCGAGATCGGCTATGTGCAAAATGTTCCACGTGCCTCAAATGAACGCATAGTGCGGCAATTAAGGCACTACGTCGGCAGAGAGTGCACGTTCGATTTGCGATGATGCATTCTCCTTCTCGCGTGAGGGTGCAAAATCCTACCGATCGATCAGACGCCAACAGCCTGGATCTTCAGATCAGACGAACGGACGATTCGACGCGCGACGCTCATGCCCGATCTCATGTGCGGGTGAGCGACGAAGGCACGGGCGAGATTAATTTTAAGCTATCCAATCTCGTGATCGGATGGCTAATATTCCGTGTTTGTGGATGTGCATTTTGAGTGTGAAAAAGGAGGGGGTGGCGTGTGCACACGTCTTTCAGTAACGTAGGGTCTTTAATGACACTTAAATCCATCACTAAAGTCCCCTCATTTAATGTTTTAAGATAGAATGACCTATTTGCCCATTCAAACTTCACTTATAAATAGCCCTACGACCCCCACACTTTCATCATCCCTTCCTCTCTTCTCTCACCCCCTCTAAAGCTCTAAGAGCTTGTCCCAAACCCAAGATGCTCCATTAGAGTTAAAAATACAATTTTTCCGCCTTCTCACCTCCTTCGTGGAGCATCCCGCAGTTTTCCTCTCACCGTCGTTTGGGAAGTGGATCCCACTATGACGTCACCTTGCCCTATTCTTCGTCGTCCATCGTCTTTCTTTTTCATCCCGCATCTTACCACCTTCATTCGAGCGCTCCGTCAACACAACTCGTCCTCCAAGCAGCCATTGAGGAGGATAACTTCTCTCCACCTTCTTTTTACCACTTTCTAGAGTAGATTTACCACTTTCTAGTTGTAATCTTTCCAACTTTCTAGTGTAATGATTAGTTGTAATGAACATCACTTGATGATTGTGAAATCCATGTTTATTATATCTCTATTTTATCTTTATTTGTAATATTCTCTCTTTCTCTTCTATTCATTATTCTTTAAGTAGATAGCTAGTTTATATTCAATTCGACCAGCTAATTTGCTTCGTGACAAATAAAACAAACGTGATTTTTAATCAAACGTTCGCCTCCCTATGTTCGATCTGGAATTCTTTTCGAGTTTTGGTAAAATTTATCTGTTGATGGTTTTTCTCGCAAATCGCACTACAACGACGGGTTTTCAAAACTCAACTCTTTTTGCAATGATTTTGCACTTCAACATTTTGGCGCCGTTGCTGGGGAGGCAATGCTCTTTGATTTTTCACGTTTTGCCACCTTACTTATCTTTTACCTCACTTCTCTCTTTTCTTATTGTGATTGCAGGTACTCTCTCGAGACGAGCAAAAGTGGTAGATTGGAATAAAGTGTTCTTGAAGTGTCTATAAGTTTACCCCCACCTCCACAACCACTAGATTTCATTCCATCACCTAATAACACAAACCCTAATTAACCTAGGAGCTTGCATAAACTCTAAGGATAGTTTTGACTATTTGTTTGTCATCTCCACCCACCTTACCCTCCGCATATAAAGAAAAATTAAAAAAATCTCACAAAGGTACACAACCTCTTCTGATTCTTTATACTCAACCGGTAACCCAATCTTTGGGACCGGTACACTCACCAACACATAATTGAGTAGAAATCAGATTAGGTAATCACTTGTGTGCCTAATTAAGTGGTGCATCAGGACAATTGTTTGAGTTGTTTGGGCTACACCACTTCAACTAAAAATAACTCATCAAGTAGCTGCCACATAGGTTCAAATTTTAGATATTTACTAGGCACTCCACATTCTTTTAAGCTTTAAAGGAAAACATCTTCACCTGTGCTTTCAAAACTTGGTGTGCCAATTGAACTTGATTGAATACGCCAAAAGATGAATCCTAAAAGCTACTAAGCAAGATTTAAACCCTAAAATTCACCACATCCAAAAATAATCTTTCTTGAAAACCATTGGTTGTGGACGCACACACATCAATCAATCATTAAGGGCACAACCTAGATAAAGGGCCCATCACATTCCAAAGCACATTCAAACCTAACCCTAATTAAAACAGAGTAGACGTTGGCCTTAATGATTGGACTCGCTCTTCGGAGCCCAGATCGAGATTATTTTTGATTATTCTGTTTCTACCGTTCAATCTGATCTCTAGCTAGGGGAGCAGAATCAAACAATTGTGGCTAGGGGGTACACTAGGAACTGGAGGCGTAAGACAAAGAAAGAACCTTCTCTCCATCCCCTCCCTCTAACCGGTTGGATTGACTAGAAAGAAGTAAATCAAATCGTTTCTTTATCTCGAGATGGGTTCTAGGAGTCTGTAGGTCTTTAGGCTATCCCACTTAAGGACAAGTTTGTTTGTTTGTATTGCAGGACACCTTTCTTCCTCCCATTCTGTCATGGATCCTTCCACATCCTATTCGCACTTCAACTCCTACCCTCCAACCACTACTTATTCCCAAAATGATTATTATTCCAACTAGACTTATTCTCATCCATCTTCTAATTGGGATAATACTGATTGGGAAGATAGTTCCGGACCTCCGTGTTCAAGGTCTAACCCTAGGCACCATAATCTTTATTCTTATCCTTCTCTAAGCTACATCGATTATAGATCACCGCCCTTATTTGGACAACCCAATATGATCTACAATCAAGAAGGATATGTTGATCCTTACCCTTCCCAGATTACACTGCTTATAATTCATCACCTCCTAATTAGAGCCTCATCATGAGCAATAACTAGCTCATTTTGAACTAAGAAAGAGAATAAGAGCTCCTACATAACCTGGAGAAGGACCTAATTCAAGGAATAACTGTTCTGAGAAGAAAACATGAAACAAAGGTTAAAACTGTAATTTTACCATTAAAGTACATAAATGGGATTTCTTAGAGGCAAAATATAGGTCAAATAGTCTGAATAAGATAAAAACTGGGTGGATCAGTCAGAAATGGGTTAATGTGAAGTCTAAGAATTAAATGACATTTTGTAACCCTAAAACAGACCCACTTAATTCAACAAGGTTATGGTCAGGATAAAAATCAAATAAACCCTCTAAAATTCATGTAAAAATATCCCCTAGGGTTTAGAACCTTCAATTTGGCTTTTGGAACCTATTTTGACCTAGATTAGGGTCCTAGCTCATTAATTGAACTAATTTGGATTTTTGTGCAAAATGACCAGTCAAACGTGGTCAAACCTAAATTCCAACTTAACCATTGGATTTCTTAGGTCCAAATTAGCTTTGTACCAAAATTTGGACATAAGGGGAGGTCATGTTGACCTACTTTGCAAAATAGTACACCCAATTACATTTTGGCACCTATCTTTTGAAAACCATTGCACAGACCTCCCTAACTTCCTCGCCACTCTGACAAACAGGTCCCTCCACCATTAATGGGGAGAAATCCTACTCCGACGAGGAATGGAGGGGGAGTACTCCCTGATTCCTCAAAGATCTCCTCTCAGATTTGGAAGGGAGATTCTCTGAGGAATTCCCTTCCATCTGAGCTCAATTGCAATCTCTGATTTACACCCAATCTCTCGTGCGAATGCATGAGAGATTTGGGTCTCCAACTGATTCCTTCTCTAGTGATGATTCGTGTGCTTGGAAGCTTGTCTTCCAAGCACAGGAGCCCCTGCCAACATCTATAAAAGGATCCTCAACCCTGGCCGCACCTCTTCAGCTCGACTTGGCCAGAGATCCACCCTAATTTCATCTTCCTCTCCTCCGGTCAAGTAGTCCAACAAGCTCCGGCGAGCCTCCCTCCTGTTTCTCGTTGCTCTGCCACAATACCAGTGGCAGAGCTATCCTCACCATCTTCCTCCGCATCGCGCAACACCCGCGCAAGCACCTCTAGACCCTTCGTCGTTGCCGTCTTCCTCCACTGGACACCGTCTTGTTCGGCGACAGTAGGTACAGCCAGCCGCCACCTCTCCCCCTTCATCCACTTAATTAGGTTAGACTTACTCCTCTCTATCCCCTCTTCAATTCCCTCCTATTTCACAAAACATCCCTCGACTGCCACTGTCCATCGCCATCTTCTCCATCTCCGACCACCCACCGGCGAGGTGCTTCCACCACTCCGCACCTCCACACACCTCGCCAGATACCTCACTACCACCGCCACATTCCACTAATCATCATCCACCCTTCCATCAACCACCCACACTGCCATAAATGCCCCCTGACCTAACCCATAAGTACGGCCACAGGGTAACCTAGGCACGCACGCCTAAGCCGCCCCGTGGCTTGCCACCTACTGTCCCACCTTCGCCTTGACATGGAAAAGCTTCCCATTTATTTTAATGGGGCCGCAAGGCCGTGTTTGTGTGTGTCAGATCTCACCACCTGCTACCATTGACGCATACAGCGAGAAGGTCCCAAGCTTCATCCCAAGCTGTGCGCTCCATGCGTCAGGGTCCCAGAGGAAGCAGATGCGTGCGCGAACTCATACAGCCGAGCAATTGGTTTGGCAAGCAACCTAGTAGCAGCAATTGAAGGAGTTCCTACGGGCGTACGTGTAGAAGCGGGTGGGACATTTAGTCCCACCTCGTGAACGCAAGAGCTAAGCGTACCGAAGAGAGAAATAGAGAGAGAGATGCGGGGGAGGGTAGGGGTTAGGTTTTGCTGCGCTGTGCAGAAGAAGCAGAGCTAAGGAAGGAAGAGGCGCAGTAGGGAAGCTAAGGAAAAAGAAGGAAGAGGAAGGCACAGCTGAGGTGAGGCTACGACACTTAGCGTCGGAAAGGAAGAGGAAAGAAGGGAAAAGAGAAGAGAACATTAGAGGAGACCTAAGGCAGAAGCCAAGGAAGAAGAAGAAAGGCTGAAGCCAAGGGAAGGAGCAGCACTGTATAGCAGGAGGCAAGGCTGACGAAGAAAAAGAAGAGCAAGGCAGAAGAAGAAGGAGAAAGAAGCAACGGAAACAGAGACAGAAAGAGAAGGAAGAAGAATAAGAAGAGAAAGCTGCAAGTAGAAGAAAATAAGAGGCCATCATTTAAGACGTCTGATCATAGAATCAAACGTCCAACTCTTCTATTTTTGCTATAAATTTAATTCATAAACTCTTGCATTTATATTCTAAATTAGGTTTTGAGTAACTCTAAGTGTTCAATTACATTATTGAGATTAGTGAATAAATTCCATTTGCTCCCTGTGTTCAACCTCAGATACTTAGGTTTTTGAGTAATAAATTCTTATTTGTTGTCAACCCTTGGTCACCTATACTACAACGTGACTGACTAAAAAGCCCAACAAAGCGTAGCAACATTTTAGCGCCGTTGTCAGGGAGCAACGCGTAATTTCTCACTAATCTCTGCAGTCTTTTTTTGATCATATTGAACACTAACTTGCCCTACTTTGCTTTGTTGTGATCTTGCAAGGTATTTCACGAGAAGATCTCTCCCGCAAGTCAACTACTCCATGGCAGGTAATCTCTTTTCTTCCTTAAACCATCCCCTAATCCTTGAAAGACAAAAGGAAGCAATTAAATTAGGAATCAATTGCCTTCTTTCTATAGTAATCACCATCTTTAAGGCAAATGTTTCCTGATTTTGCGAAAAATTTTCAAATCTTCTTGAAGATGAAGCGATTTTTTTTTAGATCCTATCCCACAAAATTCCTGTGCCTAATAGAAATCACGCTTAATCTCTACAGACAACACACTTCTTGTTTTTGAGTCCAAAGAGAATTTTTGTGAAAAAGAGGATTGAAAATAGAACCAAATTAGGGTTTCTACAATAGAGTTTTTGGAGTGCTAGTCACACATGCCTATATAAAAGGAAATGAACCCTCCCGCATCAGTGTACTACCCAAGCCCTTGATTGAAGAGATCTAAACGAGACAAACCCTAAAAATTGAGCTCTAACAGCACTTGAATCTTAAAAAATCTTGGACCTAATAAATTGGGAGTCAAATCAGGGTGGTCTCTAGGTCCCAAGCCTAGAATCATTCTGCTATCTTTAGGATAGGTTAGGTAAAGTTGACCCCTTCGATCAACAAACCTCCAAATGAGGTCACAACATCAAAACACCTAAAGTTCAAGTGAAAACCCTAAAGCACATTTGAAATAAAAGTGGTAGACTTAAGAGGTCAAGGTCCCCATTTTGGTCTACCTGGAATCTCAGTGACAAGAGAGGTCGGGTGGGGGAAACCCTGTAACCCATGGGGACGCTCTACCGTGTAGGGGTCTTTGTGGGACTCTCCCTCTCTGGCTGCCCAGGTAATTCTCCGGTGAACAACCTTCTGATCCAGCAGTATCATCTGCCCTGAACCTCTATAGTCATCCAAACATCTTTGGGTGCCTTGATTGGGACAAAAGCATCTCCAGTCCCTCATTTTTTCTCTTTAGAGCACACATATACATTTTTAGTGGGACTCTTTATTCAGATCTAATCGCTTCATAACTTGATTCTACACCTTGATTCAAACTCTGATTCTACATCTTGGTTCCACCACCTGATCCAAATTTGCTGCCAAACCACTTAGGACTACCATTCAAGAAACCTGAATATCGGAGATCCATGAGACATAGGATGATTGAGGATGCCCTGAAATTCTATGAAAAAGAAAACAAAACCTTAACACTAGTAGAAAACATTCAGGTTGATGTCCCAACAACCATAACCTTCATCATAACTTGTGCCCAAGTGCCATTGGCAGAAGCCACAAAAGGATCAACCTGAGACATGCTCATCACAGGATACATTGAGATAGAAAAATTGCACAATCTTGAATACCTTCAATGCATGACAAATCCTATACTTTGGGAGCAACACCAAGATGATCTTGAAAAATGGGAAGAGATAAAGAGATTATTAAAACAAATTATCGACCAGAAATACCCGTATATACCACAAATAGAGGATGAACCATCTTGGGGCAACATCGAGGATCAATCTGATCTCGGGTTTGAGGCACAAAATTGTTGTGGATTCCCAACCCAAATGGGGTACAATGTGCCTGATATTGAAGAAGGTTGGGAAGCTCCAATTGCAGGAGAACACAATGTTGAGTCAACTCTAGACCATGAATCACCAGGCTTAGAATCCCAAAACTACTGCAATAATGAGAGTAGAACTGAACTCTCGAGGGTGCAAATTCTGCCCTGTATTCCGATAAGGTGACCCTCGAAGGTTATTCAGACCTAGATTCTAGTGATTCAACCAACATCCTAAGCCCATAATCTAGATCTGAAACCTATTGGGAAGATTTCGAGGTCCCATATGAGGAAGATCAATTTTTCAATGAAGAATATGATTTTGGGCCTCTATTTGATGAATATCCCTCGCCAGCATCCTCAGAGAAACCAATCAAATTTTCGGAAGTCATGCCAATTTACGATACAGAAACTGAGGAGTTGGACGAGTGGGGTTTCAATTGGGTCTGTCCTACCAGCTTGGAACCTGAGCCTCTACCAGATAAGGATACCTTTTTAAGCTCAGAATTGACATCTAAGCTAGACACCAGTCAGGCTGTTGAATCTACAGCATATGGTTTATTCTATGGTGGAACTCATGATCTTGAACCTCATTCAGATTTTGATTTTCGTAAACTCTCCGAAGATTTCGAATCTGACCATAACATCAGAGAAAATCTGCTTCCTGATTATAACAAGCCAATCTACAACCTCAGCTCACATGACTCATTCTCTACTCTGATTCTGAGGCCCCGGTTCCTGAGATCATTGATTTCAGTTCAGGTTCCAGTAACATGGAATCATTTATTTTTTATCCTCAGGAATCAGAACCATTAAATGTCGAGAGTGATTATGACCCAGAATACGAATCTCTTCTCGACTTCGATTTCTCGTATCCCATAGGCACTCTCCAGGCATTCGCTTTTGATTTTGAAAGTTACTATGAGGACTCTCTACATAAGACCACCTGTCATTCCTTTCTAGAAAAGCCCTCATACACAATTCTCATTGAAGCCACCTCTTCCACACATATAGAACTGAGCAAAACCCGTTCTCTACCTTGACTCGCAACCGGACTCAATTTCTATTCTGATTCACCTCTCACTGAGCCGTTTGCAGATGATTCAACTGCACATCTATACCGGGTATTGGGTATCAATCAGACTAAAAAACATGATCCATCATTCTCTGATCACCCTTGTAGGGCTTCCACACCATGCACTGATTATTTTTTGAAACCCTACTCTGACCAAGCTAATTTGACTCAGCCTAAACCCAGTTTTCACTTCCATATCCATCCAAGCCACATTGCATATGGTGGGTTCCGCATCTGTTGATCTACATCTATCAACCCACCAGACTGATTGGGTTTGGGCTGCATCATCTGCCCGTTGATCTTAACAAGCACCTGGTTGGACCAACCAAGCTCTTAATCAAGGTGCTTGTTTTACAAAATTCCGCTGAGTTAACCACTCCCTCTCCACCCCATGTTCCGCTCGGCTAAAGGCATTGAATTTAGCGCTTAACGGGAGGCAACCCGTCATTCTAAAAATAGAGACCTGTCTGATTATCCATCTGTACTCCACATCCATTGCACCTTGAGTTCAGCCTTAGACAGCTGATCCCACCTCTGGTACACGTTCCAGAGCTTGAAATTGTTCGCATCAGTCAGTTCTGACCCATTCACCCACCCGATGTATCCTATTCTAAGTCTTTGACCTCAACACTATTTCACACCCTCTGTTTACAATGAGGACATTGCAAAACTTAGGCATGGGGGGGTGATAAAGTGCATACATACAGAACTAAGAAAAAGTCAGAAGGATTCTTACAAAAAAATTCACATATGTCAAAAACACAAAAAAATTGAAAAATTATGAAAAAGAACAAAAAAATGGAGGGAGGAAATTTTGTGAGGCACATAATCATAAGGAGGAGAAAAAGAGCAAAATGACAAAAAGGAGCATAAAATGAAAAAGAAAAAGTGATAGTCATTAGTAAGAGATTAAGGAATTAACCAAAGTTCTAGACCACATCAAGAAAAGAGAAAAATGAAAGAAAAGTGCTAAGGAGACATAAAAAGAGATTAGTAGGAACGCTGATCTTAGACCTTCTGGGCTAGACTCTTAGGCTTAAAAATTCACGTACCCACTAAGATCTGGATAATCCTCAAGAGGTTGGGGAAAATGCGAAGCTTAAGTATTAGATCTAAGGCTTAGGAAGTATTCAGCCTCGTTAACTAACCTTTGATTTGTGGGATTCGGTAAACTAAGCACCCCAATCCACGCACAGGCTGGTTCAGTGTGCATAAATATCAAAATCACACAAAAAGTGTTTTAATGCTTTGAAAAAGTTGCCTAGATTAGGAGCGGCCGATCAACACAAGTTGATTTGGACGAGTTCCCGGTGCGGAGAGGCGGGAAATTCCCCTCGAAGATGCGTAACAATAAATCATCTCCTCAGTGCTTGTCTCTTAGGATATTTAAATATCCTACCAGGGGCATGTAAGCACTCTACTGGTTCAAATACCATGGGTGGCATTATCACGAAATGTCGATTGCCTGGGTCTGGATTCGGCCACGGAACACCATGGGCGCGATTATCTCAAAATCTCGAAAGCTAGGGTTCTGGGGGTTGCCATGGGCGGTGCTATCATGAAGCATCGATTGCCAGGGACCCTTGAGGATTGATGATGGGGACGAGAAATCCGATACAGACTGTGTTGAGATGCCAATCCGAAGCTAGAAATAAAAAGAAAAGAGAGAGAAAGCTCACCAAACAAATAAATCCTCTGCCTCACTCTTACAAAAATGCACTGCAAACTGAACCTAGGCTAAAAATGTCTCAAGCACGGGTCTTTTGACCACGTAGTCCAATAAATCCTAGGATAGTTTCTGCGGGCCATAAAAACCTTCGCGGAGGACTGAGGCTAAAGCGAGTCAGGTCTAGATTTTGGTTGGTACTTGAGTACCTCTAGGCCTATTGTCAGCATTCTTAACCTAATCAAAAGAAGAAATGCACTTATCATAACTGGTGACAGACACTAAGGGTCTAGAACAGAAGTTAAAATCTTAAAATTTTGCTAAGGGACTAGCAAAAGCTAGGCATGGGGGTATGATGAGAGCCTTATCATGAGCCTTAACTATCTTATTTTGACCTAAGAAAGTGAATAAGAGCTCCTACATAACCTGGAGAAGGACCTAATTCAAAGAATAAGTGTTCTGAGAAGAAAACATGAAACAAAGGTTAAAACTGTAATTTTACCATTGAAGTACATAAATGGGATTTCTCAGAGGTAAAACATAGGTCAAATGGTCTGAATAAGATAAAAAATGAGTTGGATCAGCCAGAAATGTGTTAATGTGCAGTCGAGGAATTAAATGACATTCTGTAACCCTAAAATAGACCCGCTTAATTCAACAAGGTTCTGGTCTGGATAAAAATCAACTAAACCCTCTAAAATTCATGTAAAAATATCCCCTAGGGTTTAGAACCTTCAATTTGGCCTTTGGAACCTATTTTGACCTAGATTAGGGTCCTAGCTCATTAATTGACCTAATTTGGGTTTTTGTGCAAAATGATCAGTCAAACGTGATCAAACCTAAAATCCAACTTCACCATTGGACTCCTTAGATCCAAATTAGGTTTGTACCAAAATTTGGACCTAAGGGGAGGTCATCTTGACCTACCTTGCAAAATAATACACCTAATTACATTTTGACCCCTATCTTTTGAAAACCATTGCACAGACCCCCCTAACTTCCTTGCCACACTTACAAACAGGTCCCTACACCATTAATGGGGAGAAATCCTACTCCGGTGAGGAATGGAGGGGGACTATTCCCTGATTCCTCAGAGGTCTCCTCTTAGATTTGGAAGGGAGATTCTCTGAGGAATTCCCTTCCATCTGAGCTCGATTGCAATCTCTGATTTGCACCCAATCTCTCATGCGAATGCACAAGAGATTTGGGTCTCCAACTGCTTCCTTCTCCAACGAGGATTCACACGCTTGGACGTTTGTCTTCCAAGCACAGGAGCCCCTGCCAACATCTATAAATGGACCCTCAACCTTGGCCGCACCTCTTCAGCTCGACTTGGCCAGAGATCCACCCTAATTTCATCTTCCTCTCCTCCAGTCAAGTAGCCCTGCAAGCTCTAGCAAGCCTCCCTCCTATTTCTCATCGCTCCACCACAATACCAATGGCAGAGCTGTCCTCACCATCTTCCTCCGCATCACGCAACACCTGCGCGAGCACCTCTAGACCCTTCATCATTGTTGTCTTCCTCCACTGGACACCGTCTTCTCCGGCGACAGCAAGTACAGCCAGCCGCCACCTCTCCCCCTTCGTCCACTTAATTAAGTTAGACTTACTCCTCTCTATCCCCTCTTCAATTCCCCTCTTTCTATTTCACAAAACATCCCTCGACTGCCACTGTCCATCGCCATCTTCTCCATCTCCGGCCACCCATCGGCGAGGCGCTTCCACCTCTCCGCACCTCCACACGCCTTGCTAGATACCTCACTACCATCACCACAGTCCACTGATCATCATCCACCCTTCCATCGACCGCCCACACCGCCATAAACGCCCCCCTACCTAACCCATAAGCACGGCCACAAGGTGATCTAGGCACGCACGCTTAGAACGCCCCGCGGCTTGCCACCTACCGTCCCACCTTTTCCTTGACACAGCGAAGCTTTCCATGTATTTTAATGGGGCCGCAAGGCCGTGTTTGTGTGTGTTAGATCTCACAACCTGCCGCCATTGATGCACACAGCGAGAAAGTCGTGAGCTTCTCCTAGAGGAAGCAGATGCATGCGTGAACTCATACAGCCAAGCAATTGGTTTGGCAAGCAGCCTAGTAGCAGCAATTGAAGAAGGAGTTCCTGCGGGTGCACGTGCAAAAGTGGGAGGGACATTTAGTCCCACCTCGTGAATGCAAGAGCGGGGCACGTAGGATAAATTGGATTTGTGTTTTATGATGTCTACCTCAAGAACACAGGGGTGAGGTCCCTCGCCCTCACTCGCCACGCCTCGTCCGTGACACTCCCCAGCGAACCTAGCACCCGACCCGACTAACCTAACCTAGCACTCCTCGTGCACCACACCCACGTCGGTGCACCTGGACACGGACGCACACCCGACCCGATTACCCATCTCTGGGAGAGCATACCGAAGAGAGAAATAGAGAGAGAGAGGCGCGGGGGAGGGTAGGGGTTAGGTTTTGCTGCGTTGTGCAGAAGAAGCAAAGCTAAGGAAGGAAGAGGTGCAGCAGGGAAGCTAAGGAAAAAGAAGGAAGAGGAAGGCATAGCTGAGGTGAGGCTACGACACTTAGCTGCGGAAAGGAAGAGGAAAGAAGGCCAAAGAGAAGAGAACATCAGAGGAGAGCTAAGGTAGAAGCCAAGGAAGAAGAAGAAGAAAGGCTAAAGCCAAGGGAAGGAGCAGCACTGTATAGCAGGAGGCAAGGCTAACGAAAAAAAGAAGAGCAAGGCAAAGGAAGAAGGAGAAAGAAGCAACTGAAGCAGACGGAAAGAGAAGGAAGAAGAAGAGAAAGTTGCAAGGAGAAGAAAATAAGAGGCCATCATTTAAGATGTCAGATCATAGAATCAGACGTCCAACTCTACTATTTTTGCTATAAATTTAATTCATAAACTCTTGCATTTATATTCTAAATTAGGTTTTGAGTAACTCTAAGTGTTCAATTACATTATTGAGAAGTGAATAAATTCCATTTGCTCCCTACGTTCGACCTCGGATACTTAGGTTTTCGAGTAATAAATTCTTATTTGTTGTCAACGCTTGGTCACCTATACTACAACGTGACTGACTAAAAAGACCGAAAAAGCGTTGCAACACCTCCTTATGGACAACCAGAAGTGACCTATTATCAGGGAGGGTATCAAGAACCTCAATTCCTTGACTCCCCTAGATTGAGCCCAAACCCATCCAATCCTAAACCAAACCATTTGGTTCAGGTTAACCAGGTCTAAGATAAGGTATTGCTAACTTAAGGAATACCATACAATCTTTACAAGCACAGCCAACACCTTGCACTGAAGAATTGGAGCCCCTAATTAAAATGATCAACAATCTTAACAAGTATTTGTTGGATTGGCTCCAGGATATTAAGGATAAAAGCCCAGGTGAGTTTTTACTTGGGAAGTTATTGAAATTGAGGATGAGATTTGTGATTGCTCTAGTCCAATCTTGGGAGGATTCCCAAGATGAACACCTGACAGGAAAGCCAATGTCAGAATCCGCTCAGGCACCTGTATGGGGGACACATTTTACGAGAACAGGGTTGACCAGGTTGTTCTAGAGCAATCAAATAAAGATGAATTGATTTCTTCACCTGAAATCCTAGAGCCGGGGTATTAGGAAATGTATGTCTCCATGGAACAAAAAGTGATTGATGATTTTGAGACATACATTAATGCAAATGTAGAATTCTTTGATTCTGAAGGTGAAGAATCATTATACGAATTCTCACATGAGTTTACAGAACACGATTTCAGTGTGACGACTAGGCCTGAGGAATCTGATAAATCATTTGATGGTCCTAAAATTGAGGAACTTGATCTTGTTGGGCCTCGCATGGTGGATTCAGATCCTGATTTTATTTTTGAGATCTCTAGACCCAAGTCAATTCTGATTCCGCAACAAATCTTGGACTTGGAAATTTTAGATGGGCCAATTAATATGCAGGAGGTCCCGAAATTCAAAATTCTGAATGAGGAGGATAGGAATTGGGAAATGATGATTTGGGAAGCCAATTCCAGAGGAAGTAAAAGACCGAGTCTAAGGGTGTCTATTTGTCTGAAACCACCAACCTTCTACCAGGAACCTTATGACATCTTTGATTTAGAGGATGTCCAACCCAAGCGCGCATTCATTGATTATCCTTTTGATCTTGATTTCTTTGTAACCCGACTTTTTCGACTTGGGTTGCATCCTCACAAATCGCAGGCCCAACCCTGCATGTATACTAATCTAAATTATCCAAAACCTTAGATATACTCGACCATGGGGCATGGGTCTACATCACAATCTAGTCCACATCTGTGGGCATCTTCTCCTGGTAGGTTCAAAGCTAAATTTTCTCATTCTGATTCTGACCTACACCTGTGAATTCTTTATTTCTTCTTCTTTGTATAGTGTGCCTAGCTGAAGGCACTAAATTCAGCACGTATACAATTTCTTTTCATATTGGAGCTGACCTATTATTCACGCAATTCAGGTGCTTTCTTCTCTACTCCACTCTATTTCATGTATTTTTAATACAACGAGGACATTGCATTAGATAGGCATGGGAGGTGGATATTATTATCTAAATCATCTTGTTAGCTCCATTAATTCTTGTTATTTTCTCTTTATTTTTGAAAAAAAAAATTATGGAATTAGGAAAGAGAACTTGGGCTTTAGAAAATTTTCAATCTTAGAGAATAAAATTGTATGATTTGAACACTAAGACCCTTCTGGTCTTTAGGCTTAATCAACCCGGGTGTCCACTAAAATGTGGACTTGTTTCTCGAGTCCTCGCCATTCTAACTTCATATTTTAATTGGTTAAATAAGTTGGGGTGATAAGTACACAACTTATCAACTCACCCTATGATTTGAGGGGATTTTAAGCCTAAGCATCTACACACTTTTCGCACTGACTCACTTTTCAGCAGTTTTAACAGAAATTGGGTAGCTAATGAACCTTCTAGGGTGGTATGGCTGGATAGTTATCGTGGGAAATAGCCCATTGGTAGATTGTCCAGAGCCTAATCACATAATCATTCTTTTCCTGCTGCCTTTAGGTAAATCTTAGATCAAGGAAGCCACCTACTTAAAAAATAGAAAAAAAAGAAAAATATCAAAAAAAAAAGAGAAAAAAATAGAAAAGGAGAAAAGAAAAGAAAAAAAATAAGCCACTTCACCACACGAGCATGGCTGGCAAGTTATCGTGGGTAACACCCCATTGGTAGGTTGTCTAGAACCCAACTCAAGAAATGCAAGTATAATTCTAAAACACTTATGAAGAAGCGGAGAAGTAGAATAAGATAGGGAGATATACATTGGGTTTGCTCTTGTGTTGACCTCATTAAAATAAAAGTAGGGAGAAAGCTACCGGTCGAATAGATACACCTTTAGGCAGAATTTCTTTTCAAGGTCACCTAGAGGCGTAGAAACCTGAAGTTCGTTCTAATCGCTGATCAGTGAGTCCATCACATTTTACACAAAGATGCTTAGAACTTAGGGTTCTCTTCGAGTCTTGGGTGGGTTGAGTGGTCGTTGAAGACTTCTCCAAAGCCTTAAACTCAAAAATCCAAAAAAAATAGAAAAAAAGAAAAGAAGAAAAAGATCCTTCTTTGAATAAGGTGTGGACTTGAGGCAATCTGCATTTTGGCAACACCTGGGAGCTGTTGTGTCTCTGTAGTTCAGGTCATAGTTGAAATCTCTATGTGTTGAAAAATAACTATAGCCCAAGAAATTCGACCTAATTCTCTTATAAATAGCATGTAGTTTTGCTAGGGACTAGCAAAAGATAGGCATGGGGGTATTTTATAAACATGTTTATATCACATAAACCATCTATTTTTGCACGTTCTTAGGCATATTGTTGCATTAATATTATAAATATTGCATAACATGCATCATCTTGCATTTAAGTTAAGTTGCATAAGTTTTAGGTTAATTTTCTCTTTCTGTGGTCAGGAAATAGGGCAATATCTTATCGGGGCCTCGGATTGAAGATCCAACCAGACGGACTTGATCAGGGCAACGATCAAAGTTCAACGACTCCAAGATCGCCCTGATCGGACTTCCGTAGCATCAAATGCAATCCAAGAAAGATCATAGGTCAAGGGGCTAAGATGGTGTAAATCCATACAACAGATGACAAATCCGACCGCACGGATGGGTTTGAATCGATGATCGCAGCTCGACAGCGGGAAAATCAGTTCAATATGACATTCGTGGCACCATCTACAACTCATAGAAGATGGACGGCCAAGATGGCACCACATGGTCCCTTCCCAATCACCCAACGCACGCCAAGGCCTCCCGCTCCACCTCTTCAAGTGAACATCAATGCTTAATCTCGACCATTGGATGAAGATCCAACAGCCGAGATCGGCTGTGTGCAAAATCTTCCGCACGCCTCAAACACACGAGTAGTGCAGCGGTTAAGGCACTATGTGGGCAAAGAGCACGCATTTGATTCACGGTGCTATGCTCTGCTTCTCGCGAGAGGTCACGAAATCCAACCGCTCGATTGGATGCCAACGGCTCATATCTTCATATTAGATGAACACGCGATTCGATGCGTGACACTTACGCCTAATCTCACACACAGGCACGCAACGAAGGCGTGGGTGAGATTGATTTTAAGCCGTCCGATCTCGTGATCGGATGGCTAATATTGCATGTTCATGGATGTGTGTTTTGAGTGTGGAAGAAGAGGGGGCGACGCATGCGCATGTCCTTCAGCAACATGGGGTCTTTAGTGACGCTTAAAGCTGTCACTAAAGACCCCCCATTTAATGTTTTAAGATAAAATGACCTATTTGCCCATTCAAACTTCACCTATAAATAGCCCTACGACTCCCACACTTTCATCATCCCTTCCTCTCTTCTCTCACCCCCTCCAAAGCTCTAAGAGCTTGTCCAAACCTGGGATGCTCCATTAGAGTTAAAAATACAATTTTTCCACCTTCTCACCTTCTTCATGGAGCATCCCGCGGTTGTCCTCTCACTGCCATTCGGGAAGCGGATCCCACTGTGACATCTCCATGCCCCGTTCTCCACTGTCCATTGTCATTCTTCTTCATCCCACATCTCACCACCTTTGTCCAAGCACTCCATCAACCCGGCTCGTCCTCCAAGCAACCGTCGAGGAGGATAACTTCTCTCCACCTTCTTTTTATCGCTTTCTAGAGTAGATTTACCTCTTTCTAATTGTAATCTTTTCAGATTTCTAGTGTAATGATTAGTTATAATGAACATCACTTGATGATTGTGAAATCCATGTTTATTCTATCTCTATTTTATCTTTATTTGTAATATTCTATCTCTCTCTTCTATTCATTATTCTTTAAGTAGATAGCTAGTTTTGATTCAATTCGACTAGCTAATTTGCTTCGTGACAAATAAAACAAACGCGATTTTTAATCAAATATACGCCTCTCTGTGTTCGACTTGGAATTCTTTTCAAGTTTCGGTAAAATTTATCTGTTGCTGATTTTTCTCGCAAATCGCACTACAACAAGGAGTTTTCAAAACTCAACTCTTTTTGCGATGATTTTCCACTTCAACAATACTATTCCACAAATCAATCAGATTATGAGTAAAAACCATATTATCTACCACATGTTAACATGTCATCGCTACGAAAGGGAGGCTTGCAACAAAAGCATAATCCTCTCATTTGCTCTAGATGAACAACCACGAATGAAAAAGAATAGCCTCTTAAAGTTCTATTCCACCTTTCCACCTATGGCCCTATAATCAGCATTCAGGTTACTTCTCTCCTTTCCAAAGTCCTAGTATTTGGATCCTACCTAATTGTATATGTATGGATATATATCCATCTTCTATACGTTCTAATAAGTGTCCGAAACTGGAAAAAATAGACACTAGTAACAAATCCGTTATGGGGATTTGTAAAGGTGGACAATATAAAAATGGTTTTTTTCACATAACAAAAAATAATACAAGCTAAACCACCCCTCATCTCTTGATCCCTGATCTGTCAACTGACTTTTATGAGACTTAAAACACCTACTTTAACAAACATGCAACATTATATGTCATTTCCTTTTTTATTGTATATAATAAGAGGAAACCTGGCAACTTGAATCTGAAATTGGAAGCAAAATGGAATATATGGCAGAATAGATTAGTACTTCTCCCATTTCTTGCATTCAATGAAAATTAAAGGCTAAAACCAAAGGATCAATGGCAAGAGAATGAGATCTTTTCCTGATGAAGAATGTGTGATGGCCTTGGGATACTTAAACCTACTGAATTGTCACTTGAGAATGAGAAAATCCTGATTTTTTCGTATGATATCTAGGTAAGGAAACTAATAGGGGAAAGTAAGACTTACATTAACTATTAGCATGTAATTGTTGGAATCTACGTATATTTCTTTTCTCCTTACACACATCAATTTACAAGACAGACAACCACATGGATGTATAGCTTGGTGCGTACGATATAAAAGGTGATAAAATAACTTCCAGTAGGCTCATATCAAGCAATACATTAGCTTAGAAAGATAATGGAAAATGGTAAAATGAAAGAACAACTTAACACTAAAGACAGAGATATTCAAGCCATTCGACATTATAATTCCAAAATAGAGGTCCATAACAGTGATGGCAAAAATTATAATTATTGAACAACCTATTATGTTCAATTACAACATGGATTTGCTACTACTATTAATTGAAGTTCTCCAAAAAAATACAACCTATCCTCATCTCCTATAAGGTAGATCTATCAATTTATCCCACAGATTGCTAATCTACAATGAGTTTTAAACCAATGATCAATACATTTCAAAGATATATACACCGAGTAAGTGCTGAAAACTAATTTACAGTTCTTCATTACACATATGATTTTAGATGTTTATATGCATGATTTAGATGTTTATAGATATATGATTTACATGTTTCAAAGATATATGATTTTCATGTTTGGATGCATCTATAAACAAGAAATATAGGAACCAAATACACAAATTATGAACCAATTATGAACTAAACACACAAATATAGGAACCAAATGTAGATTTACATTTCAAAGTAGAAGGTCAAGGGAGATATTGATGAAAACACTGCATTCTACTCAGAAAATAAAGGTGAAATCCAAAAACTTCAGTATGAAAGTTAATTTTCCAAATATTAATGGCTATATATTTTTTTAATTAAGCTTACATAGTAGGTAACATTTAAATTTAATCCTGTGTAAATAGCATACCAATGGATCAACTTCACAGTAGCAATTTGGAATGCATTCAATGTAGATGGATATGCATAAAGCACAAGCTTTACTAACTATCCCACATGCATTTCGACAAATGCCCTAAGCTATAGACTTCAATCTATCATATGTTGGGTGCACTTAAGAGAAATTTTCACTGAACATAGATGCTCACTCAGGGCAGATGTTCAACACAACAACTCAAAACAAGAATGCGATTATCAAAATAGAAGAAACATGTTCACTCATCAATTATCTAGACACCATTCAAGTTAGAAAACCTCATAGATATTCTTACTTCAATACTTGCTTGAAGATTAGACAAATGTGTTCAGAGAAATTTTCACTGAACATAGTTGCTCACTTAGGGTAGATATTCAACACAACAACTCAAAACAAGAATGTGATTATCCAAATAGAAGAAACAAGTTCACCCATCAATTATCAAGAGGCCATTCAAGTTAGAAAACCTCACATATATTCTTACCTCAGTACTTAATTGAAGATTGAACAAATATACCCGCCAACTACACTGCCTCCACGGACCCAACCCACGATAATCTTGCGGTAGAAGCTTCACCATGAAAAACAAAAAACAAAATTGTTAGACAGCATGAAGAAGAGCTCAACTGGATAAACAAGTGAATTAGAATGAAACCCCACCTAACTAGCGTTTCAGGGTAGTGTGAAGAAGAGGAAGGGTGAAGATAACCCCTTTTATAGAGGTTGGAGGCATCAAAAACATGGATACATTCAACAACCAAAGACAAATCAGTCTGTAGAAACAAGAAAAGCAATTTCAGAATGTAACCAGCTGGATTCGTGAATTCAAGAGAAAGCTGCAGCAACAACCCCTCATAGTAGGGGATGTAACAAATAGAGAAGGGTTTCAGGAATGAAAAGAGGATGTAATGGCTACCTACTAAGCCTTTGTTGCACATACGAGACAAATCGACACACACAAAGAATGGGAGATCAGTCAAACCTCACATGGCTCGAAAGGGTGCCTGTGTCAACAAACGAAAACCATTGTTTGAAGCGAGGGAAGCAGGAACTATGCACTGCTAGGGTTTCTGAAATTTCCATGAGAGCTATACACTGTGCCCTCACGGAGGATGGGCATCTTCGGGAGAGTATCATCACGAGAGGGACAGTGGGAGAGAGAAAATGAGGGTCAGAACAAGGGTTCTACCAACCTGTGAACGAACATGGGTTCCCTTAACATGGGATAGTAACCAAAAGAGGGGCTCGGGCAACCCCCACAGTAAATAGGGCATAGCCCTCAAAAAGATGGGTTATCCCCCACCCTAAACCACCCCTTAGACTCATCCCTTCCCCCCACATGCTCTCCTCCTCCCCCCACCTCCCCACCTAATTGGACAGCCCATTTCCACTACCTCCAATGATGACCATTATTAACAACCACTACCATAGATCCTCCATCACCACCCTTACAAATGATTAGACCTCTCCCCCATGAACTCCGACATGCAACAAGATCCAATCCAACTCCACCTCTATTTTCACCTCCCATGACCATCCCTAGTTCCACCTTGGGCAAGCACCATCAGAGAACACCCCTATTTCCACCTCCAACGACCACCCCTATTTCCACCTCCGATGGCCACCATCAAAGCTCCTCCTCCAAATGGCCAACACCAATGACCACAACAACCACCATTTATGGTCACCTCTACTTTCACCTCCGACAAACACCACTTAAGCTCTCCTCCATGGCTACCTTCGGTAAATTTCCTACCAAAGTTAAATGCATCTCACATAAGAATTTGCGAAGGAACCACACAAACGTAACACTGTATGCAGCAGCTCCTACTATCAGCTAGGAAAAAGGCAAGAATGCATTTCTGATATCAATAAAAAAAAAAGACGAGCATCTACTCCATATTTTTTATGAAACTACCAACCCATATGTGAAGACTCTATGGGTTAGTTTACTTGAGGGATTAGGAAATTGGTGTTACAAATGTGAAACTGGTGTTAACCTACAATTGTATTTACTTGTAGAGTGATGTTAACACAAGTTTATATTTACTAGAATTGGTGTTAAGTTGTATTGTTAACCCTTATGGCATTTACTTGATAGTGGTGTTAAGAATATGAAACATGAGGGTTGTTATAGACAAGTAGTGTACAATTTTAACACTAGTTGAAACTAGTGTTAAACAAATCCATGTTAAAGTCGTGAAACCTAGGTTAGCAAATGGGGGATTAATTAGTTAAGTAAATAGGGGTTAACCCCCTAAGTAAACAAAGCCTACGATGCCACAACATGGACTTCTAAATTGCAGAATCAAGAAAAAAGAAGAAACCTAGGCTGTATGGAAGGGATGGGTGTGCCTTCCTTAATTTGCAACCCAAAAGATCTCCTTCTACATCGTACCTGTACATAGCTGCAAAGCATAGCAAAGCCAGCGCGAAAAACATAGGGCCAGCAAAGCAGATGATGAAGGAAAATTTTAAAGAGCATGGAGTTCCAAGTAATGAAAATGTGAATTAGAAATGGTGACATGAGATGGAGTTGTCAATCTTATCTTTATGTCATGTTGACTTTGGTCCTATGGGAGATAAACTTGACAAGTCCGTCTCCTCCCTCTCCCTCATGCCAATTGTCAAGGAAAGGCTTGGTGAGGCATACCCCTCAAGCCCACCACCCACCTGCAACCACCACCATTGTACCCTTCTTTGGTTGGTTCTTCATGAGTCGATGATGGGCTCGACACTTGTGGCTCCCACCTCTGATGACCATCAAGCTCGAGTCAAGCTCATCTTGCTATTTATGTCCCTTTAGAGTTGTGAGTTTCTCAACCCACCACTATTAGCAAGTTGCACGTGGGTCATGAGTGTGTGAGCTCCAAGTGCGTGGAGTCCAGTGGGCATATGTGTAAGTTCCGAAGGAAGGTGCTACTGCTCTATATGTGTGGGTGCAAGATAGAGGGAGGTGACAATGGGGGAAGAATTGGTGTATTGTGCCATGTGTGTGCATGCACTTGTGAAACAAAGAGAGAGAGAGAGACACACGAGAAGGATAAGAGGATGGTGTGGAGGTGGTAGTGTGGTGACTACTGCTGCAAGTGAGTGTGTTTGTGAGGTCATGAGAGAGAGAGGGAGAGGAGAAGGCGAGGGAGGTAATGGAGAAGGTGGTGATTGTGGAGATATGTGTGCTGCTATGGGGTTAGTGGGAGTGAGCGTGAGAGAGGAGTGGGATGTGCTGCTATGTGTGTTGTGTGTGTGTGAACGTGCTTGAGGGGACGGACTTAGCAAACTCGGGGACTGGCTTGCCAAACTCGTCTCTCACAAGGCAAAAGTCAACTTGGGATGAGACAGGATTAACAACTCTATCTCATGCCTTCATTTCTAATCCCCTCCATCACATGCCTACCATTCTCATTACATGGAGTCATATGCTTCTTCCTCGAAATTTTTCAATGATGAAATGGGGTGATGCACCACAGGGGCAAACCAGGTGGGACAAGTGAAAAAGATTGTGTAGTTAGGTGGGTGAATCTTTTCCCCAAAATAACCAATTAGATGTGATGATGCAGATGGTGGAAATGAAAGAGCAATTGATAATGAAGTTTTCTTTCATGATGGAGATGCAAAGGATTGAGGGAATGAAAAGTTGTCAGTCATTTCAAGAGATAAAAATGAGCCAAAGGACACCGAGGATGCTTTTGGATGAGGGATAACTTTATCCCTGAGATAAATAAGGTGGGATAAATGCGGTAGACACTTCCGAGCCTTATTTACTGTAGAAGAGATTTTACACAAGATCTTCAACAAGGGATGACAGTGACAAAAGTGGAATTCGCTAGTTTAAGGAAAACAATGTCATAGTACAGTCACAAAATCCTCTTGACAAAAATATTTCTAAAATAACGAAACTTGGAGTCCCGGTCGTTTGTGTCTGAGAGGCGTTATGGAAATGCAAAATGAATTCAATCACTTTTACTCTCTACTTGCTTAAAATCACAAGTCAGTTTCTAATTGTCGGATCAATGTTCTACCACTTGCATTATTAACCCTAATTACATGCGCATGAGTTAAGTAGATGAGAAATGTGAATGTGTGAGTTTCAATACGCACGATTCTAGTTATGTGGTGGTTGTTTACAGAAAATACATAATAGTTAAATCCTCAACATCCTTAGGTACCCACATGCTAATTGCAACAGGTAGCAATTAAAAGCATGCAACTTTAATCACACAAAGATATTGCAACATAGCTCACGGTGATTTTTACACATAGATATTTATATCTATAAAAAGATTTCCATTGATTGCATCAGAGTTCAGAGCATAGCTAGAGGAAAGTTTGTAGAGGAATGCTTGAAAACATAAAACTAGCTTGCAGAAAATGACTGCATACATGAATGTATGGGGGGGATTATGCATGCATCATTGGGGGAGAAATATAGAGCTACACTACTAAGCAGTAATAAGGCAATAAATCTATGAAGAACTACTATCTACTTAGCTAGCAGAACAAAGGGCATTCGGAGGTGGGCTCCGATGGCCTTTGACTTGGTTGAGAGGAGGAGGGGTGGCCAATGGGGGTTAGACTAACCCTTGGAGAGGTGAGGAGGAGGTGATCCAAGCTTTTTGCATGGAGGTGCTACGCGCCATGTGAGAACTCGTGGAGGTGGAGGTATGGAGGTGGAGCTATGCAATGGAAGGTGGAATAATGGAAACAAGCTTGAATGGGTGCAAATGGCCACCCCTTAGGTCTTTTTATACACTTAAGGGAGCCTCTCTAGAGAAGTGTTGAACTCTCCAGAGAGAGCTCCAAGTGTGGCCATCCAAGGGAGAGAGAGGGTAGTTCTTAGATCCACCAAAAGTGAATCTACAATTTGAATATCTCTTGGTTGCCAATTTTAGCAACGAAGAGTGGAGCCACCTTGAAGAGAGTTCTAGAGAACTCTAGGTGTGTGTGTGTGTGTGTGTGAATGGGTGTGTGTGTGTGGTCGTGCCCTAGGTGGCTAACCGGGCTAGGTTAGGTCCTAATAGGTTTAGGTTAGGGTAGGTCTCAAATTAGGGTTTCAAACCCTAATTGATAAGGAGAAAATGCAATTAAACTTTACACAAGTTTAATTGAATGAGTGTGAACCTAATTAAGAGTGAAATAACTCAATTAGGTTGGGCTTAGGTCAATTGGACTCTCACTGAGTCCAATTGGACTTGTATGGGTTGAGGTCTGAGCTCAATTGGACTCTATGAGTCCAATTGACTAGGCAATGGTAATTGACTATGATCTAAGTCAATTAGGCCTAATGAGAACCTAATTAGGTTCTTAAAAAGGTATAGAGGTGGTGTACTAGGGTTAGGGTACCTTAATTTAGGTTCCTAAGGTTGGAATTGGATTTAGGGACCTAGGAACTCAAGATCAAGGCTTGAATTCCAAAACAGGAACTAGAGAATAGTGCCAGACGTCCAATAGTAGTATCGGATGACTTATACTCAAAAATCAGAAGTCCAGACTTGTTATCTGGACATCCAATTAGAGTCAGGAAGGATTCAGGGTTCTTTCTTGGGTATTCTGTAGAAATTGGACGTCTGACCAAGTGTCTGGATGTCTAATAACACTGCAGACATGGGTTTAAGGTGTGCTGATTGTGGCTAAGGGTCCTGGAAGTCTGATAACTTCTCTGGACATCTAGATAATGGCTGGAACTAGGGTTTTGAGGCTTCGTAGGCTATGGTGACCTAATATAAGGGTGGTTAAGGCTTGGAAAGGCTTCTAGGGCTATCCTACGGCTAGGATTGAACCTAAGTTCTTCATAATTTAACTGCTTTACTTCTACTTAATAGAATAGCATACCTCAACCCTTTACATTATTTCTCTACTACATTTTATTCTAATCTTCCGCTCCAGCTCTGATGCATCACTATCTTCAGGTCTAGCTTCAGATTCAACTTTTAAGCTTCTTATTTCCTGCAATTTATATAATACACTTAATTAGTACATTATATCATTATTTCATGCATAACTAAAGGAAAGAAATAAGGATGCAAATAATGCTTATGCATGCATGAATTACACTAGCTTATGCTAAGTTCTAGCCTAATTTAGGTCAATTAAGACCTATGATTGCTGCGCAATCATACCCCCATGCCTAAATCTTGCTAGTCCCTAGCAAATGCAAAACTAAGTTATTTACAGAAGGGTCCCTAAGGGATTGATTATTTTTATCAAGTATATGCCTAGAGATGCTTTTCTTTTTTGTGCTCATCTTAGAATCTAAAAATATAGACAATCGTGAAGGTGCGACAATGTAGCTTTTGCAACGGATTCGAGTGAAAAACCCGATTTACCTCTAAAGCATGTACTTGACCCCTAGTAAAATTCTATCAGGATAGGCAAACTTCTTCCCTCAAGGTATTCAAGATATTCTACGAATTCCACCCCAACTTTAAGCTTGGGTAGAGAATGTCTGAGGGAAATGGTTGTTTATTTGGTGGTTCACTCTCATTTGGTTCTACATAGAGATTAGTACTACAGAATCTAGATTCCCAAATTATTTGGTAACTCAACTCAAGGAAAGATGAGAAAAACTATACTCTCTTTTGGTTCCTTTGTATTCATTCTCTCTTTCTCTTTTCTTTTCTTTTCTTTTTTCTTTCCTTGAGATCACAATCTCACCAGATTCACACATATATTCCATATTTGGTGGTCTCACATGTTATTAACACTTTAATCGAGTTCTAATAACCTTAACACTAAGTTGGAATTCCTTAGCCAATATTTGAGCGGTCAGAAATACAAAAAAGTGGGTTAAGGCCTTATTTGCTGGGTCTCAATTTTATTTGATGGTATTGCCTCAATGCAAATGAAATAACACTAAGCACTCACAAACTCTTTTTTTTTCTCTTTTCTTCTCTTTTTTTCTTCTCTTTTTTTCACTTTTTTTTTCTTTTTCTTGTTTTTTCATTCATTTTTTTTATATATAATTTTTCTAACGCAACACAATCTAGCAACACATTCGTGAATGTTATTGAGGAGGCATTATTAGGGATTGGTGGTACTCAAGGGACATTGGATGGCTTATTTAGTGAAAGTGCATACTTACTGCACCGGGAAAGATGGATAGGACAGTGTATTCCTAACCTTGACATCAATACTCTCCTTCAGCCAAGGATTTTGTAAAGAATGGTCGCAACCATCCACCTTAGCCCTAGTTTTATGAGAACTTGCTCTTCGTGTATTTGCCTTGATTGGTGGTTCTCAATGTTTCACACAAAATGTATACTCAGGATCCGAGAGTGGCAACTATGCCTATTCTCTGAGTATCATTACCTAATTATCCAGAATTACAGATTCCTTGCACTAATCTTAGAGCACCAGTACACTCTACTCTCATCTCACACTATTTGGTGGATTTTTAGAAGAAAATCTGCTTGGCTCCCAAAATACTATCCAGGGGTTTAGGAAAAGAAGCACTACTTCTTCTCGAGAAACTAAAGACGTTTATCAATCTTCGCCATGAATCCATTTCAAATTCTACATGTGTGTGTGAAAATTCTATTAGATTTCAGATTACAGGAATCAACTATAGGATAAAATCTGTAATGCATTCTCTTAATAAAAATAATCTTATTCATGAATGCACTATGTATATATGCTATAAACTAATAACCTCTTTCATTTGTACTTCATAAATTCCCTTATCGGGTTACATTCAGCTTGATTCTAAATTTAGAACAAAAGGGTGAGCGAGTGAGTCGGAAATGGCTGTTGCGGCCAATTTCTAGCTCCAATGTGAGCATTGGAGGTGGAGTCAGTTGTTCTTATATTTAGAATCCTAGAGTACGTTTGACATGCTACTCCAAGGTTTTCTAAGTGTTGGCATAAAAACTTCAGTTTTGCTATATATCTACACCCCCATGCCTAAGTTCTTGCATGTCCTCATGCATGAATATAAAACAAAATAGATATAGCGGAGTAAGTGGGTAGAGATCACCTGGAATTGCTCCTGAATTTTAATGTTCAGCACCGGCCAACCTGACAGTATGCAATATGCGAAAAGGAAATATGCTAAAAGAAAATTATGCTATGTATAAGAATGGTATATATAAGGTGATGAAGAATGTGGGTAGTTGCTAAATTTAATGCCTCTAACTGGGCGAAAACTCAATCAGATGTATCATTAATTGTATAAGAGCATGTCATGATCAATAGAAAGATATGTTCGTGCATCCCCAGAATCAGTGGTCCACAAATGCGAACCAGCTGATTATGCACCCCTACTCCAAAAAGTCTAGCTATAATAGAGTGTGGTGTAGTGGTGGAGGATAGAGGATAATCAGAGGGGGGATCATGATGTTGATTCAGCTGATTTATCATGTCCCAAAATTCAGTAGGAAGTTGTTGAGGGAGTGGATCAAAATGTATCCCAGGACCAAAATATGAGTCATAGGGGTCTTCATAATGATAATTGACATCAAAGATCATGCCCTCTCCAGGCTCTGGATCATATAAGGGTATCTGTGAAAGTAAAAGATCAGTGGGGAGGTCACTAAAATCCTCATCAGAAATCACTCCATCCTCATCAGTACTCATCTATGACTCATCAGAGGCTAGCTCTTCAGGCTCCGAGTCGAGCCATCCATTAGTCTGACTAGGATGGTAGGTAAGTCCCATGTTCATTCTGCTTAGTGCTCCGTCCACTAATGCAGTAGGCTCCCTATTACTTTCTGCTTCAAATATCATGTCCATTTCTTCAGGAAAGACATCCCTGGCTATCTCTATTCTTTGGGTATCAAAATCAAAAGGTGTAGTCTCAGATATTCCAATATCACCTTGATAGGTGAAAGAAGGGTGCAAATTGGTTAATGCTGGATCAAGAACAGGTATACATTGATCGATGGTGTTACATGGAATGCTCACCTCTAGGTCCATATCTTCAGATGGATCTTCATCCTTCATCTCAGGCAGTTTGTCTGACCCATAATGTGTCTCCCATGGTCTAGAGTAATCAGTCCTTTGCTCTTCATTTTCTCGAATGGAGTTTCCAGTTGAATCCATTCGGGATGTTTCCTACTTCTGTTCTTCTTCCTCTGAATTTCTTCTGAGTATCTGCTCCTGTGAATTGTCTTCAGGCATGGTCAATTCAGGTTCTTCGGGATCGCTCAGGCTATTTTCCACTTGATAATTCAAAAGCAGCATCTCCTGAAGTGTGCGATTCTGTTTAAGTGCCCTTGTTATTGATGCCACTTCCTGAAGGGCTTCCATTAAAGTTTCTTGATGGGGAATCTAGGCTCATCTTTGTCCAGATCTATAATAGCCTGGATTCCGTGCAAATAGGATGCGACTTCGTCTCTCATCCCAGTTATAGCTTGTTGTAATCTATAATGTGGTCTCATATACATTGGTAGTTCCTCAGGGGTTCCAGGGGGTGAATCATATCTACCCATATTCAATGGGTGAGATGCAGGAGTACGAATTTCATACCCAGGGTTATAAGATGAGGTCCTTTATGGAGCTGATTAGTACGGGTCATATATCCAGGGTTAGGATATGGATTAACCATTTCAGCAACCCGAGAAGAAGGATCAGGGGAAGAGAAAAGTCATCTTTTCTACCTTGGGTTTGGTTCCCAAAGTTGTTCTGCTTCAGTGACCCAGGCTCCCAGATGAGCCCTTGGGTACAGATTACCTAGATTCTGACCAAGTCTAGATCTAGGATTAGCCATTTCGGCTAGGAGGATGGAAGAATGGTGAGAAGATTGTTCGGGCGATGCAACTAATTGCCTTCACCTCCTTGGGAGTGGATCCCAAGGTCCAGCCAGTAGAGGTCTTAGTGACCTCCTTCCTTGCATAACCAGCCAACCCTTGGGTTGGTGCAGCCAGCCAGACAAGGCTAAGGCCTTGTTAATCAGATGGTCCTTATGATCAGATGACCAGATTTTTCATTTTGGGTTCGAATTCCTGAAGAAAAATTCGTTGAGAACCGATTGAAAGTGATTCCCGCCACTCAAGCTAACCCAGCTAGTCTGCTTACGAGGGAACTAAGGGGAAGGTTCTTCCTTCAGCTCAAGCCTCCAGTTTCGTTGACCCCTGAGCTACGATCGTTTGACACTACCCCGCAGACTTAGTCACCAGGTTTGGCCAGAGGTTGAAAACACCTAGTAGTATGACAATGAATTCGGATTGATTTTATGTTTTAGAATTTATTGTAACCCTTTTTTTCTTCACTAGGGTTTAGGGTGATTGACCCACAAGGTGACCAGGCTCACCGGCTAAACACTAGACTTAGCTAAGTCTAAGTTAGATCAAGTGTCGTCTCTAAAGTGTAACCCTAAAGGTGTAACCTAGGGTTCGTGCAATTTCTAAGGCTTCAACAGACCACAAGAATCAAACAAGTTCTCTGAACACACATGGAATCCAAATGAAGTGATATTTTTCGAGTAGATTCCTTTTTCAATTATCTTTCTATAGAATATTTTTTTATAATTTTTACTATTTCAACCAAATTTATAGGAATTTTTAATCATCAGGGTGTTAGATTGGAATTTTGACCACTGGTAGTTTTTTACTTTGAAACAGTACCAAATGATTTTCAAAAATTTGGAAAAAATATATAAATTAAAGCTAATGAAATAAGCTTTCAAAACCCACCATTTTTAGTCAAAAAAATTCATGGATTGTTTAGAATTGATTTTTGAATTTTGAAAATTTTCAAATCTGGGTCAGTTTGACCCTCTTGTACTTTGCAAATTTTAAAAAATTCTGTGCTTGGTATTTTTTCAAACAAATGGTGCCATTTGAAAGATGATTTGAAAATGAAGCATGTTCCTTAATTTTAGAATTTTTTGCTCATTAATTTTTCAGAAAATGAATTTTTAAGTCAGAAATCGAAGTCTGGACGAATTTAGCAAGTGGTGAAAGAGCTTTTAAAAAGTGTTTGAACTTTAAATTTAAATTCCACCAAAAGAGATTTTTTTTCTTTTCAATTTTTTTTTTCAAAAATTTTTAAATTTTTTTGGAGGGAAAAAACTTTTCCAATTTTTTTCTCATTTTTTTTTCAAACAAACTAACCTAAGATTCAAACTGAAGCCTAATCTAACCACCTAAATAAAAAAATTTATTTTTGTTTTCTTTCTTTTCAAAATATGTAGATTTCTTTTCTTTTTTTTCAGAAAGAAATTTCTAGCTAAGAAAATAATCTTACCTAGAGTTCAAACAAAAATCCTAAGCTAAGGGAGAGATGTACACCTGCAATTTTTTCTCTGCACTCGATGTGTGCGCAGATCCCATTTTTCCCTGATTTCCGACACATCCAAAAAACAAGCAGAGGGAGATTTCTCACAAAAGCTTTAGATTGAAAATCAATTGTGTTGCCTCCTCGACAACGGTGTCATTTGACAAGCGTGGAATTCATGAGTTTAAGGAAAACAATGTTTTAGTACAGTCGCAAAATCCTCTTGACAAAAATATTTCTAAAATAACGAGACTTGGAGTCCTGATCGTTCATCTCTCGGAGGTGTTATAGAAATGCAAAATGAATTTGATCTCTTTTACTCTCTACTTGCTTAAAATTGCATGCTGGTTTCTAATCGTCGGATCAATGTTCTGCCACTTGCATTGTTAACCCTAATTACGTGCGCATGAGTTAAGTAGATGAGAAACGTGAATGTGTGAGTTTCAGTATGCACGATTCTAGTTATGTGGTGGCTGTTTACAGAAAATACGTTAATAGTTAAATCCTCAACATCCTCAAGTACCGACATGCTAGTTGCAGCTGATAGCAATTAAAAGCATGCAACTTTAATCACACAAAGATATTGCAACAAAGCTCATGGTGATTTTCACACATAGATATTTATATCTATAAAAAGATTTCCATTGATTGCATCCGAGTTCAGAGCAAAGCTAGAAGAAGGCTTATAGAGGAATGCTTGAAAACATAAAACTAGCTAGCAGAAAATGACTACATACATGAATCTATGTGGGGGATTATGTATGCATCATTGGGGGAAAAATATAGAGCTACATTACTAAGCAGTAATAAAGCAGCAAAACTACGAAGAACTACTATCTACTTAGCTAGCAGAAATAAGGGCATTCGGAGGTGGGCTCCGATGGCCTTTGACTTGGTTGAGAGGAGGAGGGGTGGCCAATGGGGGCTAGACCGGCCCTTAGAGAGGTGAGGAGGAGGTGATCCAAGCTTTTGGCATGGAGGTGCTACTCGCCATGGAGAGAACTCGTGGAGGTGGAGCTATGCTATGGAAGGTGGAATAATGGAGACAAGCTTGAATGGGTGCAAATGGCCACCCCTTAGGTCTTTTTATAGACCTAAGGGAGCCTCTCTAGAGAAGTGTGGAACTCTCTAAAGAGAGCTCCAAGTGTGGCTATCCAAGGGAGAGAGAGGGTAGTTCTTAGATCCACCAAAAGTGGATCTACAATTTGAATGTCTCTTGGTTGCTAATTTTAGCAACCAAGAGTGGCGCCACCTTGAAGAGAGTTCTGGAGAACCAGTAACCAAGAGTGGCGCCACCTTGAAGAGAGTTCTGGAGAACCAGTAACCAAGAGCGGCGCCACCTTGAATAGAGTTCTAGAGAACTTTAGGTCTGTGTGTGTGTGCATGAATTGGTGTGTGTGTGTGTGTGGTCATGCTCTAGGTGGCTAAGTGGGCTAGGTTAGGTCCTAATTGGTTTAGGTTAGGGTAGGTCTCAAATTAGGGTTGCAAACCCTAATTGTTAAGGAGAAAATGCAATTAAACTTAACACAAGTTTAATTGAATGAGTGTGAACCTAATTGAGAGTGAAATAACTCAATTAGGTTGGGCTTAGGTCAATTGGACTCTCACTGAGTCCAATTGGACTTGTATGGGTTGAAGTCTGAGCTCAATTGGACTCTATGAGTCCAATTGACTAGGAAATAGTAATTGACTATGATCTAAGTCAATTGGGCTTAATGAGAACCTAATTAAGTTCTTAGGAAGGTCTAGAGGTGGTGTACTAGGGTTAGCGTACCTTAATTTAGGTTCCTAAGAGGTTCGAATTGGGTTTTGGGACCTGGGAACTCAAGATCAAGGCTTGAATTCCAAAACAGGAACTGGAGAACAGTTCCAGACGTCCAATAATACTATCAGATGACTTATACTCCAAAATCAAAAGTCCAGACTTATTGTATGAACATTCAATCAAAGTCGAGGGATTCAGGATTCTATCTTGGGTATTCTGCAGAAATTGGGCATCTGACCAAGTGTCTGGACGTCCGATAACACTGCAGACATGGGTTTAAGGTGAGTGGGTTGTGGCTATGGGTCCTAAACGTCCAATAACTTATCTAGACGTCCAGATAAGGGCTGAAACTAGGGTTTTAAGGCTTCCTAGGCTATGGTGACCTACTCTAAGGGTGGCTAAGGTTTGGGAAGGCTTCTAGGGCCATCCTAGGGCTAGGATTGAACCCAAGTTCTTCATAATTTAACTGCTTTACTTCTACTTAATAGAATAGCATACCTCAACCCTTTACATTATTTCTCTACTACATTTTATTCTAATCTTCCGCTCCAGCTCTGATGCATCACTATCTTCAGGTCTAGCTTCAGATCCAACTTTTAAGCTTCTTATTTCCTGCAATTTATATAATACACTTAATTAGTACATTATATCATTATTTCATGCTTAACTAAAGGAAAGCAATAAGGATGAAAATAATGCTTATGCATGCATGAATTACACTAGCGTATGCTAAGTTCTAGCCTAATTTACGTCAATTAAGACCTATGATTGCTGTGCAATCAGACAGCCATTGGATGTTTAAGGAAAGAGACAAAGTTTTGACTATCCACCTTTATATTGCAAGACCCATTTTTGGTATGGGGGGATGGTTGACATGTGTCCTTTTTGTGAGATTTGGTGTGCAAAGTTTTGTACACCAAGTGTTTTCCTATTCTTTTATATGGAAACATGGGAATCGACTTGGGAGAAAATTTTATGGAATATTTCAAAGTTTAAAAGATATTTCATGGGCTACTATTACCCCATTCCACTAGGATATCCTACTAGGGCATCTGACAACCAAATGGTGCCTGAGCGTTGAATTCATGGACCAATATATCAGATGGATAGGAAACTGCGTTAAATACATGGAAGAGACAAACAAGGGTTCCTAGAGTCAACAAGAAAACAAGCTTAACAAGGAAATGGCAATGCCAGTAGCAGGCATAGCACGTCACCTTTTTGCACCTTGCTTAGGGCCCTCGATCGGCTATGGAGGGCTGATCGAGGACCCCCTTGCCACCTCTATCTGCTAGTTCCGCCCTCACCTCTTTCATCTCCTGAGGTAGAGGCTTTGTAGTCTCCTATTCATCTCCCCCACCCTCGAGTTTAGATCCACAAAGACCTTTCGTCACTCTACCTCATCAAGTCAAGTTGTTGTTGCTTTTTGAAGACGATGGTCTTAGGTCTTTTTGGTAGTCGACTCCTCAACAATCTCTTTTTAGATTGTATCATGCATACTTTTTGGTGTGCATGATTATTATCAACATACATCTACAAGTAAAGACTTCAAAAACTTGACTTGCATTTTCAAAGTTTTTCATTGATTGAAGGAATTCTAAAAATCAACACTTTATCGTTACTTTATTGTCTTGTAGATAGATTGATTCATTTGATCTTTGATACTTCCTGCTTCAGTTACTACTATCGAAGGTGCATTCTCAACCATAAAAATCATCAAAAGTAGAATTTCGAGGCATGATAGAAGATGACTTTTTAACTAATTGTATGGTTATAAAGGAAATGCTGTCAAGTTTCCTATAGTTGAAATTATAGATGATTTTAATTTTGAAAAAGAAAGGAAGCACTACCAAAGTAAATAATTTGAGAAGTTATTTGCAACTGTGACGATGTCAATTTCTTTTTTGTTTTTCCTCTTTTCTATCTCAAGTGCAAAATTTTCTTACAAAATTATTTTGACATTTGAGGCCCTTCCATAAAATCTACTATTCCCTATGTGGGATTGAGTCTACACTGCACTGTAGTTGTTATTGTTGACTAATGAAAAAAGCATTTGATGTAAATATTACACAATTCGTGCCTATTTTCTTCTTCGACCAATCACTCCATGGCATTCTCCATCTCCTCCATGCCCTCCCACTGTAGCAAACCCTCAATGTAGCTGCCTCGTGCACCGCCTCCTCTCCCCAACTACCTCCCCTACCCCTTCTCTGCCTCGCCACCTCCCTCCTCATTGCTAAGGTGATCGTCGGAGGGGACGACTATGATTTCAGGGATGCTCATGCTCCCCTCTCTCTCTCCCTTCATCAAAAAATTTTCAAAATATAATTATGAGGAAAAGTAAGTCTTCAAATGTGTTCGGGTTTTTTTTTGTTATGTAGTGTAGTAAATGATGGGAACACCATCATGAGTCATAACTAGCTCAATTTAGTCATTATCAAGGGATAAATGCTCCTACATAACCGCCTGAGAGCCCTAAGTCATTACATAATCATTCTGAGAGAAAGACAAGAAAATAGGGTTAAAACTGTAGTTTTAATAGCACATGTCAATTGCAGAACAATCACAAGTTTTCTCCAGGGGTTAATTAAGGGTCAAATGATCTTAAGAGTCTAACAAGTGGGTTTGTATAGACAGAAAAGGGTTTTCGCATGTTTTAAGAATTAAATGACTTCTGAAACCTTAAAAATAGATCCGCTTAATCTACTGAGGTTCTGGCATGATAAAATTCAACCAAACCCTCTAAAATTCACATAAAAATGTTCTCTAGGATTTGGTACCTTCAATTTGACCATCAGAACCCGTCTTGACCTAAAATAGAGCCATTGATAGACTTTTGCCCTAATTTAGGTTTTTACATAAATTACCCAGTCAAACTAAATCAAAACCAAAATCCAAATTCACCATTGGATTCCTTAGATTGAAATTAGGTTTATACCAAAATTTGGAACCAGTCTAAGATCATCTTGGCCTAGTTTGCAATTTGGTCCTGTCTAAGTCTTTTCTCTTACACACATGCCCCTAACTTTCAAAATCCTTTCAAAAAGGTCCCTACCTTTTGTCATATTCCTTGCACATAGGTCCTCGCACCATTTTTGGAAGGTTGAACCTTCACCGTCAGGTTTCGAGCGAGGATTTCTCACTCGATTCTCAATCAATCTCTCCCAAATTTGAACCAAAGATTCCTTGGGAAGTCACCTTCCATTTGAGCCATTCCTTGGGCTTTACGTCTTTCCCAAATCCTCATGTGAACCTTTTAAAGGTACACATGTCAAACGTGTATGAGAATCATGGAGTTTGCAAGCTTGTTTCCAAGCTTGAAACCCCTCCCCGTGGCCTATAAATGGATCCCAGGGGTCAAGCCGACCTCTTTAGCAAGGCTTAAGGCCAGAATAATGTCTTCCTTCTCTTCAACAGTCAGCTCCGACTATAGCTCCGGCGAGCCTCTTCCTCCGTCATCTACGGCCTCCCAACTGATAGAGGATCTATGGAATATGCGCACAAAAACTTAAGAACAAAATCAGTAACAACAAGACAATTTGCACAAATAATCAAACCATAGAAAATGCACAAGATGTATAGTGGTTCCCCTCCCTTGGGTACTCCACTACCTAAGCCTCCCAGCTTACGATTTTTGACCCGATTCTCTCAACCCCGAGAGAATCAATTTACTAACCGAGGTAATTAATGGGTTACCTCAACCCAATTACAACAACGGGTTTGTTACAACCCAACGAGCAACAAGCTCAAAAAAATAAGTGAAAACTGGTATAAGAAAGAAAACTCTTACAACCAGAACCTAAGCCTCTCAACAATATATAGAATAATATTACTGATTTGTGAGCCTAGAAAGAATGTGATTCGCTTCATAGATGCGTAGAAAATGCATCGTTGAGCTTACAAGAATACTATGAGAGTGGATGGCAAGCTTCTTTCTCTCTTGTGAATATGGTGGGAGTTTGAAATTCTAGCTCTTGGATTTTCTCTTCTCTTTTCTTGTGTTTCTTGTATGCAAACAAAGAGTCCTAGGGTCATTTTATAGAGTTTAGGACTTAGGATACTCGTCTACTAGACGTTGGGAATTAATTCCCAACGATCACATTGTTGGAATTAATTTTCTAGCTGTTCAGCTTTGAGCCAACGGCTACCTGGTATCGGTACTAAAGTACCTATATCGGTACTCGTTGCTTCCAGATTTGGGTTTCAAACTCTTAGCACAAATTTGTAACCCACTTGTACTGGTACTCATGATTAGTACCGGTACTCGTTACCTCTAGTACCGGTACTGATCATGAGTATCGGTACTTGCAGGGTACAGGTTTGTTTCTTAACAAAACCCAAACGTGTAACTTACATGTACTAATACTAAACTTTAGTACCGGTACTTGTGGGTTAACAAGTACCTTTTTTAAGTGATTTAATCAATTACGTACTTTAAAAATGAATGCCATATAAATCCTAATTTATCTCTAATTGATTTTTATGATCTAAGTTAGATTCTCTTGTTAAGAGGCATACAATCTATGAAAATAAAATCTAAACTAAAGAAACTAAAGTCGAAGATGATCTTCTTCTGCTCGACTCTTCCTTGTCATCTTCCATGACATGATCATGCCTCCATCATTTCTTGTTTGCCTTCTCCACCTAAATCTGAAAAACACTTAATGCAAACATTAATCCATAATAATTTTGTTAACACCAAAACAATATGTGGAACAAGGTTCCAACAATCTCCCCATTTTTGGTGTTGATAAAACTATCTTGCAAATAGATAATTAAAAAAAATTTAACAATGTTATATGAAGGAAAAATTTTCATTTTAATCTTCCCCCTCAATATAAGCTCCCCCTAAAAATATTACTATTTGCCCTTTATTTTTCTCCCCCTTTTTGTCAATCACAAAAAAATGAAGAAATATCATACCATAAAGTTTACCAATAGTAAAATGATGAATGTGGGTACCAAGCTCCGTTAGGCCATCGTTCTTGATCTTTATTCAACCTATAGAAAGGTTGAAATATTCCGTTGTGTGCCTTGAACACCCACTGATCTCTTTGATCTATTCCTGCAAAATAAATGTCTTTTCTAGGTACCCATTTTCTTTTGGGTCATTGATGGTTAGTACCTTTCAAATCTTTAGGTTTATATATCACTTTAGTGTTAGATCTATAATTCTTAGGATTCTTTACCTTTTGATAAATCCATGCATGTCTAGATGCATGTGATTTATTTTGTGTATTCTTTCTAATTTTAAACCTTGCTTTTAGATCATCCCAAAATTCTGTATTTAACCTAGTTGTTGTTTTTAAATTATTTAAAGTTCGCTCAAAATGTTCATAAATGTCCTCTAGTTCTACTATTTTTGCATGCAATTGTGAGTCAGTCTCTTTTGACATTTCTAATTCTTTTTCTAAACATGACTTTTCTATTTCTAATGTTTGGAAATTATTCTTTAAAACCTTATTTTCTTCTTTAAACGACCTAGCTTTATGATATAGCTCTTCATATGCTTCTAATAATTCTTCAAATGAAAAATTAGGGTTTACCTCATTGTCCGTATCTTCTGAAGTTGCCACCAAGCAAAGATGTGTGACCTCGTCTTCGGATTCCGATTCGCTGGAGTCGATGTCCATGTTGGAGTCGCTATCATCCCATGTCGCTTTGAATGCTTTCTTTTTCTTCCTCTTCTTGATCTCCTTTATTTCTTTCCTATTGTCCTCCTTCTTCTTCTTTACAGGGCAATCCTTTCGTAGATGACCTTTCTCTTTCATTCATGGCAAACAATATCAGATGAAATTTTATTCACTTTCTTACCTTGCTTTTGAAGAAATTTCTAGAACTTTCTTGTGAGTATCTTCATCTCTTCATCTTCAGATTCTGAGGTGCTTGAATCCAAATCCTCCTTGATTGCTCTAAAAGCAATGCTCTTCTTCTTGCTTGTTGCCTTCTCCTCATTCTTATTCATATTCTCCAATTGGACTTCATATACCATGAAGCTTCCAATTAGATCGTCCAAGGAGAGAGTAGAAAGATCTTTCGCCTCTTGGATGGTCGTGGTCTTTGGAGACCAATCACTTGTAAGTGATCTTAAAACCTTTCTTACAAACTACTCTTCTTTCAGCTTGACTCCAAGATTCTTCATTGGATTCACGATCTCTCCAAATCTTGTGTACATCCCTTTGATTCTTTCACCTTTCTGCATCCTGAAACACTCATAGCTTTCTGTTAGAATAGAAATATGTGTTTCTTTAACCTTACTCGTACCTTCATAGGTGACTTGCAATGTGTTCCATATCTCGTATGCGAACTCGCATGTGGAGATACAATTAAACTCTTCTCTTGATAACGCACAATAGAGTGCATTCATCGCTTTCGCATTTCCCGCGATCCTTTTCTTTTGTTCTGTAGTCCAGACAACACCTTCCTGTGGCTCCGGATCCATGTACTTCTCTTGGATAAGCATCCATGAGTCCTCATCCATGGCCTTGAGGAAGATTTGCATCCTCCTCTTCTAGTATCCATAGTCTGTCCCATCAAAGTAGGGAGGACGTGTGGATGACTGTCCTTCGGTGCGCTTGACTGGAGATGCCATTGCGAAAGAGAATTGTTCTTTTCGCAACCCGCTCTGATACCAATTGATAGAGGATCTATGGAATATGCGCACAAAAACTTAAGAACAAAATTAGTAATAACAAGACAATTTGCACAAATAATCAAACCACAGAAAATGCACAAGATGTATAGTGGTTCCCCTCCCTTGGGTACTCCACTACCTAAGCCTCCCAGCTTAGGATTTTTAACCCGATGCTCTCAACCCCGAGAGAATCAATTTACTAACCGAGGTAACTAACGGGTTACCTCAACCCAATTACAACAATGGGTTTGTTACAACCCAACGAGCAACAAGCTCAAAAAAAAAGTAAAAACTGGTGTAAGAAAGAAAACTCTTATAACAAGAACCTAAGCCTCTCAACAATATATAGAATAATATTACCGATTTGAGAGCCTAGAAGGAACATGATTCGCTTCGTAGATGCATAGAAAAATGCGTCATTGAGCTTACAAGAATACTATGAGAGTGGATGGCAAGCTTCTTCTTTCGCTCTTGTGAATATGGTGGGAATTTGAAATTCTAGCTCTTGGATTTTCTCTTCTCTTTTCTTGTGTTTCTTGTATGCAAACAACGAGTCCTAAGGTCATTTTATAGAGTTTAGGACCTAGGATACTCATCTACTAGACGTTGGGAATTAATTCCCAACGTTCACATTGTTGGAATTAATTTTCTAGCCATTCAATTTTGAGCCAACGGCTACCTGGTACCGGTACTCATTGCTTCCAGATTTGGATTTTAAACTGTTAACACAAATCTGTAACCCACTTGTACCGGTACTCATGATTAGTACCGGTACTCGTTACCTCCAATACCGGTACTGATCATGAGTACCGGTACTTGCAGGGTACAAGTTTGTTTCTTAACAAAACCCAAACGTGTAACTCACATGTACCGATACTAACTTTAGTACCGGTACTTGTGGGTTAACAAGTACCTTTTTTAAGTGATTTAATCAATTACGTACTTTGAAAACGAATGCCATATAAATCCTAATTTATCTCTAATTGATTTTTATGATCCAAGTTAGATTCTCTTGTTAAGAGGCATACAATCTATAAAAATAAAATCTAAACTAAAGAAACTAAAGTCGAAGATGATCTTCTTCTGCTCGACTCTTCCTTGTCATCTTCCATGACATGATCATGCCTCCATCATTTCTTGTTTGCCTTGCTCCACCTAAATCTGAAAAACACTTAATGCAAACATTAATCCATAATAATTTTGTTAACACCAAAACAATATGTGGAACAAGGTTCCAACACCAACCACCAACTTGGGATCGCCAATATCTCCCTCTCCTTCATCTGTTCCTTGACAGCCAAATCAGGGGTATCTTTACCTCGTTCTTTGTCACCATTATCTCACGGAGTAGTTCCCTTCTCCGACACCGGCAGCCACACCGACACCTATTTCCTCCCCTTTTCGTCCCTAAATTAGGTTCGGTAGACTTATCTCTCTCCCTACTTCCTTTTCCCTCTTTCTATCTCTCAATTCGACCACCAAACACACGCGACCACCTCCGTCTTCCTTGTCTCCGGCAATCCCTCTGGTGAGGCATCCCCGCTGCTACACCCCTCCAACCACCTCGCCAAAACCCTCTACACCATCACCACATCCATCTGCATCAAAACCTTACCTTTATTTCCTACTCCACTCACTCCCGTGACCCACCGAACACACCCACCGTCGCATTCCTCCTTCGACCTCCGCAGACCACCACACACCTCCACAAGCCACGAAAACACCACCACCATCTTCCTTAGACCTAGGCGATGATCCTAAACCATTTTAATTGGGTCGATAGGACGTATGTGTGTTTTTATGTCTTCGCCAGTCGCCGCCATCAACTCTGACTCCATTCACCTCCATTCGACCCGCTTCGACCTTGCCTTCATGTTCAGGAGATGCGGTTTCATTCCACAATGCCAACCGCGTTCCCAATTGTCATCCTAGCAGCTGCAACATCCGCAATTGAAGGAGTTACAGCTCTGCTGCTTTGCGAGGAAGACCATGGACTTTAGTCCCACATCGGTGGTGAACGAAGCCTCCCCAGCAAATAAATTATTTTCTTGCATTAGGCTTATCTCCTCCAAACACTGGGGTGAGGTCCTGCACCCTCAGTAGCCTACCTACGCTCTCACTCCTCGGTCACTACACCATGCCGATGACCCTGGACCCAGGTACATGGATCTTCCGATTACCCAATAACCCACTACCGTGCATGGCCCTAGGAGGGCGTGAAAGAGGTTGACCCAGAGAGAAGGAAGAAGGAGAGAGAGCGTGGTGTTAGGGGGGTTTGCTATGGAGAAGAACGGTTGACACTTAGCCATTCGAAGAAGAAATCCCCTCTGTTTGTGAAGTGAAGAAGAAAGAGCAGGAAGAATAAGAAGAAGAGAAGGAAGAAGGCTTGTGCACGCAGAGAGGAGGAAGAAGAAGAACAATGCTAGGGAAGCACTATAGTATATGATGGTTAAGTTGTTTGATTAAATGACCCGACGACTGGTTTGAAGCTTGATACTTTAGAGTTACTATTAAGAAATTTACATTGGTTGAATGCTTGAGATATATATGTGCTTAGAGAATAATTGGTGATTTAAATCACCATTATTTTAGCTTCTCTACCTTTTTATTACCTCAAAATACATGAGAATTCATTGAATATCTAAAGTGACAGATTAGTATTTATTGAATATCATTTTGTGGTTTAAATTCTTGTGCTTATTTACATTATTTGAGATTAGTGTGTGAATTCCCATTTGCTCCCTGTGTTCAACCTCATACTTTCATTCGAGTAATAAATTCTATTTGTTTTCAAGCGATTTCGACCTATACTACGACGCAGAATTTAAAACATCGATTTCACTCTGTCAACAGTAAACTCACCTTCACAGAAGGCGAGTTTGAAATGGCTAACATTTTGACTGATGACGAGTGCGAAGCGGCTTATGTTTGTGGTAAACTCACCTTCTGTTAAGGGAGTTTCAAATGGATAACAGATTTGACTAATGGTGAGAGTGAAGCGGCTAAAGTTTGGCTTGAACTTGTCTTCTGAGAAGGCAAGTTGAGTGCTACACAGGCGACTTATGTTTTTCTGAACTCGTCTTCTCAAAAGGTGAGTTCAAAGCTTGGTTTATGTTTAGCCTGAACTCGTCGTTTGAGAAGGCGAGTTTAGTGGTAGATAATGTTTTGGCTGAACTCGCCTTCTCAGAAGGCAAGTTCAATTGTGTCCCTGCACTAAAGCTATGTTAGACTCCCTCATTTATCTGCATATGTATTCCCAAGTCATGCGCACAACATAGATTGATCTCCAAAGGAAAAAACATCAAAAAACATATAATGCTAACTTCAAAAACATGGAAAATAATTATTTTGACATAAATAATTGATTTGAAGAAGTAGATTTCACTTTGAATTGCAAGTACAAAACATAAAGTCTTGAGAAGTTTCTGTACATTGTTCTCGAAGGAAAATGTATACATGGGGCCCTTCATGAGGGAAACATCAAAAATCACCCTAACTACATATAGGATGTTACAAATACAAGGACGATCAGCTCGACTAATGACTGCCCTAACTCCATCTAAAACCATATCATGGGACTCTATCCAGATATCACATAGAAGTAGTAAAATTCCCAATCTTGCTACCTTTAGTGGCACCCTGTATGCAAAAAAAACTGTCATGGCATTAAAGGCTCGAGGAAGTCATAAAAGATAGCAATAAGGCATAAATTATCAATTTATTCCTCTATTTCCACATGTAACATATAAATCAATAAATAATGATTGTTTAAGATAGTTTTAACTATCACCTTGAAAGGCCTTACTATTCTTGCAATGTGAGCTACTTCTTTCCCTCCCATTAGACTAGTCGACTTGTGTTCAAGGGTGGACATCTTTTAATAATTGAGATGTTCTCTTTGTAGAGTACATTATATATGAAAATCTTAGGCCATAGAAAATTATGTATAATTGTGTCCATTTCTTTCGGGAAAACTTTCAAGAACACTTCTTTTCCTCCCATCAGAGTAGTCGACTTGTGTTCAAGGAAGGCATCCTTAACAAATGACATGTTCTCTCTATATAGGATATTCATTCCATGAAAATCCTAGGCCATAGATTAACGTGTAGAATCCTGTCTATTTCATTTTGGAAAAACTTTCAAGGATACTTTTATTTATGCTAAAAATTTCATTTCTACTCTACATCCAAAAGTTAACCCTCCTATCAAATGCTTGACATTGTGATTAACGGGTTTTGACGAAGACGAATCAGGGTTTTGAGAACCTGTCGTCGTAGCTCGCAAAACGCATTATCAAATACAATTTATAACCGAAACTCCAAGGGAGTCCCGGGTCGAACACAGGGAGGAGAAGTTTACTTTCATTGAAATCCTCACTTCGTTTTGTTTCTTTTTTAGGTTTTAGGGTTTTGTGATTTTTTTCTTTTATTTTTGCAATAAAGAAGCAGGCAAGATAATGTCACAAAATGAGATGGAAACAAATTTGATATATCATGCAATTGTTTATTACAATAAGCTAAGAAATACAAAAGAGATAAGGGTGAGAAGAAATCTCCCAAATTAGCTGTTTGGTGAGATGACGGTGCTTAGCAGTAGCTTGGATGAAGGAGGTGAGGTGCTGGATGATGGAGGTGAGATGCAGGAGGACGCCAAATAGAGGAATGCTTCACCAAGGCTTTGGAATGGGGATGAGGAGATGAAGGTGATCTTCTACTAGAATGGAGATGGAAGGATGGCTCCAAGGCTTCTTATGAAGGTGGTGGGATGGAGAACGAATATCTGGTGGGATATATGAGCATTACACTAATAAGAGGCCTTTGGAGCTTGGGAATAAGCTCTAATGGAGCTTTGGTAAGCTACTAGAGCTTAGGAGTAGGTGGGAGTAGAGTAAGTAGAGATGGTTTGGAAGGGGAGGGGTCATGGGGTTTATATAGTGGAGGAATGGAGGTCTTTGTGTGCACAGGTCTTCAGCGACATTTAAAACGTCACTAAAGACCCATCGGAGGTGTTGCTAAACCATTCATGTACTTGACTGGCGTGAGGAGGAGCGGCTGCAGTTGACACAGTGCACGAAGATCTCCAGCCATTGGATCAGGCGTGGATGGCTGAGATCGCGAGGAGGAAGCATGCACTTGCTTGCATTCAAATCGCACGCTCGCTGGCAGCTGTTGGATGAGCCATCACATGACTGGGGGCACCCGCAGATCCCGTCTTCATCAATTTGAATTGCGCTCACCATGCGATCACAATGCTCAGACGACAGCTACTGTGCCCAGTCAACTCAAATGAGCGCTCCAGATGGAGCGCGTCTGCCTTGGAGTGTGGCGCACGTCGTTGTCCAGTGCGAATGCATCATCTTGACCACTTGATCAAGATCAAGCGATCTAATTTAGCCGATGCAGGAGCAGGCACAAAGGATCGAGGCTCGAACCTGCACCTCTCATTTGTGGAGCAGGTGCTTCACCATTTGGCCATAGCGTTGCTTTGTCACGTGGAGGTGAGGTGCGGCCACGTGCCTCGACCGTTGGATGAGGATCCAACGGTGATCCAACAGTCCAAATTGAGCCTTCCTTGCTGCGCTTTGGAGGAGAGACCGGCCAATGTAGTGCATTTCTCAGCCATTGGATTGAGATCCAATGGCTGGGATCACTCCTTGCGTGAAGCTGGGGAGGCTGTGGCTCGTGTAGGGTGGCCTGGATGGTGCCACATGGCACCATCTGGGTCGTCCATCTTCTTCTTATAGAGGATGCTACGAAGCTCTGATCGAAGTGATTTTTGCACTGACGAACTGTGATCGTCACTCCGGATCCATCCGTACGGTCGAATTCTTCATCCAAAGCCCATAAAGATGTCGCACTGCCTCCTAGCCATATAAAATACTAGAATTAATATACAGAATATACAAACTATCCTAAATGCAATGCAATGAATGTTATGTAATATTTATACTATGATATGCAATGCTAGACCTAGGAACTATCATAAATAGGCATTTTATCATGAATTCATGTGTTTATCACATTGCTGGTCCAAATTTCCTTTGGCGTACTTACAGATCAGATGCTAAATGCATGCATTTGGTTAATGTCATGAGGTTTATGGGCCGAGAAGTATTGAGTATGCTAAATCTGTTAGTTATAAATGATGATTTATTGTTGAAAGGAACTTGAGGATCATGTGGTATGAGATTTAACACATGCACACTGTTAGCTCTCAGATCATTATAGGAGCACCAACTGTGGCAACTGCTGCTGCTGCTCGGAGTAGTTGCAGCTGGTAGCTCCAGCTACTGGTAGTTGTTGTTGTTGCTGCTGCTAGTAGACAGTAGGGCACACCAAAATATCAAGGAAAATAAAGAAAGCTTTGGAATGGCTTACCTGACATGAACCATAATGCAAACTTGATTAGCCTTACCAAGTTGACATTAGACACGAACACTGGTACCTAACAGAAACAAAAACTCTACAAGTGACAAACCTTAATATAAATTTTATCTACAAGGAACTGAAGAGAAATGAAGTGAAATACATACATGTCCAATGATTACTTTCTCCTCCTTCGCTTATATTGTACATGAACTATCGAATTGTCACTTCGTTCAAGTAAAGATGACTAATTGATCTGAGTGATTTGTGATTCTAATCTGTCCATGCACCTAAAGCTCGATGGTGATGGTGGTGTAGTAACCACGTGTGCAAGCCCCTGAGTCAATGTCTCTCCTAAGTCATCATCATAATCTCCTTGTCTTCTTTTGGGTGACCCTGGGCTTTGCAATGGGTTGAGTGGCACCTCTGAAAATGGAGTAACATAATCGAAATGGGATGAGCTATCAATGCCTCCCGATGGTAGTGTAGGTGATGCTTTGCTTGGATCATGTGGTGGTGCTCCCTAGCCTGATCTGATGGTGTCTAATCATGATCATGTGCTGGTGCCTGGGCTTGATCATCTACTGGTGATGGAGGTTATGGTGATGGTGGTGATCCCTTACCTTGATCTACAGGTGCTTGAAAGTGATTATCTGCTGGTGCTTGGACCTGATCATCTGGTGGTGGTGGTTCCTGGCCCTGATCATCCGCTGGTGGCTAATTAGCTACTACTGCAAGTGGTGGAGGTGGTCCTGGGCCTGATCATCTACTGGTGTTGATGCTAATCCTTGACCTCGTCTACGTCTACCACGTCACCGAATTGGCTGCTCACCATCATTTCGATCATGTGGCTCTCCTATGAATTACACAACAATTGAGTGTTGTATTGTAGCCCTTGCATCCTCTACAATCTGTCGGATGTCCGGTCTATCAGCTACCAACTCGATGGCACATGTCCACTGAGATATCTACAATTTTCACGTATGCAATTAATAGGTTGTTACATGATAAATAAATAAAGACTACGTAAATCATGTATGGCATCATAAAGTAATAAATAGTGCTTACATCATAGGCTAATAAAACTCCATGCTTGCCAACATATCTCCAGGTGACACTATCAAACCAAGGAAGGTAACCATCCACGACTACAGCTTCACCAGCTAGTTCTATGTGGACAATGTGCTAACGATGTGCATCCCACCTCTCGATATGTTGTCTGTGGTAATCCCTCCAGTCATATTTCATCTTCCCTCTAAGATCGAGTCTGTAGAGGTGATCATCTATGTCAACTGTTGCAGGTATGCTCTGTCAACCTCCAAACCGATGCACAACTCGATCTGGACAATGATGCTCGACTATGTGGAAAGCAATCAGTGGCACTCATGCTATTCATATCTCTCTCCCCACTACGCAATACTCATGTAATGTTTACATAACATCATCTGTGTAATACATCCATCTCATCTATATAGAATTTGTATAATATTACACTATAATTTCAAGTCCATAATAAAAAAAAATGTAAGTCAAATGCATTAGAAAAATATAGGTGTACGTACCTGATCAGGGGTTTGTAAGTCGAATGCATCTCGATATGGTCTAACAACATGTGTTGACATCCTCCTGACATCGAACGCTACCCTCCAATGACATCCCAGTGATCATCCATGCCACGCAGGACGATGGTGAACGACTGGAGCTATGTCGGAGAATCGCTCCCAAGCCCAAATATGTAGGTGATGGGAACACCATCATGAGCCATAACTAGCTCATTTTGACCTATAAAAGAGAACAAAAGCTCCTACATAACCAATTGGAGGTCCTAATTCACTGAATAACCTCGCTGAGATAAAAGTAAGAAATGAGGGGTAGAACTGTAATTTTACCATTACAGTGCAACAACGGGTTTTCTCATGAAAAGCACATATCAAATGGTCTTAACAAGATAAAAAGTGGGTTGGTTCAAACATAAAAGGGTTCGTGTGAATTCTGGGAATTAAATGACTTCTTGTAACCCTAAAACAGACCCACTTGATTTAACAAGGTTATGGTCAGATAAAATTCACCCAAACTCTCTAAAAATCATATTAAAAATATTCTCTAAGGTTTAGAACCTTCAATTTGGCAATTGAAACTTATTTTGACCAAAAATGGGGTCTCAGACAAATGTTTGCCCTAAATTAGGTTTTTACATAAATTACCCAGTCAAACATGGTCAAACCGAAAATCCAACCTCACCATTGGATTCCTTAGGTCCAAATTAGGTTTGTACCAAAATTTGGACCTAAGGGGAATTCATCTTGACCTACTTTGCAAATAAGTCCAACCCAATTACATTTCTACCCCTATCTTTCAAAAACCCTTACGTTTGACACCCTAGCTTCTTCTTCATTCTTTGCAATTAGGTCCCTCTACCATTATAGCGGAGGGAATCCTACTCCGGCAAGCTTGAAAGGGTGATTCCTCCCTGATCTCTCAGAGAATCCCCATCAAAATTAAAAGGGAGATTCTCTGAGAAATCTCCTCCAGTGTGAACCCAATTAGAAGCCCTATTTGGTACCCAATCTCTCATGTGAACACATGAGAGATTTGGGACTCTCTCTAGTTTCCATTGCCATCGACCTTGCCATGCTTGGAAGCTTGGCTTCCAAGCACAAACCCAACCTCCAGGGCCTATTTAAGAGACCCCAACTCGCCGCGCATCTCCCAAGCTTGAATTCAGCCGGAGAAACCCCTAAATTTCATCTCTCCTCCTCTGGCCGATCTTCTCATCAAGCTCTGGAGACTTCTCCGACTCTCCCTCGTCGCCTAGCCACAATACCGGTGGTAGGTTCCTCTTCCCCTCGCTCATCCGCGTAGCGCAACACCCGCCGACGCTCCTGCATCCCCTTCGTCCTCGCCGACCTCCCTCACTGAGCACCTTCATCTCCGACGTCGGCGATACGAGCCAGCCACCATCCCTGTCTCCCCCTTCGTCTCTTTACTCCCAGATAAGTCCTTTCACCCTCTACTCTATTTTTCCCTCGAACGACCATTGTCACACTCCACCACCATCATCCCCTTCACCTCCAACCACCACTCCGGCAAGTTTGCTCCACCTCCACAGACAACCTCCCTCCTCGCCGACCGGTCCATAAGCACCACCCCACCTCACTGATCATAACCCCCCACTCACAACACTCTACCACTCACCCACAAGTGCCCCCGAACACACTCACACACACGGCCGCAGTGTGCCCTAGGCACGCTACCTCAGGCAGTCCCATGCCACATTGACCACCTCTACACGTTCGCCACACCTTGGCGAAGCTCCCTAAGCTTTTTAACGTGGCCACGAGGCCGTTTGTGTGATTTTTGGTTTAGGGGTTCGCCACCATTGACGCACAGCAGGAAGCTTGCTCCCAAGCTTCTCTAGGTCGTGCCCACTCTAGGATCCAGTCCTAGGCTACGTGGGGCACTCTCACAAACATCCCCAAGTGATCAATTGAAGCCAGGAGCCATCACTGAAGCTGCAATGGATCGACGCCCCTCCACTACAGGCACGCGTGAAAGAGGCGAGAAGATAGTCCCACCTCGGAAACATCTGGAGAGCCAAAGTTGCATAAATTATTTTTTTGTATTGGGCTAATTGCATCCAACTCACAAGGTGAGGTCCCCTCTCACCCGACCCAATGCCTCATTCGCGATCACCCCCCGCGAACCTGGTGACCCGACCCGACCACACACCTCGCCCACCACCACACGCCTCACCCACCACCGCACGCCGATGGGCCTAGTCCCGGGTGCGTATCCGACTCGATTACCTGAGAAGTGGCTCTGGGAGAGCGAAACTAAGAGAGAAAGGAGAGAAGAGAGCTCGTGCGGGTAGGGGTAGTTTTTCTCTATAGAGGAAGGAGAAGACAAGGCCGAAGAGGAAACTAGGGGCTGAAGCCAAGGAAGAAGAAGGAGGAAGTCGAAGTCAGGAGCTAAGGAAGGGGAAGGACTACAGCAGAGAGAAGAAGGAAAAGGCTAAGGCAGAAGAAGGAGCTGGAGGAAATAGCAAGGAAGGCAGAGAAAGAGAGAAAAGAGAAGGAAGAAGAAGCTAAAGGTAGCCAAGACAGAGAAGAAGGCAGAGGAAGAAAGCTAAGGCAAGGAAGCTGCAACCAAAATCAGAAGAAGAAGAAAGAAGCCAAAGAAGAAGAATAAGGAAAGAGCCGCCAGAGAACAGGAGAAGAAACAAAGAGGAAAGAGTCAAGCACTATAGCATCAACATTTTAAGGCATCTGATTCACAAATCAAATGTCCAATTTTGTTCTTTATTCATACATTGGTTCATTTAGTGCCTTGCATTTATTCCTATCTTTTTGCACTATAACATTGATTTTATTGCATATTATATTCTTTCAAATTCTCAAGTTGTGATCTTGATTTCTAAACCCTAATTTACTCCCTGTGTTCGACCTCAGACTTTCAAATTCGAGTAATAAATTGTATTTGTTTTGAATGCTTTTTCGACTGTACTACAACGCGATTTTTTTAAAACTCGTTCAAGCGTCCCACAAACATTTTGGCATCGTTAACAGAGAGCAACAGGCGATTTAGAAATCTTGATTATAATTGCTGATTTGGTACTAACTTGATATATCTATTTTGTTGTGGTTGTTTCAGGGGAGAAGATTCAAAGGAAGACGAATGCACAGCAAGCACACTCAGGGTAGGTACTTTCTGATTAATCTCTTTCTCTTAAGCCCCTCATTCTGAAAAGGAAAAAAACAAGATAAAATTAATTAGGGCTACTTGCTTTCCATCTCTAGTTAATTCACCAAAGTTGCCTGATTTGATTTCAACAACATTGATTTGTGCACCCACTTAAGGTAACTAGGGCTACCACCTTCTTGATTAAGCCCTAGATACCATATTTTGGCGAACTAAATTGGACCAAGCTTAGAGCCAAATTAAGGATTTCAATTTAGGGTTTTAGAGACACACCTTCATAAGCAAGAATCAACTCTCCAAAAAGAGGTGTGCCTAAGCCTTGGTTGAAGAGATCTATTCAAGAAAATCCTAAAATTCAGGCTCTTAATCTCACTTGAATCCTAAAAGAAAGGACCTAAAACTTCTCAAAGGACAAATAGGTGAAGTTAACCCCCTTATTGGGTCAACCAACCTTGAAATTAGGTCACTTTTGCATTTAATACATCTAAAGTTCAAGTGAAATCTTAAGCACCCTGCTCTTAACTAAAACTGGTAGAGTTAAGAGGTCAAAGTCCCCATTCTGGTACACCTAGAACATCAGTGACAAGAGAGGTCGGGTGGGGCAAACCCTGTAACTCGTGGGGATGCTCTACCGTGTAGGGGTCTTTGCAGGACTCTCCCTCTCTGGCTGCCCAGGTATTTCTCAGGTGGATGGCTTTCTGACTAAGGGGTATCATCCGCCCTGAACCTCTATAGTCATCCAAATTTTTGGGTGTCTTGATTGGGCCCATCACATTCTACTCTCGTCCAAACGATCGATGCATGTTCGGTAGGAGGTCCTTAAGACCATCCTTGAGGCCTCCTTTAGTGATTCACTCCTGCCGAGGCTAGGCCTCGACTTCCGTGTTTGTGCAGCAACCCCACCACATAAACATCTCCTCTGATTCATCTGAACCAAATTCTTCTTCCATCATCATGGCACAACCAGTAGAAGAAGAGAATAACTTTGAGAACCAACTTCAACACCTTAATGATTTATTTCAAGCCTTTGTAAACCCGCCACAGCATCCTATGATGCGAGATCACTACAATCCCACTGCAGTGGCGATCGAACCTCGAGTCCAAATCTTGGCTGGAGGTCTTGATTCTAAACAAAAGCCCAACATGATTCATGTTATTCCTAAGTTTCATGGGCTTAATTCAGAGGATCCCTTCCAGCACATCAAACAACTCAAGCATCTGGCCCAGACCTTTGAGTCAGATGTCCAGAATTGGGATATTCTTCTCATGAAGATGTTCTCCTTCTCTCTCATGGACAAAGCAGCTCATTGGTATCAGACTCAAACGCATTCAATCAACACATGGGTTTAACTTTAATCCGAGTTTCTAAAAAAGTTCTTCCCAGTTGATCGAACGAATGCCTTACGACACCAGATCATACACTTCACCCAGCAATCTGGAGAACCCCTTCATGAAGCATAGGACTATTTCCTAGATCTCATGCGAAAGTGCCCCCATCACGGAGTTCCTAAATGGGAACAAGTCCAGTCTTTTTACTAGGGACTCCGTGAAGATGTCCGCTTATTCGTCCATGCAACCTGCAGAGGAAATATCATGAGTTAACACGAAGACACTGTGTGGGAGATTCTCGAGAATATGTGCGAGAACTCCATCAATAATGACTCCATGGGCTTATTCGACCGGACTAATGCTCGCGCATCGACGAATCCAAGGGGAGCACATGAGACGCAGGGCCTGTCTGCATCCGTCGACTTGGAATTGATGGCCAGTCGGTTGGACAAGGTCTCTATCATTGAGAAGAAGGTGGATGAGCTGACTCGACATCTGTGACAAGCCACTCTACGCAAAACCCATTTACACAACCACCTTCTGGGAGGGAAGCTGTGCATAACATCTATCACCGATCTTCTCAGGGGATGGACCCGTATCAACCCCCGTCTGGCACTAAGACTGAAGGAAACTCTGATCCAACCTACTCTAGTTGGGGGAACTCTGAACCCTCGTACTCTGACTTTCTTGAGGTCCCTCAGAACTGCGAGGACTTCAACGCCATCAAGAATGACCCATTCTCTAATACATATAACCTTGGATGGCGGAATCATCCCAATTTCCTATGGGCGGGAAATAATCATAATCAAAGACCACCATATCAACCCCATCCACAAGCTCCTCATCCATATCAGCACCTCAGCCTCGGCCCAACCCCATCTATCAATCTGGGCCAACTCAAACAGATCAAATGACTCTTATCCTTCAGACTCTGGCCGACATTCAGAAGACGAATGTGGCTATGCAAAAATAGCATAAGGACAAGATCACAGAGGTTCGCAATCAACTCGCCCAGATGGTGAATTCCTGCCAACCTGGCACACTCCCTTCGCAACCTCTGCCGAATCCGAATAACGTGCCGAACCAGAGGCGTGTTATGAACCCAAATTCAGGCCAAGCCCACATGATTTATCAGGCCTCTTCTGTTCCATCACCCGACGGGATGGAAGCTTCGACGTCATATACGGGATTTCAGCAGTAGCCACCCATTTTACCAACTCCAAGCCAAATCCAGGTAGGACTGAATTATATTACAACCTGTAGTGGCAAAGCAATACAAAACCCACCTTATCCAAGCCACTTTCAGCCTAGTAGTAACCCAAGCCCTAGGATAGTTATCCAGGATACCCCTGTCCCAAATCAAGAACCTTGACCTATTCTAGAGGAACCATCCATGGTTCCATTTCCTGAGGCCTTGACCAAGGGAAAGAGGACAACCAAACCCGTGGCACCTGAGAAGGATCTGGTCAAGCTCTTTGAACAGGTCCATATATACATCCAGTTGATGGATGCGATCCGTCACGTACCGGCTTACACACGATTTCTAAAAGACGTATATACACCCAAGCGTAAGCCGCAAACTAAAAGTGGGAGTCCAATCGTATTGTCAGAGCAAGTCAGCTCTGTAATTTTAAGCAAACTCCCACCTAAGGCAAAAGACCCAGGTACTCCCTAGATTTCCTATACCATTGGTGATACCCAATTTGACAGATCTTTATTAGATCTAGGTGCCTCCATAAACCTAATACCTACATCCCTACTTGACCACCTCGAGGAAACTGAGCTTAAACCTACAGAGGTGACACTACAGTTGGCTGACCGATCTATTAAGTCACATAAAGGAGTTCTTGAAGATGTCATTGTTAGGGTGCAGGATTTCTATTTCCATGTGGATTTTGTAGTCTTGGATATGGATGCTCCAAAAAACCCAAGGGATACACCAATTATACTAGGGAGACCCTTTCTGGCCACTACTAGGGCCAATATAAATTGTGAGGAGGGCCAAATTGAACTGAAATTCAGGAACCAAACACTAAATATTGACATCTTTAAGGCCCGACAAGGGATTAATTGTGGTGTTATAGAACAAATATGTGACATCAAGGTTGTGGTTGACGATCAGTATATTGAGGACAACCTGACTACTTCCGATCAACCACAAGGGATCAAAACCCGTAATCAGAGGAGTCTGAACCTGACCTAGATACACCCGTAACTCCTTCCCTTGCTCCTGACACACACCTCGAACCGCCCGCTACTGCTGATTACCCTGTCCTGGTGTTGTCAACGTTTTTGTGCGGATTTAAAGGCGTATTACGTTGCAGTAGAACCGACAAAACGTTTAAACAAATATAAATAATTTTATTACTCGAACAACTAGAGTATCCGAGGTCGAACACAGGGAGCAAACTCAGTACTTTGTAAAACCCAAGAATACAACTGTTAAATGCAAATATAATTGATTCAAAAAGTTTTAAAAAAGATGTAAAAAAATAGAATTAGACGTCTGATTTATGTATCAGACGTCTTAAATGTGATCTTTCTTTCTCTCGTCCTTCTTCTACTTTGCCTTTCTGATCTCTTTGCAATCTTCCCTTGTCCTTCTTCTTCTTCTCTGCGAAGACTTCTAATCTTTCTGCTTTCCTTCTTCTCTCCTGCGAAGACTTCTTTCTTTCTTCTTCTTCTGTCTTGCTCCTGTTGCCTTCTTCTTCTTCTTTGGCTTGCTTTTCCGTCTTCTACAGCAGCCAAGTCCTTCTCCTGCGATCAGCCTGCCTGCACAGGAGCAAAACCTAACCCTTCTCCCTCTACCCGCGCGTCTCTCTCTCTCTCAAGCAATTCACTCAAACCGCTCTACCAGAGCCACGGTCTCAATCGGGTCGGATCGTACCCGGGACCAGGCGCACCTGCAGGTGTGTGGTGCGCGAGGAGTGCGTAGGTCTAGGTCGGGTCGGATCCGCCAGGTCCGCGTGGTCACAGGCCGCGGACGAGGCGGGTGGGGTCAGTGAGGGACCTCACCCCTGTGCTTACTGAGGCGATAAGAGTAAAACGCAAAAACAACTTATATGGTACCTGACGGTTGCAATCCCACGATGTGGGACTATCTGGTCTCGCCTTCACGCGCGCCTGCAGAAGCCTCGTCGTGCGATTGCCCCGCAGCTGCTGGCTCTGCTAGCGCTCCTTGGCTAGACGCGTTCACCTCGCGACACTCGCGCTAGTATGCAGCACCTGTAGCCTGGAAGACCGGGTGCCTGGAGCTTCGTGGGAGCTTCATCAGAGGTCGTCCATGGCGGCAGCAGCTCAAACCCTGTCCTGCACAAAACGCGCCTCTCGGCCAAATCAGAATAGCTAGAGACCTTCGCCGTGGCACGGCGAAGGCGGTGGGCAGTGCTGCAGGCCGCAGGTCGGCCTAGGCATGCATGCCTAGGTCAACCTGTGGCCGGAGATGGTGGGTTGGTCGGGGGGTGATTGTGGAGGGCTGGAGTGGCAGTGGTAGGGTGGAGTGTGTTCCTGGAGGTGAGGCGGAGCTTTCGAGGTGGTTGGCGAGCCGTGTGGAGGGCTGGAGTGGTGTGGGCGGCTCGCCGGAGTGTGGTCGGAGGCGAAGATGATGGAGGTGGTTAGCGTCTGTCGAAGGTCGATCAAGGGAGATAACAGGGGGAAAAGAGAGAGGAGAGGGTGGAGAACGTATCTGGGGTTATCTGGAGGGAAGGGAGGCGGCGGAGAGGACGGCTCGTGACTGCCGTCGTCGGGGAAGAAAGACCCTGGGGGAGGAAGCGGCGACGAAGATGAGGTCAGGAGCTTGCGCGCAGGGTACAGCGCGCCGCGGGAGGAAGAGGCGGAGAGGACTCTGCTGCTGGTATGGCAGCAGAGTGACGAGAAGGAGGGAAGGCGGTCGCCGGAGCTTGTGGGTCGTTTGGCCGGAGATGGGAGAGAAGAAATTTGGAGGGGATCTCCGTCAAAATCAAGCTTAAGATGAGCGGCCGGGTCCGGGGGGTGTTTTATAGGTGCTGGCCGCTCCTATCAGTGCGTGAAAAACGCGCAATTAGGTCAGCCGGCTCACCGGAGTTGGAAGGAAGAAAGATACCCAAATCTCTCGTGCGTTCGCACGAGAGATTGGGTTCACGCCAGCGAATTTGATTGGCTTTAGAAGGAAGGGAATTCCTCAGAGAATCTCCCTTCCATTTCTGGGAGAGAATCTCTGAGGAATTAGAGAGCAATCTCTCTCAAAACTTCGTCGGAGCTCGGTTCTGCCCTAGCAATGGCGGCAGGACCGGTTTGCAAAGAAGGCGAAGAACCTAGGGGGCTCTCTGCAAGGATATTCAAAAGATAGGGACCTATTTGTGATTTGGGTGTACTAACTTGCAAAGTAGGTCAAGATGACCTCCCCTTAGGTCCAAATTTTGGTACAAACCTAATTTGGACCTAAAGAATCCAATGGTGAAGTTGGATTTTAGGTTTGACCTCGTTTGACTGGAAATTTTGCGTAAAAACCCAAATTAGGTTAATTGAAGAGCTAAGACCCTAATCTAGGTCAAACTAGGTTCCAAAGGCCAAATTAAGTGTTCTAAGCCATAGAGGATGTTTTTCTATGATTTTTAGAGGGTTTGCTTGATTTTTATTCTGACCGGAACCTTGTTAATTTAAGCGGGTCTGTTTTAGGGTTACCAAGTGTCATTTAATTCTTAGATTGCACATAAACCCATTTCTGATTAATTCAACCCACTTTTTATCTTATTTGGACCATTTGACCTATGCTTTGCTTCTGAGAAATCCCGTTTATGTACTGCAATGGTAAAATTGCAGTTTTAACCTTTATTTCATGTTTTCTTCTCAGAGCACTTGTTCCTTCAGTTAAGCCTTCTTCTAGGTTATGTAGGAGCTTTTATCTTCTTTATTGGGTCAAAATGAGCTAGTTATGGCTCATGATGAGGCTCTCATCATACCCCCATGCCTAGCTTTTGCTAGTCCCTTTGCAAAATTTCAAAGTTTTAACTTCCATTCTAGACCCAAAGTGTCCTTAGTTATGATAAGTGCTTCTTTTGTGATTAGGTAGGAATGCCGACAATAGGCCTAGAGGTACTCAAGTACCAACCAAAATCTGGACCTGTTCTGCTTTAGCCTCAGTCCTTCGCAAAGGTTTCTACGGCCCACAAAAACTATCCTAGGGTTTGTTGGACTCTCCGGTTAAAGCACCCGTGCTTGAGACATTTTTAGCCTAAGCTCAGTTTGCAGTGTGTTTTTTTTTTTTTTTTGTAAGAGAGAGATAGAGGATTTATTTGTTTGGAGAGCTTTTCTCTCTCTTTTCTTTTTATTTCTAGCTTCGGATTAGCTTCTCAACACGGTCTGTATCGGATTCCTCGTCCCCATCATCAATCCTCAAGGGTCCCTGGCTTTCGAGATTTCGAGATAATCCCGCCCATGGCAACCCCCGGAACCCTGGCTTTCGAGATTTCGAGATAATCCCGCCCATGGCGTTCCGTGGCCGAATTCAGACCCTGGCGATCGACATTTTGTGATAATGCCACCCATGGTATCTGAACCAGCAGAGTGCTTACATGCCCCTAGTAGGATATTTAAATATCCTAAGAGACAAGCACCGAGGAGACGATATGTTGTTACGCATCTTCGAGGGGAATTTTCTGCCTCTCCGCGCTGGGAACTTGTCCAAATCAACTTGTGTTGATTGGTCGCTCCTAATCTAGGTGACTTTTTCAGAACATTAAACGCTCTTGCGTGTTTTGAATATTTATGCGCACTGAACCAGACTGTGTGTGAATTTGGGTGCTTAGGTTACCGAATCCCGCAAACCGGAGGTCAGTTAACGAGGCCGAATACTTCCTAAGCCTTAGACCTAATACTTAAGCTTCGCATTTTCCTCAACCTCTTGAGGATTATCCGGATTTTAACGGATACGTGAATTTTTAAGCTAAAAATCTAGCCCAAGAGGCCTAAGACCAGCGTTCCCGCTAATCACTTGTTATATCTCCGTAGCACTTTTCTTTTCTTTTTCTTGACTCGGTCTAGAACTTCAGTTAACCCCTTAATCTTTTACTAATGACTTTTTCTTTTTCTTTTCCTTTTGTGCCCCTTTCTTCATTTTTGCTCTTTTTCTCCTCCTTATGATTATATGGCTCACAACATTTCCTCCCTCCCCATTTTTTTTTTTTTGTTCTTTTTGTCATTTTTCTTTCTTTTCCTCCTCTCATTTGTATGACCCTGAATTGTTCCTCCCCTCTATCAAGTCTTTTTTTTTTTTTTTTACGTGAAACCCTTTCTTGATATGAATTTTCTGACATTTTGCACTTTCATACCCCCCCATGCCTAAGATTTGCAATGTCCCCATTGTAAATTAGGTGGGTTCGAATTCAGCTTAGTTCATGTATTAGGACAGGTGTGTGGTGAGTGAATGGGTCGAAGCGACTTGTTGCGAACGATTTCTAATCTCGGGTAGGTATACCTGAGGTGAAGTCGGCTGTTCTAATGGATGAACCCTAAAGTGCAATATGAGTTCCGCATAGCGATGTCAGAAACGGTTTCAGGTTTTTCAAAGAATGACGGGTTGCCTCCCGTTAAGCGCTGAGTTTTACGCCATCGGCTGGGCGCAATGAGCTCAAGAGGAAAGGAGGGTAAAGGATGACTCAGTCAAATCTATATCGGTCATGTCAATGAACGGCTTGAGTCTCTGCCCGTTCACGACAAAGGGTTCAGAATCATGGCTGAGTGGGCTGATTTCAATAGCTCCATTTCCGAAGATTTGGCGGACTAGGTAGGGTCCGACCCACTTGGATCTTAGCTTTCCTGGGAATAGTTTGAGTCAAGCATCAAAGAGTAAAACTTTTTGACCAGGATGAAAGACCTTTCTAGAAATGTGTTTGTCGTGAAAAGCTTTAACCCGTTCTTTGTAAATTCACGAGTTCTCATACGCGTCGTGGCGTAATTCATCAATCTCGCTCATTTGAAATCTTCTGTGGGTTCCAGCCTTAGAAAGGTCGAGATTACAGGTCCGTACTGCCCAATAGGCTTTATGCTCCAATTCGACGGGGAGGTGACATGCCTTCCCGTACACTAGTCTGAAGGGAGACATTCCTAATTGGGTCTTGTGGGCGGTCCTATAGGCCCACAATGCTTCCGGAAGCCGAGAAGACCAATCTTTTCTATCAGGTCGAACAGTAACCTGAAGGATCTTCTTGATCTCTCGGTTAGATAGCTCAGCTAGACCATTAGTTTGGGGGTGGTAAGGAGTAGAGATTTGGTGTGACACCCCGTATTTGATCATCGGTGACCTGAACTAAGCGTTCGTAAAATGGGTCCCTCCGTCGGAAATTATAGCACGCGGAATCCCGAACCTTGAGAAAATATTTTGATGAAGGAATTTTATAACGACTTTATGATTGTTGGTTCGGGTCGGAATGGCTTCTATCCACTTGGAAACATAATAAACTGCGAGTAAAATGTATTCGAAGCCATCCGAGGTAGGAAAGGGTCCCATGAAATCAATCCCCCAAATATCAAAAATTTCGCATACCAAGATCGGCTGTAGAGGCATCATGTCTCTATGGCTCATGTTGCCCAGAGTCTGGCAACGGGAACATGCCTTACAGTGATCGTATGCATCTTTGAAAATTGTGGGCCAGTAGAAACCACACTGGAGGACTTTCGATGTGGTTTTATGTCCCGAAAAATGTCCACCGCATGCCTGGTCATGGCAGAATGAGAGTATGTCTTTGATTTCCACTTCCGTGACGCATCGTCGGATTATCTGATCAGCACCAATGCGGAAGAGATACGGGTCTTCCCATAGGTAATACTTGGCATCGGAACGCAATTTGTCCTTTTTGGCCTTCGACCAATCGGGCGGAATCTAATGTGATGCCAGGTAATTAACAATATCGGCGAACCATGGAAGACTTGTACTGATAGTCAGGAGGTGCTCATCAGGGAAATGTTCTGTAATAGGTCCGGAAGGGTCAATAATTTCAGAAGGAAGGCGGGATAAGTGATCAGCTACCACATTGTGCTTTCCCGCCTTGTCGCGAATCTCGAGGTCAAATTCTTGCAACAGCAAGATCCAGCGGATTAATCGAGGTTTCGCATCCTTCTTGGCCAGGAGATGCCTCACAGCTGTGTGATCCGAGTATATGATAACACGGGAACCCAGAAGGTATGATCTGAATTTTTCCAGGGCAAATACTACGGCCAGCAGCTCTTTCTCAGTAACCGTATAGTTACGCTGAGCCTCATCCAGTGTTTTGCTGGCGTAGTAAATGACCACAGGTTTCCCGTCAATTTTCTGCCCCAAAATCGCTCCTACAGCGAAGTCAGATGCATCGCACATGATCTCAAAGGGTTGAGACCAATCAGGGGACTGTAGGATTGGGGCTTGGGTGACTCGGTCACGTAGGATCTCAAATGCTTGAGTGCATTCCTTGGAAATTTCGAAAGGTACATCCTTGGAGAGAAGATTGGTCAGGGGGCGCGCGATCTTGGAGAAATCAGGGATGAATCGACGGTAGAAATCGACGTGCCCCAAAAAAGATCGGATGTCCTTAATCGAGCTAGGCATAGGGAGCTTGGAAATCAGGTTAACCTTAGCTCGATCCACTTGGATGCCTTTCTCTGAGATTAAATGTCCCAGGACAATTCCCTCAGGCACCATGAAATGGCTCTTTTCCCAGGAAAGAACCAAATTCACCTCGATGCACCGCCTGAGTATATGGACCAAGTGTTGGAGGCAATCGTCAAATGATTGTCCAAAAACTGAAAAGTCATCCATGAAGACTTCCAGATAATCACCTACCATATCTGAGAATATGGCAAGCATGCACCGCTGAAAAGTTGCAGGTGCATTGCAGAGACCGAACGGCATCCTTCGAAATGCATACGTCCCGAAGGGGCAGGTGAATGTGGTCTTTTCTTGGTCCTCTGGATGGATTGCCACCTGATTGTAACCGGAGTACCCGTCAAGAAAGCAGAAGAATCTATTTCCCGCTAGTTTCTCGAGGATCTGATCAATAAACGGTAGTGGGAAATGATCCTTCTTCGTGGAGGAATTTAGTCTTCTGTAATCAATGCAGACTCTCCACGAATTAGCTATTCGGGTAGGAATGACTTCCCCGGTTTCAGTCGTGATGATGGCAAGTCCTGCCTTCTTAGGTACCACTTGTGTTGGACTCACCCAACGACTGTCGGAGATCGGGTAGATGATCCCTGCATCTAACCACTTAATGATCTCCTTTTTCACGACCTCCTGTAGGTTAGGGTTTAGGCGCCTTTGCATTTCTCTTGAAGGTTGTGAGCCTTCTTCTGTGTAGATTCGATGCGTGCAGTATGAAGGGCTTATACCAGTCAAATCATCTAGAGTCCATCCAATGGCTCTACGATGTTGCTGGAGAACAGAAATCAAACGGAGTTCCTGGTCAGGTGTGAGTCGAGAATTGATAATCACAGGAAACATTTGATTTGAATCCAAAAAGACATATTTTAGATGTTCGGGAAGGGGCTTGAGTTCCATGACAGGATTGTCAGCAGCAGCGGGTGGTTCAGGGTTTGTATCGGGAGCAATGGTAGGAGTCATAGGTGTGTCTAGATCGTGTTCGCACTCCTCTGTTAGCGGTTTTTGATTTTCTAGTGGTTGATCAGGAATAATCAGGTTGTCCTCTATATGCAGTTCATCAACCACGGCTTTGACATCACAAATTTCCTCTATAACCCCGCAATTAATCCCTTGTTGGGCCTTGAAAATGTCAATCTTCAGATTTTGATTCCCAAATTTTAATTCTATCTGGCCCTCTTCGCAGTTTATATTGGCCCTAGCAGTGGCCAAAAAGGGTCTCCCTAATATGATTGGTGTGTCCCTTGGGTTCTTAGGTGCATCCATGTCCAGTACTATGAAGTCCACTGGGAAATAAAAATCTCGTACCCTAACAATGACATCCTGGAGTATTCCTTTGGGTGACTTGATGGATCGATCGGCTAACTGCAATGTCACCTCAGTGGGTTTAAGTTCAGATTCTTCAAGGTGGTCAAGGAGGGATGTAGGTATTAAATTTATGGAGGCACCTAGGTCTAGTAGGGCTCTATCAAGTTGGGTTTCACCAATTTTACAAGAAATCAAGGGGGTTCCTGGGTCTTTAGCCTTGGGTGGGAGTTTGCTCAGGATGACAGAGCTGGCTTGCTCTGACAGTACGATCGGATTCCCATCCTTGGTTCGCGGCTTACGTTTAGGTGTACATATGTCTTTCAAGAATCTTGCGTAAGCCGGTATGTGGCGGATTGCATCCATCAACAGGATGTTTATCTGGACCTGTTCAAAGAGCTTGACCAGATCCTCCTCAGGGGCCACAGGTTTGGTTGTCCTTTTTCCTTTGGTCAAGGCCTCAGGAAATGGGATCCTAGCTGGTTCCTCTAGGATAGGTCCAGGTTCTTGATCTGGGACAGTAGTATCTTGGATGACTACCCTAGGGTCTTGGCGATTATCAGGCTTGGAGTGGTTCAGATAATGTGGGTCTTGTGTTGTTTTACCACTACGTGTTGTTACAGAGTTTAATCCAGCCTGACTTTGGTTTGGGTTAGGTAGGAGAGGTGGCTGCTGCTGAAATTCTGCATAAGATGTAGAAGCCTCCATCCCGTCTGGTGATGGAGTAGCAGGGGCCTGATAAATCAAATGTGCGTGGCCTGGATTTGGATTCATAATGCGCCTCTGGGTCGGCACGTTATTTGGGTTGGGCAGAGGTTGCGAAGGAAGGGTGCCAGGTTGGCGAGAATTTGCCATCTGGGCCAGTTGGTTGCGAACCTCTGTGATCTCGTCCTTGTGCTGTTTTTGCATTGCCGCATTCGTCTTTTGAATGTCAGCCAGTGTTTGAAGGATAAGAGTCAGTTGATCCTGATTTTGCCTGGATTGGTAGGTGGGATTGGGCCGAGGCTGAGGCGGCTGATATGGACGAGGAGCTTGTGGGCGGGGTTGATATGGTGGTTTTTGAGAATTTCCCGCCCACTGAAAGTTAGGATGATTTCGCCATCCAGGGTTGTAGGTATTGGAGTATGGGTCATTCTGGATGGCGTTGAGGTCCTCGCAGTTCTGAGGAACCTCAGGAAAGTCAGAATACGAGGGTTCAGAGTTCCCCCAACTCGAGAAGAAGGGATCGGAGGTCACTCCGGTCTGGGAGGTAGACGGGGGTGGATAGGGGCCCATCCCCTTGGCAGGTTGGTGATAGATGTTTTGCACTGTTTCCCTTGCCAGAGGAGGTCGTGCAAAAGAGTTTTGTGCAGAGGTGGCTTGCTGCAAATGTCGAGTTAGCTCGTCCACCTTCTTTTCTATGATAGAGACCTTGTCCAACTGACTGGCCATCAATTCCAGGTCAACAAAAGTGGACAGGTCCTGCGTCTCATGTGTCCCTCTTAGATTCGTCGATGCGCGGGCATTCGTCCTGTCGAATAAGCCCAAGGAGTCATTGTTTATGGAGTTCTCGCACATGTTTTCGAGAATCTCCCACACCGTGTCCTCGTGTTGGCCCATGATGTTTCCTCCACATGTTGCATTGACGATTAGACGAATATCCTCACGGAGTCCCTGGTAAAAAGACTGGACTTGTTCCCACTTAGGAACTCCGTGATGGGGACACTTTCGCATGAGATCTAGGAATCGATCCCAAGCTTCGTGAAGAGGTTCTCCCTGTTGTTGAGTGAAATGAGTGATCTGGTGGCGCAAGGCATTCGTCCGGCCAACAGGGAAGAATTTTTTCAAAAATTCGGACTGTAATTCCTCCCAAGTGTTGATCGGGCGGGTCTGAGTCTGATACCAGTGCGCGGCCTTGTCCAAGAGGGAGAACGAAAACATTTTCATGAGTAGGATATCCCGGTTTTGTACATCTGACCCGAAGGTCTGGGCCAGATGCTTGAGTTGTTTAATGTGTTGGAATGGATCCTCAGAGTTAAGCCCATGGAACTTTGGTATGGCATGAATCATATTGGGCTTTAGATCAGAATCGGGTCCTCCAATTGGGATTCGTAGTCGGGGTTCGATTGCCACCGCAGCGGGATTATAGTGATCTCGCATCATAGGTCGCTGTGGTGGGTTTACAAAGTTCTGAAAGAGATCGTTCAAGCGTTGAAGTTGGTGTTCAAGGTTATTCTCCTCTTCAATGGGTTGTGCCATGATGGGAGAAGAAGGAGAATCAGGGTCTGAATCAGATGAAAGATTTATGTGGTGGGGTTGCTGCACAAACAAGGGCGTCGAGGCTTGGCCTCGGCGAGAATGAATTTCTAGAGGAGGTCTTAAAGGTGGTCTTAAGGACCTCCTACCAAACATGCACCGGAAGATGTGATGAGATTAGAAGGTGCTGGACCCAATCAAGACACCCAAGAATTGTTGGGTGACTATAGAGGTTCGGGGCAGATGGACCCCTGGATCAGAAGATCGTCCACCTGAGAAATACCTGGGCAGCCAGAGAGGGAGAGTCCCGCAAAGACCCCTACACGGTAGAGCGTCCCCACGGGTTACAGGGTTTCCCCCACCCGACCTCTCTTGTCACTGCGGTTCCAGGTAGACCAGAATGGGGATCTTGACCTCTTAAGTCTACCTTTTTTATTTTAAGATCAAGGTGCTTAATGTTCCACTTGAACTTTTAAGTATTTTGAGTGCAAAAAGTGACCTAATATTAAGGTTGGTTGACTCGAGGGATCAACTTCACCTCTTGTTCCTTTGAGAGCTTTTAGGTCCTTCCTTTTATGGTTCAAATGGATTATCAGCCTGATTTGCTTAGGGTTCCTCTTGTATAAATCTTTTCAAACACGGTTTAGGCACACTTCTTTTTGGAAAGTTTGTTTCTTTGTTTTAGAGAAGATGTGTCTCTAAAAACCCTAGCTTTGCAATCCTAACTTGGCTCTAATGGGTCCAATTTAGTTGCCTTAGAAATTAGCACCTAGGGCTCAATCAAGAAAGTTTTAGCCCTAGTTGCCTTAGTTGGATGACAGACAAAAATATGTTGAAATGAAAATCAGGCAACTTGATGAGTTACTAAATATAAGACAGGTAGCCCTAAGTTGATTTCTCTCCTTTTTTTTTTCTTTTTTTTTTTTTAGATTGTGAGAGGGTTAAGGGAGAGGGCTTATGGAGATTACCTGTTCCAGTCTGTTGTGCAGTTGCTATTCTTTCCTTTTTGTTTTGCTTTCCCTGATTGAACACAACAAAAGAGAAGTTAAGTCAGATATTAGATAGAAAAGTTGTACTCAAAAGCTTTAAAAGTGCCCGTTGCTCCCCGGCAACGGAGCCAAAATGTTGTCAACGTTTTTGTGCGGATTTAAAGGCGTATTACGTTGCAGTAGAACCGACAAAACGTTTAAACAAATATAAATAATTTTATTACTCGAACAACTAGAGTATCCGAGGTCGAACACAGGGAGAAAACTCAGTACTTTGTAAAACCCAAGAATACAACTGTTAAATGCAAATATAATTGATTCAAAGAGTTTTAAAAAAGATGTAAAAAAATAGAATTAGACGTCTGATTTATGTATCAGACGTCTTAAATGTGATCTTTCTTTCTCTCGTCCTTCTTCTGCTTTGCCTTTCTGATCTCTTTGCAATCTTCCCTTGTCCTTCTTCTTCTTCTCTGCGAAGACTTCTAATCTTTCTGCTTTCCTTCTTCTCTCCTGCGAAGACTTCTTTCTTTCTTCTTCTTCTGTCTTGCCCCTGTTGCCTTCTTCTTCTTCTTTGGCTTGCTTTTCCGTCTTCTGCAGCGGCCAAGTCCTTCTCCTGCGATCAGCCTGCCTACACAGGAGCAAAACCTAACCCTTCTCCCTCTACCCGCGCATCTCTCTCTCTCTCAAGCAATTCACTCAAACCGCTCTACCAGAGCCACGGTCTCAATCGGGTCGGATCGTACCCGGGACCAGGCGCACCTGCAGGTGTGTGGTGCGCGAGGAGTGCGTAGGTCTAGGTCGGGTCGGATCCGCCAGGTCCGCGTGGTCACAGGCCGCGGACGAGGCGGGTGGGGTCAGTGAGGGACCTCACCCCTGTGCTTACTGAGGCGATAAGAGTAAAACGCAAAAACAACTTATATGGTACCTGACGGTTGCAATCCCACGATGTGGGACTATCTGGTCTCGCCTTCACGTGCGCCTGCAGAAGCCCCATCGTGCGATTGCCCCGCAGCTGCTGGCTCTGCTAGCGCTCCTTGGCTGGACGCGTTCACCTCGCGACACTCGCGCTAGTATGCAGCACCTGTAGCCTAGAAGACCGGGTGCCTGGAGCTTCGTGGGAGCTTCATCAGAGGTCGTCCATGGCGGCAGCAGCTCAAACCCTGTCCTGCACAAAACGCGCCTCTCGGCCAAATCAGAATAGCTAGAGACCTTCGCCGTGGCACGGCGAAGGCGGTGGGCAGTGCTGCAGGCCGCAGGTCAGCCTAGGCGTGCGTGCCTAGGTCAACCTGTGGCCGGAGATGGTGGGTTGGTCGGGGGGTGATTGTGGAGGGCTGGAGTGGCAGTGGTAGGGTGGAGTGTGTTCCTGGAGGTGAGGCGGAGCTTTCGAGGTGGTTGGCGAGCCGTGTGGAGGGCTGGAGTGGTGTGGGCGGCTCGCCGGAGTGTGGTCGGAGGCGAAGATGATGGAGGTGGTTAGCGTCTGTCGAAGGTCGATCAAGGGAGATAACAGGGGGAAAAGAGAGAGGAGAGGGTGGAGAACGTATCTGGGGTTGTCTGGAGGGAAGGGAGGCGGCGGAGAGGACGGCTCGTGACTACCGTCGTCGGGGAAGAAAGACCCTGGGGGAGGAAGCGGCGACGAAGATGAGGTCAGGAGCTTGCGCGCAGGGTACAGCGTGCCGCGGGAGGAAGAGGCGGAGAGGACTCTGTTGCTGGTATGGCAGCAGAGTGACGAGAATGAGGGAAGGCGGTCGCCAGAGCTTGTGGGTCGTTTGGCCGGAGATGGGAGAGAAGAAATTTGGAGGGGATCTCCGTCAAAATCAAGCTTAAGATGAGCGGCCGGGTCCGGGGGGTGTTTTATAGGTGCTGGCCGCTCCTATCAGTGCGTGAAAAACGCGCAATTAGGTCAGCCGGCTCGCCGGAGTTGGAAGGAAGAAAGATACCCAAATCTCTCGTGCGTTCGCACGAGAGATTGGGTTCACGCCAGCGAATTTGATTGGCTTTAGAAGGAAGGGAATTCCTCAGAGAATCTCCCTTCCATTTCTGGGAGAGAATCTCTGAGGAATTAGAGAGCAATCTCTCTCGAAACTTCGTCGGAGCTCGGTTCTGCCCTAGCAATGGCGGCAGGACCGGTTTGCAAAGAAGGCGAAGAACCTAGGGGGCTGTCTGCAAGGATATTCAAAAGATAGGGACCTATTTGTGATTTGGGCGTACTAACTTGCAAAGTAGGTCAAGATGACCTCCCCTTAGGTCCAAATTTTGGTACAAACCTAATTTGGACCTAAAGAATCCAATGGTGAAGTTGGATTTTAGGTTTGACCTCGTTTGACTGGACATTTTGCGTAAAAACCCAAATTAGGTTAATTGAAGAGCTAAGACCCTAATCTAGGTCAAACTAGGTTCCAAAGGCCAAATTAAGTGTTCTAAACCATAGAGGATGTTTTTCTATGATTTTTAGAGGGTTTGCTTGATTTTTATTCTGACCGTAACCTTGTTAATTTAAGCGGGTCTGTTTTAGGGTTACCAAGTGTCATTTAATTCTTAAATTGCACATAAACCCATTTCTGATTAATTCAACCCACTTTTTATCTTATTTGGACCATTTGACCTATGCTTTGCTTCTGAGAAATCCCGTTTATGTACTGCAATGGTAAAATTGCAGTTTTAACCTTTATTTCATGTTTTCTTCTCAGAGCACTTGTTCCTTCAGTTAAGCCTTCTTCTAGGTTATGTAGGAGCTTTTATCTTCTTTATTGGGTCAAAATGAGCTAGTTATGGCTCATGATGAGGCTCTCATCACCTGGAACTCAAGCCTCTTCCTGACCATCTTAAATATGTCTTTTTGGGTTCCAATCAAATGTTTCCTATGATTATCAACTCTAGATACACACCTAATCAGGAATCTCGTCTGATTACTGTTCTCCAGCAACATCGAAGAGCCATCGGAAGGACTCTCGATGATTTGACTGGTATCAGCCCCTTTTACTGCACACACCATATCTACACCGAAGTGGGCACACGACCTTCCCGTGAAATATAGAGACATCTGAATCCTAATCTGCAGGAGGTCATGAAAAGGGAGATCATCAAGTGGTTAGATGCAGGGATCATCTACCCGATCTCCGACAGTCAGTGGGTGAGTCCAACCCAGGTTGTGCCTAAAAAGGCAGGACTCACCGTGATCACGACTGAAATCAGAGAAGTCATACAGACCAATGTGGCGAATTCATGGAGAGTCTGCATTGATTACAAAAGGCTCAATTCCTCCACAAAGAACGATCATTTCCCACTACCATTTATTGATCAGATCCTCGAGAAACTAGTGGGAAATAAGTTCTTCTGCTTTTCAGATGAATACTCCAGTTATAACCAGGTGGCAATCCATCCTGAGGACCAAGAAAAGACCACTTTCACCTACCCCTTCTTAACATACGCGTTCTGAAGGATGTCGTTCGGTCTCTGCAATGCACCCGCTACTTTTCAGCGGTGAATGCTTGCCATATTCCCAGATATGGTAGGTGATTATCTGGAAGTCTTCATGGATGCCTTTTTAGTATTTGGAGAATCATTTGACGATTGCCTCCTGCAGTTGGTCCAAATCCTCAGGCGATGCATTGACGTGAATCTGGTTCTTTCCTGGGAAAAGTGCCATTTCATGGTGCCTGAAGGAATTGTCCTGGGACATCTCATATCAGAAAAGGGCATCCAGGTAGATCGAGACAAGGTGAACTTGACTTCCAAACTCCCTATGCCTAGTTCGATCAAGGACATCTGATCTTTTCTAGGGCACGTCGGTTTCTACCGTCGATTCATTCCTGATTTCTCAAAGATCGCACACCCCCTGACCACTCTGCTATCTAAGGATGTTCCTTTCGAAATCTCCAAGGAATGCACTCAAGCATTTAAAATCATCCGTGATCGAGTTACCCAAGCTCCGATCCTACAGTCTCCTGATTGGTCTCAACAGTTTGAGATCATGTGCGATGCATCTGATTTCGCTGTAGGAGCGGTACTTGGGAAGAAAATTGTCGGGAAACCCGTGGTCATTTACTACGCTAGCAAAACACTTGACGAGGCTCAGCATAACTACATAGTTACTGAGAAAGAGTTGCTAGCCATAGTATTTTCCCTAGAAAAATTCAGATCATATCTCCTGGGTTCCCATGTTATCATTTACTCGGATCACACAGCTGTAAGGCATCTCCTTGCGAAAAAGGACGTGAAACCTCGATTAATCTGCTGGATCTTGCTATTGCAAGAGTTTGACCTCAAGATTCATGATAAAGCGGGAAAAAAGAACGTCGTAGCTGATCACTTGTCCCACCTTCCTTTTGAGATCATCGACCCTTCCGGACCCATTACAGAATATTTTCCTAATGAGCACCTCCTAACTATCAGTACAAGGCTTCCATGGTTCGCTGATATAGTAAACTACTTGGCATCACATCAGATCCCGTCCGATTGGCCGAAGGCCAAGAAGGACAAATTGCTTTCCGATGCCAAGTATTACTTATGGGAAGACCCGTATCTTTTCCGCATCGGTGTTGATCAAATCATTCGACGATGTGTCGCGGAAGTAGAAATTCAGGACAAATTATCTTTCTGCCATGACCAGGCATGCCATGGACATTTCTCAAGTCATAAAACCGTAACAAAAGTCCTCCAATGTGGCTTCTATTGGCTCACAATTTTCAAAGATGCATACAATCATTGTAGGGCATGCACTCGTTTCCAGACCTTCGGCAACATGAGCCATCGTGATATGATGCCCTTACAGTCGATTCTTGTATGCAAAATCTTCGACGTATGGGGGATTGATTTTATGGGACCCTTTCTTATTTCGGACGGCTTCGAGTACATTCTACTCGCTGTTGACTACGTGTCCAAATGGATCAAAGCCATTCCGACCTGAACCAATGGTCATAAGGTGGTTATAAAATTGATTCATCATAACATCTTTTCGTGGTTCGGGATTCCACGTGCTATAATCTCTGATGGAGGGACGCATTTCACTAATGCTCAGTTCAGGTCACTAATGACCAAATACGGGGTGTCACACCGAATCTTTACTCCTTACCATCCCCAAACTAATGGTCTAGCTGAGCTATCAAATCGGGAGATTAAGAAAATCCTCCAGGTCACTGTTAGACCTGACAGGAAAGATTGGTCATCCTGACTTTTGGAAGCTTTGTGGGCTTATAGGATCGCCCACAAAACCCAATTAGGTATGTCTCCCTTTAGATTGGTGTACAGGAAGGTATGTCACCTCCCCATCGAATTGGAGCACAAGGCCTATTGGGTAGTACAGAACTGCAACCTAGATCTTTCAAAGGTAGGAACTCACAGAAAGCTTCAAATGAGCAAGATCGATGAATTACACCACGACACGTATGAGAACTCACAAATTTACAAAGAGCGGGTTAAGGCCTTTCACGACAAGCACATATCCAGAAAGATCTTCCATCCTGGTCAAAAAGTCCTACTCTTTGATGCCAAGCTTAAACTGTTCCCAGGAAAACTACGATCAAAATGGATCGGACCATACCTCATCCAACGAATCTTCGAAAATGGAGCCATCGAGATCAGTCCACTCAGCTATGATTCAGAACCTTTCGTTGTGAACAGTCAGAGACTCAAACCGTTCATTAACCTGACCGATACAAATTTGGCTGAGATATCCTTTACACTCCATTCTCCTTGAGCTCATTGCACCCAGCCGATGGCATAAAACTCAGCACTTAACAGGAGGCAACCCGTCATTTTTGAAAAACCTGAAACCTTTCTTGACATTCCAACGCTGAATTCATATTGGACTTTAGGGTTCATCCATTAGAACAGCTAACCCCACCTCAGGTACCCGTACCTGAGTTTTGAAATCGTTCGCAACAGTCACCTCGACCCATTCGCCCACCCAAAACCTGTTCTAATGAATGATCTAAGCTGAACTCAAACCCACCTAATTTACAATGGGGACATTGCAAATCGTAGGCATGGGGGGGTATGAAAGTGCAAAATGCCGTGAAAACTCATCTCACAAGAAAAGCTTTCAACAAAAAATTCACATATCCTAAAAACACCAAAAAAATGAAAAATTTTCTTGAAAAAGAATAAAAAAATTCTGAGGAGAGTGAAAATTTTGAGGTCATACAAATCATGAGGAGAAAAAGGGAAAAGTGAAAAATGTCAAAAAAAAAAAGGAACACAAAATGAAAAGAAAAAGAAGAGATAGTCATTAAGAAATTAAGGGATTAACTGAGTTCTAGACCATATCAAGAAAAAGAAAATGAAAGGAAAAAAGTGCTAAAGAGACACAAAAGATATTAGAAAGAACGCTAATCTTAGGCCTCTTAGCCTAGACTCCTAGGCTTAAAAATTCAAGTATTCACTAAGATCTGAATAGTCCTCAAGAGGTTAGGGAAAAAGCGAAGCTTAAGTATTAGGTCTAAGGCTTAGGGAGTATTCAACCTCATTAACTGACCTCTGGTTTGCAGGACTTGATAACCTAAGCACCCCAATCCATACACAGTCTAGTTCAGTGCGCATAAGTATCAAAATCACGCAAATGCATTTAAGTTGTTCTGAAAATGTCGCCTAGATTAGGAGCGGCCAATCAACACAAGTTGATTTGGACGAGTACCCAACGTGGAGAGGCAGGAAATTCCCCTCAAAGATGCACAATAACATATCATCTCCTCTGTGCTTGTCTCCTAGGATATTCACATATCCTACTAGAGGCATGTAAGCACACTGTGCTGGTTCAGACGCCATGGGCGGCATTATCATGAAATGTCAATTGCCAGGGTCTGGATTTAGCTACAAAACATCATGGGTGGGACTATCTCGAAATCTCGAAAGCCAGGGTTCTGGGGGTTGCCATGGGTGGTGCTATCATGAAGCATTGATTACCAGGGACCCTTCGAGGATTGATGATGGGGACTAGGAATCTGATACAGACCGTGTTGAGAAGCCAACCCAAAGCTAGAAATAAAAATAAAAAGTGAGAGAAAACTCTCCGAACAAAGAAAATCCTCTGTTTCTCTCTTATAAAATTGCACTGCAAACTAAACCAAGGCTAAAATATGTTACAAGCACGGGTGCTTGAACCGCAGAGTCCGACGAACCTTAGGATAGTTCTTGTGGGCCTTAAAAACCTTCGTGGTGGACTGAGGCTAAAGCTGGTTAGGTCTAGATCTTGGTTGGTACTTGAGTACCTCTAAGCCTATTATCAGCATTCTAACCTAATCAAAAGAATAAAAGCACTCATCATAGTTTTTAAACAATCAAAGAACTCATGGTCTATAATCGAAGTTAAAACCTTAAAATTTTGCTAAGGGACTAGCAAAAGCTAGGCATGGGGGTATGATGGGAACACCATCATGAGCCCTAACTAGCTCATTTTGACCCATAAAAGAGAACAAAAGCTCCTACATAACCAACTGAAGGTTCTAATTCACTAAATAACCTTTCTGAAATAAAAGCAAGAAACAAGGGGTAAAACTGTAATTTTACCATTGCAGTGCAACAATGGGTTTTCTCATGAGCTAAACACAGGTCAAATGGTCTTAACAAGATAAAAAGTGGGTTGGTTCAAACAGAAAAGGGTTCGTGTGAATTCTAGGAATTAAATGACATCCTATAACCCTAAAATAGACCCACCTGATTTAACAAGGTTATGGTCAGGATAAAATTCACTGAAACCCTCTAAAAATCATATAAAAATATTATCTAGGATTTAGAACCTTTAATTTGGCCATTGAAACCTATTTTGACCTAAAATGGGGTCTCTGATAAGTGTTTGCCCTAAATTAGGTTTTTACGTAAATTGCCTAGTCAAACGCGGTCAAACCCAAAATCAAACCTCACCATTGGATTTCTTAGGTTCAAATTAGGTTTTTGCCAAAATTTGGACCTAAGGGAAATTCATCTTGACCTACTTTGCAAATATGTCTAGCCCAATTACATTTCTACCCCTATCTTTCAAAAACCCTTACATTTGACCCATTAGCTTCTTCTTCGTTCTTTGCAATTAGGTTCCTCTGCCATTATAGCAGAGGGAATCCTACTCTAGCAAGCTTGCAAGGGTGATTCCTCCCTGATCTCTCAGAGAATCCCCTTCAAAATTGAAAAGGAGATTCTTTGAGAAATCTCCTCCAGTGTGAACCCAATTAGAAGCCTTATTTGGTACCCAATCTCTCATGCAAACGCATGAGAGATTTGGGTCTCTCTCCAGTTTCCATTTCCGTCGACCTTGCCATGCTTGGAAGCTTGGCTTCTGATGAGAACCTCATCATGAGCCATAACTAGCTCATTTTGACCTAATACAAAGGATAAAAGCTCCTACATATCTCAAGGAAAGGCTTAACTCAGAGAATCCTGAGTTTGAGAAGAAAACAAGTCATAAGGGGTAAAAATGCAATTTTACCAGTATAATCTGCATACAGGGTAATTCAGGGCCCAAACATAGGTCAAAGCAGCTTAATAAGAATAAGAGTGGGATGAAATGATCTACCAAGGGCTACAGCAATTCCAAGAAACTAAATGATAATCTGTAACCCTAAAACAACCTACTTCAATTCACAAGGTTCGAGGCAAAGTAAAAATAGAATAAACCCTCTAAAATTCATAGAAAAATAATCTCCAGGGTTTAGAACCTTCAATTTGGCCTTCAGAACCCTTTTTGACCTACATTGAGAACCATGCCCAATTAATAACTTAATTTGGGTTTTTGCGCAAATTGACCGATCAAACAAGGTTTAATATGGAAATGAAATTCACCATCAGATTCCTTAGGTCCTAATTAGCCATGTATAAAAACTTGAGCCTAAGAAGAAACCTCCTTGACCGACTTTACACTTTGGTCCTCATATATTTACTCTTTGGCCCTCAACTTTTGAACCCTCGCATTTTGGCCCCTAACTCTCCTTCGTTCTTTGCAATCAGGTCCCTCCTGCAAAACCTGCCAGCACCATGCTCTGGCGACCTTGCGCGGAGCATGGCGCCGCGCAGGGTGAGGTGGGGGACCTGGCAAGTAAACCGGGGGTGCCCTGCGTCGTCAACCGTCGCAGGGACACCCCCCTGGTCGTTGTAACCCACCATACCGGCCGTGCGAACGCACGGACGGTATGGGTTCTTGTTTCCGACCATCCTCCAGCGAGGGAGACACGTCGTCTCCCTCCGCCTTCCTCCCTGTTTGATCCCTATAAATACCCCCCGTTGCTCCACCGACCGGGGCAGCCTGGATCTGACGGAGAAAATCCCCAACTTTCCTCTCTTCTTCCTCCGGCAGACGCTCACCAGCTCCGGCGGTTTCCTCCCCCTCCACCTCTTCGCTCTGCCGCAATACCAGCAGCAGAGACTTCCTCCCCTGCTCTTCCCGCGCCACGCCGCACCCAGCTGGCGCCTCTCCGGCTCTCTGCTCGCCGCCGCCCCTTTCCCTGAGCATCGTCTTCTCCGGCGACAGTCGATACGACTGTCGCCCTGTTCCTCCCCCTTCGTCCCTGCAAGTAAGCTAGAGCTACTCCCCTTCTTCTCCTCTTTCTTTTCCTCACTGTCTTTTATTTGATTAAACCCTCGACCGCTCCTGTTCACCCTCACCTTCTCCGCCTCCGGCCATCCTCCGGCGAGCCGCTCCCATCACCTCAGCGACCCACACGGCTCGCCGACCACCGCAGGACCTCCGCCTCCTCACCCTGATCAACCCCCGCCCTGCCACTTCCCCCACATCACCCTCTGCAACCCCACCGAACAGACCCATCCTCCGACCCACAGTCCGACCTAGGGCAGCCCTCGCACGCCGCCCCGCGCCTCGCCACCACCCACACGAGCTTCGCCGCACCCTGGCGAAGCTCCTGGCACTTTCTGATTAGGCCGAGAGGCCGTTTTCTTGTGAACAGGCCACCCGACCTCCGCCGCCATTGCCGCGCAGGAGGAACTGCTTCCGCCTGCAGCTACAGGCGCCCCACGCTCAGCGCCACGCCCAGATTCAACTCCCAGGCCTTGCAAGGCATTTTGGCAAAACACCAGGTTCGCAGCTAAGGCAGAAAGCTTCACGTGACGCCGCAATCTCCTGCTGACTTCCCCGCTGCAGGCGCGCAATTGAGGTGGGACATTTAGTCCCACCTCGGAAACGCCTGAAGAGTTGCAGCGACATAAGATGCAAAAGTGCTGAAGGCTTACTGCCTCAGCACACGGGGTGAGGTCCCCTTCACCCGCCCGGTTACCCGGTCTCGTCCGCGCTCACGCCCCGCGGACCTGACCCGACCCGACCCGACTTAAGACTGACCTGCACTCCTCGCCCACCACGCACGCCGGTGGGTCTGGACCCGGGCCTGACCCGAACCCGGTTACCCGGCAGCTCTGGGAGAGCTTTCCCAAGAGTGGTTTCAGAGAGAGAGAGAGACGCGGGGGGGGAAGGGTAGAGTAGGTTTTGCCTCTGACGAAAAACTCTGAAGTGTGCAGGCACAGGCGAAGAAGAAGACCCGCGGAAGAAGAAGGAAGCTGACTGTAGCAACAGGTAGTTAAGTCGTCTGATTTGGAAATCAGACGACGGCCTGAAGGGAAAAGAAGGAAGGAGGGGTGACGTCCCTGGCTGAGAAAGAAAAGAAGAAGCTGACACTTAGCCGCAGTGAGGAGAAACAAGAAGAAACTCTAAAGAAGAGGCTGAGCAAGGCAGAAGAAGAGGAAAGGCTGCAGAGAAGAAGTACAGCAGAGCCAAGGAAGAAGAAACCTTCACAGAAGAGACTGCAGAAAAAGAAGAAGAGAGGCCAAGACAGAAACCAAGGAAGAAGAAGAAGGAGATCTGAAGAAAGAAAGAGGAGCATCACCTCTGCTGAACAAAGAAGAAGTAGGAGATCTGAAGAAAGAAAGAAAGAAAGAAGAACATCACGAGGAGAAAACAAAGAGAACAACAAATTCTTTCCCTCTCTCCTTCTTTATTTTGTAAAAGAAACATGTATATCTCTAGAATACAACTTGCTCCCTGAGTTCGACCTCGGGAACTCTTTTATTTTCCGAGTAAAAAATTTATATATTTGAAATGTTGGTAATAACCGGCTATACTACAACGTTATAACAAACTAAAACCCGGTTATCCCGAAGCCAAGCGTTTCATTTTGGCGCCGTTGCCGGGGAGCAACGGCTATTCTAGAGGTAAACATTCCTGTTTCTTTTAATTTCTGATAATCTCCTCTCTTTTGTACAGCTATAGGAACTCAAGAAGACAAGCAACCACACGACAACCACTCTGAAGACAGGTAAATTTTTCCTCTCACTATTAACCCCTAAACTCTAAAGAGGAAGAAAAGAAAAGAACAAGCAATATAGGGCTAACCTGTCTTCCATACTTAGTAACCATAAAGAGTTGCATGTTTTCAACTCATCACTCCTGCACACTATTAAGGGTATTTAAGGGCTAACACATTCTTGCTTGAGCCCTAATTGCCCAACAAAGAGTTAAATGGACCAAGTAGAGCCAACATAAGGTCAAACATTAGGATTTCAGTAGAGACACACCCCTTAATCAAGAATTGAGGAAATCCAAAAGAGGTGTGCCCAAGCCATTGATTGAAAATAATTAACAAGAAAAATCCTAAACAATTGGCTCTCTCTAAACACTTGAACCCTAAAAGACAGGACCTAAAAGCTCTTAAAGAAAACAAGAGGTAAAGTTGACCCCTTGGGTCAACCAACCTTAAATTAGGTCACTCTTTGCACTTAAAAGACTAAAGTTCAAGTGAAAACCTTAAGCACCCTGATCTTAAAATTGGTAGACTTAAGAGGTCAAGATCCCCATTCTGGTCTACCTGGAACCGCAGTGACAAGAGAGGTCGGGTGGGGGAAACCCTGTAACTCGTGGGGACGCTCTACCGTGTAGGGGTCTTCGCGGGACTCTCCCTCTCTGGCTGCCCAGGTAATTCTCAGGTGGACGATCTTTCTGATCAAGGGGTCCATCTGCCCTGTACCTCTATAGTCACCCAACACATTTTTGGGTGCCTTGATTGGGTCCAGCACCTTCTAACTTACCTCTCCCAACTGTGCATGTACGGAAGGAGGTCCCTAGGACCACCCTTAAGACCTCCATTAGAAATTCACTCTCGTCAAGGCCAAGCCTCGACGCCCGTGTTTGTGCAGCAACACCCTCACATTATTCTCTCTTCTGATTCAGAACCAAGTTCTTCTTCCTCCCCCATCATGGCTCAGCCAGTTGAGGAAGAAAATAATCTGGAACACCAACTCCAGCGACTCAATGACCTCTTCCAAAACTTCGTGCACCCACCACAGCGTCCTATGATGCGGGACCACTACAATCCTGCTGCGGTGGCCATTGAGCCTCGAGTCAGAATCCCAACTGGAGGACCTGATTCCGAACTAAAGCCCAACATGATTCATGCTATACCTAAATTCCATGGGCTTAATTCTGAAGATCCCTTCCAGCACATCAAACAGCTAAAGCATCTGGCCCACACTTTTGGATCAGATGCGCAAAATCGGGATATTCTTCTCATGAAGATGTTCTCCTTTTCTCTTATGGACAAGGCCGCCCATTGGTATCAAACTCAGACCTGGCCGATCAACACTTGGGAAGAACTTCAATCTGAATTTTTGAAAAAGTTTTTTCCCGTTGGTCGGACCAACGCCTTGCGCCATCAGATTACACACTTCACTCAACAATCAGGAGAACCTCTCCATGAGGCATGGGATCGTTTTCAGGATCTCATGAGAAAGTGCCCCCATCACGGAGTTCCTAAATGGGAACAAGTCCAATCTTTTTACCAGGGACTCCGTGAGGACATCCGCCTTTTCGTCAATGCAACTTGCGGAGGAAACATCATGGGTCAACATGAAGACACCGTATGGGAGATTCTCGAAAACATGTGCGAGAACTCCATCAACAATGACTCCATGGGATTATTCGACAGGACGAATACCCGCGCAGCGACGAATCTTAAGGGAGCACATGAGACGCAGGGCCTGTCCGCATCAGTCGACCTGGAATTAATGGCCAGTCGATTGGACAAGGTCTCAATCATTGAAAAGAAGGTGGATGAGCTGACTCAGCACTTGCAACGAGCCACCTCTGCGCGTAACTCCTTTGCACAACCTCCTTCCACACAGGAGACTGTGCAAAACATCCTCCACCGATCCTCCCCTGGGATGGATCCATATCCATCCCCATCTGATTCTTGGACTGGAAGATCATCCGATCCTTTCTACACCAGCCGGGGGAACTCCATTCCTCCTTTCCCTGATTCTCAGGAGGTTCCTCAGACCTGCGAGGACCTCAACGCCATCCAGAACGACCCATTCTCCAACACTTACAACCCTGGATGGCGAAACCATCCCAATTTTCAGTGGGCGGAAAATTCCCAAACCCAAAGACCACCTTTTCAGTCCCGCCCACAGCCCTCTCATCACTACCAGCCGCCTCAGCCTCGGCCCAACCCTACTTATCCATCAGGGCCAAATCAAGATCAAATGTCCTTAATCCTTCAGACTCTGGCTGACATTCAAAAATCGAATGCGGCTATTCAAAAACAGCACAAGGATGAGCTTACAGAAGTTAAAACTCAACTGGCCCAGTTGGCAAATTCTCGCCAACCAGGCACACTCCCTTCCCAACCTCTTCCTAACCCAAATAACGTGCCAACCCAGAAGCGCGTTATGAATCCAAATTTAGGCCACGCCCAATGGATTTATCAGGCTCCTACTGCTCCATCTCCAGACGAGATGGAAGCCTCAACTTCTTGTGCGGGATTTCAGCAGCAGCCACCCCTCCTACCAAACCCAAACCAAAATCAGGCCGGATTAAATTCTGTAACAACACGTAGTGGTAAGACAACTCAAGACCCGCATTATCCAAACCACTCCCAGCCTGATAACCATGACCCTAGGATAGTTATCCAAGGTACCGCTGTTCCAGATCCACAACCTGAACCTATCCTAGAAGAACCAACCAAGATCCCGTTTCCCGAGGCCCTGACCAAGGGAAAGAAGACCACCAAACCCGTGGCCCCTGAGGAGGACCTGGTCAAGCTCTTTGAGCAGGTCCACATAAACATCCCCTTGATGGATGCAATCCGCCACGTACCAGCTTACGCACGATTTCTAAAGAATATATGTACACCCCAGCGTAAGCCGCGAACCAAGGGAGGGAGCCCAATTGTTCTGTCAGAGCAAGCCAGCTCTGTAATCCTTAGTAGACTCCCACCCAAGGCAAAAGATCCTGGAACTCCCCTGATCTCCTGTAAGATAGGTGGTACCCAATTTGATAGAGCATTGTTAGACTTGGGTGCATCTATAAATCTGATACCCACATCCTTACTTGACCATCTAGAAGAATCTGAGCTGAAACCAACCGAGGTGACATTACAATTAGCAGATCGATCTATAAAGTCACCAAAAGGGATTCTCGAGGATGTTATCGTGAGAGTGCGGGATTTCTATTTTCCAGTGGACTTTATAGTCTTAGACATGGATGCACCTGAGAACCCTAGGGATACACCAATCATTCTAGGGAGACCTTTCTTGGCTACTGCTAGAGCCAACATCAGCTGTGAGGAGGGCCAAATAGAGCTTAAGTTTGGAGATCAAACACTGAAAATTGATATATTTAAGGCCCAACAAGGAATTAATTGCGGCGTCATCGAGCAAATTTGTGACATCAAGACTTTGGTTGATGAATCACACCTCCAGAATGACTTGAGTATGCCTCATCAACCACAGAAGGATCTTGACCCGCAAACAGAGGAGTCAAATCCAGATGTGAACAACCCAGTAACTCCCACCCTTGAATCTCACATCTATACTGAACCACCCGCTGCTGCTGAAAACCCCATCCTCGAACTGAAACCCCTTCCTGCTCACTTAAAATACGTCTTTTTGGGTTCTAATCAGACCCTTCCTGTGATCATCAATTCCAACCTCAGTCCTGAACAGGAATCCCGTCTGATTGTTGTCCTCCAGCAACATCGCAGAGCCATCGGATGGACTCTCGATGATTTGACTGGAATAAGTCCCTCTTATTGTACTCATCATATCTATTCAGAAGAGGGCACACGACCTTCTCGTGAAATGCAGAGACGCTTAAACCCCAATCTGCAGGAGGTCGTGAAAAAGGAGATCATCAAGTGGTTAGATGCCGGAATCATCTACCCGATCTCCGATAGTCGTTGGGTGAGCCCAATTCAGGTCGTGCCCAAGAAGGCAGGACTCACCACTATAACGACTGAGACCGGAGAAATCATTCCTACCCGTTTAGCCAACTCATGGAGAGTCTGTATAGATTACCGTCGACTAAATTCCTCCACGAAGAAGGATCATTTCCCACTACCCTTCATTGATCAAATTCTCGAAAAACTAGCGGGAAATAGGTTCTTCTGCTTTCTTGACGGGTACTCCGGTTATAACCAGGTGGCAATCCATCCTGAGGACCAAGAAAAGACCACGTTCACCTGCCCCTTCGGAACATACGCTTTCCGAAGGATGCCTTTCGGTCTTTGCAATGCACCCGCTACTTTTCAGCGATGCATGCTTGCCATATTCTCAGATATGGTAGGTGATTATCTGGAAGTCTTCATGGATGACTTTTCAGTTTTCGGAGCATCATTCGACGATTGCCTCCAACACTTGGTCCAGATACTCAGGCGGTGCATCGATGTGAATTTGTTTCTTTCCTGGGAAAAGAGCCATTTCATGGTGCCTGAGGGAATTGTCCTGGGACACTCAATTTCGGAGAAAGGTATCCAAGTGGATCGAGCTAAGGTTAATCTGATTTCTCACCTTCCTATGCCTAGCTCGATCAGGGACATCCGATCCTTTTTAGGGCATGTCAGTTTTATCGACGATTTATCCCTGATTTTTCAAAAATCGCACGCCCCCTGACCACTCTTCTCTCCAAGGATGTTCCCTTCGAAATCTCCAAGGAATGCACTCAAGCATTTGAAATCCTGCGTGACCGAGTCACCCAAGCCCCGATCCTACAGTCCCCTGATTGGTCTCAACCCTTTGAGATCATGTGTGATGCATCCGACTTCGCTGTAGGAGCGGTTTTGGGGCAGAAAAATGACAAGAAACCTGTGGTCATTTACTACGCCAGCAAAACACTCGATGAGGCTCAGCGTAACTATACGGCTACTGAGAAAGAGCTGCTAGCTGTAGTATTTGCCCTAGAGAAGTTCAGATCGTACCTTCTGGGTTCCCATGTCATCATATACTCGGATCACACGGCTGTGAGGCATCTCCTTGCAAAGAAGGACGCGAAACCTAGATTGATCCGATGGATCTTGCTGTTGCAAGAATTTGACCTTGAGATTCGCGACAAAGCGGGAAAACAAAACGTGGTAGCTGATCACTTGTCCCGTCTTCCTTCTGAAATATTTGACCCTTCCGGACCCATCACTGAGCATTTTCCCGATGAGCACCTGCTGACTATTGGTACTAGCCTTCCATGGTTTGCTAATATTGTAAATTACTTGGCATCTCATCAGACCCCGTCCGATTGGCCGAAGGCCAAGAAAGACAAATTACGCTCCGATGCCAAGTATTACATTTGGGAAGACCCGTACCTCTTCCGCATAGGTGCCGATCAGATCATCCGGAGATGTGTCCCGGAAGGGGAAGTCAACAATATCCTCTCTTTCTGCCATGACCAGGCATGCGGTGGCCATTTTGCCGGGCATAAAACCTCATCAAAAGTCCTCCAGTGCGGCTTTTACTGGCCCACACTGTTCAAAGACGCATACAGTCATTGCAAGGCATGCAGTCGTTGCCAGACTTTGGGCAACATGAGCCATCGCGACATGATGCCTATGCAACCGATTCTAGTATGCGAAATCTTTGATGTTTGGGGGATTGATTTTATGGGCCCCTTTCCTGTTTCGGATGGTTTCGAATACATTCTGTTGGCTGTGGACTACGTGTCCAAATGGATCGAAGCCATACCGACCCGAACCTGTGATCACAAAATCGTTCTCAAATTCATTCATCAACACATTTTCTCAAGGTTCGGGATTCCTCGTGCAATAATCTCTGATGGGGGGACCCATTTCACAAATGCTCAGTTTAGGTCACTGATGACCAAATACGGGGTGTCTCACCGAATCTCTACTCCTTACCACCCCCAAACTAATGGTCTAGCTGAGCTGTCTAATCGGGAGATCAAAAAAATCCTGCAAGTCACTGTTCGACCTGACAGGAAGGACTGGTCGTCCCGACTTCCGGAAGCATTGTGGGCCTATAGGACCGCCCACAAGACCCAATTAGGCATGTCTCCCTTTAGACTGGTGTACGGAAAGGCATGCCACCTTCCCGTCGAACTGGAGCATAAAGCCTATTGGGCAGTACGGAACTGTAATCTAGATCTTTCCAAGGCTGGGACCCACAGAAAATTCCAAATCAGCGAGATCGATGAATTACGCATAGACGCGTACGAGAACTCGCAAATCTACAAGGAGCGGGTTAAAGCCTTCCACGACAAACACATCTCGAGAAAGATCTTTCATCCTGGTCAAAAGGTCCTACTCTTTGATGCCCGACTCAAACTCTTCCCAGGAAAACTGAGATCTAAGTGGGTCGGACCATATTTGGTCCGACAGGTTTTTGGAAATGGAGCAATCGAAATCAGTCCACTCAGCCACGATTCTGAACCTTTCATCGTGAACGGTCAGAGACTCAAGCCGTTCATTGATGTAACTTCTACTAATTTGGCTGAGGCATCTTATACCCTCCTTTCCCCTTGAGCTTATTGCGCCCAGCCGATGGCGTAAAACTCAGCGCTTAACGGGAGGCAGCCCGTCATTCTCTTTGAAAACCTGAAACTTGTTCTGACAGCTTTTTTTTTTTTGCACTTGAAGTTCACACTTTAGGGCAGCCAACTCCACCTCAGGTGCTTGCATCTGAGACTCATCAAAACAGCTATCCTAATGTATGAACTTAGTTGAATAAAAACCCCTAGGTTACAATGAGGACATTGCAAATCTTAGGCATGGGGGGGTAGGAAAGTACAAAAACTTGTAAGAAAAGGTTTCAAACAAAAAAATTCACATATGCCAAAAACACCATAAAAATTAAAAAATTTTCGAAAAAGAATAAGAGGAAAAGAGGAGAAGGAAATTTTGTGAAGGAGAAGAAAAACAAAATGAAAAAGGAGCACAAAATTATAAGAAAAGGTGATAGTCATTAGTAAGGAACTAAGGAATTAACCTAAGTTCTAGACCTCATTCAAGAAAATAACTGAAAAGTGCACAATGAGATTAGTAAGAATGCAAACCTTAGGCATTCTTGAATAGACTCTTAGTACCCATTAAGATCTGGACACTCCTCAAGAGGTTGAGGAAAATGAAAAGCTGAAGTATTAGGTCTAAGGCTTAGGGAGTATTCGGCCTCGTTAACTAATTTTTGGTTTACGGGACTCAGTAACCTAAGCACCCTAACCTCACACACAGCCTGGTTCAGTAAGCGTAAAAATCAGAATCACGCAGAAGCGTCGCAAAAATCTGAAAAGATCACCTAGAATAGGAGCGGCCGATCAACACAAGATTGATTTGGACGAGTTCCCAGCGCGGAGAGGCGGGAAATCCCCTCGAAGATGCGTAACAAAATATCATCTCCTCGGTGCTTGTCTCTTAGGATATTTACATATCCTACTGGGGGCATGTAAGCACTCTACTGGTTCAGATTCCATGGATGGCATTATCTCGAAGTGTCAATTGCCAGGGTCTGGATTCGGCCACGGAATACCATGGATGGGATTATCTCGAAATCTCAATAGCCAGGGTTCCGAGGGTTGCCATGGGCGGTGCTATCTCGAAGCATCGATCGCCAGGAACCCTTGAGGATTGATGATGGGAGCAAGGAATCTGATACAGACCGTGTTGAAAAGCCAATCCTAGGCTAGAACTAAAAAGAAAAAGAGAGAGAAAACTCTCCAAACAGAAAAACTTTCTATCTCTCTCTTACAAAACGCACTGCGAACTGAGCCGGGACTAAAATCATTTCAAGCACGGGTGCTTTAACCACGAAGTCCAATAAACCTTAGGTTAGTTCTTGTGGGCCTTAAAAACCTTTGCTAAAAGACTGAGGCTAAGGCTAGACAGATTTGGATCTTGATTAGTACTAGAGTACCTTTTAGGCCTATGGTCAGCATTCTAACCTAATCTATGCTCAAATAAAAAAGGCACTTATCTAAAACTATTAAAAACTTCATGGTCTAGAACAAGGGTTGAAACCTTAAGTTTTTTGCTAAGGGACTAGCAAAAGCTAGGCATGGGGGTATGATGAGAACCTCATCATGAGCCATAACTAGCTCATTTTGACCTAATACAAAGGATAAAAGCTCCTACATATCTCAAGGAAAGGCTTAACTCAGAGAATCTTGAGTTTGAGAAGAAAACAAGTCATAAGGGGTAAAAATGCAATTTTACCAGTATAATCTGCATACAGGGTAATTCAGGGCCCAAACATAGGTCAAAGCAGCTTAATAAGAATAAGAGTGGGATGAAATGATCTAGCAAGGGCTACAGCAATTCCAAGAAACTAAATGATAATCTGTAACCCTAAAACAACCCACTTCAATTCACAAGGTTCGAGGTAAAGTAAAAATAGAATAAACCCTCTAAAATTCATAGAAAAATAATCTCCAGGGTTTAGAACCTTCAATTTGGCCTTCAGAACCCTTTTTGACCTACATTGAGAACCATGCCCAATTAATAACTTAATTTGGGTTTTTGCGCAAATTGACCGGTCAAACAAGGTTTAATATGGAAATGAAATTCACCATCAGATTCCTTAGGTCCTAATTAGCCATGTATAAAAACTTGAGCCTAAGAAGAAACCTCCTTGACCGACTTTACACTTTGGTCCTCATATATTTACTCTTTGGCCCTCAACTTTTGAACCCTCGCATTTTGGCCCCTAACTCTCCTTCGTTCTTTGCAATCAGGTCCCTCCTGCAAAACCTGCCAGCACCATGCTCCGGCGACCTTGCGCGGAGCATGGCGCCGCGCAGGGTGAGGTGGGGGACCTGGCAAGTAAACCGGGGGTGCCCTGCGTCGTCAGCCGTCGCAGGGACACCCCCCTGGTCGTTGTAACCCACCATACCGGCCGTGCGAACGCACGGACGGTATGGGTTCTTGTTTCCGGCCATCCTCCGGCGAGGGAGACACGTCGTCTCCCTCCGCCTTCCTCCCTGTTTGATCCCTATAAATACCCCCCGTTGCTCCACCGACCGGGGCAGCCTGGATCTGACGGAGAAAATCCCCAACTTTCCTCTCTTCTTCCTCCGGCAGACGCTCACCAGCTCCGGCGGTTTCCTCCCCCTCCACCTCTTCGCTCTGCTGCAATACCAGCAGCAGAGACTTCCTCCCCTGCTCTTCCCGCGCCACGCCGCACCCAGCTGGCGCCTCTCCGGCTCTCTGCTCGCCGCCGCCCCTTTCCCTGAGCATCGTCTTCTCCGGCGACAGTCGATACGACTGTCGCCCTGTTCCTCCCCCTTCGTCCCTGCAAGTAAGCTAGAGCTACTCCCCTTCTTCTCCTCTTTCTTTTCCTCACTGTCTTTTATTTGATTAAACCCTCGACCGCTCCTGTTCACCCTCACCTTCTCCGCCTCCGGCCATCCTCCGGCGAGCCGCTCCCATCACCTCAGCGACCCACACGGCTCGCCGACCACCGCAGGACCTCCGCCTCCTCACCCTGATCAACCCCCGCCCTGCCACTTCCCCCACATCACCCTCTGCAACCCCACCGAACAGACCCATCCTCCGACCCACAGTCCGACCTAGGGCAGCCCTCGCACGCCGCCCCGCGCCTCGCCACCACCCACACGAGCTTCGCCGCACCCTGGCGAAGCTCCTGGCACTTTCTGATTAGGCCGAGAGGCCGTTTTCTTGTGAACAGGCCACCCGACCTCCGCCGCCATTGCCGCGCAGGAGGAACTGCTTCTGCCTGCAGCTACAGGCGCGCCACACTCAGCGCCACGCCCAGATTCAACTCCCAGGCCTTGCAAGGCGTTTTGGCAAAACACCAGGTTCGTAGCTAAGGCAGAAAGCTTCGCGTGACGCCGCAATCTCCTGCTGACTTCCCCGCTGCGGGCGCGCAATTGAGGTGGGACATTTAGTCCCACCTCGGAAACGCCTAAAGAGTCGCAGCGACATAAGATGCAAAAGTGCTGAAGGCTTACTGCCTCAGCACACGGGGTGAGGTCCCCTTCACCCGCCCGGTTACCCGGTCTCGTCCGCGCTCACGCCCCGCGGACCTGACCCGACCCGACCCGACTTAAGACTGACCTGCACTCCTCACCCACCACGCACGCCGGTGGGTCTGGACCCGGGCCTGACCCGAACCCGGTTACCCGGCAGCTCTGGGAGAGCTTTCCCAAGAGTGGTTTCAGAGAGAGAGAGAGACGCGGGGGGGGAAGGGTAGAGTAGGTTTTGCCTCTGACGAAAAACTCTGAAGTGTGCAGGCACAGGCGAAGAAGAAGACCCGCGGAAGAAGAAGGAAGCTGACTGTAGCAACAGGTAGTTAAGTCGTCTGATTTGGAAATCAGACGACGGCCTGAAGGGAAAAGAAGGAAGGAGGGGTGACGTCCCTGGCTGAGAAAGAAAAGAAGAAGCTGACACTTAGCCACAGTGAGGAGAAACAAGAAGAAACTCTAAAGAAGAGGCTGAGCAAGGCAGAAGAAGAGGAAAGGCTGCAGAGAAGAAGTACAGCAGAGCCAAGGAAGAAGAAACCTTCACAGAAGAGACTGCAGAAAAAGAAGAAGAGAGGCCAAGACAGAAACCAAGGAAGAAGAAGAAGGAGATCTGAAGAAAGAAAGAGGAGCATCACCTCTGCAGAACAAAGAAGAAGTAGGAGATCTGAAGAAAGAAAGAAAGAAAGAAGAACATCACGAGGAGAAAACAAAGAGAACAACAAATTCTTTCCCTCTCTCCTTCTTTATTTTGTAAAAGAAACATGTATATCTCTAGAATACAACTTGCTCCCTGAGTTCGACCTCGGGAACTCTTTTATTTTCCGAGTAAAAAATTTATATATTTGAAATGTTGGTAATAACCGGCTATACTACAACGTTATAACAAACTAAAACCCGGTTATCCCGAAGCCAAGCGTTTCAGCTTCCAAGCACAAACTCAACCTCCAAGGCCTATTTAAGAGACCCTAACTCGCCCCACATCTCCCAAGCTTAAATTTAGCCGAAGAAACCCCTCAATTTCATCTCTCCTCCTTCGGCCGATCTGCTCATCAAGCTCCGACAACTTCTCCCACTCTCCCTTGTCGCTTAGACACAATACCGGTGGTAGGTTCCTCTTCCTCTCCCTCATTTGTGTCGCGCATCACTCGCTAACGCTCCTACATCCCCTTTGTCCTCGCCGACCACCCTCACTGAGCACCTTTGTCTCCAACGTTGGCGATACGAGCCAACCGCCATCCCTGCCTCCCGCTCAGCCTCTTCACTCCCAGATAAGTCCTCTCACCCTCTACTCTATTTTTCCCTCTTTATTTCCCTTGAACGACCACTACCGCACTCCACCACCATCATCCCCTTCACCTCCGGCCACCACTCAGGCAAGTTCGCTCCGCCTCCACAGACCACCTCCCTCCTCACCGACCAGTCCATAAGCACCACCCCGCCTCACTGATCATAACCCCCCACTCGCAACACTCCGCCACTCACCCAGAAGCGCCCCCGACCATACCCACACACACGGCCGCAGTGTGCCCTAGGCACGCTACCTCAGGCGATCCCATGCCACACTGACCTCCTCTACATGTTCTCCGCACGTTGGCGAAGTTCCCTGAGCTTTTTAACATGGCCACGAGGCTTTTTGTGTGATTTCAGGTTTAGGGGTTCGCCGCCATTGATGCACAGCAGAAAGCTTGCTTCCAAGCTTCTCTAGGCCGTGCCCACTCCAGGATCCAGTCCTAGGCTGCGCAGGGCACCCTCGCAAACATCCCAAGTGATAAATTGAAGCCAGGAGCCATCACTGCTGCTACAATGGAGCGACGCCCCTCTGCTACAGGCATGCGTGAAAGAGGTGGGAAGATAGTCCCACCTCGGAAACATCTGGAGTGCCAAAGCTGCATAAATTGATTTTATGTATTGGGCTGATTCCCTCCAACTCACAGGGTGAGGTCCCCTCTCACCCGACCTGACACCTCATCCACGATCACCCCTCGTGGACCTAGTGACCCGACCCGACCGCACACCTCGCCCACCACAGCACGCCGGTGGGCCTAGTCCCGGGCACGTATCTGACCCGATTACCCGAGAAGTGGCTTTGGGAGAGCGAAACTAAGAGAGAAAGGAGAGAAGAGAGCTCGCGCGGGTAGGGGTAGGTTTTGCTCTGCAGAGGAAGGAGAAGACAAGGTCGAAAAGGAAGCTAAGGGCTGAAGCCAAGGAAGAAGAAGGAGGAAGCCGAAGTCAGAAGCTAAGGAAGGAGAAGGACTGCAGTAGAGAGAAGAAGGAAAAGGCTAAGGCAGAAGAAGTAGCTGAAGGAAAGTGCAAGGAAGGTAGAGAAAGAAAGAAAAGAGAAGGAAGAAGAAGCTAAAGGCTGCCGAGACAGAGAAGGCAGAGGAAGAGAAGGCTAAGGCAAGGAAGCTGCAGCCAAAATCAGAAGAGGAAGAAAGAAGAAGCCAAAGAAGAAGAATAAGGAAAGTGCCACCAAAGAACAGGAGAAGAAACAAAGAAGAAAGAGTCAAGCACTCTAGCATCAACATTTTAAGGTGTCTAATTCACAAATCAGACGTCCAATTTTGTGCTTTATTCATACATTGGTTCCTTCAGTGCCTTACATTTATTCCTATCTTTTTGCACTATAACATTGATTTTATTGCATATTATATTCTTTCAAATTCTGAAGTTGTGATCTTGATTTCTAAACCCTAATTTGCTCCCTGTGTTCGATCTCAGACTTTCAAATTCGAGTAATAAATTGTATTTGTTTTGAACGCTTTTTCGACTGTACTACAACGTGATTTTTTAAAAACTTGATCAAGCGTCCCCTTAACAATAGGACAACTAATAAACCTCCAATCTCATCTGTCACGTAGCTAAAGCCAGGAAGAGCTGCCTATACAGGTATGTTAAAATTGTTGAACCCCAACTATACTGTCCTAGAACATCTAAATCCTCTAGGAGTGGTAAGAACATTAGAGAGACATGAGATCCTGACTTGTCTGCAAAAAGTATGCCACCAAGGAGACGTAATATGTATGCCCGTGCATATTGTTGTACTATCTTGTCATCTGCATCAGGTGGCAATTGTTGGAAGTTATCAGCAAGCCATGTCATGAGAACTCTCGAACCCGTAATATGCTTCCCTTCTGGTGTTTGTCTGAGCAAACATCCACACAGTGCTAGCCAACTCTCCAATGTGGTAACACGAGTTACAACTATCCCATCTACAGCTAGGCCAGTAATCACCGCTATGTCCTCCAAAGTAAGGGTCATCTCCCCATGCCTCATGTGAAGCGTGTGAGTCTCATGTCTCCATCTATCTATGAGGGCAGTAATAAGGTGCCAATCAACCTGGACAAACTCAAGCTCATGTATACCTCCAAATCCAGCCCTTTGTACATAATCAACCACTCTCGAATCAACTGGATCACCACATAAGATGCACTCTCGACGTCTGCATCTCAACCATGTAGAGTCTTACAATTGAAAATAGCACTATTAGTTATTCATAAAATAAATATTTGACAATTATTGTGACTTTTTTTCCCTACATCTCCACTCTCCCAAACACTACGAGATCGATGGCTATCCTGCAGTCTCAATACACTCCTATCATCAGGTCCTGACTCCATCTATAAATAGTAGAGAAAACTTAAGTTGCAAAAAAGGAATAATGTTAAGTTCACAGAGAAAGCTTATTTCAAGTCTTAATGTATAAAACTTAAAAAGAATGGCATTTGGATAGAATGTCAAGGCTTAATGTGTAAACCTAATAGCTAATGGGGGAAAAACATAAAGTTAAAGACTAAACTAAGATGTTGCAGTATGGAAATGTACAATATGTTATTCTTAAAGAAATTTAAAAGTCATCCACCAAAACCTCAACTAGTCCACCATCTTCCATCTCACTGAACTATTAAAGGCAACTTACTCCCACACCAAACATTTAGAAATTAGTTTTTAGGAGCAACCTTTACTCAGCAGTTCATGTTAGTTCATGAAATGAGGTTATATGCATAAATATAAACATCGACGAAATAAAAATAATTTAAGTTTGCATTTTGTACCTCTAATTTGGCAAATCTTTCAGTTATGTCTAAGTTATCTACAAATCTCACATTTATTTTTATTTGTGCTTCTGTGACGTGCCAAAGATTGTACAATAGGTGTAGAAGATTGTGCAGTAGGCATGGAGAACTGACTTGCTTGTGTAGGAGGTGGACACCTACAAATGTTGTGTCCAAGTTGGTTATAACCAGTACAAATATTCTACCCTCTTGGCTCTATAATATCCATTTCATTATGTATTCTACTCGATCTTGGTCAACTTCTTTCACATCTTTAGCTTTCATGAGGTATTATTAGTGGAAGTGAACAAGGTTCCCATGTCTCTTTGTTTCCATATGCATAGAATCTCCCATAGTACAATTTAAACTATTGTTCCCATGTATACCACTCTCTAATAAATTGTTCGAGATGCACATTTCTATGGGAAAGGACTGCACATGCATGTGAACATGGACTTCTATATATCTGCCATTTGTCACAAGAACATGTACAATCATGAAGATTTACTTCATGCTTTTCGCCATCCTTTTCTCCATAATCTGTATGTCGCTGACCGGTAACAACCTTGTAATGTAGATGAGGCTGTCCGTGACATGTAGATATGTAATGCCACCCCAATGCTGAAGTTTTTTCTGAGCATACTTCGTTAGCCTCTCATATCTCAATATTACCGTAGGTGCTTCCTCACGTCTCTCATCAAAATATGACACACAATTGTAAAATGTCTTCTCAACTAATGCAGCCCTAGGTAAACACCCTACGTCTTTCAGCATGGCATTGTAACTTTCTCTTACATTGGTTGTCATGTACCCAAATTGATAACCACCATCAAATGCTAACGTCCACTTCTGGGGTGGGCATCCATGTTCATCGAACCACTTTGGTGCCTCTTCATTAATGTCCTTCACTTTCTCCATACATCTTTGAAATTTAATTGGTGATGCCTGCAATGATGCTCATGTCACCAACTTTTTCAATGTAGAATTCTTATGGGTCACATTAAAGTTACTTGCAACATGTCCTGAACAAAACCTCCATATAGCAAAGGGAGGTTGCAACCCAACATAATCATTAGTTGCTGCCACCAAAATCCCTCCATGACGATCTGAAATCAAACATACGAGTCCTTCATGAACTCTAATTACGTGATTGCGAAGGTGCATAAGGAACCACCCTCACGTGTCCGTTGCCTCCTCTGTGATGATTGCAAAAGCTAATGGTACAAAATGGTTATCACCATCCATATTACACGCAATCGGTAACTTTTGCTTATACTTTCCATACAAAAATATCCTATCAATGCTAATCACTGAGCGACAGTACTTGAATGCTTCAATACATGATCCGAATGCCCAAAAAGCTCCCACAAGATGTTCCTTGGTAGGATCCTCATATGATGTCACATGTGCAATATCAATAAAGGTGCTTGGATTTCTGTCCCTTATAGCGTGAAGTATTGTAAGTCATTATACAACGCCTTCCAATCACTGTACACAAGCTTGATAACCTTCCTTCTCACAACCCAAACTCTCCTTCGTGTCACCTAGCAGCCATGATTATATTTTAAGACTGTATTCAAATGTGAGATCTTTACAATTGAAGAATCTCTAACATAATTAACTATCAAATGTGCAAGGAAATTACAATCCAATTGAGGATGATCCTGATTTTTTCTTGTATCAAGGCAAGTATGTGATCCCTCAAGAATTCCAATCACAAATTGTACATCAATTTTTCGTCAATGTGCCCGTAATCTCCATTTGCAAACATTATTGCATTCCGTACAAATCACAGACCAAATTGATTTTGATGATTCATGAGCAATGAAATCATATTTATTCTTGATGTGATAATTTTTCACAACGGATATCACATCTTCCGTTCTTGGAAACAACATTCCTTTCGTTAATTCATTTCTTAGGCTTATATTGTCGCCTAGCATGCTTTCATTTTCTTCCCAAGAGCAATATGTTTCTCCACCATTCATGATAAATGCTAGTTTATCATCTCTTATGCCCTAAAACTGATTTAGCTCTTAGGGTTTTAACTCCGCAAATAGGTTTTTAGGCTGCATTTAGGCATTTGATAACACTGCACAAAGGGGTGATAATTATGTTGAATATGGCCCATCTTAAGAATAAAAGGCACAACATAAGTAGAATGGGAGCATTGCATGCATCATGTACCAAGATTGCTTATAAAACTGTATTAATGGCCATTTATGTAAGCATTTGTCAAAGGAGGCCTCAGATGAGCAATCGGACCGCACGGATAGATTCAGAACGACGAACGGAGTCCAACGGACTCAAGATCGGCCAAATCCGACATCCGGAGCTCCTACAATAGGCCCAAGAAGTTCTGACCATTGATCTGGAGATCAACGGCCCATATTGCGCCACGTCAGCCCCCTCTCCACCGCACACCGCCCCTTCATCCAGCCGAGATCAGATCTCAGCCGTCGATCTTCGATCGAACTGCCTAGACTCGCGCGCCCGCCCGCAGTCGCCGCGACAAAGCGCGGGCATGGCGCAATGATTAGCGTGCACGTCAGCACGTAAGCGACGTGGGTTCAAGCCACGCTAAGCCTGAAATTGAAGATGGAGGTTGCGCGCGATGAAATTAGGCCGCCCGATCAATAGGGGCGGTCGAGATTTCGCCACGCGGCGCAACCACAGCTCATGGGTGCCCACACGTGCGTGCATGCCGGGGATAATGCTCGTGCACACGCGCGCCCGAGGCGCGATCCCAGCGCAGCCGAGGAGAGATCTTAGCCGTCCGATCTTCGATCGGACGGCTCTCACGCAGCAGCTACGGATCGCACGAGAAGAAGAAACAAGGCGGGCAGCTGACCGACGGCTGGAGGGCTTCACCGACGCTTTTGGGAGTGGTTATAGCGACGCTTTCGATGTCACTAAAGCCCCTTCTTTTAGGAAGCCCCTAAACCTATTTAAACCCCCTCCAACCACTCATTCAAGGCATTCACTCCCCTTGCAACTACTCCACCCCTCTCTTAGCTAGCTTTAGGCCCTCTTGTAATCGCCAGAGACGACGAGCCGCCGACGAAGCCACCTCCACCGCCGTGGTTGCCTCATCGCTCTCCACCCTCTCTCTCTCTCTCTTTTAAGCTTTCCGTTACTTTTGTTTGAAGCATGTATTTAATGTTGTAAGCTATGAACTACAAGTACATGATTAATGAAGATATTTTCCGTTCAATTGTCACTTTAATTTTCGTTCAAGTTGCATGATCAAACAAGGAACATTCTAACCCTAATCTCTCTCTCTATCTCTCTCGCTTTTCAAAGCCGCATCCTTCGCAAGCAAAACTCCGCACTTTCCGTGACAAGTGATAAGCAAAAATCCGATTTTCACGCCTCCCTGAGACCGACACTCGGACTCACCTCCGTTTACTTATTTTAAAACTGACATTGCAAGTGTGACTATAACGACACTCCTTAACACACACGCACAACGACACGTCAGTTTTTGGCACCGTTGCCGGGGAGGCAACGGATTTGTTTTATCACCTCCATTCCACATTCATTCTCACATTGTCTAATGCCCTATCTTCTTTTTTACTTGATGGTTGCAAGAATTCGGCGCGTGGATGGCGAAGCAACGCATCCCACGACGGTAGCAAGGGAGTAGGCACTACGAGGATCGATAGTGAGTAATCTTTCTCTCATGATTGTTTGCTTGCGTGAAAAAAACTAAAAAAAATTGTAAAAACTGAAAAAAATTGGCATGGTGTATGATTGCTTGACCCACCTCCTTAACACATCACCCCACAAAAAAATGTACACTCTAGCATTCTGAATAAATTCTTGGAGTGCTCTTTTCTTTTTCTTGAGTGGTGTTTGCGAAGCCACCGTGAGTTGACCTGGGCCGCACCACTCAACCCTAAAACTGAATCATCTAATAGAAGCTGCATGATCATTAGGATGAGTACATTAGGGTTTCAGAGCCTCTACAGAATAAAAAGGAAATCTACTTTCACCGAGTTGTGTGCAGAACTTGACGTGCGCACTGAAACTTGTTTGAAAACATTAAGACATGTCAACCGTAAAAAGTACTAAAGGATGAAACACTAAAAGACACCACATCTTAACAAATCATTGCTTGAAAACCATGTTTTGCTAGAAGCACACACCTTGAAAGAGGAAAATTAAGAGGCACCACCCCAATCAACGCCTCATCACATAACCCTAAGCACAAGCACTATCCTAGCCCTTTAAAACTGAGTAGACGTGCCCTAGGTAGGATTGAGTTAAGTCTCAAAAGGTGAGGTTTTGTTCGCTAAGCACTTGGCTTTCATTCCCTTGGTAGAATCTGGTGACTAGGCTGCGGGGCAGTGTCAAACAACCGCGGTTGTGGGGTCTATGGAACCGGAGGTGCAAGCCAAAGGAAGAACCTTCCCTGCAATCCCCTCGTAATCAACCTGGACAGATTAGCCTTGAGAAGGGGAGTCCAATGCTTACGGGCTTAATCACCCTTTGTGAGATTTCTAGGTCTCCTAAGGAATAAACCATAAGGACTAGGCTTGTGTAATTGATTGAAACACATTTCTCGCATCTGTCGCCCTCCGCATCCCCTCCTGTTCTTCTCTAGTGTATGCACGGGAGACTCTCACTGCATCCCGAGTTGTGTGTTTTGGGGCAGGAATCTAGGCGATGTAATTCTGTTAACATGGCTGAACGTAGGGTAGATGAGGCTGAAGATCAACCCCCACCAGATGCTATGGCCATCATCCAAGCTCAAATTAATGCTAACCACCGGCTTCAGCAACAACAAATCCACACCATCATGCAAGCCATACAACGGTTACAGAACCCACAAGAACAACCACCACCACCTTTCCAAGACATACCAGGGTAACCACCACTTGATTTACCGCCATTTCAGGATCAGCCGAGGCCCCTCCACGATTTCTATAATCCTTCTGCTATTAGAGTCGAGCCACACCTTAGGATCCCCGAAGGGGGAGATGATTTTGAGCTAAAATCGAATGTCTTAAGTTTGATCCAGAGCCACTTTCATGGAAGCTCAAATGAGGACCCCTTTCAGCACCTAGAGGATCTCAACCGCATAGCGTGAACTGTGAAACCTAGGAACATTAGCCTTGACATTATTCTAATCAAGATGTTTCCCTTCTCATTAAGAGACAAGACTTCTCATTGGCTTAGAACCCTAAGTAGACCCATCACCACCTAGGAAAAACTGAGGCATGCATTTTTAAAGAAATTCTTCCCTATAGGAAAGACCAATGCCCTCAGAAGAGCTATCACTACCTTTACACTCCAGGGCGGGAAACAATTTCATGAGGCGTGGGAAAGATTTAATGAACTTTTGAGGAAATGCCCACACCACGAAGTTCCAAGGTGGCAATTGGCCCAGATCTTCTACCACGGTCTGGACAGCAACCTATGGCACTTCGTCGATGCCTCATGCGGGGGAAACTTCCTGAACAAAGACGAGGAGAGCGCGTTTGAGCTCTTTGAGTCTATGAGCAAGCATTCGCTCAACAATGCCTCCATGAACCAGTTTAATAGGTCTAGTCAACCCCATGGCGGGATTTATGAGGTGCAAGCAAATTCTGGAATGGTTGACATGGACATCATTGCCAAGAAATTGGATCGAGTGGAATTGGTGGACAAAAAGATTGATGAGCTACTGAACCAGACCAGGAACCCCTTGCTGACTTTCTCCCTAGCAAAGGGAGCACATAATGTTGACCTGGTCCAGCCCTTCACCCAACTGAACCTAGAACAACCCCTGACCACGTTCCAGGGAGGGACCTTTGCTCCCTCAACCCTTGATTACTCCCTTCCCTCTCCATCAACATCGGCTATCCTTGAAGATGTGCAAGCTGTCCAAGGTTATGCGAAACCAGACCCTTTCTCCAACACTTACAACACAGGCTGGCGCAACCACCCCAACTTTGGTTGGACAAACCAGAAACCACTGCAATTCCAAAACCAGCCCAAGCCAAACCAGCAGCCACCCTTGCCCCCTATCAGCAAGGACCACCAGTTAGACCCCAATATAATCAGAATAGGGTGGCCCCTCCCCCACAAAACCAAATGGATACCCTAATAAAGATGATGGCTGACATGAACCAGAAACATCAAGAGGAAATTGCCTTGGTAAAGGGACAGTTAAGCCAACTCTTGGACTGCAAACAACAAGGATCCCTACCATCCCAACCACAACCGAACCCGCGAAACATAATTAACAGAGGCCCCAATTCGCAAGGGTTCCAAAATAACCCCGGGCAGGCTCACATGGTTCAGCCAGCCCCGCAAACACCACCTGGGTTTGGTGCTTCTTCGTCCTTGTCTTCTCAAGGATCAACCCATGGCCCCAATGCCTCTACGAATGCGGTGACCTTGAGAAGCGGAACCAAAACCTAGGATCCCAAATGGCCAACTCTCCCCGAGACTTCACCCGCTGAAATACCCGACTCAGAAGAGGCGCCAACCAAGGACCCAGACATGGAACCAATCCACATCTAGACACCCTACCCTGAGGCCTTGGAAACAATCAAGAAAAAGAAGAATGTTGTGGAAACTGAGCTGTTGGAAATCTTTAAGCAAGTACAGATCAATATTCTACTCCTTGAAGCCGTCAAACACATCCCTACTTATGCCAAGTTTTTAAAGGATGCCTGTACACCCAAGCGTAAGCCAAGACCTCAAGCACCTAGGAAGGTTGTGCTCTCTGAACAAGCAAGTTTCGTAATATCAAACAACCTTCCACTTAAGCGAACTGACCCAGGAGCGCCCCTGATTTCCTGCAATATCAGGGACATGACGTTTGATAGAGCGCTCCTGGACCTAGGTGCTTCTATCAATCTGATTCCAACAACCCTGTACCACCAATTTGGTTTTGAGGAGCTGACACCAACCCCTGTCACCATCCAACTGGCTGATAGATCAGTGAAAACCCCGAAGGGGGTTGTCGAGGACGTGATTGTACGGGTCAGGGACTTCTATTTCCCGGTCGACTTTTTGGTGCTCGACATGGAAGTTCCTGAAAAATTACAGAATGCACCCATAATTTTAGGCAGACCTTTCTTAGCAACGGCTAAAGCAAACATTGATTGCGAACGGGATGTATGGAAATCGCCTTCAGGGATAGGAAAATGCAATTGGACATCTTCCAGGTGACAAAGTCTTTTGATTGCGATTGCATTGAGGAACATGATCCCGTGGAAACTCTAATCGAGGAATGCCTCACCCTCAGTTCTGTATCAGACCACCAAACCCGTACTGACTGTTCTGACCCATCACCATCATTACCCGTGGACCTCTGTAAGGACGAATACCATCACACGACACCATTTGAGGAGATTGATGTTGATCAACTCCCGCCCTTTCCATTCCCATCGACTGTGGTTCCACCCGCACCTGAACTTAAACCATTGCCCGAGAATCTCAAGTACATCTTCTTGGGACCTGACCAGACCTTCCCAGTGATTATTAATTCTCATCTAACCAAGGATCAGGAACTCAGGTTGACTGCGACCCTTTCAGAACATCGGGCCGCCATTGGTTGGACCATTTCGGATTTAAAAGGAATTAGCCCCACCTATTTCACCCATAAGATTTACCTGGAGGATGGGACCCGACCTTCCCGCCAGATGCAGAGATGTTTAAACCCAAACATGTGGGAGGTCGTTAAAAAAGAAATTATCAAGTGGCTTGATGCCGACATCATCTACCCTATCTCCGATAGCCCTTGGGTGAGCCCCACTCAAGTGGTTCCAAAGAAAGCTGGGCTCACCATTGTCACCAATGATCGTGGCGAATCCATCCCCACCCGCACCACCACCGCATGGCGGGTGTGCATTTATTATAGGAAGCTTAATGAAGCCACTAAGAAGGATCATTTCCCCTTTCCATTCATTGACCAAATCCTTGAAAGATTGGCAGGGCAGAAGTATTTTTGCTTCCTGGATGGATATTCAGGATATAACCAAGTCGCAATTGTTCCGGAAGATCAGGAAAAGACCACATTCACTTGCCCGTATGGCACGTTTGCATTCCGTCGAATGCCGTTCGGGTTATGCAACTCACCTATGACCTTCCAGCGTTGCATGCTAGCCATTTTTTCAGAAATGGTGGGTGAATACTTGGAGGTCTTTATGGATGATTTCTCTGTATTCGGGAATTCATTCGACCATTGTTTGAGCAACTTGGAGAAAATCCTGAAACGATGTATCAAGGTTAACCTGGTGTTAAGTTGGGAAAAGAGCCATTTTATGGTTCAAGAAGGAATTGTCCTCAGTCACATCAAATCGCATAAGGGCATCGAGGTAGATCGGGCTAAGGTTAATTTAATTTCCAAACTTCCTCCACATAGTTCGGTCCGATAGATTCGCTCCTTCTTAGGACATGTTGGCTTCTACCGAAGGTTCATTAAAGACTTTTCCAAGCTTTCCAAACCCTTGACCGACCTTCTAGCTAATGACGCCATATTCCACATGTCTCCTGATTGCATCCAGGCTTATCAAACCCTCCGGGACTTAGTCTCCACCGCACCTATACTTCAACCCCCAGACTGGTCCCAGGACTTTGAGATTATGTGTGATGCATCAGATTTTGCCATAGGTGCTAGCCTGGGAAAAAGGCAAGACAAGAAGCCCGTGGTGATCTACTACTTAAGCAAAACGTTGGACGAGGCCCAACGTAATTATACTGTCACAGAGAAAGAGTTGCTCGCTGTAGTCTTTAGACTTGAAAAATTTCGATCGTACTTGCTGGGATCCCACGTGACTATTTACACTGACCATTCAGCCATCCGGCACCTGTTGGCCAAAAAGGACGCAAAGCCCAGGCTCATCAGATGGATCCTGCTTTTGCAAGAATTTGACCTGGAAATCCGAGACAAGGTCGGATCGAAGAATGTGGTGGCTGACCACTTGTCGAGACTTCATCCAGACCACATTGGACCCTCCCTAGATTTATCTGATGCCTTCCCTGATGAACACATCCTAGCCGTGCAAGACAAGAAAATGCCATGGTATGCTGACTACGTCAATTACCTGGTTGTAGGCCAAACCCCGCACAGCTGGTCCAGACAGCAACGGGACAGGTTCTTGGCTGAGGCCAAGCACTATTTCTGGGATGATCCCATGCTGTTTCACCTCTGTGCTGATCAGATCATTAGGAGGTGTATCCCTGAAGACGAAGTTCAGAGTGTGCTTTCCTTTTGTCATGACCAAGCGTGTGGCGGCCACTTCTCTGGAAAGAAAACAGCTGCAAAAGTTTTGCAGTCTAGATTTTACTGGTCGTCCTTATTTAAGGATGCACACATCTTTGCCAAGACTTGCTCATGCTGCCAAACACTGGGGACCATGACCAAGAAAGATATGATGCCCCTTCAGCCCATTTTGATTGTCGAAATCTTCGACGTTTGGGGTATCGATTTTATGGGCCCCTTTCCACCATCCAACGACTTCAAGTACATCCTGGTCTCAGTAGACTATGTTTCTAAATGGATTGAAGCCGTCGCCACCTGTCGATGCGATCACAGGACTGTCATGGATTTTGTTAAGAAAAACATCTTTCCCGATTTGGAATACCCAAAGCCATGATCAGTGATGGTGGAAGCCATTTTATCCATTCCCAATTCCGTGCCCTACTTAGAAAATATGGGGTAAACCACCGCATTGCCACCCCATATCATCCACGAACAAATGGGCAAATTAAGGTCTCAAATAGACAAATCAAGAACATTTTACAGAAGACTGTGAGACCTGACAGGAAAGACTGGTCCACACGACTTGATGATGCCTTGTGGGCATACAGGACCGCTTTCAAGACCCCGATAGGCATGTCGCCTTATCGCCTGGTCTTTGGCAAGGCCTACCAACTTCTTGTCGAATTGGAACACCGGGCTTACTGGGTTGTCAAGCAATGTAACATGGATCCCCAGTTAGCCGGTGCACAGAGGACGCTCCAATTATCTGAGCTTGAAGAAATTCGTTGGGACGCCTTTGACAATAGTCAACTGTATAAGGAGAAAATGAAAGCCATCCACGACCGACTCATTCATAGAAAAACCCTTGAGCATAACCAGCAAGTTTGGTTGTTTGACGTACGCCTAAAACTCTTCCCGGGGAAACTCAAGTCAAAATGGACAGGACCATTTTGGGTGGTTAAGCCCTACTCTAATGGGGCGGTTGAAATCACTGATTTTAACACTGGGCACACTTTTACAGTTAATGGTCAAAGATTGAAGCATTTCCTGGCCCAGGTTCCCCCAAAGGAAAGTGTCACCCTCGTTGAGGGCTGACACCGAGCACCGCCCAGCTGGAGGCGTTAAACTCAGCACTTCCTAGGAGGCAACCCAGAGGATTCAGACTGATCCGGTAGTTTACGTCACTCAGGTACTATCTTTTAGAACCCTTATGCATCCATGTACTTGCCAATGAGGACATTGTCCAACTTAAGCATGGGGGGGGGGGGCAAATTGCATAATCCTGAGCTCAATTAATCAGTCTGAATGAATAAATAAATAAATAAATAATTGAATTTAGGAAGAAAACTTAGGCATTAGAAACTTGTCAATAGTGGGAAATAATACAAAAAGAACTTAAACACTTAGACTTTTCAGGCATTCAGGCTTAATCAGCCCTGGTGTTCGTTAAAATATGGATTTAGCTTCGAATCCTTGCAACCTTAAGCTATTCTCCACCTACTAAATAAGGGGATAAGTATACGACTTATCAACTTACCCTTTAACTCAGAAAAACTTTGAGTCTAAGCATCTGCACACATTTTTGCACAGACTCACTTCTCGGAGATTTTGACAGAAATTGGGTAGCTAATGAACTCTCTAGGGTGGTATGGCTGGCAAGTTATCATGGGTAAGGGCCCATTGGCAGGTTGTCCAGAACCCAGCCATAGGCCATTTCTTCTTCATTACCTCTAGGTACATTTGAGATCAGGGAAGCCACCTACTAAAAAAAAAAAAAAAGGAAGAAGAAGAAAAGAAAAAAAAAACACACTTCACTGCACAAGTATGGCTGGCAAGTGATCGTGGGTAACAGCCCATTAGTTGGTTGTCCAGAGCACAGCTCAATAACTGCACAAAAAAAGACCAAAACACTTAAGGAAGAAGTGGGGAAGTAGTACAAGCCGGGGAGATATACACTGAAAAAATCCTTGTGTTGACCCCAATTAAAACAAACGTAGGGAGAAAGCTACCAATCGAACAAATACACCTTCAGGCAAATTTATTTCCTTTTCCGGTCACCTAGTGGCGTAGAAACTCGAAATCTGTCTCAATTACCGTTGAGTGAGTCTATCACAACATTCACACCAAGATGCTTAGCACTTAGGGTTTTGACCGAGTTTTGGGTGGGTTGGGTAGCCGTAAAAAGTTACCAACCCACACTGAATTCCGAAAAAAATTCTAAAAAATATATATACATATGTATAGTTATATACATTAAAGCAAGGATTCGGGCGATTTATATTTTGGCAGACACCCGGGCGCTGCTTAGTCTTTGTAGATTAAGATCTTCATATATTTCCTCTTATTGACAAGTAACGAAGTGTCTAAGCAATTACTTCTTAAATTTTGAAAGGAAATAAAGTCTAGAATAAACCTTGCTAGGGACTAGCAAGGAGTAAGCATGGGGGTATGATAACACTGCACAAGGGGGTGATAATTATGTTGAATATGGCCCATCTTAAGAATAAAAGGCACAACATAAGTAGAATGGGAGCATTGCATGCGTCATGTATCAAGATTGCTTATAAAACTGTATTAATGGCCATTTGTGTAAGCATTTGTCAAAGCAGGCCTCAGATGAGCAATCGGAACACACGAATGGATTCAGAATGACGAACGGAGTCCAACGGACTCAAGATCGGTTAAATCCGACATCCGGAGCTCCTACATTGGGCCCAAGAAGTTCTGACCGTTGATCTGGAGATCAACATCCCATATTGCTCCACATCAGCACGCCACCCCTTCATCCAGCCGAGATCAGATCTCGGCCGTCGATCTTCGATCGAACGACCGAGACTCGTGCGTCCGCCCGTAGTCATCGCAACAAAGAGCGGGCATGGCGCAACGGTTAGCGCGCACACCCGCATGCAAGAGACGCAGGTTCGAGCCGTGCTGAGCCTGAAATTGAACACGAAGGTTGTGCACGGCGAAATTAGGCCGCCCGATCAGCAGCTGGCAACCGAGATTTCGCCACGCGACGCAACCACAGCTCATGGGCGCATGCCGGGCGATGATGCCCGCGCACACGCGCGCCCGAGGCACAATCCCAGCATAGCCGAGGAGAGATCTCAGCCGTCCGATCTTAGATCGGACGGCTCTCACGCTGCAGCTGCGGATCGCACGAGAAGAAGAAACAAGGTGGGCAGCTGACCAACGGCTGGAGGGCTTCACCGACTCCTTTGGGAGTGGTTATAGCGACGCTCTGGACGTCGCTAAAGCCCCTTCTTCTTTTAGGCAGCCCATAACCCTATTTAAACCCCCTCCAACCACTCATTCAAGGCATTCACTCCCCTTGCAACTACTCCACCCCTCTCTTAGCTAGCATTAGGCCCTCTTGTAATCGCCAGAGACGACGAGCCACCGACGGAGCCTCCTCCACCGCCGTGGCTGCCTCATCGCTCTCCACCTTCTCTCTCTCTCTCTCTCTCTCTCTCTCTCTCTCTTTTAAGCTTTCCGTTACTTTTGTTTGAAGCATGTATTTAATGTTGTAAGCTATGAACTACAAGTGCATGATTAATGAAGTTATTTTCCATTCAATTGTCACTTTAATTTCCATTCAAGTTGCATGATCAAACAAGGAACATTCTAACCCTAATCTCTCTCTCTCTATCTCTCTCGCTTTTCAAAGCCGCATCCTTCGCAAGCAAAACTCTGCACTTTCCATGACAACAAGTGATAAGCAAAAATTCGATTTTCATGCCTCCCTGAGATCGACACTCGGACTAACCTCCGTTTACTTATTTTAAAATCGACGTTGCAAGTGCAACTATAACAACACTCCTTAACACACATGCACAACGACACACCAGCATTCACTTAGTGTAGGCATACATTGCATTTTATTGTATTTTTAATGCATTTACTTAAGTGTCAGGGATAGGTAGAAAGTCAGATCCCGCAAGCCTAGGCACTCTGTAAGGCAGAAGATGAAGGAGAAACCCACATTTGCTGGATCTCAACTAGATCTAGCTCATCCCAACTGGATCCCAACTCCTTTTAGCTGGATCAACTCATCTATAGCTCCATTTAGCTCATCTCAACTGAATGTTAGCTCTAGCTAGTTCACCTCAGCTACATGGCAGCTCAAACTAGCTCAAGATAGTTAATCACAACTCCATTCCAACTCCTCTAGCTCAAAATAGTTCACTGGAAGCTCTACCTAACTAGGACTAGCCACTGCCATCAACTAGCTAAGCCTAGTCAGCTGAAGAAGACCTCAACTAGCTCAGGCCAGCTCAAGTCCAACTCCTGGAAACTCAGCTTTGCTCAACTTGGTTGAGCTAAGCTACTTGACCTAACCTAGCTACTCCAGCTAGCTAGGTAATCTCGGGAAGACCAGACCCTGCTCACCTCAACTCACATCAGGAGAAGGCAGCTCATCTTAGCTTGGCTTAGCAGCTAGCAAAGAACTAGCTAGCTAAGCCAGCTAAGGTAGCTCCTTGCAGCTCTCTTCAGTAGCCATTAGCTCTGGTACAGCTCAAAGGTAGATCTTCCTCCAAAACCCTAACTTCCTCTACCTCTTACTACATGCATCTACTAGCTTAGCTAGCTTAGCTTAGCTAACCTACCTCCATGTCATCCCAACCTAACCTTAAAACCCACCTAACTAGCTCCACCAAATAAGCCTACCCAGAGTCCACTTAAGCTCCTTACCCCTACTCCACTTTGGCGCCAACAAGTCACCACTTTTCACACCACCACCATCACCAAGAGCCACCATCTTGTTGGCGCCAAAAACACGCTTAACTACCCCCCTTTTTGGTGTCAACTTTCCCTCCAAAATCCCCCTCATCACCACCATACACCTACCTCCTAAAGCCATCCCAACCCTACACCTAACCCCCCTTCTAGAAACCCCCATGGTGGCGCCAAAACCAAGGCACCTCCCCATGGTTGGGACAACCTTTAGGTGCCCCTCCATGACCATAACCACCATTATACACATCCCCCTATTTGGCACCAAATAGCCTCAACCCTAGAATCACCTAACCACCCATGAAAGCCCATCCTAGTCTTACACATATCCCCCCACACCAACCACCACCTTATTGTCCTGTAAAAACACATCTAACCACCACCATACTAATATATTCAATATTTAATTCCACCCACAGCCACCTACATTCCACGCCAAGGAAGAAGAAGAGAAGAAGATCAAGGGGGCAACCTACCTGCCCACTTGGTGCCTTCTTTCTCTATCTTCCTCTCCCTTATGCCACGCCAAGGAGGAGGTCTTCATCTTGAGGGGATGACCTAATGATAACGTCAACATCATCCATATCTAGCTTTGTTTAGTAATATTCCATCATTAAATGCTCCTACATAACCGCCAGAAGACAGTAATTCATTACACATCCTTTCTGAGAGTATAACAAGAAACCAGGGTTAAAATTGCAATTTTACCATCATACCAAGAATGCAGAACAACCACACATGTTTCTCAAGGGTTAATTAAAGGTCAAATGGTCATAAATGTCTAATAAGTGGGTTCATGTAAACAGAAAAGAGTTGTCACACATTCCAAGAATTAAATGACATCTAAAACCCTAAAAATAGATCCGCTTAATCCAGTGAGGTTTTGGTCAGGATAAAATCCACCTAAACTCTCTAAAAATCATAGAAAAATATTCTCTAGGGGTTGGCATTCTTGATTTGACCATCTGAACCCATTTTGACCTAAAATAGAGTCTCAGACAGATAATTGCCCTAATTTGGGTTTCCATGTAATTTAACTATTCAAACTTGGTCAAAACCTAAATCAAAATTCACCATCATATTTCTTGGGTCCAAATTAGGTTTGTACCAAAATTTAAGCCCAATCAAAGATCATATTGACCTAGTTTGCATTTCAATCCAGTCTGACTCTTTTTATCACTTACGCACCCCTAGCTTTTTGAATTCCTTACAAATGGGTCCCTAATTTTGCCATTATCATTGAAATCAGGTCCCTCCACCATTATCACGGAGGAACTCCTACTCCGGTGACCTTCGACTAAGAATTTCTCCTTGATTAATTGGCGGATCCCTTCCAAAATTGGAAGGGAGACTCCTGAGAGATTTTCCTACAATTTAAGTCGCATCTTGGGCTCTAACTCTTTCTCAATTCCTCATGCAAATTGCTTGAAGGATTGGGTCTCCTATTTCATGAAGCTTCGAAGCTTCCAATCTTGGTTTCCAAGCTTGGGAAGCTCTCTTGAGACCTATATAAGGACCCCTGAGGACGAACTATCCTCCTTAGCTAGGTTTTGGCCAAAATACCCTCTTCAAACTCCTTCCCCGACCATCTCCGACTTAGCTCCAGCAAGCTCCTCCCTCCATCATTCTACGGCCTCCCAACGGCCAAATTGGGAGTGCTACGTTCCTCCCCTCCTTCGTCCGCTCCTCGACGACCAACTCAAGGGCTCCTAGATCTCTCTCTTCCTCACCATCACCCTCACGGAGCCCTTTCCTTCTCTGGTGCCGGCAATCACACCGACGCCAAATCATCCATCTTTCATCTTTACTCTAGGTCCTAAACTCTTCCTCTCCTTCCCCAAAATCCTCCTTGACTATTCTCTCTTAGTTTCAACCCTCGACGCTGCCACCATCCACCTTGGTCTCCACCTCTGGTCGCACCTCTGGCAAGGTCCTCCACATGCTACATACTACCAAACACCTCACCACCATTCCTACACCTCCGCCACAACACCACAAACAAAAGCCCTAATCTATTTCACCCTATTGTCTACCCAAACACACCATCGACCAACCCACATTCGTATGCCATCCACAACTCCGTCCAGCCACTACGCACCTCCATATGCCACACAACCACCACCACTACAATCACCTACGTCCGGCGAACCTCCTGAGCAAGTTTAATGTGGTCGTGAGGTCGTTTGTGCATTTTTCAAGTCTCGTCATCGCTCCACAATCGTGTTGTCCTCTTCGGCGGTGTTCATGGTGTTCTAACCACGTGAAGCTCAGGTTGCACCTCCAGGTGATTCGAAAGTCTCCCAGGAACTGCTCTAGATCTTCAATTACTACTGAAGGAGCCTCCATCAACCTCAATTAGCCACAACAGTAGCATCGATTTCACCTGCAAGTGTACGCGAAGGGAGTGGGACGAATAATCCCACATCGTTCGTGGAAGAGGCGTCGGCTATGCATAAGTTGAATTTGTGTTTGGGGCTTACTACCTCAGAACACGAGGGTGAGGTCCTCCTTACCTGCCTCATTGATCCGACCCGACCTACTATCTTCACTCCTTGGCTGAGACCACTACTGCAACCCTGAACCTGGGTACGTGCTTGACTCGAATACCCGATCCGATTGCCTGGTTTCAGTGAAAGAGAAGAGGTGGAAGAGAGAAAGAAAGAGAGAGTGGAGAAAAGGGGGGTTTTGCTCCTAAAACCTTCCAACACTTAGACAAAATTTGTGAGCTCCTCCCTTGTGCGTGAAGAGGCTAAGAAGAAGAGGGAAGAAAGGTAGAAGAAGGATCAATGACAGAAGAGAAGCCGCTTTAAGGCACTGTAGCAAAGCTAAACTTAAGTCGTTTGGTCATCTGACCCGACGTCTGTCTTGGTTGAAAACACTGTGGCATTATTTGAGGCACTATGCAATTACTTAGATCATTAAGTAATTATTATATACGTATCTAAACTTATAATTGGTAATTCAAATCACCATTATTTTGTCTTAGATATCTTTTTACCTCATTAAACTCCTGATATACTCTTGCTTAGTATTAAATATCATTTGAGTAGTTATTCTTCATTGAATATTTAATGTGACAGGTTATTATTCATTGAAAATCTATATTTTGCTCAATTTCTTGTGGTCATTTATATTTTGATTGAGATTAGTGTGTGAATGCAATACTTGATTCCTATGTTCGACCTCGGACTTAAATTCGAGCAATAAATTATATTTGTTGACGAGCGATTTGGTCTGTACTACAACGTATCAATCTTAAACACCAATTTCGCATGCTCAACACAACTAGGCAAGAGGAGGAACGAGGTGGTTGACACCCACCTTGGAGGAAAGCTTGGAGGATGACCATTTGAGGAAGAAAGCTAAAGAGAACCCTTTTCAAGTATGGGGCAACCACACTTGGAGCAAGAACCATCCAGAACTTCTACTATAGGATCCCTCATCTTCATCTTTTATCCTTTATATTAGCTATTAGTTTAGCATTTTATTGTAACAAGCATTCAACTACTATTCCTCTATATTGCTAGTCATACAAAGCATTTATTTTTCCTTCAAATTTTCTATTTCTATTTTGTGTGCTTCTTTTTTCTAGTAGCCTAGTGCACCATACCTTCTTCTTCTAATTACCCTAGGCTCACTTGCCTAGGGTGAGCTTAGAAGAAAAGGTTTTCTTCTTGTGACTTAGGAGTAAGTTGATAGGTGTAGTTTTAGCGTAAACAATCCTACACTCTGTTGCCCGATTGTTTTGAAAACCCTAAAAACAACAAAATTGAAAATACAAAAAGATAAGTGTGGATTTGAGAGGTGAGAGAGAGAACCATTTCATGTGATTAACAATTTGGCCTCCTTGGACAACCCTAGATATTTATCCTATCTAGTTATTATAAATTTAAGAGCTGATTGCGGATTTATGCGTACAACGACACTAATTTGCATATTTAACAAAACATGTAAAATCCTAACCAATGCACACTAAAGAAAGGAACACGAGGAATAATAGGAACATAACTTCTATCCTCCCATTGATCTCTTACATCATCTCCTTCACCTCCATTTTCCATCTCATCGTCAGTAGTAAGAGTAATACCCTGAAATCTATCTTCAACATGCATCTCCTCATCATGGCAATCATTCACATCAACATTGACGGAATGTCATGAAACTGGCACATTAAATCGCAACCCACAAGTGCCTAACTGGTTTCAAGCCGAATTGGTGAACTCTGAGAAGCATTGGCAGAATTTTCACTTACTTGATGTGTTTAAGCATGTGTTGCAATTCCACCCAATGAGTCACCTCTATGATTAGGCACTTCCTCCGTATGTGCGTGATCTGGTGAATACCAAATTAGCTCACCAACATCATCATGCACACCACCTTCATTACCACCAACAACTAAGTTCACTTTTGCATTGGGTTCATTAACAACATTACATTCTTCCATAACTACATTAGTCATTCTATTTCCAGCAGGGTATTCAATGGACGCTTTACACCTCTCCTTAGAGTCAATATATAGCTCCACACAATCACCAGTGCTTTCACTAAAGCACATCATTGTTTCTAACGAATCATCATCAAAGATGGATGTCAAAACATATTTGATGACTTGCTTGTTCCCTTGATTTCCCAAAATTAATGGGAACCTATGTTGAATCTCAACTTTACTGTTAGATTCAATTATGGGAAGTTCTGGGCTGGAGCACCCAGTCTCGTGTGCCTCATGTCACCGGTAATGAGAGCATCTCTTCTTCATAGCCAGAGGAAAATTTTTATTTTTAGGGGCATTTTTAAGTGCCAAAAACCAACACAATCCTTGTCCACTAGCAAAGGATTATTATCATCTCCATCAACCAGATATTTATAAGCCTTGGCTGGGGAGAATGGCCCATTATTCCAGACGTACTGATCAGGCCCACCCAACGGCTGGAAAGGCTCTAATTCCCTTCTCAAATGAGTGCATTCTTCCTGCAAGCATCCTCCCACTCTAGCCGCATGGTCCACAAGCCTCCCATTGCTATTCAGGGGGTCCCAGCTATCACTTACCGAGATGGATTTGTCCACTGCAATGTTAAATGAGTGTGGGAATCTATTTTTCAATAGGCCCAAACTAGACCAATGATCCTGCTATAAGGAGAACTGCTGGTTGTCTCCAAGTGTTGGCATGAAGCTTGACCAGTTGTCGTGGACTGCTGCCCAAATAGACCACCAGAATGGAGATGGTCAGTGAGGGGCAGAGGTGTATCTAGTTACGTGAGAGCTGCCATGGGCATCTTTGATGATCACCGACCAACTCCTGCCATCGTCTTCAAGGAGTTTAACTGCCCATTTGATAAGCAGGGAGTCATTAAAACTCCTTCAGTGAGCGGATACCCAACCCACCTTGTTGTTCAGGAGTGCATAATTTCTGCCATTTAATGGGGTGTAGGAATCTGCCCTCAAATTTTGCCCCTTTCCAAAAAAATCGCTTCCGCAGCGTGTCAAGTCTTTTCCAAATTGATTTTGGCGCCCTGAAAATGGAGAAGAAGACTAGGATAGAGGTGATGACTAAGTTTAGGAGGATCAACCTACCTCCCTTCGACAAGTATCAACTGCTCCAACTCTCTAGCCTGGCAGTAACTTTCTCAAATAAGGGGTTCCAGTCGCTCTTTTTTAATTTTGTGCCTCACAAAGGGAGTCCCAATATTTTGCTAGCAGGTTTCCAATAGGACTATGAAGGTTGGAAGATAACCTCTCAATTTCATGACCAATCAATCCAAAGCAAATGAGGGAGGACTTGTCGCCATTTATCTTCAGACCGAAAATGTCACGAAACATGGTCACCATAGTATGAAGGATCTTAACTTCATTTAGACCCCCTTCCATGTAGAAAATAGTGTCATCTACATATTGTAATATTACCGCCATAGCTCTAGAGTTAGTCAAGGAATAACCTCTTACCAAACTTGCCTCTGAGAGCTTGCAAGTGAAGCAAGCTAGGGTGTCTACTGCAAGATTAAAAATAAGTGAAGCTAGGGGGCAGCCCTGTCTAACCCCGCGTTGGGGTTGAATCCAAGTTTCACAAGGTTTTCCATTTATAATAGGAGAAAAGGATGAAGTTGTGATACATCTTTTCATCCAAATAATCCACTTTGGTGGGAACCCCCTCTTTCTCATAATCTCCCAAAGATAGAGCCAGGAGACTGAGTCAAAAGCCCTACTGAAGTCTACCTTCCACATGAAGGCTTTACATTTCCATCTACACCATCCGATGACCATCTCCTAAGCTATGATAAAAAGACTCTTGCAGTGACTTGTTGGGAAGGAAAGCTGACCGTACAGGCTTAATCATATGCTTTAGAACTCCCCTCAATCTATTTTCTAAGACCTTACTAATAATCAAATAAATAGAGTTCGTCAAAGCAATAGGTTTGAACTCTTGTAGGCTCTCCACTCCTTGCTTCTTAGGCAATAAGAATAGGTATCATTGATTGATTCTTTCGAATCTTGAGTTGCCCTCTTGGAACTCTTTAATTACATCCATCACATCATGCTTCACCACCGGCCAAAATTCCCTATAAAAGAACACTTGAAATCCATTGAGGCTTGGGGAGCCCTCAAAGTTCAACCCAGCCATCACCTCTTCAACCTCCTAGACTGTGATAGGTGCAATCAGATGATCAGCTTCAAATTGGTCTACCTGAGGGAAGTCTGAAGTTATTAGTCTCCAACTTCCTCTTTCAGTAGCTCTGGTAGCTTCTTTGAAGAACCTAATCGCTTCTTTTTTGATAGCTCCAGGGGAGGACAACACCTGATCACCTGAATGCAAAGAAAATATATAATTGATTCTCCTTCTAGAGTTGGCTGTCGTGTGAAAGAATTTGGTATTTGTATCTCCTTCCTTCAGCCACAGTTGTCTAGATTTTTCTCTCCAATCAATTTCCCTCTTTAGATCTTCCTCTAAAATGGTCTCCTAACAAGTTTTACATTGTAGTCGCTCATCGTCTGAAAGCTTCCCCTTATCCTCTTTTTCGTCCAACAGTTGCACCTTCTTTAAGGCTTCCATCATTCTTTGGTCTCACAAGACCTCTATTACATTTCTATATTCCTTCATGACAGATTTAAGTTCTTTGAGTTTGGTAGCAAGCGTGAAGGTGGTTGTGCCCTCCACCTGCTTGGATACCCATTAGTTGGTAATCATATCCTTACATCCTTCTTCCCTGAGCCATGACTTTCTGAATTTCAAGTATGTGCCTGTCAAGGAGCCTTCACCACAATCCCAGAGTAGTGGGATATGATCTAAGAATGGGCAATCTAGCCCCCTTATCAAGGATAGTTGGAAGTCTTACAGCAGCTCCACATTGCCAAAGAATCGATCTAGCATCGACTTCTACCCATTTCAGTTTCTCCAAGTGTATTCAGCCCCTGAGGAAGGATAGAGTGCCAGGCCTAAAGCTGAGGTCGCCATCTGAAAGCCAAGTGAACCACCATTCAGCCTTCCACTCCCTCTGTCACCTTTGGTTAAGGTGCAATTGAAATCTCCCCCCACTAGCCAAGGCAGTCCTTGAACCACATCTGCAACTCTGGATATCTCTTGCCACAAAGCATTTCTTGCATTGTCAGAGCATGGTCCATACACGCATGATAGAATTAAATCCCAATCTGAGCTCAGTTGTTTGAACTTGCAAGTTATCACATATTGCTCCCTCCACACTTCTTTCAATCCCATTCTTGAGAGCTTCCACCATACTGCGATACCTCTAGACCTCCCCTATGCGTTAATTGTCTTAACATCTGTCTGACCACCTTAGATTAAAGAGTGCTGTAGATTTTTGTTTTCCTCCTCAATATGTGTTTCTTAGAGGAGAGCGCAGTCTACCTCCCACTCACAAAGATATCGAGCAAGCGAAGCCCTCCGAACCCCGTTACGTAACCCATGCACATTCCAAGTGAGGACTTTCATCTGTGTGTCTGGTCAGTCCCCTTTTGCACCACCATCCTTCTCTCCAAATTGAGAACTGCTGCTATAGCTGCTTCACTGATTTTTTGACCTCCGCCAACAGTTCTCCCCCTGAGTTTGTATGGAGAGCGACCATACTTGACTGCTGAAGATGATCCTTTCCCAAATTTTATACCTTCAGGTGCCTCAAAGATGAAATTGTCTTCTTTGCTTTCACCAACCATTAGTCCCCCCGTCTGTTCTTCTGCTGAAGTGCTTGCTATTGCAATTTCCCTTCCATCAGGGGTGTCAATCATCTCCATACCACCTTGTTGGATCCTATCAGGCTCGTTCATTGGCTCGTCTTGCAAAACTGAGCCATAGAGTCCTTTCCTCTTCTTCAAATCAGGACATCCTTCTTGATTCAGCTGCCATTCATAGCTTCTTACTTGAGCCCCAACTACTTCAGCAAACGTTGTTTCTCCCCCTTGCTCTAGTTTTTCTCATCATGATGGCAGAAAAATCTTACGTGAAGAGCTAAGAGCTTCCTTCATAGCAAACTATTAGTTTGTTGGGAACTTGCCCGCCTCGAGTTAATTTCACCTCTATTGATATGGACCTCCCTTCTCCAACTTGCAACCTCACATTTTCTCCTTCTACTAAGGATGCAAAGCTAGATATTGCATTTGCAACCACGCTATTGACCCTCAGATGTAATGGGAGTCCTCTGATTTCTATGGTCCCTGTCGCTCCTACACTCTTTGAGGAGGGCATTCTTGCACTGCTCCATCAAAGGGTGAAACAAGCCTCCACATTAAGGCCAGCCCTTCAAAGGTGCTCGTGTGGAAATGGAGGTTTTCAACATCAATCATACCTAGACCGAACAACAAGAGACAGGATCCGCCTAACATTGCAATTTTGTATCCTTTTGAGGTTAGGGATAGGGAACTCACCAACTTTAGGGCTTGTGTGTATGAAATCATTCCCGTTAAGGCCTCGCCGATCAAAGCTCCATGCAAGGCCATCTCTGAGTCTTTAACCTCTTTGGATAGTGGGATTTCCACATCAAGAGCATGGTTGAACCCTTCAGGCGGAGCAGGAGGGCGGGAATCCATCTTTTGATAATTTCTCCATGGTGGAGCTCCACCTAGATTGGTCGGTCCCTTTCTCCTGCAGACAACTTTTTTGTGACCCAATCCACCGTAAGCTAGGCAGAGAACTGGGGAGTTGCAAGTAGCGGCCATGTGACTCCTTCTTCTACACCTGTAACATAACACATCTGCACTTCCTTCTCTTCCACATCGCCATCTATCTCTATCTTTTTGGCCCCCCATCGACTTCCTCGCCATGATGCCTCATGCCTAAGGTTTTCCTTTCTACCATATCCAACTTTTGTAGTTGTTTCACCATTAGGGCATTTTTGAGTGAGCACAGACTCGATGGAGTTCCATTTCACCCTTGTGGGTCACAGACCCGCCTATGCTCGGATGGGTCTAAGGACTCGTTCATCATTTGTAAATATGCCATTGAATATGGTGTTAAAATTCCCTTGAACCCCTTCTTGTCTTCGTTCCTTTGTTACTACCGCCTAGTCCACTCTCAACTTAGCCTGAATTGTTGGCCAGTGTTGAAGGCTTTCACCACCATTTGTTTTCATTTGTGGATTGTCTCCCGCCTAGGTTTATTCTGCTTTCTTTTTGGATTTATGTCCCTTAAGGTTAAGAAGGGGAAGCCCCTATCTGTAGGTATACATTGTACAACCGGCACACGAAATACTGTATAGTTGACTTGCCTAATAGTCAAAAGGGGCAGGCCTACCATTTTTTCTTTGTCCTTGTCGAGGGTCATGACGTCCCTTATACCTGGCAAGGTATGTTTGATAAGGACCTACCACCTTGGTCTGAGAAGATTGATTTGGCTACTTAGGCGGATGCTGATAGGATTATGGACTTTAGGCCGACTACTCGCTCAGAGCTTAAGTAGGAGGACGTTTGGGTGGCTTTATGGTGGGTTGCGGATTCTTATCCCACGCCATGTAAGTAGGGAGAAGGTGGTAGCTCTAGAGCACATATCCTCCTCACTTGTTATTTAATGGCTTGATAGTTCTATTATTTGTTTCCAGCCTTTGATTGGCTTGCTTGACCAAACACCCCCAAGCACTGAGGCAGTGGCTCCTCTCAGCACCAGTCGTACCGTGGGGAGGAGAGGCTAGTGGAGTGGTATGACGGAAGCAGGGGATGCTCCTGTGGATTCACCTGCCCCCTCAGGCCCACCCAAACCGCCAGAAGGGTGTGTTATCCTCGACTCTCTGCCTGCTGCTTCAGCAGAGAAGGCTCAATCGGGCGGAGCGAGTGCATCAAGCACCTCGTCGAAACCAACTAATGCCTTCTCCTAGCTAGCGTAGAAGGTGGCCATGACCGAGGACTTCCTTAATGGGAGCATTTTTGTGCAGCCGCACTATAGGTTGAGCTCAATAGGGGTAAGGGTCCCGGTGGACCCTTCAGGCAAATGGGGGCCTGGGATGATAATGAAGATGGTCAGATCTACTAAGGGATCCATTTTGGAAGCTGCCAATGCAAGGCCCATACATGGTCAAGTAGTCCCAATCCTGGCAGGCAGTCTTGGGGGGTCAAGCGGTTCAAGAAGGGGACCTACCATGGAAAGGCAGCTCATCCAGCAATTGGAGGATGCCATATCTTGGGCCACCTCTCGATCGGGAGGCATGCACCTGAACCACGTGTTCTACTACTACCTCCGCACGGTGAGCCTTATCTTGTTTTTCCCTTTACTTATCCTTTGGGAAGGAATTTTCTCCTTATACCCACCCATGGTTCTGAGTAGGTTGAGCTTCTCGAGACAACTTTTGCTCCAAGTGGCAGTGCTCCTACTGGCACCACTAGGCCTGGTGGGTCTTTTGGGTCCATTGAGATGACTGCGAAGTGGGCTGTAATGGCCAGGGCAGAGAAGTGCAAATTTGCTCGCCTTGTGGAGGAGGCAACTGCCGCCCGAGAGAGGGTGGAGAAGAGAGTGGAGGATGCCCTTCTCAAACTGCAATCACAGTAGCAGGTGGCCCACCAAGTCTCCTAGCTAGAGGAGGAGCTAAGGAAGGCCCCACAGGCTTTGAGGTAGATTGCTGCCCAGGGCAAGAGGCTGGAAGAGTGCTTTATTGGAGCGCACAAGACTGAAGTCATGGCTCTACAAGGCTTATCTGAGCGTCTGCATAATTGTTGCACCAACATCCTTTCTTTGAAGGAGGAGGTGCAGGTACTAAGGGCCAAGCGCTCTTCAGTCATGGAGGGCTATAAAGTGTCCCTTCAGAAGGAGCACCTTCACTTAGGTGTGGCTATTGACAAACTTGTTGAGGCATCGATAAGTGAAGAGGCACTGAAAGTCAACCTTGGCAAGGCTCAGCAGCTCACGGAGGACCAAGGCAAGGCGATGTTCAAGTTGGAGAAGGCTGGCCAATCGGAGCTCAATCCAGACATGGTGATGGGGTTCTTCGCTATTAACCCATCCATGGAGGAGAACCAGGAGGCCTTGTCGAGGGAGGTGGGGAAGCACACCTTGGCAGCGGTGCAAGCCTTGCTTGAGGGCAAACACACCTCGGTGGAGGAGTTGTGCAACTGGTCTATGGACCAATTTTTGTCCGAGTATGACCGTCAAAAAGCTAACTATCACATTGTGGGCAAGGCTCCTATAGAACTGCCCGAGGGGAAGCCGGATCTATAGCCCACGAACCAGTTGAGAAGCCCAGCCCTTGAGGAGGAGGCACCCAAGCCAAGTCCATCAGAGGCTACAGTATCACCGATCTAGCCAAGTGGCTCTCCTCGTGCTGCCTTGTCGCCGCCGAAAATGCCTGAAGCAAACATCTTCAAAGACTGGGAGTGAAGTCACTTAGTCTTTGGAGTGGTCCTGTTATCTTTTTCTTTTTTTTGAAATGTAACAAGCAATGCTCTCTTGAATGAACGTAAAGAAAATTTCTATCTTTATTATTTGTCTGTATTTATACATGGTACAAATGTAAGTTGCTCGCATGCCAAGTGTAGGGGATGCTTTTGTCACCTAGGGTTTGTAACTCGTAGAAGTCTCCTAGACTATCTTTGCGAATCTTATAAGGCCCTTCCTAGTGGACGTCTAATTTCCTACCTAACTAGCTTGGCATATAGACTTTGCACTTGTGCAGGACTAAGTCTCCTTGGAAGAATGTCCGCTTGCAGACCCGCCTATTATAGGCAGCAACAGTGGTTTCTTTATGTTTGAGCGATGCCTCTGAAGCCTTATCCCTTAGCTCATCCACAAGGTCTAAAGATAGGTGAACTTGATCATCATTGGTTGCGAGGTCATAGAGTTGTGTTCTGTAGGTGGGGAGTACTATTTTGATTGGTAGTCGGTGCCGTATTCCATACTGAATGGTGTGCGGCTCGTGGAAGTCCTTTGCCAAGTCCTGTAGCCCCATAGCACGTCGGCAGCTCGTCTGCCCATCACTCTTTGGCTAAATCTAGCTGGCGATTCAATGCTAAGATGATGGTGCAGTTAGTCACTTTCTCCTATCCATTCGCCTGGGGATGTCCCACAAAGTAAAGCATAGGCAGATATCCTAGCTGGTGCAAAATTCCTTGAATTTTTTTCAGGTGAACTAGGTGCCATTATCTGTGATAATGTACTGGGGTATCCCATATCGAACGATAATGCCTTTGTGGATGAAGGAGATGACTCTATCAACTGCCAGGCTAGCCATGGCCTTAGCTTCGACCCATTTGGAGAAGTAATCAACTACGACTAGTATGAACCGCTTTTGAGCCAAGGCTAGTAGGAAAGGGCCAATGAAGTCCATGCCCCATTTTGCAAAGGGGATGGGTGACATCACAGGTACTAACTTTCCAGGTGGCAAGTGGTGCAAGGTAGCGAACCACTGGCACTTGTCACACTTGCGCATGAAGTCCTTATAGTGTTGCTTCATTTGGGACCAGAAGTAGCCTATATGGAATAGCCAGGCAAGAAGTGCCTTGTACCCTTCATGATTCCCACATATACCTCCGTAGGCTTCTCGAAGGGCCTGAGTTGCTTCCTCTTTTGTTAGGCAATGTAATAAGCAGGTGGAATATCCCTGCTTATACAGTTGCCCCTCTATCAAGGTGCACCTTGAGGTTTTCAAGCAGAAGGCCTTAGGTCATGGTTCCCTTGGCGGTATCTCACCAGATTTCAAGTAGGTGATGATAATCGTCATCCAAGAGATGGACTTCTCTATCACAAACATCTTGAGAGCAAGTACAGTTGGCTCCTTCAAGGTTTGGAGGCAGATATCTTCCTTTTGCCCCAGAGGGATGGCAGCAAAGAGTTTGGCCAACACGTCCACCAGGGGGTTATCTGCTCTCGGCACCCACCTAATCAAGACGGTCTTAAAGTCCACCAGCTCCTCTCTGACCTTATCGTCATACAAGATCATGTTTGGATCCTGAGCTTGGTATTTGCCATTTATTTGGTTGGTGACCAGCTAGGAGTCCGTGTAAATCTCCAACAAGGTAACTCCTGTGGACTTCGTCACTCGGATGCTTGTCAACATGACCTCATACTCCGCCTGGTTATTTGATGCAGGGAAGTCCAATTTGATGGCGTACTTATGAGTAATGCCACCTGGGGCGGTCAAGGCTATCCCAGCCCCAGACTTGACTATCATAGACGAGCCGCCAACAAACAGCTGTCAGGGGAGCGTGAGGGAGGCATCCAGGTTCGTGAATTCCGCCACAAAATCCACCAGGACTTGTCCTTTGATTACTCTCCTTGGTTAGTACTTGACATCAAATTATGCCAACTCCATAGCCCATTCAATTTGTCGTGCCAACCCCGTGGGCTTATGTAGCATTCGCCATAGAGGGTAGTCTAACATGACCATTATAATGTGGGCTTGGAAGTATGGGTGCATTTTCCTAGTTGCAATGACCAAAGCTAGCCCTAGCTTCTCAAAGACCATACACATAGCTTCTACACCTCGGTAGGTTTTGCTGACGAAGTATATGGGTCGTTGTACTCCTTCTCGCTTGCCGACTAGAACGACACTAATGGCAGACACGGACACCGCCAGGTATAGTGAGAGGACCTCCCCAAGCTGGGGAGCCATTAAGATAGGGGGATTTCGAAGTGCAACTTTAACTTCCTCTAAGGTCTTCTGGCAGTGACAAGTCCAGTGGGTGGTAGTATAGCCTTTCCCTTTCTTTATGCACTCGAAGAAGGGGAGACATTTGTTGAAAGATCGAGACAAGAATCAACCTAATGAGGCAATCTTGCCGACCAACAACTACATCCCTTTCAAGGTGCCTGGCGATTATAGGTCTATGATCACCTGGATCTTGTTGGGGTTGGCTTCCATCCCTCAATTTGAGAACAAGAACCCTAAAAACTTACCAGTTGAGACCCCAAAGGTACACTTGTCGAGGTTCAGGCGGAGGCATGTGTCCCTTAGAATCTGAAACACCTCAGCCAAATATTCTAAGTGTTGGTGCAAGGGCACCACGATCATCAATTTTGATGATAACAAAACACTTGTATTTTAACATTTGCATTTGAGTTTAAGATTTTAGGATAATTGCAAATGTATACAAGTGTGAAGGACCTCAGAGCTCATGTCCATGGTGGATTGGAGGAGCTTGTTGGAGAAGAAGGAGCATTGCGAGGAGCAAAAGTTGAAGAAGAAAGGAGATGAAGAATGGGATAGATACTCTTTTCATGTATTCTTTTGTAATTCTTTTGCTCTTTATTCTTTGTGTCTAGATATATGTTAAAGAGCCTCAAAGGATCTAATCTATAGTCCTAGGAACACCTTCTAAACCCTAGGACACTTAGACAACTCTTAGAGAACTTAGAAAACCAAGATAGGCTTTGGACGACCTGATTAGACGTCTAATTTGAAAATCAGACGTCTAATCTTGGACTTTAAGACATTTGAATGTTGTATCAGATGTCAAAACTTTTAGAGATGGTCTTAGAACTTTTGTCTGTTGATTTCAGACGACCGACCCTTAGTCCAGACGTCTGATGTTTTGTCCAGATGTCCAATTAGTGGAACGTTGGCCTTCACAATATGATCATTGAGAAATGACCTTTAGGCTTCTATCAGACATCCATAGAGGACCTCAAATGTCTGATAAGTGACTGTTAGCCCTTGATTGGGTTGAAATCACTTCTGATAAGGGATATAGCCGTTTGTGCCTTGGGAAATTCATTCCCGTAGTTACTTAGGTTTCTAGACGTCCAAACCTAGTGCCAGATGTCATGTATGTTGTCTGATTAATTTACACTAGAACCTTGTTTAGGTCTGATGAAAGTCAGTAAGGGAACCCATCTAGAATTAGACATCTGATCTAGTTTCTAAACGTCTTAAACATGACTTCCAGACGTCTGATAGTTTTACCAGATGTCTAATGACCCTGTCAGAATCATTAATGATTCTGATTGCAACTTGATTTGCCTTGGGATGATCCCCAACAGCTACCTAACGCTTCCAAAGCCTTCCTAGGCTTTGCTAAGCTATCTATAAATAAGAGAGGCCCCTTGCCATGTAAAAATAGACCAAGCAATACGATTTCCATACTATTTTATGTCCAAAACATCTTAGAAGACATCCTGCTCTCCAAACCATCATTCTACATCTTGAGAGCTACCTTCTTGTTGCGCACCTGCTCTCCCATCGTCATTTCGAGAGCACCATCATGTCATTGCGAGATTTACGCACCCGTGTCATCAAGTCAACACACTCCCAGCAAAGGGAAGTTCCGTTGCCTATAGTAGCTAGTTTCAATCTTTTACTTTGTGGCTCTATAGGTTTGTGTTTCTATCTTTGTAAATTGGTTGGGTATTCGCGTTGTGAATTCCCGTCTCCTTCGAGGGACAAAATACTCCTCGTGAAGAGGAGAGGTTTGAGGATTGCTACCCTCGTACTTGTAGCATGGTTGTATTGAGGTCGAGTCACCCTCGTTTTAAGTTGATTTAATCAACTTTGTCGATTGGAAAATCCTAACTTGAGAGGGTTAGGTGGTGGTTTTTACCTGGTTTGGGTTTCCACCTAAAAAATCACTTGTGTAAATTGTGTGATTGCTTTTTGTGAGATTGTTTTATTTTGCTTCTGTATTTTTTATTATATCCCGCAAATCTCACCTCCTCCCGTAGGAACCTTCACTAAGTGTTGAGGGAAATTAGATCCCTTTATAAGCATATCATCTATATACACCTCAAACGATTTTCCTATTATTTTTAAAAAAAGCATATTTACAAGGTACTGGTAAGTTGTTCCAGCATTTTTCAAGCCAAAAGACATGACTCTATACTGGAATAGACCCCGATCGGTGATGAAGGAGGTGTAACATCTGTCTACTAGAGCAAGGCTAATCTAGTGGTACCCATTATAGGCGTCCAAGAAGGACATGTGAGATTGTCCGCTACAGGAGTCCACTAGGGCATCCACCCTTGGCAAGGGGAACTCGTCCTTCAAGTAGACTTCAATGAGGTTGGTGAAGTCTACACAAATGCACCATTTGTCATTGGCTTTCTTCACCATTACCATGTTCGAAAGCCATGCCAAGTACAGGGATTCTTCGATGAATCCAGCTTCCAGGAGCTTTTGGATTTTGGCTTCAGCCGCTTGCCATTGTTCAACTGACTTATGCTGGCACGCTTGTTTGACCAAGCGGGTGCCCGCCAGGATGTTCAGATGGTGCTGGATCAAGGACGAGTCTACTCCCGACAGGTCGTTGGTGAACCAAGCAAAAATTAGCATGTTGGCTCGAAGTAGGAGCAGTAGTTCCTATACTTTGAAGGGATCAAGGTCCACTTTGACCTGGACGAGCTTGGCAGTGTCGTTAGGATACATCTGTATAGCCATGGCTGAAGAGCCTGGCAACAATCCTGAAGTCACTGGCGAATCAGCTGGATTTATCTCTTGCTAGAATGCTTAGACTTGGTTTCTCTTCTTACCCCATTTCTGTGGCCTGGGGAGCTTCGACTCCATGGACAGCTCTAGCTTAATCCTTAGGAGCTTGTGCTCTACCGTTTGATGCCCATGTACTATTCCTACTCCATCTGGAGACTGGAAAAGCACAAATTGAAGGTATGAAGAGGGGGTTACGTGGAAAGAGTGGATAGTTGGGCGGCCGAGGATGCCGTCAAAGGTTGCCGTCAGTCTGGCCACTATGAATGTAGCCGTCCAGTTTAGGTGCCTGTCCCTGTCGCAAACGGACAAGGGGAGGCTGATCTCTCATTTTGGCATTACCTTGTGCTTGCCAAACCCTACAACTGGGTGAGTTAATGGGGAGAAGTGCTCTTCTTTGAAACCCAACCGGAGTAGTGTTCTGGAGAAGAGGACGTCAACGGCACTACCCTCATCCACGGGGAGTCAATGTTGCTGTTACCCTGCTAGTAGGAGTGTCACCAACAGCGAGTCAGTGTGCTCTGCCGGATTCGGCAAAGAAGTAAATAGTCTAAAGGCCACCTGCTTGACGAGCCCTTTCTCACCCCACTGAAGAGTGGGGAACATGCTATGGGTCGCCTGCCTAGAGGGAGCAAGTTGACGATCCGTGGCGACGTTTACCCTGAAAATTATTTAAAACCCCGCGCTCATAGAGGATGCGAAGTGAGTATTTTGGGGTAACCCTAGCATAGCCGCCAGGACCTGGCGATGAAACTCAGCCGGAGAGAGATAGGGGACATTGCCTGCTCGGGGTGACGAGCTGAGGTTTCGTTAGGCTCACAGCCCTCGATGAGAGCCATGTTGACTCCACAGAACTGCTGAATCTTTTCCTTATGGTAGTCTTCTGAGCCCTCCATGGGCCCTTTGCCCTTATCCTGGCTGTCACATCACCTAACAAAGTGGGCCAGATTTCCATGTCGGATCTAAGACTCGATCTGGTCCCATAGATCTCGACAGTCTTCAATGGCATGCCCTCAGGCCTTGTCGTATTTACAATAGGGCTCGGAGTCGGCCTTCTTTTTCATCGGCTTGTGCAGGGGTAGTAGGTCTTCATCTATAAACTATACTTTTGCCAATACATCCACCTGGTTCACAGCTAGGGGAGTGTAATCTTCAAAGTAATTCCACCTAGGCTGGTGGGGTCCACTGTTTCGGCTGTTGGTTGGCCAATCATTTCTCTGCTTTGGGAAGCTAGCTTTACGCTTGTTGAAGCGGCTGCCTCCGCGAATGGAGATAGGGGTAGAATCTCCTGAGGCCTGCCTCTCCTCAACCGGGCTGGCATCGTCTCCGTAACCCTCTACCAACCGATTGCTGGAGTGGAAAGAATCATCCTACTACACGAACCTTGTAGCTCTGTCCAGAGCTCCGCCATATCACTAGGTGGGAAATCGTCGATGTCATACCAAAACCTCTAAGTCAAAAGTCCTGACTTGAAGTATTGGATGATAATAGCATTGTGAGGCCACTTACACTTGAAATACTGGGCCTTAAACCAGTCCAAGTAGGAACAGAAAGATTCGCTCTTCCACTGCCGGATCTCCGATAGCCTTTTAGGGTTATCTCTAACCCTCTACTGCCCAACAAAATATTAGCAGAACTTGTCTGCCAATTCTTGAAAGCATGTGATCTGTCCGGCTGACAATTCATTGAACTACTCGTAGGCCATGCTAGACAGGTAGGACAGGAATATTCAGTAGAGTACTCCATCAGGGCAACCATGAACCAGCATCATCTGACGGTAGCTCCCAATAAAGCTATTGGGGTCCGTTGTTCCATCATATTGGGCCATGATGGGCTCCTTGAATTTCTCCGGCAGGGAGGCCATCATCACCGCCTCAGTGAAAGGGCAGGTGGTGACGTAAGCCCGGGGGCATATAGCCCTCATTGCCATGGTGACCTGGTTGACGATCTCAAGGATTGAGCCTCCACTGCTGGTCGCAACGGGCTAACAAAGGCAGGCAGGGAACTTTAAGCAGATTGAGAGGAGTCACCCCTCTCTAGCTACTAAGCTCTCACTTTAACTTTTCAAGCTATTCGCACAGGCAGGCGTTCTCCTCCTCCACTGTATGACACCAACTTTACTGTTCATCTTCGAGGCTTGATTAGCGAGGCTCCTCCGGTGGATTTTGCCAAACTCCCAATTTTGTTTGATCTCCTGGTGTTTTTCGGCAACAGAAAGCTCTTCAGCCCTAAAAGTCGCCAACCTAGCCTGATATTGTTCCTGTTAAGAGCGCTCGATCGAGTTTTAAAAAGGTCGCATTGTAGTACAGTCAAAAAAATGTTCAAAACAAATACAATTTATTACTCAAATTTGAAAGTCCAAGGTCGAACACAGGGAGCAAATTAGGGTTTAGAAATCAAGATCATAACTTGAGAATTAGAAAGAATATAATATGCAATAGATCAATGTTATAGTGCAAAAAGATAGGAATAAATGTAAGGCACTAAAGGAACCAATGTATGTGAATAAACACAAAATTGGATGTCTGATTTGTGAATCAGACACCTTAAAATGATGTGCTACAGTGCTTGATCTTTCTTCTTTCTTCTGCTTCTTCTCCTAGGGGCTTCTTCTTTCTTAGCCTTTCCTTGATTCTTCTCTGTCTTTTCTTCTTTTGACTGTCTTCTTTTCTCTCTCTTTGCCGGCTGCCTTCAGCTTCTTCCTTTGGCTTCTTCTTTCTCTACCTTCCTTGGCTTCTGACTTCAGCTTCCTCATTCTTCTTCCTTGGCTTCAGCCCTTAGCTTCCTCTTCAACCTTGTCTTCTCCTTCCTCTACAGAGCAAAACCTACCCCCTACCCATGAGATCTCTCTTCTCTCCTTTCTCTCTTAAGTTCACTCTAGTAGAGCCACTTCTCGGGTAATCGGGTCGAGTACGTGCCCGGGACGAGGCCCACCGGCGTGAGATGGTGGGCGAGGTGTGCTGGGTCGGGTCGGATCACCAGGTCCACGGGGGTGGTCGCGGACGAGGCATCGGGTCGGGTGAGAGGGGACCTCTCCCCGCGAGTTGGAGGCGATAAGCCACCGGCAGAAAAACAATTTATGCGGCCACGACGCTTCTCCCAGTTCCGAGGTGGGACTATCTTCTCGCCTTCCTCGCACACGTCCACAGCAGAGATGCTTCTTTTGATTGCAGCTGCAGCTTCAGCCTTCGACACTAATTGGATGCCTGGAGTTGTTCACAAGAGTGCCTTGCGTAGCCTGAGACACAAGCTTGGAGCGGGCGAAGCCTGGAGTAGCTGCAAGCTTGCTTCCAGCTTCACTTCAATGGCAGATGAACATCTGCACCTGAAATCATGAAAACGGCCTTGCAGTCGCATTAAAAAGCTCAGGGAGATTCACCGAGGCACGGCGAGTGTGCTATGGTGGTCGGCGTGACGTGGGACCGCCTGAGGTAGCGTGCCTAGGGCACACTGCATGCGTGTGTGTGGGTGAGTAGCGGAGTGTTGTGAGTGGGGGGTTATGATCACTGAGTCAAGGCGGTGCTTATGGATTGGTCGGCAAGGAGGGAAGTGTCTGTGGAGGTGGAGTGAACTCGCCAGAGTTAGTGACTGGATGATGGTGGTGGAGTGCGGCAGTGGTCGTTCGAGGGAACAAAGAAGGGGAAAATAGAGTAGAGGGTAAGAGGACTTATCTGGGAGTGAAGGGACAAAGAGGGAAGCAGGGATGGCATCTGGCTCGTATCACAGACATCGGAGATGAAGATGCTCAGTGAGGGAGGTTTGCGAGGACGAAGGGAAGGTAGAAGCATCAGCGGGTGCAGCGCGACACGGGCGAGCGAGAAGAAGAGGAACCTGCCATCGATATTGTGGCTAGGCGACGAAGGAGAGTGGGAGAAGTTGTCGGAGCTTGATGGGCAGATCAGCCAGAGGAGGAGAGATGAAATTGAGGGGTTTCTCCAGCTGAATTCAAGCTTAGGAGATGCGGGGCGATTTGGGATCTCTTAAATAGGCTTCTGAGGATGGATTTGTGCTTGGAAGCCAAGGTATGTTCGCCCTCGATGGTAACTCAAAAGATACCCGAATCTCTCATGCGTTCGCATGAGAGATTGGGTACCAAGTAGGGCCTCAAATTAGGTTCACAATGGAGGAGATTTCCCAGAGAATCTCCATTTCAATTTTAAAGGGAATTCTCTAAGAGATCAGGGAGAAATTTCTCTTTCAATCTCACCGGAGTAGGATTCCCTCCACTATAATGGTGGGGGGACCTAATTGTAAAGAACGAAGAAGAAGATAGGGGGTCAGTTGTAAGGGTTTTTGAAATCTAAGGGTAGAAATGTAATTGGGCTAGACCTATTTACAAAGTGGGTCAAGATAAATTCCTCTTAGGTCTAAATTTTGGTACAAACCTAATTTGGACCTAAGTAATCCAATGGTGAGGTTGGATTTGGGTTTGACCATTTTTGACTGGGCAATTCATGCAAAAATCCAATCTAGGGCAAATATTTGTCTAAGACCCCATTTTAGGTCAAAATAGGTTCCAATGGCCAAATTGAAGGTTCTAAACCCTAGATAATATTTTTCTATGATTTTTAGAGGATTTGGGAAAATTTTATCAGAACCTTGTTTAATCAAGTAGGTCTATTTTAGGGTTACAAGAAGTCATTTAATTCCTAGAATTCACACGAACGCTTTTCTGTTTAAACCAACCTACTTTTTATCTTGTTAAGATCATTTGACCTATGTTTAGCCCTTGAAAAAAATCGTTGTTATACTGCAATGGTAAAATTACAGTTTTACCCCTTATTTCATGCTTTTCTCTCAAAATGGTTATTCATTGAATTAGGACCTCTAATTGGTTATGTATGAGCTTTTGTTCTCTTTTATGGGTCAAAATGAGCTAGTTAGGACTCATGATGGTGTTCCCATCATACCCCCATTCCTAGCTTTTGCTAGTCCCTTAGCAAAATTTTAAGGTTTTAACTATGATTCTAGACCATGAGTTCTTTATTGTTCAAAACTATGATGAGTGCTTTTTTTTTCTTTTGATTAGGTTAGAATGTCAATAGTAGGCCTAGAGGTACTCAAGTACCAACCAAGATCCAGACTTGACCAGCTCTAGCCTCAGTCTACCGCGAAGGTTTTTAAGGCCCACAGGAACTATCCTAAGGTTCATTAGATTCCGTAGTTAAAGCACCCTTACTTGTAACATATTTTAGCCTCGGTTCAGTTTGTAGTGCATTTTTGTAAGAGAGAGACAGAGATTTTCTTTGTTTGGAGAGTTTTCTCTCTCTTTTCTTTTTATTTCTAACTTTGGATTGGCTTCTCAACACGGTCTGTATCAGATTCTTAGTCCCCATCATCAATCCTTGAAGGGTCCCTGGCAATCGATGCTTCGTGATAGCACCGCCCATGGCAACCCCTAGAACCCTGGCTATTGACAATTTGTGATAATGCCGCCCATGGCATCTGAACCAGCACAGGGTGCTTACATGCCCCCTGTAGGATATGTAAATATACTAGGAGATAAGCACCGAAGAGACGATATGTTATTGCACATCTTTGAGGGGAATTTTCCACCTCTCTACGCCGGGAACTCGTCCAAGTCAACTTGTGTTGATCAATCGCACCTAATCTAGGCAACTTTTTCAGAACAATTAAACGCTTTTGCGTGATTTTGATACTTATGCACACTGAACTAGACTGTGTGTGGATTGGGGTACTTAGGTTACCGAGTCCAGAAAACCAGAGGTCAGTTAACGAGGCCAAATACTCCCTAAGCCTTAGACCTAATACTTAAGCTTCGCATTTTCCCCAACCTCTTGAGAACTATCCAGATCTTAGCGGATACTTGAATTTTTAAGCCTAAGAGTCTAGCCCAAGAGGCCTAAGATCAGCGTTCCTACTAATCTCTTTTGTGTCTCATTAGCACCTTTTCCTTTCATTTTCTTTTTCATGATATGGTCTAGAGCTTAGTTAATCCCTTAATTTGTTACTAATGACTATTTCTTCCTTTTCTTTTCATTTTGGGCTCCTTTTTTGACATTTTTCACTTTTCCCCTTTTTCTCCTCATGATTTGTATGGCCTCAATTTTCTCTCCCCTTAGAATTTGTTGTTCCTTTTCAAGAATTTTTTTCATTTTTTTGGTGTTTTTGTGATATGTGATTTTTTTTGTTGAAACATTTTCTTATGAGATGAGTTTTCACGGCATTTTGCACTTTCATGCCTCCCATGCCTATGATTTGCAATGTCCCCATTGTAAATTAGGTGGGTTCGAGTTCAGCTTAGATCATTCATTAGAACAGCTTTTGGGTGGGCAAACGGGTCGAGGTGACTATTGCGAATGATTTCAAAACTCGGGTATGGGTACCTGAGGTGGGGTCGGCTGTTCTAATGGATGAACCCTAAAGTGAAATATGAATTCAACATAGGAATGTCAAGAAAGGTTTGGGTTTTCCAAGAATGACAGGTTGCCTCCTGTTAAGCGCTGAGTTTTACGCCATCGGCTGGGTGCAATGAGCTAAGGGAGAATGAAGGGTAAATGATATCTCAACCAAATTAGTATCGATCAGGTCAATGAACAGTTTGAGTCTCTAACCATTCATGACGAAAGGTTTTGAATCATGGCTGAGTGGACTGATCTCGATGTCTCCATTTCCAAAGATTCATCGGTCGAGGTAAGGTCCGATCCATTTTGATCGTAATTTTCCTGGGAATAGTTTAAGCTTGGCATCAAAGAGTAGGACCTTTTGACTAAGGTGGAAGATCTTTCTGGATATGTGCTTGTCGTGAAAGGCCTTAACCTACTCTTTGTAAATTCACAAGTTCTCATACGCATCATGGCGTAATTCATCGATCTCGCTCATTTGAAGCTTTCTATGGGTTCCTGCTTTAAAAATATCTAGATTGCAATTCCGTACTGCCCAATAGGCTTTGTGCTCCAATTCGAAGGGGAGGTGACATGCCTTCCCGTACACCAATCTGAAGGGAGACATACCTAATTGGGTTTTATCGGCAGTCCTATAAGCCCACAAAGCTTCCGGAATTCAGGATGACCATTCTTTCCTGTCAAGTCGAACAGTAACCTGGAGGATTTTCTCGATCTCCCAATTTGATAACTCAGCTAGACCATTAGTTTGGGGGTGGTAAGGAGTAGAGATTCGGTGTGACACCCTGTATTTGGTCATCAGTGACCTGAACTGAGCGTTAGTAAAATGGGTCCCTCCATCAGAGATTATAGCATGTGGAATCCCGAACCGCAAAAAGATGTTCCGATGAATGAATTTGATAACCACCTTATGATCATTGGTTCGGGTCGGAATGGATTTGATCCATTTGGACACGTAGTTAACAGCGAGTAGAATGTACTCAAAGTCGTCCGAAACAGGAAAGGGTCCCATAAAATCAATCCCCCACACATCAAAGATTTCGCATACGAGAATCTGCTGTAAGGGCATCATATCACGATGGCTCATGTTGCTTAAGGTCTGGTAACGAGTGCATGTCCTATAGTGATTGTATGTGTCTTTAACAATTGTGGGCCAATAGAAGCTGCACTGGAGGACTTTCGCTGCAATTTTATGACCTGAGAAATGTCCACCGCATGCCTGGTCATGGCAGAAGGACAATGTCCTAAATTTCTGCTTCCGCGACACATCGTCGAATGATTTGATCAGCACCAATGCGAAAAAGATATGGGTCTTCCCAGAAGTAATACTTGGCATCAAAAAGTAATTTTTCCCTCTTGGCTTTCGACCAATTGGATGGAATCTGATCTAATTCTAGGTAGTTTACTATATCAGCAAACCATGGAAGCCCTATATTGATAGTCAGGAGGTGCTCATTAGGAAAATGTTCCGTAATGGATCCGGAAGGGTCGATGATCTCAGAAGGAAGGCGGAACAAGTGATCAGCTACCACATTCTGTTTTATCGCTTTATCGTGAATCTCGAGGTCAAACTCTTGCAATAGCAGGATCCAGCGGATTAATCGAGGTTTCACGTCCTTCTTCGCAAGGAGATGCCTCACAGCTATGTGATCTGAGTAAATGATAACACAAGAACCCAGGATGTATGTTTTGAATTTTTCTAGGGAAAATACTACGACTAGTAGCTCTTTCTCCGTAACTATGTAGTTATGCTGAGCCTCATCAAGTGTCTTGCTAGCGTAGTTGATGACTATGGGTTTCCCGTCAATTTTCTGCCCAAGTACCGCTCCTACAGCGAAATCAGATGCATCGCACATGATCTCAAAGGGTTGAGACCAATCAGGGTACTGTAGGATCGGAGCTTGGGTAACTCGATCACGGAGGATTTCAAATGCTTAAGTGCATTCCTTGGAGATTTTGAAAGGTACATCCTTAGAAAACAGAGTGGTCAGGGGGCGTGCGATCTTTGAGAAATCAGGAATGAATCGACGGTAAAAACCGACGTGCCCCAGAAAAGATCAGATGTCCTTGATCGAGCTAGGCATAGGGAGTTTGGAAATCAAGTTCACCTTGGCTTGATCGACCTAGATGCCTTTTTCTGATATGAAATGTCCTAAGACAATTCCTTCAGGCACCATGAAATGGCTCTTTTCCCAGGAAAGAACCAGATTCACGTCAATGCACTGCTTGAGGATTTGGACCAAGTGCAGGAGGCAATCGTCAAATGATTCTCCGAATACTAAAAATTCATCCATGAAGACTTCCAGATAATCACCTACCATATCTGAGAATATGGCAAGCATGCACCGCTAAAAAGTAGCAGGTGCATTGCAGAGATTGAATAGCATCCTTCGGAATGAGTACATCTCGAAGGGACAAGTGAAAGTGGTCTTTTCTTGGTCCTCAGGATGGATTGCAATCTGGTTATAACCGGAGTACCTGTCCAAAAAGCAGAACCTATTTCCCACTAGTTTCTCGAGGATCTGATCAATAAATGATAGTAGGAAATGATCCTTCTTCATGGAGGAATTGAATCTTCTATAATCAATGTAGACTCCATGAATTCGCCACACGAGTCGGTATGATTTCTCCGATTTCAGTCGTGATCACAGTGAATCCTGCCTTTTTAGGCACAACTTGGATTGGACTCACCCACCGACTATTGGAGATCTGGTAGATGATCCCTGCGTCTAATCACTTGATGATCGCCTCTTTCACGACCTCCTACAGATTAGGATTCAGACATCTCTGCATTTCATGGGAAGGTCGTGTGCCCTCTTCAGTGTAGATACGGTGTGTGCAGTAAGAGGGGCTGATACCAGTCAAATCATCGAGAGTCCATCCAATGGCTCTATGATGTTGCTAGAGAATAGTAATCAGATGGGATTCCTGATCAGGTGTGAGTTTGGAGCTGATAATCATAGCAAACATCTGATTGGAACCCAAAAAGACGTACTTCAGATGGTCAGGAAGAGGCTTGAGTTCCAGAACTAGGTTATCAACAGCAACGGGCAGTTCAGGATGTGTATTAGTAGTAAGGGAAGGAGTTATGGGTGTATCTTGGTTAGGTTCGGACTCCTCTGATTGCGGATTTTGATCCTCTTGTGGTTGATCGAAAGAAGTCAGGTTGTCCTCAACATACGGATCGTCAACCACAGCCTTGATATCACATATCTGTTCTATAACACTGTAATTAATCCCTTGTTGGGCCTTAAAGATGTCAATCTTTAATGTTTGGTTGCCAAATTTTAGTTCAATTTGGCCCTCCTCACAATTTATATTGGCCCTAGCAGTGGCCAGAAAGGGTTTCCCTAGTATAATTGGTGTATCCCTCGGGTTTTCTAGAGCATCCATGTCGAAGACTACAAAATCCACCAAGAAATAGAAATCTCGCACCCTAATAAAGACATCCTCAAGAACTCCTTTAGGTGACTTAATAGATCGGTCAGCCAACTGTAATCTCACCTCTGTTGGTTTAAGCTCAGATTCCTCAAGATGGTCAAGTAGGTATTAGGTTTATGGAGTCTCCTAAATCTAATAAAGCTCTGTCAAATTGGGTATCACCAATGGTATAGGAAATCAGGGGAGTACCTATGTCTTTTGCCTTAGGTGGGAGTTTGCTCAAAATTAAAGAGCTAGCTTGCTCTGATAGTACGATCGGACTCCTACTTTTGGTTCACGGCTTACGCTTAGGTGTACACGTCTTTTAGAAATCGTGTGTAAGTTGGTACATGGCGGATTGCATCCATCAACGGGATGTTTATATGGACCTGTTCAAAGAGCTTGACCAGATCCTCCTTAGGAGCCACGGGTTTATTTGTCCTCGTTCCGTGGTTAAGGCCTCGGGAAATGGAACCTTAGATGGTTCCTCTAGAATAGGTCCAGGTGCTTGATCCGGAGTAGGAGTATCCTGGATAACTATCCTAGGGCTTGGGTTACTACCAGGCTGAAAGTGGCTTGGATAAGGCAAGTCTTGTGTTGCATTGCCACTATGGGTTGTAACAAAATTCAATCCTGCCTGGTTTTGGTTCGGAGTTGGTAAAATAGGTGGCTGCTGCTAAAATCCTGCATACAATGTCGAAGCTTCCATCCTGATGTAAACACATTTACACTACTTAAGATGTCTATTTATGCATGTTCTTAAGTATAGGATTGCATTTCATGATATAAATATTGCATTACATGCATCATCTTGAATTTAGAATAGTTTGAATAAAATGGAGGTTAATTGTCTCCTTTTATGTGCTTGGATAGGGAAAATATTTTATCGGGGCCTCGGATCAAAGATCCAACCGTATGGATGTGATCAGGGCGACGATTGGAGTTCAAAGACTCCAAGATCGCCCTAATCAGGCATCCGTAGCATCAGATAGTGACCCGGGAACCCTAGAAGATCAAGGGCCAGGATGGTGTAAATCCCCACTTTAGATGATAAATCCGACCGCACGGATGAATTCGGATCGACGATCGCAGCCCAACGACACAAAAATCAAGTCAATCTGACATCCGTGGCACCACCTACAACTTCCAGAAGATGGACGGCCAAGATGGTGCCACGTGGCACCATCTTAGCCTCCCAAACGGCCGCTTGCATTTTGTGAAGGCCCCCGCCCGATCTCTCTCCACCGTCAGATGGAAATCCAACGGCTGTGGTCGCTCGCGCTTAAAAGCGTCCGCGCGACCATTTCGTCCTCGTAGCGCAGCGGCGATGCAGCCGCGGGCGAAGCAAAGGTCGCAGGTTCGAGCCACGGTGAGGGGGTGGAAGGCACGGGCGAGCGGGCGCGGACGAGCGTCAGATGGAGATCCAACGACCGCACGCGCCCGATAGCGCCGACGCGCGATCGAACGCGCAATCAGATGCGCGGGGGGGCGCGCAGCGCGCGGGCGCGAACGCATCTTAAGCCGTCCGATCTCGCGATCGAACGGCTGAGACTTCGCAGATGTGCGTAGGCATTACACGCGCCGGTAGCTGAGCGGGCGAGCGTGGGCGCGGAGGCTACGCCCACATTGGGGGCTTTAGCGACAGTTTTATCTGTCACTAAAGACCCCTTATTTATTGTTTTGAAGTTGTAATGTCCATTTTGCCCCCACTCCTTGCAACTATAAAAGGAGACCCCCTCCATACGAAATTCTCATCCCTTCTTTCTCCTCTCTACCCCTCCAAAGCTCAAAAGAAGCTTGTCCCACACCTGATAAAATCCAATTTTCATTCCCCTTCGGAAGTGGATCCCGCGACGACGATGGCGTGCTGCTCCATTCCCGTTCTTCTGCTTCGTCCTCCTTCGTCCTGCTTCGTTCTCCTTCGTCCAGGCGTCGTTCCGTCCGGCTCGTCCTCCAAGCAATCGTCGAGGAGGATAATTTCTCTCTCCCATTCTTATTTACAGCTTTTCTAGTGTAGAATTTTCTGCTTTATAGTGTAATTGATTTTCCTCATTCTAGTGTAACTTTTATAAACTATTTAAATATTGAATGCATGTTCTCTTTCTCTCTCTCTCTCTCATAGTTTGATAGCCCCATTGTAATTAGAACGCCTTGCTTAAAGAAAATCCTAAAAAAATATAATTGTGAAAATAGATCAACGTAGCCTCCCCGTGTTCGACCCGGAATTATTTTAGGTATAAATTTTATTTGTTGAACATGAATTCTTCGCTTCCGAACTACAACGACAGGTTTTCCAAAACCAATCTCGTTAGCGTAGGTTCATAAACGTTCAACACATCCCGTCGGGTGATGGAACAAAAGGGGCCTGATAAATCATGTGGGCTTGGCCCAGATTCGAGTTCATAACATGCCTCTAGTTCGGCACGTTATTTGGATTCAATAGAAGTTGCGAAGGGAGTGTGCCAGGTTGGCGGGAATTTGCCATCTGGGCAACTTGATTGCGAACCTCTGTGATCTTGTCCTTTTGCTATTTTTGCATAGCCGCATTTGTCTTCTGAATGTCAGCCAGAGTCTGGAGAATAAGAGTCATTTAATCAGTTTGAGTTGGCCCAGATTGATATGTGGGGTTGGGCCGAGGCTGAGGTGGCTAATATGGACGAGGAGCTTGTGGATGAGGTTGATATGGTGGTCTTTGATTCTAATTATTTCCTACCCATAGGAAGTTGGGATGATTTCGCCATCCAGGGTTAGAGGTATTAGAAAATGGGTCATTCTGGATGGCATTGAGGTCCTCGCAAGTTTGAGGAACCTCACGAAAGTCAGAGTAGGTGGGTTCAAAGTTCCCCCAACTATAGTAGGTCGGATCGGAGTTTCCTCCAATCCTAGAGTCAGACGGGGGTGGATACAAGTCCATCCCCTGAGAAGATCGGTGATAGATGTTATGCACAGCTTCCCTCCCAAAAGGTGGCTGTGCAAACGGGATTTACGCAAAGGTGGCTCACTGCAGATGTTGAGTCAGCTCATCCACCTTCTTCTCAATGGTACAGACATTGTCCAACCGACTGGCCATCAATTCCAAGTCAACGGATGAGGACAGGCCCTGCGTCTCATGTTCTCCCCTTGGATTCGTTGATGCGCGGGCATTCGTCCAGTCAAATAAGCCCATTGAGTCATTATTGATGGAGTTCTCACACATATTCTCAAGAATCTCCCACACAGTGTCTTTGTGTTGACCCATGATATTTCCTCTGCAAGTTGCATTGACGAATAAACAGATATCTTCACGGAGTCCCTGGTAAAAGGACTAGGCTTGTTCTCATTTAAGAACTCCGTGATGGGGGCACTTTGGCATGAGATCCAGGAAGCTGTCCCATGCTTCATGAAGAGGTTCTCCAGATTGCTAGGTGAAGTGTGTGACTTGGTGCCATAAGGCATTCGTTCGACCAACTGGGAAGAACGTTTTCAAAAACTCGGATTTTGTTCAACCCATGTGTTGATTGGACGCATTTGAGTCTGATACCAATGAGCTGCTTTGTCCATGAGAGAGAAGGAGAACATCTTCATGAGAAGAATATCCCAATTTTGTACATCTAACCTGAAGGTCTGGGCCAGATGTTTGAGTTGCTTGATGTACTGGAAGGGATCCTCGGAATTAAGTGATGTGCACTTGTGCGTGTGTGTTAAGAAGTGTCGTTATAGTCGCACTTGCAACGTTGATTTTAAAGTAAAGAAACGGAGGTGAGTCTGAGTGTCGGTCTCAGGGAGGCGTGAAAATCAGATTTTGCTTATCACTTGTTGTCACGGAAAGCACGGAGTTTTGCTTGCGAAAGGTGCGGTTTGAAAAGCGAGAGAGAGATTAGGGTTAGAGTCGTTTCTTTGCTTGATCATGCAACTTAAATAGGAAATCAAGTAAACACTGAATGGAAAGTAACTTCATTAATCATGCAGCTTTAGTTCATAGCTTACAACATTAAATACATGCTCAAACAAAAGTAAGGGAAAGCTTAAAAGAGAGGAAGAGAGAGAGGAGGGAGAGCGGCGAGGCAGCCATGGCGGTGGAGGAGGCTCCGTCGGTGGCTCGTCGTCTCCGGCAATTACAAGAGAGCCTAAAGCTAGCTACGAGAGGGGTAGAGTAGTTGCAAGGGAAGTGAATGCCTTGAATGAGTGGTTGGAGGGGGTTTAAATAGGGAGAAGTGCTTTCTAAAAGAAGAAGGGGCTTCAACGATGTCCGGGACATCGCTAAAACCATTCCAAAAGCGTCGGTGAAGCCCTCGAGCCCGTCGGTCACCCGCCCACGTAGTTCTTCTTCGTGCCCGATCCGCGGCCGCTGCGTGAGAGTCGTACGATCGAAGATCAGACGACTGAGATCTTCCCTTCGATGCGCTCGGATCTTGCCTCGGGCGCACATGTGCGCGGGCGTCGTCGCCTGACATGCACGTGCACGTCGGCGCTCGCGATCTGAGGGCGCGCCGCGTGGCGCGATCTCAGCCGCCCGCTGCTAATCGGGCGGCCCAATTTCGCCGCACACCCCTTCGTCTTCAATTCTTCGCACCGCGCGGCTCGAACCAGCGTCGCATGCGTGCAGGCGTGCACGCTAACTGTTGCGCCACGCCCACACTTTGTTGCGTCGACTGCACGATTCTCGACCGTCTGATTGAAGATCGACAACCGAGATTTGATCTCAGCTGATGGATGAGGTGGCATGCGGTGAGCGGGGGTGACGTGGTGCAACGAGGGTCGTTGATCATCAGAACAACGGTCAGAACTTCTTGGGCCCATTGTAGGAGCTCCGGACGTTGGATTTGGCCGATCTTGAGTCCGTTGGACTCCGTTCGTCGTTCTGAATCCATCTGTGCAGTCTGATTGCTCATCTAAGGCCTGCTTTGATAAGTGCTTACACAAATGGCCATTAATACAGTTTTATAAGCAATCTTGGTATATGATGCATGCAATGCTTCAATTTTACATATGTTGTGTCTTTTATTCTTAAGATGGGCCCTATTTAACAAAGTTATCACCCCCATATGTAATGTTATCATACCCCCATGCTTACTCCTTGCTAGTCCCTAGCAAGGTTTATTCTAGCCTTTATTTCCTTTCAAAATTTAAGAAGTAATTGCTTAGCCACTTCGTCACTTGTCAATAGGAGGAAATATACCAAGATCTTCATCTACAAAGACTAAGCAGCGCCTGGGTGTCTGCCAAAATACGAATTGTCCGAATCCTTGCTTTAATGTATATAACTATACATATGTATATGTATATATATATATATTTTGAATTTTCTCAAAATTCAGCGTGGGTTGATAACTTTTTACGGCCACCAAACCCACCCAAAACTCAGTCAAAACCCTAAGTACTAGGCATCTTGGTGTGAAGATTGTGATAGACTCACTTAACGGTAATTCAGACAGACTTCAGGTTTCTATGCCCCTAGGTGACCGAAAGAGGAAATATATTTGCCTGAAGGTGTATTTGTTCGATTGGTAGCTTTCTCCCTACGGTTGTTTTAATTGGGGTAAACACAAGGATTTTTTCAGTGTATATCTCCCTGCTTGTACTACTTCCCCGCTTCTTCCTTAAGTGTTTTGGTTCATTTTGTGCAATTATTGAGCTGGGCTCTGGACAACTGACCAATGAGTTATTACCCACGATCACTTGCCAGCCATACTCGTGCGGTGAAGTGTGGTTTATTTTCTTTTCTTCTCCCCCCCCTTTTTTTTTCGTAGGTGGCTTCCCTGATCTCAAATGTACCTAGAGGCAATGAAGAAGAAATGGTCCCATGGCTGGGTTCTGGACAACCTGCCAATGGGCTGTTACCCACAACAACTTATCAGCCATACCACCCTAGAGAGTTCATTAGCTACCCAATTTCTGTCAAAATCTCCGAGGAGTCTGTGCAAAAGTGTGTGCAGATGCTTAGACTCAAAGTTTTTCTGAGTTAGAGGGTGAGTTGATAAGTCATATACTTATCACCTTATTTAATAGGTGGATTGGAATAGCTTAAGGTTGCAAGGATTCAAAGCTAAATCCATATTTTAACGGACACCAGGGCTGATTAAGCCTGACGGCCTGAAAAGTCTAAGTGTTTAAGTTCTTTTTGTATTATTTCCCACTATTGACAAGTTTCTAATGCCTAAGTTTTCTTCCTAAATCCATTTTTTTTTTTATTCAGACTGATTAAATGAGCTCAGGATTGTGCAATTTACCACCCCCCATGCTTAAGTTGAACAATGTCCTCATTGGCAAATACATGGATGCATAAGGGTTCAAAAAGATAATACCTGAGTGATGTAAAATATCGGATCAATCAGAATCCTCTGGGTTACCTCCCAGGAAGCGCTGAGTTTAACGCCTTCAGCTGGGCGGTGCTTTGTGTCATCCCCCAACGAGGGTGACACTCTCCTTTAGGGGAACCTGGGCGAGGAAGTGTTTCAATCTTTGACCATTAACTGTAAAAGTGTGCCCAGTGTTAGGATCAGCGATTTCAACCGCCCCATTAGAGTAAGGCTTAACCACCTGAAATGGTCCTGTCCATTTGGACCTGAGTTTCCCCGGGAAGAGTTTGAGGCAGGCGTCAAACAACCAGACTTGCTGGTTAGGCTCAAGGGTTTTTCTATGAATGAGTCGGTCGTGGATGGCTTTCATTTTCTCCTTATACAGTCGACTATTGTCAAAGGCGCCCCGACGAATTTCTTCGAGCTCAGATAATTGGAGCAACCTTTGCGCACCGGCTAACTGGGAATCCATGTTACATTGCTTGACAACCCAGTAAGCCCGATGTTCCAATTCGACAGGAAGATGGTAGGCTTTGCCAAAGACCAGGCGATAAGGCGACATACTTATCGGGGTCTTGAAAGTGGTCCTGTATGCCCACAGGGCATCATCAAGTCGTGTGGACCAGTCTTTCCTGTCAGGTCTCACAGTCTTCTGTAAAATGTTCTTGATTTGTCTATTTGAGACCTCGATCAGCCCGTTTGTTTGCGGATGATACGGGGTATCAATGCGGTGGTTCACCTCGTATTTTATAAGTAGGGCACGGAATTGGGAATGGATAAAATAGCTTCCACCATCACTGATCATGGCCTTGGGTATTCCAAATTGGGAAAAGATGTTCTGCTTAATAAAGTCCATGACAGTCCTGTGATCGCATCGGCGGGTGGCGACGGCTTCAATCCATTTGGAAACATAGTCTACCGAGACTAGGATTGACTCGAAGCCGTTGGATGGTGGAAAGGGGCCCATAAAATCGATACCCCAATCGTCGAAGATTTCGACAATCAAAATGGGCTGGAGGGGCATCATATCTTTCTTGGTCATGGTCCCCATCGTTTGCCAGCGTGAGCAAGTCTTGGCAAAGTTGTGTGCATCCTTAAATAGGGACGACCAGTAAAATCCAGACTGTAGAACCTTTGCAGCCGTTTTCTTTCCAGAGAAGTGGCCACCACAAGCCTAGTCATGACAGAAGGAAAGCACACTCTGAACTTCGTCTTCAGGGATACACCACCTAATGATCTGGTCAGCACAGAGGCGAAACAGCATGGGATCATCCCAGAAATAGTGCTTGGCCTCAGCCAAGAACCTGTCCCATTGCTGTCTGGACCAGCTGTGCAGGATTTGTCCTACAACCAGGTAGTTGACGTAGTCAGCATACCATGGCATTCTCTTATCTTGCATAGCCAGGATGTGTTCATTAGGGAAGGCATCAGATAGAGGTAGGGAGGGTCCAATGTGGTCTGGATGAAGTCTAGACAAGTGGTCAGCCGCCACATTCTTCTATCCGGCCTTGTCTCGGATTTCCAAGTCAAATTCCTGCAAAAGCAAGATCCATCTGATGAGCCTAGGCTTTACGTCCTTCTTGGCCAACAGGTGCCGGATGGCTGAATGGTCAGTGTAAATCGTCACGTGGGATCCCAGCAAGTACGATCAGAACTTTTCAAGTCCAAAGACTACAGCGAGCAACTCTTTCTCTGTGACCGTATAATTTCGTTGGGCCTCATCCAACGCTTTGCTCGCGTAATAGATCACCACGAGCTTCCTATCTTGCCTTTGTCCGAGGACAGTGCCTATGGCAAAATCCGATGCATCACACATAATCTCAAAGTCCTGGGACCAGTCTGGGGGTTGAAGTACAGGTGCGGTGGAGACTTAGTCCCAGAGGGTGTGATAAGCCTGGATGCAATCAGAAGATATGTGGAATATGGCGTCGTTGGCTAGAAGGTCGGTCAAGGGCTTGGAAAGCTTGGAAAAGTCTTTAATGAACCTTCAGTAGAAGCCAACATGTCCTAGGAATGAGCGAATCTGTCGGACCAAGCTAGGTGGAGGAAGTTTGGAAATTAAATCAACCTTAGCCCGATCTACCTCGATGCCCCTATGCGATACGAAGTGACCGAGGACAATTCCTTCTTGAACCATAAAATGGCTCCTTTCCCAACTTAACACCAGATTAACCTCGATACATCATTTCAGGATTTTCTCCAAGTTACTCAGACAATGGTCGAATGAATTCCCGAATACAGAGAAATCATCCATAAAGACCTCTAAGTATTCACCCACCATTTCTGAAAAAATGGCTAGCATGCAACGCTGGAAGGTCGCAGGTGCGTTACATAACCCGAACGGCATTCGACGGAATGCAAACGTGCCATACGGGCAAGTGAATGTGGTCTTTTCTTGATCCTCCGGTGCAATTGCGACTTGGTTATATCCTGAATATCCATCCAGGAAGCAAAAATACTTCTGCCCTGCCAATCTTTCAGGGATTTGGTCAATGAATGGCAAGGGGAAATGATCCTTCTTAGTGGCTTCATTGAGCTTCCTATAATCAATACACACCCGCCATGTGGTGGTGGTGCGGGTGGGGATGGATTCGCCATGATCATTGGTGACAACGGTGAGCCCAACTTTCTTGGGAACCACTTGAGTGGGGCTCACCCAGGGGCTATCGGAGATAAGATAGATGATGTCGACGTCAAGCCACTTGATAATTTCTTTTTCAACGACCTCCCCCATGTTTGGGTTTAGTCGTCTCTACATCTGGCAGGAAGGTCGTGCCCCGTCTTCCAGGTAAATCTTATGGGTGCAATAGGTAGGGCTAATTCCTCTTAAGTCAGAAATGGTCCAACCAATGGTGGCCCAATGTTTTGAAAGGGTCGCAGTCAACCTGAGTTCTTGATCCTTGGTTAGATGAGAATTAATAATCACTGGGAAGGTTTGGTCGGGCCCCAGGAAGACATACTTGAGATTCTCGGGCAATGGCTTAAGTTCAGGTGTGGGTGGAACCACAGTTGATGGAAAGGGAAAGGGCAGGAGTTGATCAACATCGATCTCCTCAAATGGTCTTGTGTGATGGTACTCAGCCTTACAGAGGTCCACGGGTAATGATGGTGATGGGTCAGAACAGTCATTACGGGTTTGGTGGTCTGATACAGAACTAAGGGTGAGGCATTCCTCGATCAAAGCTTTCATGGGATCATGTTCCTCAATGCAATCTCAATCAAAAGACTTTGTCGCCCGGAAGATATCTAATTGCATTTTTCTATCCCCGAAGGCAATTTCCATACATCCCGTGTCACAATCAATGTTTGCCTTAGCCGTAGCTAAGAAAGGTCTACCTAAGATTATGGGTGCATTCTATAATTTTTCAGGGACTTCCATGTCGAGCACAAAAAAGTTGACCGGGAAATAGAAGTCCTTGACCCGTACAATCACATCCTCGACAACCCCCTTCAGGGTTTTCACAGATCTCTCAGCCAGCTGGATGGTGACAGGGGTTGGTGTCAACTCTTCAAAACCAAATTGGTGGTACAGGGTTGTTGGAATCAGATTGATAGAAGCACCTAAGTCCAGGAGCGCTCTATCAAATGTCATGTCCCCGATATTGCAGGAAATCAGGGGTGCTCCTGGGTCAGTTCGCTTGAGCGGAAGGTTGCTTGATATTACGAAACTTGCTTGTTCGAAGAGCACAACCTTCCTAGGTGCTTGAGGTCTTGGCTTACGTTTGGGTGTACAGGTGATTAGCCCATAGTTGTGGGCTATTTAAGTATTTAAGTGCCTAGACATTAGGTTAATTCTAACATTTATTTAGCATAAATTAGGATGTAAATAGATTAATTCATATTTCTAATTCAATTACATAATTCATGCATCTTATTCATATTTAAATGCATTTAGAATTAACTTAGAATTGCATTAGTTAACTAATTAGGTACATTGCATGCATTAATTTAGGTTAACATAAAAGTTGAGGGCCTGTATATAAATAACCATAATATTTTAACATTATTTTCTATATTCTTCTTGCTGGAACGGCTGGCTACCGCTCCAACGCCACCAACTGCCGCAGTGAAGAACCCATTCAAGGAGGAGAGGATGTGTTGGATCTGGTCGGGCAGCTGATTTCAAATTTGTGCAGGCCACTACAAAAGGAGGAGAGAGGATGCTGAGCGAGGCAGGCCTCCACCACCGACCCACCACTGTGCAGAGAGATCTTCTCTCTTCCATTCCATACCGCCGGCCTCAACCGTGGCGGCGAGTCTCCACCACCGTGGGCATGTGGTGTGACAGGCCACACCGCCATCCGGAGCTCGTCCGCATTACCGTGAGCACCTTAGCGTGCATCTCCCTCGCCATCGTCACCAACAACGACCACTGCAGCCACTGTGCAATCACCCTCTCAGTTAGTTAAGACGTCCGGGAAATTTCCCAGACGTCTGAAGCCACACCCCACTCCAGCAGCAACCACCGTCCGCCCACTTCACCTCCAGCTCCATCTCCACGCCCTCCAACCTGAGCACCCACGCTGATAGAGCGTGCAACCGCCTGCGCACCCACTCCAGTTGCAGCCGCACCTCCAGAACCTCACCCGCTCACTCCTGCGCCTGCTCACCTTCAGCCTGCACCTCATCGCTCACCTACGCGCACCCGCGACACCTTCAGCCTGCAACACCTCACCGCTAGCGCCCTCCCACCAGCAGTCCCGTGTGCGCCTCACCGCGCCTGCAGTACTCGCTCTTGCCGCCAACAAAGCGCGCACCGACTGTAGTGCGTGCCCACGCCTCCAGCCAGCACGCAGCAGCAGAGCCTGCAGAACCTCACGCGGGCGCTCCCGCACCCGCCTGCAACGCACGCTCACCGCCAACAGCAGTTGCAACACCGGCTGCAGCCACCTCCGCCAGAGCTCGTTCGACCGACTCCGGCCACTGCGCAACACGCCGCCACCACCGTTTCGAAGCCCTCGGTCCAAGGAACTTCCTCCGAGCTTCCCGCGTCCGGCCGTCCACTCCTCGTCGCGCACGGCAAAGGGAAAAAATCCCCTGTTTTGCTACAGTAACCGGGCCATTAAAAATTACATTTTCTGCCATTGTCAATTTTTAATAATATTTTATTGATTCTGCATTGCGACAAATATCCTCTAGTTACTCAGAATTACTATTTCAGCATTGTTTCTTGCTTTAACCTTAATCTAAAGGCAATTTTGGCTTGATTCTTGTCCAAACTAACTACGAACAAACATTTTAAATTGGTACGAATTTAAATACGTCATTGCCTCCCTGTGGATACGACCCGCTCCTCTACGAGTGGTTATTTCTTTTTAAATATTGATTAGTCGATTTTTCCACCACATAAAGCTACAAACGACTTTAAAGTGAAAAATCGACTCGTCAACAGGCATCCTTTAAAAACTTGGCGAAAGCCGGGATGTGTTTGACAGCTTCGAGGAGCGGAATATTAATCTGTACTTGCTTAAAGGTCTCCAAAAGCTCCTCAGTTTCCACAACATTCTTCTTTTTCTTGATTGTTTCCAAGGCCTCAGGGTAGGATGTCTGAATGTGGATCGGGTCTATTTCTGGGTCCTTGGTAGGTGCCTCTTCTGGGTCGGGTATTTCAGCGGGTGAAATCTCAGGGAGAGTCGGCCATTTGGGGTCCTGGGTTTTGGTGCCGCTTCTCAAGGTCACCACATTCTCAGAGGCATTTGGGCCATGGGTTGATCCTTGAGAAGACAAGGATGAAGAAGCACCATACCCAGGGGGTGTTTGCGGGGATGGCTGGACCATGTGAGCCTGCCTGGGGTTGCCTTGGAACCCTTACGAATTAGGGCCTCTGTTAATTATGTTTCGCGGGTTCGGTTGTGGCTAGGAAGGTAGAGATCCTTGTTGTTTACAGTCCAAGAGTTGGCTTAACTGTCCCTTTACCAAGGCCATTTCCTCCTGATGTTTCTGGTTCATGTCAGCCATCATCTTTATTAGGGTGTCCATTTGGTTTTTTGGTGGAGGTGCCACCCTATTATGATTATATTGGGGTATAACTAGAGGTCCTTGCTGATAGGGGGCAAGTGTGGCTGCTGGTTTAGCCTGGGCTAGTTTTGGAATTGCGGTGGTTTCTGGTTTGTCCAACCAAAGTTGGGGTGGTTACACCAGCCAGTGTTGTAAGTGTTGGAGAAAGGGTCAGGTTTTTCATAACCTTGGACAGCTTGTACATCTTCAAGGATAACCGATGTTGATGAAGAGGGAAGAGAGTAATCAAGGGTTGAGGGAGCAAAGGTCCCTCCCTGGAATGTGGTCAGGGGTTGTTCTAGGTTCAATTGGGTTAAGGGCTAGACCGGGTCAACATTATGAGCTCCCTTTGCTAGGGAGAAAGTCTGCAAGGGGTTCCTGGTCTGGTTCAGTAGCTCATCAATCTTTTTGTCCTCCAATTCCACTCGATCCAGTTTCTTGGCAATGATGTCAATGTCAACCATTCTAGAATTTGCTTGTACCTCATAAATCCCACCACGGGGTTGATTAGACCTGTTGAACTAGGTCATGGAGGCATTGTTGAGCGAATTCTCGCTCAAAGACTCAAAGAGCTCAAACATGCACTCCTCGTCCTTGTTCAAGAAGTTCCACCCGCATGAGGCATCGACGAAGTTCCGTATGTTACTATCCAGACTGTGGTAGAAAATCTGGGCCAATTACCACCTTGGTACTTCATGGTGTGGGCATTTCCTCAAGAGTTCATTAAATCTTTCTCATGCCTCATGAAATTGTTCCCCACCCTGGAGTGTAAAGGTAGTGATAGCTCTTCTGAGGGCATTGGTCTTTCCTATGGGGAAGAATTTCTTTAAAAATTCATGCATCAGTTCTTCCCAAGTGGTGATGGGTCTACCTAGGGTTCTAAGCCAATGAGAAGCCTTGTCTCTTAATGAGAAGGGAAACATCTTGATTAAAACAATGTCAAGGCTAATGTTCCTAGGTTTCACAGTTCGCGCTATGTGGTCGAGATCCCCTAGATGCTGGAAGGGGTCCTCATTTGAGCTTCCATGAAAGTGATTCTGGATCAGACTTAAGACATTCGGTTTCAGCTTAAAATCATCTTCCCCTTCAGGGATCCTAAGGTGTGGCTCGACTCTAATAGCGAAGGGATTATAGAAATTGCTGAGGGGCCTCGACTGATCCTGAAATGGTGGTATATCGAGTGGTGGTTGCCCTTGTACGCCTTGGAAAGGTGGTGGTGGTTGTTCTTGTGGGTTCTGTAACCGTTGTATGGCTTGCATGATGGTGTGGATTTGTTGTTGCTGAAGCCGATGGTTTGCATTAATTTGGGCTTGGATGATGGCCATTGCATCTGGTGGGGGTTGATCCTCAGCCTCATCTACCTTAGGTTCCGCCATGTTCCTAACAGAATTACGTCGCCTAGATTCCTGCCCCAAAACACACAACTAGGGATGCAGTGAGTGTCTCCCGTGCATACACTAGAGAAGAACAGGAGGGGATGCGGAGGGAGACAAATGCGAGAAATGTGTTTCAATCAAGCACACAAGCCTAGTCCTTATGGTGTATTCCTTAGGAGACCTAGAAACCTCACAAAGGGTGATTAAGTCCATAATGAGGGGATTGCAGGGAAGGTTCTTCCTTTGGCTTGCGCCTCCGATTCCGTAGACCCACAACCGCGGTCGTTTAACACTGCCCCGCAACCTAGTCACCAGATTCTACCAAGGGAATGAAAGCCAAGTGCCCAGCGAACAAAACCTCGCCTTTCGAAACTTAACTCAGTCCTACCTAGGGCACGTCTACTCAGTTTTAAAGGGCCAGGATAGTGCTTGTGCTAGGGCTATGTGATGAGGCGTTGATTGGGGTGGTGCCTCTTAATTTTCCACTTTCAAAGTGTGTGCTTCTATCAAAACATGGTTTTCAAGCAAGGATTTTTAAGATGTGGTGTCTTTTAGTGTTTCATCCTTACTTTAGTGCTTTTTAGGGTTGACGTGTCTTAATGTTTTTAGACAAGTTTCAGTGGGCACATCAAGTTATGCACACAATTCGGTGAAAGTAGATTTCCTTTTATTCTGTAGAGGCTCTAAAACCCTAATGTACTCATCCTAATGATCATGCAGCTTCTATTAGATGAGTCGATTTTAGGGTTGAGTGGTGCGGCCCAAGTCAACTCACGGTGGCTTCGCAAACACCACTCAAAGAAAGAGAAAAGAACACTCCAAGAATTTATTCAGAATATTAGAGTGTACATTTTTTTGTGGGGTGATATGCTAAGGATGTGGGTCAAGCAATCATGCACCACACCAATTTTTTCAATTTTTACAGTTTTTTTAGTTTTTCACGCAAGCAAACAATCATAAGTGAAGAATTACTCACCATCGGTCCTCGTTGCGCCTACTCCCTTGTTACCATCGTGGGATGTGTTGCTTCACTGTCCAATAGCTGAATTCCTGCAACCATCAAGTAAAAAGGAAAACAGGGCATTAGACGATGTGAGAATGGATGTGGAATGGAGGTGACAAAACAAATCCGTTGCCTCCCCGGCAACGGTGCCAAAAACTGACATGCGCTTATACGTGTATGTTAAGAAGTATCGTTATAGTCGCACTTGCAATGCCAGTTTTAAAGTAAAGAAATGGAGGTGAGTCCGAGTGTCAGTCTCAGAGAGGCGTGAAAATCGGATTTTGCTTATCACTTGTTGTCACGGAAAGCATGGAGTTTTGCTTGCGAAAGGTGCTGTTTGAAAAGCGAGAGAGAGATAGAGAGAGAGAGATTAGGGTTAGAGTCGCTTCTTTGCTTGATTAGGCAACTTAAACAGGAAATCAAGTAAACACTGAACGAAAAGTAACTTCATTAATCATGCACTTTAGTTCATAGCTTACAATATTAAATACATGCTCAAACAAAAGTAAGGAAAAGCTTAAAAGAGAGGAAGAGAGAGAGAGAGAGAGGAGGGAGAGCGGAGAGGCAGCCATGGCGGTGGAGGAGGCTCCGTCGGCAGCTCGTCATCTCCGACGATTACAAGAGGGCCTAAAGATAGCTAGGAGAGGGGTAGAGTAGTTGCAAGGGAAGTGAATGCCTTGAATGAGTGGTTGGAGGGGGTTTAAATAGGGAGAAGGGCTTTCTAAAAGAAGGGGCTTTAGCGATGTCCAGGACGTTGCTAAAACCATTCCAAAAGCGTCGGTGAAGCCCTCCAGCCCACCGGTCACCCGCCCGAGCCGTTCTTCTTCACGCCCGATCTGCGGCCGCTACGTGAGAGCCATCCGATCGAAGATCGGACGGCCGAGACATTCCCTTGGATGCGCTCGGATCGCACCTCGGGCGTGCATGTGCATGGGCGTCGTCGCCCGACGTGCGCGCGCGTATGGGTGCTCGCGATCTGAGGGCGCACCGCATGGCGCGATCTCGGCCGCCTACTGCTGATCGGGCGGCCCAATTTCGCCACACGCTCCTTCGTCTTCAATTCTTCGCACCGCGTGGCTCAAACCCGCGTCGCGTGCGTGCGGGCGTGCGCGCTAACCGTTGCGCCACGCCCGCGCTTTGTCGCAATGACTGCGCGATTCTCGGCCGTCCGATCGAAGATCGATTGATGGATGAAGTGGCATGCGGTGAGCGGGGGTGACGTGGCGCAACGAGGGCCGTTGATCATCAGATCAACGGTCAGAACTTCTTGGGCCCATTGTAGGAGCTCCGGATGTCGGATTTGGCCGATCTTGAGTCCATTAGACTCCATTCGTCGTTCTAAATCCATCCGTGCAGTCTGATTGCTCATTTGAGGTCTGCTTTGACAAGTGCTTACATAAATGGCCATTAATATAGTTTTATAAGCAATCTTGGTATATGATGCATGCAATGCTCCCATTTTACTTATGTTGTATCTTTTATTCTTAAGATGGGCCCTATTTAACAGAGTTATCATTCCCATATGTAGTGTTATCATTAAGCCCATGAAACTTTGGAATAACATGAATCATGTTGGGCTTGAGTTTAGAATTTGGACCTCTAGTCGGGATTTGGACTTGAGGTTCGATTGCCACCACAGTGGGATTATAGTGATCTCCCATCATAGGGCGCTACAGCGGGTTTACAAAGGTTTGAAATAAATCATTAAGGCGCTGAAGTTGCTTCTCAAGGTTATTCTCTTCTTCTACTAGTTGTGCCATTATGATGGAGAAGGAGAATTTGGTTCAGATGAATCAGAGGAGATGTCTATGTGGTGGGGTTGCTGCACAAACACGGACGTCGAGGCCTGGCCTCAGCAGGAGTGAATCACTAAAGGGGGTCCCAAGGATGGTCTTAAGGACCTCCTGTTGGTGCTAGAGCACCACGATCATTCTTTTTGATGATAACAAAACACGTGTTATTTAACATTTGCAATTTGAGTCCTAGATTTCAGGTCAATTGCAAATGTGGACGTGTTTAGACGGAACTCGAGCTCGCATCCAGGATAGATTGGAGGAGCTTAATGAAGAACAGAGGAGGTTCGCGTGGAGCGACAGATTGAAGATAGAAGACAAGAAGAATAGGATAGATTCTTTTTAATCCTTTCTTGCATCTCTTGTCTTTATTTTCTTGCTCTTATTTTCCTTAGAATATTATGTTAAAGAGCCTCAAAGTACCCTAACAGTAGTCCTAGGAACACCAGCACAACCCTAGGATACTTAGGTTTTCTGTAGAATACTTAGAAAACCAATATAGGGTTCAAACAGCACTTCCAGACGTCTAATTCCCAAATCAGACGTCTGATAAAGTATTTTAAGACGTCTGACTGTTGTTTCAGACGTCTGACATCTGTTAGGATGGACATAGCTAGTTCTGTCTGATGAAATCAGATGTCCATACCTTAGACCAGACGTCTTAGGAGACGTCTGATGGACTTGCCAAACGTCCAGATAGTGGACCGTTGGCTAGCTTGGCAGGCACAGCAGAATATGACCGTTAGAGCCTTATCAGACGTCCTTAGGCCTTTCCAGACGTCTGATAATTGACCATTTTGCCTCGACTGACCCGAAACTCTCTTCTCAGAGATTTTCTAGCCGTTGCAAATCCATTCCATAGAAAAAGTTAGTTTCCAGACGTCCGGGCATAGTGCCAGACGTCCTGTATGTCGTCTGATCAACTTGAACAAAAACCCTGTTTAGATCTGATTCAAGTCAGGAGGAAACCCGCATAGAATCAGACATCTGACCTTGAAATCAGACGTCTTAAAGTGGCCTTCCAGACGTCTGATGCAGGAATTAGACGTCTGATCACCCTGTCAAGCGCAATCATTGTCCTGATTTTGGCCTGATTCTCTTGGGCTTTGCACCCAACAGCTATGGAAGCTTTTCTAAGCCTTCCAAAGCCTTCCTAAGGCCTCTATAAATAGAGGGGAACCTTTGCAACTTAAACACACACCTAGATATACAAGATACACACCAAGAGAAACATAAGACACACTTAAGCAACATAGTTCCACTCTCTTGTGTCCTAGCTAGCTCTTGCTCTCCAAGCTCAAGCTCCATTCTCTTGAGAGCATCAAGCTTCGCGCACCTGCTCTCCCGCCGTTGTCTACGAGAGCGACATTGCGCCATCGCGTGGCACACACACCGCGTCATCAACTCGACGCACTCCTTGCAAAGGGGAGTTTCCTATTTCCTATAGAAGCTAGGTTTAAATTCCTTTGTTGCCTCTATAGGATTACTTGTTTTATTTTATCTTTGTTTTTTGGTTGGGTATTCGCTTTGCGAATTCCCGTCTCCTTCGTGGGACAAAATCCTTCTCGTGGAGAGAAGGGGTTGAGGAACGCTACCCTCGTACTTGTAGCGTGGTTGTACTGAGGTTGAATCACCCTCGTTTTAAAGTGATTCGGTTAGTGGATTTGATCAACTAGGTTGATCGGAAAATCCTAACTCGAGAGGGTTAGGTGGTGGTTTCCACCCGATTTGGGTTTCAACCTAAAAACAATTGTGTCCATTGTGTGATTGGTTTTCTTTGGTGAGATTGCTTTATATTTTATTTTCGCATTTATTATGTCACCCCTCTTCGTAGGGCGAAACCTACACCTCCTACTGAACATGCACCAATGGTTTGGACAAGTGTAGAATGTGATGGACCCACTCAAGACACCAAAAAATTTTGATGACTACAGAGGTTCGAGGTGGATGATACCCCTTAGTCAAAAAGCCGTCCCCCTGAGAAATACCTGGGTAGCTAGAGAGGGAGAGTCCCGCAAAGACCCCTACACGGCAAAGCGTCCCCATGAGTTACAGGGTTTCCCCCACCTGACCTCTCTTGTCACTGATGTTCCAAGTAGACCAGAATGGAGACTTTGACCTCTTAAGTCTACCAGTTTTATTTAAGAGCAAAGGTGCTTAAGATTTCACTTGAACTTTAGATGTATTGAGTGCAAAAGTGACCTAATTTTAAGGTTGGTTGACCCAACAAGGGGGTCAACTTCACCTATTTGTCCTTTGAGAAATTTTAGGTCCTTTCTTTTAGGATTCAAGTGAGATTAAGAGCCTGAATTTTTAGGGTTTTCTTGAATAAGTCTCTTCAACCAAGGCTTAGGCACCTCTCTTTTTGGAGAGTTGATTCTTGCTTATAAAGGTGTGTCTCTAAAAACCCTAAATTGAAATCCTTAGTTTGGCTCTAATCTGGGTCCAATTTAGTTTGCCAAAATATGGTATCTAGGGATCAATCAAGAAGGTGGTAGCCCTAGTTACCTTAAATGGGTTCACAAATCAGTATTTGCTGTTGAAATCAAATCAGGCAACTTTGGTGAATTAGCTAGAGATGGAAAGCAGGTAGCCCTAATTGATTTTACCTTATTTTTTTCTGTTCAGAATGAGGGTCTTAAGAGAACAAGATTAATCAAAAATTACCTACCCCGAGCGTGTTTGTTGTGCGGCTGTCTTTTGTTGAATCTTCTCCCCTGAAACAACCACAACAAAAAGATATATAAGTTAGTACCAAATCAGCAATTGTAATCTAGATTTCTAAATCTCCCGTTGCTCCCCGGCAACGGCGCCAAAATGTTAAGAGCGCTCGATCGAGTTTTAAAAAGGTCGCATTGTAGTACAGTCGAAAAAGCATTCAAAACAAATACAATTTATTACTCGAATTTAAAAGTCTAAGGTTGAACACAGGGAGCAAATTAGGATTTAGAAATCAAGATCATAACTTGAGAATTAGAAAGAATATAATATGCAATAAGATCAATGTTATAGTGCAAAAAGATAGGAATAAATGTAAGGCACTAAAGGAACCAAAGCATGTGAATAAACACAAAATTGGACATCTGATTTGTGAATTAGATGCCTTAAAATGATGATGCTACAGTGCCTGATCTTTCTTCTTTCTTCTGCTTCTTCTCCTGGGGGCTTCTTCTTTCTTAGCCTTTCCTTGATCTTCCTCTGTCTTTTCTTCTTTTGACTTTCTTCTTTTCTCTCTCTCTGCTGGCTGCCTTCAGGTTCTTCTTTCTCTCTTCTTTCTTTGCCTTCCTTGGCTTCTGACTTCGGCTTCCTCCTTCTTCCTTAGCTTCAGCCCTTAGCTTCCTCTTCGATCTTGTCTTCTCCTTCCTCTGCAAAGCAAAACCTACCCCCTACCCGCGCGATCTCTCTTCTCTCCTTTCTCTCTTAGGTTCACTCCCCCAGAGCAACTTCTTGGGTAATCGTGTCGGGTACGTGCCCGAGACCAGGCCCACTAGCATGCAATGGTAGGCGAGGTGTGCTGGGTTGGGTCAGATCACCAGGTCCGTGGGGGGTGGTCGCGGACGAGGCGTTGGGTCGAGTGAGAGGAGACCTCACCCCGTGAGTTGAAGACAATAAGCCACCGGCAGAAAAATAATTTATGCGAGCGCAGTGCCTCTTCCAGTTCCGAGGTGGGACTATCTTCCCACCTTCCTCACGCGTGTTCACAGCAGAGATGCTTCTTTCGATTGCAGCTGCAGCTTCAGCCTTTGACACCAATTGGATGCCTGGAGTTGTTCACGAGAGTGCCCTGCGCAGCTTGGGACACAATCCTGGAGCGGGCGAAGCCTGGAGTAGCTGCAAGCTTGCTTCGAGCTTCACTTCAATGGCGGATGAACGTCTGCACCTGAAATCATGTAAACGGCCTTACGGATACATTAAAAAGCTCAGGGAGCTAAGCCGAGGCATGGCAAGTGTGCTACGGCGGTCGGCGTGGCATGGGACCGCCTGAGGTAGCGTGCCTAGGGCACACTGCATGCGTGTGTGTGGGTATGTTCGGGGGCGCTTGTGGGTGAGTGGCGGAGTGTTGTGAGTGGGGGGTTATGATCAACGAGTCAGGCGGTGCTTATGGACCGATCGGCAAGGAGGGAAGTGGTCTATGGAGGTGGAGCGAACTAGTCGGAGTTGGTGACCGAATGATGGTGGTGGAGTGCGGCAATGGCCGTTCAAGGGAATAAAGAAGGGGAAAATAGAGTAGAGGGTAAGAGGACTTATCTGGGTGTGAAGGGACGAAGAGGGAGGCAGAGATGGCATCTGGCTCGTATCACAGATGCCGGAGACGAAGATACTTAGTGAGGGAGGTCAGCGAGGATGAAGGGAAGGCAGGAGCATCAACGGGTGCAGCGCGACGCAGACGAGCGAGAAGAAGAGGAACCTACCACCGGTGTTGTGGCTAGCCGACGAGGGAGAGTGGGAGAAGTCGCTGGAGCTTGATGAGCAGATCGGCCAGATGAAATTGAGGGGTTTCTCCGGTTGAATTCAAGCTTAGAAGATGAAGGGAGATTTAGGGTCTCTTAAATAGGCTTCTGAGGATGGATTTGTGCTTGGAAGCTAAGCTTCCAAGCAAGGTATGTTCGCCAAAGATGGTAACTCGAAAGAGACCCGAATCTCTCATGCGTTCGCATGAGAGATTAGTTACCAAGTAGGGCCTCAAATTAGGTTCACATTGGAGGAGATTTCTCAGAGAATCTCCATTTCAATTTTAAAGGGGATTCTCTAAGAGATCAGGGAAAAATTGCTCTTTCAATCTCGCCGGAGTAGGATTCTCTCCGCTATAATGGTGAAGGGACCTAATTGCAAAGAACAAAGAAGAAGATAGGGGGTCAATTGTAAGGGTTTTTGAAATCTAGGGTAGAAATGTAATTGAGCTGGACCTATTTGCAAAGTGGGTCAAGATAAATTCCTCTTAGGTCAAAATTTTTGTACAAACCTAATTTGTACCTAAGGAATCCAATGGTGAGGTTGGATTTTGGGTTTGACCACGTTTGACTAGACAATTTATGCAAAAATTCAATTTAGGGCAAATATTTGTCTGAGACCCCATTTTAGATCAAAATAGGTTCCAATGACCAAATTGAAGGTTCTAAACCCTAGAGAATATTTTTTTATGATTTTTAGAGGGTTTAAGTGAATTTATCCTAACCAGAACCTTGTTTAATCAAGCGGATCTGTTTTAGGGTTACAAGAAGTCTTTTTTTTTTTTAAACTGCGAGGAAAGCTATTGTGGTACGATAGTAATCCGGAGGGCATTTTATTTCATACTAAGAAGAAAAAATAATGGAGACCTACACATTGAATCCCCATCTATATATGAGGGACTAGCACTCATTTACAATTTGCTCACAACTGACCCGTCTCTCCTGAAATAACTTCTCATTTCTCGCCCTCCAAACACACCACAAGGTAGCGGCCGTACACATATATGGTCTTCCGAGTGTTGCAAACCTCTGCCATAGAGACTCCCATGTAGGTAGAGGTTCCTGGCATATTTTTCTCCATATCATGTCTGTGACCAAACATGAGGAAAAAATGTGAGACAAACTGTCAATGTGTAACCCGCATAGATAGCAGTCATTTAACGTTGCCCCATTCTTTTATGTCTAAAGTCTCCCGTGATCAAGCCTTCCCTCCTGCACAACCATAAGAAAATTTGCACTTTCAGTGGAATCTTTAATAACCATATTTTCTAATCAACCGGGTCACTCTCCATATTTCTGTTTGATCTAATGATTTTTTCATAAGCCTGCTGGGTTGTGTATCTCCCATTCTAGCCGTATGTATCATCCACGCCTTATCTTGGACAGAGCTGCTGCAATTCAGATAGTAGATTTTTCCTTTCCTCCCACTACTAGGTACCCATTCTGTAGATTTCAGGCCCTTCAAACCTCCAGCTGCCACCGGAATCTGACCACAGGCTGCTAACAGAGGCGTCTTTGTCTACGGCACCTGCATATGCTCTTGGGTAGGACTCTTTTAGAATACCCAATGGTGACCAATGTTCATTCCATAAACTGAAGTCACGACCGTCTCCAAGCTTAGGCTGCATCAACTGCCAGTTACTTTTAATTGCTAGGATGACCGACCTCCAAAAAGGGGATGGTTTGGTTGGATATAACCACTTCAATGCACTGTTTGATCCACCATAGCAGTCTTTGATCAGTTCTGTCTAAGTTCTTCCTTGCCCTCGAAAATCTTGATCTCCCATTTAATTAGAAGAGCCTCATTAAATTCCTTAAGAGCCTTGATCCCCAGCCCACCCACTTCCTTTGGTCAACAGATTTGGTCCCACTTCATAAGCTGCATGAACCTCCCCTCATGTCTAGCCCCTTTCCAAAAGAATTTCTTGCGCATTACATCTACATGTTTCCAAATAGATTTCGGGGCTTTAAAGATACTGAAGTAGAATACTGGGATAGAGGTAATCACTGAATTTTGGAGGATCAGTCTCCCACCTTTTGACAGAAATTTACTGCTCTGTCCTTCCAACTTGATAGAGATCTTGTCAAAAAGAACATTCCAATCATTCTTCTTCAATTTCGAGGATCGCAGTGGCAGCCCCAAGTATTTAAGTGGCAGCTTAGAGCGAGGTGTTCCCAGCGTAGCTGCTAGTGTGTCATGTTCCTGATCATTCAGGCCAAAGCAGATCAAGGTAGATTTTTCCCTATTTAATTTCAGACCTAAAATGTCTCCAAAAATCTTCACCATATGTCCTAAAGCATGGGCAGTAGGAATTGACCCCTCCACAAAGAAAGCCGTGTCATCTGCATACTGTAAAATAGGGGCCATAATCCTCCTGTTGGAGAGTGAATAACCTCTTATAACACCAGCCTCTATCAATTTACATGCATATCTTGCAAGCCCATCAACTGCAAGATCAAAAATCAAGGGGGCTAAAGGACATCCTTGTCTAACCCCACATTGGGGTTGAATCCAGGCACCACATGGTTTCCCATTGATCAGCGGGGAGAAGGAGGCAGCTGTGATACATCGCTTCATCCACAGGATCCAAATGGGGGGGAAACCTCTCCTTTTGAAAACTTCCCAAATGTACGGCCACAAGATTGAATCATAGGCCTTTTGGAAATCCACTTTCCACATAAATGCTTTGCATTTCCTTCTATGCCATCCACACACCATTTCTTGGGCCATAATGAACGATTCTTGGAGGGATCTGTTGGGTAGAAAGGTAGATTATACAGGATGGATCAAGCTTTGTAGAACCGTTCTCAATATGTTACCTAGTATCTTACTCACCACTAAGTAAATGGAATTCGATAAAGAAATTGGTCTAAAATCTAAAAATTTCTCGACCCCCTGTGTCTTTGGCAACAAAAAGAGAAAAAATTTGTTGATCTTGTCAAAACCTGCATTGCCCCTCTCAAACTCTCTTATGACATCCATCACCTCCTTGCCAATCACACTCCACATTTCTTTATAAAAGAAAACTTTGATACCATCTGGTCCGAGGGAGCCCTCAATATTTAGATCTTTAATGGCATCTATAGTTTCCTGTTCAGTGATAGTAGCCATCAGTTTCGAAGCCCGATCATCAGTAACTCTAGGCACATCACTCGCAGCCATCCTCCAGCCATCTCTCTTTGCTGCCCGTGATGAATCCCTGTAGTACCTGATAGCCTCAGCTATTATTTCTTGCATAGAGGACAGTCTGTCCCCATCTTTGAGAATGGAGGAGATTAAATTTACTCGTCTACGATAGCTGGTTGCAAGGTGAAAGAATTTTGTGTTGGTGTCACCCTCCTTGAGCCACAACTATCTAGACCTCTCCCTCCAGTCCATCTCCTGTTTGAGATCCTCCTCCACAACCACACCCTGCCAAATTCTTCTGACTGCAAGTTCCTCATCAAATAAGGGGCCTGCTGCTTCCTTAGAATCCAGTAGCTGAATTTTATTCAGAGCCTCTACACATCTCTGCTTCCTTAGTGTAATCACAGTAGCTCCATACTCTTTTAGAACAGTGCGTAGGGCAGCCAGCTTGGATGCAAGCCTGATAGTAGATGAGCCCTCCATCTGTTTGGTCTTCTACCGTGAGCCAACCATCTCGCGAAACCCAGGCTCTCTCAACCATGATCTTCTGAGCTTGAAGTATGAACCTACTTAGGCCACTTCACCACTATCCCAGACCAAGGAAGTATGGTCAGAGAAAGGGAAGTCCAGTCCAGCAACATTAGAAAGTTGGAATCTATCAAGGATAGTAGCATTCCCAAAGAATCTGTCAATCTTCGACAGCAGGCCATTGCCATTATGCCAAGTGAACTCAGCTCCTGATGAAGGATATTCATTCAAGCCAAGGGACTGAATTACCAGCTGAAACCCAATAGAGGAGTTGTCTATGACACCATTTGGCCTATCAGTCCCTATCAGCACACAATTGAAGTCTCCTCCAATTAGCCAAGCTTCTTGCACAAGTTCAGCAGCTACAACCCAATCCTCCCAAAGTTCCTGTCTCACAGAAGCAGCACATGGGCCATACACACCAGTAATCCAGATGACATCTTTCCCCTGATGTCTCTAGAACTTGCAGGTCACCAAGTGTCGAGCCTTGTGTACATCCAGCAGGTGTAACCAAGCCCTTCTCCACCAAATAACAATGCCCCAGGCATGCCATGTGCATTAAGCATCACACATTCATTTGCCCTCGTAGCCTTCATATCATTCCATACTCTATCAGATTCATCCTCAATATGGGTCTCTTGTATGATCGCACAATCAATCTCCCACTCTCTCAAGTATCTCATCAAAGAAGCCCGCCGGCTCTTGTCGCACAGCCCACGCACATTCCACGTAAGGATTCTCATCTTCCCTCTTGAGATCCCTCCCTCTTTTGGTTTTGGCACTTACTAACCTGCATAATCGCAGCTACCGTGTTTTCATCCAGGAGCAGATCAGATTTTAGTCTCCTCTTTCTGAGCCTATAGGGTGATCTGCCCACCCCAGACTTGGTAGTAGATCTAGTACCAAATTTTAGACCCTCCACCTCATGTAACTTCTGTTGGGTCTTCAAGGAGTTAGTCAAAATTTCTTTCAACACTTGTAACTCAGTGTTATCTGCAACTGATTGTGGATCCCCCATAGCTTCAATCACGAGCACCATTGTATCCTGAAAGTTCTCCCTTCAAAGAGGGGTGACGTAATAAATGCGGAAATAAAATATAAAGCAATCTCACAAAAAATTAATTGCACAAGTACACAAATGTTTTTAGGTGGAAACCCAAAACTGGTGAAAACCACCACCTAACCCTCTCGAGTTAGGATTTTCCGATCAACCTAGTTGATCAAATCCACTAACCGAATCACTTTAAAACGAGGGTGATTCAACCTCAGTACAACCACGCTACAAGTACGAGGGTAGCGTTCCTCAACCCCTTCTCTCCACGAGAAGGATTTTGTCCCACGAAGGAGATGGGAATTCGCAAAGCGAATACCCAACCAAATAACAAAGATAAAATAAACAACAAACCTATAGAGCCAACAAAGTAATAAACCTAAGCTTCTATAGGAATTAGGACCTCCCCTTTTCAAGGAGTGCGTCGACGATGACGCGGGTGCGTGAGCCACGCAATGGCGCAATGTCGCTCTCGTGAACAACGGCGGGAGAGCGGGTGCGCGAAGGCTTGATGCTCTCAAGGGAATGGAGCTTGAGCTTGGAGAGCAAGAGCTAGCTAGGACACAAGAGAGTGGAACTATGTTGCTTAAGTGTGTCTTGTGTTTCTCTTAGTGTATCATGTGTCTCTAAGTGTGTAAAGGCTCCCCTCTATTTATAGAGGCCTTAGGAAGGCTTTGGAAGGCTTAGGAAAGGTTCTATAGCCGTTGGGAACAAAGCCCAAGAGAATCAGGCCGAAATCAGGACAATGATTACATTTGGCAGGGTAATCAGACGTCTAACTCTGGAATCAGACGTCTAGAAGGCCACTTTATGACGTCTGATTCCAAGATCAGACGTCTGATTTTGGGCGGGTTTCCTCCTGACTTGAATCAGATCTAAACAGGGTTTTTGCGCAAGTTCATCAGACGACATATAGGACGTCTGGCACTATGTATGGACGTCTGGAAACCTACTTTTACTGTGGGAATTGATTTCCAAACGTTGCAACGGCTATAAAATCTCTGAGAAGAGATTTTGGGTCAGCCGAGGCAAAACGGTCAATTATCAGACGTCTGGAAAGTCCTAAGGAGGTCTGATAAGGCTCTAACGGTCATATTCTGCAGTGTCTGCTAAGCTAGCCAACGGTCCACTATCTGGATGTCTGGCAAGTCCATCAGACGTCTTCTAAGATGTCTGGACTAAGGACTGGACGTCCGATTTCATCAGACAGAAGCAACTATGTCCAGCCTAACAGTTATCAGACGTCTGAAACAACAGTCAAACGTCTTGAATTACTTTATCAGACGTCTGATTTTGGAATTAGACGTCTGGAAGTGCTGTTTGAACCCTATATTGGTTTTCTAAGTATTCTACAGAAAACCTAAGTATCCTAGGGTTGTGCCGGTGTTCCTAGGACTACTGTTAGGGTACTTTGAGGCTCTTTAACATGAATTATCTAAGGAAATAAAGAGCAACAAAAGAACCAAAAAATACAACAAGTATAAAAGAAGGAAATCTATCCTATTCTTCATTTCCTTCCATCTTCAATATATCGCTCCTCGCGAATCTCTTCTGCTCTCCATCGAGCTCCTCCAATCCGTCCTGGATGCGAGCTCGAACTCCGTCTAATCACGTATCCATTTGCGATTGACCTGAAATCTAGGACTCAAAGCGCAAATATTAAATGACACGTGTTTTGTTATCATCAAAACAAATGATCGTGGTGCTCTAGCACCAACAATCTCCCCTTTTTTGATGATGACAAAACCATAGATAATAATGCAAAAAAATCCTCCCCCTTTTTGACATTATCAAAAAGGTTTAATTGATTTTACATTTCCTATAACTCCCCCTTAAAACATGCTCTTCTATGAGTTTCTTTTAACAAAGGTAATCTCCTCCCCCCTTTTTTATAACAAGATAGCTATTATTTTTCTCCCCCTTTCTAAAGGAAATTTAGCTACCTTACATCTCCCCCTTAAAAATTGACAATTAGCTCATCATTTTAACTCCCCCTATCTAAATGCTACTGATAAATAAAGATAGGGTCAAGAATTTTTACCTCACCTACCATGGCCAATAAAATGGCCCGAATGGTGGTGGTGGATGGCACATCGGATGGGGCTCCCATCCGTAGCTTGGAGGCCCGGGCATCGGCGCCGGTCTCCAATCTGGTGGTCGACGTGTGGCGGGTCCGTCGTTTGTTCGCCGTCTCATTGGTCTTCCTGTTCCCCTCCTTGGTCTACTCCTTGGTTCTCCCAACTTGAGTTGACCAGCTTTGAGCTTGTAGGTCCAGTCCTTTATGTTGTAATTATCCCTGAACCCTACAAAACAAGATTCTAATTCTTTTTTCGGTATCCAAGTGGGCTTGGATCCGGATCTGTTAGCGGGTCTCCTTGATGGAGATCCTTTCTCAATCTTAGGGCTATAAAAATTATCTACTTTATTGATTAATTTGCTAGAGTTTTCCCTAAGACATGCAATTTCTTTTTCTATAATACTCATCTTAGTCTGTAAGTCAGAAATTTCTAATTTTAAACTATCATTTTCCTCAATCAATTTATTATTTTCATTGATGAGGTCTTTATTTTCTAATAATAGGTTATCAATTCTAGGACTAGCTTCTATGTCCTTAAGTTATTTTTCTAACCTATCATTTTTATTTTTAAGAAAACTAAGGTTCTTTTTAATACTTTTGTTTTCTATTTTAAGTGATTTACTAATCTCAAATAGTTCATTAAAAGCTTCTTGTAAATCGAAATTTACCTCGTTGTCGGAGTCGTCGCTTCCGCTTTCGCTGCCGCTGTTGCTTCCTCTGGCCATGAAACCAAAGCAAGCGGTTTCTTCTTTTTCTTCTTCTTCTTCCTCCGAGCTCATCTCTTCATGAGTGTCTTCTAACTTCCTCATATCTCGTGGGCGGTAGTGCACTCTTGGATTTTCTCGAACTCTTTCGGACTCAATGCGCAATACAGGGCATTCATTGCCTTTGCGTTGAGTGAAAGCTCCCGAATCTACAGCTGCGAGTAGCCTCCTTGGGGTCGCTTCGGGATCTCGTATGGGGTTTCGCAACATCCCCATATCTCGAATTCAGTGGCTTGGAGCCACGTCTTCATCCTCAACTTCCAATATCCGAAGTCCCTCCCGTCGAAATAGGGTGGTCGGACGGTGGACTGCCCTTCGGAGATTCTGATTGCGGCTATGCTTCCCTCCATGATCTTCTTGCCTAGTTGTTACGCCGAAACAGCAAGACCTGCTCTGATACCAATTGAAAGTTCTCCCTTCGAAGAGGGGTGACGTAATAAATGCGGAAATAAAATATAAAGTAATCTCACAAAAAATCAATTGCACAAGTACACAAATGTTTTTAGGTGGAAACCCAAAACGGGTGAAAACCACCACCTAACCCTCTCGAGTTAGGATTTTCCGATCAACCTAGTTGATCAAATCCACTAACCGAATCACTTTAAAACGAGGGTGATTCAACCTCAGTATAACCACGCTACAAGTACGAGGGTAGCGTTCCTCAACCCCTTCTCTCCACGAGAAGGATTTTGTCCCACGAAGGAGACGGGAATTCGCAAAGCGAATACCCAACCAAATAACAAAGATAAAATAAACAACAAACCTATAGAGCCAACAAAGTAATAAACCTAAGCTTCTATAGGAATTAGGAAACTCCCCTTTGCAAGGAGTGCGTCGACGATGACGCAGGTGCGTGAGCCACGCAACGGCGCAATGTCGCTCTCGTGAACAACGGCGGGAGAGCGGGTGCGTGAAGGCTTGATGCTCTTAAGGGAATGGAGCTTGAGCTTGGAGAGCAAGAGCTAGCTAGGACACAAGAGAGTGGAACTATGTTGCTTAAGTGTGTCTTGTGTTTCTCTTAGTGTATCATGTGTCTCTAAGTGTGTAAAGGCTCCCCTCTATTTATAGAGGCCTTAGGAAGGCTTTGGAAGGCTTAGGAAAGGTTCTATAGCCGTTGGGAACAAAGCCCAAGAGAATCAGGCCGAAATCAGGACAATGATTACATTTGACAGGGTAATCAGACGTCTAACTCTGGAATCAGTCGTCTGGAAGGCCACTTTAAGACGTCTGATTCCAAGGTCAGATGTCTGATTTTGGGCGGGTTTCCTCCTGACTTGGATCAGATCTAAACAAGGTTTTTGCGCAAGTCCATCAGACGACATATAAGACGTCTGACACTATGTATGGACGTTTGGAAACCTACTTTTACTGTGGGAATTGATTTCCAAACGTTGCAACGGCTATAAAATCTCTGAGAAGAGATTTTGGGTCAGCCGAGGCAAAACGGTCAATTATCTGACGCCTGGAAAGTCCTAAGGACGTCTGATAAGGCTCTAACGGTCATATTCTGCAATGTCTGCTAAGCTAGCCAACGGTCCACTATCTGGACGTCTGGCAAGTCCATCAGACGTCTTCTAAGACGTCTGGACTAAGGTCTGGACGTCTGATTTCATCAGACAGAAGCAACTATGTCCAGCCTAACAGTTATCAGACGTCTGAAACAACAGTCAGACGTCTTGAATTACTTTATCAGACATCTGATTTTGGAATTAGACGTCTGGAAGTGCTGTTTGAACCCTATATTGGTTTTCTAAGTATTCTACAGAAAACCTAAGTATCCTAGGGTTGTGCCGGTGTTCCTAGGACTACTGTTAGGGTACTTTGAGGCTCTTTAACATGAATTGTCTAAGGAAATAAAGAGCAACAAAAGAACCGAAAAATACAACAAGTATAAAAGAAGGAAATATATCATATTCTTCATTTCCTTCCATCTTCAATATATCGCTCCTCGCGAATCTCTTCTGCTCTCCATCGAGCTCCTCCAATCCGTCCTGGATGCGAGCTCGAACTCCGTCTAATCACGTATCCATTTGCGATTGACCTGAAATCTAGGACTCAAAGGGCAAATATTAAATGACACGTGTTTTGTTATCATCAAAACAAATGATCGTGGTGCTCTAGCACCAACATATCCTTCCTGACTAATTCCACCTGCTCCTCAACCATCATCTCCCCAATTTCCCCAAGGTGATGGACCTTGCATTTTTTTGTTGTCGGTGCCTCATCAGGAGAAGGCCTGCACAAGATCTGTGTGTTCGCCTCTTCAGCAACCTGCATATCAGATGACTTATCCTGCCCCTTCTTCACAGCATTGTCACCCACAATGAATCTTAGGAGACCAGGAGCTACCCCCACATCTCAGAATCAATCTATCAGGGACCAAACCTGATTTGAAGACATCCACCATAACACTTAGGACCCATCCATCACCCTCCATCAAACCAACCTCTACATCTTCTACCATTATAGCAAACCCAGATATCATGGTCGCCACCACCTCTCTTGATCTCAGGTGTAGCAGCAGACCTTTAATCTCAAGTCTCCCCGATCTAGAGCCTAATCTCTGTTGCGGTCTCTCCGATAGAGCTCCATCAAAGGGGGAGACTAATCTCCATATCACCATTAAACCTTCAAAAGAGCTTGACTGAAAGCGCATGCATTTGACATCTATCATCCCCAAGCCGAAAAGCACAAAACGTGTGGGCAACAGAAAAGTGATTTGCCAGCAGTTGGTCGATGTGGATAGAGAACATACCAATTTTTGAAGGATTTCTGAAGATGGATTACCGGCCATTACCTCACCGATCAAAGCCCCTCTTAGTACCAGTTCTGCCGCTCTTACGTTCTCTGTCATAGGGACCTCAACGTCGACCGTGTGACCCCCATAGGTATGAGGGGGCGACGGTGGTGGCGGCTGTGCCCTAAAATTCAAACCTCCAGAGCGCAAGTTTGACCAACCCTTCATCTGCCCATCATTTGCCTTACACTATGTAGAAGAGTTCAGACATTCATTTTTGCATCTATAAGACATCTGGGGATAAGGTTGGACGTCTGGGAATTGCCATCACAAACTCCTTGATTCTACACTTTTTTTAAGACGTCTGGAGATCATGTCAGACGTCTGATGGGAACCTCCAAAACTTATCTTGCCGTTCCAACCACTTGCGATCCTCGTCGAGTGGTTGGAGAGGCTCTCGGCCGAAGAAAACTAACAAGAGGAGTCTTTAAAGGAAGAAGACCGATCTTCTTCGCCATGATCCTCTCCCCTTCCGGGGATCTTCTCCCTCACCACCACTATGCGACAGGAGTGCACCGTGAAATCGAGCATACACCGTGGCCATGCGTACGCTATGGCATTGGCATTCTCCATCATCGCAGTGGTGCACGGTGATAGCGTGCACCACCTTCCACGTTCCTTCTACCTTTCATCTTCATCTTCTCCTTCATATCCTTCTTCATTTTCCTCTTCTCCCCTATTCCTCACTTCCCCAAAGGAACCCAAAGCTGCCATCACCTTCACCACCTTCCCCCTTCCCACACCAACACCACCACCCCTCGACCTTGCACCCACCGCACGTGCCCCTCATGAACGCACCAGCCACCGACACCCACAGCCATGCACCCCTCACGTGCGCGGAGCAGCGTAACCCTTCACAACACAAGCCTCGTGCATGCACAACCCATGCATGCATGCCCTTGCACTCTACCAACCTTCTTCATCTTCTTCTCCAACAGAGAAGAACCCAAAGCCACTGCCGATCCTCCTCCTTGCAATCATCACTTCTGACCACGAAACTTCGTTCCATCAATGCCATCAACCTCGCCTCACCCGCACAAGGCCGCCCACGCCCGCGGCAGCTCTTCTTGTAGTCCACGCACACGCGCACACAAGCCACCACTGGCCATCATCTGCTCATCACCAGTGACAACTCCGACCACCTCCGTCGATGCCACAACCACCAACGCAAAGCCCGCATCCCAGCCGATCTCCTTTGAGCACCACACGTCCAGCCGTGCCCTCTCCTCCGCGTGCGAGTAAGGGGAGTTTTTCCCCTATTTCTCTACAGTAAAGCTCCAATTAGTATTTATGCTAAATGCAATTGTAGGAAACACTATTAATTTATTTATCTCATTAATATATTATGATAGATTTACATGGACATCCCTCTTTTTAATCTGAATTACATGTGGTTGAGTTCTTCTTATGAATGACACAAAACATGGGATATTGGTTATAGTAAATGGGTGCTATTGGGTAGGAGATTAATATAGACATTGTTTGCTATTGCTAAGATCACTATTAGTGATAGGATATTATGGTGGTGATTTGCATCTGAGCACCTGCATTCTTGATTAATTATTTAGAGTAAGAATTTATGTTGGAAATAAGTTGCACTAATTAGTACGTGCACCTATTATTATTCCAGAATAAACAAGGCACCACTCACTAGTTTAATAGGCTAATTCCTCCCTGTGGAGACGACCTAACTATTTTCGTGGTTAGATTTAAAATAATTAAATATTTTGAAAAGTGACTTTTTACCATACAACTAAATACGACACATTTTATGTTACAAATTTTATCAAAAATGTGAATTGCACTTTCAGTGGTGATGTTGAAGTCTCGAGTGGTTGGGAGGAGCTGTGCACTGAGGAGGCCTAGGGATCAATGCATAGCGAGGGTTAGGGATTTCTGGATGGTGATGACAACTTTAGAGGGAAGGGCACATGATGGTGGAGGCAATTAGGAGGTGGCATCGCCTGAGGTGCGAAGAAGTGTCGGGAGTAGGTGGCGACGAGAAGAGGCACTTGTGGTGAGATTGTGTGCTGAGGCCCAAGAGTTAATCATTAGAATATGGCAAAGGACACATTTGCCCTTATTTTTTAAATTTTTTCCCTCAATGGTAACCGTTGATATAGGATTTGATATCAACAACGTAGAAGTAACCTATAGTGATATATATTTTCTACCAATGTAAATAGGTCATCAATGTAGAGCTCTTTTTTTGTAGTGAGATGAGCAATTGGAAGGAGCAAAACTTATTAACAATCCTAACTCTTGCTTGCCTACATAGAATGAAGTTTGATTGCAAATAGAGTTCTATTGCTTTCCCTTTCTTGTGTTAGGTATTCATTTACCAATTGAAAAGATTGAAGTGAATTAAGTCATTTTTTCTTTTTTTTCTATATTCTTGTCAAAGGTATGTTGTACAGGTTGTCAAACACTTCCAGCAAACATACTTATCAATATAGGTTCATTAACATTAGCAGGTGTTTCCATTTAGTCTTAAATCAATGATGTCCATATACTTATGATGCTAACAATTTTTTCAAAATAAAGGTAAAGTTGTTTGCCTTCTCCCTGTAGGCATTTCCATGATGCATTTCTAGGATACCATGAGGAGCCATGGTACATACTTTACTACAAAGTACATTCACATATTTAACTCCTTCACATAATCCAATTGTAACATTATTTAAAAGTTACAAAATAATTGTATGTGGAATTCTCGTTATGCCTACTAAGTACATTACCAATAGGGTAACACATGAAAAAAATAATAGGGTCCCTACATTTTATTTTTACATGATATCACCGTATGTAAATTAATATATATTTAAAAAAATTACCTCAACTAACTTAACTAATGATCTAAGGGCAAACATGTCTTTTATTATTTTATCCCCCATTCTAACCCCATTCCCAAGCAAACACCTCCTTTTCACATCACAAAATAATCACATTCCTAACTCTCATTCAATAAACACAAATAAAGTTTAACCCTCATTTGCAACTATACACAAACAGAGGTTAACCCTAGTTGCAACTTTACTAACCTAAATTAACTAACCCGCACCATAAACTAATCCTAAGAAATTTTAAGTAGGTGCTTGTTTAAAATAGAAGTAGTGATTTCATAAGTTGTAGGTGGTACCGTATTTGACAAGGTAAGTATGCAAGTGATATGATCCTATTTTGGTAGAGGTTCATGTGTTATTATTAATTATCGGTTACCGTCGGTGAATAATATAAATATATTATTTTTTATTTATCACACCTACACCATCTATTATATTTATCCTTCACTAATTATTTCTACCTATACATCTATCTTTACCTATACACTTACACATATCATATCTATCTTACTAATTCATTCTAAATACAAATAAAAATAAAATCTAATAATAATACATCAATTAAATTATCATATCTACATCATCAACTATTCTCTTATTCATATTCCCTTATCTCTCTTCAATATTTTCTAAATTTTACCGATTGAAACATTTACCAAATAGATCCTTATAGATAAAATCTAACTTGGATGGTACATCGAAACGCTTACTGGGATGCCACACATGGGATGGGTGGGTTTCGGGGGGTGTTACAAGGGATGCCTTAACCTTCTTCTTTTATTTTTAAAAATATTATAAGAGAGAATGAGATAAAAATCTATCTCCCTATTTTTATTTTATTCTCCCTGGGTGGAGATCCAGAGGTGCAGATAACAATGCTCTGTCTCACACGCACGTGCACCCACCCGCCGGTCCATGCATGCACGTGTATGCACAAGGGCATACACCTTCACTGTCAATCTCTGCCGTGCATTACGAGAGATAGAAAATAACAAATGTAAAGAAACTTCCAAAACTTCAAGGACAAGACTATGATATGCCTCAAAGATGCACATGCAGCGCGAGCTGTTGGGGAGCTTGAAAAGTAGTATGATATATTTCCTCGAAGTCTTACAGTTGTAGCATTAGAACGAGTGCCACCCTCATCTACATAAAGTCCCACAACAATAATACCAAATAGATTGAGATAATTGAACATACTCTAAAATATCTTTTATGGCTAATTACTATTGCTAATACCCGCGATTAATACTATCCTCCCTGCAGCGGTCTCATGGGTTCAGGTGCTGGGTATATATGTAGTCCAGATGGGCTTCTAAGATCATCCTCCTCTCTGCACGCTCCTCCACAACTTGGCACGCCCTTTCCTCTCCCATCAGCTGCTGACCATCCCCCAGAAACAAAAGGATGCATGTCATCATTTAGAAAGTGGTAACTAATAAATAGCATTGGAAGGGCACAAAAGGATTTAATAAGAAATCCAGTCTAACAGTCCATGGAGCCTCGTCTTGCCGCTGTACGTCTCCTTCGGAGCCTTCTGCGGTAGAGAACGTTAATCCTGTGAAAATGACACTTTCATGTAAGTAGGAAGATAGGGCCGGAGACGAAGTCAGTGATGCCCACCTTGCTTTGGCTCTGCTACTAGGCGGAAGCCTCTCATGCCTTGGCCGAGAGCAAGTAGGGATATGGTTAGGATAAGGTGAAGCCTATGGCTGGAGGAAATGCCTCTCTTCATGGTTACAGATGGAAGGAGGCCCTCTCTTCGTGGTTACAGATGGAAGGTGGATGGGTTAGATATGTGAACTGAATGGAACTTAAAGGGGGAGGAGGACGATTGGGTTCACAAAGGGAGGGTGGGAGAGTAAAGGAGACTGGAGGACAATGATATCTATACTGCTCACTAAAACGGGATTTTACCCTGCCACGTGTCGGCCACTTCCCGCTCTCTCTCCCCTCTCCACCCTTCCCACTCTCGCGCACACACACACACTCTCTCTCTCTCTCTCCAATGCCGCTTTCCTTCGCCGAGAACAATCAATGCCATTTCCACTCTCTCTCCCTGCCCCGGTTAAAGTCGTTCCCACACAAAAATTCACCGAAACTTTTCCCTTTAAGTTATATAAAATACAATCATACAAAATAATATCGTTACCTCTTTTTGACTTTTTTTGCTTAGATATTTTTTTCAACTGCATTTTCTACATCGAAATTGACGCTTCCATGTGGTGTTTAGCTAGTTAATAACAAAATTTATGTATTGGAAAATTAGCTTTTTAATTTTGAAATAAGTCTCCACTTAACTCCAAGGTTCACATACACATCCACACGCACACACAATATATATATTATTACATAAATTCACATATATATATATATATATATATATATATATATATATATATATATATATATATATATATATATATATATATATATATATATATATTATGAAATAAATTATATTTTAAAAAAATTTATATATTTGAAATAATATATATCATAATCCTAAAATATAAATTATACATTTTTATGTAACTTTTTATTTGACAAGTTATTTTATTTCAAAAGTGAATTTAATTATATTGTTTCATATGTGTGGTAGATATTATTTATTTATTTATTTATATATTTATTTTATAAGCAAGATAATTATTTTATTTTAAATAATTTACTTTACATAAAATATTATACATTATACATTAGTGACATCAGAGATAGGGATGTAAATAGGATCATATTTGGGTTGAGTTTACATATTTATTTTTAAATTCAATATTGATGCATTCATACCCTACCCACTTGCCAATTGGATTTCTAAATCACAAATCCACATCTAGATCAATTTGTTCATGTATAGTGTATCTATTTAGGATACCTACTTAATATTTACTCATAGAGTACCTATTTAATATTTACTCATAGCATTTAATCACATTTAATCTCTCTCTCCCTCTCTCCAATAACATTTAACATGAAAATAACTCTCATTTACAAATTTTATAGAAGTAAAGCTATATTTCCTTACAAAAATAATTAAAAATTATTTACCAATCTTTTCTCTATGTTATTATAGAAAAGTAAATTCATGTTCATCTATATATTAAACTGCACCTTTTTACTATCATATGGAACATTTCTAAATATACTTTCCCATATAAGTTACTTAAAAAGACTTCAGGTTATAACGATGAATATTGTTAGTATTATTTTTAATTTTTTCCACATATATTATACATATCATACATTTTTAGTAGATTCCATCACTCACAAGATCAATAATGTTCGATCACCGATGTTAATTTCCTCGTCTCTTTTTCCCTTATTTTTTTTTTATTCATCAGGATCAAACACGCTAGTATACATATATAGGAGGGAACCATTATTGAGTGGTGGAGAGCACCTACGAGAGTTTTCTACTAAATTCGACCATGGCAAGTTTAAAGATAGTCCTCCATCCACCTTAGCGGGTGCTGTTTAGGTCACCTTACACTCTCTCCCACGCCCTTTGCACTCACCCACTACAGGGACGGTGCCATTTGTCGTACACGGTTGGGGATAGGAGATGATAATAAGCCTTGTGATACTTAAGGCTACGGCTACTACGGGTGTTGGAATGCTTCCAGTTGTAACACGTGAAGAGCCTGAACTATTCAGAGGCTCTGTTGCTATGTTATGTGGGCTTTTTCTTTTTTTTTCTCTCGTTCTCTTAAGAGAAAAGCAAAATAGGTAAAAGATGAAGACTCACAATAATGCTGACAACACCCTTTAGGAGTGGTATGCAAGAAGGAAAAGGAAGAAGAGTTTTGTACGGTGGTGTTTTGGTTATTTGACCGGAGGAAACAGAGGAATTAAGGAAAAGTGGAATAGATAGAGGAATCGGAGGTTTCATTGCCACGGAGCTTTGGTTGTCTCAACAAGAAATTTGGTGGATTTATTTCACTTGCGTCATTTGTTAAATGGAGTAAGTTCACGAAATAAGGTAAGTTTGTTGGGAAATAAGGATTGACTCAAAGGAAGTGGCATATCAAGGAAATGTAGGGAATCATTTAAAATTCTTCAAAAATGTAAGCCAAACAAATCAGATTAAAATATTGGAAATCTTTTCCATCAATCACATGAGTTAGTGATATTATATCCTTGAATGGCTATCATGGGAATATTGTTGTATGTGGAAATAATTTCACATGTGTACTCAAAGTTCTCAACACAAGGTGCAACTTCTCTGATCTCATTGATGAGCGAGAAATTGAAGTTGCATGAGTAAGACGATTTTCACATAGCCATGCCTTCCTCTTTGCCAAGAAAGGAGGAAGAGAGGGCATGCCCTCTTTTTGAGGGTAGACAACCAGGTTGTGGTGGTTCTTTATTTGATTCTCAATCAATCTCAGATTGGTGGAACCCTTTATCCATTTATACAAACATAAAAGATTAAAGAAATCTTGTTTCACTAAAATTCTCACAATGTCCCTTTCTATTCTTTTTTCTAATTAAATAGAATTTCAACACTTAAATACCAAAGTGCCCTTGGTGCTTCTCTAAATATATATTATTTATATATTTCAACTATTTGAAATATATAATTAATTTCCTCTTATTAATGTATCATGCTACAAGGAGACCTTCTAGGCAATCTAACGTTTATTTATGATTAGGATCAACCTGAATCAAGATTTTAGATGGAATAATGTTCTAATTTGATTTTAGAAATCATTTCTCAATTCTCCAATTTAGAAATCAATATTTTGATACATTACTTTGAGCATTACTCCATAATTATCCAATTATAAGTAATCTCTAATTTATTAATTAGCCTCATTTATAATCAAAATCACTAAGTGCTCATTACACAACCTTAGTGAAGTGTGATGTCTACCAAATTGTTAATGTAATGTCAACCCCTTAAGATATATCATATATCTTATATGTCCTACACATAGAGAGATATAGGAGTAGTTTAAGGTTTAGGATTACATTCCATTATTGTTATGACCCGATTCCCAGATCCCTACAGGATCCGAGACCAGTTCGCCTCAACTAATCCCAAGACTCAGTCATCCAACAAGAAATAACCAAAAAGTAAGAAAGTAAACCACATTCACATATACAATATAACTAAGCAGTAAAAACATGTAAAATAGTAAAGGAAAAGTAAAATTGTTGTTCCAACACATACCACAACAACAACAAAGACAACTGAAACGAAAATAACAGTAACAATAACAGTAGCTAAAAGTATGAAACTCACTACAACAGCAAAGGGGTACAACAAATAGTGCAAAAAAACTACAGCTGGACTCAACTAGGCCCAGCACCCTCCGTAGCTGGAAGCTCGGGCTGCTCAACTCCTGGACCTGAACAATGGTATGAAAGAGATAGAGTCAGCGAACGTTGAGTAGAGTGGTATCTATACCAACTAAAGCAGTAAATGCAGTAGGTTTAATTCTCTTTTCTAGTTATTTTATTTCATATGCATTTCCTTTTCACCCCTTTTCCTCAAACTTTCAGATTTTCTTGATCTTGCATATTCCTTGTGGGAATGATCTTGATTGCAGTCTTTTCCGAAGAGTAGAAGGTACACGTGGTGCTCTCCTGACCAGGAGAGTTCCCTGTGGTAGTCTTAGCCCAATCAATCACCCCGAGGTTACTGTCAAGACGTAGCGGTGACTACGGCACGCATGATAAGCGCATGGGTAGCTACCCCGTACTAACACGCGGTCAGTCGTTTCCGCTAGCAGGTACGCCCAAATTACAGCACGGAGCAGTATAAGGCCTAGTCCTCTCAGAAACAGGGGTCTAGTCCCTCAGAACCAAACAGGGGTCTCGCCCCTCCACAGTCCGTGTACCCTCGTTTGACTACCCTGGTTTGCCCAGAGGGCCTAACAAGTTTATGTAGGGTGGCTAGTTGAACCCTGGGCCCCGTGGGGTGGCTAGCTCCCTCCCTACACTAGTAGCTCACCTCGATACCGTGTACACGAGGGCCAGCAGAAGTTGGTGTAGAGTGGCCAATCCTAATCCCGGGTCCCAACCCAAGGGCGACTAGCTCTGCTCTACACAAAAAGGGGACAGTCGCTCTCCTTGGTACCATGTACTTAAGGGTTACCATACTTCCCGTCTACATTCCAGATTTTCCATCTAACCATAGGAGCTCTACTCCTAACTCCCCGTAGGGTTCATGCTCATATTCACCACATTATTTTGATCCAGATTCCATCATTCACAGTTCAGTTATCGTTTATATACAGGCAGCTCATGTTTCCACAACTTAATACATGCAACTGATGATTTCACAGGTAACTGTTCATTTATTTCAAGCAGCTCATATTCTAACAGGCAACTCATAACTTTATTACAGGCAATGGCTAGCAGTTTAACTTATTCATGTACACAAATACAATCATGCAGTACAATTGGTTTTTTCATTCCTCTGTCCGAGGGTTCATGCCACATCCTAGGTTTCCAGTTGGCTAATTCCACAGATACATTCTTATTTAATAAGATTAACAGGGGTAGACTACTCTACCAGACAATCCAGGAGTAATGGGGGCTTGAAACGTAGACCCAGGTATCTTTGCGAGCCCCAAACACGCAGCAGGCCTGTTCATTGCGCTTAATCAGGTTTTAAAAGATAATACGTTGTAATATAGCCGACAAAGCATTCAAACAAATAGAGAATTTTATTACTCGAAAAACTAGAGTATCCGAGGTCGAACACAGGGAGCAATTGGAATTTACTACTAATCTCAAATGTAATTGAAAACTCTAATTTACTCAAAACTTGAATTCAAATATGAATGTATGCAGTTAAAAAGTAATTGTGACAAAAGAGTAAAATTGGACGTCTGATCTTGTGATCAGACGTCTTAAAAGTGTTTTCCCTTTTTCTTTCTTTCTTCTGCAGTCTTCACTTTGCCTTTCTTCTTCTTTCTCTCTTCTGCGAAGACTTCTTCTTCTTCCTTTCCTTTGCTTCTTCTCTCTTCTGTCTTCTTCTCCTTTCTCTTCTCTTTCTGCGAAGGCTTCTTCTTCCTTGGTCTCTTCTCTTCTTCCTGCCTTTGCTTCTTTTCTCTCAGTCCTTCTTTCTTCCTTCTCTTCTCTTTTTGTCTACAGTCCTTCTTTTCTTCCTTGGCTAAGTTTCTTCTCTTCTTCGCTCAGCCTGCCTGCACAGAGAGCAAAACCTACCCTCTTCCCTCTACCCGCACGTCTCTCTCTCTCTGCAATTCACTTAAAGGACGCTCTCCCAAAGCCACGGGTAATCGGGTCCGATTTCGCACCCGGGACCAGGCGCACCGGCAGATGGGTGATGAGCGAGGAGTGCTCAGGTTGGGTCGGGTCGGAGCCCACCAAATCCGCGAGGTGAAACTGCGGATGAGGCGAGCGTGGGATAAGGTGAGGGACCTCACCCCTGTGCGTTCAGAGGAGAAGAGTGTATAACACAAAAATAATTTATACCGCACCTGCACTTCGTATTTCAACGATGTGGGACTAAAGTCCCGCCTTCTTTCGCTCGCGCCTACAGACGATTCTTCTTCAATTGCCAAGGCTGCGGACGTCGCTGCGCTCCTTGCTGAGCCAGATCACTTCGCACTGCTCGCCCGAGTCCGCTGCACCTGAAGCCTGGAGCTGCTGACGCCTGGAGCTGCTTTGAAGCTTCTTCAACCGTCGTCAATGGCGGCAGGGGCTTCGATACTGTCACACACAAAACAAGCCTCTCGGCTCAATCAAACCAGTTGGGGACCTTCGCCATGGCACGGCGAAGGTCGTGCACAGTGAAGCAGGTCGTGGGACGGCCTAGGCGTGCATGCCTAAGTCAACCTGTGGCCGGGGGTGTGGGTGTGTTCGGGGGACTGTGGTGGAGGCGTAGAGGGATGGTGGATGGGCGGAGGTTGTTCCTTGTGGTGAGGCGGAGCTTATGAGACGATTGGCGAGCCGTGTGGAGGGGCGGAATGGTGGAGGCGGCTCGCCGGAGGTCGGTCGGAGGCGAGGAAGATGGAGGTGTTCAGCGATGGTCGAGGGGCAATTAAATGAATAAAAGGGGGAAAAGAGAGAGGGGAAGATGGAGAATGTATTAAGCCTAACTACAGGGATGAAGGTGGACGGGGAGGCGGACAGCTGTATCTGCTGTCGCCGGAGAAGAAGCTGCCCAGTGGAGGAAGACAGCGGCGACGACGGGGCTGAGGCGGCGTGCGCGGGTGTTGCGCGACGCGGAGGAGAATCAGGAAGAAGTCTCTGCCACTGGTTTTGTGGCAGAGGGAGGAGGGAGGGGAGGGGGGCTCGCCGGAGCTCGCTAGGTACTTTGGCTGGGAAGGAAGAGACAAATTGGAGGTGGAAGCCTGGCCAAATCAAGCTGAAAATGAGCGGCCGGGTTTGGAGGTTCTTTTATAGGCACTGGGCCATGCTTTCAGAGCGTGGAGGGCACGCCATTACCTCCACCGGCTTGCTGGAGAAGGAAAGAGGGTGGATACCCAAATCCCTCGTGCATTCGCATGAGAGATTGGGTTCACACCAGGGATCAAGATTGGCCTTAGATGGAAGGGAATTCCTCAGAGAATCGCCCTTCCATTTCTGGGAGGGGATCTCTGAGGAATCAGAGAGTATTCCCTCTCTAATCCTCACCGGAGCAGGATTCTGCCCCAATAATGGTGGAAGGACCTAATTGCAAAGGTGGCAAGGAAGTTAGGGGGCTCTCTACGATGATTTCAAAAGATAGGGACCAAATTATGATTTGGGTGTACTAAATTGCAAAGTAGGTCAAGATGACCTCCCCTTAGGTCCAAATTTTGGTATAAACCTAATTTGGACCTAAGGAATCCAATGGTGAAGTTGGATTTTAGGTTTGACCTCGTTTGACTGGATATTTTGCATAAAAACCCAAATTAGGTCAATTGATGAACTAGGACCCTAATCTAGGTCAAACTGGGTTCCAAAGGCCAAATTAAGTGTTATAAACCCCAGGGGATATTTTTCCATGATTTTTAGAGGGTTTACTTGGTTTTTATCCTAACCGGAACCATGTTGAATTAAGCGGGTCTGTTTTAGGGTTACCAAATGTCATTTAATTCCTAAATTGCACATGAACCCATTTCTGATTGGCTCAACCCACTTTTTATCTTATTTAGACCATTTGACCTATGTTTTGCCTCTGAGAAATCCCGTTTATGTACTGCAATGGTAAAATTACAGTTTTAACCTTTATTTCATGTTTCCTTCTCAGAGCACTTATTCCTTCATTTAGGCCTTCTTCTAGGTTATATAGGAGCTTTTATCTTCTTTATTGGGTCAAAATGAGCTAGTTATGGCTCATGATGAGGCTCTCATCAAGGCCAAAATCCTATACCAGGGAATACATCACAAAGGAAGATTTAGAATAGTATATAAAGGTTTCTAGTACGTAGAGAAACTCACAAGGAAACTACAGATACTTTGTTTGCGTAAAACGGATCCCGATCGGATCCCAAACGGTTCAAAAACGTGTCTATTGACCAAAATCAGACTTCTGGAAGCAAGTCCAGATGTCTTAAAAGTTATAGAATCTCACCTCAAGTTCCTGCGGTGTCCTCAGACGTCTAGGACTCCCCTACGATCGTCTGAAAGCGGTTCCAGACGTCGGACCACTCCTCCGGTCGTCTAGAAGCACCTCCAGTCGTCTGGTGAGCTGGTCAAACATCCGAAAGTGCGTGGGAGGGCATTCCGCGCTCCTTCCCAAGGGTACTCTTGCATATGACAGAGCAGCCACCAAAAATTAGGCCGGCATATCTTCTGCGGTGTGGCTTGCATGGCCGTAACCGCAGAAAGAATGTACCTTTGCGATACAAGTGCTTTTAAACGTCCAGTCACGACCCCAGACGTCCAGATGCTCAGCCAGCCGTCCGGACTTCACTCCAGACGTCTGATACTAGAAAATTTCCAGTCAGAACGCGCTTCCAGCGCTCTTCGCCACGCTCCGCCGTGCTTCTCCTCGCTCCACCGCATCTCCAACTACTGCAGGTAGTTGAGGATGTTGCTCTGGACTCCCTCCTCCCGCATGAGCCTGCGGTGGCCATCCGAGCTCCGACAAGCTTCCACCGAAGCTCCCGACCTTGGCCTCCTCCTCCTCTCACACTTCTCCCCTTTCTCGCTCTCTCTCGCTCACCCTCGCTCGCAGCAGTGAAGGTGAGGTGTGGTGGTAGTGGTGGAGTGGAGAGGAGAGGAAGGGAGGGTGGCCTTTTATAGCCGAGGGATTAGGGTTCAAGTAGGAAGGAGGAGAAAGGAGAGAGAGAAAAGAAGTTCTACGCGCTGCCTGCGTGCAGAACGCAGAGTGCGTACAAAAATTTCATTTTTAGATGTCCGGGAAAGGGTCCAAACATCTGACTGAGACTCTGAACATCTTAAAAGGCTAGAAGTGGGACAGGTCTTTACATCATAATAAACTTAAAGGAAGTTTCATCCCTGAAACTTGAATTAGCTAGGGTGCAGAAAAATAAACATAAAACGCATAACTTAAAGAGGACCAAAGTAGGTCCGAAAAGACGTACCCTCAAAAAGCTCCGGGTACCGCTCTTGCATCGCCACCTCAAGCTCCCAGGTAGCCTTCTCGTACCGCTGGCTTCTCCATAAAACCTTTACCAGAGGTACTTGCTTCCGTCTCAAATTCCAAACAGCTCTATCTAGTATCTACACTGGTCTCTCGGGGTAGGTCAGGTCGTCACCTGATAACACTGCACAAGGGGGTGATAATTATGTTGAATATGGCCCATCTTAAGAATAAAAGGCACAACATAAGTAGAATGAGAGCATTGCATGCATCATGTACCAAGATTGCTTATAAAACTGTATTAATGGCCATTTATGTAAGCACTTGTCAAAGCAGGCCTCACATGAGCAATCGGACTGCATGGATGGATTCAGAACGACAAATGGAGTCCAACGTACTCAAGATCGGCCAAATCCGACATCCGGAGCTCCTACAATGGGCCCAAGAAGTTCGGACCGTTGATCTGGAGATCAACGGCCCTCATTGTGCCACGTCACCCCCGCTCCACCGCATGCCACCTCTTCATCCAGCCGAGATCAGATCTCAGCCGTCGATCTTCGATCGGACGGCCGAGACTCGCGCACCAGCCCACAATTGCTGCGACAAAGCACGGGCGCGGCGCAACGGTTAGCGCGCACGCCCGCACGCATGCGACGTGGGTTCGAGCCGCGCGGTACGTGAAATCAAGAAGAAGGATGCGCGCGGTGAAATTGGGCCGCCCGATCAGCAGCGGGCGGCCGAGATTGCGCCACGCAGCGTGCCCATGGATCGCGAGCGCCCACGCACGCGCGTATGCCGAGCAACGAAGCCTGCGCACACGCACGCCCGAGGCGCGATCCAAGCGCGGCCAAGGAGAGATCTCAGCCGTCCGATCGAATTGGACGGCTCTCACGCAGCGGCTGCGGATTGAGCGCGAAGAAGAACGACGTGCGCGGTTGACCGGCGAGCTGGAGGGCTTCACTGACGCTTCTGGAGTGGTTTTAGCGACGTCCCGAACGTCGCTAAAGCCCTTTCTTCTTCTAGAAAGCCCTTAACCCTATTTAAACCCCCTCCAACCACTCATTCAAGGCATTCACTTCCCTTGCAACTACTCCACCCTCTCTTAGCTAGCTTTAGGCCCTCTTGTAATCGCCGAAGATGACAAGCCACCGACGGAGCCTCCTCTACCGCCGTGGCTACCTCGTCGCTCTCCACCCTCTCTCCCTCTCCCTCTTTTAAGCTTTCCATTACTTTTGTTTAAAGCATGTATTTAATGTTGTAAGCTATGAACTAAGAGTGTATGATTAATGAAGTTATTTTCCGTTCAGTTGTCACTTTAATTTCCGTTTAAGTTGCATGATCAAACAAGGAACATTCTAACCCTAATCTCTCTCTCTCTATCTCTCTCTCGCTTTTCAAAACCGCACCTTTCGCAAGCAAAACTCCGCACTTTTCGTGACAACAAGTGATAAGCAAAATCCGATTTTCACGCCTCCCTAAGACCGACACTCGAACTCACCTCCGTTTACTTATTTTAAAACCGACGTTGCAAGTGCGACTATAACGACACTTCTTAACACACGCACAACCGCACGTCATCACCCACCTTGACACTCTCGTGGCTCAGAACATGACTAGGATGGGCGACGTACTTCCTGAGGTTAGACACGTGGAACACGTCGTGCACTCCAGAAAGCTGGGGAGGAAGGGCAAGCTAGTAAGCAACGAGTCCTACCTGCTCCAGGACCGCAAAGGGCCCCACAAACCTCGGTGCAAGCTTCCCCTTCACACCAAAATGCTGCAGGCCCTTCATGGGCGAAACATGGAGAAAGACGTGATCCTTAACCTCGAACTGCACCTCTCTGCATTTACAATCAGCATAACTCTTTTGCCTACTCCTTATAGTGCGGAGTCGACTGTGGATCTACTCTATCACCTCCTAACTCTGCCGGATCAGCCTGGCGCCAACCTCCCACTCGGTCCCCACCTCGACCCAACTCAAGGGCGCAGTACACCTCCGTCCGTACAGAGCCTCGTAAGGTGCCATGCCGATGCTCGAGTGATAACTATTATTATATACAAGCTCTGCCAGGGGTAAATGCTCCTCCCAGGAGCCTCTCCAGTCTAGTACACAGGCGCACAAAAGGTCCTCAAGTGTCTATATGGTGTGCTCTAACTGTCTATCCATCTGGGGGTGGTACGCAGTACTGAACCTCAACTGTGTCCCCAAAGCCTGCTGAAACTTAGCCCAAAACTGGGAAGTAAAATGAGTATCCCTGTCGAATACAATCTCACACGGAACTCCGTGAAGGCGTACCACATCGCGAATGTATCTCTCTGGCAACTGTGCTGGTCTCAAGGTGACTCGGATCGGCAGGAAACGCGCCATCTTCATCAACCGGTCCACTATCACCCAAACTGCGTCGTGTCCTTGCTGGGTAACAGGTAGACCCACCACCAAGTCCATGGTGATGCTCTCCCACTTCCACTCTGGCACAGGAAGTGGCTGCAATGGCCCAGCAGGCCTCTGGCACTCGACCTTCACTTGCTGGCACATCAAACACTGCTTCACGAACTCACCCACATCCTACTTCATCCCTCTCCACCACAAGTCGCGTCTCAGATCATGATACATCTTTGTATTCTCAGGATATATGGTGAACCTGGACCCGTGCGCCTCCATCATGAGCTCTCTCAACAACCCCTCGTCCCGGGGAATGCACAAGCATCCCCCCATGCTCAGCACCTCGTCTGTAAAAGAAAAGTCTCCTGAGTCCCCTGACAGCACTCTGTCCCGCAACATCTGTAAGTACAGATCTGCATCTGCCCTACGATGATGCGGTCTATCAAATCCGGTCGCGTCTGATGTGTCAATATCACTGCCTCACAATACCCCTGTGACTCCCAGGGTCGCCAACTGCCCAACTCCTCTATAAGTCTCCAACTCTATGCCTGTAGACTGGCCAAGTAGGCGGGCGGTTTCCGACTCAAGGCATCAACCACCACATTGGCCTTCCCTGGATGGTAGGAGATGTTGCAGTCATAGTCCTTTAGGAGCTTTAACCAACGTCTCTGTCTCATGTTAAGCTCCTTCCGGTCAAACAAGTACCTGAGACTCTTATGATCTGTGAAAATCTCAAAGGTCTCACCGTAAAGGTAGTGCCTCCATGTCTTCAGCGTGAAGACAATAGCTGCCAGCTCTAAGTCATGGGTAGGGTAGCTATGCTCATGGGACTTCAGTTGCCGTGAAGCGTAAGCGACAACGTGACCTTGCTACATGAGCACACCCCCTAACCCCTGCAACGAAGCGTTTGTGTACACCACAAAATCACCACTGCTGTCCGGAATGGTTAGCACAGGAGCTGAAGTCAGTCACTCCTTCAACTCATGAAAACATGCCTCACATGCATCAGTCCAGGCAAAGGGCACGTCCTTCCAAGTCAACTGGGTCATAGGATGCGTAATCTGCGAGAATCCTCTGACAAACCGTCGATAGTAACCTGCCAGTCCCAAAAAGCTACGTATCTCTATCACTGTACGTGGCTTCTCCCACCTGAGTATGGCCTCAACTTTGGCTGGGTCCACAGCCAAGCCATCCCCTGAGATCACGTGTCCCAAGAAAGTCACCTACCTCAACCAAAACTCGCATTTGCTGTACTTGGCATATAGCCTGTGTCGCCTCAAAGTGTCAATAATCATCCGTAGATGCTGTCTGTGCTGTGCCTGATCTCGCGAGTAAACAAGTACATCGTTGATGAATACCACCACAAACTGGTCCAAGTACGGTCTGAAAACCCAATTCATCAAATCCATAAAAGCAGCGGAGGCGTTGGTCAACCCAAATAGCATGACCAAGAACTCATAGTGCCCGTACCGGGTACAGAAAGCTATCTTGGAGACATCGGTCTCCCTGATCCTCAACTGGTGATAGTCTGACCTCAGATCTATCTTGGAGAACACTGTGGCATCTTGCAACTGGTCAAAAAGGTCATCAATCCTCGACAGCGGATACTTGTTCTTGATGGTGACCCTATTCAACTGTTTGTAGTCAACACAAAGTCACAGGGTATCATCCTTCTACACAAATAACAAAGGGGCTCTCCACGGGAACGCACTAGGCCTCACAAAGCCCTTCTCCAATAGGTCCTGTAGCTGTAACTTGAGCTCTCGCAGCTCAAGTGGTGCCATCTCGTATGGTGCAGTAGAAATGGGGTTGGTCCCTGGTACCAGTGAGATCTCAAACTCGATCTCATGCTCAGGTGGTAGTCCTAGCAGCTCCTCTAGAAACACGTCGGGGTACTCACAAACCACCGGAATGCTCTAAAAGTCAGCCATGGGATTAGGCTCTGCCACTACACAAGCTAGGAAGCCCTCACACCCTCGGCTCAACAGCCTCGCTGCCCGAAGTGCGGAGATGCATCTGAAACCTCCGTCCATCGGCTGTCCGTGGAACTCAAAGGAAGGCAACTCCGGTATGGAGAAAACAATCTTCCTTCCGAAACAATCCACCAAAGCATAGTAGGCGGACAGCCAGTCCATCCCGAGAATCACACCAAAATCCTCCATCAGTATCACAATCAGGTCAACGAGGAGGCTGTGTCCCCCTATACTGACCTCGCAGTCCGTGTATACGTCCTCAACTACAAACAACTGGCCACCTGGCCCTTTGATCGCAAACGGATCCTCTAACAGCACACTGTCCTATCTCAAACTAACAGCAAAACTCGTATTGAGAAAAGAGTGTGTGGCGCCGGAATCAAAAAAGTACGTACACTAATCTGCCGGAAACGGTAACCATACCTGCCACCACTGAACTGGAAGCCCTGACGTCTCTGTGTGTCAGGACGTTGATACGCTCCTCAGCCCTTGATGCAGACGAAGCAGCTACACTCTGGGTCGGGCGAGCAGCCGCTGGTCGGTACCCTCCTCATGACTACTGCCCTCCCCCACGCGCTTGGGGACCACGACCACTAGCTCAGCCTCCAACGCTCGGTGCAGGGAGCATCTGCTATGCTCCAGCCATAGATGGGTAGTCCCTCCTGATGTGGCCCGACTGACTACACTGGTAGCAGAGGGGGACTCGACTCCCTCCCTCGGTAAGTCCCTGTTGACTGCTGGGCGGGGGTCCAGTGCTGGCAGCTAGCCCCTATCTAGGGCCCCCAAGGGCCACTGGTGGCCCCACAAAACGAGATGGCTCTCTTGCGGGTGCCGCATGCCTCCTTTCTTGATGGCCCTGAGAGTACTCTGGCTAGTAGGGCCTCTTCCATCCGCTGTCGGTGTCTCGCGCGACCAGGTTGGTCTCCTCATATGTCATGGCTGCCTCCACCACTCTCGAGAAGGTGGGTAGCTTCAGGGGCTTGACATACCCTCGAATGGCAGGTCGAAGCTCCTCAGTGAACCTCCACAGGTGCTCCTCCTCTGTGGCTATGGCCGTCGAAGCAAAATGTGACAACTCTAGGAAGCGCATGCGATACGCATTGACAATCATCATCCTCTGGCAGAGAGTGTGGAACTCTCGCCTCCTCTGGTCCTACTAAGTCTGCGGAAAGTACTACTCGCAGAAGAGGGTCACGAACTGGTCCCACGTTGGCTCTCCCCTCTCCTAGCCTCTGACTGCCCTCCACCACCTGTGTGCCACACTCTCTAGCTAGTACATGGCAAAGGCCACATGATACTCCGCAGGAGGGCGAAGGGTGTCAAACACCTTCTCTATCTACTCCAGCCAGTCCTCTGCCTCAGACGGGTCCTCATCCCCCTTGAAGGAGGGGGCTTCAGCTTCCGGAACTATCTGAAAAGCTCGTAGTGCAGCTGCAGTGGGGGAACGGGCACGCCTCTAGGCAAAAAGGGCTCATGCAAGGTGCGGTGGGGGTGGTGGAGGACCACCCCCTCCCCCTCCTGCTCGTCCGGTGCTGCGGTGGTCTCCCTATCCCACCGAGGACTACCCCTCCACGTTCTCAGGGAGAGGTGCCCGTGGAGGCTGGTGGAGCTCCTCTCTCACTGTCTCTAATCAGCTGGGCAAAATCCTGGGCCCAAATGCTCGGGAGAAGAGGTGGGTCAACTGGCACCTCAAGCCGGCACGTCCGCCCCTCCGACCTCGTCCATGACCTCGGCCTGCCTCGAGAACTCCCCGACGAGGCATCTCCTACAAGGAGACGCGAAAGACCAAACAAAAGGGTCAACACTATCGAATTTCTTCAGAAAAAGGACTCAGAACAGATATCAAAGCAATACGTTGTGGTGGCTACCCTAGTTACATGCACGAGAACGGTTATTCTCAAGCCAGTTGGTTCATTTCTCGGGATGACCTTGGTCTGATACCATCTTTGTTACGACCTGATTCCCAGATCCCTACAAGACCCGAGACCAGTCTATCTTTCATCTGGTGATTCCTGGGTCATCTGGTGAGCTGGTCAGACATTCGAAAGTACGTGGGAGGGCATTCCGCGCTCCTTCCCAAGGCTGCTCCTATGTACGACAGAGCAGCCACCCAAAATCAGGCTGGCATATCTTCTGTGGTTTGGTTTGCATGGTCGTAACCGCGAAAAGAATGTACCTTTGCGATACAGGTGCTTTCAGACATCCAAATGCTCAGCCAGTCGTCTGGACTTCACTCCAGACGTCTGATACTGGAAAATTTCCAGTATCAGAATGTGTTTCCAGTGCTCTTCACCAAGCTCCATCGCGCTTCTCCTCGCTCCGCATAGTTCCAGCTGCTGTAGGTGGTTGAGGGTGCCGGTCTGGACTCCCTCCTCCTCCCGCATGCACCCACGGTGGCTGTGAGAGCTCCAACGAGCTTCCACCGAAGCTCCCGACCTCGGCCTCCTCCTCCCGCACTTCTCCTCTTTCTCACGCTCTCTCGCTCACCCTCGCTTGCAGCACTGAAGGTGGAGTGTGGTGGTGGTGGTGGTGGAGTGGAGAGGAGAGGAAGGGAGGGTGGCTTTTTATAGCCGAGGGATTAGGGTTCGGGTAGGAAGGAGGAGAAAGGAGAGAGAGAGAAAAGAAGTTCTACGCACCGCCCTCACGCAGAACGTAGAGCGTGTACAAAAATTTCATTTTCAGACATCTAGGAAAGGGTCCAGACGTCTAGACAGACGTCTGACTGAGACTCCAGACGTCTTTAAAGGCTAGAAGTGGGACGAGTCTTTACAATTATCATCCCTTGATGACCTAATTTTTGTATATTACCATTATACCTTAGATGGAAGACATATTAGATAACTTCTTTAAGTTCATCTAATTCCTTCATTCCTTTTTCAATCTACCTGTTGAAATGACTACTGGTGGAATTGAACCTCCAAAGTTATAATTATAGAGTTCAAATTCCACTCTAACTATTAGAGCTTTGTAAATCCTATCTTAGGAAGACATCTATATCCTATATTGAATTGTGCAAACCAACTTTCCAACACATTGACCTCACCTTATGTGAAATCTCAATCAATGGGCTACTAAATCTACGTAGCCCAAATATCGACATAGACTCTTGTCTCAAGCGTAAGAACATGTGTCTCTTTCTTTAAGAACAATATTGAAAAAGGACTTTCGCGATCTCAATTAGTCTAATCAACTTCTTGATCATACTCATGTAACAATTCTAGAATCTTCATTCCCTACGGAACACCTTCCATCAGGAATTCAATTAGGTGTTAGTGGCATATGATAAATTTGGAACATTGCCATCTCTTTCGGGATAGCAAACTATGCTAAAGACAAATGAGTTAATGATAGTGATCATGTATAGATCCATATCTTGGATCGACCATCCAAAATCATTTCAGATAGTTGATCCATTGTTCTCACTTGCCTGATCAAGCCTTTTTGCGCATATCCTAAAAGCATACCATTTCGAATAGTTGATCCATATATATTGTCCTCACTTGTCTGATTAGTTCTTTGCGCGAATAAACTTAAAAGCATAAGTGAGACTAATAACATATATTTATACGCAAAAAATAATTCTTTTAGATAAATGGAGAGGACATATATAATTAATGTACCAATGACATAATCAGATGGCTTGCCACAGGCATACAACTCCAAATTATGTGGCGAAATAGAGTAAGGAATACACTCAATTCTACCTCAATGGTGAAATTTGTTTATTTTAACGTTGCGTCAATAAATATGGAATTCCTTTATTTTGGAATAGCATGGTCCAAATGTGGAATTAAGGGCCTATGCTGCCAACCAAACACCATCTAGAAGAGGAGGTTGTAGAGAACCTAGGTAACAACAAGCAAAACCCATTTGCGAGGGAACAAAAGACCGTATAAGGTAAAATTTAGCAAACTCCCATATGGTGTCAAATGGTAAAAAATCACAAATAACAATGCATAATCAAATTAAGAGGTAATGTACTGAAACTAGTTTCATGAAGTCTTGCTTGTCAGGAATGGTATGAACCTAAATCGTTGATGCCTCCGTTCAATTAGACAATGTAAGGTTGCTCCCCAAATGGTAGGCGATTGGTGAAGTGTTCATGGTAGAAGCCAAGGTTGAGGCATTTTTAGAGCCATCAAGGCTATGACTATGAGCCATCAATTATCCAATGTCCAAACAAAAGGAGAAAACACAAGGCCTTCTAGTAGGCTAGGCAAAGGCCACCTAGGCATCCAAGAAGTTAAGTATGCACTAGAGAGGGGGTGAATAGTGTGATATAAAAATTTTAATACAAATGAAATAATCATATAAGCATTCACCACAATGAGATGAGTATTTTTAGGTCAAAACCCCAAGGGTAAAAACTACCACATAAGTCACCCGACATACGATTTTTCGATCAACCTAGTCAATCAAATCCCCTATCGTATCACTTTAAACAGAGGGTGATACAACCTTAATACAACAACACTAGTTACATGAGGATAGTGTACCTCAAATCCCTTTTCTCCACAAAAAGAATTTTGTCTCACAAGGAGATGGGATTTCGCAACGCAAATACCCAACTAAACAACACTTATAGAACCCAAAATATAAATTCAAACTAAGCTTCTATAGGTTAAAGAATCTTCCCTGAGATGGATGCAGATTAGCGTAGAGGTGCAGCAAATCGATGCTCTCTGATGCGTAGTCCAAAGCTTAGAGAGCAAGGGGTAACTTCTTCTATCTCCTCCCAATGAGTATAATGTTGGAAGCTATTTATATATGTGTTAGGAAGGTTCAAGAATGCTTGGGAGAGGACTCTACGAGGGTGGTGCAAGAGGTTGCTACTACTGGTGGCTCCTCATGTGGTAATGTATTTGCTCGGCCAAAGCTTCAATGAGGGCGACGACAGGAGTGGATCCTTTTGATCAGAGGGGTCCTAGGATGATTAGCTAGATAGTTGGGTCTATTTAGAGATCCTTCATGGAATGGTCTGCTAGAGGCCTCGTGTCTAGCAAGGTGGCATTGACCAAGTTGGGGATTCCGGGTAGTGCCCCTTACTTGGAAGGGTGGGTGCTCCAGCACCTGCAAGCTGCTTCGGCTACCCAAGGAGATAAGTGAAACCTGCTGGGGCCTAAGGCAGTTCCCTTGCATGGGTGGGGGGAAAAAAGAGGGTCTTGTTGGGGCGTTCAAGGTGGTAGTTGTGGTTCTGTAAGACTTGTCGAGGCACCTGCAAGTTTCTCATACCGCCATCCTTTTGGTGAAGAAGCAGATGCATGTCCTGGAAATAGGACATTCCTCTACCGTGGAGGGGTAGAGAGCTTAAGGGCTGACCCTTTCGAGGCTCAGCATCTCACAGAGGACATGGGCAAGAAGGTGCTTGCATTAGAGGATGTTAGGAAAGACTGGTTCCTGAAGAAGAGGCGTCAAAGTTGGGTCCTCCAATAGCTATGAGATCGCTTGAATAGCCGATTAGCCTTTTGAAGATTGGGGATGAAGCCACCGAGTCTTGGTAAGTGGTGTTACCACTGTTTTTGTATTTCCCTCATCGAGCTCCCCCTTGTCTTTCTTTGTGGGCCAATTGGTTGTAATGTTTCCGGGAAATGTAGTAGGCAACACCTTTTATGAAAAGGGAAACTTTTATTTGTATTGTTTATTGTCTTGTCATAATGAATTGCTCCCATGCGAAGTATGAGGGATTAGTTTACTGTTTTACGTGCTAAATCAGTGTTTAAGATTGTCGTATTGTAGTATAGTGAAAATAGCACTTAAACAAATAAATTTTATTACTCGAAAAAGTTTCGAGCTCGAACACAGGGAGCAATATGAAATTTAGATCTCAAGAATTGCAATTTAAGCACAACATAAGCAATTTATAATAGAACTCCAAACAATAATGATATAGAAGTGAAAACATATGTCAATAGTGCAAAAAGAATGAGGTAAAATGGTGATTTGAATCACCAAGTACCCCACACAATAATAGCAAATTTCTCAACAGTATCAATCAAATAAAGCCTAGCAATCAAATATCAGATGGTTGAATGTTTAATCAGATGACTTAACCGTCTCAAGCTATAGTGTATAGCCCTGTCTCTTTCTTCTCAGCCTGTTCTTCTTCTCTTCTCTTCTTTTCTCCTGTGGCTCCTTTCCTTCTCTTCTTCTCCTGCTTCTTTTTCTGCTGCAACTCCTCTTCTTGTTCTTCTTCTTTTGCTCAGCCTCTTCACACAGGGAGGGGGACTTCTCAAATTGGCTAAGTGTCAACCAATTTCCTCTACAGCAAAACCCCCTACCCCCGTGCAAGCTCTCTCTCTCTTTGGGTCACGCTCTCCCAGAGCCTTCCACGATACTAGGTATAAGGGTAATCGAACCTAGAGCGTACCCGGGACCAAAGCTGCGGGCACGGGTCGCAGCCGTGGAGTGCTTAAAGTTAGGCGGGTTATCGGGCACACCAAGTCTGATAGGAGAGGTCGCAGATGAGGCGCGTAAGGTGTGCATGCAGGGACCTCACCCCCTGTGTGTGTGCTGAGGCGATAAGCCTAAGAGACTTTTTCAATTTATGCATCCTCAGCTCCTTTGCCACTTCCGATGTGGGACTAAACTGCGCCCCTTTCTTCTACATGTAACTGCAGCTGGTGCTCCTTGTGATTGCGGTCAAAGACGCAGTCAAAGAGCCAAATTGGCTCCTGGGGTGTGATCCTGGAAGTGCTCTGCAGTGCCTGGGACTTCTCATGGGGTCTGCAGATGCTGAAGCAAGCTTTGAGCTTCGCTCGAAGCTTCGGTAATGGCAGCGGAGTCCTGGGAACCTGAAAGCACGAAAACAGGCTATAAGCCCCAGTTAAAACAGTTCATGAGCTTCGCCGTGAGGCGAGGAATTGAACGGCAGTGGTCGTGAGGTGTGAGAGTGCGTGAGGTGGCCAGATGATAACGGAAGGTGAAGTGTGAAAGTGTGGTGTTTGGCGGAGGTTGTGGAGGAGTAATCGACCTAACTAAGTTAGGGTTTTGCTCCTAGGGTTGAGGCAGAGGTGTAGGGACGAACGGTGGCCGATTTGGTGGAGTGTAGTGGCCATGCGAGCTCACCAGAGGTACGCTGGGAAGGTGGAAGACGAAGGACAGTGAGGCGAGTTGGCGGTCGAAACAAAGTGGTGAGTGTTTGAAAACGAAGAGTGGAAGACGAGGAGTTGTTTAGGAGGGGAGGCAAACGAAGGGGAGCGGAGTTGGTGCCGATTGAGGTGTGGCCGGCGCTAGAGACGAAGTTGCTTTGATAAGAAGTGGACGGCGAGGATGAAGGGGGGTAAGAGCACCCTGCACGATGCGGAAGAAGGCAAGGAGGAAGAGTCTGCCATTGGTATTGTGGTCAGGCGATGAGGGGAAGTAGGGATAATCGCGGAATCTTGAAGAGCAAATCGGCTGGAGGAGGAGAGAGGAATTTGAGGGTTTCTCTGGTCGAATTCAAGCTTGAGGGATTCGGTATGAGTAGGGGGTGCTTTTAAACACCTCAGGAGGACAATTAGAGCTTGGGAAGCAAGCTTCCCAAGCTTGGAAAGCTCATCGAAGTTTTGGAATTCCTTGATACCCAAATCTCTCATGCATTTGCATGAGAGATTGGGTAGGTTTTAGGGCTTAGGATTGGGTCCAAAAGGAAGGGAATTTCTTGACGAACTTCCCTTTCAAATTTGAAAGGGATTCGTCAAGAAATCAAAGAGTTCTTTCCTTTTTAAGGTTGCTAAAGCATGTAGAAATAGGTTTAATGGCAACAAGGACCAGTTTGTGAGAACGAAAACAAAGTTAGGGGCCTATTTGAAAGGATTTTAAAAGTCAAGGGTAGAAATGTAATTAGACAAGACCAATTTGCAAACTAGGTCAAGACAAACTCATCATGTGTCTAAATTTTGGTACAAACCTAATTTGGACCTAAGGAATCCAATAGTGAAGTTGGATTTTGGTTTTGACCATTTTAACTAGGTAATTTATGTAAAAATACAAATCAGGGCAAATGCGTGTCTGTGATTCTATTTTTGGGTCAAAACGGATTCTGATGGTTAAATTGAAGGTTTTAAATCCTAGAGAATATTTTTCTATGAATTATAGAGGATTTAGATGAATTTTATCCTGATCAGATCCTCAATTAATTAAGCGGGTCTATTTTTAGGATTTCAAAAGTCATTTAATTCTTAAAACACGTGTAAACCCTTTCTGATTGTTCTAACCCACTTGTTATCTTTTTAAGACCAATTAACCTTCATTTAACCTTTGAAAAAGCTCGTGGTTGTACTGCATTCATGATAAACTGATAAAATTACAGTTTTAACCCTAGTTTCTTATTTTTCCTTCAGAATGATTATGCAATGACCTGTGACTCTCTGGAGGTTATGTAGGAGCATTTACTGACTTAATTGGGTCGAAATAAGCTATTTATGGCTCATGATGGTGTTCCCATCAATTTACCGCTTGAGAGTTGATATTCGCAAGAGATGCATGGATTGCTTTTATGAATTTTGATCCCTTCCATAGGCCATTTCAATTTTTCATTCGAATGACTCGGCATGGAGGCTTCCCCCCTTTTTCTAATCTGGTGTGCCTTTGAGAACGTTAACTAGTCCAACCCATCTACTGTAGGCAGCTGTTATCACCTTATTTTGTTTGACTTGGTTGTTTTTCGTTAGTGGGTCATAAATTTATGCCTGTCAGGTGATGGTAACGCCATCATTCACTATAACTAGCTTTATTTAGTTATAATAAATAGATAATTGCTCTTAAATGATCACCTAAGGACAATAATTCCACTCAAATCTATTTTGAGGAGAGAACAACAAATTAAGGTTAATTCTGCTGTTTTTACATCAAATCATGAATGCATCCCACAGGGTCACTCAAGGGTTAAATGAAGTTCAATTGAGCATTAAAAACAAAGAAGTGGGTCTACACTGACAGAAACATGGTTCGCACATTTCGAGGATTAAAATTATACATAAAATCCTAATTATCAGCCCCTCTTAAATTGAAGAGGTTTTGGTCTGTATAAAATTCATCTAAACCTCTTAAAATTCATAGAAAAATATTCTAAGAGATTTGGTATCCTTGATTTGACCATATGAATCCATTTTGACTTATAACAAAGTTTCAGATGGGATTTTACCTTAATTTAAGCTTCTGTGCAAATTACCCAGTCAAACGTGGTCAAAAATCAAATACAAGTTCACCATTAGATTCCTTGGGTCCAAATTAGGTTAACACCAAAATTTGGACCCAATCAGAATCCACCTTGACCTAGTTTGCACTTTAGTCCCTAAAACCTTTATTTCTTACACTCCAACCCCCAAGTTTCGACATTCTCACAAAGCGGTCCCTAACTTTGTCATCACTATTGTACTTAGGTCCCTTCTACCATTCTTAGCAGATTTCCTAATCATAACTTCAATCAGAGCTCTCGCCCTCAAATCTCAACTAAATCCTTCCAGAATTGGGAGGATTGGTCGCAAGAACTCAACCAATCGATTGAGCTAGATTTTAAGCTCTGATTTCAAAAGAAACAACCCCAGCGAATTCAAAGGGATTGTGAGAATTTCACGGTTCCAAATCCAAGCCCTTTTTGCACCTAATTTCCTAATGGAGCTCGAAATCGAGCTCTATTTAAACTCCCCTACATCCCAACATTCTCCTTAGCTAGGAAAATGGCCAAAAACCTCTTCTCTTCTCCCCTTCAGCTGTCTCCAACCTATGCTCTTGAGAGCCTCTGCCTCCTCTTCCTCCAGCCACTAGACGAACAAATCAAGTGGCTCTCCTTCTTCCTCGTCTTCCTCCACCCCTCACCAGCCAATACCTTCCACTCACTTCACAGAGCTAAAGCCCCATGTTTAATGGGCCTTACGTTCACCCAAAACTCCAACCAAACAAACCCATCGAACACCTACTTTTTCGACCTCGACTAACCACCCTATGCCATCATTCACCAAATTAACCCCACCGTCGCACTCTTCACTTCACGGCGATACCTATGAACTATTTAATTGAGCTACAAGGCCATTTTGATGAATTTTAGGTCTTCGCCGATGAACTCTCGAACCACTACTTCACGTTTCCATCGTCTATAGTCCATAGCCATCCACTGACCTCAAGGTTAGTTCCAGCAACTACGGACTCACCCACGAACTCAGCTGCAACATCAATCGAGGAGAGAAGCACGGTAGTTGCTTGGCCATCTACAGCAGCTCGCAAGTGAAGATGGCCTGGATTTTTAGTCCCACATCGTGGGAGTTGGATTTTGAAATGCGCATAAAAGGCATTTGCGCTAAAGGCATGTCACCTCTTCACTGGGGGGTGAGGTCCCCGTACTGCACTCTTTCTTACTCCTCACCCATGCCCACATGCACATGGGTCTGGTCCCCTGTATTCGACTCGATTACCCGATTAGATTCGATTAGAGGAGGAATTTTTTAGGAGGGTGGGGGGTGGTTTTGCCTCAGGTTTCGTGCCATGTGCCTCAAGATGCGTGCCCATGTGTTTTATACTTAGCCGTTTCTGAAGCTTTGTGCTGCTTGAAGACACTTAAGGCGTTTGGTCTCTATGGCCGACGTCTGATTTGGGTACTATTGATATATTTGTGGCTTGAATTAGTTGCTTATCTGACGTGGATTTTGATAATAAGTGGTTCAAGGACCACTGTTGAGAAATTGGATTGATTGATACATTAGGATATGTGCTTGATTATGGGGATCGAGTGGTGATTTAAATCACAATTTTTATAGTTCTTTCTTATTCTTTTTATCCCAATAATTTCTAAGATACATTTGTTATTATTGAACTTCATTTTGAGTAAGATTCTATTATTCATTGAATATCCTATTGTGCTCATTGTTATTAATTGCAATTAGTGTCGTGAATTCCAAATTTGCTCACTGAGAATGACCTTGGACTCACTTTTGTTTCCTGAGTTTGTAAATTTAAGTGTTCTATTGCTTTTGTTCGCTATACTTTAACGATGACTTTCACTATTGCCATTTTGGCGCCATTGCCGAGGAGCAATGCGTAATTCACCACTAGTCATATTTGATTGAGCTGATTACTAACATGCCTTATTTGTTTTGTTGTGTTTTGCGAGGTACATCACGAGAAATCTTCCGCGCAATCAACCACTGTAGGGATAGGAAAAATTTCTCTTCTTTCCTAATTATCTCTTAACCTAGGGAAAGAGAAAAAGGAAACAAAATAAATTAGGATCCACTTGCCATATTTTTTTAGTAAGATCATTTAGAGGCAAAGTATTTCCGGATCTGCAAATTTGATCTATGATTGAAGTTGAGATGATTTTGATTAAAGATCCCCATCCTGATTTCCTGTACCTATTAGGGATTTGCAATAAATTTTCTTGACATCTTAGACCATTCACATTATTGTTTGAGTCCAAGGTGCCATATTTAAGATCAAATTGGACTTTAAAATAGAGCTAATTAGGGTTTCCACATTAGGATTCTGAAGTGTTAGTACATACTTGCATGCAATAAAGGAAACTAATCTTCCAGCATTTGAGTGTCACCCAAACCCTTGATTGAACTGATTTATTCAAGTAAACCCTAAAATCAAGGCTCTAAATTCACTTGAACTCTAAAAGTTGGGGCCTAATAACCTGAGAGTCAATTCAAGGTGATTTTGGGTCTTGACCCAAACTTCATCCTCAACCTTAGGACAAGTCAGGTGAAGTTCATCCTGTGGATCAACCAACCTCCAAATTAGGCCACAATTTGAATTAACTTCTTAATCAAGTGAAATTCAAGGCACAACTAAGGCTAAAATTGGTAGGCTTAAGGTTTCAATTCATACATTCTGGTCTGCTTGGATTCTCAGTGACAAGGAAGGTCAAGTGGGAGAAACCTAGTAACCCATGGGGCGTTCTACTGTGTAGAGGTCATTGTGGGACTCTCCCTTCCTGGGTACCTATTTAAGTACGAGAATAGTCTTTTAAGAAATATGCATCATAGTATAGGACGAAATTCACACCAATACTTAAATTTATAAAACCCGAAATCGATGTGAGTCCAAGGTCATTCGCAGGGAGCAAAATGGCAAATTTCAATCACTAATCACAATTATCAAAAAAGATATGCAATTATAATTAAATTATTATTCAAGATAAATCAGAATAATATGTCAATAAAACCAAGGATGAGAGTGCAAAAAGATGGGGTTAAAATGGTGATTTGAATCACCAAATGCATGGGGTTAGATGTCGGATTAAGGCTTCATACGCTTTATCTCGAGCCTCAGAAGGCACAACAACAGTAGAGGAACTAGTTGGGCGAGTGTTTCGCGTGATAGAAATTGAGGTTACAAGTAACATATCGCCGCAGTTGCAAAACACGTCGATCAGATAAAATTTATACCGAAACTCGAAAAGTGAGTCCCAAGTCGAACACAGGGAGGCGACATTTACTTTAATTGAAAATCACGCTTCAATTTTATTTGTTTTTGGTCATTTTTATCTTTTCTAATTTTTTTTGTATTTTTAGGAAGCAAGAGATCAGATCGACAAAAACTTATCTAGCTAATCTACTTGCAAATATAAGAGAGAGAGAGAGAGAAAGAGAGAGAGAGAGAGAAACAATCATCCATTCATGAAGAATTGTTTATTACACTATGAAAGTGGAAAATCTACACTACGAAAGTGTAAAAAGATATAATGTGGTGAGAGAAATACCCTCGACGGTTGCTCGGAGGACAACTCGCTCTGACGTCGCTTGGAGGAAGGTGGTGAGAAGCGGGATGAAGAAGGACGGAGCCGGAGGACGGAGGATGAGGCAGGACGGCGTCACAGCGAGGATCTTCTTCTTGAAGGGCGGTGAGAGGACGACCACAGGATGCTCCACGAATGGGGATGAGCGGAGGGAAAACTATTTGGTTTTACTTTAGAGGAGCATCCCGGGCTTGGGACAAGCTCTCTCTAAAGCCTTGGAGGTGGTGAGAGGAAGAAAGGAAGAGATGGATTGGAATTGTGGTGGGTAGATCCTTTTATAGTGGAGGAAGAACAAATTTGTATCTGGGTCATTAGTGACGGCCGTAAACGTCGCTACAGCCGTCGCTGAAGATCCGCGCCATTCAATACTCCCGCTGGTTCGCACATCATGCGACATATTGCACGCGCGCATGCGCTATGCGCCCACGCCAGCTACGCTCGTGCCCACTGCACTGGCGCCAGTTGCCACGCCTGTTGCTGCTGCCACTATTACGTGCACGTACGCATGTGCACTACGCTGCTACGTGCGCCGCGGCACTTTGGTGCGCGCGTGCCTCCATACGCGCGTGCGCCCACGCTGCTGTGCGTGCACGGCGGTGCGTGTGTGTGCGTGGGTGGCTTGGGTTGCGCCACGTGGTGTAACCTGGGCCGTCCATCTTCATTCCTTTGCAAAGGGTGCCACCGTGCTTAGATCAAATTGATTTCCACGTAGTCGGACTGCGATCGTTGCTTCAGATCCATCCGTACGGTCGGATTTTTCATTCGAAACCCATAAGGATGTCGCATTGCCCCCTGGTCGTTGATCTTCCTCGAGCTTCATATGATGCTACGGGACTCCGATCTGGACGATTTCGAGGCCCTGAAATAAATCTTCCCTTGGTCGTTAGACTCTAATCAGATCTGTACGGAGACTCCCCCTAGTCGTTAGACTCTGATCATCGTCCTAATCAGATCCGTACGATCTAATCGTCCATCCGATGCCGTGAAATAAATCTCCTTCCTTCCTGTCCATAAAAAGGACCTAATTAACCTAAAATATATACAACTATTCTAAATGCATAATGATGCATGCTATGTAATATTTATAACATGAAATGCAAATCTAAGCTTAAGAACATACATGAATAGGCATTTTAACCTAAATGGATGTGTCTATATCATAACCCCATGCCTATCTTTTGCTAGTCCCTAGCAAAATTAAACTACATGCTATGTATAAAAATAGAATTAGGACTTGATTGCTTAGGCCTAAGTTGTTTATTAACAATAGAAAATTTCAACTAGGGTCCTAAACCATGGAGACTCAACAGTACCTTAGTGTCTACCAGAATGTAGACCACCCAAGTCTTCGCCTTATTTGAAAAGCGAAGATACTTTTTTTTTCTTCTTTTCTAATTTTTTTGTACTTTTGGAGTTTGAGAGTTTCGGGATAACTTTTTACGGCTACCCGACTCGCCCAAGACTCGAAAAGGACTCTAAGTATTAAGTATCTTTGTGAAAAAGTGATAGGCTCAAAAACCGACCATTAAGACGAATTTCGAGTTTCTACGACCCTAAATGACCTTGCCTAAAGGTTTATCTTTACGATCGGTAGCTTTCTCCCTACTTTTATTTATGGGTTAACACAAGAGCAAACTCAGTGTATATCTCCCTGGTTTATTCTACTTCCCCGCTTCTTCCCAATGTGTTTTGGAAATTATTGTGCATTTTTATGAGCTAGGCTCTGGACAACTGGCCAATGGGCTGTTACCCACGACCACTTGCCAGCCAAACTCGTGCGATGAAGTGTGGCTTTATTATTTTCTTTTTTTTCTCCTTTTTTTTTTTTCTTTTCTTTTTGGGTGTTTCTTTTTTTCTCTTTTTTTTTCTAAGTAGGTGGCTTTCCTGATCTAAGATTTACCTAAAGGAAGTACAACGAAAATGGTCTTGTGGCTGGACTCTGGACAACCAACGGATGAGTTGTTACCACCTACAACTTGCTAGCCATACTAACCAAGTCGGTCCGTTAGCTACCTAATTTCTATAAAAATCACCGAAAAGTGAGTCAGTGCGAATAGTGTGTAAATGCTTAGCCTTAAAATACCCCCAAATCAGAGGGCAGGTTGATAAGTCGTATACTTATCATCCCAACTTATTTACCAAATTAAATTGAATTTAATTGGCGAGGACTCGAGACTAAGTCCACATTCGAGAGGACACCGGGGCAAATTAAGCCTGAAGACTTGAAGAGTCTAAGTATTCAGGTCCTATTGTATCATTTCCTAAAGTTAATAACTTCCAAATGCCTAAGTTCCCTTTTCCTAATTTCTTTCTTTTTTTATCTTTTTCAAATTTTCAAATTTTTTTTATATAAGAAACTAAAAGAAATTTACGGAGTTAACAAAATGACTTCAGGAATTGATTATCCATCCCCCCATGCCTAAATGACGCAATGTCCTCATTGTACAAATAAAGACATGAAAAGGCAGAGTAAACAGAATATCACCTGAATAACGTGAGGAATCCAGTCAGCTCCGCAGAGAATGTGAAATATAAACACGTGCTAAATTTAATGTCTTCAGCTAGGAAAAATATACATACAAAGAAGAATTTAAGAATTCACAAGTACGGGTCTGAATCAAAATCAAAAGGTTGTTCCTGAAACCCATCAGTAGAAGATGTCCACAGACGTGGACCAGATTATGGTGCAGACCCATGCCCGAAGGTCGAGTGGTTCTAAGGTTCTAGATGAAAATCACTCAAAATCGAAGGTTGTTAAGCTTGCGGGGCCGGGCCTGCGGTTTTATGGTGTGTAACCCAAGACCAACGTATCGGACAACAAGTAGAGATGGTTCAATAGGTTTAGATGTCCTCTTAACATTCAGCTTAGAAAAATAATCAGTTATTTCGAACTTGGGTTGCACGGGAAAGATATCATAAGAGTCCTGGTAGAAAGTAGGTGGTTTTAGGTCAATAGGAACCCTTAGATCCAAACTTGCTTTTCCCTCAAAATAAACCTCCTAAATTTTCATTTCAACATTCCTATCCTCCAACATCAAGTGCTCAGGTTTCGGGACCTCTAGCATATCATTCACCCCATAAGATTTACCCAAGTCCAAAAATCGTGGCTGACTCAGAATTGACTTGGATACAATGACTTCCAAATCAAAATCAATCCCTTTGGGGTGTGGTTGAGGAATGGAGCTATTGATTGAATCTTCTAGTAAATGAGGATTCGATTTCTCCAAGTTAGCCCCAATCGAATCCAGATCTTTAATAATTGGGCTATCAAACGGTTTGTCAGATTCCTCAAACCCATTTGTCTCACTAAAATCATTTTCCTTACGCTCAAGTGAGACTTCACTAAGAGATTCTTCACCCTCAGAATCAAAGAATCCATGATCTTCATTTATATATGTCTCAAAATCGATTGTCATTTCCTGGTTCAAGGAGACATTTTTCCTAACTCCCTAGCTCAGGGATCTCAGGTGAATCAATCTGTTCATCCTCAATGGATTGCACTAGCCCAACCTAGTCATCCCCAGTCTCAGAAAATGTATCTCCCCCGACAGGTACCTGAGCGGGTTTAGACATTAGCTCTCCTGAAGGGGATTCATCTTGAGAATCATCCCAAGATTTGACTAGGGCAACCACAAATTTCATCCTCAACCTCGACAATTTCCCAAGAAGAAACTCACCCAGGTCCCTATCCCTAACACTTTGGAGCAAATCCAATAAAGAGCTATTCAGTTTATCGATCATTTTTATCATAGGCTCCAATGCTTCAGTGCATGGTGTTGGCTGGGCTTCTAAAGATTGTATAGTGTTCCTCAAATTGGCCATCACCCTATCCTAGATCTGGTTCACCTAAACCGACTGGTTCGATTTAGGTTTGGGTGGGTTCGGGTTAAATCTAGGGGAGTCAAGATGTCGAGATTCTCGGGTCCCTCCCTAATAGTAGGTCATCTTAGGTTGTTCAAATGGTGGTGACCTATATTCAGCATAATTCTTGGAAGGGTAAGTGTTATAATCAGCATATTCTTCATGGATGTAGTTCTGGTTAGGTTGATCATCAAAGGGTGGAGATCTATAATCATTGTAGCTCTGGGAAGGTTGGTAATCATAGTCTTGTTGTCCAGGGTTAGGCCCTGGACACTGAGGTCCAGATTCATATCCCCAATCAAAGTCATCCTAGCTAGTGGATGGGTAATTACAAGTCAAGTCAGAATAGTAATCATCTTGGGGACTTTGGAGATGATGGAAGGCGATCATGGGGCGATAGGGGGGAGGAACCGTGATGATGAGGGATGGACTACATGGAGATCTAGGGCATGGAGGTGGAAGGAAAGGAGAGGTTTCCTCACTAATGATAGGTGGGAGGCGGGTATGAGGAAGACAAACAGGGGAAGTTCATGGGGCAACAGGAAGATTGTCTGCTTCCGATGCCGGCGTCGTGGCCATATGGTGGTTGTATGTCGCTTCCCCATTGTGTGCCTTGCGTGTGGAGGACACGGCCATAAGCAAGATTCGTGTAAGGCAAACGAAGGGTAGATGAAGGGTCGGTCGAACTTGCGCTCTGGAGGTTTGAATTTTAGGGCACAGCCGCCACCACCACCACCTCCTCATACATACGGGGGTCATACAATTGATGTTGAAGTTCCTATGACAGAGAACATAAGAGCAGCAAAACTGGTACTAAGAGGGGATCTGATCGGTGAGGTAATGACCGGCAACCCATCTTTAGAAAACCTCCAAAAATTGGTAAGTTCTCTATCCCCATTGACCAACTGTTGGAAAATCGCTTTTCTATCTCCCACACGATTTGTGCTTTTTGGCTTGGGGATGATGGATGTCGAACGTATGCGCTTTCAGTCGAGTTCCTTTGAAGGTTTAATGGTGATATGGAGATCAGTCTCACCCTTTGATGGAGCTTTGTCGGAGAGACTGCCACAGAGATTAGGCTCTAGATTGGGGAGACATGAGATTAAAGGTCTGCTGCTACATTTGAGATCAAGAGAGGTAGTGGCGACCATGATTTCTAGGTTTGCTATAATGGTAGAAGATGCAGATGTTGGTTTGATTGAGGGTGATGGTCGGGTCCTTAGTGTCACAGTGGATGTCTTCAAATTAGGTTCGGTCCCTGACAGATTGATCCTGAGGTGTGGGGGTAGCTCTTGGTTGCTGATCTTGAGATTCACTGTGGGCGATAATGCTGTGAAGAAGGGGCAGGATAAGACATCTGTTATGCAGGTTGCTGAAGAGACGAATGCACATGTATCGTGCAGGCCTTCTGATGAGGCACCGGCAACTAAAAAACGTAAGGACCACCACCTTGGGGAAATGGGGGAGATGATGGATGAGGAGCAGGTGGAATCAATCAGGAATGAGGAAGTGATGCCCGTGATTGAGGCTACGGGGGATCCACAATCAGTGACTGATAACAATGAGAGATCTCGATTAATTCCTTGAAGACCCAGCCGAATTTAAAAGATGTGGAAGGCCTAAAATTTGGTACTAGATCTATTACCAAGGTTGACGTGGGCAGATCACCCTACAGGCTTAGACAGAGGAGGCCAAAATCTGACCTGCTCCTAGATGAAAACATAGTAGCTGTGATTATGTAGGTTAGTAAGAGCCAAAACCAAAAGAGGGAGGGGTCTCAAGAGGGAAGATGAGAGTCCTTACGTGGAATGTGCGTGGGTTGCGTGACAAGAGTCAGAGGGCTTCTCTGATGAGATACTTGAGAGAGTGGGAGATCGATTATGCGATCATACAAGAGACCCACATTGAGAATGAATCTGATAGAGCATGGAATGATATGAAGGCTACGGGGGCGAATGAGTGTGTGATGCTTAATGCACATAGCAGGTCTGGGGGCATTGTTATTTGGTGAAGGGCTTGGTTACACCTGCTGGATGTACACAAAGCTCGGCACCTGGTGACCTGCAAGTTCCAAAGACATCAGGGGCAAGATGACATCTGTATTACTGGTGTGTATGGCCCATGTGTTGCCTCTATGAGATAGGAACTTTGGGATGATTGGGCTGCAGCTGCAGAATTCATGCAAGGGGAAGCCTGGCTAGTAGGAGGGGACTTCAACTATGTACTGACAGGGACAGATAGGCCGAATGGTGTCATGGACGGTACTTCTATTGGGTTTCAGCTGGTAGTCCAGTCTCTTGGTGTGAATGAATATCCATCCTCAGGAGCTGAATTTATTTGGCGTAATGGCAATGGCCTTATGTCGAAGATTGACAGATTCTTTGGGAATGCTACTATCCTTGATAGATTCCAGCTATCTAATGTTGCTGGACTAGATCACCCCTTCTCAGACCATACTCCCTTGGTCTGGGACAGTGGGGAAGAGGTCCAAACAGGCTCATATTTCAAGCTTAGAAGATCATGGCTGAGAGAGCCTAGTTTTCGCGAGATGGTTGGCTCGTGGTGGAAAACCAAACAGATGGAGGGCTCATCTACTATCAGGCTTGCTTACAAGCTGGCTGCTCTACGCACAGTCTTGAAAGAGTATGGAGCTACGATGATTGCACTAAGGCAGCAGAGGCATGTAGAGGCTCTGAATAAAATCCAAATATTGGATTCTAAGGAAACAGTAGGCCCATTATCTAATGAGGATCTTGCAACCAGAAGAATGTGGCAGGGTGTGGCAGCGAAGGAGGATCTCAAGCAGGAGATGGACTGGAGGGAGAGGTCTAGACAGCTATGGCTCAAGGAGGGAGATGCCAACAAAAAATTCTTTCACCTTGCCGCCAGCTCCCGTAGACGAGTAAACTTTATTTCTTCCATTCTCAAAGATGGGAAAAGATTGTCTTCTATGCAAGAAATTAGAGCAGAGGCTATCAGGTATTACAGGGATTCATCACGGGCAGCAAAGAGAGGTGGCTGGAGGATGGCTGCAAGTGATGCGCCTAGAGTTACAGATGATCAGGCTTCTAAGCTGACGGCTACTATCACTGAAAAGGAAACTATAGATGCCATAAAAGATTTAAACAATGAGGGCTCCCCCGGACCGGATGGTATTCAAGTTTTCTTTTATAAAGAAATGTGGAGTGTGATTGGCAATGAGGTGATGGACGTTATAAGAGAGTTTGAGAGGGGCAATGCAGGTTTTGACAAGATCAATAAATCCTTTCTCTTTCTGTTGCCAAAGACACAGGGGGCCGAGAAATTTTCAAATTTTAGACCGATTGCTTTATCGAATTCCATTTACTTAGTGGTGAGTAAGATATTGGCTAATAGATTGAGGATTGTTCTACAAAGCTTGATCCATCCTGTACAATCTGCCTTTCTACCCAACAAATCCCTTCAAGAATCATTCATTATGGCCCAAGAAATGGTGTGTGGGTGGCATAGAAGGAAATGCAAAGCATTTATGTGGAAAGTGGATTTCCAAAAGGCCTATGATTCGGTCTCATGGCCTTACATTTGGAAAGTATTCAAAAGAAGAGGTTTCCCCCCCATTTGGATCCAGTGGATGAAGCAGTGTATCACAACTACTTCCTTCTCCCCGCTGATCAATGGGAAACCATGTGGAGCCTGGATTCAACACCAATGTGGGGTTAGACAACGATGTCCATTAGCCCCTTTGATTTTTAATCATGCAGTTGACGGGCTTGCAAGATATGCATGTAAATTGACAGAGGCTGGTGTTATAAGAGGTTATTCACTCTCCAATAGGAGGACTATGGCCCCTATTTTACAATACGCAGATGACACGGTTTTCTTTGTGGAGGGGTCAACTGCTGCAGCTCATGCTCTAGGACACATGGTGAAGATTTTCGGAGACATTTCAGGTCTGAAACTAAATAGGGAAAAATCTACCTTGATCTGCTTTGGCCTGAATGAACAGGAGCAAGACACACTGTCAGCTACGCTGGGAACGCCTCGCTCTAAGCTGCCACTTAAATACCTGGGGCTGCCACTGCAATGCTCGAAACTGAAGAAGAGTGATTGGAATGTTCTCTTTGACAAGATTTCTGTCAAGTTGGAAGGATGAAGCAGTAAATTTATATCAAAAGGTAGGAGACTGATCCTTCTAAATTCAGTGATTACCTCTATCCCTGTGTTCTACTTCTCTATCTTCAAAGCCTCGAAATCTATTTGGAAACGTGTAGATGTAATGCACAAGAAATTCTTTTAGAAAGGGGCTAGACATGAGGGGAGGTTCATGTAGCCTATGAAGTGGGATCAAATTTGCTAGCCAAAGGAAGTGGGTGGGTTGGGGATCAAGACTCTTAAAGAATTTAATGAGGCTCTTCTGATTAAATGGGCGATCAAGATTTTTGAGAGCAAGGAAGAACTATGGATAGAACTTCTTAAAGACTGTTATGGTGGCTCAAACAGTGTGCTGAAAAGGTTATTTCCAACCAAACCATCCCCTTTTTGGAGATCAGTCATCCTAGCTATTAAAAGTAACTGGCAGTTGATGCAGCCCAAGCTTGGAGATGGCCATGATTTTAGTTTATGGAATGAACATTGGTCACCGTTGGGTATTCTAAAAGAGTCCTATCCACGAGCATATTCAGCTACTGTAGATAAAGATACCCCTGTCAGTAGCTTATGGTCAGAATCCGGTGACTGCTGGAGGTTTGTTGGGCCTGAAATCAGTAGAGAGGGTACCCAGCAGTGGGAGGAAAGGCAAAGTCTGATCTCTGATTTGCAGCAGTTCTGTCCAAGACAGGGAGTGGAAGATACATACAGTTGGAATGGGAGATACACAGCCTAGCAGGCATATGAAAGAATCATCAGATCTAACAGAAATATGGAAAGTGACATGGTTGACAAGAAGATATGGCTATTGAAGATCCCACTGAAGGTGAAAATTTTTTTATGGTTGTGCAGGAGGGAGGACCTGATCATGGGAGATTTAAACACAAAAGAATGGGGACAACATTAAATGATTGCTATCTATGCGGGTTGCACACCGACGATTTATCCCACATATTTTCCTCATGTCTGGTCATTGATATGATATGGAGAAAAATATGCCAGGAACCTCTACCTACTTGGGAGTCTCTATGGCAGAGGTTTGCAACACCTGGAAGGTCATATATGTGTATGGCTATAACCGAGTCTCTATGGCAGAGGTTTGCAACACCTGGAAGGCCATATATGTGTATGGCTGTAACCCTGTGGTGTGTTTAGAGGGTGAGAAATGAGAAGTTATTTCAGGAGAGACCAGTTTATTGTGAGAAAATTGTAAATGAATGCTGGTCCCTCATATATAGATGGGGATCCAATGTGTAGTTCTCCATTTTTCTTTTTAGTATGAAATAAAATGCCCTCCGGATTGCTATCGTACCACGACAGCTTTCCTCGCAGTTTCAAAAAAAAAAGTAATCATCTTGGGGATAAGTGGTGGTAGGAGGGTAGGATTGGAAATGTATAAAAGGTGTGGAAGGATACATGGTAGAATAAGAGGGAAATCAGAAGAAAGGAGCCCTGCACTACAATCAACCAATCATGTCCTTATGTGGGTAGCCTAATGGCCTACAGACTCTCAGGACCTATCTTGAGATTATAAACAATTTGGTCTACTTTTATCCGATCAATCCAACCAATTAGAAGGAGGGATTGGGGAAAAGGTTCTTCCTTTGGCTTACGCCTCCGATTCCTAGTGTACCCCCAGCCGCGGTCGTTAGATGCTACTCCCCTAGCTAGACATCAGATGGACCAACAAAAGTAGATTAATAGAAGAAAATCTCAATCTGAGCCCCAAAGAGCGAATCAATCCTTAAGGCCAACGTCTACTAAGTTTTAATTAGGCTTGGGATAATTGTGCTCTTGGAATGTGATGGGCCCTTTAGATGGGTTGTGCCCTTAATGATCAGTTAAAATGTGTGTGCATGCACAACCAAGGTTTGCAAACAAGGTTATTTGATGATGTGTCTTTTAGGGTTTGATTCTTAGGTTGGTTCAATCAAGGTTTAGTAGAACACTCCAAGTTTTGAAAACACGGGTGATGATATGTTCCTTTAAAAATAAAAAATAATGTGAAGTGTCTAGTTCAGCCCTAAGAATCAACCCTATGTGGCAAGCTACTGATGAATCACTTTTAATTTAAGTGGTGTGGCCCAAATAAAATAATCAATTGGCCTATTCGCACCACAAATTAAGGCACACAATGTCTTAGCCTAATCAGATTTCTACTCACTTATGTGTTTTGAGTTGAAGTGTACCGGGTCCATAGGTTAGATCCTGGTTAAGTGGTAGAATCAAAGTGGAGTGGTGCACCTTAAGTCGAGAGTTGTGGGTGTTAGGGTGTGTCTCTTTCAAAAAATCCCACAATCAGATAACATGTTTTTTTATTTTTATTTTTATGTGGATGGCAAGGTGAGTGGAGGTGGCAAACAAACAACCAAATCTATCCTAGAGTTTATAAAAAGCACCTAAGTTGATATGGGTTTGAGTTATTAGGATATGGAATATAAACTAAGGTGGGGATGGTGTGGGGGACACTTACAGAACACTCTACCCGCACTTTACTCCAATCTACCACACTTGGATCTCCATACTAGGGTACCTGTAAGACAATAGATCAGAGATAAGCGAGGTTAGTGCTATGTAAATGCAAAGAAGCACAGCAAACAATAAAGTAAATTTCGTTGCCTCCCCGGCAATGACGCCAAAATGGTTGGGTGAGTGTTTCGCGTGTTAAAAATCGGGGTTACAAGTAACCTGTCGTCGTAGTTGCAAAACACGCCGATCAGATAAAATTTATACTGAAACTCGAAAAGTGAGTCCTGGGTCGAACATAGGTGACGTGCGCGTGACGCGTGTGTTCTGAAGATGTTATAGCTTGCGCTCACAACGTCGGTTTTAAAATAAAGAAACGGACGTGAGTACGAGTGTCGATCTCAGGGAGGCGTGAAAATCGGATTTCTCTTGTCACTTAATGTCACGAAAATAATAGGTTTCTGCTTGCGAAAAGTCATGGGTGAAAAGTGTGAGAGAGAGAGAGAAGAGAGAGAGATTAGGGTTAGAATTGTTTCATTCGCAACATGCAACTTGAACATAAAATAGAGAAAGCAATTGAATAGAAAACTTCATTTAACATGCAACTTTAGTTCATAATTACAACACTAGATAAATGCTTGAACATAAGTAAAGTAAAGCTTAAAAGGAGAGAGAGAGAGGGGACAGTGAGGCAGCCACGGTGGTGGAGGGGGGCTCCGTCGGCAGCTCGTCGTCTCTGACGATTACAAAAGGGCTTAAAGGTAGCTAGGAGGGAGCTAGAACACTTGCAAGTGGAGTGAATGCCTTGAATGGGTGGTTGGAAGGGGTTTAAATAGGGAGAAGGTCTTTAAAAATGAAGAAGGGGTTTTAGCAACGTCTGGGACGTCGCTAAAATCCTTCCTAAATCGTCGATGAAGCCCCGTGCCCAGCGGTTGCTCACGCGCACCTTGTGCTTCCTCGCGCCTGATCCGCGTGCACGCATCGTAAGCCGTCCGATCAAAGATCGGAGGGCTAAGATCCCGCACGGGGCAACTGAAAGAGTATGGATGCATGAGATTGCGCCACGTCGCTCCATCCGTGCCGTTCGCTACTAATCGGGCGGTCCAATTTCTCGCAGCGTGTCTTCGCCTCGTAATTTCCACGCAGCGCGCCTCGAACTCGCGTTGCGTGAGCATGGGTGAGTGCTTCAACCACTGCATTGCGCCTACTGCATTGTCGTGGTGAGGGCGATCGCACGAGCGGCTCTCAGCCGTTCGATCGAAGATCGATGGCTGAGATTCGTCCTCCGGGTGAAGGTGGAAGCAGGCGGTGGTCTGGATGCAGTGAGCAGGCGCCACGTGGCGCGTCGTGGGCCGTTGATCATCAAATCAACGGTCAGAACTTCTTGGGCCCATTGTAGCAGCTCCGAATGTCGGATTTGGCCGATTTCAAGTCCGTTGGACTCCGTTCGTCGCTCTGAATCCATTAGTGCAGTCTGATTGCTCATCTGAGACCTGCTATGACATGTACTTATACAAATGGCCATTAATACTATTTTATAAGCAATCTTGATGTATGATGCAAGCAATGCTCCCATTCTATTTATGATGTGTTATCTGTGCATTTTGTTCTTAAGATGGACCCCATTTAACAAAATTATCACCCCAAGATGCAGTATTATCATACCCCCATGCTTACTCCTTCCTAGTCCCTAGTAAAGTTTATTCCAGTCTTTATTTCCAATCAGAATTTAAGAAGTAACTACTTAGACACTTCGTTACTTGTCAATAGGAGGAAATATACTAGGATCTTAATCTACAAAGACTAAGCAGTGCCCGGGTGTTTGCCAAAATATGAATCGCCTGAATATTTGCTTTAATGTATGTAAATATATTTTTTTTTCTTATTTTTAGATTTTTTTGGAATTAAGAGTGTGTTGGTAACTTTTTACGGCTACCCAACCTACCCGAAACTCGGACAAAACTCTAAGTGCTAAGCATCTTGGTGTGAAGATTGTGATAGACTTACTCAACGATAATTTAGACAGAGTTCGAGTTTCTACGCCCCTAGGTGACCGAAAGAGGAAGTGTTTTGCCTGAAGGTGTATTTGTTCGATCAGTAGCTTTCTCCCTACGTTTGTTTTAATTGGGGTCAACACAAGGATTTTTCCAGTGTATATCTCCCTGGCTTGTAATACTCCCCCGCTTCTTCCTTAAGTGTTTTGGTTCTTTTTTTGTGCATTTACTGAGCTGGGCTCTGGATAACCGACCAATGGCCTGTTACCCACGATCAGTTGCCAACCACACTCGTGCGGTGAAGTGTGATTTATTTTGTTCTCTTTTTTCTCCCTTTTTTCTTATTTGCTAGGTGGCTTCCCTGATCTCAAATTTACCTAGAGGCGATGAAGAAGAGGTGGCCCCGTGGCTGGGCTCTAGACAACCTGCCAATGAACTGTTACCCACGACAACTTGCCAGCCATACCACCCTAGAGAGTTCATTATCTACCCAATTTCTGTCAGAATCTCCAAGGAGTGAGTCTGTGCAAAAATGTGTGCAGATGCTTAGACTCAAAGTCTTTCTAAGTTAGAGGGTGAGTTGATAAGTCGTATACTTATCACCTTATTCAGTTAGTGGATTAGAGTAGCTTAAGGTTGCAAGGATTTGAAGCTAAATCCATATTTTAACGAACATCAGGGCTGATTAAGCCTGAAGGTCTAAAAAGTCTAAGTGTTCAAGTTCTTTCCGTATTATTTCCCCCTATTGACAAATTTCTAATGCCTAAGTTTTTCTTCCTAAATTCATTAATTTAATTTTATTCTATTCAAACTGATTAAATGAGCTCAGGATCATGCAAGTTACCACCCCCCATGCTTAAGTTAGACAACGTCTTCATTGACAAATACATGGATGCAACAGGGGTTCGAAAAGATATTACCTGAGTGATGTAGAATACCTGATCAGTCTGAATCTTCTAGGTTGCCTCCCAGGAAGCGCTGAGTTTAACGCCTCAAGCTGGGCGGTGCTTCGTGTCAACCCTCAATGTGGGTGACACTCTCCTTTAGGGGAATCTGGGCTAGGAAGTGTTTCAATCTTTGGCCATTAACTGTAAAGTATGGCCAGTGTTCATATTAGCGATTTCAACTGCCCCATTGGAGTGGGGCTTGACCACCCTAAATGGTCCTGTCCACTTGGACCTAAGCTTCCCTAGAAAGAGTTTTAGGCGGGCATCGAAAAGCCAGACTTGCTAGTCAGGCTCAAAGGTCTTTCTATGGATGAGTTGGTCGTGGACTGCTCTCATTTTCTCCTTATACATTCGACTGTTCTCAAAGGCGTCCCGACGAATTTCTTCGAGCTCAGAGAGTTGGAGCGTCCTCTGCGCACCGACTAACTGGGAATCCATGTATTTGACAGCTCAGTAAGCCCGGTGTTCCAATTCAACAGGAAGGTGGTAAGCTTTGCCAATGACCAAGCGATAAGGTGACATGCCTATCGGGGTCTTGAAAGCGGTCCTGTATGCCCACAGGGCGTCATCCAGTCGTGTGGACCAATCTTTCCTATCAGGTCTCACAGTCTTTTGTAAAATGTTCTTGATTTGTCTATTTGAGACCTCGGTCTACCCATTTGTTTGCAGATGATACGGGATAGTAATGCGGTGGTTAACCCTGTATTTTCTAAGTAGGGCACGGAATTGGGAGTGAATAAAATGACTTCCACCATCACTGATCATGGCCTTTGGTATTCCAAACCGGGAAAAGATGTTCCGCTTAACAAAGTCTATGACAGTCTTATAATCGCATCAACGGGTGGCGACGGCATCAATCCATTTAGAAACATAGTCTACTGAGACTAGGATGTACTCAAAGCCGTTGGATGGTGGAAAGGGGCCCATAAAATCAATACCCCAAACGTCGAAGATCTCGACAATCAAAATGGGCTAGAGGGGCATCATATCTTTTCTGGTCATGGTCCCCAGTGTTTGGCAGCGCGAGCAAGTCTTGGCAAAGTTGTGTGCATCCTTAAATAGGGAAGGCCAGTAAAATCCGGACTGCAGAACCTTCGCAGCCGTTTTCTTTCCAGAGAAGTGGCCACCACAAGCTTGGTCATGATAAAAAGATAGCACACTTTGAACTTCGTTCTTGGGGATACACCTCCTAATGATCTGGTCAGCACAGAGGCGAAACAGCATGGGATTATCCTAGAAATAGTGCTTGACCTCAGCCAAGAACCTGTCCCGTTGCTGTCTAGACCAGCTGTGCGAGGTCTGTCCTACAACCAGGTAGTTGACATAGTCAGCATACCAAGGCAGTTTCTTGTCTTGCACAGCCAGAATGTGTTCATCGGGGAAGGTGTCAGATAAAGGCAGGGAGGGTCCAATGTGGTCTGGGTGAATTCTGGATAAGTGGTCGGCTACCACATTCTTTGATCTGGCTTTGTCGCGGATTTCCAGGTCAAATTCCTGTAAGAGCAGGATCCATCTGATGAGCCTGGGTTTCGTGTCCTTTTTACCCAACAAGTACCGGATGGTTGAATGGTCAATATAGATGGTCACGTGGGATCCCAGCAGGTAAGGTCGGAACTTCTCAAGTCCGAAAACTACAACGAGCAATTTTTTCTCTGTGACTGTATAATTTCGTTGGGCCTCATCCAACGTCTTGCTCGCATAGTAGATCACCACGGGTTTCCGATCTTGTCTTTATCCCAGGACAACGTCTATGGCAAAATCTGATGCATCACACATAATCTCAAAGTCCTGGGACCAATCCGGGGGCTGAAGTACAGGTGCTGTGGAAACTAAGTCCCGGAGGGTGTGGTAAGCCTGAATGCGATCAGAGGTCATGTGGAATATGGCGTCGTTGGCTAGAAGGTCGGTTAAGGGTTAGGAAAGCTTGGAGAAGTCTTTGATGAACCTTTGGTAGAAGCCAACATATCCCAGGAATGAACGGATCTGTCGAACTGAGCTAGGCGGAGGAAGTTTGGAAATCAAATCAACCTTAGCCCGATCCACCTCAATGCCCCTATGTGATATGATGTGATCGAGGACAATTCCTTCTTGAACCATAAAATGGCTCTTTTCCTAACTTAACACCAAATTAACCTCGATACATCATTTCAGGATTTTCTCCAAGTTGCTCAAATAGTGGTCGAATGAATTCCCAAATACAGAGAAATCATCCATAAAGACCTCCAGGTATTCACCCACCATTTCTGAAAAATGGCTAGCATGCAACGTTGAAAGGTAGTGGGTGCGTTGCATAACCCGAACGGCATACGACGAAATGCAAACGTGCTGTACGGGCAAGTGAATGTGGCCTTCTCTTGATCTTCAGGAGCAATTGCGACTTGGTTATATCCTGAATATCCATCCATGAAGCAAAAATACTTTTACCCTACCAATCTTTCAAGGATTTGGTCAATGAATGGCAAGGGGAAATGATCCTTCTTGGTTGCTTCATTGAGCTTCCTGTAAACAATACACACCCGCCACAAGGTGGTGGTGCGGGTGGGGATGGATTCGCCATGCTCATTGGTAACCACGGTGAGCCCGGCTTTCTTTGAAACCACTTGAGTAGGGCTCACCCAGGGGCTATCAGAGATGGGATAGATGATGTCAGCGTCAAGCCACTTGATAATTTCTTTCTTAATGACCTCCCGCATGTTTGGGTTTAACCATCTCTGCATCTGGCGAGAGAGTCGTGCCCCGTCTTCCAGGTAAATCTTATGAGTGCAATAGGCGGGGCTAATTCCTCTCAAGTCTGAAATGGTCCATCCAATGGTGGCCTGATGTTTTGAAAGGGTCGCGATCAACCTGAGTTCCTGATCCTTGGTTAGATGAGAGTTAATAATCATAGGGAAGGTTTGGTCAGGTCCCAGGAAGATATACTTGAGATTCTCAAGTAGTGGCTTAAGTTCGGGTGCAGGTGGAACAATAGTCAAAGGGAAAGGGAAAGGCGGGAGTTGATTAACATCAATTTCCTCAATTGGTATTGTTTGATGGTAATCAGCCCTACAGAAGTCTATGGGTAGGGATGGTGACGAGTCAGAACAGTCGTTACGGGATTGGTAGTGTGAGACAGAACTAAGGGTGAGGCATTCCTCTACCAAAAGTTCCACGGGATCATGTTCCTCAACAAAATCGTAGTCAAGAGACTTGGTCGCCCAGAAGATATCCAACTGCATTTTCTTGTCTCCGAAGGCGATTTCCATACATCCCGTGTCACAATCGATGTTTGCCTTAGCCATAGCTAAGAAAGGTCAGCCTAAGATTATGGGTGCATTCTGTAGTTTTTCAGGGACTTCCATGTCAAGCACCAAGAAGTCGACCGGGAAATAGAAGTCCTTGACCCGCCCAATCACGTCCTCGACAATCCCCTTTGGGGTCTTCATAGATCTATCAGCCAGCTAGATGGTGACAGGCATGGGTGTCAACTCTCCGAAACCAAATTGGTGGTACAGGGTTGTTAGAATCAGATTGATAGAAGCACCTAAGTCCAGGAGTGCTCTATCAAATGTCATGTCCCCGATATTGCAGGATATCAGGGGTGCTCCTGGGTCAGTTCGCTTGAGCGGAAGGTTGCTTGATATTACAAAACTTGCCTGCTCGGAGAGCACAACCTTCCTAGGTGCTTGAGGTCTTGGCTTTCGTTTGGGTGTACAAGCATCCTTTAAAAACTTGGCGTAAGCCGGGATGTGCTTAACGGCTTCGAGGAGCGGAATATTAATCTGAACTTGCTTAAAGATCTCCAAAAGCCCCTCAGTTTCGACAACACTTTTCTTCTTCTTGATTGCTTCCAAGGCCTCAAGGTAGGGTGTCTGAACATGGATAGGATCTATTTCTAGGTCCTTGGGTTTTTCCAGTGCCTCTTCTGAGTCGGGTATTTCAGCTGGTGAAGTCTCGGGAAGAGTCGGCCATTTGGGATCCTGGGTTTTGGTGCTGCTTCTCAAGGTTACTGCATTCGCAGAGGCATTGGGACCATGGGTTGATCCTTGAGAAGACGAGGACAAAGAAGCACCAAACCCAGGGGGTGTTTGTGGGGCTGGCTGGGCCATGTGAGCCTGCCCGGGATTGCCCTGGAACCCTTGCGAATTAGGGCCTCTGTTAATCATGTTTCGCGGGTTCGATTATGGCTGGGAAGGTAGGGATCCTTGTTGTTTACAGTCCAAAAGTTGGCTTAACTATCCCTTTACTAAGGTCATTTCCTCCTGATGTTTCTGGTTCATTTCAGCCATCATCTTTATCAGGGTGTCCATTTGGTTCTGCAGGGGAGGGGCTGCCCTGTTCTGATTGTATGGAGGTCTAACTGGTGGTCCTTGCTGATAAGGGGGCAAGCTTGGCTACTGGTTTGGCCTGGGCTGGTTCTGGAACTGAGGTGGTTTCTGGTTTGTCCAGCCAAAGTTGAGGTGATTACGCCAGCCAGTGTTGTAAGTGTTGGAGAAAGGGTCAAGTTTAGCATAACCTTGGATAGCTTGCACATCTTCAAGGATAGCAGATGTCGATGGGGAGGGAAGAGAGTAATCAAGGGTTGAGGGAGCAAAGGTCCCTCCCTGGAACGTGGTCAGTGGTTGTTCCAGGTTCAATTGGCTCAAGGGCTAGACCAGGTCAACATTGTGAGCTCCCTTTGCTAGGGAGAAGGTCTGTAATGGGTTCCTAGTCTAGTTCAGTAGCTCAATAATCTTTTTATCCACCAATTCCACTCGATCTAATTTCTTGGCAATGATGTCCATGTCAACCACTCCAGAATTTTCTTGTACCTCATAAATCCCACCACGGGGTTGAATGGATCAGTTAAACTGGGTCATGGAGGCATTGTTGAGCAAATTTTTGCTCATAGACTCAAAGAGGTCAAACACGCTCTCCTCATCTTTGTTCAGGAAGTTTCCCCCACATGAGACATGATGAGACACTCATCATGATCTCTAATTACCCCTAATTAACTAATCTTCCTAATTAATTAGCTAGGGTTATGAATATATAAGGGTTAATTATAGAATAAGGGATACTTAGTTAAGGACCTTAAAATAAGTTTAAAATGACATTTTATCATTCAATTAACATTATTAATAATTTAGATAATAATTGGACTTAAAATCCTATTAATTATTCTCTTAATTAATAAGATAAGTAACTTAAATATAATGTATACCTAAATATGTAATAACTTAAGTGATTTTACTTAATCTAATAAATTAATCTAAAAAGGTCAAAAATGTAAATTCAAGGTGTAAACATAATATTTACCGTATTTACTAACATATATAAAAAGTTGAAAAAGATCTAAATTAAAATAAACCTTCAAAACCTGGGTTTACATTTTAGTCCTTAATATTTATTACAGTCGAGTCCTTATTTCTCACATAGGTCCTTAGGTTTTATTACTTCTAGATCCCTCTTCGTCTTCTTCTTCCTCTTCTTCTCTAGCCAAACGAACGGCTGGTGGCAGAGAGTCATCCTACCGTGCAATCACCGCCCTACCAACATCATTCCTCTTTGCCCAAGCTCTTGCAGCTTGCGCTCACCACCTCCACTTCATCCATCGGTCTAGATTACCCAAAAATCCTATTTTTTAGTGGGAGTTAACCTCACCGTCGTCGGAGACGACGATGGAGGTTAAGCTCCTCGAGCTTCTTTTCCAGCCAGACCCCGCCCCTCTCTTCGCCGCAAAATGCTATAAATACCCCCTCTCACCTCTGATTTTAGCAAGTTGGCTCCCTTCTCACTTCTAATACTGCAGCCGACCCAATAGGCTATTCTTCCAAACCTCCGACGAACCCCCATTCCATCTTCCAACTTCCTCCGTCCATTTTAAGTAGCCGAGGAAATTTGCTGTGGCCTTCCGCACCTCTGACAAAGGCGTCGACCCTAGGATTCCTCCGCTCCACCTCAAATTCGCCCGCCGGAGCTCTTTCTTCAACCCTCTGATTTCGTCGTCCGCTATGAGACTTCGGCAGAACCCTATTGACCCCTTCATCCAGGTAACAGTAAACTAGGAGTAGCAGTAGGAGTAGGCTAGCTTAGTTAGTTAGTTTAGTTAGTTAGGTTAGAGTAATTGTAGAATTTAGCTTCATCTCTTCCAGCTCCGGCGAGTTCCTTGAGCTCGCCAGACATCTTAATTTTGTCTTTTAACTCACTGTTCACCTTCTTTTAACTTCCATGTTCCTTTCTAATCCACTAAATAGTTTAATTAGATCACCTAAACGCCTAATTCAAGTCTCACCTTCACCGATTACTTCACTATCCATGGTGACAGAAGTCGGCCTAATTCCACCTTCATTGGGTTCTTTCATCACTAATGAACCCTAATCGACTTTATATTACCTATTACTATCATCCATAATTTAAACGCCTAAATTTATTTAAGTTTCTGAGATCGCTGTCCATGGCGGCTCAAGAACATTCCAAACTATAAATTAAATCCATATTTATGATTAATAACACCTGTTGACTTGATTTAACTTCTCATTCGAGTAGTTAAATCAAGTCCTGAGCTTAAACCAATCAATCTTTTAAGAAACAAGTTTACTGTCAAATCTTATATTTCAATGAGCAAACAAGGAATTTAATGTGATAAAGAGGTTCCTTGAAACCTTAGAATCATTTTTGGATAACAAATAGCTAATTTTGTCAATCTGTACATGCATTTTGTATTTTCTGGACTCACCGGAGCTCCGGCGAGCTCCGACGAGTCAAAGTTGAGTTATAGCCTCTAGAACTTGCCAGGTGGCTCCAGAACAACAAAATAAGGATTACCGATCATTTTTAAGAAATTTGCTTGAGGTTTCATTCACTGGAGCTTAAGATTTAACTTCATCTTCCCCAACTGCGGTGAGTTGGAGAAGACTGTTATAAGGGATTTAAGAAACACTTAAAGAGCTAAGAAGCTTCAGTGTGATGCACTAAAGCTATTTTAACTTTTAAAACACTGTAACAAACACTGATTAATTCTGTCGAACAAACACCTATTTTAGTCCAGGCGGCAAGCCTGAAACCTTAGGAATTAAGGATAGAACTCAAATCTGAAGATCTGAGTGAGTTCTAGATGATGAAGAGACTCTGATTGATGTGTTAATTTCTTAGGAAGAAGCTTTACATAAAAAGTCAATTTTCAAGCTTCTATAGTCAAACCTGAGTCTGATAACGGTATTCAGAGCTTAAATTGAGGAATTAAGATGTGGAAGTTGTTTCTGGAATCTTAATTGATGATCTGAAATCGATTTAAGTAAGCTCAGATGATGTTTTTAGTGAAAATTTTGTTCCTGTTAAGTTGGGTTACTCTTGAACCCAAACCAACAGAAGCATTGTTCTGTTGAAATTCAAATCTAAAACCTGGCCAGATTGATTAGTTAAAACCCTTAGAATTAATCTAAATAGATTAGGAACACTTTAAAGTATCTATTGCACAAATTGATATCTGAAAATCAACCTCTGAAGTTTTCAGAGAAGAGAAAAGCTTTTCTGCAGGTTCTGTAGGTCTCAAGAGCTTAAAATCCACTCTAATAGAAGCGAAATTGTTTATATAATGTATACAGACCTTATAATAGATGAGAGAAGTCCATCTGAGGACTTTCCTGAGCTAAAACACTCTCCAAGTTTTTATAAATCCCATAGAAACCCCTGATTTCATTGCTTAAATTGAAGAGCCAAACATAATTAAAACATTAAATTGACCTTAAAATTGAATAGATTACACTTAGGGCTTTCCAACGAACTTTAAATCATCGATTTTGGAGCTCTAGGTAGGAAGTTGTGATCAATTGAATTCGGGTCTGGAAGGGTTAACTTTGTCCCACCTCGGATATCAACAAGCGCGAGCCTGCGTATAAAACTTTTTCGTTCCTATGGCTATGCAGTCGTCAACCGCAAGGCGCACCGGTTCCGATTCTGATCTGATCTGAGCATTGTATATGAGTGTGTAGGCATTGGCCTACGGGTGTGTGCGCCCTTGGGGGCGTGTGTGCGGATGTGAATGTGCCCTGGGAAGGGCGTGAGAGTGGCCTGGGAGGCCAGGTTGAGCCGATGCGGCTCGATACTGTGAACCGATTAAGAAATAAATCGAAACAAACCTAACCGAGATTAGGCGAGGGCCGACTAGGGTCTGGTCCCACCCAGGTCTCAGGGTGCTATGTATCCTCGAAAGGACCTCACCGCAAATACAAAAGCTTTTGGTTTAAAAAGTAAAAAAAACACGGTTCAGCTGAAAGGAAAAGAAAAGAGAAGCTGCTGAATAAAGCTAAGTGCTGAAGGATGCAAAGGCTAAGGAAGAAAGGAGTGCGGATGCTAAGAAGTGTTAAGGAAAGACTAAGGAACAAAAGAAAGAAACTAAGGGAAGAAGAGAAGGCAGGAGAAGATTAAAGGGAAAAAGAAGAACTAAAGAAGAAGAGAAGGCAGGAACAACATAAGAAAGGAAAGGTAGAGAGAGCTCGAGAGAAGAAAATAAAAGAGAGAAGAAAGAAAGAGAAGAAGATTAGAGGCGGTAGAGAGATGAAAAATTAAATGAATTTTTGCATACTTACTTTTTGTTCTTAATTGTAAAAGTCATGCTTTAGTTGATATTTTTCTAATTGCCTTAATGAAATAAAATTAGAAAAAAATAGCATATTTACTTGTTAATAAAGAATAACATTTTGAGTAAATATGTTTGCATATAGAATTTTGTATGTTCTTCATAGTTTAAATATTTGACAAAATTCATGTTTTTAAAATTAAACTAGTTTTACCTCCTAAACTTAAAGAGATAAAGGAAATTAGTGAATTTGGAGAAAAATTATTATACCTCCCAGTGAACGACCTGGACTCAACCAGTAAAAATTTCTAAAATGTTAGGTTAATTCGACCCTATACTACCAACACAACTTCGAGTTAACCAAAATGATTTCTTCTACACTTAATTAAGTGAAATTAACTTAATTACTGAGTTGAGTGAAACACGCAATCGACGAAGTTCCGTAGGTTGCTGTCCAGACCGTGGTAGAAGATCTGGGCCAATTGCCACCTTGATACTTCGTGGTGTGGGCATTTCCTCAAGAGTTCATTAAATCTTTCCCACGCCTCATGGAACTGTTCCCCACCCTGGAGTGTAAAGGTAGTAATGGCTCTTCTAAAGGCATTGGTCTTTCCTATGGGGAAGAATTTCTTTAGAAATGCATGCCTCAATTCTTCCCAGGTGGTGATGGGTCTACCTAGGGTTCTAAGCCAGTGAGAAGCCTTGTCTCTCAACGAGAAGGGAACATCTTAATCAAAACAATGTCAAGGCTAATGTTCCTAGGTTTCACAGTTCAAGCTATCTGGTCAAGATCCTCTAGGTGCTGGAAGTGGTCCTCATTTGAGCTTCCATGGAAGTGGCTCTGAATCAGACCCAAAACATTTGGTTTTAGCTCAAAATCATCTCCCCCTTCGGGGATCCTAAGGTGCGGCTCGACTCTAATAGCGGAAGGATTGTAGAAATCGCGGAGGGGCCTTGGTTGATCTTGGAATGGTGGTAGATCAGGTGGCGGTTGCCCTTGTGGGCCTTGGAAAGGTGATGGTGTTGCCCTTGTGGGTTCTACAACCGGTGTATGGCTTGCATGATAGTGTGGATCTATTGCTGCTGAAGCCGATGGTTTGCATTAATCTGGGCTTGGATGATGGCCATTGTGTCTGGTGGGGGTTGGTCCTCAACCTCATCTACCCTAGGTTCAACCATGTTTCTAGCAAAATCAAGTTGCCTGGATTCCCGTCCCAAAACAAACAACTCGAGATGCAGTGAGCGTCTCCTGTGCATAGACTAGAGAAGAACAGGAGGGGATGCGAAGAGTGACAGATGCAAGAAGTGTGTGTTCAATTAAGCAAACAAGCCTAGTCCTTATGGTGTATTCCTTAGGAAACCTAGAAATCTTCAAAAGGGTGATTAAGTCTGTAAGCACTGGACTCCCCTTCCCAAAGCTAATCTGGCCAGGTTGATTACGAGGGGATTGCAAGGAAGGTTCTTCCTTTGGCATGCGCCGCCGGTTCCATAGACCCCACAATCGCGGTCGTTTGACACTACCCCGCATCCTAGTCACCAGATTCTACTAAGGGAATGAAAGCCAAGTGCCCAGCGAACAAAACCCCGCCTCTCGAGACTTAACCTAGTCCTGCCTAGGGCACGTCTACTCTGTTTTAAAAGGGCTAGGATAGTGCTTGTGCTAGGGTTATGTGATGAGGCATTGATTGGGGTAGTGCCTCTTAGTTTTCCACTTTCAGTGCATGTGCTCCTATCAAAACAAGATTTTCAAGCAAGAAATTTTTTTTTTTAGATGTGGTGTCTTTTAATGTTTTATCCTTACTTTAGTATCTGTTAGGATTGACGTATCTTAATGTTTTCGGACAACTTTTAGTGGGCACGTCAAGTTTTGCACACAATTCGGTAAAAATAGATTTCCTTTCGTTGTGTAGATGCTCTAAAACCCTAATGTACTCATCTTAATGATCATGCAGCTTCTATTAGATGAGTCATTTTTTAGGATTGAGTGGTGCGGCCCAAGTCAATTCAAGGTGGCTTCGCAAACACCACTCAAAAAAATGAAAGAACACTCCAAGGATTTATTCAGAATGTTAAAGTGTTTTTTTTTGTTGGGTGATGTGTTAAGGATGTGGGTCAGGCAATCATGTACCACGCTAATTTTTTTCGATTTTACAATTTTTTTTAGATTTTTAAGCAAGCAAACAACCATGGGTGAAGGAATACTCACAACCGGTCCTTGTTGTGCCTACTCCCTTGTCACCATCATGAGTTGCGCTACTTCGCCGTCCAAACATCGAATTCCTGCAACCATCAAGTAGAAGGAGACAAGGCATTAGACGATGTGAGCATGAATGTAAAATGGAAGTGACAAAATAAATCCATTCCCTCCCCGACAACGGCGCCAAAAACTGACGTGCGGGTGACCGTGTTTTGAAGAGTCGTTATAGCTTGCACTCGCAACGTCGGTTTTAAAATAAAGAAACGGACATGAGTTCGACAGTCGATCTCAGGGAGGCATGAAAATCAGATTTCTCTTGTCACTTAATGTCACGAAAATAACGGATTTTTGCTTGCGAAAAGTCATGAGTGAAAAGTGACTGAGAGAGAGAGAGAGAGAAGAGAGAGATTAGGGTTAGAATTGTTTCATTCACAATATGCAACTTGAACATAAAATAAAGCAAGTAATTGAATAGAAAACAACTTCATTTAGCATGCCACTTTAGTTCATAATTATAACACTAGATAAATGCTTTAACATAAGTAAAGTAAAGTTAAAAGAAGGAAAGAGAGAGAGAGAGGGGACAGCGAGGCAGCCACGGTGGTGGAGGGGGCTCCGTCGGCGGCTCGTCGTCTCCGGCGATTATAAAAGGGCATAAAGGTAGCTAGGAGGGAGATAGAACACTTGCAAGTGGAGTGAATGCCTTGAATGGGTGGTTGGAAGGGGTTTAAATAAGGAGGTCTTTCCAAATGAAGAAGGGTTTCAGTGACGTCCGGGACGCCGCTAAAACCCTTCCCAAATCGTCGGTGAAGACCCCTGCCCAACGATTACTCACATGCGCCTTGTGCTTCTTCGCGCCTGATCCGCATGCACGCGTTGAGATCTCGCGTAGGGAGCACGCTTGGATCGCACCCATGCCCCCGCGTCATCGCGGGCGTCGGCTTTGGACGCGCGAGATTGCGCTGCGTCGCTCCATCTGTGCTGTCCGCTGTTGATTGGGCGGTCCAATTTCTCGCAGCACGTCTTCGCCTCGCAATTCCGCGCAACACGCTTCGAGCCCGCGTCGCATGAGCGTAGGTGAGCGCTTTGACCGCTGCGCTGCGCCCGCTACTTTGTCGCGGCGAGGGTGGGCGCGCAAGCAGCTCTCAGCAGGTCGATCGAAGATCGACAGCTGAGATTCGTCCTCCGGGTGAAGGTGGAAGTGGGTGGCGGTTTGGATGCAGCGAGCAGGTGCCACGTGGCACGTCGTGAGCCATTGATCATCCAATCAACGGTCAGAACTTCTTGGGCCCATTGTAGGAGCTCCAGATGTCGGATTTGGCCGATTTCGAGCCCGTTGGACTCCGTTCATCGCTCTGATTCCATCTGTGCGATCCGATTGCTCATCTAAGGCCTACTTTGAGAAGTACTTATACAAATGGCCATTAATACTATTTTATAAGCAATCTTGATGTATGATGCATGCAATGCTCCCATTCTATTTATGATGTGTTATCTATGCGTTTTGTTCTTAAAATGGACCCCATTTAACAGAATTATCACCCCAAGATACAGTGTTATCAACAGGGAGGCGATGTTTACTTTAATTGAAAACCACACTTCGATTTTATTTGGTTTTGGTCGTTTTTATCTTTTCTAATATTTTTTGTATTTTTAGGAAGCAAGAGATTAGATCGACAATTGCTTATCTAACTAATCTACTTGCAAATATAAAAGAGAGAGAGAGAAAGAGCGAGAGAGAGAGAAACAATCATCCATTCATGAAGAATTGTTTGTTACACTATGAAAGTAGAAAATTTACACTACAAAAGCATAAAAGGATAGAATGAGGTGAGAGAAATCCTCCTCGACGGTTGCTCAGAGGACGACTCGCTTTGACATCACCCGAAGGAAGGTGGTGAGGTGAGAACTGAAGGAGGACGAAGCCGGAGGACGGAGGATGGGTCAAGATGGCATCACAGCAAGGATCTTCTTCCCGAAGGGCAGTCAGAGGATGGCCACGGGATGCTCCACGAATGGGGATGAGGGGAGGAAAAACTATTTGGTTTTACTCTAGAGGAGCATCCCAGGCTTGGGACAAGCTCTCTCTAGAGCCTTGGAGGTGGTCAGAGGAAGAAAGGAAGAGATGGATTGGAACGATAGTGGGTAGGTCCTTTCATAGTGGAGGAGGAAGAACAAATTCGTATCCGGGTCGTTAGTGACGGCCGTAAACGTCACTATAATCGTTGCTGAAGATCCGCGGCATTCAATACTCCCACTAGCTCGCACATCACGCGCCATGTTGCACGTGCACACGTGCTATGCACCCACGCCAACTGCGCTCGCACCGGCTGCCATTGCCGCTATTATGCGCACGTACGCGCTGCGCACTACGCTGCTGCGTGTGCCGCGGCACTTGGGTGCACGCGTGCCTCCGTGTGCGTGCACGCCCATGCTGCTATGCAAGCACGACGGTGCATGTGTGTGTGGGCGGCCTAGGTTATGCCATGTGGCGCGACCTGGGCCGTCCATCTTCATTCCTTTGTAGAGGGTGCCACCGTGCTCGGATCAAATTGATTTCTGCATTGCCGAACTACGATCGTTGCTCCGGATCCATCCGTACGGTTGGATTTTTCATCCGAAACCCATAAGGATGACACATTGCCCCATGGCCGTTCATCTTCCTCGAGCTTCATATGATGCTACAGGACTCTGCTCTAGACGATTTCAGAGGCGTTAGACTTTGATCGTCATCCTAATCAGATCTGTACGGTCTGATCATCCATCCAAGGCCCTAAAATAAATCTCCTTCCTTCCTGTCCATAAAAAGGACCTAATTAACCTAAAATATATACAACTATTCTAAATACAGAATGATGCATGCTATGCAATATTTATAACATGAAATGCAAATCTAAGCATAGGAACATGCATGAATAGACTTTTTAACCTAAATGGATGTGTCTATATCATAGGAACATAGAGGCATAAGGGCCTCTCACAAGAGCGAGGCACAAGGCCTCACTAAGTCTTCAATAGTGACTAAGTGTAGAGAGAGAAGAGGGAGGGCATGAATTCCAAGGCAGCAAACCCCCCCCCCCTCCCTCTCAGAGTTTCCTTCCTCAGAACCAAGTCAAACCTGAGTATCCGGGTAAATGGATCCAGACCAAACACGTGGGCATGTTCACAAGCAAGGGTGCGTGAGGGAGCGCATGTGAGCGTGTGCGTTGGGGCATGCATGGGGGACCTCACCCTATGCTCTCGGAGGTGATAAGCCAATGCACAAAATTGATGTTATACGCTCCTCGAGCTGTCATTGACCAATGTGGGACTAATGTCCCATCTTTCCTTCATGCAACGCAACTGAGGCTTGAGGGTGAGATTGCTGCTACTGCTGGGTGTCCTTCTTTGATTCAAGGTCCAAAGACTATCGCAAGGGGATTCTACAAGTCCTGGAGGAGGCAGCGAGGTTGAAGCACTGCAGGTGAAGGTGGAGATGGGCGGCGTACACAGCACCTTCGACGAGGGTACCTAATGACAAGAAAAAGGCCTCTCGACCCAGTCAGAAGTATTCAAAAGCTTTCCCGAAGGATGGCGAGTGTAGTGGTGGTGATTTGAGGGCGTTTGGTGGTGACCAGGCGAACTCACCGGAGTTCCATCGGCCGTGGGGAAGATGAAGGCGGTGCGGGCATTACAGTGTGTGAACATAAAGTCTAAGGGGTTGGAGAGGATCAGGAGGGTGCGAGGAAGAGAAGAGGGAGATTTAGAAAGAGAGAGTAAGTGAGGGCGGCCGACTATATGGGTCAGCACTGGAGAAGGTGAAGGCGACGGCAAGGGAGCGACGAGGTAGGAGAGGGCGGAGGCAGCCGACCTTTGGTTGGACATGGTCGGGACGACAAAGTGAAGATGATGAGCTGGTCAATTTGGCTATTGATCAGCTCGACAACAAGGGCGGAGAATATCGACAGAGCTCGAAGAGATTTAGACCATAGGAGAGAAGAAGAGGTGGGTCTCGATCATTTCTAAGCTAAGGAGAATGGCCTTGTCAAGGGGGTCCTTTATAGGTCACTTAGAGGTGTGAAAACAGCCAGAATAGGCAACCCTCAAGTAGCTTTTGAGCCTGAGATTCTAAGGTTCTCCGGTGGTGAATCTTGCTAAAATTGATCTCAAAACCTAGCCCAAACTGTAGAGAAGATTCTTGTGACCATTCTCTTCAATTTTAGAGAAGTTTGGCCTTGATCTGAGGGAGAAAATCTCCCTCGAACCTCGTTGCTGAGCTTGGGTTCACACCAATGGTGGTAGGGATAGAAATGAAGAAAATGATGAAAAGTTAGGGACCCATTTGCAATAAATTAGAAACCAGATGGGCTAAATATAAGAAATAGAGTTTTAAAGGGCTAAATTGCAAACTAGGTCAAGATGGACTCTGATTGAGCCCAAATTTTGGTATCAACCTAATTTGGACCCAAGAAATCTAAGGGTTAAGTTGGATTTCATTTTTTACCACATTTAACAGGGCAATTTGACCATAAGTCCAAAGTAGGGCAAAATCCCGTCTGAGACTCTATCTAAGGTCGAAATTGGTTTAGATGTTCAAACCAAGGATACCAAACCTCTTAGAATATTTTTCTATGAATTTCAAGAAGTTCAGATGAATTTTATCCTGACCAAAACCTCATTTAAGCAAGTCTGAAATTAGGGTTTTATGTGTCGTGGTCCTCAAAACACATGAAACCCTGTTTCTTGTCAATGGTGACCCACATTTTAGACTTTTAAGCTCATTTAACCATCATTTAACCCCTGAGTGACCCCATGGTTACTCTGTGTTCATGATGTATTGTTAAAATTACAGAATTAACCTTAATTTCCTGCTCTCTTCTCAAATTAGAACAATGTGAAGTTTTGTTGCTCAGATGATTATGTAGGAGCTTTTATCAATCATACCTAACTAAAAAGTGGCCAGTTAAGGCCTATGATAGTGTTCCCATCACTACCCAAGTAATTCTCAACTGTGTGGATTTCTAATTCAAAGGTATCATCTGCCTCGAAACAACCTTAGTCATCCAAATTGTTTGGGTGTCTTAATTGGGTCTATTACACATCCAATCCCTCATCTATTCTATAGTGCACATACACAGGAAAGGTCCCTATGTTTGACCTAGAGGCCTCCATTAGAGTTGACCTTTTGGGGAAATCTGATCTGATCAAATCAATTTGACTTGGACCTAAATTTGATTCTACATCTTGATCCATCACTTGATTTGAAAATGCAACCTGGCAATTTAGGAAGAATGTTTAGAAAATCGGAATCCCGTTTGACCATAAAAGAGAAAATGTTTGAGGCTACTCTTAGACATCATGACGAGTATTCCAAAACCACAGATTCATCTAGGAACATTCAGGTTAATGTACTAGAAACAACCCTCATTATGAACCGTGCCGAAATGATGTTTACACAAATGATACTTGGTTCAACCCAGGATGATCTTTTATCAAAATACAGCGAATTGTGGAGACTACATAATACTGAGTATCTACAGTGTCTAAAAAATCCACCACTTTGGGAAATACAACAGGGTCTCATTGACAAACGTGGGTATATGCTAAATACGTTACAACAAGCCATTGATCAAAAATACCCATATCAAAATTCAAAAATTTATGAGACATCTTGAAGCAATGTTGAGGATCGATGTGATTTCCCAGAGCCCAGGTTCGAAAATGAAGGTTGTTATGGATACTCGACCCAAATGGTACCAGATTTGGATTATATGCGGAATGACATGCCTGATCAAAATGTGGGTTGCGCAGATCCTTCAATAGGTGTTTCCAATTATGAGCCAGCCACAGGTAACAGTGAAACAGGTCCATCATGCCTAGATTTCCCAAATACCTCTGGAAAATCAAACTCGAAACTTCTCAAGGATGTAATTCCCACACCTTATCCTGTTCAGGTAATCCTCGAGAGTGATTCTGAGATCCCAATAGAACCATGTCCAGATTCTAGTGACCCAATTCCTACCCCTAACCTAGAATCTGGATCTGAGCCTATTGGGGATGATCATGAGGTCCAATGTGATGAGAACCAGATTTTAGATCTGAATTTTGATTTCAGGCCAATATTTGATGATTATACCTCTCCAGACTCCTAGAGGAACGAATTGATTTTTCGAAAGACACACTGATTTACGATGTAGAAACAAGGGAGTCAAAAGAGTTGGGATTTGATTGGATCTACCCTAGGTACCTAGAACCCGAGCCTATACCTAATAAGGACACCTCTTTGAGGTTGGAATTTGAGACTAGGTTAAACCAAGGTCAAGTTGACAATTCCATGCATCATGATTTGTTCAATGGCAGAAATCTCGATCTTGAATCAGGTTTAGAAGCTGATTGTCGCAAATTCCCTGATGATTTCAAATCATACTCTAATTTCGGAGAACTTTTGTTTCCAGATGATTACGATCCAATTTACGACCTCAATATCCATGGCCCATTCTTTGATTTTGATTCTGAGGCGGATGATTTGGAGCTTGAAGAAGCCACACCTCATTTAGAACCTTTTAAAATCCGATCCCAACCCTGACTCGCCACTAGATTTAATTTCTATTCTAACTCACATCTTTCGGATCTGATCGCATATGATACGCCTCCATCTTTTGATCAGGAATCGGACATTAATCTAATTAACAGCCACATTTTGTCCTTCTTTGATCTCACCAGTAGGGTTCCTACTTTCTCCACAGATCCAATATCATTTGAGGATCCCTACTCTGATCAGGTTGAGCCGATTCAACCAAACTCGCAATTTGTATTTCCACATCTTTTTGAGCCACAAAGCATTTGGTGGGCTCTACAGATATTGATTCACATCCATCAACCCACTAGATTGATCGGGTTTGGTCTACATCATTAGCCTGTTGATCTAAACAAGCACCTAGTTGGACTAACCAGACTATTCATCAAGGTGCATGTTTTACAAAAATCCTCCAATCTGACCACCCATTCTCCTTGACCACCTTCTGCTCGACTTAAAGCATTGAATTTAGGGCTTAATGGGAGCTAATCCGCCATTCCAAAAACCCAATACCCTTCTGATCATCCTTTTGCGCTACACTCCTACTACACTTTAGGGTTCAACTTTAGAACAACCGACTCCATCTTTGGTACTTGTATCAAAGCCTAAAATCATCCGCAATAGTCATCCCGACCCGTTCACCCACCCTTTGACCCTGTTCTACACCTTAAACCAAGTTGAATTTGTACCCACCTGATTTACAATGAGTTCATTGAAAACTTAGGCATAAGGGGGTGTTAAACTGTAAAACAAATGGGAAATTCAATTCTCTGAGCGGGTGCTCACAAAAAGAATACATATTAAAAAAAATGGGAAAAGGGAGGAAAATTTTGAGAAATGATTGAAAATCTTTCTTGAGAAGGAAAAGAAGAGAAAATACAAATGTCAAAAGGAGCAAAAATAGAAGCAAAATTGATAATCTTAGCAATTGATTATGGGATCTACTTAAGTTCTAGACCAAATCAAAATAATGATTAAGTCCTGAAATACTAGAGACAAGGAGATTATTAAAGAGTGTTGATCTTGGGCCTTTTAGGCTTATTGTAGGGCTTAAACACTCATGTACTTGTTAAGATCTGGATTTGTCCACAAGAAGTTAAGGAAAGTGCGAGGCTGATGTATTAAGTCTAAGGCTTAGGGAGTATTTGGCCCTGTTTCCTGCCCTTTGGTTTGCAAGACTTGGTAACCTAAGCACCCAAAAATCATACACCAGTCTGGTTTAGTGCACTTAACGAAGAAATAATGCCAAAAGTATTCCATTCTAAAAAAGTCATCCTAAAGATATAGCTTAGGAGTGACTTAAAGACACAAGTTGATTAGACAAGTTCCCAGCAGAGAGAGGTGGAATGAAAAATACTCCCATCGAAGATGCCTAATAACATATCGTTTCCTCGGTGCTTGTCTCCTAGGATACCTAAATATCCTATCGGGGGTATGTAAGCACCTTGTGTTGATTTAGGTGCCATGGGCGGACTATCCCGAAATGTCAATTGCCAAGGCCTGAATTTAGCTACAGAATGCCATGGGTGGCACTATCCCGAAGTGTCTAAAGCCAGGGACCCTTCGAGGATTGATGGCGGGGACAAGGAATCTGATACAGACCATCTTTAGGGCCAATCTAATGTTGGATTTAGGGAAATAAAAAAGGAAAAGAGAGAAAACTTTCAAAATGAAAAATAATTCTTTATCGCTCTCTTATCAAAATGCACTGGCAAACTGAACTGGGACTTGATGCTCTCTACATACAAATGTTTTAACCGCTGGGGTCAACGAACCTCTGGGCAATTTTTGCAGGCCTCAGAAACCTTCGCGGTAGACCCATGCTGAAGCTGGTCAGGTTTAGATCTTGGCTGGTACTTGAGTACCTCAAAGCCTATTATCGGTATTCCAATCTGATTTCTATAGAAGTGGCACAATCAGGCATCTGAACAGCAGAATCATGATCTAGAGATCTAGATCTTTCATGAGATTTTGCTAAAGACTAGCAAACTTCAGGCATGGGGGCATGATGGTAACACCATCATTCACCATAACTATCTTGATTTAGTCAAAATCAAGAGATAAATTCTTCTAAATGATCGCCTGAAGATAGTAATTCTACTCAAATCTATTTTGAGGAGAGAACAAATTAAGGTTAATTTTGTTGTTTTGACATCATATCATGAATGCAAAGTAACAACGGGGTCACTCAAGCATTAAATGAAGGTCAAATGAGCATTAAATGCCAAGAAGTAGGTCTACATTAATAGAAATAGGATTTCACGCATTTCAAGAATCAAAACAATACACAAAACCCTAATTATCATTCCCGCTTAAATTGAAGAGGTTCTGGTCAGAATAAAATTCATCTAACCCTCCTAAAATTCATAAAAAAATATTCTAAGAGGTTTGGTACCTTTGATTTAACCATCTGAACCCATTTTGACCGGGAATAGAGTTTCAAATGGGATTTTACCCTAATTTGGGCTTATGTACAAATTACCCAGTCAAACGTGATCAAAACTGAAATCCAAGTTCACCATTAGATTTCATGGGTCTAAATTAGGTTATCATCAAAATTCCAACCCAATCAAAGTCCATCTTGAGCTAGTTTGCACTTTAGTCCCTAAAACCTCTATTTCTTACACTCTAACCCTTAAGTTTCAAGATCCTCACCAAGCGTCCCTAACTTTGATGTCACTATTCACACTTAGGACCCTACCACCATTCTCAGCAAGTTTTCTAATCATAACTTCATGCACCGACCTTCAATCAGAGCTCTCACCCTCAAATCTCGACCAAATCCTTCCAGAATTGGGAGGATTGGTTGCAAGAACTCGACCAATTGATAGAGCTAGATTTTAAGCTCTGATTTCAGAAGACACAACCCCAGTGAATTCAAAAGGATTGAGGGAATTTCATGCTTCCAAATCCGAGCCCTTTTTTCACCTAATTTCCTAATGTAGCTCGAAATTGTGCTCAATTTAAACTCCCCTACATCCTAACATTCTCCTTAGCTAGGAAAATGGCCAAAAATCTCTTCTATTCTCCCCTCCGGCCGCCTCCGACCAATGATCCGGAAAGCCTCTGCCTCCTCTTCCTTTGGCCACTAGACAAACAAATCAAGCAGCTCTCCTTCTTCCTGTTCTTCCTGCGCTCCCCACCAGCCACAGTAGGAGCCATCTTCCCCTTCATCATCGCCATTATCCCTCAACAGAGACTTCATCCCCTCCAGCGCCGACCAATCAAAGCCGGTGCCAATTCCTCCCCCTTTCATCACTAACTTGGGTTCAAACACACACTCTCTCTCCCTAGCGTAGATTCCACCCTCTACTACCTCAATTCCATCGCCGTGTTACACTCTCCCCCTCTGTCTTCTTCAACATTGGCGTAGCTCTGGCGAGCTTCGGACAGCCACTACACACAACCAATCCATATGCTACCACCACCAATACCTTCCACTCACTTCACATAGCTAAAGCCCCATGTTTATTGGGCCTTACGTTCACCTAAAACTCCAACCAAACAAACCCATCGAACACCTGCTTTTTCAACCTTGACTGACCACCTATGCCACCGTTCACCAAATTAACCCCACCATCGCACTCCTCACTTCATGGTGATACCTATGAACTATTTAATTGGGCCATAAGGTCATTTTCATGAATTTTAGGTTTTCGCCTACGAACTCTTGGACCTCCGCTTCACGTTGCCGTCGTCCACCATCCACTAACCTCAAGGCCACTTCCAGCAACTACGAACTCACCCCACAAACTCAGCTGCAACGTCAATCGAAGAGAGAAGCACGGTAGCAACTTGAATTGCTTAGCCATCTGCAACAGCTCACAAGCAAAGACAGCCTGGATTTTTAGTCCCACATCGTGGGAGTTGGACTTTGAAATGTGCATAAAAGGCATTTACGCTAATGGCATGTTGCCTCTTCACCAGGGGTGAGGTCCCTGTACCGCACTCTCTTTTACTCCTTACCCATGCCCACTGATCGCTAAAAAGCGTGATTTATAAAAATCGTGAATTAGGTCATTGTAACACGCAATTTGGATCGCTTTTAAATTTATAAACTATGAGTACTTGGGAAAGTATTCGTGTCGTCCCAAGAGAGGTAGGAATACTTTAAACCAAATCTCTCACTTGAATCTTGGAAATCAACTTATTTTTTGGGTTTTGAAATATGCAATTTTTTAGGATTTTTGAATACGGGCAAAATAATATGGAGAGAGACAGAAATTGAAACTACAGAAATGCAAAGCAACAAGTGCCTTGCTTCTCCAACTCACCCTAAGCATGAAAGGCCTAGTGCAATGAATAAGCAAGTCACAACACACCCATAAGCTATTTAAAAAATAAATTGAGGAATGCTTTTGTTGATTTAAAAAAAATTATTTTCCAATGGGTTAGAGAACTCATAAGTGAGAGGGATTCTCACTTGTAATCTCCAACAAAAACACTACACTACTATGCAAAAGAAATAACAAGAATATAGAAGAAAGCTTAGGAAGATAATGTTGATGATGATGCTACTGCCTAGAATTCCTGCTCTAGTCCTGGTTGCCCCAGGACCAAAAGGAAATCTTCTCTCCTGAATGTCCCCCTTGTGGAAAACTTTAGGTGGGCGTGCCTCCTCCTATTTGGTGTGGAAGATCTCTATTCCAAGAACTTCTCCTTAAGGTGGCATACATGGACCACCTTTAGTATCTCCTCCTCTGGATGTCCTCCTTGCCTGGCCTTCCTCCTTGGTTTGATGGCAACACAAGGAAGAAGAAGAAGTTGAAGCCACCAAGGAGACAGGGTGTCTCCTTGATCTTCTTCCTTCCTCCTTCTCTCCTTAGACGTTGGATTTGGGTGAATTAATGGTAGAAAAATGTAACCAAGGATATTTTTTGGTGGTGGTTATGGGTCATTATATAGGCCAAGGGTGTTGGTGATTGGGTTAAGTGACGTGGAAGGTGATGTAGGGTTAGGATGAAGAGTTAGGGTGGTGGTTAATGGATGGAAGGCTTGGATAGGTTGGAGCCAAATGTAGGGATGCGTAGGGAGAGATGGCGCCAACTCTAGGTGTGGTTGGATGGGGCTGGTGCCAATTTAGGTTGGGTTAAGGAGGGTTGGCGTGGAGTGGCATGGATGATTAGGATGGGCTATTGGAAGGGTGGTTGTGAGATCTATGGTCATGGATGGTTGGCGCCAAGTGGAAGGGTTTGTAGGTGTATGCTTAAGGTTAATTAAGCTAGAGCTGGCGCCATCTTTGGGTTTAATAAATGGCGCCAAAAGGGATGGTTAGGATTTGTTCTAGGTGGTGATGATAACGTCATCATCATCCATATCTAACTTTATTTAGTCATAATCCAACATTAAATGTTTTTATATAACCGCCAGAAGATAGTAATTCATTGCACATCTTTCTAAGAGAATAATAAGAAACCAGGGATAAAACTACAATTTTATCATCCTATCATGAATGCATAATAACCGCAAAGTTCCTCATGGGTTAATTAAAGGTCAAATATTCATAAATATCTAATAAGTGGGTTCATGTAAACAGAAATAGGTTTTCACACCTTTTAAGAATTAATGGACATCTGAAACCCTAAAAACAGACCTGCTTAATTAACTGAGGTTATGATCAGAATAAATTTCATCTAAACTCTCTAAAAATAATATATAAATATTCCCTAAGGTTTTGCATCTTTGAACGGACCTTCAAAACCCATTTTGACCTAAAATAGAGTTTCAGATAGACAGTTGCCCTAATTTGGGTAACTATGCAATTTACCCAATCAAACATGGTCAAAACCTAAATCTAATTTTACTATCAGATTCCTTGGGTCTAAATTAGGTTTGTATCAAAATTTTGGCCCAACCAGAGATCATCATGATTGAGTTTGCATTTTAGTCCCCAGACTTCTATCATTCTACATCAAACCCCTCAGCTTTCATCCTTTCCTTTCAAAGAGGCCCCTATCTTATTGCCATTCTTGCAAAAAGGTCCAACTGCCATCGTCTTCTTCACGCAGCGAAGAAGGAAACCTGTAGTTCCTAAAAACTCAAACTACCTCATTTAATCTAACAAATTGATTGATGAAATCTCAATCAAAAATCGCCAAATTTGGTAAAAATAATTCTCAGGTCATTCTGCATCAAACAAGATCCTTCTTGAGGCCAATCATGGCTGGAATTGGCCTTGCGAGCTCAAGCAAGTTGAGCTCTCCAAGCAAGGTTAGGAAACCTTCTATTTTGGGCATTCGAGATGAAGGGAACCTCACCTATAAAAGCAGCCGCGCTCATTCACTTCAGCCTTGTCTAGTTTTGGCGCACCAACCTCCTCCTCTTCTTCATCCAAGGCCGCCATTAACGAAGGCCTAGAGCTTCTTCAACTCTCCTCGTCGGCCGCTCCCACATACTATAGGGAGAGGGTTTCCTCCCTACTCTTCATCACCATGCTCCCGAACAAAAGGGGCGGCCCAATTACCCCTTCATCGGCTCCATCTCCATCTCCTTCGTCTCCAGCTCCGACATACCTCCGACGAGCCTTCTCCGACCTCTGTTTGTCCAATTAGTTTAGGGCTTCTCCTCTTCTACCCTCCAATTAGGTTTAGACTAAATTTTAGGTCCCAATTCTCCCTATTGCTGCTTCCCCGACGTCGGCTACCACACCTCCGACCACTCTCACCGCCGGCATGCCTCCGCCCATCGCACACCCCATACCTTACGCCAAAAGGATCACCCCAACCTCGCGAAGCTTCCCAGCTCCTCGATTTCTCCATTAACCACCTCCATCACCAACGACCGAAGCTAATCAGAGCTTCTCCGCCACCCACACCTGACCACTCACGCACTCAATTTTCTTGCGGTTTCTTTCCAATGAATAGCACCAAACCTTCTCGTGTGCTTAACTTCAGCTCTAGGGCTGTATTCTTGTCGCAAGTACTCCGCCATCTCCGGTCATCCTCTCTGTCTCCGGCAGCTAACAACTGGCCACCTCCGATTACGCCCCTAACCTTAATCGACGCAGAATGACTTCTCGATCATTTCCCGACCATCAATTGGGTGGAGCTTTACCAGGACGAGCCCTAATCAGACGAAAAATCCAACAATTTCAAGTAAGAAGAACAAGCATGGGGATAGTCCCACCTTGTGGATAGACAAATGCCCCCACGCCCATATATTATTTTTGTGATGAGGGTTGTTTGCCTCAGAACACGAGGATGAGGTCCTCCTTACCCTTCTCACCTAACATGTATACCTGCCTTCACTCCTCGGCTACGACCACGCCTGCAGCCCTGGACCCAGGTATGCGCTTGACCCGAATACCCGATCCGATTACTTCGATTGCCTAGTTTCAATGAAAGAGAAGAGGAGGAAGAGAGAAATAAAGAGAGAGCGGAGAAAAGATAGGTTTTGCTCCTGAAGCCTTCCAACTCTTAGACAAAATCCGAGAGCTCCTCTCTTGTGCATGAAGAGGCTAAGAAGAAGAAGAAGAAGAAGGATCAAAGACAGGAGAGAAGAAGCCTCTTTGAGGCACTGTAGTAGGGCTGAACTTAAGTCGTCCGGTCATCTAACCCGACATCTGACCTGGTTGAAAACACTATGGCATTATTTGAGGCACTGTGCATTTATTTAGACCATTGAGTAATTATTATATGTATATCTAAGCTAATAATTGGTGATTCAAATCACCATTATTTTGCCTTACATGTCTTTTCGCCTCATTAGATTCTTGATATGCTCATGCGCTACATTGAATATTAGCTTTGAGTAATTATTTGTACTCATTTATATTTTAATTGAGATTAGTGCGTGAATGCAATACTTGCTCCCTGTGTTCGACCTCGACTTAAATTCGAGTAATAAATTGTATTTGTTGACGAGCGATTTTGGTCTGTACTACAACGTATCAATCCTAAACACCGATTTCGCATGATAAACATTTTGGCACTGTTGCCGAGGGGCAACGCGCAATTCACCACTATTCTTTGATTTATCTAATTATATTTGAGCACTAACTTGCCTTGTTTGCTTTATTGTGACTTTGCGAGGTACTTCACGAGGAAATCTTCCACACAAATCAGCCACTCCTAGGGCAGGTACTCTCTATTCTTCCCTAATCAACCTCCTAGTCTTGGGAAGATAAAAAAGGAAACAATCAATTAGGATTCATTTGCCTTATTTTCATAGAAAATCATCATTTAAAAAGGTTATTTCCTGATTTGAGAAAAATTTTTCATATCTTATTGAAGTTTGAAGCGATTCTATTTAGAATTCCCTTCCCAAATTGCCTGTACCTATTAGGGATTACGCTTAATTTCTCAAATTACCTTAGACTACTCACCTTCTTATTTGAAGTCCAAAGTGTACATTTTGAGATCAAAATGGACTTGAAATAGAGCCAATTAAGGTTTTTAACATTAGGGTTCTAAAGTGTTAGGACACATTTGCCTGCATAACAAGAATAAACCCTCCCGCATTTGTGTGCTACTCAAGCCCCTATTTGAAAAGATCTAATCAAGAAAAACTCTAAAAATCAGGCTCTAAGATTCAATTGAACTCTAAAATTGTAGACCTAATAACCTGAGAGTCAATTCAAGGTGATTTCTAGGTCTTGACCAAGATTTTATTCTGCCATCTTTAGGGCAAGTCAGGTGAAGTTGACCTACATTATGGGCCAACCAAGCTCCAAACTAGGTCACAAGTCAAATTAACTTCTAATCAAGTGAAACTCAAGGCACAAATTGGGACTTCAAATTGGTAGACTTAAGGTCTTAAGTCTATACATTCCGATCTACTTGGAACCGCAGTGACAAGGAAGGTCGAGTGGAGGAAACCCTGTAACCCGTGGGGATGCTCTACCGTGTAGGGGTCATTGCAGGGCTCTCCCTTCCTGGCTACCCAGGTATTTCTCAGATGTATGGATTTCTGATTTAGAGGTATCATCTGCCTCGAAATTACCTTAGTCATCCAAAAATCTTTGGGTGCCTCGATTAGATCCAAATAACATCCAGTCCCTCATATATTCTCTAGAGCACACACACATCATCATAGGAATCTCTTTCAGATCTAATCAACTTCAATCTAACTTGAGTTTGATTCTTCATTCCGATCCACCACCTGATTTGAAAATGCAACCTAACATGTTACCAGACCCATTTGAGGATATACACAGGTTAATGTGTCAAACACAACAAATTTCATTGTAGAACAGGCATAGCAAATTTTGACACAACTAGAAAATGGCTCAACTTGGAATGTTCTCATGCCAAGATACCGGGAAATTGAGAGATGGCTTAATGGTGAGTATATCTTATGTAGATTTGAGCCATCACTATGGAAAATACACCAAGATGACTTTGAAAGAAGAGACAAGATGATGCAGACGTTAAAATGTGTTATCAATCAAAGACATCAATACATCCCTAAGACATCTTGGGGTAATCAACATAATTTCCCAAATCCCAGGTTTGAGGATCAAGGTTATTATGGACCCCCCACCTAAATGGAACTTGATTCAAATTACATACAGATTGACACACCTGACCTTGAGACAGGTTGGAAGGATCCAATTGCGAGTGATCATCATTTCGAACCAGCCTTAGGAAACCAGGAAGTTGGTTCATCAAGCCTAGATTTCCTAGACACCTGTGATAATGAGATTGAGTCAGAACCTCTCGAGGGTGTAAATTCCATCCCTTGTTTTGATAACGTGACACTCGAGAATAATTATGACACCCTTGTAGATCCCAACCTAGATTTTAGTGATTCAATCCACACCCTTAACCTAGAATCTAGATTTGAGCCTTATCAGGAGGATTACAAGGTCCCATGTGAAATAAGTCAGATTTTGAATTCAGAATACAATTCAGGGCCCGTATTCGATGAGTACACCTCTTCAGACTCCTCAAAGATACAGATTGATTTTTCAAAAGTCAATCCAATTTATGATACAGAAACCGAGGAGCTGGAAGAGTTGGGTTTTGATTGGGTCTTCCCTACAAGCCAAGAACCCTAGCCTATACCTACTAGGGCACCTTTTCGAGCTCGAAATTTGAAATTAGGTTAGATCCAAGTTAGGTTGCTGATTCTACACCACTTGATTTATTTTGTGGTGGAATCTCTGATCCCGAATCATATTCAGAACACAATCTTCACAAGTTCTCCGACGATTTCGAATCTTGCTCTGACATCAAAGAACTATTGTTTCCTAATGAATTCAAACCAGTTTACGACCTCAGCGACCACAACCCGTCTTTTGATTCTGATACTGAGGGGAATGATTTAAAAGAAAACACCTCTTCTACTCCATATACAAAACCTTCCAAAACTCGCTTTCAATCCCAACCTGCAATCGGAATCAACTTTTACTCTGATTCTCTTGATGATCCGGTCACATGTGATTCTTCATCTTTTAATCGAGTTTCAGATATTGATCAGCCTACAAATCATGCCTCATCCTTCTTTGATCACCCTCGTGGGGATCTCACATCCTCCATAGATCATTCTCTTGAAGATCCCTACATTTACCAGGTTGATGGGACTCAGCCAAACCCTGGATTTACAATTCCACATCTTTTCAAGTTTCAAAGTATCTGGTGGGCACTACATCTACTAATTCACATCCATCAACCACCAGACTGATTGGGTTTGGGCTGCATCATCAGGCTGTCGATCTAAAAAAACACCTGGTTGGACCAACCAGGCTAGTAATCAAGGTACTTATTCTACAAAACTCTACTAATTTGACCACTCCTTCTCCATGACGACTTTATGCTAGGCTGAAAGTATTGAATTTAGCACTTAACAGGAGGCAATCCGTCATTTCAAAAATCCGGGACCCTTTTGGTTATTATTTTGAGCTTCACGTCTACTACACTCTGAGTTCAGATTTAGAACAGTCGACTCCACCTCTGATACTCGTACCAGAGCTTGAAATCATCCGCAACAGTCATGCCAAACCGTTCGCCCACCTGTTTATCCTATTCTAATCCCTGAACCACACTGATTTCATACCCTCTGATTTACAATGACATTGCAAAACTTAGGCATGGGGGGTGTTATACTGCAAACACATAAAAATTCAAACTTCTAAAGGGTTCTCACAAAAAATTACATGTTCTAAAAAAACCAAAAAAATTGAAAATAACAAGAAAAATGGAGAAAGGGAAGGAAATTTTGTGAGATTAATTGCATATTGTTTGGAGGAAAAGAGGAGGTGATTTTAAATGTTAAAAAGGAGTTACAATTTGAAACAAAAATGTGATAGTCATTAGTAAAAGATTTTGGAATCTACTTAAGCTCTAGACCAAATCAAAAGAAACAAAAGTAAGTCCTAAGAATAATAGAGAAATAAAGAGATTAGTATGAGTGCTGATCTTAGGCCTCTTGGGCTTGCTTTAGGGCTTAAAAATTCACGTATCCATTAAGATCTAGATAATCCTCAAGAGGTTAAGGAAAATGCAAAGCTTAAGTATAAGGTCTAAGGCTTAGGAATTATTCAACCTCGTTAACTGACCTCTGGATTGCGGGACTCGGTAACCTAAGTACCATAATCCACACACAATCTAGTTCAATGCACCTAATATCAAAATCACTCAAATACATTAATTCTGTTCTGAAAAAACTACCTAGATTAGGAGTGGCTTATTAACACAAGTTGATTTAGAAAAGTTCTCGATGCGGAGAGGTGGGAATTCCCCTCGAAAATGCATAATAACATACTATCTCCTCAGTGCTTGTCTTCTAGGATATCTAAATATCCTACTGCGGGCACGTAAGCAGCATGTGCTGATTCAGGTATCATGGGCGGGAATATCTTGAAATCTCGACCGCTAGGGTCTAAATTTAGTTACAGAATACCATAGGCGGTATTATCACAAAGTGTCGAAAGCTAGGGTTCTGGGGGTTGTCATGGGCAGTGTTATCTCAAAACATCAATTTCTAGGGACCCTGTGAGGATTGATGGTGGGAACAAAGAATCCAATACAGATCATGTTTTTGAGCCAATCCGAAGCTAGAAATAAAGAAAAAGAGAGAAAACTCTCCAAAAGTACAAGAATTCTTCTATCCCTCTCTCTTACAAAAACGGAATGCAAACTGAACCTGGACTAACCATGTTACAAGTACGGGTGCTTTAACCGCTGGATCCAACAAACCTTAGGTTAGTTTCTGTGGACCTTAGGAGCCTTCACGGTAGACTGAGGCTAAAGCTAGTCAGGTCTGGATCTTGATTGATACTTGAGTACCTCTAGGCCTACTATTAGCATTCTGATCTAATTTTTAAAAAGAATAAAGAATCAAGACTTTGAGCATCAAGGCATGGTCTAGAGTTTGAGTTAATTATATGACACTTTGCTAAGGGACTAGCAAAAGTTAGGCATGCGGATATGATGATAACGTCATCATCAACCATATCTAGCTTTATTTAGTCATATTCCATCATTAAATACTCCCACATAACCACCAAAAGACAGTAATATATTGCACATCCTTTCTACGAGAATAATAAGAAACTAGGGTTAAAACTACAATTTTACCATCCTATCATGAGTGCAGTATAACCGCAGAGCTTCTGAGGGGCTAATTAAAGGTCAAATGTTCATAAAAGTCTAATAAGTTGGTTCATGTAGACAGAAACGGGTTTTCACGCATTCCAAGAATTAATAGACATCTGAAACCCTAAAAACAGACCCGCTTAATTAACTGAAGTTCTGGCTAGGGTAAAATTCATCTAAACCCACTAAAAATCATAAATAAATATTCCCTAGGGTTTGAAATCTTTGAATGGACCTTCAAAAAATATTTTGACCTAAAACAGAGTCTCAGACGAACAATTGCCCAAAAATTAAGTAACTGTGCAATTTACCTAGTCAAACTTGGTCAAAACCTAAATCCAATTTCACCATCAGATTTCTTGGGTCCAAATTAGGTTTGTACCAAAATTGGGCCCAACCAGAGATCATCTTGACTGAGTTTGCATTTTGGTCCCCAGACTTCTATCTTTCTACATCAAACCCCTCAGCTTTTATCCTTTCCTTTCAAAGAGGCCCCTATCTTATCGTCATTCTTGCAAAAAGGTCTAGCCGCCATTGTCTTCTTCACGCAGCGAAGAAGGAAACCTATAGCTCCTAAAAACTCAAACTGCCTCATTTAATCTGATGAATTGATTGATGAAATCTCAATAAGAAATTGTCAAATTTAGTAAAAACAATCCTCAGGTCATTCCACATCAAACAAGATCCTTCTTGAGACCAATCATGGCTGGAATTGGCCTAGCCAGCTCGAGGAAGTTGAGCTCTCCAAGCAAGGTCAGGAAACCTTCTCTTCTAGGCATTTTAGATGAAGGGAACCTCACCTATAAAAGCAGCCGCGCTCATTCAATTCAGCCTTGTCTTGTTTTGGTGCGCCAACCTCCTCCTCTTGTTTATCCAAGGCCGCCATTAACGAAGGCCTGGAGCTTCTTGAACTCTCCTCGTCGACCTCTCCCACATACTATAGGGAGAGGGTTTCCTCCTTACTCTTCATCGCCATGCTCCCGAACAAAGGAGGCGGCCAATTATCCCTTCATCAACTCCATTTCCATCTCCTTCATCTCCGGCTCCAGCAAGCCTCCTCCAACCTCTGTTCGTCCAATTAGTTTAGGGGTTCTCCTCCTCTACTGTCCAATTAGGTTTAGACTAAATTTTAGATCCCAATTCTCCCTATTGCTCCTCCAACGCTAGCTACCACACCTCCAATCACCCTCACCACCGGCATGCCTCCGCCCATCGCACACCCCATACCTTACGCCAAAAGCATCGCCCCAATCTCACGAAGCTTCCCAGGTCCTCAATTTCTCCATTAACCACCTCCATCACCTCTCTTCACCACCGATGACCGAAGCTCATCGAAGCTTCTCCGCCACCCACAACTGACCACTCACGCGCTCAATTTTCTTAGGGTTTTTGTCTAGCGAATAGCGTCGAACCTTCTCGTGTGCTTAACTTTGGCTCTAGGGCCGTATTCTTGTCGCAGGTACTTTGCCATCTCCGATCATCCTCTCCATCTCTGGCAGCTGACAACTGGCCACCTCCGATCATGCCCCTAGCCTCAATCGATGCGGAATGACCTCTTGATCAATTCCCGACCAGACGAGAGATCCAACAGTTGCAAGCAAGAAGAACAAGCGTGGGGATAGTCCCACCTCGTGGATAGACAAACGCTTGCACGCCCATATATTGTTTTTGTGATGAGGTTTGTTTTCCTCAGAACACGAGGGTGAGGTCCTCCTTACACTTCTCACCCGACCCGTATACCTACTAATAAACACACATGAAGCCATAATAAAATGCATATTTATGATAGTTCCTAGGCTTAGCATTTCATATCATGTTATAAATACTGAATAACATCTATTGCATGGCATTTAGGATAGTTGTATGTTTTGTATATTAATTCCTTCATTTTATATGGCCAGGAGGCAATGCGATGTCCATACGGACTTCGGATGAAAAATCCGACCGTATGGATGGATCCGAAGCGACGATCACAGTCCAACAACGCAGAAATCACCTCGATCCAAACATCGTGGCATCCTCTACAAGCAATGAAGGGTGAACAGTCCAGATGGTGCCATGTGGAACCATCTGGAGCACCCAAAGCCACCCACCACATCTCCAAGGGCTACCCATCAAGTGATCTCAACCATTGGATGACAATCCAACAGCTAAGAGCTCGCCCACACCACATGGCCACAACTCTTCGCGATGCACATGCGAACATGGCGCAACGGTGGGAGAGTCGGTTCGCAAGGGAGATGCGCAGGTTCAAATCCCCGCAACCCCCGTCATTCTTAATCCAGCTAGCGCATGCGCGTGCATGCAACAGTAGCGGCAGCGCAGTGCTGCTGAGAGGCTCATCACGACTTCTAATTACCCCTAATTAACTTATTTCCCTAGTTAATTAGCTAGGAATATGTATATATATAGGTTAACTATAGAATAAGGAATAAATCATTAAAGGACCTCAAAATAAGTTTAAAATGCTAAATTATTAATAATTAATGTTATTAATAATTTAATTAATAAATAGACTCAAAATATTACTAATTATTTACCTCATTAATGTGTTAATTAATTTAAGCATAACTTATACCTAAGTATGTAATAACTTAAGTAACTTTACTTAATTAAATAAATTAAGCTAAAAGGTCAAAAACATAAATCCAAGGTTTAAATATAATATTTTTCTAATAAATAATCATATACAAAAAGTTGAAAAAGATTTAAATTAAAATAAGCCTTGAAAACCTTAGTTTACATTTTGGTCCTTAAGTTTTATTTCAATCGAGTCCTTCTTCTTCACGTAGGTCCTTAATTTTCCTTGCAATCAGGTTCCTGTATACATCTTCCTCTTCATTTCTTCTTCAACCTCTTCGACAGCTAACGACAGGAGGTGCTTTCACCCACCGATCACCGTTCATCTGACGTCCACCAATCCTTACCAAGCTCTTGGAGCTTGCGCTCACCGCCTTCTTTTCATCATCAGTCTGGATGAAGCTACAATCCTATTTAGGGTTTGAAGTTAACCTCACCGACATCGAAGAAGACGCTGGTGGTTACCTCGCTCCTAGACAATTCTCCGTCCAGATTCACCCTCCTTCTCAGCTACCGCAACCTATAAATACCCATCCACCTCTCCGATTTCAAGAGGTTAGCTCCCTTCCCTCTTTCCCCCACCGAGCTAGCAAATATGCTATTCGTTCCACATCCGGCGACCTTCTCCCGCTTCCATCATCTTCCTCCGATCATCTCCACTCATCCCTGATCTCCGCTATCATCCGCTAAGTCTTCTGACGAAGTGCCGACGTCGGACTTCATCTCTGCGCCTCACCTACACCTGCCGAACTTCTTCCTCTACCCCTCTGATTTCCTCCTCCGTTAAGGACCTTCGACAGAGACTCCTTCCACCTTCATCAAGGTAACAGTAGGTTAGGTAAGTTAGAGTAATTAGAGTAGTTAATTAGGTAGTGTAGTTAGGATTAATGCTAGATTTTTCCGTCGTCTTCCTCAGCTCTGGCGAGCTCTTAAGCTTGACTAGAGTACAATTTTGTCTTTTTGATTCACTAATCACCTTCTATAACCTTTCATGATCGTTTCTAGCACATTGATTACTTAATTGTATCACCTATATGTCTAATCCATCTCCACCTTCACTGGTTGCTTCCGCTGTCCATGGCGGAGGTAAGCGAATACAATTCACCCCCACTGGGGCCCTCCACTTTGTCATCATCTAAGGGTCCCGATTTTTACATTAATTTGATTAATAATCATTCATATATAAAATGCCTAAAATTCATTCAACCTTCTGAGCTCGCTATCAATGGCGGCTCAGGAGGAGTTCCTCCACTTAATTAGTCACCTGTACACCATCACCACATCCCACTGATAAGTTCTCTCTACTCAATTGAGTGAGAGAACTCGTCTTGAGTTCCAGCGAACTCAGGTCACAGTCTTTATGAATTCAATGCATAACTTTCAATTTAATCATTAATTAAGTGAATTATTGAGTTCCTGAGGTTCCTTGTGACGTCAGGAAACCTTTCAGATCTTCAATCGCATGTTTTTATAGCTTTTACACTCCTTTAGCCATTTTCTGGACTCACCGGAGCTCCAGCGAGCTCCGATGAGTCAAAAAGTTGTCTTTAGCCTATAGAACTTCCTGAGAAGTTCCAGATCGCTTAATCGAGGTTTAAGGATTATGATTTGGTATTTACTTTGATGATTTGAAGTCTGGAGCTCCATATAGGCTTCTGTCTTCCCCAACTCCGACAGAGTTGGAGAATACTGTTGGCTAGGGTTTAAAGTTAATTAGGAGGTCTAGAAGCATCAGGAGGATACTTTGAGATCAGACCTGAAGATCAATCACTTAGATAAGCCTTAGTTTGTTCTATCGAACAAACTCACTTTAGATCTCAGGCGACAGACCTAAAACCCTAGGTTTCTTGGTTGAAACTTCTTTTTGAGACCATGAATCTCTTTCTGAGGTCAATTAGAGTTGAATTGAGATGTTAATTTCATCTGGAAAAGCCTAATGAAGAAACTCAAGTTTCGAGGTTCAGTGGTCAAACTTAGGTCAGATTGGATGATTCATACATCAATTAGAGGAATTGATGTGTTTAAATGATTTCTAGGATGATTTTAAATGATTTAAGTTTGATTTGAATGAGTTTAAGTTAGGATTTTAGATGAATTCAAGTTCTGTACAGTTTGGGTTCATTTGAACCCAAAATTGACTTCAGTGTTTTTCTGATGAGATTCTAATGCAATTACTACCCAGATGGATTCTTCGCAACCTTCAGAGGTTGTTCAATTGGATACAATTTCCCTTTAGATATCTGTCAAGCTTTTCAGAGCTCAAACTGGAGCTCTAAAACATCTGCTTGAAGCTTTTGAGCTTCTCTGTCTTCCAGTAGCTTCCTAGCACCTCTTCCCTTCACCAATGGGAGCGAAATCATCCTTTGAGATGATTCAGAACCTCATCTGAGGTCACACAGGATCACTGCAAGTCATAAGACCTATGTAGCACTTCTGCAGGTAGATTAGCCGTATAAACTTCCAATTTTCACCCTTCAAATCGAAGGGTTAATTCTGTTCTCAGCATCAAATTGATGCTGCAATCTTGTAGTACACCTTCAGAGGTTTCAACGAGCCCTTGCTTGCTTGATTTGAAGCTCTAAGCCAGCCAGCATCTCCAGCCAAAGTTTGGCCTCGAGGGGACTAACTTAGTCCCACATCGGTGGAATAAAAGCACGCACCTTAGCATAAAAGGAAAAAGTGATATAACCTTCTCGGTCATTAGCGCTGGGCACACAAAGAGCATGAGTGTTGTGTGGGTGCGTGCAGTGCACGTTCCCGGGTGTGTGTGCACCTGTGGGCGCAAGCATGGGCCCATGAGCGGGAGTGTGTGTGGGCCTGGGAGGCCGAAGACTGTGCATATGATGAATCGAACTGAAAATAAACCATACGTAATTAACTAGGCTCGAACCCAGTAGGGTTTGGTTCCACCCTGAGAGGGTGCTGCGTATCCCCGACCGGTCCGAACCGCCTATAATAAAATCAAATTTTTGGTTCAAAGTCGTTCAAGCGCACAGTTAAAAAGTTGAAAAGAAAGAGAAGAGAAGAGGGTTAAGAGACTTAAGAGAAGAGACGAAGAACTCAAGAAAGGTAAAGACAAAGAGGTAAAGAGAGAAAGTAAAGAAAAAGAACAGGAAAAGAGTGAAAGAGAGAGAGAGGGAGAGAGAGATGGCAGAAGTAGAAGAAGAATCAAGGCTGAAGAAAGAAGAAGAAAAATAAATGGAAAATAAAGAGTTTTAGACGTCTGACAAATTAATGATTATTTTTAAGACGTCTAATTTTGTATTTTACTTCAATACAATTTCTTTTTGAGCTTAATGAATGTACTAAGGCACTTGTATTCAATTGCATTTCTTTTTCTTGCCTTAATCTTTTGTAAATAAAGTGAAATTAGTGAAATAAACATGTTTACTTACTTTTAATAATAGATCACAAGTGTAAATATGTTTTTCCTTATGGAATTTTGCAGGCTTTTAAGTAATTAACCTTTATGCAAGATTCATATTCTTAAAATAAATTTAATTCTAATTCTAATTGATTAAGTAGTAATTTATGCTTAGGATTTAATGGTGAATTAAGTTAAGTTATGCCTCCTAGTGAACAACCTGGACTCAACCAGTTAAAAAAGAATTAAAAGCTAAAATATTAAGTTAGCTTGACCCTATACTACAAAACCGACATCCAACCAAGTTAACCTAAGTTAATTTCTCTTGCACTTAATTAAGCATAAATAACTTAATTAACTGTGTTGAGGAAATAAACGCAACAAGCGCTAGCACGCACCAGTAGCGCGCATGCAAACACGCCAGCGCATGCCAGCGTGCACACCAGGCAGGACCTCCACGCAATCTATACGCATGGGGCGGGCGCATGCTCAGTTGGTGCCAGCCTTCAGTGACAGCTTGGCAGACATGCAATGACACTTACAGCCGTCGCTAATTATTTGCACACCAGCAAGGCCAGCTGTGGGCGTAAGCGGGCATGAACTACCTACAGTGATACTTCCAACAACGACTTGGAGGTCATTAATGGTCCCATGCCTATTCTAGCCTCTTATCATCCACTATAAAAGGACCAACACCCCCTCCCTTTCAAGCCATCTCTACCTACTCTACTCCCACCTAGTCCCAAGCTCTAACAAGCCTACCAATGCTCTGTTAGAGCTTGTTCTCAAGCTCCCAAGGTGCCTATTAGTATAGCGAACCTCTACCCCACCAAATACTCCTCCAACTTCCAATCCTCATTCATAGGTCACCTTGGAGCCGTCCTCCCACCTCCATTCCGACAACAGATCACCTCCGCTATCTCACCTCCATTCCGGAGCTACGCTGAAGCTTTCCTCTACCCGATGTCCTCCCGCTTCTCACCTCCGTCGACCTACTTCCCAACTCCATCCGAGCTTCTACCAGGCGCCGTCATCTCACCAAACAGCCGCTTCGGGAGATTTCTTCTCACCACCCTCTATTTGTATATTTTCTATATTATTGTAATTGACATTCAAGCAATATATCAGATTCAATTCTATCACTCTTGTGATTGATTTTCATTTTATTTTAAAAACAAAAAAAAACAAAATCGTAAAACACCAAAAAGAAACAAATCGAAGCGCGGTTTTCATACAAAATAAACGTCGCCTCCCTGTGTTCGACCCGGGACTCTCTTGGAGTTTCGGTATAAATTATATTTGATTACAAGTTTTGCAACTACGACGATGGATTACTCATAACCCCGATTTCAAACATGCAAAACCCGTGTTATCATTTTGGCGCCGTTGACGGGGAGGCAACGGAATTTACTTTATTACTTTCTACGCTTCTTTGCATTTACATAGCACTAATCCCGCTTGTCTTTGATCTACTATCTTGCAAGTACCCTAGCATGGAGATCCAAGTGCAGTAGACTGGAGTAAAGTGCGGGTAAAGTGTTTTGTAAGTGTCCCCCACATTTCCCCCCACTATTTCATTTCACCACAATCATAACCAAGACCTAATCTACATAAGTGTTTGCATAAACCCTAGGATAGACTTTGTTTGTCTTGTTTGCCACCTTCACCCATCTCACCCACATCTTATAAAAAAAAAACAAAAAGATACCTTCTATGGGATGAATCAATGTACACACTTTATACACCCACATCAGAGGCACATAACCTAACTTGATTTTCATCTACTCAATCGGGATTCCAACCTGTGGACCCGGTACACGAATTCAACACATAAAAGAGTAGAAATCATATTAGGTTAATCACCTTTTTGTGCCTTAATCGGTGGGCACTTGAGCTGATTGATTGAATTATTTGGGCTGCACCACCTAATCTAAAAGAGGTTCATTTTGTAGCTGCCCCATAGGATTCAATAACTAGGTTAAGCCAGGCACTCCATATTTTTCTTGATTTTTAAAGGAAAATACTTGAACACATGCTTTTAAAAATAAACTTGGTTTGCCTCACAACTTGGTTGAAAACACCTAATATTTGAATCCTAAAAGCTATTAAACAAGATTCGAACTCTAAAACTTACCTCATCATTAATAATCTTGCTTGAAAACCTCTTGGTTATGCACATTCACACATTCTCAAACAAATCATTAAGGGCACAACCCATTAAGGGCCCATCACATTCCAGAAGCACCATTGTCCCAAGCCTAACTAAAATTGAGTAGACGTTGGCCTTAAGGCCTGGTTCGCTCTATGCGATCCAGACTGAAATTATTCATGATTAACCTACTTATACTAGTCAATCTGATGTCTAGTTAGGGGAGTAGCATCAAACGACCGCGGCTGGGGGGTACACTAGGAACCGGAGGCACAAGCCAAAGGAAGAAACTTCTCCCCAGTCCCTCCTTCTAACTGGTTGGATTTCCTGGACATAAGTAGAGTAAATCATCCATAATCTTAGGACAGATTCTGAGAGTCTGTAGACCTTTAGGCTACCCAACCTAAGGACAGGCTTATATTCTTGTGCTGCAGGGTTCCCTCTCTTCCTCGTCCTTCCGACTTCCTTCCAATGTATGCTTGGAAGGAGGTCATTGAACCCTAGATTGGAAGGACCTTTAGACCATTCCCAGAGGCAGAGGTTGAGCTTTAGCCAAGCAGATCCCATGGCAGATCAACAACCACCTCCCCCGCCCCCAAACCAGCTGGAGCTGATTCAGAGGTAGTTGGAAGAAATGCAGTAGATGCAGCAATGATTCTAACGTATGAATGGTCAGGGCGCTCGGCCCTTGAAGGATTCTTATGATCCTTCAAACTATGAGGAATGTCCCAGCGTCATGATTCCTGCTGAGGACATAGAAATCAAGCCCCAAGTCTTAAGCTTGATTAAGCATTTTCATGGGCTTGGCTCGAAGGACCCATTCCAGCACTTGGAGGATCTGACCACTTTAGTTCAGACCACCAAAGCAAGGAAGGTGAACGAAGAGCAAATAATCATGAGGCTCTTCCCCCACTCTCTCAGGGATAAAGCTGCACATTGGTACCGGACCATAGGAAGGCCGATAGAAACTTGAGATGCTCTTAATGGCTTTCTTGAAGAAATTCTTCCCTATCGGAAGGACCAATGCCATGCAACGGGCGATTACCACTTTCTCCCAGCGGCTGGGGGAACTGTTTCATGGTGCCTAGGAGCGATTCCAGGAACTTTTGAGGAAGTGTTCACACCACGAGATGCCGAAATGGCAACTCGTGCAGATTTTCTATCACGGGTTGGTTGAGCAACTCCATAATCACGTGGATGCTTCCTGCGGAAGCAATTTCCTCAACAGGGATGCGGTGTTTGAGGAAATGAGCGAGAACTCAATTAATCATCCCTCCATGGATGCATTCAACCAGTCCCAACAACCCAAGTTAAGTGATAATGAGATCCAAGATTCTCATTCATTTGACATGGAATTGATTTGTAATAAACTGGATAAAATGAACTTGGTTGCTAAGAGAATGAAAGAATGGATGACTAGGAATTCAGAAAACACTTCTATACCTACTCAATCCCAAAATTTGGGATTCAATTCCTCACGAGCTCCCACGGGGCGAGCTCCCAAAATTGTAACGAATGCGTGCCCCAGACGTCTTTTAAGACGTCTGGGAGGAGGCCCAGACGTCGGTCCAGACGTCTGGGATCATTTCCAGACGTCCTGAAATCCGTTATTTTCGACACACGCGAGTCGCCTGCGCGCCTGGGCGCGCAAACCGCATATTCCCTCTTTTCCCCTTTGCGGCTGCAAGCGGCCTGCCGCCTTCTCTCTCTCCTCTCTGCGCGGCGTTAAAAGGGGCACGCCTCCCCTCCCGTCTCCACCGTCTCCTCCTTCTTCTCCTTCCTGTGCGCGAGAGCGAGCGGACGCGAGGGCGGCAGCGGCGGCCGCAGTGAGCGCGGAGGTGCGGCGTGCGAGGGCGGAGCTCTGCCGTGAGGGCGAGCTCGCCGGAGCGGCCTGGCCGGCCGACGGAGGGCGCAGGGGGCGCAGAGCGACGCGAAGAGGGACCTGCTGCGGGCTGAGCAGCAGATGTGCGAGGTTCGACGCGGGCGGCGTCGCGAGCGGAGGCCGAGCAGGGCCCTGATTATGGAAAAATTTCCAGAATCAGACGTCTGGGTTGATAGCCAGACGGCAAGGTCGACGTCTGTAAGATCATACAGACGTCTGAAAGGTGAGTTTTCCGCCTTCTTCTTCCTTCTTGGCGACTGACCGTACTGAGGAGGGGGGGTTGGCTGTGCGCAGGTTCGCTGATTCGCCATCTTTTGCGAATCAGACGTCTGGAAGTTGTACCAGACGGCGGGAGTGACCTCCAGACGTCCGGAGTTACCATCGGACGTCTGGGATCTAGGACAGACGTCCCCGCAGACTTCTGGACGTCTGGGAAACCACGCTGAACAGGTAATTCTCTGATCCACCGTTTAAGACGTCTGGAGGGAGTTCCAGACGTCTGATTTTGCACAGTATCATCTTTTTCGACCCGTTTACGGCCTGTTCGGGCTCCATTTTCCGCGATTCGAGTTGCGTTCTTTTCAAAATTAATTCCTCTACTCGTCTACAGTAGCTATACACTGTTTTGAGACACTCCCTGTGTTTGATCCTTGTGATAGGACCTCGTTCAGTTGCAGTCTTGAGAGTCGCGGAGGCACGCGGAATTCCCGATCACGCCCCCATTACTCCCGTTGTACCTAGTAGAGTGGCTTTAAGTATTAATAAAATTTGTTAAAGTATGGAACCATAACTAGAACCTAGGACATTGCATGAATCCTAGGAATGAGAAATATATGGAATGATAGTTCCTAGGTGTTGCATGAATCCTAGGGCCGGAAAACTAGATTGTATGGTAGACCCTAGGATATGGCATGAATCCTAGGATGGAAAAACTAGTGGAATGTATAATAATGCAGTCTTGGAAAAATGGAAAGGAATATATGAAGCTGCCTGTAAATTGAGTTCACAGCTGCCTGTTATGAATAAAGAAACATGATTGGGATCATGGTTTGTAAGAACGTGAAACTGAAAAGTAAGACATGAGATGTTCTGGAACCCTACGGGGAAGTAGGAGTAGAACTCCTGGAAAGCGAATGGAATAGGGGAAGTGAGCTGGCCCTTGAGTACGGAGTACCAAGGAGAGCGACTGTCCCCCTGTTTAGTGCAGAGCTGAGCTAGCCACCCCAGGGACCCGGGGGTTAGGACTGGCCACTCTGTACCGAATTGTTGGCCCTCGTGTACGTAGTACCGAGGAGAGCTAGTAGTGTTAGGAGAGTACTAGCTACCCCACGGGCCCCGGGGTTCTGCTAGCCTCCTTCACCGACTTGTTAGGCCCACTAGGGCAAACCAGGGTAGTCAGGCGAGGGTGCGCGGACTGTGGAGGGGCAAGGCCCCGGTTTGGTTACTGTGGAGGGGTTGGACCCCTGTTACTGAGAGGGCTCTGCCCTGGTTCCGTGCTGTGCTTTGGGCGCACCCGTTAACGGAAACGACTGACCGCGTGCCAGTGCGGGCTAGCTACCTGTGCGTTTATCGCACGTGCCGTAGTCACCGTTACGTCTGTCAGTGACCTTGGGGTGGTTGACTGAGGGTAGGATCACCACGGGGGACTCTCCCGGCCAGCACCACGTGCTACTTCTACTTTTGGAAAAGACTGCAATCAAGATCGTTCCCACGAGGACATTCGAGATCAAGTAAAGGATCTGAGAAACAAATGAAATAGTGAGAAAAATTGAAAGATGTGAATAAAGGAAGTAATAGAACATAACAGCTACTGTACACTCTACTGTTGCCTTTAGTTAGTTTGCCACTCTACTCATTGTTTTGCTGACGCGTTACACTCGTTACCTTTTTCAGGACCAGGTGTTGAGCAGCCAGGGTCGGCGGCTGCAGAGGACGCTGGGCCGAGTAGAGTCCAGTAGAGTTACCACAGCCTTTTGTACCTCTTTTGTTTTCTGTTCTAGTGAGTAGTTTTTGTTTCCGCTGTACCTTCTTTACCTGCAGTTCTTGTTATATGATAAATGTTGTTTACTGTTGTGGTGGTACCTACTGTAGTAGTTTCTTTCCTTGCTGCTGTACTTTCTTACTGTTAGTTATATTCATGCTGAATGTGGTTTATTTTACTGTCTTTTGGTTACTTCCTCGTTGGACGACTAGGTCTTGGGATTAGTCGAGTCGGTCCGGTTCTCGTGTCTCATAGGGACTCGGGAACCGGGTCGTTACAGTAATGCACCTGTAACTTTTCAAAGGTGCATGCTGGCCATCTTTTTTGACATGGTGGGAGATTTGTCTTGAGGTATTCATGGATGATTTCTCCATTTTTGAAGATTCTTTTGAGTCTTGCCTAGCTAACTTGGAATTGATCCTCCAGAGATGCATCAAAATACGGCTAGTCCTTAGCTAGGAAAAGAGCCACTTTATGACTCAGGAAGGCATTGTCCTAGGTCATGTGGTCTCTAGTCGGGGTATTGAAGTTGATAAAGCTAAGGTAGATGCTATCTCTAAACTTCCTCCACCCACATCCATAAAACAGATCCTCTCTTTCCTTGGGCATGTGGGTTTTTACAGAAGATTCATTAAGGACTTCTCAAAGGTTGCTTGGCCCTTGAGTAACCTTCTGGCCAAAGACATGCCATTCGAGTTTGATGAATCATGCCGTAAGACATTTGATTTATTAAAAACGCCAGTCACCTGTGCTCCGGTGTTGCAACCACCGATCCGGACAGCCCCATTTGAGATTATGGCTAACGCATCTGATTATGCCGTAGGGGCTGTCTTGGGTCAGAAGATTGAGAAAAGCCCTCTATGATTTACTATGCTAGAAAGAGTCTGGACGAAGCCTAGAGGAACTACACCGTTACTGAAAAAGAATTGCTAGCTGTAGTTTTCGCTTTAGAAAAATTTAGGGCTTATCTTTTAGGTTCTCGTATCATCATCTATACCGACCACTCGGCCTTAAACGTCTCTTGGCCAAAAAGGATGTCAAACCCCGGCTTATTTGCTGGATTCTGCTGCTTCATGAATTCGATCTTGAAATCAGGGATAAAGCCGAGGCACAAAATGTAGTAGCGGATCACCTCTCAAGAATCCTAATTGATTCTCCTCATCCGAATGTCCTGATATCTGATACTATCCCAGATGAGAATATCCTTACAATCTCGGGTATCCGAACCCCCTGGTCTGCAGATATCGTCAATTATTTGGCCACTGGTCAAATCCCCCAGAATTGGACCAAACAACAATGGAATAGACTTGTGTCTGAGACCAAATATTATTTTTGAGACGATCCCAAGCTGTACTACATCGACGCAGACCAGATTATTCGTCAATGAGTCCTGGAAAGCGAGTTCCGTAGCATATGTGAGTTCTACCACACATCTGCGTGTGGACGCTTTTCCGAGAAAAAGATGGTAGCAAAAACCTTGCAATCCGGATTCTATTGGCCGTCATTATTTAAGGATACCCAGGAATTCTCAAAGTCATGCACCTGATGCCAAACACTCGGGAACATGGCTAAGAGAGATATGATGCCCCTGAACCCAATTCCTTCCGTCGAAATTTTTGACATTTGGGGCATCGACTTTATAGGACCCTTCCCTCCTTCATTTGGACACCAATATATTCTAGTCGTTGTTGATTACGTGTCCAAATGGATTGACGCAATTCCCACCCGGACCAATGACCACAAGGTGGTCATCGATTTTGTGAAGAAAAATATCTTCAGTTGGTTCGGGGTTCCTCGGGCAATTATCAGTGATAGTGGCACACGTTTCACTCATGCCCAGTTTCGGAATTTACTGGGGAAATACAGGTAGAATCATCGAATTTCCACACATTACCACCCTCAAACGAACAGACAGGCCGAGGTCTCCAATCGGGAGATCAAAAACATTTTGCAGAAAACCGTTAGAACTGATAGGAAGGATTGGACCTAAAAGCCAGATGATGCTCTTTGGGCCTACCATACGGCGTACAAAATGCCTATCGGTATGTCTCTGTTCCATCTGGTGTTTGGTAAGGCATGTCACTTACCCGTAGAACTTGAACACTGGGCATTTTGGGCCATCAGGAAATGTAATTTTGACCTTGAGTTGGTCGGGAAAACCAGGAAACTCCAACTATTTGAGTTGGAGGAGCTTCGTAATGATGCTTATGAAAATGCCAAAATCTATAAGGCAAGGACCAAAGCTCTCCATGACCAGATGATTTCACGTAAGAGCTTCGAGTCGGACCAGAAAGTCTGGCTTTTTGATTCTCGATTAAAGCTTTTCCTTGGAAAACTCAGGTCTAAGTAGGACGGCCCGTTCGTTATTGGGCGAATTTTCCATAACGAGGCCGTCGAAATCTCTAACCCAAAGACGGGTAATATCTTCAAGGTCAATGGACAGCGTCTCAAACCCTTTGTTGACCATGTGCTCCCTAAACCCGTCTCGGAAAAGGTTGCACTTACCTTGCCTTAACCACCGCGGGCCGATCACCACCTAACTGAAGACACTAAACTCAGCACATGTAAAGATTGTTCCAAGCTGACCAGAATCTTACAAAAACCAGGTACTATTATTCCACTTCTACTCTCCTGCATGCCTGCATTTTTAACAATGAGGACATTGCAATAGCTAAGCATGGCAGGGTGGATATATCTTATAATTTCTTTATCAATTGTAACAATAATTTCCTATTATTTAATTCTATCAAAAGAAATTTTAATTAGAATTAGGGGACAAAAACCTAGGCATTAGGAGTTGCAAACTTTAGGAATTGATACTTTGAGACTTAAACACTTAGACTCTTCAGTTCTTCGGGCTTAATTATCTCAGGTGTCCACTCGAATGTGGACTTAGTCTCGAGTTCTCGCCAATTAAAATTCATTTTAATTTGATAAATAAATTGGGATGATAAGTATGCAACTTCTCAACCCACCTTCTGATTTGAGGGGACTTTAAGCCTAAGCATCTACACACTTTTTTTTGAACTAACTCACTTTTCGACGGTTTCTTCGGAAATTGGGTAGCTAATGAACTATCTAGAGTGGTATAGCTAGCAAATTGTCAGTGGTAACAGCTCATTGGCCAGTTGTCCAGAGCCCAGTCACAAGACCATTTTCATTGTACTGCCTTTAGGTAAATCTTAAATCAGGAAAGCCACCTACTTAAAAAAAATTAAAAAAATAAGAAAATAGAAAAATAGAAAAAGGAGAAAAAAATTAAAAAAACCACACTTCATCGCACGAGTATGGCTGACAAGTTATCGTGGGTAATAGCCCATTGGCCGATTATCCAGAACCCAGCTCACAAAAAAATGCACAATAATTCCCAAAACACTTAGGGAAGAAATGGGGAAGTAGAATAAATCGGGGAGATATACACTAACTTCGCCCTTGTGTTGACCCCATAAATAAAAGTAGGGAGAAAGCTACCGTTCGAAAAAATAAACCTTTAGACAAGGTTACCTAGGATCGTAGAAACCCGAAGTCCATTTTAGTAGCCGCCTAATGAGTCTTTCACTATTTTCACAAGATGCTTAGCACTTAGAGTCCTTTCCGAGTCTTGGGTAGGTCGGGTAGCTATAAAAAGTTATCACGGAACTCTCAAATTCCAAAAGTACAAAAAAAATTGGAAAAGAAGAAAAATAAGAAAAAAAATTTTGTATCTTCTCTTCTCAAATAAGGCGAGGGCTTAGACGACCTACATTCTGGCAGACACCCGAGCACTGTCGACCCTTCGTAACTAGGTCTTGGGTTGAAAGTTCCTAAAACAACCAACAAATTATGCCTAAGAGATCGAATCCTAATTCTACTTTTATAAATAGCATTTAGGCTAATTTTACTAGGGACTAGCAAAAACTAAGCATGAGAGCATGATAAACACAAATGAAGTCATGATAAAATGCTTATTTATGATAGTTTCTAAACTTAGCATTTCATATCATGTTATAAATACTGCATAACATTCATTGCATGGCATTTAGTATAGTTACATGTTTTGTATATTAATTCCTCATTTTATATGGCCAGGAGGCAATGCGACGTCCTTTGGAACATCGGATGAAAAATCCGATCGTACGGATGGATCCGGAGCGACGATCGCAATCCGACCACGTAGAAATCACCTCGATCCGAGCACCATGGCATCCTCTGCAAGCAATAAAGGGTGCACGGTCCAGATGGTGCCACGTGGCACCATTTGAAGCACCCAAAGCCACCCGCCACATCTCCAAGGGTTGCCCATCAAGTGATCTCTGTAGTTGGATGAAAATCCAACAGCTGAGAGCTCGCCCTCACCTAGCGGCCACAACTCTTCACGACGCACATGCAGACGTGGCGCAACGATGGGAGCATCGGTTCGCAAGGGAGGGGCGTGGGTTCGAATCCCTGCAACCCCCTCTCATTCTCAATCCAACCAGCACATGCACGTGCATGCAGTAGCAGCGGCAGCACAGCACCAGCATGCACCAGCAGCGCACGCATGCGTGCACACCAGGTAGGACCTCCGTGCAATCTGCACGCATGGGGCAGGCACGTGCTCGGTTGGTGCCAGCCTTTGGCGACAACTTGGTAGACATACAACAATGCTTATAGCCGTCGCTAATTATTCGCATGCTAGCAAGGCCAGCTGTGGGCGTGAGCAGGCGTGAGCTACCTACAGTGATACTTCCAGCGATGACTTGGAGGTCACTAATGGTCCCATGCCTATTCTAGCCTCTTATCATCCACTATAAAAGGACCAACACCCCCTCCCTTCCAAGCCATCTCTACCTACTCTACTCCCACCTACTCCCAAGCTCTAGCAAGCCTACCAACGCTCTGTTAGAGCTTGCTCTCAAGCTCCCAAGGTGCCTATTAGTGTAGCGAACCTCTGCCCCACCGAATACTCATCCAATTTCCCATCCCCATTCATAGGTCACCTTGGAGCCGTCCGCCCACCTCCATTCCGATAGCAGATCACCTCCGCCTTCTCAACTCCATTCCGGAGCTGCGCTAAAGCTTTCCTCTACCCGACGTCCTTCCGCTTCTCACCTCCATTGACCTGCTTCCCAACTCCATCTGAGCTTCTACCAGGCATCGTCATCTCACCAAACAGCCGCTTTGGGAGATTTCTTCTCACCTCCCTCTCTTTTTATGTTTTCTATATTATTGTAATTGACATTCATGCAATATATCAGATTCAATTCTATCTCTCTCTTGTGATTGATTGTCATTTTATTTCAAAAAAAAAATAAAATAAAATAAAACCCTAAAACACTAAAAAGAAATAAATCAAAGCACGGTTCTCATACAAAGTAAACGTCACCTCCCTGTATTCGACCCAGGACTCCCTTGGAGTTTCAATATAAATTATATTTGATTACGAGTTTTATAACTACGATGATAGGTTACTCGTAACCCTGATTTCAAACACACAAAACCTGCATTATCACCTGCCTTCACTCCTCAGCTACGACCACGCCCACAGCTCTGAACCCAGGTACACGCTTGACCTGAATGCCCGATCCGATTGCTTAGTTTCAATGAAAGAGAAGAGGAAGAGAGAAAGAAAGAGAGAGTGGAGAAAAGGGGGGTTTTGCTCCTGAAGCCTTCCAATACTTAGACAAAATCTGAGTGCATGAAGAGGCTAAGAAGAAGAGGGAAGAAAGCAGAAGAAGAAGGATCAAAGACAGGAGTGAAGAAGCCTCTTCAAGGCACTATAGCAGGGCTGAACTTAAGTCGTCTGGTCATCTGACCCGACGTCTGACCTGATTGAAAACACTGTAGCATTATTTGAGGCACTATGCATTTATTTAGATCATTGAGTAATTATTATATGTGTATCTAAGCTAATAATTGGCAATTCAAATCACCATTATTTTATCTTACATGTCTTTTTGCCTTATTAGATTCTTGCTATACTCATGCGCTACATTGAATATTAATTTTGAGTAATTATTTGTGCTCATTTATATCTTGATTGAGATTAGTGTGTGAATGCAATACTTGCTCCCTGTGTTCGACCTCAAACTTAAATTCGAGTAATAAATTGTATTTGTTGACGAGCGATTTTGGTCTGTACTACAACGTATCAATCCTAAACACTGATTTCGCGCGGTAAACAGATGGGTAGTCAGGGATCCTATGGTTAAGGAGGTTTAGTGCCATATGAATAGGTGTAAGGGGGGTAGTTACGGGTGGCTAAGGGGCACCTAAGTTGGCACCAACCATGGAAAGGTGCCATGCTTTGGCACCATCCTAAGCGGGTTCTAGAAGGGGGGGTAGGTGTAAGGTTGAGATGAGTTTAGGGGGTAGGTGTAAGGCTAGGATAGGGGAGTGTTTTGGCGCAGAAGGGAGGGGTTTCTAGAAGGGGAAGTTGGCACCAACATTGGTGGCGTTTGGAGGTGGTGGTGTGAAGGGACATGGGGGTTGGTGGGGCCAACTAAGAGTGGAGTAGGTAGCTTGCTTAGGTGGTGGACTTTGGAGTGGAGTAAAGATGGAGTTAAGTTAGGGTTTAGGTGAGTGGTGAACAACCATGGAGGTGGAGCTAGTTTTGAGCTTAGCTAAGCCAGCTTAACTTGTAGAATAGTAGTGGAGTTAGGGTTTTTGAGAAGAGGAGCTAAGGAAGAGCTGACTGGAGCTACACCGGAGCTACACTTAAGTTGAATCTACTAAGGAGGTCTTCATGAGGAGCTCAACTACTTAGCTTAGCTAGCTAGTTCTTATGCTAGTAGCTAGGCTTGAGTAGTTGAGCTAAGTTAAGCTGGTTTCAACCTAGCTGAAGCTAGGTTGAGCAGGAATTGCCTCTGATGAGAACTCCTGAGCTAACTTAGCTACCAAGTAGGCAAGTAGTAGCTAAGCTGGAGGGAGTTCAGTTGTTGTGAGCTAAGTGGAGCTAGGTAAAGCTAGACTTGGAATGAGCTGGAGCTGGAATAAACTCCCGTCAACTAAGATGAGCTAGCTAGAGTTCCCAGTGAACTGACTGGAGCTAGGATGAGCTAGACTCAACTAAGTTAAGTTGGATTTAAGCTAAGCTTAGGTGAGTTGAGCTAAGATGAGCTATCATGAGCTACCATCTAGCTAAGATGAGCTGAATGGAGCTGGAAGGAGCTAAACTTAACCAATGTGAGCTAATATCCAGCTGAGATGAGCTGGATCCAGCTATGGTTCAGCTGATCTGGACTTCTTCTTCACTTTCTTCCTTCTTGAGTGCTAGGGTTTTAAGGGTTTGAATATCTACTTAACCTTAACACTCAAGCAAAGATGTTAAAAATACAAAAAGAATACAATGCATGCCTAATCCTAGATTATGCCTAAATGCAACCTAAACCCTCATTTGCGGAGTTAAAATCCAAAGAGATAGGTTTGTTTAGGACATAAGAATGATGATAAATTGACGTTTATCATGCCCTCATGCTTACCTTTTGCTAGTCTCTTAGCGAAACAAATTTTTATAAAATGAAATTTTTGGGAAAACTATTTTTTTTAATGTTTTTAAGGAGAAAGAGATCACGGGACTTTGGTTGGTTAAAACACGAGAGATACGGGATTTGTTATAGATAAACATCAGGATTCATTTTCAGATCCAAAAAATTAGACGAATCGGGATCAATATATCCTCCAAAAATTCACAAATTAACCCCTTGTTAATTCAAATGGCTCAAAACTTTTATATTTAGGATTTTTCTGGCTCTTGAATTCGATTCGCAAGTTGCAATAACCATTAAAATTTTGTGTTTGTGCTTGTGAGAAGCCAACATTTATAGGGTCATGTTTTTAGTTTAAAACTTTTTTTTTTTTAGTCTCCCCCATGCTTATTCTTAGTTTAGTCTTATAACAGATGTGTCAAGATCAACATTCCCCTTACCAATCCTCGAGAGGGCTCTGGCACCAATACTTCAAGATAGTACTGCCCATGACATCACCCAAGAGCTCATAACCCCAAAACGCAATGCGGTGTAAACTCAAGCTCTTACTCCGATGCTATGGGTCGAGCATCGTCCAAAACACTTGAGCTGCAAAAATGTACCTTAATGCTCCATCTAAAGATATAGAGCGACGCCAAGGTGGTAACATATTTTCCTCCTTCTCGATGGTAGGAACTCAAACCAATGATCTACTTCAGACTTTTACTAAGGCCAAACAAAGGATTTTTCTAATTTCTAATTGCTTTTTAGGTGTTGGCTTGTGTGTGAATATTGACACAAGAAATTTTGCACGAGATACAAGTTTTTTAATCAGAAACTAAACTAGATACTTTCCATATTACAAAGGGTGATCAAGTCAACTGAACTATCATGAGTTCAGGTGGAATTTTAGAGAAGGATATTTAATCTAGTCTAAAGGTAGACCCTTAACTTTTAATAATCAGATCTGTATCCTTATCCTTAGTTTGTTAAAGATTAAATCCAATGTATCGAAAGTGAAAGTTCAACCTTAATCTCAATTTCAAAATTTCCCCAAAAAGTTTTCAATATTTTTTTATTTTTTTTGGTATGCAAGCAGAAAATAGAATAAGAAAATTGCATGTTTATGGGTTTTGAAAGTCCTGAGTTGATCTTCAAAATTTAAAAACACCCCCCCATGCTTAAGGTGTGGCATGTTCGCATGCAATGGGAAGGGAAAAGAGATTACCTTGGTGAAGGTGGTCAAAATCAGGATAAGCAAAACCTCTGAAGAAGGTAAAAATGAAAAGCAAAAAAAAAAAATGATGGGTTACCTCACATCTAGTGCTATCTTTTACGCCATTCAGTCAGGCGTGAAGTCACTAAATATCGGGTAAGTTGTGGAGGTCTTGAGAATCAAATTTCGAGTTAAGGCTATGATCAAGATAGGACTTAAGTTGTTGGCCGTTGAATTTGAAGATATTGTTGTTTTTAGGATCCAAAATTTCAGCAGCACAGTGGGGATAAGTTTGGACTACAATTTAAGGACCGATCCATTTAGATTTTAATTTACCAGGTAATATTCGCAACCTCGCATCAAAAAGCCACACGCATTGTTTAGGTTCAAAAGTTTTCCAAACGATGAATTTATCATGAAATTTCTTGGTTCGATCTTTGTAAATGCGTGCATTTTCATAAGCCATGTTGCAAAGTTCTTCAAGTTCAGTTAATTGTAATTTCCTGTGTTCACCGGCTGCATCCAAATTGTAACTGAATTCTTTTATTACCCAATAAGCCCTATGTTTTAGCTCAACCGGGAGGTGGCATGCCTTGCCAAAAATAAGGCGAAAAGGTGACATACCAATGGGGGTTTTGAAAGCCATACGGTAAGCCTATAATGCATCGTCAAGTTTTAGCGACCAATCTTTTCGGTCAGGCTTAACTGTCTTTTGCAAAATATTTTTAATCTCCCGATTGGAGACTTCAGTTTGGCCATTAGTTTGAGGGTGATATGGTGTGGAGATTTTATGGTTCACCCCATATTTATCAAGAAGTTGATGGAACTGAGAATGTGTGAAACGTGAGCCTCCGTCATTAATAATGGCCTTAGGAATACCAAAATGCGAAAAAATATTTTTCTTTACGAAATCCACGATGACCCAATGGTCATTATTGCGTGTGGGTACCGCTTCGATCCATTTCGAAACATAGTCGACAGCGATTAAAATGTACTGGTACCCAAAAAAGGTGATAAATGGTCCCATGAAATCGATGCCCCATACATCAAAATTTCTACTTCCAAAATTAGGTTAAGGGGCATCATATCTTTAGAGTTCATGTTACCGATGCTCTGCAACGCACATAGGACCGAGAAAATTCATGAGCATCTTTGTGTATGTTAGGCCAATAAAATCCGACATTTATCACCTTGGTTGCCATTTTCTTCCCTGAAAAATGTCTGTCATAAGCCATTGAGTGACAGTGGCTCAGAATATCATGTGTTTCTGAATCGGGAATGCACCGTCTAATGACTTGGTCAGCACAGATACGGAACAGATTGGGGTCCTCCCAAAAGTAATATTTAATCTCGGCAAAGAACTTATCCCTCTTGTGTTTAGGCCAGTCAGAAGGGAATCGTACAGTGGCGAGATAATTTGCATAATCAGCATATCAAAGGAAGAATTTTAATGTTAGGAGTGTTTCGTCCGGAAAGACAGTTGTTTGGGTCAACACATCACTAGTGTTAAGTCTTGAAAGGTGATCGGCCACGACATTTTGTGAACCCGCTTTATCTTTGATTTCCAAGTCAAATTCTTATAACAATAAAATCCATTGAATTAGGTAGGGTCTTGCGTCCTTATTCAGCAAATATTTCAAGGCCAACTGATCAGTGTATATGGTGATGTGTGATCTACCAGATATGAACAAAATTTTTCGAGGGCATGTGTGACCCTAACACATGCACATGGGTCTGGTCTCCTATATTCAACCTGATTACCCGATTAGATCCGATTAGAGGAGGAATTTCTAAGGAGGGTGGGGGGGTGGTTTTGACTCAGGTTTCGTGCCATGTGCCTCAGGATGCATGGCCATGTTTTTATACTTAGCCATTTCTGAAGCTTTCTGCTTGGAAGAGGTATTGGTGCCTTGTGCTACTTGAAGACACTTAAGGCATCTGTCTCTATGGCCGACATCTGATTTAGGTACTATTGATATATTTGAGGCTTGAATCAGATGCTTATCTAACGTGGAAATTGAGAATAAGTGCTTCAAGGACCACTGTTGAGAAATTTTGATACACTAGGATATGTGCTTGATTATGGGGATTGAGTGGTGATTCAAATCATCATTTTTATAGTTCTTTCTTTTTCTTTTTATCCCAATAATTTCTGAAATACATTTGTTATTGTTAAACTTCATTTTAAGTAAAATTCTATTATTCATTGAATATCTTATTGTGCTCATCGTTATTAATTGCAATTAGTGTCGTGAATTCCAAATTTGCTCCCTGTGAACAACCTCGGTCTCACTTTTGTTTCTCGAGTTTATAAATTTAAGTATTGTATTGCTTTTGTTCGCTATACTATGACATGTTTTCTTAAAACTCGATGAAAGTGATGCAACATCAAGTGGAGAGGGTGGGTTACCTATAGTAGCGGTTGGAATCTGATGTCGTTCATCCGCCTAAAGGGGTGTGTGGGACCAACCGTACACCTAGTACCTCGTCCGCTCGTCCGTACCTGACCGGGTTTTGTTGTTGCCTAGGCGCAAGATGTGGCATTTTTTCGGACACAGGAGATAGCTGTGTTAGTTGTTGGGCGAGGCAGTTTCCTCAAGTGCCTCCTTCCTGGGTGCTTTCCTTATGACGTAGCATAAGAGGTGGGTTGGAAATGTTCGTTTGTTTAGTCGGCTTTGAGGCAAAATGCCTTGGGTCATTAGGCGTTGCTCCGTACTCCACCAGGATGATGGACACTAGGAAGAGCAGCTTGGCAACATATTCATAAGTAGCGTAGTTTGGAGCAGTCAGGATTATGCCAGCTCTGGAGTTAGCTGTCACAAATGAGTTGTTGGCGTATAGTTTTTAAGGCGGCGTGGGGAGGTCACCTAGGCTTGCTAAGTTGTGCCTCTGATTTTATTCCATTCTTAGGTATTTGGGCCTTAAACTCCGGAAGCTTAGCCGCAGGTTTAGCCGAAGCTGCCTAAGGCCCCTTCTGATGCACTCGAACAAGGGGAGGGCTTAGTCAAAAGGATGCGACAAGAATCGACTTAAGGAGGCGATTTTGTCGAGTAATGTCCGCATCCTTTTCGAGGTGCTCGAGGGCTCAAGGGTCGTGATTGTTTGGATGCTGCCTAAGTTTGTCTCTCTCTCTATTAGAGACTAAGGTTCCTTGAAGCTCTTTGTGTGAGAACTGGAACACACCCTTTTTGGGGGTCGAGGTGCAAGCGGGTGCCTTTTGCCATATCTTAGGAGTGGGACAAGGGGTGTGGCTTTGTACTAAGGCGTACTCTCATCTATTTAAGGTAAGAATTTCGTCAGCAGAGGTAGGGTTGATCTGGTAGTACTCGCTATAGGTCCCCTGCCCGAGTATTGGGGCAAGGCTGGGCCAGGGACGAGGCCTTCATCCAATAGGTTGCAGTCGGTCCAGGCAGATTTTTCCATGCTGAGCTCGAGCAGGAGTGACAACTCCCAGAGGGATCAAGATCTGCTCGAACCTGGATGGGGTTGGTGACGTCCTCATGATAGAGACTATGTCAACAAAGGCCTTTGTCGACTTGGTCACTCCAGATGTGGTTACTCTGTTGCAAGGCCTGTCCCTATCGTAGGCGGAGAAAGGAAGGCTCATCCAATTGGCCGTAGGGTGTAACACCGTTGTGTGTTGGCCTTCTTGACTGTACCCCTAGCATCCTACTAGGCAGCAAGGAAAGTGCAAGAGAACATCTGTCTAGGACCCTGCCTAGATCTTCCACCATTGGAAGTCCAAGTGTCGGCCAGTGGCGAACGGTGGCAGCAACTAGCTTTTCTTAAGTCGTTGTAGTACAGATAGTTATTGCCATCATTTGCTAATATTTGTTACTCGGAAAATACAGTTCTCCCGAGGTCGAACTCAGGGAGCAAGTCGTATTCTAGAGATATACATGTTCTATTACAAAAATAAAGAGAGAGAGAGAGAGATGAAAGTTTGGCTCTTCTTCTTCTCTTCTTTCTTCCTCTTTGGCTTTTGTTCTTCGTGTTCTTCCTCTATTTCTTGGTTGGACGATCCTGTCTTTTTTTTTTTTTTTTTTCTTTGTTTCTTCTTTTCTTGCTTCAGATCTTCCTCCCGTGCTCTTCTTCTTCTTTTCTTCTTGCTTCTCTTCTTCTTCTGCTTTCTGTTTCTTCACTTGGCTGCTCCTTCTCTCTTCTTTTCTTCTTCTTCTTTGTCTTCTGATCTCTGCAGAGTCTTCACTTGGCTTCTCTGTGTTCCTCTCTTTCCTCTGCCTCGCCTTCCTTCTTCTTCTTTGCCTTCACCTGTCTTCAGGACGTCGTCTGATTTCTCAATCAGACGACTTAACCCGCGGATGCTACAGTGTCGATTCAGTTCTTCTTCCGCAGTCCTTCTTCTTCACCTGTGCCTGCACGCTTAAGAGTTCAGCATCAGAGGGCAAAAACCTACGCTACCCCCCTCCCCCGCGCGTCTCTTTCTCTCTCAGAATTCGCTCTTAGGACAGCTCTCCCAGAGCAACCGGGTAATTGGGTACGAGTCGCGCCCGGGTCCAGGCCCACCGGCGTGCGGTGGTGGGTGAGGAGTGGTAGTCAAGTCGGGTCGGGTCGGCCAGATCCGCATGATGAGCTCGCGGACGGGCCGGGTGAAGCGGTGTGAGAGGGACCTCACCCCGTGTGCTGAGGCGATAAGCCTACAGCACTTTTTCAACTTATATCGGCGCTCCTCTTCGAAGTCTTCCGAGGTGGGACTAAATGTCCCACCCTAATGTGAGCGCCTGCGCGGAGGAAGCAGCGGCAGCGAGAACTTCGCGTGAGGGCTTCGGGCGAGGGCTTCTCCAGAACTGCAGCCGGACACTTCGCGAAGCTACCCCGCGAAGCCTGGGAGTCTGACCTGGGCGTGGTGTTGCCTGGAGCAACATGTCAAAGGAGCTTCGCTGCTCAGCAATGGCGATGGCGGGCGCGACACCTGTTCACAGAAGCACGGCCTCCGGCCTAATCAGATATGCGGAGAACCTTCGCCATGGCACGGCGAAGGTGGTCGGAGGGTCTGCAGCGGGCGTGGTGGAGCAATGGGATCGCCCTAGGTCAAACTGCGGGTGGAGAAGTGGGTGTGTTTGGTGGATCGGCAGAGGGCGTTTGGTGGGAAGTGGAGGGGTGGAAGAGGATCAGGGTGAGGAGGCGAAGGTTATGCACAGGTCGGCGAGCCGTGTGGGGTGCTGGAGCAATGGGAGCGGTTCGCCGGAGTTTGGCCGGAGGTGGAGAAGGTAAGGGTGATCGGTGGGAAATCGGGGCCGACAGTAAGGGTTTTCAGTATGGAAAAGAAAGAGGGGAGGAAGAAGAGAAGTTTTACCTATTAAGCTGGACGAAGAGGGGTTGGCGCAGGCAACAGTCGTATCGACTGTCGCCGGAGAAGAAACTGCCCAGAGGAAGGGGCGGCGGCGAGGAAGGGATCGGAGAGGCGCCAGCTGGGTGCGGCGTGACGCGGAAAGATCGAGGGAAGGTAACCCTGCTGCTGGTAGTGCGGCAGGGCGACGAGGAGGAGGAGGAGAGGCCGCCGGAGCAAGGGGGCGTCTGTCGGAGTGGGAAGGGAGGAATTGAGGGGGTGTCTCCGTCAGATCCCAGCTGCGAAGAACGGCGGAGCGACGGCGGTATTTATAGGGGCAGAATCAGAGAGGGCGGAGGGAGACGACGTGTCTCCCTCGCCGGAGGAAGGAGACCCATACCGTCCGTGCGTTCGCACGGGCGGTATGGGCGGTCGCAGCACTGAGGGGGGTGTCCCTGCAGTGGCTGACGACGCAGGGTACCCCCCATTGACTTGCCAGGGCCCCTCCCTCACCCTGCGCGGCGCCATGCTCCGCGCAAGGTCGCCGGAGCATGGCGCTGCTCAGGTTTTGCAGGAGGGACCTAAACGCAAAGAGCGAAGGAGAGTTAGGGGCCAAAATGTGAGGGTTCAAAAGTTGAGGCCCAAAAAGTAAATATATGAGAACCAAAGTGTAAAGTTGGTCAAGAAGGTTTCTTCTTAGGCCCAAGCTTTTATACATGACTAATTAGGACCTAAGGATTCTGATGGTGAATTTTATTTCTAGATTAAACCTTGTTTAACCGGTCAATTTACGCAAAAACTTAAATTAAGTTGTTAATTGGCCATGGTTCTCAATGTAGGTCAAAATAGGTTCCTAAGGCCAAATTGAAAGTCCTAAACCCTAGAGATTATTTTTCTATGAATTTTAGAGGGTTTAGTTGATTTTTACCTTGCCTCGAACCACGTGAATTGAAGTGGATTTATTTTTAGGGTTACAGGCTGTCATTTAATTCCTTGGAGTTACTGTAGCCCTTATTGAGTCATCTCATCCCACTTTTCTTCTTATTAGGTTGTTTTGACCTATGTTTGGACCCTGAGTTACCCTATTTTCAGATCGGATTGGTGAAATTGCATTTTTACCCCTCAGTTTATGTTTTCTTTGCAAACTCAGAATCTCTCTGAGCTAAGCCTTTCTAAGGTTATGTAAGAGCTTTTATTCTCTACATTAGGTCAAAATGAGCTAGTTATGGCTCATGATGAGGTTCTCATCATACCCCCATGCCTAGCTTTTGCTAGTCCCTTAGCAAAAACTTAAGGTTTCAACCCTTATTCTAGACCATGAAGTTCTTTAATAGCTTCAGATAAGTGCTTTTTCATTTAAACTTAGATTAAGTTAGAATGCTGACCAAAGGCTTAAAAGGTACTCTAGTACCAATCAAGATCCAAATCTGTCTAGCCTCAGCCTCAGTCCTTAGCAAAGGTTTTTAAGAACCACAAGAACTAACCTAAGGTTTATTGGACTTTGTAGTTAAAGCACCCGTGCTTGAAATGATTTTAGCCCTGGTTCAGTTCGCAGTGCGTTTTGTAAGAGAGAGAGGTAGAAAATTTTTCTGTTTTGGAGAATTTTCTCTCTCTTTGTCTTTTTAATTCTAGCTTAGGATTGGCTTTTCAACACGGTTTGTATCAGATTCCTTGCCCCCATCATCAATCCTCAAGGGTTCCTGGAGATCGATGCTTCGAGATAGCACCGCCCATGGCAACCCCCAGAACCCTGGCTATTGAGATTTCGAGATAATCCCATCCATGGTGTTCCGTGGCCGCGTTCAGACCCTGGCAGTTGACACTTCGTGATAATGCCATCCATGGAATCTGAACCAGCAGGGTGCTTACATGCCCCCAGTAGGATATGTGAATATCCTAAGAGACAAGCACCGAGGAGATGATATTTTGTTACGCATCTTTGAGGAGATTTCCTACCTCTCTGCACTGGGAACTCGTCCAAATCAACTTGTGTTAATCGGCCGCTCCTATTCTAGGTGTACTTTTCAGAATTTTTCGACGCTTCTGCATGATTTTGATTTTTACGCTTGCTGAACCAGGCTGTGTGTGAGGTTAGGGTGCTTATGTTACTGAGTCCCGTAAACCAGAAGTTAGTTAGCGATGTCAAATACTCCCTAAGCCTTGGACCTAGTACTTAAGCTTTTCATTTTCCTCAACCTCTTGAGGATTGTCAAGATCTTAATGGGTACTAAGAGTCTATCAAGAATGCCTACGGTTTGCGTTCTTACTAATCTTACCAAGCACTTTTCATTTCTTTTCTTGAAAAAAAATGGTCTAGACTAAGGTTAATTCCTTAGCTTCTTACTAATGACTATTACTCTTTTCTTTCATCTTTTTGTGCTCCTTTTCATTTTGTTTCTTTTCCTTCTCCTCAAAATTTCCTTTCTCCTCTTATTCTTTATATTTTGAAAAATTTTTAATTTTTATGGTGTTTTTGGCATATGTGAATTTTTTGTTTAAAACCTTTTTTTTCTACAAGTTCTGCACTTATACCCCCCATGCCTAAGAATTGCAATGTCCTCATTGTGATTTAGGGGTTTTTATTTAGTTAATTTATTCCTTAAGACAGATATTTTTGTGATTGAATGGGTAGGGATAAATTCTGCGGACGATTTCTAATCTCAGATGCAAGTATCTGAGATGGAGTTGGCTGTCTTAAAGGGTGAACCTTAAGTGCACAATGGTGTCAGAAAAAAGGTTTTAGATTTTCAAGAAATGACGGGCTGCCTCCCGTTAAGCGCTGAGTTTTACGCCATCGGCCGGGCGAAGTAAGTTCAAGGGGAATGGAGGATGAGGGATGATTCAGCCGAATCAGTAGAAGTCACATCAATGAACGGTTTGAGTCTCTGACCGTTCACGATGAAAGGTTCGGAATCATGGCTGAATGGACTGATTTCAATTGCTCCATTTCCAAAAACCTGTCGGACTAAATACGGTCCGACCCACTTGGACCTTAGTTTCCCCGGGAAAAGTTTGAGACGGGCATCAAAGAGTAGGACCTTTTGACCAGGATGAAAGATCTTTCTCGAGATGTGCTTGTCGTGGAAGGCTTTAACCCGCTCCTTGTAGATTCGCGAGTTCTCGTACGCGTCTAGGCGTAATTCATCGATCTCGCTGATTTGGAGTTTTCTGTGGGTTCCAGCCTTGGAAAGATCTAGATTACAGTTCCGTACTGCCCAATAGGCTTTATGCTCCAGTTCTACGGGAAGGTGACATGCCTTTCCGTACACCAGTCTAAAGGGAGACATGCCCAATTGGGTCTTGTGGGCGGTCTTATAGGCCCACAATGCTTCCGGAAGTCGGGACGACCAGTCCTTCCTGTCAGGCCGAACAGTGACTTGCAGGATTTTCTTGATCTCCCGATTTGATAGCTCAGCTAGACCATTTGTTTGGGGGTGGTAAGGAGTAGAGATTCGGTGAGACACCCCAAATTTGGCCATCAGTGACCTAAACTGAGCATTTGTAAAATGGGTCCCCCCATCAGAGATTATAGCACGGGGAATCCCGAACCTCGAGAAAATGTTTTGATGTATGAACTTAAGAACAATCTTGTGATTGTAGGTTCGGGTCGGTATGGCTTCGATCCATTTGGACACGTAGTCCACCGCAAGCAGAATATACTCGAAACCATCCGAAACAGGAAAGGGGCCCATAAAATCAATCCCCCAAACATCAAAGATTTCGCATACGAGAATCGGCTGCAAAGGCATCATGTCGCGATGGTTCATGTTGCCCAAAGTCTGGCAACGACTGCATGCCTTGCAGTGACTGTATGCGTCTTTGAAAAGTGTAAGCCAGTAGAAGCCACACTGGAGGATTTTGGATGCGGTTTTATGCCCTGAGAAATGGCCACCGCATGCCTGGTCATGGTAGAAAGATAGGATATTGCTGATTTCCTCTTCTGGAACGCATCCCCGAATAATTTGATCAGCACCTATGCGGAAAAGGTACGGGTCTTCCCAAATGTAATACTTGGAATCAGAACGCAATTTATCTTTCTTGGCCTTTGGCCAATCAGACGGTGTCTGATGAGATGCCAAGTAGTTTACTATATCAGCAAACCATGGAAGTTTAGTACCAACAGAAAGCAGGTGCTCATCAGGAAAATGTTCCGTGATGGGTCCAGAAGGGTCAATGATCTCAGAAGGAAGACGGGACAGATGGTCGGCTACCACATTCTGCCTTCCCGCCTTGTCGCGAATCTCAAGATTGAATTCTTGCAACAGCAAGATCCAACGGATTAGTCGGGGCTTCGCGTCCTTCTTGGCAAAGAGATGCCTTATAGCAGTGTGATCCGAGTAAATGATGACGTGGGAACCTAGAAGATACGATCGGAATTTTTCAAGGGCAAATACTACGACTAGCAGCTCTTTTTCCGTAACCGTATAGTTACGCTGAGTCTCGTCAAGTGTCTTGCTAGCGTAGTAGATGACCACGGGTTTCCCGTCAGCTTTCTATCCCAGGACCGCTCCTACAGCGAAGTCAGACACATCGCACATGATCTCAAAGGGTTGAGACCAGTCAAGGGATTGTAGGATAGGTGCCTGGGTGACTCGGTCACGCAGGTTTTCAAAGGCTAGCGTGCATTCCTTGGAGATTTCAAAAGGTACATCCTTAGAGAGAAGAGAAGTCAAGGGGCACGCGATTTTCGAGAAATCTGGAATGAAACGACGGTAAAAACCGACGTGCCCTAAAAAGGAGCGGATGTCCCTGATCGAGCTAGGTACGGGAAGGCGAGAAATCAGATCAACCTTGGCTCGATCCACCTGGATGCCTTTTTCCGAAATTGAGTGTCCCAGGACAATTCCCTCAGGCACCATGAAATGGCTCTTTTCCCAGGAAAGAACCAAGTTCACCTCAATGCATCGCCTGAGTATCTGGACCAAGTGTTGGAGGCAATCATCAAAAGATTCTCCAAAGACTGAAAAGTCGTCCATGAAGACTTCCAGAAAATCACCTACCATATCGGAGAATATGGCAAGCATGCACCGCAGAAAAGTAGCAGGTGCATTGCAAAGACCGAAAGGCATCCTTCAGAAAGCATACGTTCCGAAGGGGCAGGTGAATGTAGTCTTTTCTTGGTCCTCAGGATGGATTGCCACCTGGTTATAACCGGAGTACCCGTCAAGAAAGCAGAAGAACCTATTTCCCGCTAGTTTCTCGAGAATTTGATCAATGAAGGGTAGTGGGAAATGATCCTTCTTCGTGGAGGAATTGAGTCGGCGGTAATCTATACAGACTCTCCACGCATTGGCTACTCGGGTAGGAATGATTTCTCCGGTTTCAGTCGTTATGGTGGTGAGTCCTGCCTTCTTAGGCACAACCTGAATTGGGCTCACCCAACGACTATCGGAGATCGGGTAGATGATCCCGGCATCTAACCACTTGATGATCTCCTTTTTCACGACCTCCTGCAGATTAGGGTTTCAACGTCTCTGCATTTCACGAGAAGGTCGTGCGCCCTCTTCTGAATAGATATGATGAGTACAATAAGAGGGGCTTATTCCAGTTAAATCATCGAGAGTCCACCCGATGGCTCTGCGATGTTGCTGGAGGACAGCAATCAGACGGGATTCCTGTTCGGGATTGAGGTTGGAATTGATAATCACAGGGAGGGTCTGATTGGAACCCAAAAAGATGTATTTCAAGTGAGCAGGAAGAGGCTTTAACTCGAGGATAGGATTATCAGCAGCAGCTGGTGGTTCAGTGTAGATGTGAGGTTCAAGGGTAGGAGTTATTGGGTTGTTTATGTCTGGATTCAACTCCTCTGTTTGCGGGTCAAGATCCTTTTGTGGTTGATGAGGCATAATCGAGTCATTCTGGAAGTGTGATTCATCAACCAAAGTCCTGACGTCACAAATCTGTTCGATGACACCGCAATTGATTCCTTGTTGGGCCTTAAATATATCGATTTTTAGCCTTTGATCTCCAAACTTGAGTTCTATTTGGCCCTCCTCACAGCTGATGTTGGCTCTAGCAGTAGCCAAGAAAGGTCTCCCTAGAATGATTGGTGTATCCCTAGGGTTTTTAGGCGCATCCATATCTAAGACTATAAAGTCCACTGGGAAATAGAAATCCCGCACTCTTACGATAACATCCTCGAGAATCCCTTTTGGTGACTTTATAGATCGATCTGCTAATTGTAATGTCACATCGGTTGGTTTTAGCTCAGATACTTCTAGATGATCAAGTAAGGATGTGGGTATCAGGTTTATGGATGCACCTAAGTCTAGCAAAGCTCTATCAAATTGGGTATCACCTATCTTACAGGAAATCAGGGGGGTACCAGGATCTTTTGCCTTGGGTGGGAGCCTACTGAGGATTACAGAGCTGGCTTGCTCTGATAGAACAATTGGGCTCCCACCCTTGGTTCGCGGCTTACGCTAGGGTGTACACACATTCTTTAGAAATCGTGCGTAAGCTGGTACGTGGCGAATTGCATCCATCAAGGGGATGTTTATGTGGACCTGCTCAAAGAGCTTGACCAGGTCCTCCTCAGGTGCCACGGGCTTGGTGGTCTTCTTTCCCTTGGTCAAGGCCTCGGGAAACGGGATCTTGGGTGGTTCTTCTAGGATAGGTCCAGGTTGTGGATCTGGGATAGGGGTGGGGACGTCCTGGATTACTGTCCTAGGCTTGGGATCACTACCAGGCTTGGAGTGGTTCGGATGAGGTGGGTCTTGGGTTTCCTTACCACTATGGGTTGTTACGAAATTAAGTCCTGCCTGGTTTTGGTTGGGATTGGGTAAGATAGCTTGCTGCTGGTAACCTGCAAAGGAAGTGGAGGCCTCTATCCCGTCGGGTGAAGGAACAGAGGGGGCCTGATAAATCATATGGGCATGGCCCAGGTTTGGGTTCATAACGCGCCGCTGGGTTGGCACGTTATTAGGATTAGGCAGAGGTTGGGAAGGAAGAGTACCTGGCTGGCGAGAGTTTGCCAACTGGGTCAATTGGTTTCGGACCTCTATAAGTTCGTCCTTGTGTTGTTTTTGGATAGCCGCATTCGTTCTTTGAATGTCAGCCAGGGTCTGAAGGATAAGGGACATTTGATCTTGATTTGGCCCAGATGGGTAAGTAGGGTTGGGCCGAGGCTGAGGCGGCTGGTAAGGATGAAGAGGTTGTGGGCGGGGGGTTGGAAGGATGGTCTGTGGGTTTGGGAATTTCCCTCCCACTGAAAGTTAGGATGGTTTCGCCATCCAGGATTATAGGTCTTGGAGAAAGGGTCGTTCTGGATGGCGTTGAGGTCCTCGCAGGTCTGAGGAACCTCCAGAGAGTCAGAGAAAGAGGGAATGGAATTTCCCTGGCAGGTGTAGAAGGAATCGGAAGGACCTCCGGGCAAAGATTCGGATGATGGGTCCATCCTAGGAGAAGATCGATGGAGAATGTTTTGCACAGTTTCCCTTATGGAAGGAGGTTGTGCGAAAGGGTTATGCGCAGAGGTGGCTCGCTGCAGATGCTGAGTCAGCTCATCCACCTTCTTTTCGATAATCGAGACCTTGTCCAATCGACTGGCCATTAACTCCAAGTCGACTGATGCGGACAGGCCCTGCGTCTCGTGTGCTCCCCTGAGATTCGTCGCTGCGCGGGTATTCGTCCTGTCGAATAATCCCATGGAGTCATTGTTGATGGAGTTCTCGCACATGTTTTCGAGAATCTCCCACACGGTGTCTTCATGTTGACCCATGATATTTCCTCCGCAGGTTGCATTGACGAAAAGACGGATGTCCTCACGGAGTCCCTGGTAAAAAAATTGGACCTGTTCCCATTTAGGAACTCCGTGATGGGGGCACTTTCTCATGAGATCCTGAAAACGATCCCATGCCTCATGGAGAGGTTCCCCTGTTTGTTGGGTGAAATGTGTAATCTGATGGAGCAAGGCGTTGGTCCGTCCAACAGGGAAGAACCTTTTCAGGAACTCGGACTGAAGTTCTTCCCAATTGTTGATCGGCCGGGTCTGAGTTTGATACCAATGGGCGGCCTTGTCCATAAGAGAAAAGGAGAACATCTTCATGAGAAGAATATCCCGATTTTGTGCGTCTGACCCAAAAGTTTGGGCCAGATGCTTTAGTTGTTTGATGTGCTGGAAGGGATCTTCAGAATTAAGCCCATGGAATTTAGGTATAGCATGAATCATATTGGGCTTCAATTCAGAATCAGGTCCTCCAGTCGGGATTCTGACTCAAGGCTCAACGGCCACTGCAGCAGTATTGTAGTGGTCCCGCATCATAGGACGCTGTGGTGGGTGCACGAAGTTTTGGAAGAGGTCATTGAGTCACTGGAGCTGATGCTCCAGATTGTTTTCTTCCTCAACTGGCTAAGCCATGATGGGGGAAGAAGAAGAACTTGGTTCTGAATCGGAAGAGAGAATGATGTGAGGGGGTTGCTGCACAAACACGGGCGTCGAGGCTTGGCCTTGACGAGAGTGAATTTCTAAAGGAGGTCTTAAGGGTGGTCTTAAGGACCTCCTTCCGTACATGCACTGTTGGAAGAGATGAGTTTAGAAGGTGCTGGACCCAATCAAGACACCCAAAAATGTGTTGGGTGACTATAGAGGTGCGGGGCAGATGGACCCCTTGATCAGAAAGATCGACCACCTGAGAATTACCTGGGCAGCCAGAGAGGGAGAGTCCCGCAAAGACCCCTACACGGTAGAGCGTCCCCACGGGTTACAGGGTTTCCCCCACCCGACCTCTCTTGTCACTGCGGTTCCAGGTAGACCAGAATGGGGATCTTGACCTCTTAAGTCTACCACTTTTAATTCAAGATCAAGGTGCTTAAGGTTCCACTTGAACTTTAGTCTTTTAAGTGCAAAGAGTGACCTAATTTGAAGGTTAGTTGACCCGAATGGTCAACTTTACCTGCTAGTTTTGCTTATTAGGTCTTGTCTTTTAGGGTTCAAGTATTTAAAGAGCCAATCTTATTTTAGGGTTTCTTTGGATAGGTATTTTCAGATAATGGCTTGGGCGCACTTCTTTTAAGGTTTCTCAATTCTTGATTTAAGTAGTGTGTCTCTAAAACCCTAATGTTGAATCTTATGTTGGCTCTACTTGGTCCAGTTAGTTATTTGGTGGGTAATTAGGGCTCAAGCAAGAATGTGTTAGCCCCTAAATACCCTTAATAGTGTGCAGGAATAATGGGTTGAAAACATGCAACTTCTTATGGTTTACTAAGTATAGAAGACAGGTTAGCCCTATATTGCTTGTTCTTTTCTTTTCTTCCTCTTTTAGAGTTTAGGGGTTAATAGCGAGAGGAAAAAATTACCTGTCCTCGGAGTGGTTGTCGTGCGGTTGCTTGTCTTCTTGGTTTCCTGTAGCTACACAAAAAAGAGGAGATTATTAGAACTAAAAAGAAACAGAAATGTTTACCTCTAGAATAGCCGTTGCTCCCCAGCAACAGCGCCAACTGGCGAACGGTGGCAGCAACTAGCTTTTCTTAAGTCGTTGTAGTACAGATAGTTATTGCCATCATTTGCTAATATTTGTTACTCGGAAAATACAATTCTCCCGAGGTCGAACTCAGGGAGCAAGTCGTATTCTAGAGATATACATGTTCTATTACAAAAATAAAGAGAGAGAGAGAGAGAGATGAAAGTTTGTCTCTTCTTCTTCTCTTCTTTCTTCCTCTTTGTCTTCTCTCCTCTTTGGCTTTTGTTCTTCGTGTTCTTCCTCTATTTCTTGGTTGGACGATCCCGTCTTTTTCTTTTTATTTTCTTTGTTTCTTCTTTTCTTGCTTCAGATCTTCCTCCCGTGCTCTTCTTCTTCTTTTCTTCTTGCTTCTCTTCTTCTTCTGCTTTCTGTTTCTTCACTTGGCTGCTCCTTCTCTCTTCTTTTCTTCTTCTTCTCTGTCTTCTGATCTCTGCAGAGTCTTCACTTGGCTTCTTTGTGTTCCTCTCTTTCCTCTGCCTCGCCTTCCTTCTTCTTCTTTGCCTTCACCTGTCTTCAGGACGTCGTCTGATTTCTCAATCAGACAACTTAACCCGCGGATGCTACAGTGTCGATTCAGTTCTTCTTCCGCAGTCCTTCTTCTTCTTCACCTGTGCCTGCACGCTTAAGAGTTCAGCATCAAAGGGCAAAAACCTACGCTACCCCCCTCCCCCGCGCGTCTCTTTCTCTCTCAGAATTCGCTCTTAGGACAGCTCTCCCAGAGCAACCGGGTAATCGGGTACGAGTCGCGCCCGGGTCCAGGCCCACCGGCGTGCGGTGGTGGGCGAGGAGTGGTAGTCAAGTCGGGTCGAGTCAGCCGGATCCGCGTGATGAGCTCGCGGACGGGCCGGGTGAAGCGGTGTGAGAGGGACCTCACCCCGTGTGCTGAGGCGATAAGCCTACAGCACTTTTTCAACTTATATCGGCGCTCCTCTTCGAAGTCTTCCGAGGTGGGACTAAATGTCCCACCCCAATGTGAGCGCCTGCGCGGAGGAAGCAGCAGCAGCGAGAACTTCGCGTGAGGGCTTCGGGCAAGGGCTTCGCCCGAACTGCAGCCTGACACTTAGCGAAGCTACCCCGCGAAGCCTGGGAGTCTGACCTGGGCATGGTGTTGCCTGGAGCAGCAGGTCGAAGGAGCTTCGCTGCTCAGCAATGGCGATGGCGGGCGCGACACCTGTTCATAGAAGCACGGCCTCTCGGCCTAATCAGATATGCGGAGAACCTTCGCCGTGGCACGGCGAAGGTGGTCGGAGGGTCTGCAGTGGGAGTGGTGGAGCAATGGGATCGCCCTAGGTCAAACTGCGAGCGGAGAAGTGGGTGTGTTCGGTGGATCTGCAGAGGGAGTTTGGTGGGAAGTGGAGGGGTGGAAGAGGATCAGGGTGAGGAGGCGAAGGTTATGCACAGGTCGGCGAGCCGTGTGGGGTGCTGGAGCGATGGGAGCGGTTCACCGGAGTTTGGCCGGAGGTGGAGAAGGTAAGGGTGATCGGTGGGAAATCGGGGCCGACAGTAAGGGTTTTCAGTATGGAAAAGAAAGAGGGGAGGAAGAAGAGAAGTTTTACCTATTAAGCTGGACGAAGAGGGGTTGGCGCAGGCGACAGTCGTATCGACTGTCGCCGGAGAAGAAACTGCCCAGAGGAAGGGGCGGTGGCGAGGAAGGGACCGGAGAGGCGCCAGCTGGGTGCGGCGTGACGCGGAAAGATCGAGGGAAGGTAACCCTGCTGCTGGTAGTGCGGCAGGGCGATGAGGAGGAGGAGAGGCCGCCGGAGCAAGGGGCCATCTGTCGGAGTGGGAAGGGAGGAATTGAGGGGGTGTCTCCGTCAGATCCCAGCTGCGAAGAACGGCGGAGCGACGGGGGTATTTATAAGGGCAGAATCAGAGAGGAGGGCAGAGGGAGACGACGTGTCTCCCTCGCCGGAGGACGCCGGAGGAAGGAGACCCATACCGTCCGTGCGTTCGCACGGGCGGTATGGGCGGTCGCAGCACTCAGGGGGGTGTCCCTGCGGTGGCTGACGACGTAGGGTACCCCCCATTGACTTGCCAGGGCCCCTCCCTCACCCTGCGCTGCGCCATGCTCCGCGCAAGGTCGCCGGAGCATGGCGCTGCTCAGGTTTTGCAGGAGGGACCTAAATGCAAAGAACGAAGGAGAGTTAGGGGCCAAAATGTGAGGGTTCAAAAGTTGAGGGCCAAAAAGTAAATATATGAGGACCAAAGTGTAAAGTTGGTCAAGAAGGCTTCTTCTTAGGCCCAAGTTTTTATACATGACTAATTAGGACCTAAGGATTCTGATGGTGAATTTTATTTCTAGATTAAACCTTGTTTGACCAGTCAATTTATGTAAAAACCCAAATTAAGTTGTTAATTGGGCATGGTTCTCAATGTAGGTCAAAATGGGTTCCTAAGGCCAAATTGAAAGTCCTAAACCCTAGAGATTATTTTTCTATGAATTTTAGAGGGTTTAGTTGATTTTTACCTCATCTCGAACCACGTGAATTAAAGTGGGTTTGTTTTTAGGGTTACAGGCTGTCATTTAATTCCTTGGAGTTACTGTAGCCCTTATTGAGTCATCTCATCCCACTTTTCTTCTTATTAGGTTATTTTGACCTATGTTTGGACCCTAAGTTACCCTATTTTCAGATCGGATTGGTGAAATTACATTTTTATCCCTCAGTTTATGTTTTCTTTGCAAACTCAGAATCTCTCTGAGCCAAGCCTTTATAAGGTTATGTAGGAGCTTTTAATCTCTGCATTAGGTCAAAATGAGCTAGTTATGACTCATGATGAGGTTCTCATCAGCCAGCCTTAAAAGGCAGTGTCATATCAAGTGGAACTCTAGGTGTGGGGGTCCGAGTTCTCACCGGCCTTACGAGGCAGCATTGTATAAACGAAACATAGGCCATGGGGGGCCATGTTCCTGTTGTGCTTGAGTGGTGGCATGATGCTGGGTGTGTAGGCTTGAGTTCCTGCTGGCCTTAAGTGGCATCATTGTATCGGCTGGAACGTAGGGCATAGGAGCCTCAATTCCTGCTGGCCTTAAGAGGTGGCATCATACTTTAAGTGAAACTTGGGGCATGGGAACTCGAGTTCCTGTCGTCCATAAGAGGTGTTATTATATGATCTTGGAATGCTAGGCGTTAAAGCCTTAGCTTATGCCGACCTTACGAGTCGGCACCATGAAGGAATGTGAGCATAGGGGCCCGATTACTGCTTGCCTTAAGAGGCGGCTTGCTAGCCTCAAGAGGCAGCAATGTAAGGGAACATGAACGCAGGGGCCCAATTTCCCTTTGGCCTTAAGAAGTGGCTTGCCGGCCTTAAGAGGCGGTAATGTAAGGGAACATGAGCATAGGGGCCTAATTTCCCTTTAGCCTTAAAAGGTGGCCTGCCAACCCTAAGAGGTAGTAATGTAAGGGAACATGAGTGCAGGGGCCCAATTTCCTTTTAGCCTTAAGAGGCAGCAATGCCAAAGGAATGTGAGGCGCGTCTGCCGATGAGACACTCATCATGATCTCTAATTATCCCTAATTATAATTAACCCTTATATGTTCATAACCTTAGCTAATTAACTAGTCTTCCTAGTTAATTAGCTAAGGTTATGAACATATAAGGGTTAATTATAGAATAAGGGATATTTAGTCAAAGACCGTAAAATAAGTTAAAAATGACATTTTATCATTCAATTAACATTATTAATAATTTAGATAATAATTGAACTCGAAATCCTATTAATCATTCCCTTAATTAATAAGTTAAGTAACTTAAATATAATGTATACTTAAGTATATAGTAACTTAAGTGATTTTACTTAATCTAATAAATTAACTTAAAAAGGTCCAAAATGTAAATTCAAGGTGAAAACATAATATTTACCTTATTTACTAACATATATAAAAAGTTGAAAAAGATCTAAGTTAAAATAAACCTTCAAAACCTAAGTTTACATTTTGGTCCTTAAAATTTATTACAATCAGGTCCTTATTTCTCACATAGGTCCTTAAATTTTATTACATATAAGTCCCTTTCCCTCTTCTTCTTCTTCAGCCGAATGAACGGCTGGCGGCAGAGAGTCACGCCACCGCATGATCACCTCCCTACCAACATCAACCTTCTTTGTCCAAGCTCTTGCAGCTTGCGCTCACCACCTCCGCTTCATCCACCGGTCTGGATTAACTGGAAATCCTATTTTTCAGTGGGAGATAACCTCACCATCGTCGGAGACGACGACGGAGGTTAACCTCCTCAAGCTTCTTCGGCCAAACCCTGCCATTCTCTTCGCTGCCAACTACTATAAATACCCCCTCACCCCTCTGATTTTACTCAAGTTGGCTCCCTTCCCTCTTCTAACACTGTAGCCGACTTCAATAGGCTATTCGTCCAAAACTCCGGCAACTTTCCATTTCACTTCTGACTTCCTGCATCCATTCTGATCAGCCGAGGAGATCTGTCATGGTCTTCCGCATCTTTGACACAGGCGCCGACCAAAGGAGTCCTCTGCTCCACCTCAAATCCGCCCACCAGAGATCTTTCTTCCACCCTCTGATTTCGTCATCCACTATGAACCTTCGGCGGAACCCTATTAACCCCTTCGTCCAGGTAACAGTAGATTAGGATTAGAAGTAGGAGTAGGCTAGCTTAATTAGTTTAGGTAGTTAGATTAGAGTAATTTTAGAATTTTAATTTCATCTTCTCTGACTCTAGCGAACTCCTTGAGCTCGCCAGAGATTAAATCTTGTCTTTTTAACTCACTGTCCACCTTCCTTTAACCCTCACAATCACTTCTAGCACATTTAATCGTTTAATTGATCACCTAATCGCCTAATTCACATTTCACCTCCACTAACTACTATCACTGTCCATGGTGATAGTAGTAGGCTTAATTTCACCTCCACTGGGCTCTTCATCATCTATTCACCACTTATGAACCCTAATCGACACTTTAATACCTATAAATATCACATATAAATTAAACGCCCAAATATAATTTAGCTCCTGATCTTGCTGTCAATGGCAACTCAGGAGCAGTTCAAACTATTAATTAACTATATAATTATAACTGCTAACACTTGTTGACTTGTTTTAACCTCTCAATTGAATGGTTAAACAAGTCTTAAGCTTAATTCAAATCAGATTTTTAAAGAAACGAATTCACTGTTAAATCTAAACTCTAATGAACAAAATGGGAATTAATTGTGATTCTGAGGTTCCTTGCAACCTCAGGATCCTTTTCAAATCAAAAATGGTAAGTTTAATCAATCTGTGCACAGTTTTCACATTTTCTAGACTCACCGGAGCTCCGGTGAGCTTCGGCAAGCCAAATATGTGCTTGAGCCTCTAGAATTTGTTGAGGAGCTCCAGAATGATTCAAATATGATCAGCGAATAACTTGAGGATATTTGTTTGAAGATTTAATGTCTGGAGCTGTAGATATGACTTCATCTTCTCCAACTCCGGCAGAGTTGGAGAAGTCTGATAAGGAGATCTGAGAAGAATTTAAGGAACTCATTGCACTGAAGTTGTTTAAACCCTTAGAATACTGTAACAACCTTCCAATTGTTATGTCGAACAAGCACTTTTTGAAACTCAGGCGGCGAGCCTAAAACCCTAGAAATGTTGGTTAGAGAACTTATCTGAAGATCTGAATAAGTTCCTGGTGTTGAGGAGACTCTATTCGAGGCTTTGATTTCTTGAGAGAAGGCTTTGAATATAAAGTCAAACTGAGTGTGAGTATGGAGTTCTGAGTTCAAATTAAGGAATTGATGCAATTAAGTTGTTTCTGGGATCTTGTTTGATGGTTTTAAAGTGATTAAACTGAGCTCAGGTGAATAATTTAGTGAGATTTCAAATTTTGTTAATTTGGGTTACTTTCGAACCTAAACTAACAGCAGTGCCATTTTGTTGAAATATGAACTTGAATCCTACCCAGATAAGTCAATTACAATCCTTAGAACTAGTTTAAATCGATCAGTAATGTTCTTTTGTGTCTGTTGTACATATCAAAGTTTGAAAATTCGATCTCTGAAGCTTTCAAAGAAGCTTCAACCTTCTGTACACTGTCTGAAGGTCTTGTGAACTTAGAGACTACTCTAACAGATGCGGAATAATTTGCAGAACTTGTATAGACCTTAAAATAAGAGAGAAAAGTCCATCTGAGGACTCTGTAGACATAATTACCATTTTCAAGCAATAATAACCCATAGGAACCCCTGATTTTATCTTTCAAATTGAAGAGGAAAACATCCTCTAATCCTTAAATTGACCCTATAATTGTGTAGATCTATCTTAGAGCTTTCTAACAAACTTGAAATCACTTGATTTGGAGCTCTGAGCTAGAAGCTATGATCGATTGAAGTTGGATCTGGAAGGGGTGATGATAGTCCCACATCGTCAGATTCTGAGCACGCGCATGAGGATAAAATGATTTTATTACATTGGCTTCTCAGTCATCAGCGCTCGGCACACCGGTTACAGATCTGAACCTATTCTGAGCATGTGCATGTGTCTGTGCGGGCTTGTGTGCCTGCAGGTGTGCGCCCGATGGGCGTAAGCGAGTGTTGTGCCTTGGGAGGGCGAAGCCTGGAGGCTAGGTTGAGCCGAAGTTGGCTCGAGACTATGAACCGAAATGAAATAAACCAAAATCGAACCTAACCGAGATTAGGCGAGGATCGAGTAGGGTCTGGTCCCACCCTAGTCTCAGGTGATGTGTATCCTCGAAAGGACCTCGCCGCAAATAAAATAATTTTTGGTTAAAAAGTAAAAAAAACCTGGTTCAACTGATGGATTAAAGGAAAGGAAAAGAGAAGCAAAGAAGTTGATGGCTAAGTACTGAAAGCTAAAGCTAAGATTGAGTTAAAGAGCTGAAGCAAAGGAAAGAGAGAAGAACAGGCACTAAGGGAAGAGAAGAAGGCAGGAGAAGACTAAGGGAAAGAGAATAAATGACAGGAAGAGAAGGCAGGAACAGAAGAAGAAAGGTAAGAAAGGAGCTCGAGAGAGAACAAAAATAAAGGAAAAGAAGAGAAAGAAAGAGAGAAGAAGAGAGAGGCTGAAGACTAAAAGGAAAATTTAATTATTTTTCTTGCATCATTTTAATTACTTTTTGAATTTGTTTTAATTGTAAAAAGGCATGTTTTAATAAAACAACTTTTATTGCCATAATTTCTTTTGAAATAAAATTAGAAAACTAACATATTTACTTGTTAATAAAGTAGATCATTTGAGTAAATATGTTTTTCACATGGAATTTTGTATATTCTTTATAGTTTAAATATTTTGGCAAAATTCATGTTTTAAAATCAACTTAATTATACCTCCTAAACTTAAAAAGGAAATAAAGAAAATTAGTGAATGTAGAAAAAATTATTATACCTCCCAGTGAACGATCTGGACTCAACCAGTAAAAATTTCTAAAATGTTAGGTTAATTCGACATTATACTATACAACTGACACAATTTCGAGTTAACCTAAGTGACTTCTACTCTTAATTAAGTGAAATTAACTTAATTACTGAGTTGAGTGTAAAAGCCACGCGATCATTTGCCTAAGTTCCTGCCGACCTTAAGAGGTGGTCTTTGAAGGGAGTGAAGGCATATCGGCACTTGGTCCCCACCGGCCTTAAGAGGCGGCCTTTGGAGGGAGCAAAGGCATATTGACGCCTGGTCCCTGCCATCCTTAAGAGGCGGCTACCCAGGTAATGGTGTGGCGTAAGCACCACCTTTAGCTAGTAATGGCTAGTCACCACAGGAATTGGGATTTGTCTTGGGTGTGACAAGATCGACATTTATTGTCGTCGTGGTGAAGTGAAGGCCTCAAATGTTGTAGCTGGCACTGATGGGGTTGCTCGCTCTACGACAGGGGATACATGGATAGAGGGCATTTAACGCCTACCAACCTTAGGAGGTAGCTCCGTAGTTATGGGAACATGAGGGGATGCCCCAGTCCCTGACAATCCAAAGAGGTGGCTCTTGGGCGCACTTGCCTTATCTTGAGCAGGAGTTGCAGTCCATGGACCTTAGAGGGATTAAAGTCTACTCCATCCTCGATGGGTTTAGTGCGAGGGAAAAGTAGTATAGTTATGGCTGAAGAGTCTTGGCCGCGGTCTCGAAGTCACTGGCAGATCAACAGGGTTTGCCCCTTGCTGGATCGCGTGGACTTGGTTTCTTTCTTCTTCCCTTATGCTTGGGGGGGGGGGGGGGGGGGGGGGGGGGGGGGGGGGGGGGGGGGGGGCTCGAGTTTGTAGAGCGTTCCAGCTCAGCCCTCGGGGATTTGCACCTGGTTGTTCAATCCCTATGCCCCATTCCTACTCCTCGAGGGGAGTGGAAAAGCACAAATTGGAAGTGTGAGGAGGGGATTAGGCAAAAGGGCGTGTGTTGGTAGGTGGCTGGAGGTGCCATCGAATGCTACCATCAACCCGGCCACTATAAATGTGGCCATTTGGTTGAGGTACCTGTCCCTGTCACAGATGGACAAAGGAAGGCTAATATCTCCTTTTGATGTTACTTTATAATTGCCAAGAAGGCCTTAGCTGGAGTGACCGGTGGGAAGAGATGTTTCTTTCAGCATCTTAGTGAACAAGACATCTTCAGCGTTGGCTACGTCTGCCAAGATCTTGGGCCATAGTCGCCCTACCAACAGGAACGCCATCAGAAGTGAGTCTGTGTGCTCTACCGGATCAAGTAGAGGGGCAAACAGCATGAATGTTGCTTGCTTGATGACGCTCCTTCGACCCTGTTGAAGAGCAAGGAGGGTGCATGGAAGTGCCAACTTGGAAGAAGTGGCTTACTGATGTCGGTTGGTGTTGATCCGAAGATTAACTCAACCTCTATGCTAATGGGTTTGGGTGACAAGAGGTGAGCGTCTTGGCGTAATGCGGACATTGTTACCAAGGGTTTCCAGGGTGACACCACCTGCTTGATTAGGCAAGGTGCTGACTTGTCTGGCTCCGGTCTTATGACGAAGACCGTGTTAACTCCTCGAAGTTACTGGAGATCCTTCTTATGATAACCTTTTGGGCCCTTCATGGGCTTCTTGCCCCCACCTTGGCCTCCATTTCGCCTGACGAGGTGAGGCAGGTCTTCATGTCAGACTTGGGACTTGATCTAGTCGTGCAGATCTTGGCATTCTTCAGTGGCGTGTCCCCTAGCCTTGTGGTACTAGCAATAGAGCCCAGAGTTAGCCTTCTCCTTTATGGATTTTTGGGGGCAGCAGGTCCTTGCTTGCAGACCAAACCCACACAAACACGTTAGCCTGGTTTGTGGACAGGGGAGTGTATTCTTCAGAGGTCTCCCACCTTTTGGTCGTGGAGGGTAGCCCTTCTCTTGTGGAAACGGCTACTTCCATGAATAGGCGTTAAAGCGGGTCTGCCTGGGGCCCTTCCATCCCTTTAGGGGGTACGTGGTACATCAAATCTTCAACACAGTTAATTAAGTTATTTAGGCTTAATTAATTACGTGAGAAAGCAACTTAGGTTAACTCGAATTGATGTCGTGAGTGTAGTATAGGATCAAGTTAACCTAACATTTTAGATTTAAAATTCTTTTTAACCGGTTAAGTTCAGGTCGTTCACTGGGAGGCATAATAATAAGCTTAATTCACCATTAATTCCTAAACATAAATTCCTAACTACTTAATCAATCAGATTATAATTAAAATACTTTAAGTACATGAATAATTGCACAAGAGATAGATCAAATTAGCACATACTATTATTCCAAATAAGAAGGAACACATTTACACATATGATTTAACATTAAAAACTAAGTAATGTGTTTATTACTTCAAATGTAGCTATTTACAAAAGACAAAGCTAAGAAATTGCTAAACAAATGAATACAATGCCTTTATTTCATCACTTAAAGCAATAAGAGAGAACAAGATATATCAATGAATTACAAATCAGATGTCTAAAATTAACAACAAATGTCTTAAAAAAATGAAGATTAGAAGTCTGATAGAAGGCACAGACGTCTGATTCTTCCTCTTTCTATTTCTTTCCTTTATTCTTTCTTCAGCCCTTTTCTTCTTCTTTGTTATTTCCTTTCTTCTCTGTCGTTGCTCTCTCTCTCATTCCTTCTCTTTTCCTTTACCCTGTCTCACTCTCTTTTTCTTCTCTCATTCTTCTCTTCTTCTTTTAATTCTCCTTAAGCATTTTTAGTCTCCTTTATCTTTTCCTTATCCTCCTCACTGTGTCTTATGTCCACACTTAGCCATTTTCACGCCAACACTTAACCCATTTAATCTTCAATTATAAAAATTAATTTTTAATGGGTGGCCCAAGCTTGTTCGAGGATACAGAACGCCCAATTGGGCGGAACCAAACCCTACTTAAGCTCGGGCCTAGTTCTTAATTGGTGGATTTGAGTCAATTCAAGTCCATGCATTGTCTCCGGCCTCCCAAGCCCACTCACCCACTCACGGGCCCAAGCTCACGCCCACAGGCACACGCACACACACACCAATGCGCAGGCACGTGCAACGCACGCACCCACACCCATGCTCAGTTTCTTTTCACTCCCTGCATTAACGACCAAAGAGTCGTACACAGTTTTTCGTATTATACAAGTGCGGCGCCTCACAGATTACCGATACGGGACTTTGTTTCCCAGCTCCAAGCCGAACTTCTGATGAAGATTCCGGTCGACTCCGTTGATGGTTTCGACCGAGCAAAGGCTCGATCAAAAGCCCTTGATCTGCTCTACATGATTGGAGCACCATTTGGTGTTCGGATCGTAATTAGTCCTTCGATTTGAAGGGCGAAGGTGAAGCTTCAGTACAGCCATCAATGGCTGCAAAGGAGACTCTTCAGGTCAGATCACCTTCAGACAAGTCTTAGACCTCCAGGTGAGGTTCGGATCACGTTCAATAGGTGATTCCGTAGCGAATTAATAGAGAAAGGGGCTCTGTAAGGCTTCTGGAAGAGGAGTAAGCCTCAGAGCTTCGTACTAATGCTCTGGAGCTCCAATTTGAGGACTGATTCGACCAATAGAGAAGTAACAACCTCCAGCAACTAATTGAACAACTTCTGAGGGTTGTTGCGATCAGTTCTGGGCTAATTTGGTTGTTGAAATCCACCATGAACACACTAAAAGCAGTATGGGTTCGAAAACAACCCATACTGGACAGAGACCTGATTTGGTTTAAAACCTCAATAAAACAACTTAAAATTGATTCTAACAACCTCAGAATCATCCTAACAACATATTCAACTCATCAAACCTCAATTTTAACCAAAAATTCTCTAAATCAGACCAGAGGTTGACTATAAAGCCCCAAAAGTTGACTTTTTGGCTTAACCAATCACTAACCTAATTGAAACTCTAGATCTGCTCTACGTCATCACAGAAATTTAGTCAGATCATTAAAACTAAGTTTTGAGCTAGAATTCTAGGGTTTCAAGTTCATCGCTTGAGATCCTAAAGGGTTTTGTTCGACAGAACAAGTCACAACTCTACTAAGCAAATAACCAATAGGAATGACATCACCATACTTCACTTATGCTTCTAGACCTCTTAGATTGAACTAAATCCTAATGAAGACGTCTCTCCAACTCTGTCGGAGTTCGAGAAGACAGAAGCCTAGGTCGAGCTCCAAGCACCAAAACATCAAATTGACGATAGATACATAATCCTTAGTCATAAGGAGTCATTCTGGAGCTCTGCACAGAGTTCTATGGGTTGAAGATCAATTTCGACTCACCGAGGCTTGCCAGAGCTCCAGTGAGTCCAATTTTGATACACAGTGATAAAAATCGCATCAAATTAGGTCATTACTGAACCATGGAGTCCCCTAGGGTCTAGACAGATCCTAAAAACTCCCCAATTCGCTCAAAGAATGATCAGAACATAGGATTCATCATGGAATTCAAAATTGAGCATTCTGAGTTTGACAGAACTCAGAATGCTTCCTCTCACTCAATTGAGTGAGAGAAAGTATTCTAAGGGGTGAGGCAATGCTAGTGGATTAATTAATTAAGTGAATTACTCATCTCTGAGCCGCCATTGACAGTGAGATCAGAAATGAGGGGAATTTGGGCATTTCTAGTAGGAGGCTCTATAGGAGCAATTAATGGAATTGCTAAGGTTCTTATGTGTTAGGAGGGTGATGTAGGACCTTAATTGAGTGTGAGACTAGCTCTGGACACTTCACCATAGCCAGTGAAGTGTCCAGGTGCGTGTGAAGTGGTTTAGGTGGTTAGATGGATAATTAGGGTAATTCGGGGGTCGGGAAGGGTCCTAAGGTGATGTACAGGTGTTGGGAGTCCCTATTGGAGGTGGAGAAGGCTCGGTGAACTCCGCCATAGACAGCGGAGGTCACCGGTGACAGTGAGTTAGTTTAGGTGGTATAGGTGATAATAGTGAGTGGAAGAAAGTGGAAATGGATAGTGGAGAGATAAGAAAAGTGAGACAATTCCTGGAAGTGCGAACGAATACCCAGCGATGCCGAACTTGGCCTCGCTGCAGTTGAGGGAGATGAAGCCAAGTATATTGAATTCTAGGCTAAACCTACTCCTATCTACTGCTAACTTACTCCTACAAGTTAGATCTACTTACCTAGACGAACGGAGGTGAGAAGCTTCGTCGAAGGCTCTTAACGGAGGATGAAATCAGAAGAAAGGGGATAGAGCTCCAACGAGAAGTTGAAGGCAGTGAGAAAGAGAAGATGATGCTCTAAGGCTCTGTCACAACCGTCCGGAGAGGAAGAGGAGGTGAGAGAGACGAGTCCCTTGCGTGGAGAAGCTCCGAAGGAAAGGTGAGAGATCGTCGAAGGTAGCGAAGGAATAGCCTATCGTTGACCACAGTTGAGGAAGAGGGAAAGGGGACTGACCCTTGAAATCGGAGGGGTCGAGGGGTATTTATAGGTTGCGGCGGCTGTGAAGGGGGTTGTATATGGACACTAGAAGGTCTAGGTTCAAGGTAACCACTGGCGTCTCCTTCGACGCCGGTGAAGTTATCGTCGAGCCCTAAATAGGATTTAGAGATCATCCAGACCGTGGGATGAAATGAAAAGGGTGAGCGCAAGCTCCAAGAGCTTGTCAAGGAAGGAATGATGCTAGATGTGAGGTGATCAGGTGGTGTCTTCACCGTCGCTTGTCAACCGTTGAATGTGAGTAAGAAGGGGAAGAAGAAACACTACGTTCACAAGGGCCTATTCACAAGAAAACTTAAGGACCTATGTGCATAAAAAGGACTCAAATGAATGAAACCTAAGGACTAAAATGTAAACTAAGGTTTTCAAGGCTTATTTTAATTTAATTCTTTTTCAACTTTTATTATATGATTATAAATTAGATAAATATTATACATACACCTTGAATTTACGTTTTTGACCTTTTTAGCTTGATTTATTTAATTGATTAAATTACATAAGTTATTTTATACTTAAGTATAAATTATACTTAAGTTAAATTAGATATTTAATTAGGTAACTAATTAATGATATTTCAAGTCCATTTATTAATTAAGTTATTAATAATATTAATTGGCTAATGATTTTGTATTTTTAACTTATTTTAAAGTCCTTTATTGATTTCTCTTATTCTATAATTAACCCTCATATATGCATATTCCTAACTAATTAACTAGGGAAACTAGTTAATTAGGAGCAATTAGAAGCCATGATGAGGCTCTCATCAGTACGCACGTGAACGTCTACAGTCGTTGGCCTCGTGACTTGGTGGACGATCTCAGGGATGGAACTTTTGCTGCTAATGGGTGAGGGTTGAGCGCTCGACTACTCCCCCGACTAGGGCAGGCGTGGAGCCTGTGGGGAGTTGGGGTGACTGAGCTTGCAGTTTAGCTTTTCAAGTTGTTCGCGAAGGAGAGCGTTTTCTCCCTCCACCGTGCGTCGCCACCTCAGCCGCCCGTCATTAGGGCTTGAGTTTCGGGGCTCCTTTGACTGAGCCTTGCCAAACTCCCGGATCTACTTGGTCTCGAGGAGTTGGTCGGCGAGAGACTAATGTTCCTCCTTCAAGGCCACCAACCTAACTTCGTATTCCCCTTCCCTCAATTGTATCTCAAGGAGGGAGTCTTGCTTAGGGGCCTCGAGCAGTCGGTCGGGTTGCACTGACTTCCCTTTATTGGGATCAGCGTACTAAGGGTGTCATTTGGACACAGGGACGTTGAACTTCGAATAGGCCTTCTCGGGGGGCCTGTGAGTGGAGCTACGAGTGGTTGGGGCTATCGCTAGGACTTTTGATCAGGGAGGTCGAGGTAGGGCGTTATGGAGGTATGGTCCTCCAATGTCTAGATGCATGGAAGAGCATGCCATTTTTGTCGACACTTCCCACAAACGATGCTATTTGATAAGCCCTGAGGGCAGCTGTCAGAGCCACCGATGGCCATTAAAGAATTTGTTATCACAGGAAATGTAACACGGTTGCAAACAATCAATCTCAAGCAATCCATCACAAAGGAAACAATGAGATTGGTTACCCAGTTCCACCGCACGGGGTGTACGTCTGGGGGGAGAGCAAGGCTCCTAAAAATCCACCATGAATGGTGATATTGCAATCTCTCAAAGTTCCTCTCTCTCTTGGATTACATTTCACGGACTGTCTGTCCCCTGTTTGCTTGAGGGCCTCTGATAACCTATTTATAACATGGAAAAAGTACTAGCCAAGTAAGATTTTTTTTCATGATCTCTGGTACATCTTTTGTCAAGCCGTTCGTCCATTGTCAAATTATGGGTAGCCATATCTGATAAGAACACCATCATAAGCCATAACCAGCTCAATTTAATCTAAAAAGGATGACAAATACTCCTACATATCCATCAAAAGGTCCTAAGGGTACAAAACCTTATTCTGAAAAGAAGAGAAGAATACAAGGTTATTTCTGCAAAATTAACAACATTTCACAAACACAGAATAACCATGGGGTATTTTAGGGGTTTATTAAAGGTCATATGGTCATTAATGTCTAATAAGTGGGTCTATGAAAAACGAAATAGATTTTCACACATTTCAAGAATTAATGGATATCTAAAATCCTAAAAATAGATCTGCTTAATTAACTGAGGTTCTGGTCAGAATAAAATTCACCTAAACCCTCTAAAATTTATAGAAAAATGTTTTATAGGGTTTGGTATCTTTAATTTGACCATCAAAACCTATTTTGGCCTGTAATAGAATCACAGACAGAAAGTTACCCTAATTTGGGCTTTTGCATAATTTACCCAATCAAACTTAGTCAAAACCTAAATCTGACTTCACCATTAGATTCATTGGATCCAAATTAGGTTTGTACCAGAATTTTGGCCCAATCTGAGATCATCTTGACCTAGTTTGCATTTTAATCCTGTTTTGACTCTTTTTCTTACAAAAGCCCCTCAACTTTTGAAATTCTTACAAAAAGCCCCCCAACTTCATCGTCTTCTTTGCAAATTGGTCCCTCCACCATTATCGCAGAGGAACTCCTACTCCGGTGAGCTTCAATCAGAGATTTCTCTCTAATTCCTTGGCAAATCTCTCCCAAAAGTGGAAGGACTCCTGACGAGATCCTCTTCCATCTGAGCTTGTTCACAACCTTCCAAACCCGTCCAAAAGCTCATGCAAATGCTTAGAAATCCCTAAACCTATACTGCAAAATAAGAGCTCTTCAAGCTTGTTTCCAAGCTTAAAGACTCATCCATATGCCCATAAAAGCTACCCAAGCCCTTCCTTACCTCCTTAGCAAACTTTTGGGCCAAAAATATCCTCTCTTCCCTACCTCCGGCCCACTCCACGTTCGTCTCCGGTGACCTTCATCCCCCAGCTTCTTCGTCGGCCGCCACATACCATAGGCGACCGGTTTCAACTCTCCTTTCCTTTTCGCACCTCGCAATACCAGCGAGGTGTCCCTTAACCCTCTGTCATCGCTGTTCTACCCCACCGAAACACCTACCTTCTTCGGCGTCTCCTCCACTCCTCTTCGTCCAATAGCTAGTTAAATTGACGCCCTAGCATCTACTCATCATCACCGTGCCATCAACAATCCGCTCCGACCTCCGACTCTCCTGCTCTGTCATCATCTTCCCCATTGTCGACATACCTCTGGCGTGGTCGCTACATCGTTACACTCCATCAAATCAACCGCCACCGCTCCCAAAAGCTCCACTACATCCACGTGAGCAAAACCCCTCAAGAAATTGAGGGGATTACTTGCCCTAGCCCTCTGTTGAACACCTCCACGAACTTCGGCCTTCTCTACCTTCGCCCCGCTCACATACGCACTCGCACCGCATGCCACTTCCACCATCACCTTCGCCAAGTCTAAGGGAAGCTCCTGAGCTTTCTAATTGGGGCGTAGCGCCCATATTTTTCTTTTCAGGTGCCTCACTGGACCTCCGCCGCCGCTGCGACTTCTCTAACAAAGCCTTCAGTCCTCCAAATCTCACCTCCAGGTGCTACGGCTCAGTCCCAGGTCCTTCGCCAAGCCTTCACTTTGCCACTGCAGACCCATCTTCGATCACAATTGGAGCTTTAGCCATCTGCTGCAGCTGCGTGAGGAAGATGTGGGACATTTAGTCCCACATCATAAAGGAAAGAAGCAAAGGAGTGATATAAGTTGTTTTTGTGTTTAGGACTTATCGCCTCGACACACTGGGGGTGAGGTCCCCGCTCACATGCCTCCTCATGCTCACTCACCCGCTACACCACGCAAGCAGGTCTAGTCCCTGGTCCGATCACCCGATTAGTTGGGTTTGAGAGAGAGAAGAAGAACAAAGAAAGAGAGAGATGGGGGGTTTTGCCTCTCTCTCTAACTCTCCAACACTTAGAAGATTTCAGAGAGGCCTTTGCCTCTATGCGTGACTTGAAGAGAAGAAGAGAAGCCTTTGCCTCTGCTAGCTAAGGCGTTGAGTGCTTATTCTAACATCTGATATTCTAAGGAATTGATACTGTGGTTGACATTAAGTGCTTGTAAAACTTAAAGAGTAATTCGGTGATTCAAATCACCATTTTACTCTAATCCTTTTACACTTTCAGACTTGAATCTTCTAATATATCATTATTCCTCTTGTTATAATTGCTTATATTTGTGATTCTATTGTGATCTCTTAGGTTAATTGCTATAATTTCTCCCTGTGTTCGACCTCGGATACTCTTTTGAATTCAAGCTATAAATTGTATTTGTTCATGCACTATTTTGGCTATATTGCAACGAAATGATTTTAAAAATATCTCTATTGTTGTCGTACTGACCTTGGATTCACCGATTCTTTTAGTGGGTTGGGGGATCCAGGTCCGCCCGAACGTAACCGGATCTGGGTTCAATTGGTCATAGGTGGGTCAGGTAAGACTGGGTCCTCCTGCTTACCCTCTAATCTGGGTAGCTGGATCCTCTACTGGGTTATGTGCAGAGTTTTGGACCTTAGGGCTCTTTCTGCCCCTCATTAGTTCCCTACTACATTGGCTCAAGAGGTTGAGGATAAGGACTATTGATGGGCTATCGAGGGGTTTTAAGGAGTAATCGTCGTAGCAAAGCCTCAATCGCTCGAAAATAATTAAATTTATAACTTAGAATCACAAAAGAGTCCAAGGTCGATCATAGGAAACAACTAATGGCAATTCAATCTCACTAATCACAATTTAATCAGAAATATAAGTAATCATGACCAAAGCTTTATTTAGAACAACTCAAAATGATATATATATGAAATCAAGTAACAAAGTGCAAAATGATTGGGTTAAAATGGTGATTTGAATCACAAAATTAACCCCTGAAATTAAGCTCACAAGTATCTCAAATAATTGAACAGTAAATCTTAACCAAATATGCCATGTCAACTAAGTTAAATAGTCCAACAGTAGCTTTAGAACTAAGGTGCCAACAGAGATCAGACGAAGGCACAAGGCATCAGATGCCTTAAGTTTCTCAAGGCATAGCTCCAACAGAAGAGGCAAAAGCCTCCTTCTCTTTCCTTTGTACCTCAAGGGAGAGGCAAGCACAGCACCACAGAGGCGAAGTCCTCAGATTCGGCTAAGTGTAGAGAGTAGAGGCATGAAGGGCAAAAACCCTCCCTCTCTCTTCTCATTCTCTCAGAGACCTAGGCTTAATCGGGTAATCGGGTGTGAACAGGGACCAGGCCTGCAGGCGTGTATTGTAGGCGAGGAGTGCACAGAGGGGGGTAAGCGAATGAGTGGTGGTATGGGGACTCGACCCCCATGTCTTGGGCAAGGGGTCGGAGGCACAAATTCCTCTTATCTCACTCAAACGACTTTTAATTCCACGATGTGGGACTATATGTCCCACAGACCTCCTCGCGCGACAGCAGCTGACAACGTCTCTGATTGAGGTCGAGGGAAGCACCTACTACTTCAATTGGAAGCCTGGAGCGCTTCCTGGGAATCAGCCGCAATACCTGGAGGTGGATTCTGGAGGGATTGGGGTCGGAGGACTGTAGCTGACGTCGAAGAAGTCGAGGGCGGCGACGGAGGTCCAGCGTGTACCTGAAAAGGAGAAAACGACCCCTCGACCACGTTAGAGATGCTCAGGAGGATCGCCGGATGTCAACGAGTGTAACGGTGGTGGTGGCGTCGCGTGTGAGTGTGTGTGTAGGCCTGACGACCTCGAAAAGTTGGCACGGAGGCGTGTGTGTCAGGAGGAGCATGTGAGAGGCCAATCCCCTCAATTACTTGAGGGTTTCTGTCATGAGGACACGGCGGAACTTTTGAGACCGATGGGGAGCAGTTTGGTGCAATGTGGCGGATTCGCGAGGTTGCCGGAGGTATGCCAGAGACGAGGGAGACGATGGGGGCATGGGTGTGAGGGCACGCTGAAGTAGATGTTGGATGTGTGAATTTGGTCAGGGGGAGATGCGGAGTCGAATGAAGGAGTTGCAGATGAAGGGGATGCGGGACAATGGTGGCTTCAGGAGGGAGGACGGCGATGCCTGAAGGTAGAGGAAGCCCCTCGCAGGTATGGTGAGGTGCAGATGAAGCTGGGGAAGGCGGACCTGTTTCCTCTAGTATGTGGCAGCAGGTGAGGAGACCAGAGGGAGGAGGTCGCCTATGTGGCAGCAGGTGAGGAGACCAGAGGGAGGAGGTCGCCAGAGCAGTCCTTGGAGTAGGCCAGAGGTAGAGGAGATGAGGGATTTTTGGGCCTAGAACTCACTAAGGAGTTCGGCTATGCAATGGGAATGCTTTTATAGGGCTTCCAATAAGCTTCTAAGCTTGGAGACAAGCTTAAGTTTGAATTTTCAGGGAAAAAGATCCCTGAAATCCATGGAGTCGCACAAGCTTTATGAAGAGATTTGGAGTCCAACACTAGGTTTAGGCGATTGAGGATTTCCTCAGGATCATCCCTTCCAATTTTGGAAGGGATTGGTCGAGCAATCAGGGAGGAATCATTGATTGAAGGTCGGAGTTGATGGGTTCACACTGTCAATGGCAGTAGGGACCTTTTTTTAGAAAATGATAAGAAGTTAGGGGGTTAAATGCAAATATTTCGAAAGCTAGGGTCTTAAGTGTGAAAATTAGAGTTTAAATGGACTAAAATGCAAACTAGATTAAGATGAACTCTGATTAGACCCAAACTTTGATACAAACCTAATTTGGACCCAAGGAATCTGATGGTAAAGTTAGATTTCAGTTTTAACCAAACTTGACTAAGCAATTTAAGTAAAAACCCAAATTACAGCAGAATTATATTTGTGACTCTGTTTAAGGTCAAAATATGTTCAAGGGTCAAATCAAGGGTACCAAACCTCATGAAATATTTTTATAGAATTTTTAGAAGGTTTAGATGAAGTTTATTCTAACCAGAACCTCTATTATTTAAGCGGATCTAAAATTAGGATTTTGGGTTACTATTAATTCTCGAAATGTGTGAAAACATGTTTCTGTCTGTATGGACCCACTTATTAGACTTTAATGCTTATTTGACCTTTAATTCACCCCTAGCAAACCCCTTGGTTATTCTGTGTTCATGATATGCTATTAAAATTACAAAATTAACCATAATTTCTTGCTATCTTCTCAAAACAGCCTGAAGTGGAGTTATGACCCTCAAATGGTTATGTAGGAGCATTTATCTTTTAAACCTAACTAAAAGTGACTAGTTAGGGACTATGATGGTGTTCCCATCAAGGATTTAGGTGAGGTTTTACTTAGGAGGTTATCAAGATTAAGGATGAAATATGTGGCAACTCTAGTCCCATCTTAGGAAGATACTTAAGATGAACCCCCTTCGATTGAAACAATGCCAGAACCCTTTCAAGAACCTATAGATGGGGACATGTTTTGTGAGACCTTCGATGACAAGGTTGATTTTGTGGATATAGAGTACCCAATCACCATTAAAAAGTATCCAATTCCTTCACCTGAAACCTCAGAACCGGAGAATGATGTCTCCACAAACTTTAGTATTGTACATGATCGTGAGATATATATTTACGAGGATCAACAATTCTTTGATGCGGAGGATGAAGGATCTGTAAGTAAAGAATTTACACTAAAAATAGTCGACTTTGAGGAAAATTCTAGTGAGACGAACGGGCCCAAGGAACTTGATAAGTTAGTAGACGACCCTCTAACTAAGGATTGTGATTCAATTGGGGCTAAAATGAAGGACCCAATTCTATAAATTATGGATAATTAATCAGTAGCCCCACTCTTCAAACACACCCCAAAGAGTATATTGAAGATTATGTTTTTAAAATCATTGAATCTAGGCTAATTTTGATTCAACCATAATTTTTGGACTTAGACATTTTAGATGGGGCCATTAACACTCTGGAGGTCCGGGAAACTGGAACATTAATTTTTGGAGGATAGGAGCTTGGAAATAAAAATTTGGGAAGATGATTGCAGGGAAGATAGAAGTTTGGATCTTAGCGTTCCTATATGCCTTAAACCACCAACTTTTTACCAGGACCCTTATGATACTTGTGATTCTATGGACATGAAACCCAATTGTAGAATAATGGATTAGCATGTTGAGTTGAATATGAAGTGGAAAAATACAGCTATTGGATTAGATCTATCTTGTGTCCGAAATTCTATATTTGGGTCCAATGTCCCCAAGCTTAAGACCAAATCCCATGCCCACATGTTGAAAGAAGAGAGGATGTGGCTAATCTTGGTTAAAACCCTTACCAACATTAGACCTTGGGACATAAGATTACATCATAACTTGGTCCACAATTGTGGACATCTTCTGGCAAGGTGGAAAGTAAAGTTTCTTCTCCTTATTTTGAATCGCCAATCTAAGTCACTAATTTCTTCTCTTTATTTGTAGACATTGCCCAGCTGATGGCACTAAACTCAACACTTACTAGAAGGCAACCCAGTGTCTGTGTAGATTGTACATACTCTCCTTCTTGGCCTGGTGAGTTGATCAGATTCAATGTGATATTCAGGTGTTATTCTCGCACTCTACTCTCTCAAGTGTATGTAATACAATGAGAACACTGCATTAGATAGGCATGAGGGGGTGGATGCATTTATTTCTGAATTATTTCTGTTAGCTCCTTACGATCTGTGCATGTATTTTCTATTTATTTAAAAAAATTAAAACAAAAAGACAAAAAAATAGAGTTAAGAAACGAAAACTTAGGCATTAGAAATTTTCAACTTTAGGAAATAATACAGTAACATCTGAACACTTAGACTCTTTAGGACCTCGGTGTCCACTAAAATGTGGACCTTTTTCTCAGGACCTGTTTCTCAAGTCCTTACCAGTTTAGAATATACTCTAAGTAGATAAGTAAGTTGGGGTGATAAGTATGCAACTTATCAACCCATCTTGTGATTTAAGAGGTCCTAAAAGTATAAGCATCAACACAGTGTAAGCACTGACTCATTTTATGGGCGACCTTAGCAGAAGTTAGCTAACTAATAAATAGACTAGGGTGGTATGGTTGGCACGTTGCTGTGGGTAACCCCTTATAATTGGGTGTCCAGAGACCAACCACTTGACCAAATCTTCTTAGCTACTACCTTTAGGTACATCTTAGAGTAGGGAAGCCACTTACTTAGAGCAAGAAGAAAAAAAATAGAAAATACCAAAAACGCAATATAGAAAAAGTAGAAAAAAATAAGTCATACTTTACCGCATGGGTATGGTTGGCAAGTTACCATGGGTAAACCCTCATTACTAGTTGTCTAGAGCCCAGCCCACAAAAATGCACGAATAAAACCTTAAAATAAGAAGCAGGCAAGTAGAAATAAACTCAGAGAGATATACACTGGATTCGCCCTTGTGTTAATCCCACAAAATATAAAAGTAGGGAGAAAGCTACCGATCGAAGAAATAGACCTTTAGGCATAAATATTTTTCAGTAAGGTCACCTAGGGCTTATAGATACCTAAGGTTCATCTTGGTTGCTCGTTTAACGAGTCAACCATACGCACAATAAGATGATTAGCACTTGTAGGGCTTCTCGAGTCTTGGGTGGGTTGGGTAACCGTAGAAAGCTACTCTGAAACCTTAAACAAAAAGTTCAAAAAAAAATTAGAAAAGGAAAAGAAAATTTTTTTTATATGTAGGTAATGAAAAGGCAAGGAGTTAGGCAGTCTACATTTTGACAGACACCTAGGGTATTGTTGAGTCTTTGTAGTTTAGATCCTAGATACGAATTTTCTTTGGCTGGTGAATAACTAATGTCTTGGTAATCAGACCCTAACTCTATTTTGCAGATAGCATTTCATTTGTTTTGACTAGTAAAAAATCGGCATGGGGGTGTGATAGATATACATCAATTTAAGAGAAGATGCCTACTTATGCATGGTCCTAAGCTAATTAGATGCATCCAACATTGTAAATAATGCATAGCAGCACGTTCATGCATTTAGAATAATTTTAGGAAGTTTATTAATTTAGTTCTTTTTAATGGCCAGGATAGGGGGACACTCAAATGGGCCTCACATGAAGAATCCAACCATACGGATGAAATCAAAGTCCAACACCTCCAAAATCGCCTCGATCGGATCTCTGTAGCATCCTATAAGATCCAAAGAAGATGGACGACCTAGGTGACACCACCAAAGGCCATTACAGTGCCCACAACCCCTCTTCTCGCCCATGTCCTCAGATATCAATTTTTGGATCCCCTTACAATAGCTATGCATGCACCACGTCACCCCCTCAACAGCACCTTCACATTTCTAAAAGAGCCCCCTTGTGTGCATCATCAGCCATTGGATCTTTATCCAACAATCAGGAACACACCATGTCGCCTCCTCGTCGCCTTCACATTTTCCTCCTGCGATCAAAGCTATCCAAGTCTAGTAGTGGCTAACCAACAAAAGTAATGGTTAAGTCTCAAATGAACGTAAGGGAGAGCGAGGGTGCAAGACCCACCCCTAGCAAGTCCCACCCTATATAAGGGAGAGAGGAAGGCGAACAAACGCATCCTTGCTACCCACCGTAGGCCATCCTGTCAAAGCTTAAATGTGAGTCGACGTGCACAAAATCATTAGCCTATGAGGATGTGGTGCAAGCAATACTTCAAGCCTTAGGCCAACCAACCAACATTGTCCCATCATCGGCCCAACCACCGATGGTGGAAGGCGTGAGGTGATGATTGGACACCACCCCCCCTAAACCCCAAGTGAATAAACTGTATAATGCAGGCACCACTCTACAAGAGAGTGCGAAGACTCAACGGTGTGAGAAGCGGTGAAAGGCCCCGCAAGACCGCTCCAAACAATTTTCCCTAACAGAGAGAAAGTGAAATGTCTAGCCACCCGAATACGGAGGCGACAGGTCCACTTTAAACAATCCTCCCCAAAGAGAGAGGGAAAGCAATAGGTCCAATTGCTTGAATAAGGAAGTGACAAGATGGCTTCAAACAATTATCCCCCAAGAGAAAGAGAAAGCGAAAGGTCCAGCCGCCCAAATAATGAGGTAGCAAGACCTCTTCAACAATCCTCCTGTAAGAGAGAAAAAAAGAACAAAAGGTCCAACTGCTAGAATAAGGAGGCAATAGAACCACCTCAAGCAATTCTTCCCCAAGGGAGAGAGAAAGTTAAAGGTCCAACTACCCAAATGAGGAGGTGATAGGACTGCATCAAACAATCCTCCCCTTAAAGAGAGAGAGTGTGTGAAAGATCCAACCGCCCGAATGAGGAGGCGATAGGAATGCTTCAAACAATCCTCCCCCAAGAGAGAGAGAGAGGTCCACTGCTCAAATAAGGAGGTAGTAGGACCACTCCAAACAATCCTCCCCCAAGAGAGAGAGAGAGGTCCACTGCTCAAATAAGGAGGTAGTAGGTCCACTCCTAACAGTGGCCGGGCCCCCCCCGTGCCCCAAGAGAGACAGAGGGAAAGGTCTAATTGCCCAAAACAGGAGGCAGTAGGACCCCACCAACAACTCTCTCCCCAAGGGAGGGAAAAGGCAAAGGCAAAGGCAAAGCCACTCGAGTAAGGAGACGATAGGACCATTACTAGAAAATCCTCCCCCCAAGGAAAGGGGCCAAAGTTTAGCTTCCCAAATAAGGAGGCATCCAAACCGCAACAAATAACCCTCCCCTCAAAAGAGAGGGGAGGCAAGGCGACCAAATGCCTGAAGAAGGAAGGTGGCAGGACCATTGGAACTAACCCTCCTTCCCCCAGAGTGAAAGGAGGCAACAAGCCCAATCATCCCAGGGCAACTCGAACAAACCCTTTCCAAAAAAAGGAGAAGGCTAAGGCCCAAGCAACTCCACAGAAGAGGTGGAAAGCTGAACAAAGCATTATGGTGGAGAGGGAGGCAAGAAAGAACCATCCACCTCAATAAACAACTAAAGCAAATGATAATGAACTCAGCCCAAGGAGAAACAAAGCCTGAAAGGCTACTCGACACCTGCCCCCCTTTGCATGCTTGAGCGAATGAGAGGCCACCGAAGCCATAAATTTGTTACAGTAGCAAGCATGCGAAGGCTTCACAAAGCTCCATGTTCCTTGGAGCAGTAGACTGGAGCCTGCCTCACTAATAAATGCAGAAGCTACCCATAAAAGTCAAGTCACCAAACTCAACTGGGGGCAATGAAAGCACCTCCCCCCATTGCATCCATGCCATAATTGTTGAAAGCCTCAAAAAGAAGCCAAGTGCTTCAGGGTCACCAGCATGGCACATGAACCAAGATCAAATAAATAGAGATGCAAGGACACCTGAACAAAACCCCAAAAGCACCATATGAAGTGCCCCCATCCCCATCCCCAAAGGAAAGAGAGAAAAGGAGGGGGTAAGAGAGCACCTACTGATGAGAACCTCATCATGAGCCATAACTAGCTCATTTTGACCTAATACAAAGGATAAAAGCTCCTACATAACTCAAGGAAAGGCTTAACTCAGAGAATTCTGAGTTTAAGGAGAAAACAAGTCATAAGGGGTAAAAATGCAATTTTACCAGTATAATCTGCATACAGGGTAATTCAGGGTCCAAACATAGGTCAAAGCAACTTAATAAGAATAAAAGTGGGATGAGATGATCTAGCAAGGCTACAGCAATTCCAAGGAACTAAATGATAATCTGTAACCCTAAAACAACCCACTTCAATTCACGAGGTTCGAGGCAAAGTAAAAATAGAATAAACCCTCTAAAATTCATAGAAAAATAATCTATAGGGTTTAGAACCTTCAATTTGGCCTTCAGAACCCATTTTTGACCTACATTGAGAACCATGCCCAATTAATAACTTAATTTGGGTTTTCGTATAAATTGACCGGTCAAACAAGGTTTAATATAAAAATGAAATTCACCATCATATTCCTTAGGTCCTAATTAATCATGTATAAAAACTTGAGCCTAAGAAGAAACCTCCTTGACCAACTTTACACTTTGGTCCTCATATATTTACTTTTTGGCCCTCAACTTTTGAACCCTCGCATTTTGGCCCCTAACTCTCCTTCGTTCTTTGCGTTCAGGTCCCCCCTGCAAAACCTGCCAGCACCATGCTCCGGCGACCTTGCGCGGAGCATGGCGCCGCGCAGGGTGAGGGGGAGAGCCTGGCAAGTAAACCGGGGGTGCCCTGCGTCGTCAGCCGTCGCAGGGACACCCCCCTGGTCGCTGTAACCCGCCATACCGGCCGTGCGAACGCACGGACGGTATGGGTTTCCATCTCCGGCGTCCTCCGGCGAGGGAGACACGTCGTCTCCCTCCGCCTTCCTCCCTGATTCGGTCCCTATAAATACCCCCGTCGCTCCACCGTTCTTCCCAGCTCGGATCTAACGGAGAAAACCCCCAACTTTCCTCTCCTCTCACTCCGACAGACGCCCACCAGCTCCGGCGGTTCTTCCTCCTCCTCCTCTTCGCTCTGCCGCAATACCAGCAGCAGAGACTTCCTCCCCTGCTCTTCCCGCGCCACGCCGTACCCAGTTAGCGCATCTCCGGCTCTCTGCTCGCCGCCGCCCCTTCCCTGGGCATCTTCTTCTCCGGCGACAATCGATACGACTGTCGCCCTGCCCCGGCCCCTTTCGTCTCCATAGCTAGGTCAGAACTCCCCCCATCTCCCCCTCTTTCTTTTCCTCACTGTCTTTTATTTGATTAAACCCTCGACCGCTCCTGTCCACCGTCACCCCCTTCGTCTCCGGCCATCCTCCGGCGAGCCGCTCCCATCACCCCAGCATCCCACACGACTCGCCGACCACCGCAGAACTTCCGCCTCCTCACCCTGATCAACCCCCGCCCTTCCACTTCCCCCACATCACCCTCTGCAACCCCACCGAACAAACCCATCCTCCGACCCACAGTCCGACCTAGGGCAGCCCTTGCACGCCGCCCCACGCCTCGCCACCACCCACACGAGCTTCGCCGCACTCTGGCGAAGCTCCCGGCACCTTCTGATTAGGCCGAGAGGCCGTTTTGCTGTGAACAGGCCACCCGACCTCCGCCGCCATTGCCCTGCAGAAGGAGCTGCTTCCGCCTGCAGCTGCAGGCGCGCCACGCCCAGATTCGACTCCCAAGCCTTGCGAGGCATTTCGACAAAACATCAGGCTCGCAGCTGGGGCGAAGGCTTCGCGTGAAGCCGCAATCGCCCGCTGCTTTCTCCGCTGCGGGCGCTCAATTGAGGCGGGACATTTAGTCCCACCTCGGAAAAGTCTGAAGAGGCGCAGCGGTTTAAAGCGAAAAAGTGTTGGAGGCTTACTGCCTCAGCACACGGGGTGAGGTCCCCTTCACCCGCCCGGTTACCCGGTCTCGTCCGCGCTCACGCCCCGCGGATCTGACCCGACCCGACTTAGACTGACCTGCACTCCTCGCCCACCACGCATGCCGGTGGGCCTGGACCCGGGCGCGACCCGTACCCGACTACCCGGCAGCTCTGGGAGAGCTTTCCCAAGAGTGGTTTCAGAGAGAGAGAGACGCGGGGGGGGAGAGGGTAGAGTAGGTTTTTTCCTCTGATGTAAACTCTGAAGTGTGCAGGCACAGGTGAAGAAGAAGGACCGCGGAAGAAGAAGGAAGCTGAGGGAGACACTGTAGCAACAAGCAGTTTAAGTCATCTGATTGGAAAATCAGACGACGTCCTGAAGGGAAAAGAAGAAAGGAGGGACGACGTCCAGACTGGAAAAAGAAAAGAAGAAAGAAGGAGATCTGAAGAACAACAGAAGAAGGCGAGGCAGAGGAGAACACAAAAGAACAAGGGAAGAACTGAAAGAAGAAGAAAAAAAAAAAGAGAAGAAGATCTGAAGAAAGGAAAAGAAAAAGAGCAGGACCGCTCTGCAGAAGAAAAAGGAAGAGCAGGAACAGCTGAAAGAAGAAGAACATCACCACTGCAGAAGAAGAACATCACCACTGCAGATAAAGAAGAAGAAGATAACAGAAGATCTGAGACGAGGAGAAGCAAAGAGAAAAGAAGAAAAGACAACAAATTCTTTCTCTCTCTTTCTTTATTTTTGTAAAAGAAACATGTATATCTCTAGAATACAACTTGCTCCATGAGTTCGACCTCGGGAACTCTTTTATTTTCCGAGTAAAAAAATTTATATATTTGAAATGATGGCAATAACTGGCTATACTACAACGCTATAACAATAAAACCCGGTTGTCACGACATCACATCATTTTGGCGCCGTTGCCGGGGAGCAACGGCTATTCTAGAGGTAAACATTCCTGTTTCTTTTTAATTTCTGATAATCTCCTCTCTTTTGTGCAGAAAACTACAGGAAATCAAGAAGACAAGCAACCGCGCGACAACCACTCCGAGGACAGGTAAATTTTTCCTCTCGCTATTAACCCCTAAAACTCTAAAGAGGAAGAAAAGAAAAGAACAAGCAATATAGGGCTAACCTGTCTTCCATACTTAGTAACCATAAAAGTTGCATGTTTTCAACTCATTAGTCCTGCACACTATTAAGGGTATTTAAGGGCTAACACATTCTTGCTTGAGCCCTAATTACCCAACAAAGAACTAACTGGACCAAGTAGAGCCAACATAAGATTCAACATTAGGGTTTTAGAGACACACTACTTAAATCAAGAATGGAGAAAATCCAAAAGAAGTGTGCCTAAACCATTGATTGAAAATACCTATTCAAAAGAAAACCTAAAACAATTGGCTCTCTAAACACTTGAACCCTAAAAGACAAGACCTAAAAGTTCTCAAAGAAAACAAGAGGTAAAGTTGACCCCTTGGGTCAACCAACCTTAAATTAGGTCACTCTTTACACTTAAAAGACTAAAGTTCAAGTGAAACCTTAAGCACCCTGATCTTAAAATTGGTAGACTTAAGAGGTCAAGATCCCCATTCTGGTCTACCTGGAACCGCAGTGACAAGAGAGGTCGGGTGGGGGAAACCCTGTAACCCGTGGGGACGCTCTACCGTGTAGGGGTCTTCGCGGGACTCTCCCTCTCTGGCTGCCCAGGTAATTCTCAGGTGGACGATCTTTCTGATCAAGGGGTCCATCTGCCCCGCACCTCTATAGTCACCCAACACATTTTTAGGTGTCTTGATTGGGTCCAGCACCTTCTAAACTTACCTCTTCCAACAGTACATGTACGGAAGGAGGTCCCTAAGACCACCCTTAAGACCTCCTTTAGAAATTCGCTCTCGTCAAGGCCAAGCCTCGACGCCCGTATTTGTGCAGCAACACCCTCACATTATTCTCTCTTCTGATTCAGAACCAAGTTCTTCTTCTTTCCCCATCATGGCTCAGCCAGTTGAGGAAGAAAATAATCTGGAACACCAGCTCCAGCGACTCAATGACCTCTTCCAAAACTTCGTGCACCCACCACAGCGTCCTATGATGTGGGACCACTACAATCCTGCTGCGGTGGCCATTGAGCCTCGAGTCAGAATCCCGACTGGAGGACCTGATTCCGAATTAAAGCCCAACATGATTCATGCTATACCTAAATTCCATGGGCTTAATTCTGAAGATCCCTTCCAGCACATCAAACAGCTAAAGCATCTGGCCCACACTTTTGGATCAGATGTGCAAAATCAGGATATTCTTCTCATGAAGATGTTCTCCTTTTCTCTTATGGACAAGGCCGCCCATTGGTATCAAACTCAGACCCGGCCGATCAACACTTGGGAAGAACTTCAATCCGAGTTTTTGAAAAAGTTTTTTCCCGTTGGTCGGACCAACGCCTTGCGCCATCAGATTACACACTTCACTCAACAATCAGGAGAACCTCTCCATGAGGCATGGGATCGTTTTCAGGATCTCATGAGAAAGTGCCCCCATCACGGAGTTCCTAAATGGGAACAAGTCCAATCTTTTTACCAGGGACTCCGTGAGGACATCCGCCTTTTCGTCAATGCAACTTGCGGAGGAAACATCATGGGTCAACATGAAGACACCGTATGGGAGATTCTCGAAAACATGTGCGAGAACTCCATCAATAATGACTCCATGGGATTATTCGACAGGACGAATACCCACGCAGCGACGAATCTTAAGGGAGCACATGAGACGCAGGGCCTGTCCGCATCAGTCGACCTGGAATTAATGGCCAGTCGATTGGACAAGGTCTCAATCATTGAAAAGAAGGTGGATGAGCTGACTCAGCACTTGCAGCGAGCCACCTCCGCGCGTAACTCCTTTGCACAACCTCCTTCCACACAGGAGACTATGCAAAACATCCTCCACTGATCTTCCCCTGGGATGGAGCCATATCCATCCCCATCTGATTCTTGGATCGGAGGATTATCCGATCCTTTCTACACCAGCCGGGGGAACTCCATTCCCCCTTTCCCTGATTCTCAGGAGGTTCCTCAGACCTGCGAGGACCTCAACGCCATCCAGAACGACCCATTCTCCAACACTTACAACCCTGGATGGCGAAACCATCCCAATTTTCAGTGGGCGGGAAATTCCCAAACCCAAAGACCACCTTTTCAGTCCCGCCCACAGCCCTCTCGTCACTACCAGCCGCCTCAGCCTCGGCCCAACCCTACTTTTCCATCAGGGCCAAATCAGGATCAAATGTCCTTAATCCTTCAGACTCTGGCTGACATTCAAAAAACGAATGCGGCTATTCAAAAACAGCACAAGGACGAACTTACAGAAGTTAAAACTCAACTGGCCCAGTTGGCGTATTCTCGCCAGCCAGGCACACTCCCTTCCCAACCCCTTCCTAACCCAAATAACGTGCCAACCCAGAAGCACGTTATGAATCCAAATTTAGGCCACGCACAATGGATTTATCAGGCCCCTACTGCTCCATCTCCAGACGAGATGGAGGCTTCAACTTCTTATGCGGGATTTCAGCAGCAGCCACCCCTCTTACAAAACCCAAACCAAAATCAGGCCAGATTAAATTCTGTAACAACACGTAGTGGTAAAACAACTCAAGACCCGCATTATCCAAACCACTCCAAGCCTGATAACCATGACCCTAGAATAGTTATCCAAGATACCGCTGTTCCGGATCCACAACCCGGACCTATCCTAGAAGAACCAACCAAGATCCCGTTTCCCGAGGCCCTGACCAAGGGAAAGAAGACCACCAAACCCGTGGCCCCTGAGGAGGACCTGGTCAAGCTCTTTGAGCAGGTCCACATAAACATCCCCTTGATGGATGCAATCCGCCACGTACCAGCTTACGCACGATTTCTAAAGAATATATGTACACCCCAGCGTAAGCCGCGAACCAAGGGAGGGAGCCCAATTGTTCTGTCAGAGCAAGCCAGCTCTGTAATCCTTAGTAGACTCCCGCCCAAGGCAAAAGATCCTGGGACTCCCCTGATTTCCTGTAAGATAGGTGGTACCCAATTTGATAGAGCATTGTTAGACTTGGGTGCATCCATAAACCTGATACCCACATCCTTACTTGACCATCTAGAAGAATCTGAGCTAAAACCAACTGAGGTGACATTACAATTAGCAGATCGATATATAAAGTCACCAAAAGGGATTCTCGAGGATGTTATCGTAAGAGTGCGGGATTTCTATTTTCCAGTGGACTTTATAGTCTTAGATATGGATGCACCTGAGAACCCTAGGGATACACCAATCATTCTAGGGAGACCTTTCTTGGCTACTGCTAGAGCCAACATCAGCTGTGAGGAGGGCCAAATAGAGCTTAAGTTTGGAGATCAAACACTGAAAATTGATATATTTAAGGCCCAACAAGGAATTAATTGCGGCGTCATCGAACAAATTTGTGACATCAAGACTTTGGTTGATGAATCACACCTCCAGAATGACTCGATTATGCCTCATCAACCACAGAAGGATCTTGACCCGCAAACGGAGGAGTCGAATCCAGATATGAACAACCCAGTAACTCCCACCCTTGAACCTCGCATCTATACAGAACCACCCGCTGCTGCTGAAAACCCCATCCTCGAACTAAAACCCCTTCCTGCTCACTTGAAATACGTCTTTTTGGGTTCTAATCAGACCCTTCCTGTGATTATCAATTCCAACCTCAGTCCTGAACAGGAATCCCGTCTGATTGTTGTCCTCCAGCAACATCGCAGAACCATCGGATGGACTCTCGATGATTTGACTGGAATAGGTCCCTCTTATTGTACTCATCATATCTATTCAGAAGAGGGCACACGACCTTCTCGTGAAATGCAGGGACGCTTAAACCCCAATCTGCAGGAGGTCGTGAAAAAGGAGATCATCAAGTGGTTAGATGCCGGGATCATCTACCCGATCTCCGATAGTCGTTGGGTGAGCCCAATTCAGGTCGTGCCCAAGAAGGCAGGACTCACCACTATAACGACTGAGACCGGAGAAATCATTCCTACCCGATTAGCCAACTCGTGGAGAGTCTGTATAGATTACCGCCGACTAAATTCCTCCACAAAGAAGGATCATTTCCCACTACCCTTCATTGATCAAATTCTCGAAAAACTTGCGGGAAATAGGTTCTTCTGCTTTCTTGACGGGTACTCCGGTTATAACCAGGTGGCAATCCATCCTGAGGACCAAGAAAAGACCACGTTCACCTGCCCCTTCGGAACATACGCTTTCCGAAGGATGCCTTTCGGTCTTTGCAATGCACCCGCTACTTTTCAGCGATGCATGCTTGCCATATTCTCAGATATGGTAGGTGATTATCTGGAAGTCTTCATGGATGACTTTTCAGTTTTCGGAGCATCATTCGACGATTGCCTCCAACACTTGGTCCAGATACTCAGGCGGTGCATCGATGTGAATTTGGTTCTTTCCTGGGAAAAGAGCCATTTCATGGTGCCTGAGGGAATTGTCCTGGGACACTCAATTTCGGAGAAAGGTATCCAAGTGGATCGAGCTAAGGTTAATCTGATTTCTCACCTTCCTATGCCTAGCTCGATCAGGGACATCCGTTCCTTTTTAGGGCATGTCGGTTTTTATCGACGATTTATCCCTGATTTTTCAAAAATCGCGCGCCCCCTGACCACTCTTCTCTCCAAGGATGTTCCTTTCGAAATTTCCAAGGAATGCACTCAAGCATTTGAAATCCTGCGTGACCGAGTCACCCAAGCCCCGATCCTACAGTCCCCTGATTGGTCTCAACCCTTTGAGATCATGTGCGATGCATCCGACTTCGCTGTAGGAGCGGTTTTGGGGCAGAAAATTGACAGGAAACCTGTGGTCATTTACTACGCCAGCAAAACACTCGATGAGGCTCAGCGTAACTATACGGTTACTGAGAAAGAGCTGCTAGCTGTAGTATTTGCACTAGAAAAGTTCAGATCGTACCTTCTGGGTTCCCGTGTCATCATATACTCGGATCACACAGCTGTGAGGCATCTCCTTGCAAAGAAGGACGCGAAACCTCGATTAATCCGATGGATCTTGCTGTTGCAAGAATTTGACCTTGAGATTCGCGACAAAGCGGGAAAGCAAAATGTGGTAGCTGATCACTTGTCCCGTCTTCCTTCTCAAATAATTGACCCTTCCGGACCCATCACTGAGCATTTTCCCGATGAGCACCTGCTGACTATTGGTACTAGCCTTCCATGGTTTGCTAATGTAGTAAATTACTTGGCATCTCATCAGATCCCGTCCGATTGGCCGAAGGCCAAGAAAGACAAATTACGCTCCGATGCCAAGTATTACATTTGGGAAGACCCGTACCTCTTCCGCATAGGTGCTGATCAGATCATCCGGAGATGTGTCCCGGAAGGGGAATTCAACAATATCCTCTCTTTCTGCCATGACCAGGCATGCGGTGGCCATTTCACCGGGCATAAAACCGCATCAAAAGTCCTCCAGTGCGGCTTTTACTGGCCCACACTGTTCAAAGACGCATACAATCACTGCAAGGCATGCAGTCGTTGCCAGACTTTGGGCAACATGAGCCATCGCGACATGATGCCTATGCAACCGATTCTAGTATGCGAAATCTTTGATGTTTGGGGGATTGATTTTATGGGCCCCTTTCCTGTTTCGGATGGTTTCGAATACATTCTGTTGGCTGTGGACTACGTGTCCAAATGGATCGAAGCCATACCGACCCGAACCTGTGATCACAAAATCGTTCTCAAATTCATTCATCAACACATTTTCTCAAGGTTCAGGATTCCTCGTGCAATAATCTCTGATGGGGGGACCCATTTCACAAATGCTCAGTTTAGGTCACTGATGACCAAATACGGGGTGTCTCACCGAATCTCTACTCCTTACCACCCCCAAACTAATGGTCTAGCTGAGCTGTCTAATCGGGAGATCAAGAAAATCCTGCAAGTCACTGTTCGACCTGACAGGAAGGACTGGTCGTCCCGACTTCCGGAAGCATTGTGGGCCTATAGGACCGCCCACAAGACCCAATTGGGCATGTCTCCCTTTAGACTGGTGTACGGAAAGGCATGCCACCTTCCCGTAGAGCTGGAGCATAAAGCCTATTGGGCAGTACGGAACTGTAATCTAGATCTTTCCAAGGCTGGGACCCACAGAAAACTCCAAATCAGCGAGATCGATGAATTACGCCTAGACGCGTACGAGAACTCGCAAATCTACAAGGAGCGAGTTAAAGCCTTCCACGACAAACACATCTCGAGAAAGATCTTTCATCCTGGTCAAAAGGTCCTACTCTTTGATGCCCAACTAAAACTCTTCCCAGGAAAACTGAGATCCAAGTGGGTCGGACCATATTTGGTCCGACAGGTTTTTGGAAATGGAGCAATCGAAATCAGTCCACTCAGCCACGATTCTGAACCTTTCATCGTGAACGGTCAGAGACTCAAGCCGTTCATTGATGTAACTTCTACTGATTTGGCTGAAGCATCTTATATCCTCCTTTCCCCTTGAGCTTATTGCGCCCAGCCGATGGCGTAAAACTCAGCGCTTAACGGGAGGCAGCCCGTCATTCTCTTTGAAAACCTGAAACTTGTTCTGACACCTTTTTGCACTTGAAGTTCACACTTTAAGACAGCCGACTCCACCTCAGATGCTTGCATCTGGGATTAGAAATCGTCCGCAAGAATTCAACCCGACCCATCCACTCATCCAAATTTATGCCTTAAGGAATGAACTAAGTTAATAAAAACCCCTTAGGTTACAATGAGGACATTGCAAATCTTAGGCATGGGGGGGTATGAAAGTGCAAAACTTGTAAGAAAAGGTTTCAAACAAAAAATTCACATATGCCAAAAACACCATAAAAATTAAAAAAAATTTTAGAAAAAGAATAAAAGGAGAAGGAAATTTTGTGAAGGAGAAAAGAAACAAAATGAAAAAGGAGCACAAAATTATGAGAAAAGGCGATAGTCATTAGTAAGGAACTAAGGAATTAACCTAAGTTCTAGACCTCATTCAAGAAAATAACTGAAAAGTGCACAATGAGATTAGTAAGAATGCAAACCTTAGGCATTCTTGAATAGACTCTTAGTAACCATTAAGATCTGGACACTCCTCAAGAGGTTGAGGAAAATGAAAAGCTGAAGTATTAGGTCTAAGGCTTAGGGAGTATTTGGCCTCATTAACTAATTTTTGGTTTACGGGACTCAGTAACCTAAGCACCCTAACCTCACACACAGCCTGGTTCAGTAAGCGTAAAATTCAGAATCACGCAGAAGCGTCGCAAAATTCTGAAAAGAACACCTAGAATAAGAGCGGCCGATCAACACAAGTTGATTTGGACGAGTTCCCAGCGCGGAGAGGCGGGAAATCCCCTCGAAGATGCGTAACAAAATATCATCTCCTCGGTGCTTGTCTCTTAGGATATTTACATATCCTACTGGGGGCATGTAAGCACTCTGCTGGTTCAGATTCCATGGATGGCATTATCTCGAAGTGTCAATTGCCATGGTCTGGATTCGGCCACGGAACACCATGGATGGGATTATCTCGAAATCTCAATAGCCAGGGTTCCGGGGCTTGCCATGGGCGGTGCTATCTCGAAGCATCGATCGCCAGGAACCCTTGAGGATTGATGATGGGAGCAAGGAATCTGATACAGACCGTGTTGAAAAGCCAATCCTAGGCTAGAACTAAAAAGAAAAAGAGAGAGAAAACTCTCCAAATAGAAAAACTTTCTATCTCTCTCTTACAAAACGCACTGCGAACTGAGCCAGGGCTAAAATCATTTCAAGCACGGGTGCTTTAACCACAAAGTCCAATAAACCTTAGGTTAGTTCTTGTGGACCTTAAAAACCTTTGCTAAAGACTGAGGCTAAGGCTAGACAGATTTGGATCTTGATTGGTACTAGAGTACCTTTTAGGCCTATGGTCAGCATTCTAACCTAATCTATGCTCAAATAAAAAGCACTTATCTAAAACTATTAAAAACTTCATGGTCTAGAACAAGGGTTGAAACCTTAAGTTTTTGCTAAGGGACTAGCAAAAGCTAGGCATGGGGGTATGATGAGAACCTCATCATGAGCCATAACTAGCTCATTTTGACCTAATACAAAGGATAAAAGCTCCTACATAACTCAAGGAAAGGCTTAACTCAGAGAATTCTGAGTTTAAGGAGAAAACAAGTCATAAGGGGTAAAAATGCAATTTTACCAGTATAATCTGCATACAGGGTAATTCAGGGTCCAAACATAGGTCAAAGCAACTTAATAAGAATAAAAGTGGGATGAGATGATCTAGCAAGGCTACAGCAATTCCAAGGAACTAAATGATAATCTGTAACCCTAAAACAACCCACTTCAATTCACGAGGTTCGAGGCAAAGTAAAAATAGAATAAACCCTCTAAAATTCATAGAAAAATAATCTATAGGGTTTAGAACCTTCAATTTGGCCTTCAGAACCCATTTTTGACCTACATTGAGAACCATGCCCAATTAATAACTTAATTTGGGTTTTCGCATAAATTGACCGGTCAAACAAGGTTTAATATAAAAATGAAATTCACCATCAGATTCCTTAGGTCCTAATTAATCATGTATAAAAACTTGAGCCTAAGAAGAAACCTCCTTGACCAACTTTACACTTTGGTCCTCATATATTTACTTTTTGGCCCTCAACTTTTGAACCCTCGCATTTTGGCCCCTAACTCTCCTTCGTTCTTTGCGTTCAGGTCCCCCCTGCAAAACCTGCCAGCACCATGCTCCGGCGACCTTGCGCGGAGCATGGCGCCGCGCAGGGTGAGGGGGAGAGCCTGGCAAGTAAACCGGGGGTGCCCTGCGTCGTCAGCCGTCGCAGGGACACCCCCTGGTCGCTGTAACCCGCCATACCGGCCGTGCGAACGCACGGACGGTATGGGTTTCCATCTCCGGCGTCCTCCGGCGAGGGAGACACGTCGTCTCCCTCCGCCTTCCTCCCTGATTCGGTCCCTATAAATACCCCCGTCGCTCCACCGTTCTTCCCAGCTCGGATCTAACGGAGAAAACCCCCAACTTTCCTCTCCTCTCACTCCGGCAGACGCCCACCAGCTCCGGCGGTTCTTCCTCCTCCTCCTCTTCGCTCTGCCGCAATACCAGCAGCAGAGACTTCCTCCCCTGCTCTTCCCGCGCCACGCCGTACCCAGCAGGCGCATCTCCGGCTCTCTGCTCGCCGCCGCCCCTTCCCTGGGCATCTTCTTCTCCGGCGACAGTCGATACGACTGTCGCCCTGCCCCGGCCCCTTTCGTCTCCATAGCTAGGTCAGAACTCCCCCCATCTCCCCCTCTTTCTTTTCCTCACTGTCTTTTATTTGATTAAACCCTCGACCGCTCCTGTCCACCGTCACCCCCTTCGTCTCCGGCCATCCTCCGGCGAGCCGCTCCCATCACCCCAGCATCCCACACGACTCGCCGACCACCGCAGAACTTCCGCCTCCTCACCCTGATCAACCCCCGCCCTTCCACTTCCCCCACATCACCCTCTGCAACCCCACCGAACAAACCCATCCTCCGACCCACAGCCCAACCTAGGGCAGCCCTTGCACGCCGCCCCACGCCTCGCCACCACCCACACGAGCTTCGCCGCACTCTGGCGAAGCTCCCGGCACCTTCTGATTAGGCCGAGAGGCCGTTTTGCTGTGAACAGGCCACCCGACCTCCGCCGCCATTGCCCTGCAGAAGGAGCTGCTTCCGCCTGCAGCTGCAGGCGCGCCACGCCCAGATTCGACTCCCAGGCCTTGCGAGGCATTTCGACAAAACATCAGGCTCGCAGCTGGGGCGAAGGCTTCGCGTGAAGCCGCAATCGCCCGCTGCTTTCTCCGCTGCGGGCGCTCAATTGAGGTGGGACATTTAGTCCCACCTCGGAAAAGTCTGAAGAGGCGCAGCGGTTTAAAGCGAAAAAGTGTTGGAGGCTTACTGCCTCAGCACACGGGGTGAGGTCCCCTTCACCCGCCCGGTTACCCGGTCTCGTCCGCGCTCACGCCCCGCGGATCTGACCCGACCCGACTTAGACTGACCTGCACTCCTCGCCCACCACGCATGCCGGTGGGCCTGGACCCGGGCGCGACCCGTACCCGACTACCCAACAGCTCTGGGAGAGCTTTCCCAAGAGTGGTTTCAGAGAGAGAGAGACGCGGGGGGGGAGAGGGTAGAGTAGGTTTTGTCCTCTGATGTAAACTCTGAAGTGTGCAGGCACAGGTGAAGAAGAAGGACCGCGGAAGAAGAAGGAAGCTGAGGGAGACACTGTAGCAACAAGCAGTTTAAGTCGTCTGATTGGAAAATCAGACGACGTCCTGAAGGGAAAAGAAGAAAGAAGAAGGGACGACGTCCAGACTGGAAAAAGAAAAGAAGAAAGAAGGAGATCTGAAGAACAACAGAAGAAGGCGAGGCAGAGGAGAACACAAAAGAACAAGGGAAGAACTGAAAGAAGAAGAAAAAAAAAAAGAGAAGAAGATCTGAAGAAAGGAAAAGAAGAAGAGCAGGACCGCTCTGCAGAAGAAAAAGGAAGAGCAGGAACAGCTGAAAGAAGAAGAACATCACCACTGCAGAAGAAGAACATCACCACTGCAGATAAAGAAGAAGAAGATAACAGAAGATCTGAGACGAGGAGAAGCAAAGAGAAAAGAAGAAAAGACAACAAATTCTTTCTCTCTCTTTCTTTATTTTTGTAAAAGAAACATGTATATCTCTAGAATACAACTTGCTCCATGAGTTCGACCTAGGGAACTCTTTTATTTTCCGAGTAAAAAAATTTATATATTTGAAATGATGGCAATAACTGGCTATACTACAACGCTATAACAATAAAACCCGGTTGTCACGACATCACATCACCTACCCCCCAACCTAGTCGAGCAAGACAAGGGTAGCCCCCGAAGGAGGGGTAGAGAAAGAGAATCTTTACTCTCATAGTCAACATTGCTAGACTACGAGAGTAGAGGAAACTGATGAGGGAAGGAATGAGCCCTTACAAATGAAACCCAAAAGACCCACCAAGAAAGGCCTTGAACCCATCTCTCTAGGCGCTCCCAGCCCGACAAAACCTGTCGGCCAACTCATCCAACTGGAACCTACCAACCAGGTCAGCCCCCTAGAACTTGCCAGACAACTCACCCATCCAAAGAGCATCTTGGCGATCCAACTACTAGGAGCCTTAGGCACCACCAAAGCCTAAAGAGTAAAGACCAAGGCAAAAGCACAAGAACCGAAGCAATGACATGAGAATGGAGGCATTAGCACAATTAACAAGGAAACATGATAAGAACAGTTCTACCTATGTAATCATTGTTATCTCTTTCTTTCTCAACGACCCCCTATATAAAAAGACCTTACGTGTCCTAAAGAGGGGCCCAGAGGCAATTATACACCCAACCATACTCTAGTGCATAGTTGAGGGAAACATCTCCGTTAGCCATTATCTATATTGATGTCTAATAATGTGTTCAGATTAGGGTATCATTCTAAACTGTACGTAAGTCTATAAATATCATAGAGCAATAGTTAAGGCAACATCGTTAACCTTTTCCCTAATTACACTATTCTATTAACATGGTAACAGATGGTGTCACCTTTGGGGCTCCGATCTGATCAACTCTTCTTCTCTCTGCTTAGCTTCTGATTATCTCCTTTATCAAATTTCTTAATCAGATGAGGATGATCATCTACTTCCTTCATCAGATTGTGGAGCAGCTTTGTCAAATCTCGGTGCTTCTTTATCAGATTCTTCTCGTGATGTGTCAGATAGTTTTCTCTCACGAAGCGGAGTTCATCATCGTTCTTCCTCTACTTCTAATTGTTGATTCAGTTCTATCTTCTGGTTCTTCGCTCCTTTAGTGATTCGTGATTTGGCTTTCTAATCTGATCGGTGATTACTGCTTTTGCCTTTTTTTGGTGATTCGATTATGGATGAAACAAGTTCTAGTCAATATAATTTGCTCTCCTTGTGATCTAGTTTACATATTGATTCCTTGCCAACCATAATACACTATAGTATTCCTTATAAACTTGCATCCACAAATTTTATATTATGTGAGGCCCAAGTTGTTTCCATACTTCATGCCTACAACCTTATGGGATATGTGGATGGTTCTATTACATCTCCACTACAATTTCACACAGATGATTATGGTAATCAAACTGTTAATAAGGATTATCTGGTCAAGGACCAATTGGTCCTAAGTTGGCTCATATCCTCAATCTCAAAGGATATTTGTTCTCTGTTGCTTGAACTCACAAATGCTCGATTAGTCTGGAGTTTTCTTGACATTTTTTTTGCCACACAAACTAAAGCTTGGATTTTTCAATACAAAGCTGAGCTCAATAGTCTAAATAAGGGTGATCTCTCTATTTCTAAGATTGTCAACAGAGAAAAGGCTATTTCCATCAATCTTACAACTGCTAGTAAGATTCTTGATAGTGATGACCTCCTTCTTGCAATATTAAATGGCCCTGGGCATATGACTCTATTATTGCTGCCTTGATGAGTCATGCTGGTACTCTATCATATGAGGAGGTTGTTTGACTATTGTTCTCTTATGAGCAACATCATCTTAGAAATCAACTTCATATTAACCCTTCTATTAATCAAACCTCAGCTTATGGTTTTGTGAGTTCTATCAATAGAGGTGGTCGTTGTGGCTTACACTTCAAGGGAGGCTTCTTTGGTAGAGGAAATCTTGGTCAAGGGCATCAAAATTTCGTTAGAGGTTATGGTGTTTTTGAAGGAAATCTATAATGACCTATTACATTTTTAGCCGGATAAGACGTCTGGAGTTTCAGTCATACGTCTATCCAGACACCTGGACACGTGCTCGGACGTCTGAAAGTGAGATTTTCGTACTGCGCTTTGTTCTCTGCGTGTGGGCAGCGCGTAGAGGCTGCTCTCTCTCTCTCCTTCACCCCCCCCCCACCAAACCCTAACACCCCTCTATATAAACCCCCTTCCCTTCTCTTCTCCTCTTCTCCTCACACCACTCCAGCCACCTCCACCTTCTCCTACAACGGTCGCGCCCTCCAACCTCCCATCCCTACTGCTGCAGCCACAGTGAGGAAAGAGAGCCACCGACGAGGGGAGAGCGAGGAGGAGCGAGAGCGAGAGAGTATGAGGGAGTGATAGCGGGGGAGGAGGAAGACAACCGCAGGAGCTCGGCGGAGCTCAAGGAGGAGCTCGTAGGAGAGAGGAGGACGTCGTCGAGGAGCTGCTCAAGCTCCTGCAAAGGCTGGAGCTACCGCTGCGGGCGGAGATGCGAGCAGAGTGAGCTACGAGGAGATTCTGATACTGGAAGTTTTCCAGTATCAAACGTCTGGAGTGAAGTCCAGACGACTGGCGAGGCACTTGGACGTTCGGAGCTAAGGCTGAACGCCTGAAAGCACGTATCGCGCGCGGTACGTATGTTCTTGCGTTGATTTCCGCCATGCAGAAGATCTCAGCACAAGAGTTGTTGGGCTAAAACTGTGCCTGCATTTTCGTATGCAGGATAGGCTTTGGGAAGGTGTGTGGTGTGCTTTCCCAAGTATTTTTGGACGTCTGATCACGTCGCCAGACATCCGGAGGTGCTTCCAGACGACTGGAGACCTTGTCCAACGTCTGCAGTTGCCCCCAGATGGTCGCAGAGGGAGTTTGGACGTTTAATCAGCCGCAGGGAACACAAGGTGCGTTCTGACGTCTTTTAAGGCGTCTGGGGCTAGTCCCAGACATCTGATTTTAATCAGTAACCGTGTTTTTGACCTGTTTAAGGCCCAAACGGAATCAGATTTTCACAAACGAAATACCGTTGTTTTCCACTCGAGTTCCTCTATGTATTCATGTTGAGTATCTACTATTTTGAGCTCGTCTAATGTGCATTGGTCGCTGGTACATGTTACTAGCCAGTGGCGTGTTCAGGGCCCGCGGAGACGACAAGATCTGCGGCACAGGCCCCCATTCCTCCTGTGATACCTGGTAAAGTGGTTTAACTCAGTTAATAATATTTAAATAAGAATGTAATGATCGGATTGAACTCTAAGATGTGGAATGAACCCTAAGATAGAAATAAATGAGCCTGTTTGAGCTATACTATTTACTTGAATGCATGTTAAAATACGAACTGCCTGTATATAAATGAGAATTGAACTGTGAAACCAAAAGTTGCATGTTATGATTGAGAACTGAATTATGAAAACACGAGATGTCTGTATATGAATGAGGAACGAGTTATGAAACATGAGATCTGGACCTGATAAATGAGATGAATATGAGCATGAACCCTACGGGGAATTAGGAGTAGAACTCCTAAGGATGAAAGGAAATCTTGAATGTAGATGGGAAATGTGCTGGCCCTTGTGTACGTGGTACCTAGGAGAGCAACTGTCCCCTTTTAGTGTAGAGCGAAGCTAGCCTCCCTTGGGTTGAGACCCGGGGTTAGGATTGGCCACTCTACACCAACTCCTGTTAGCCTTCACGTGCATGGTACCGAAGCGTGCTACTAGTGTAGGGAGGGAGCTAGCCACCCCACGAAGCTTAGGGTTCAGCTAGCCACCCTACACCGACTTTGTTAGGCCCTTTAAGCAAACTGGGATAGTCAAACGAGGGTGCACGGATTGCGAAGGGGCGAAACCTCTGTTTGGTTCTGAGGGGCAAGACCCCTGTTCTAAGATGGCAAGGCCTTACATTGTTCCGTGATGTACTTTAGGCGTACCCGCTAGCAGAAACGACTAACCGCGTGTCAGTACGAGTAGCTACCCGTGCACTTATCACGGGTGCCGTAGTCACTGCTACTTCTTAATAGTGACCTCGGGGTGGTTGACTGGGTATAGGACTACCACGGGGGACTCTTCCAGTCAAGAGAGCACCACGTGTACCTTCTACTCTACAGAAAATACTACAATCAAGATCGTTCCCACGATGAACATGCAAGATTAAGAAAAACCTGGATACTTGAGAAATAAATGAACTAGAAACACACAAATGAGATAAAAAAAATGAGAAATAAACCTGTCGTTGCTTTACTGTACTTGCACTTAAATAATGTAAACACCACTCTACTCAGCGTTCGCTTACTCTATCTTTTCATAACCCTATTCAGGGCCAGGAATCGAGCAGCCCGAGTTTCCAACTGCAGAGGGTGTTGGGCCCAACCGTAGTCGTTTTTCAGCTCTGTCTTTTCTTCTACTGTTGTAGTAAGTAATTGACACATAGTTTACTGTTCCTATTACTTTCTGTTTCCTTACCATTTTCTGTTGTTGTTGTGGTGACATGTACTATGTTTTGAGACAGTTGTTCTACTTTCTTTACTGCTTCGTTCTTTTTTTCTACTTAGTTATATTGCATGTGTGGATATGATTTATTTTCCTATTTTTTGTTATTTTTTGTTGGACGACTAAGTATTGGGATTAGTCAATGTGAGCTGGTCTTGGGTCCTGTAGGAATCTGGGAATCAGGTCGTAACAAAATCAAAGTGGTCAAGGAAGCCACACCTATTTTGTAGAGAAAGTACAGGGTCAAATTTGTGGCCAATTAAACCACTTTGTAGTCACTTGTTATTAGTGTTACAACGACACCATTCCACAAGTGTAGCTATTAGAACCTTTGTAGGATTCCTTTCGACCATGGCACCTTGATTTTGGTGCCATGCACCATGTTACAAATTCTCTATCAAACTTAGTCATTGCCTCAGAATATATCAATTTGGAGGAGGTCAAGTTTGGCAATAGGGATACAAAAGCTATTACTCATATTAGTACTGCTACTATCCCCACTTCTAGACAATGCTTTGCTAATCAAATTTTGCGAGTACCAAGAGTTAAAAAGAATTTACTTTCTGTTCAAAAATTTGCAAGAGACAATGATTGTTTTTTTGAACAACACGCTAATTTATGTCTTGTCAAGGACAAGCACACTCAAGTCGTACTACTTGAAGGCAAACCATGTGATGGTGCCTATGAACTATGGATGCCTAAGTCCTTGAGGGTGTCTTCTTCTCCAACAATTTTTGCTAGTTCTATCTCTATGAAAGTTCCTTTATCTTTATGGCACTCATGGTTGGGTCATGCTAACTTTTCTACGGTGAAGGATGCTCTTCAATCATGTGGTTTTTCTTCAATAAAGGACATGCATAAATCACTATGTGATGCATGTATGCAAGGAAAATCTCACAAGCTTCCACTATGTTCTACAAATTCTTTGATGTGCAGACAATTGCCCATACTGCTTTTGACAATAGCAAATATTTTGTCACCTTCATAGATGATAAGACAAAATTCCTTTGGCTATTTCCCATTATGCAAAAGTCTAATGTCTATTATGTATACCTCCAAGTCTACAAATTTGTCAAGACACAATTTGGCATAAAAATTAAGTTGATTCATTTAGACTAGGGTGGTGAGCAAAAAGTCAGCTTCTTGGCTCACTACTCATGGCATCACTCAAAGGGTATCAGCACCCTACACTCCTAAACAAATGGCTATGCTAAAAGGAAAAATCATCATCTCACAGTTATATCTTGCTCAATGATTTTTCATGCTTATATTCCATTGAAATATAAGATTGCTGCTCATTTGATTAATTATCTTCAATCCTCTAATATCGATGATATTTCTCCTTATGAATAGTTATACAAGAAGAAACTTGATTGTGGCTTTCTCAAAACTCTTGGATGTGCTTGTTATCCATTGCTCAAGCCTTACACAAAACATAAACTAGAGCCTTGTTCTTCCCTTTACATTTTCCTTGGATGTGCTCCTATACATAAAGCATATCAATGCCTTAAAATTCAAACATCCAAATTCATCGTAGCAAAGCATGTTAAATTTGATGAAAAAAAATTTCCTTTCAAGAATATGTTAGTTCCTAACTCTAGCTCATCCACTAAAAATTCATTTTGCCCATTCAACTGCCCATACTTGTTCCTCTTAATTTTTGTACTCCTCTAATTATAATTGCATCAATCCCCATCGTTCCTATTGTTGTTGATCCACCCTTGGAGCCTATTATCCCTATTAAATCCAAAGTTCATGCTAATCTTGTAATTCATTTTGCTTCTCTTATAGCTTCCATTGATGCTATTTAGCCCCATGCTTCAGTTGCTCCTGCAGTTTTAGCATAGTCACCTGCCAGAGCTCCTGCCACTGATAATGCCATTGATAATACTGATGTTTCTGGTGTTCAAATTCCTACTACGGCTACACATTCTCATGGGACGATCACTCAATCTATGAATGGGGATGTAAAGAAGAAAGATTATTATATTTCTCTCTTCCCCATTCCAGAAGTCCTACTTGTATTGGTACAAATATATCACAATTATTGATTTTGATAATAACAAAATACTTGTAACTTAACATTTGTATTTGAGTTCAAAGTTTTAGATTATATGCAAATAATAGCAAGTGTGTAGAAGTTCAAGCTCATATCCATGAAGGAATGGAGGAGCTTAACTTAGGAGCAAAAGTATTAAGGGATATGGATTGAAGACTTGGCTTAGAGCCAAAGCTTGAAGAAGAAAAATGGGATAGCCATTACATTTTTATGTATTTGTATTTGTTGTTCTTTTATTTCCTTAGAAATGTGTTAAAGAGTCGAAAATATAATAATATAAACCCTAGATACACTTACTTAACCTTAGGACAAAAAAATACCTTTAGCGACATTTAATATTTGCCACTACAGGCATTATATTTGCTACTATATGTAATTAACGAAACTTAAAATAATTGTTTCCTATTTGCCACCCTCGTTAACGTCACTAAAAGATTAGCATCAATTGTACAATCACCACTAAATCAATGGTATTAACGACACTTTAATTGTCACAAATATTATCGCTAATAACCTTCTTTACTGGTAATTTATTTGTTATTATTGATTTAGATTAGTGGCAATTTAATTGACGCTATTAGTATCATTATATACTTCATTTAATGACCTTTTGTTTGTCACTAAATTGTCACTATTGATTTACTTTAGTGACACTTCATTTTGCCATTTAATTACCTCTATTGATATTATTTAGTAACAATTATTTGTGTCTCTAAATCACCACTATTGATTTGCTTTAATGGTGCATTATGTCATTAAATCGTCACTAATTATTTACTTTAATAATACTTTCTTTTGCAATTTAATTACTACTTGATTCATTTTAATAATGCCTATACAATTTAATTTTATTCTTTACTCAGAAATAAATTTTTTTAACAAGTACAAAACATAGGAGCCTGAGCACAAAATCCCTTTTATTGACTTCCTAGATCATTAAAGTATATATTCCCCTCTTAAAGGTGATACAAGAGAAAAGAAAAATATAGAAAAAATAAAAGTACAATGAGTTCACGCATGACATATTGTATCTTCTGTAGATCTAATTCTAACTTTCCAATTGCTGAATATCTTTCATAAGGAGTTCATCCCTCTTGTTAAGCCTCCTTCCCATTTTCCTTTTGTAACCTGCAATCTTCATTTGGTTGAATATAGCTATGTGATTTGGCATTTGCAAGCCTGCTAGTTACAACTCTAGAAGATCAACTTAATCTTGCTTAATCTAGAAGCCAATTGCCATAAGAGGATCCTACATTTATGCAAAGAAGAGATGGCCATGATGAGATACAAAACAATCAAATACATGGATGACTTCATTGAAGGGAAGGGACATACCAGATTGGAACCAACATGTCCTTGCATTTCTCGCTTGTAGTGTCCCTGAGAATCAAGTCCTTCATCTTATGGTTCTAATTAAATTTCATTGGGATAAAGTAATATCTCAATACCTTGAAGAGCCATTATTTATGGTGCCTCAAAAAACCACCAGTCCAAACAAATAGCTACAACTAATTTTAGACACATCAATATAAACATGAAAATTTCCTTCCAGGATCTCAAAATCAATAATTTAAGGTTGAAAAATTTTAACTGAATATGCTTCCATCACTTTTTTTATATACACAAAATGGTAGTACTTGATTCTAAAAATATTGATATTACATCCAACTAATGCAAAAATAATTAAGTAATAGACACATTTACTATTGCGAAGGCTATATTTAGCATATTTAGTATGAACTTTTTTTTGGAGGGGATATCTAGTCGGATCATAAGATGCTTTTTCAAAAAATAAAGAATAATATTGATGCTAACATGTAAATAAAAAAATAACATAATAAAATCAAAATAACCCAATTATACACGAAAGTAGCCGATCACGGAAGGAAAATACATAAATCATCTATTGTAAACAACACACATAATTAAGTACATGATAAACATTACCTTTCTGTAGCTATAAATTACATTGCCCATGATTGTGAAACACATCCAAAAAAATACATAGCAACTTCCAAGCAATAGGTGACAAATGGTAAATTAGTCAAGAGAATAAAATTCAATAAGATCTAAAACATAACTAAACTTACTTGATGGGTACTAACTCTTTAGCATCAAGATCCATGTGATGATAACGTCATCATCAGTCATATCTAACTTTAATTAGTCATAATCAATTGATAAATACTCCTACATAACCGACAAAGAGCTGTAATTCATTGTATATCCATTCTGAGAGAAATGAAGTACAATAGAAAAAAATCTGCAGTTTTAACAAAACATCATAATTGCAGAACAATCACGAAATTTCCCAAGGGTTAATTAAAGGTCAAATAGTCATAAATATCTAATAAGTGGATTCATACATAACAAAATGGATTTTCACGCGTTTCAAGAATTAATGGACATCTAAAATCCTAGAAACAGACTTGCTTAATTAAATGAGGTTTCGGTCATGATAAAATTCACCTAAATCTTCTAAAAATTATAGAAAAATATTCCCTAAGATTTGGTACCGTTGATTTGACCATTGAAACCCATTTTAACCTAAAATAGAGTTTCAAACAAATAGTTATCCTAATTTGAGTTTCTATGCAAATTACCTAATCAAACTTGGTCAAAACCAAAATCTGACTTCACCATTAGATTCATTGGGTCCAAATTAGGTTTATACCAAAATTTGAATCCAACTAGAGATCATTTTGACATAATTTGCATTCTAATCCTATTCTAACTCTTTTCCTTACACATAAACCCCTAAATTTTAAAATCTTTGCAAATAGCCCCCTAGGTTTGTCATCTTCTTCGCACAATAGCCCCTACCACCATTGAAGTCAAACCTGACCTCCAAGCAAACTTGACTGACCTAAATCCTACTCTAATGGCAATCAAATCCCACCAAAATTGGTGGGATTGATGTTCACACGACGAATCATCTAAGATCATTATAAAGTCCCAAGTCTCCAGAGATTGCTTGTACGAATGCACGAGAATCATGGGTTCTTTTCCTTCAAGCCGAAGCCATGGAATCCTTCTTTCCTAATCCAGAGCTCTCCCTGAAACTCTATAAAGCCAGGTCGTGCACAACCTCACCTCCTTAGCTTGGTTTGGACCGATTCTCCACCTTCTTCTCCTCTCTCCGACCAATCCCTCCACAAGCTTCGGTGAACTTGTTCTACATTCTTCACCGGCAGTCACAAACTATAGCCGGCTAGTTACTCTTCCTCAAGCTCCTCCGCCACTCGCAATACCAGCGAGGGTCGTCCTCCCCTCTCTTCCTCGTTCTCCCTCATCGAAGGCCCTTCCTTCCACGGCACTGGCCATACCATAACCGGCACCATCCTTCCTCTTTCGTCTAATTAGATTAGGTAGATTAGTTCCTTTAGTTCCCTAGGTTAGTTTTCTCTATCCAAAACCCAAAAACAAACCCTTCGACTTAACCGCACACCGTCATCTCCCTCACCTCCGGCCACCCCTCTGGCAAGCCCGCCACATGTCCACAACCCACCAAACAACTCACCATCAACTCCCACACCTCCACTGAGTCCACACGAGCAAAAACCCTCAAGAAATTGAGGGGATTACTCGCCCAAACCCTCCACCGAACTCCCACACCTTCGCCTTCGTTTTTCATCTCCGCCAGCCACCTCTGACTATGTTCACAGCACGCCACTGCCATCACCGACTTTGTTGCATCTTTGCGATCTTACTAAGCTTCTCTGACAAGGCCGAAAGGCCATACCTTATGTTTCAGGTTCGCCAGCCATTGCCGCCATTACTAAAGCTGCTTCGAGCAAGCTCGAAGCGTGTTCTTGCGACGTTTGCTCCAAGTGCCACCTCAAGGGGATGTGAAGGACTTTCAAGCATCTACCCAGGGGCTCAATTGGAAGCGTTGACCGCTCCTTCGCCACAAATTGGACGAGACCAACAGCTACAGGCATACGCAACAAGGGGATTGGATTTAGTCCCACATCGGTGGGAGAGAAGCACGTGAAGCCGCATAAATTGAATTTCTTCATACGACTTACTACCTCAGAACACTCAGGGATGAGGTTCCCCTCACCCTTCACATGACCTGACCCGTCTACTCACTCCTCGACTGCGACACGCACACAACCCTAGACCCGATTACGTATACTCGAATACCCGACCAAGGTTCGAATTTCTAAGAGATAAGAGAAGAGGAGAGAGAAAGAGAACGGGGGAGAGGAGGGTTTTGCTCTAAGTTGGTTACCCCTGCTCCACATTTAGCCATGAAAAGAGCTTGAAAGAGGAAGGACCTTGTGCTGTGAAGGCTCTAAGAAGAGGAAAGGAAAAAAAAGGTTCGTGGAAGAAGAAGAAAGGGCTTTGTGAAGAAGAAGAAAAGGAAAGGTAGAAGAGAAGAGGAAAAGAGCCAAGGAAGGAGAAGGTTGCTGTGAAGAGCTAAAGAAGAAGAAAGAGCAAAGAGAAGAAGAAAATTTAAAGATCAAAGGAAAAGCACTATAGCAGACAATATTTAAGTCATCTGACTTGATAAATCAGATGTCTGATCACTGTCCATTTATTTGATATGGTTGAGTAATTGATATACATGTACTTAGACTAATAATTGATAATCTAAATCACCATTATTTTATTGTAGGTATCTTTTTATCATAGTTAACTCTTAATATACTCATGTTCTTATTAAATATCATATTTGAGTAGCAATTATTCATTGAAATATCACTATTTTTGGCTTATTTCTGTGCTCATTTATATTTTAATTGAGATTAACATATAAATTCCATATTTGCTCCCTATGTTCGACCTCAAACTTCATTTAGATATTCGAGTTATAAATTTTATTTGTTAAAGAGCAATTTATCAGTTATACTACAACGTATTTCCCTAACATTGACGAAAAGCCCTATCAACAATATGTCATGGTTACTCCCTACACATAGGATTAAATCTATAAGCACATCTTAAATCTCAAGCTAGTAAGATATAGAAACATCCAAATTACATGAAAGTTAAGATTATTATGGTCCTCTTACATGATTTGGAAACAAAAAGTAAACATGGTATTGTTAATTATCGTTAACAATAATGATTTTACAAGAAGTATTGGTAGTTTTACATGAAACCCTCAATAGTCAAAACTTATTGTATGTAGTATAAATGATGCCCAACTTACGTTGATGTTCTAATGAAATAAGAAAATACATGAAAGGTCATATAAAAGAAATAGAGAAAAGGAACACTATCAACATGAAATGTAAAAAAACAAACTATAATAAATTTAACCATAAGGATCTAGGAGTGTAGATAAATGAGGTATAGTCTACGAAGGACTTGGACACATTAGATGTCTTTTCAAATAGAAAGATAAACATTAGATGTCTAAATTTTTCAACATGAAGGGGGGATTGATTTTTCTTTTTTTCTTCTAAGAGGTAAAAAAATCTATTTTTCATTTTATTTAGTATAGAATGCATGATGCCGATCATTCATTTGTCTCACAAATAGTCATACTTGGCTCAAGACTAATTTCCACTCTCGTGACTCATGGACTTTTAGTTGTGCGAAAAAGATGACAAGTTGCTAACACCATCTTTTGAAAGTATGCTTCCAGAGTGGTTAGTGGTTTCATTTTCTTTTTCTTTTTTTTTGTGGGGGTGGACGTGGGGAGGAGGGTCATAGTATTAAAAAATAGGTACATCCAATTCCAAGTGGGCATCATTTCTGTTAAACAACACATAATATGATATAAGCAATACATGGCAAATGCTAAATAGCTCTCAATGGATCAAACTTCAATAAAGCTTCTTCACTCACCTGATTACAAGGTAAGCAGAATCTACTTGAAGAATCAAAGGTTAACAATGGAATAAGCTAATAATAGCTTCTCAAACAAGTTATCTCTCTCTTCATGAAACTAGAGAACAGTGAACAAAACAACATGCAAGGTTTATACTCTAGAATTATTACCAATGTTAAAGGCACCAAAGAAGGTTCATTCTGAGACAAGATGGACCAAATCTTTTCCTTTGCAAGAACATCATCTATGAACAAAAGGATACTTCCTCATCTGTCCAGTAATAAATAGGCAGCAAAGAAAGAGCATAAATTGGAGCAAGCAAATATAAGCACTTGCTCTTGCATTGACAGAAAGTATTTTCTTTGCTAGAAGCAATGCATATATACCATCCAATCATAGTGCTACTTTGGTAAAGCCAATCTTGGCAAGTTGGATAAGGGGATCTAGCAGTGGAGTAGCCTGGATTGGGTATCAAGTATTACTCATGTGACATATACTAGATGGTGTATCACATGACCTAGAAAGTTACAAGAAACATAAAGGAGGAAAGCTTACTCTTGCCAATATAAGATGCTCTCGTCATTTTACTTCCTTTTCCTTGATTCCCGTAAATATGAAAGAAATTAATTCAGAATTAAAGTATCTGCAGATTTCACAACCCAACTTGCCAATGTAGGTAATATGCCTAGTCTCACATCCTCACTTCTTGACTAAAAGACAAGAATGTGTTAGATGAAATAATCGGACAAAAAGGAGTGTCACCAAATAATTCTAAGGGAAAAGATTCTCATCTAAGTACCCACCATCACTTTTGTAGCAGGAGATGAGAGAGCTAGTAGCTGAAGGAGATAAAATATTTAAATGTATGTATGCTATTCTATTTTCCTTTATTCGTTAATGTCTGATTTGGATATGACTCAATTAGTATCTGCAGGGGCATATCTAAGCAATGTTTGCATAGCTGAAGAATCGCAAAGGAATGGCTTGGGTTACAACTTGATTAACAAAGCCAAGAAGCTTAGCGAAACTACCCATTCCACCCTTTTGGTGTTGTCCATCCCTTCTAAAACCAAATAAGTATACACAAGCTATGCAAATATTCACCTAGCTTGTTGCTTTTTGAATACTAATTGTTTCAACTTCCATATTCACCCAATATATCCATTTCCATATTCGTTCTCAATCTATCAACAAATAACAAGAACAAAAACATATAAATCACTCAGTTGTAGAAAATAGACAATGTAGATAATCCTGCTGTATGAAAAACTAACTGCATCAAGTTGTTTGAGGAGTTTGACACAAAAATTTCCCTGAAACATAGTATGGTCTGAGCAACGAGCAAACACTGTATTAGCCTCTTCCCATCTTCTTATCTTTCTACAATCCTGTGGAGACGAGGTAGGATGAAAAAATGAGTGGGAACGTGTGAATTCCAGTTCATTTTTCCAGATAGGGAGGGTAGATGACAAAAATCCCATTTCATGTGAACCGAAGAATGGGAAGAAATGATGCTGCAATGACTGATGCTAAGAAAGGGTATGAGTTGGAAGAAGTAAAAGTTCAGGGCCTACCATTAACTTATCTCCATGATAGGGGGCTACAAGCTTGTCTATCGTTTCAATTCATCGCCTATAGCCAATTACCTACTCATTTTTTTGTACTTTGATTCCCATGCACCTATCTTTTTTTAATCTTATCTATACTATGGAGAGCGATCTAGAAACAATTTCTTGCATTATCATTAAAAATAATGGAGATCAATTATTTGTGGGGCTCCAAGACCCTTATCTTCATGTGAGGTATCTTGCCACCAGCCTACCAATTCATGTGAGGTATCTATATATGAGATTTCTCCACTAATAAATCTACAATAGATGTTCTTTTATTTTTAAATGACCCATAGGTAATTGTTTCCCACATGCATGCCATGTGATTAATTACCCAGCTAGTGTGTCTCACCACCTTGAACCACCTCACACCCACCCTCTCGCAAAAAGATTTTTGTTCTACAACCATTTTGGTATTGTATCGTAAAAATATATATATCTTTCTTGATGAGAGCTGTTAGATATATCTGCTATCTCAATGTTGGTAACCAAGAAATGACCATAAAAAAATGGCAAGTGTAAGCCAACAACTATATGAGATGGATTGATCAGTCATGAACATTAGCTTGATGCTGAATTCCGTGACTAGATAAGCTCATATTGCTGGTGACCAACACTTCAATGTGTAAAACTGAAGATGATTTTAACATTCTTTTGAATTAAATTTTAATCTAACTACTAAGAAGTAGGTTTGAAGCAGAAAGAAATATCATTAAAATTTCATAAAAACTGAGCCTGAACATTTCAACTTTATCTTGAACACATCAAGCAGTAGAATTAAAAACACTAACAAGAAATAATGCACAGAGAAAATATCATCACCTGCCACATGCTACAACAATATCATCAATGGTTTAAAGCATTCACTCTGAAGCAGTTGCTCTATCTCGTTAATTGCTTCTATGTAGCCCCTAAAGAATAATATGTGACAGATTAGAGGAAATATCTCGACAGTACTAACCATGCATGGCAAAGGTAACTTAAATGCAAGGGCAATAAAAAATGTTTGGTACAGTACTGGCAGAGTGAGATGTTCAATGGCAAAAACTTTCCTTATATGGACAATATTCATAGTGGGTACTATGAGGAAGATAAGCTACAACGTAAGCCAACTGGTTGTGGTAAATAAGAGAATCTGAGGCTCAATGGAGTGTTTCAAATATCATTCAGTGCTTCAATAAACCGCCCCCCCCCCCCCACCAAATTCAATTTTTCTTCCGTTCTTCACAAAGTTTAAAGAATAAAGATGTGAAATGGGTCCTCTGCACCCTAATACAGTATAGAAAGTGCACTGATTTGAAATGTGATCATTGTGGGCTAGGTTACTCGAGGTCACATGCAAATCTAAATTTATGGTCATCCTTCTCATGGATATTTGGTCTCTGATAGAGAGAGAAGGGCAATAAGTAGGTAATGGAACAGATAAACAACAGGGAGTGGAATAGATTCATAGTGGCTATAGTGCTTTGTGAAAATATTCAAAGAAGAAAAGCACAAGTTAAATAACCAAAAATTATCGAAGGGAGGTTGGAGAACATTTTCTGGACAACTGCATCGGAACATTGTTTCCTATGCTTATATTGTCATTATACTAGACTTTAACCTTCACATTCCCTAACTTGTACATGTACCTTTCTTGATCGAAGCACTATGTGAGATTAGCCTAGGTTACTTTTGAGTAAATCCTTAACACATCAGACAAACAAAAAAGTACTGAGCAGATAGATAGATTGCAATACACTGAGAACATTAAAACTTAGAAACAACCATATACTGTTAGATCAAGAAAATCCTTTTAACAATTTTGTAGGAATAAAAAGCCTTCAAACAAAATTACTCAGAATGATTATCCCTCTAAAAGAAATGCAAGAGATAGAGATGAAGGGTTCCACAGCAAATGATGATTTACTTGATTTACTTGATCATAATGCTACCATCATTGAAATTGACGTGACGTGAGTGCCGCACAAATTAAATTAAAATCTGTTATCAATTATCCGGAAACAATAAACCATAAGCTGAAAAAAATGTGGACTGAAAGAATACAGTAACAATTAGGTGAAGCAACTACCGGAATCCCAAGTCAACTAGCAAAAGCAACACAAACAGATGGAAAAAACACAGAAAAGGGCACACAAGGTGAAGCAAACCTTTGCCATTCGCATCACCACTCTAGTTTCCAGAAGTGTGCACCCATTCTCCAGCCATGCCCTCATCTTTCTTCCAGTCGGACTTCACCCATCTCTTCTCCCAGCCATCTGCATCGCCCCTCCAAGTAAAATTTAAAAAAAACTTAAAATTTAAACAATTGACATACAATACTCGAGATTAACTACCGAAAGCAATAAAAAAAGAGATGCACACGGCATCAAAATTATAGCAGATAGATCACAAAATAAAACCCATTAATAAAGCAAATGCAGATAGTTCACGGGCAGTAGGAGGAGGTGGAGGAGGCGGGGGTCGAGGAGGACGAGGAGGGCGGGGAGGTGAGAAGTGGCGAACTGAGGATGCAGGTGCGGACGGTGGAGGAGGCTAAGGACGGTGGAGCCAAACAAGCAGAGGGCGGAGGAGAGGCACTTGGATAGCGCCGCTGCGAAGGGGAACCATCAGTCGAGGGTGGCAAGCGCCGACGATCGAGAGAGGCACACATAGATTGAGAGAGGTGGAGATGAGGAGCGGCGCACGAAGATTGAGAGGTGGAGATGAGACGTGGCGTGCGGAGATTGAGGGAGGCGGAGATGGGGCGGAGAGGCGGAGATGCGAGGGTTTGGAGGTGAGCGGTGTGCGGCCGAGGGATTTGAGGAGTTGAAGTCGGGGCGATGGGTTGGGGGGAGGGTTAGGGTGCGAGGCTGGAGCAGTGTGCGCGCGGCTGGGAAGTTGGGAAAATTTGCTTTTTGTCGCAAAAAAATTTTATGGTGTATTTTGGAGAGAGATGTAATTACCATAGTAAAAAAATGAAGGGTTGAGATGACGAGAGTCTCAGGGAATTATAATTGCGGGGATTTGATGTGGAAAGAGTGTGTAATTTTTTTTTTTTGAGAGATGATTATGAGGTAAGTTTTTATTTAAAGTGTTGGGTTGGGAGGTGGGGGAGGTTAAGATTATAATTTTCAATGTTACATGAGCATCTTTTAGTTTTATTTGTTTTTTTTAGTAAACCGTCATGAAAAACTATCATTTTCGAAATAGTGTTTATCATGACAAATATTTGTCCCAAAAAATATATTTTCTTGTAGTGAATATCAATTTATCTTTTCTCTATTTATGTTATTAAAAAAATGTTGAAGATGAAATAGTGGCTTCATTTCATCTACATCAATTTGTCATTCGAAAAAAATATTATAGTGGTATCAGTAAAAATTACTACTAAATCAAAGACTACAGTGGTAAATTTATTTGTCATTAATGCTAATTGTCATTTTACAAAAATATTATAGTAGCATAAGTAACAACTGCCACTAAATCAAAAATTATAGTAGCAAATATATTTGTCATTAATGCTAATTGTCATTTAACATAAATAACAATTACAACTAAATCAAAGTCAATAGTGGCAAATTATAATTGTCACCAATATTAATTGTCACTTGACAAAAGTTATAGTGGTAAATACAAAAAATTTACCACTAAATCTAAGGAATTAATGGTAAATGCATTATATGTCGCTATCTAATGCGCCACTAAAGGCTATTTTTTTTTGTAGTAAAGCAAGTTAGAAAGCCAAAACAGTAAACAACCTGCCTTATTAGACTTCCAGACATCTTATTAGACTTCTAATGAGCCTTATCAGACGTCCAGACAAATTATCAGACGTCCAAAAACTCATTTTAAGACATCTAGACATTCGATCAAATGTCCAATAACCAGAATTCCAGAACCTAATATGAGGCATTTGCTTTCAAACATTCATACCTTATGTCAAACATCCAAAATCTCTCCTAGACATCCAAAGACAGTCACAGATATCCTATAATTGACCGTTTGATTAAATTTGACCCTAATTATAATCTTTCAAATGCAATCTAACCGTTAGCTTCTTGGGAATCAACTTTTGAGATAATCTTTGTCATTAGACATCCAATAGCTTGTCCAGATGTCCAGTAAGATGTTTGACCATAAGATACTAGATCTCTATTTGGATCTAATCCCATTCCAGGAAGATCACCTTACAGAATCAAATGTCTAATCAATTTATCAGACGTCTCATTCTGCTATCAGACCTAATGATGACTTGTTTTGATTTAGATTTCGACCCAATCTCTTGGGATATGCCTCCAACACCTAGAAGCCCTCTCCCAAGCCTTCTTGAACCTTCTTAAGACCTCTATAAATAGAGGGGAACCTCTCCTTAGCTAAATACACCAAGAGATAATACTTTTCACCATTTTAGGCTCATTTTGTGAAGAGGTCAAAAGAAGAAAGTGTCCAAGCTCTTCAAGTTTCATACTACACTTATGAGAGCAACAACCCCCTATGTCTTAACACCTACTCACTTTCACAAATAGGGATGTGTCTTTTTCTATAACAGTTTGGGTCAACATTATATTTTGTGGCTCTATAAGTTGTCGTATTTTCCATTTTATTTTTGGTTAGGTATTCACGTGGTAAATTCTCGTTTCTTCCGTCAGACAAAATACTCTTTGTGAAAAAGAGGGCTCGATATACACTACCCTCGATTAAGTAGCGTGATTGTAAGTTGAAGTTGTATCACCCTCGTTCAATTGATACATTAGTGGATTTGATCTACTTAGTAAATTGGGAAATCCTAAGTTAGGAAGACTTAGGTGGTGGTTTTTATCTTTAGGGTTTCCACCTACAAATATTTGTGCCTTTGTGGTGATTGAATTGTGGGATTGCTTTTATTTACATCTTTTTTGTCTACCACACTATTCACCCCTCTCTAGTGCACCTACAACTTGCACATCATAATGTTCCAGAATCGATGTCTTTTACAAAGGCATCTAAGCATGTAGAATGGATTAATGTTATGTCTGATGGGATTAATGCTTTCCTTCAAAACAAAACTTGGTCGCTTGTTCCTTGAACTTTAAACATGAATTTTTTAGGAAACAAATGGGTTTACAAAGTTAAATGCAAGAAGGATCGCTCTATAAAGCATTTTAAAGGTTATCTTGTAGCAAAAGGGTATCACCAACATGAGGGAATTGATTTCTTTGACACATTTAGCATAGTTGTAAAATCCACAACTATCAAAGTGCTCTTATCTTTAGCTGTTTCTGACAATTTGTCAATGCGTCAATTAGACATTTAAAGTGCTTTCTTGCGTGGAACTTTGGAGGTGGGAGTGTTTATGGATCAACCACAAGGTTTTCTTCACCCTGATCTACTTGATTTTGTATGTAAGCTACACAAAACCTTACATGGATTAAAGCAAGCTTCTCGAGCTTGGTTTAAAGAATTATCTTCATTCCTGTTGCACCATGGTTTCTCTAGCTCTCACACTGACAACTCTTTGTTTCTTTCTAAACATGGGGATATACACATCTACTTCCTCATCTATGTAGATGATATTTTGGTCATTAGTTCACATTCAGATGCTCTAATGACATTGTTCAGAAAACTAGTTGTCGGTTTCCTATTAGAAATTTGGGATTTCCATCTTTCTTTCTTAGGATAGAGCTCATAAAAACATCTGCTAGCCTCTATCTATTGCAAAAGAGATACATAACAAACTTGCTGCTAAAATACCATATGGATGGTGCAAAGCCAATTAAGACACCTTTGGCTACTGAAGTCTTATTCAAGAATGATTCACCTTTACTACCTGATGTTACCATCTATCCCCAATTAGTTGGCAGTTTGTAATACTGCTGTTTCACACGTTCAGACATCATGTTTGCCACCAACAGACTGTCATAATTCATGCATTCTCCAACTTAGAAACAATTTGAAGTTGCAAAATGCATCTTGCATTGTTTGAAGGGATCAATTAGTTGTGTTTTGTTCTACTTTAAGAATACTTCAACTCATCTCAATGCCTTCTCAAATGTAGATTAGGTTAGTTGTCCTAATGATCGACATTCCACTACTAGATATGTGGTTTATTTGGTGTTAGCTCCCTTCAATCGTGTTTTAAAATGGAATGAGTCGTAGATTAAAGCGAGATTAACATTTACAATTTATAAACTCGAAACATTAGTATTCCGAGGTCATTTCAGGGAGCAACAAAGCTGCGCTTATCACTATCGATTATTTACACAGGATTTTGGTGAACTTGTATTTATTGTGAACTTTAAAAATGGAACAAGTTCCAAATCGAACTTCACTTTACGAAAATTAGAGATGAATCCAAGTACAAAGAATAACATGGTTAACAAGATATTTAATGCTCAATTAAGATAAATACTCAAGTATTCATTTGATTAGGCACTAAATAAACATTATCAATGAAGTTTTGAACAAATTTAATCAATAAAAACACATTTAGAATCAAAGCATAAGCAAAATCAATGAGCACTACCAATTAGTCCTTAGAAAGATTGATTTGCGCATGTGTTTGGTCCCTGAATCTTTGCGAATAGGTCCCTAGATGCTTCTTTTTCTCGCTAAATGGTCCTTGACCTCCTCCTTCCTCTTCTTCCTCTTCTCCACTTTGTTCCTAACAGGGAGAACATGCATGGAATCTCAGTAAGGTCGGAGCTTGTCCTTGCGGCATAGATCTTCACGTTGAAGGTTGCAATGGATTTCTTGTGGCTTCAGGGAGCTTCACGAGAAGCTTGGATGTCGGAGGAGGGCCACCGAGATCGGAGAAGGTGGCGGCTGTGGGTGGAGTTCGGTGGAGGTGTCCGGCAAGCAATCCCTCAAATTGATCAAGGAGTTCTTCTGGTGGTGGCATGGCAGAGGTGTTGATGAGGTTGGCGATTAGTGAGGCGGCATGAAGCGAGCTGGAGGGCGTCGCCGGAGCTTCTGCCGGAGGCTTGCCACCTGCGGGGAAGATGACGACAGGGAGGGGAAAGTCGTGGTCGAAATCTATAAGGAAGGGGCCTAAGATGATCTATAGAGTGAGGGGAAGAAGAAGTACCTAGGAGGAGGTGAGAACGTCGGTGAGCATGGGAGATGGTCGCCAGACTTGAAGGAGGAGAACTCCAGCGATGAAAATCAGAGCGACGAAGGGGCAAGGAGAACCCCACTTCTTTGATGGGAAGCACAGTGACGAAGTGAGGGAGTGATCTGCGCCCTCGGTTGGCAGTGAGGAGCAGCGAAGAAGGGTCGACAGAGAAGCTCCAAGGTCTTGCTAATGGTAGGCTCAGGAAGTAGAAGGAAGGGGTGAACACACGCCAAAACTTGACGAATCAAATCGCAAGGGCATGGCCTTACTTTAAAGGAGCTCAGCCATGGAGAAGGAGGCAAGATTGCGACCCAATCAAGATCGAGATGGCATGGAAAAAACGTGCTCTGGTGACAACTTCGGCCGAGGATCGCGGCTTCCCTAGTTGGCGAAATGAGCTAGAAAAAGCGCAAGGATGTGCAAGAGTGATAGGTGTGTCATCCTACCAATTTTGGCGAGATTTCGCTATGTGAATCGATCTCAATACATGGCTGAAGTTGAGGGCGGAGAGTTGATGTCGCTGCTGTTGGCAGGGACTAAAAAGTGAAGAAGATGAAGTTTTTATGGGGCTTTTTGCAAGAGATTAAGTTCTAAAGGTCTAAACTGTAAACTTGGCTAAGATGAAGTCGGAATAAGTCCAAATTTTTATGGTAACCTGATATAGACATGAGAAATTTAATGGTAACTTCAATTTTATGTTTTGGTGATGGTTGCATGGTCAATTTAAGTTTAGACCCAAAATATATCAAAAACCTGCCTAAGTCCCTGTTTGAGGTCAAAAAGCGTTGCGATTGTAAAATTAATTAATCCAAACCTTATGGAATATTTTTCAATGCTTTTTAGAAAGTTTGGATTGCATTTATTTTAGTTAAAACCCTATTAATTTAAGTGAGAATGAAATTAGGATTTTTATTTGAGATTTAGCCAATTTTAATAAAAAGCCTACTTGTTGCAAATTTAGGCTCATTTGACCTTCAAGTGAGTGTAGGTTCACCCTTTAATTAATATGCATTTGTATTAATCTGTTAAAACAATAGAATTAACTAATTTCAATGTCATTCCTCCCAATTCTTCCTGTCATTAAGTTATACCTTTTGTTGGTTAATACAGTGAATTTAACCTTAGAACTCAGTCAAATTAGACTAGATATGACGGATGATGGTGTTGCCATCATACCCCCATTCCTACCATTTGCTAGTCCCTTAGCAAATTCTTAGATTTAATCACAGGTTTTCAACTTAAAGGGCATTTTCGCATTCAACTCAATTTGAAATGAATTTAATTTGTTAATCTTGGTCAGACTTTAGTACAGAAAATAGTGCTCTTATGCCTAGTACTTTAAATGACTCACTTCCTCAAAACACTCAAATATAACGGCTCCCTATTTTTAATTTAACCTAGCTCTTGATATTTAAACATCGGGGCACATGGTTCAGGTTGGTCTCAGTTTCACCCTCGATTTCGTAGTTATTAGGGTTGGAACACATGTAGTAAAGATGAACTGAGTTAAAGGTCCTAAGTATCAAATTAATAGCCTATTAGACTTAGTCAGTTGCTCCCACATGAATTAGGTAGCTTTCTAGCTTCCAATGGGGTCAACCTAAGGGTATATCTCCTCATAAAAAAAAAATCTAGCACCATATATCTATATTGATGAGTCCATTTTAATGGACTATTATTATGCCTAAGTAATTCAATTCTAACATTGTATGTTGGTTAATAATCACATTTGTTCATTAAATGATTGCATGTGTCATTATTTAAGTTTACATTTCTTCTATTACTTATTATGTAATTATATTTCATGTAGGAACCTGCAACAGTGCACTCATCTTCTCCAATTAATATACTCTAATAATCGAGAAGAAGAGGGAGGAGGATCAAATGTGGAAAAGAATAGGGGGGTGGAAAGATATTTTCCCCCCCACAAATATCTCCACCTATGGCCAACGAAACCCAACAAGCGCCGGCTAAAATTAGGAAGGAATTTGAAAATCCCTTGATTGGAGCGGGGGAGAGGAGTTAAAGGAGGCACTTGCACAGGAGAAAAGGAGGCTGGATCTTCGGGGTCTTCTTCCTCCCCCTTGAGGGGATATCCACCTTCCCCACCGTGGAGAGGGCGGACCTTGTGAGCACTGCGTGCACTGTACCAAACCTTCCATCACCGCACCCACACCACCGCCTGCGTGCGTGCGCCCTTGCATTGCCCACAGCCGTGCCTTTCCAGCCATCACTGCCCCCATCAACACCTCCAACCTTTTGCCCTGTAGGCGCTCACACCTCTAGCCAGGCGCCCACAGGCGTCCCCCCTCCAGCGCCACCTCCGCTGCATAGTGCCCGCACCAGCACCTTGCTAGACTGCCTACAAGTGCGTGACACCAAACCTCCCACCGCAAATGCCCTTCCAGCCTGCACCGCACCCGCACCCGCGTCCTCTCCACTGCACCGCTCATCGCAGGCGCGCCCCCTGCACTCCTGCCTGCAGCGCCCCCTTCTCCAGTGCCTTCCCGCGACTAGCAGACGCATGTTGCACCGCGCCCCATAGGCGCCCCACCTCAGCCGCCCGTAGGCGCTCAACGCCCTTGCGTGCGCCAGAAGCTACTGCACCTCGTGCCCTTCACCTCCCTTTGCAGGCGCAGGCACTCACCGCCCTTGCACCTTCTTCCCGCAGGCGCCTCTTCAAGCCCGCAGGTCCACAGCCACGCCTTGCAAGAGCTACAAAGGACCACCACCAATGCCTTGCGCATGCACCTGTGCCAATGCCCAGCGCGCTGCAGCAGCAGGACACCTGCGCATCCACGCGCGGCTGTCTCCTTCTCCTCCAACAGGCCGGCTGCCATCCTCCTCTTCCCGGCCGCCATGTCACCGCCGTTGCGTAGCCCTCGTCGAGGTGCACCTCCCCGTTGACTCTCACGACCAACCGTGCATGGCCACACATGCGAGGAAGAGAGAGGAGAAATCCTCTATTTTCATTTCAATTAATAATTACATTCAATGCCATTGCCACCAAAATCAATTTTAATTTATGATTATTTTATTGTGGTGAAATTATGACTGCATACTCATACTTTCTGATAATTACGTGGTTATTGATATTCACATGTTTAACATTTGTTTTGGGATTAAAATGTGTACCAATTTTCTCTAATACATATCAATTGTAAATTACATAAAATCATCACATATTTATTGAATATTTCAGTGAGGAAAAATTACACGTATACCCTTATATTTTTGAATTATTGTGCATCTTCTTTCCATCGCATTTCATGTCAGATTTGATTATGGATTTTGCCCTTGATTGAAAGAATACGAAATAATTAAGATTTTATTGCATCATTGCCTCCTTGTGGACACGACCTGCTCTTCTGTGAGTGGTAATTTTTATTGTAATTATTTTATTAAGCGATTTTCCACCACTTTGTTACTAAAACGACAGATCATCTTAATCACATTATTCGAAAGCAAAACCTGACTTGTCAAATTGGTGCCGTTGCCCGGGAGGCAACAGATGTAATAGATTCACATTATTATTTTTTTGAATATTCTGAGTTGCGCAATCATCTGATCATTTTTTTTATTATGCGAGGAATCTGACACGGCGACAAGCGCAGCAGAGCGACGACATTGAACTTGAACGACATGCACAGTAGAGACGATCTTTTTGGTGGACCTTGACTCCACCTGGAGGCCAGCAACAGGAACACGTGGGCCTTGATCCCACGCACATAGGCTTACGGAGGAGCTTGTTTTTGATTTAGTCAGTAGAGCTTAGTTTAGATTTAGTTTAGATAGACATTAGAATTTAATTACTGTCTTTTGGACCCTTGTAGGGTATTTTTGGGAATGTGTTCCCAGTGCCTCTTTATTTCTTATCGCTTTTGTATGCGGGAGCGTATTTTCAGGAGCGTGTTCCCATTTATTTAGATTATAGGATTATTTACATTGTTTGAACTGCATTTCGGTTAGTTAGTTAGATCAGGTCTGTTTGTTTATTATTATTATTAAAAAAAAAAATCGAACTGCCTGCTAGAAGCTGCATATCTATAGGATGATCATCTAGGACTGAATGAGTAGCATCTAATTTATTTTTACTACATTGCATACATTGCACGAAGAAAGCTAAAGTATGGTACGTCTTCTCTTGAGCATCAATTACTTGTCATGCATATGCATTGAACCTAAATCTAAGACCACTAAAGTGCTTGAATCAAATTAATTCAGTGGTCACTTTAAAAATTAGGACTGTTAAGAGGTTGGACTTTAAAATCTGTGGCTGAAAATTGTGTGCAAAAGGATCCTGTTTGCAAAATTTCAAAAATCAAAACACGATCGTATGTTTACACACTTGAGACACTGTGCACGTCACACATAAGGTCACTAGATAAATTTCTACCTCTCCTCTTTTGCACCACAAGGGAAGTTAGTCGGAAATCAACAAGCCTATCCACCAAGTTACTTCGGTTCCTCGTGTGTGGGCTCGATTCGAGACTTCCATCCCTTGCGAGTAGGTTATAGGCACCAGCGAAGGTTGGCCTAGGAAGCGTAATTTTTGCAAAACTTGTTTGGCCACCAACTAAACATTTAATTCTAAGACCTACAATCTACTAAAAACAGATCCCATTGAATTTGCGTTTGCTTTGACAGTAGAACTCTCTAGGAAGTTTCTGCTTGTATTCTGAATTCGTCTAAATCCTAAGAGAGTTAAAATTGTTTTGCTTAAAGAAATGGATCACCCTTACTCCTATCAGTTAGATTATCAGAGTCAATACTTCCCATCTTTTAATCAGGATCCCATGCCCCGAGCGTATCCATCCTTTGATGAGTACATTGATAATTCATGGGATCATTCTTCTTCTTATCCTAGGAGTACTGGCTTGATAACTCCCACTTTTGAGCAGAGCCTAGGAGCAGGATTTTCCAACCTTGAAATCCCTACTTCCATGCAAACACCCAACCCTCCCACCCTTCATGATTTTCCGTATCGAGGTTGGACCGATACCCCTAGGCAACCAGAGCCTGAAATTGACTATCCTCCCCAACCTGATAATAGTAGCCTCTTCTCTTTTATGATAGAAATGCAAAAACAGCAAAAGGAAATGATGGAATCAATGGGAGAGATGTTGAGGAATAGTCAACAGTTAAATGAAGAAATAAGACAACTTAGCTACACGCTTCCCAATAATCCTGATCCCTACCCATACGATCATGATCATAAAAATAATTTTGAGGAACCCAATGACAATAGGGATCCAATTTTATGTAGCTATCACTTAGACTCTCCCAATGAGACATGGCCACTAGAGAAGAACGATCATAGTTGTTACGAACGTGGCATCAGACGGGTTTTTAAGACGTCTGGGAAGTGGCCCAGACGTCTGGAACCCTTGCCAGATGTCTGGTAATAAATTTTTGCGGCGTACGGGGTTGCGTCTGCGTGCCTGCACGCACAGACTGCACCCACCGCTCTCGTTCCTCCTTTTCCTCTCTCTCCTCCTGCAGGCGCACAGTTCTCTTCTCTCTCCCCCCGTGCGGCCTTATAAGGCCCCCTCGCCCTCTCCCTCACCCTCATCTCCTCCGCCTTCCTCTTCTCCTTCTCCCTGCCAGTGTGAGAGCGTGAGCGAGCGAGGGAATGGCGGCAGCAGCGGCCACGGCGAGAGTGCTGGAAGGAGGGTTGCGAGCGGAAGGGGGAAGCTCGACCGCGAGGGTTCGAGCTTGCCGGGGCAGCTAGAGCCGGCCGGCGGGGGAGCGGCGGGCATGGGGTGTCGCTGAGGGGCTGCTGCAGCTCGGGTAGCAGGCGGACGGGGTGCGGCTCGGCCATGCGTCGCGGGCGGAGAGCGAGTCGGGCTCTGGTTCTGGAAAATTTTCTAGAACCAGACATCTGGGCTTACGACTAGACGACGGTGATGACGTCTGGAGGACTGTCCAGACGTCTGACATGTAAGATATTTCTATCTTCTTCCTTCTTCGCGCGTACGGCCATGTAGCCGTCCGCCACGACTTCGTCTGCGCTTCGTTGTGCTGAGAGCAGGAGTGTGTGTGCGCAGGTTCCGCTTGGGAGGGCACGAGGGCTCGCCATCCCACGTAAATCAGATGTCTGGCCGCAGTGCCAGACGACGGAGAGGACTTCCAGACGTCCGGGGTGACAATCGGACGTCTTGGAACTAAGCCAGACGCCCCAGCAGGCTTATGGACGTTTGAAGGACTACACAGAGCTAAGGTACAATCTGACCCACCTTTTAAGACGTCTGGAAGAGGTTCCAGACATCTGATTTTGGACAGTTTCGTCGTTTTTGACCCGTTTAGGGCCCGTTCAGAGTCTGTTTTCCGCGTTTCGAGTTGCGTTCTTTCCAGAATAAAATCCTCTACCCATTTACAGTAATTGTATACCATTCTGAGAAACTCCTTGTGTTTGATCCTTTTGTTAGGACCCCGTTCCATTGCAGTCTTGGGGGTTGCAGAGGCGTGCGGGATTGTCGACCACGCCCCCAGTACTCCCGTTGTAGCTGGTAGAGTGGCTTTTAAATTATTTAGCATAATTTGTTACAATTGTGGAACAATTAATAGAGTCTAGGGCATTGCATGAACCCTAGGACTGGAAAACTAGATTGAATGATAGAACCTAGGGTACGACATGAATCCTAGGACTGGAAAACTAGTGGAGTATATAAATATTGCAGTCTTGGAAAAGTGGAAAGGAAATAATAGCTGCCTGTTATGAATGGATAAATATGATTGAGAATATGGGTTGTATGAACGTAAAACTGGAACAGTGAAACCTACAATGGCCAAACAAAAAGAATACGAACCCTACGGGGAATTAGGAGTAGAACTCCTGGAAAGAGAATAGAATGGAACTGAGAAAGTGAAATGTGGAAGTGTGTTGTCTCTTGGGGACGTGGTACCAAAGAGAGCACACAATACCTCTTAGTGTAGAGGGGAGCTTGCCACCCTCAGGTTGAGACCAGGGTCGGTTTGGCCACTGTACACCGACTTGCTGGCCCTCGCGTATGCAGTACCGAGGAGAGCTACTAGTGTAGGGAGAGCACTAGCTACCCCACGGGCCCCGGGGTTCTGCTAGCCTCCTACACCGACTTGTTAGGCCCACTGGGCAAACCAGGGTAGTCAGGCGAGGGTGCGCGGACTGTGGAGGGGTTGGACCCCTGTTACTGAGAGGGATCTCCCCTATACCGGTTCCGTGCTGTGTTTTAAGCACACCCGTTAACGGAAACGACTGACCGTGTGCCAGTGCGGGGTAGTTACCCGTGCGCTTATCGCGCGTGCCGTAGTCACCGTTACGTCTGTCAGCGACCTTGGGGTGGTTGACTGAGGGTAGGACCACCACGGGGGACTCTCCCGGCCAGGAGAGCACCACGTGTTACTTCTACTTTTCGGAAAAGACTGCAATCAAGATCGTTCCCACGAGGAACATTCGAGATCAAGTGAAGGATCTGAGAAATAAATAAATCGTGAAATAATAGAAAGACGTAAATAAAAAAAGTAAAAATATAACAGCTACTGTACACTCTATGCTTCTTTAGCTTTTAGTTGCCACTCTACTCAGCGTTTCGCTGATGTGTTACACTCGTTACTTTTCAGGACCAGGTGTTGAGCAGCCAGGGTTAGCGGCTGCAGAGGACGCTAGGCCTAGTAGGGTCCAGTAGAGTTACCCGTAGTTCTTTTTGTACTTTTCTTCCACTGTAGTGAGTAGTTTCCTTGTTACTCCTTGTACTTCTTTATTGTAAGCTTCATGTTATGTACATATTTGTTGTTCTACTGTTGTGATGGTGTATACTGTAGTAGTCCCTTTTCTTACTGCTGTATTTTGTTACTGTTAGTTATATTCATGCTAAATGTGGTTTATTTTACTGCTCTTTTGGTTACTTCCTCGTTGGACGACTAGGTCTTGGGATTAGTCGAGTCGGTCCGATTCTCGAGTCTCGTAGGGACTCGGGAATCAGGTCGTTACAATAGTGATTGTCCACCTTAACTATATTGGAGTCAAAAGTAAGGGAAGATGGTACCTCTTGAGGACCTTGACCCCAATGACAGTATTCTCCTTACCCCTACCAACCCGGGTCAAGGTTGTATTATTCCTATCACTTCCCCTATTGATTATTTGGTGGAATCCCATTCTACCCTTAGTGAGCCTACTCCTGACCCTCCACTTAGGGAATCAACACCTACCATTCAGCATCCTAAGGATTTAAATGCACCCAATGAAGGTGACCCTAAGGGAATAGAGGATGATTAATTTTGGTCTTAGGGATATGAAGAGTCTATTTCAGAGGATGGGGATGCCCCAATAGAGGAACCTAGACTGAAAATCTATAGTGAATCACAGGGGAATTATTTATCATTTGAGGATTTACCTCCAAAGGATATAAACAAAATGGTGAAATCCAGATTCCTCCTTTCTTTTGAGAGTCATCCTCCATCAAAGCAGGAGTTGATATTAGAGGAGGACAAACAAAATAATGAGAAGTCTATGGGAGACTCTTGGGGACAAAACACGTCAATTGAGGATTTATACCCCGAGAAGAATGATGAATTCAATGATATAGGCTTGCTCCAAAATATTAAGACTGATCTTCCTTTAGGAATAATTAAGGATACTGATCCAACTCATGTCTTCATTAATGAATCACATATACACCCCAACAAAAATTTGAGTGAACCAAATGAATCCGGGGATGAGCTTAATGATAATGATTCAGATATTTTGACCCTGCCATCAAAGAGTTGTAATTTGGAGTCTACCCTTGATTCAAATATGACTCCAATCATTAATGCTAGACAGGGTAATGTGCAATTGTCTACAATTGTTAAGGAGTGTACACAATCTGAATCATTGTTGGAATTGGACCTAACACCAACTAAGCCCTCATTGGACTTAACCATTACCTTCTAACACTACAAACAACCCTTATACTCCCTAACCGATCCTTGGCTCAGATCTCTGCTCATGTTCATTCTTTCTAGAGAACATATCAGGCCAGTACATCCTCAAGTAGAATGGCGAGTGTGGATTGATGCTTGTACTTTTACTCTCGCCATTCAAGGGTTTGAACTAATAATGTTTATATCTTTTAAAACCCGTCCTGCTCTGGAGGATCCTTGTTATCCTCTACTTATTCCGTTTTGGGAGGTCCCTTTTCATATTCCGTTTATTATTCCTAGACCTCCCAAGGTAGCCAATGAGGTTCTTCGCTTTCATATCTTCTGGCGAGCATTTAGTATTACGTTGCATCATCAGCTCGCCAACATCCGTGGCTACCTATTTTCTAGGCCCGTACTGTTACGCATATTTTTAGGGCCTAACTTTTTCTATTTGGAACCAGACTTACAAGTTCCTTCTAAGTCTGGCTGCTGACAAAAAATGCAGCACTTGTTGGGAGGCAACCCAGCGGCCCGAATAACATCGTCATCAGGTGATTTCTTTCCTTTCTCCTCCTGTTTTAATTTTACAATGGGGACATTGTAGGATTTAGGCATGGGGGGGTGCATTTGCATTTTAGGAAGTATTCATGCATTTAGGTTAGCATATTAAAAAAAAATTTCTTTTCTTGAGCTGAATGGGTTAGTCCTTAGCAAAATATCTTAGTCATTGGAGGTTTGTCTTCCTGAATTATTTCTTAAGTTTAGAATCCAGTACATTTATTTCACGTGCACATAGACTTAGTAATGGATCCTTGAGGAAAACCAATAAGCATTTGTAGTCTACTAAACCCTTGGACAGTTCATAGGGTGTCAAGCATACTATCTTCTAGTAGATCAACCTCATATTTATGAGAAGAAAGTAGAGAGATTACTGGTGCGCTAAGTCTAGTGCAAGGACTCTTAAGTTTTGGATAATTAGATGATGATACTTCAGAGTTAGGCATAGTTTTCACTCTCTGTTCTTGTGTGCGTATGTTGTGTGAATTCCTAAGAGTCACCAAATAAGGCAGATACACAGAGATAGAGTCTTAATAAAGCTATGACTATGGTGGATGGTTACGATCGTCCTTCATAGAGTCCTTGGCTGAAGGAGGGTAATAGTGTCAAAGGTCAGAAATACGCCTGTCCTATCCATTCCTTCCCGGTGACAAGAGTAGGCACTTCCACCAAATAAGCCACGCAATATCCTCTTGACCATCATCATCCCTAATAATGCCTCATAAATAAAAGTCTATGTCGTATTATGCTGATTTATAAAAAAAAAGAAGAGAGAGAAAAGAAAAGAAGAAAAAAAAAGAAACAGAAAAAAGAAAAAGAAGAAATAGTTATATTACAATAAAAAAAGGGAGAAGAAGAAAAGAGAGAAAAAAAAGTTCAAGTTTATAATGTAACATCGTTTCTGAAGCAACAGAACACCTATTGCGTTCCACCAAATATGACCCATACTTACCTTTTAGTATTTCTGATCGCCCGAATACTGGTTGAGGACTCTAACTTAGTTGTAGAATTATTAGGACTTTAATTGAAGTGTGGATGTCATGTGAGGCCACCAAACAGTCAGTATAATTACGGAATCTGGCGAGATTTGTGATCTCAAAAAGAAAGAAAAGAGTGAGCGCCCAGGAACATCAAGAGAGCACAGTTGTGTAGCCTCTCTCAAAGTTGAATTGTCTAATCGTCTATTAATCTAGAGTTTGTAATACTAGACTACATGTAGCACCAGATGAGTGTGTGCCACCAAATACAAATCCATTCTACTTGGTATCTCCTACCTAAGCCAAAAGCTGAGGTCAAATTACATATTATCTTCTACTTTATCACCGAGGGAAGTAGTTGCCTCTCCCGACAGAAATATTTACCAAGGATGAAATACGAACTTCCAATGCAAATTGGCTTTTTCACTTGGATCTGTTACTTAGGCTTTTATCACGTCACATTTGTTTGGATCTCTAAAGTTTTGAAATAAGGAAAGAAGAAATCTTCTAATTACTTCTATTAATTTTCATTTTTGCTAGGGACTAGCAAATCTTAGGCATGGGGGTATTTGATGAGTCCATTTTAATGGACTATTATTATGCCTAAGTAATTCAATTCTAACATTGTATGTTGGTTAATAATCACATTTGTTCATTAAATGATTGCATATGTCATTATTTAAGTTTTACATTTCTTCTATTGCTTATTATGTAATTATATTTCATGCAGGAACCCGCAACAGCGCACTCATCTTCTCCAATTAATCTACTCTAATAATCAGGAAGAAGAGGGAGGAGGATCAAATGTGGAAAAGAATAGGGGGTGGAAAGATATTTTCCCCCCCACAAATATCTCCACCTATGGCCAATGAAACCCAACAAGCACCGGCTAAAATTAGGAAAGGATTTGAAAATCCCTTGATTGGTGTGGGGGAGAAGAGTTAAAGGAGGCAGTTGCACAGGAGAAAAGGAGGCTGGATCTTCAGGGTCTTCTTCCTCCCCCTTGAGGGGATATCCACCTTGCCCACCGTGGAGAGGGCAGACCCTGTGAGCACTGCGTGCACTGTGCCAAACCTTCCAGCACCGCACCCGCACCACCGCCTGCGTGCGTGCACCCTTGCATTGCCCACAGCCGCGCTTTTCCAGCCATCACCGCCCCCCCAACGCCTCCAAACTTCTGCCCTGCAGGCGCTCACACCGCCAGCCAGGCGCCCACAGGCGCGCCCCCTCCAGCGCCACCTCCGCTGCACAACGCCTGCACCAGCACCCTGCTTGACCACCTGCAAGCGCACGGCACCAAGCCTCCCACCGCAAACGCCCTTCCAGCCTGCACCGCACCCACTGCACCGCACCTGCACCCGCATCCTCTCCACTGCACCGCTCACCGCAGGTGCGCCCCCTGCACTCCAGCGCCACCTCCGCTGCACAACGCCTGCACCAGCACCCTGCTTGACCACCTGCAAGCGCCCGGCACCAAGCCTCCCACCGCAAACGCCCTTCCAGCCTGCGCCGCACCCACTGCACCGCACCCGCACCCGCGTCCTCTCCACTGCATCGCTCAGCGCAGGTGCGCCCCCTGCACTCCTACCTGCAACGGCCCCCTCTCCAGCACCTTCCCGCGGCTAGCAGACGTGCGTTGCACCGCGCCCCGCAGGCACCCCAACTCAGCCGCCTGTAGGCGCTCAGCGCCCTTGTGCGTGCTAGAAGCTACTACACCTCGCACCCTTCACCGCCCTCTGCAGGGGCAGGCGCTCACTGCCCTTGCGCCTTCTGCCTGCAGGCTCCTCTTCAAGCATGTAGGTCCATAGCCGCCCCTTGCAGGAGCTGCAAATGACCACCGCCAGCGCCTTGATGCGCACCTGCGCCAGTGCCTAGCACGCCTCGCGCTCGCCCAGCGCGCTGCAGTAGCAGGACACTCGCGCATCCACGCGCGGCTGTCTCCTTCTCCTCCAACAGGCCGGCAGCCATCCTCCTCTGCTCAACCGCCGCCGGCCACCTTCGGTCGCCCGTCACCGCCGTTGCGTAGCCCTCGTCGAGGCGTACCTCCCCGTCGACTCTCACGGCCAACCGTGCACGGCCACACACGTGAGGAAGAGAGAGGAGAAATCCTCTGTTTTTGTTTCAATTAATAATTACATTCAATGCCATTGCCACCAAAATCAATTTTAATTTATGATTATTTTTTTGTGGTGAAATTGTGACTGCATACTCATACTTTCTGATAATTGCGTGGTTATTGATATTCACATGTTTAACATTGGTTTTGGGATTAAAATATGCACCAATTTTCTCTAATACATATCAATTGTAAATTACATAAAATCATCACATATTTATTGAATATTTCAGTGAGGAAAAATTACACGTATACCCTTATATTTTTGAATTATTGTGCATCATCTTTCCATCGCATTTCATGTCGGATTTGATAATGGATTTCGCACTTGATTGAAAGAATACGAAATAATCGAGATTTTATTGCATCATTGCCTCCCTGTGGACATGACCCGCTCTTCTGTGAGTGGTAATTTTTATTGTAATTATTTTGTTAAGCGATTTTCCACCACTTTGTTACTAAAATGATGGATCATCTTAATCACATTATTCGAAAGCGAAAATCAACTTGTCATGTATATATTTATTTTTTTATTTTTTCATTTTATTATCCTTTTTTTATGTGGTGCAAGTGTGAGGCATTTTGTGAGCCTTTTTGGGGTGGTGAGGACAAGTACACTACTTACTAAGACTTATGTATACAAGCCCAACCAAAACAAAAATTAAAGCATACACTTTATTAAGGAAGTGGCTCTCCGTCCTTCATAGGCTGGTTGCTATAAAAGAGTTATTTTCTAACTCTACCTAAGTCTAATGTTTTATTAGCCTTCTACTCAAGTCCTAAAACTCAATCTGTGCATGTGAAGTTGCGTTCCAGTTCTTCAAACTCCTAAACCAAAGGTGACAAAGAAACTGGTTTAAACACTCATGCCCCTTAGTCCAAGAAATTAGATTTTCCAACTTTGCATTATAGGGTAATTTAAGCCATGCTTAATTAAGCATATTTGGCCCAAAATATCTAAGGTCGAGGATTTGGGTGTCCTGGTTCTAGACTAGAGCACAAAGACTTTAATTTTGACTAGTCTTAACAAATTATTCAATTTAGCATATTTTTCTTCCTTTCTTCTCCTTTTAAAAGATTTCTCTCCCCTTTTCCTCCATTTATTTTTAGTTTTGAGAACCTTTCATCAAGAATTTTTTTAAATTTTACTCACTTTCTAAGACAACTCCCCATGACTAATTCTTACAATGTCCTCATTGCAAGGTAGGATGGGTTAGGAAATTTAAAATCAAATCACTTCGTTAGAACAAGGGTGGGTGGAGTGGGTCGAAAATGACTGTTGCGAATGGTTTCAAGATTTAAATCAAGAGAATTGGAGGTGGTTAGGGTTGTTCTAGGTGAAGAAGTGATCAAAGTTGAGTCATTTTGCAAATAACTTCAAAGATGATTAGAAGGGTTCTAATTATTTTTTTATTTTTTTATTTTTTTATTTTTATATTTATTTGTATATTTGTATATTTTTTATTTTTAAATGACTGGTTGCCTCCTGTTAAGTACTAAATTTAAAGCCTTCAGCCGAGTAGAAAATGGTTAAGAGGAAGGAGTGATCAAGTTGCATGAGTTTTGTAGAACAAGCACCTTGATGATTAACCTGGTCGGGCTAACTAGGTGCTTGTTTAGGTCAGCTGGTTGATTGTGCAAACTAAACCCAATAAGTCTGGTGGGTTGAAAAATGTGGATCAATAGATATGGAGTCCACCAGATGAAATTCGACTCAAAAAGATATGGAATTGAAAAGCGTGGGTTTGGCTGCATAGGCTTAGCTAGTTCAGAGTAGGGATCCTTAAATGATAATGGAACAATGAAAATTATAGGATCCCTACTTATGGGATTAGCATAAATTAGCAGTTGACTATTAGTTTGATCAATGTCCGACTCATTGTCAAATTGAGGCGGAGAATCAGGTCCAACTGGATCAAAATGAGGTGATTCAGGATGGAAATGGATTCCGGTGGAGTCATGTGGTGGAGATCGGTTGCTGAGAATCTTAAGAAACCTTTCTTGAGTGGCCTCCTGATCATTAGATACAACTGCTTCAAGCTCAAAATCGATGACCTCAGAATCAGAATTAAAGAATAGGTCTTAGACATCGAGGTCATAGATTGGGGTGCAACCCTCTGGAAAGAAAGATTCTCCTTAATCAAAATAAGGTTCAAACTCAGCATCAGCAAGGGAGAATCCAAAATAATTTTCTGAACCTGAATCAGAATTGAGATTACCACCATAAGAAGAATCAAGACTCATCGAGTTATCAACTTGAGATTGATCTAATCTAGATTCTAGTTCCACATTACTAGGGATATCCTTACTAGGCATAGGCTCCGGTTCAGAATATCTAGGAAAGACAAAGTCTAATCCGGGCTCTTTAGATTCCTCTGGTTCAGTGTCATAAATCGGTTTCGATTCATATAGATCCATATGATATTTTGAGGAATCAGGAGTGGTTTCATCTTCAAAAATAGGCTCATGAAGATCATAATATTGTGAATTTGAGATCATATCCTCATCCAGATGAGCTTTATAATCATCCTAAATAGGTTTGGATCCAGATTCTAGGTCAAAAATAGGAGTTGGGTTACTAGAATCTATTTCTAAATTCATATCAATTGGGATGTTGGAATTGTTCTCGAGGAAAACCTTACCAAGATAAGGTGTCAAAGTTACATCCTCGAAGACTTTATAATCAAACCTATCATAGGTGTTTTGAAATTCTGGCATAGTTGAACCATCTTCAAGAGGTTCGGCTGCTGGTTTAGTATTAAGAACACCTATGATAAAATCTTCCCAACCCAAAAGTTGATTTTCTATATCAAGTAATTTATTTTGCACAAAATCATCATCTGGTTCTACTTGGGTTGGAGATTCAGCATGGAAACCTCCATTATGGTACTTGGGTTTGGGAAAATCAAATTCATCCTTAAAATTATCCCAAGATTCATAATCAATTTCCAGGTGAGGTTTTGGGTATCTTTCAATGATCAATTCTTCCAACTGATCCAACAGATCCCCACGCTATGAAATGATATCCTGGCATTTTTCCCAAAGTATTGGATTTGACAAGTATTGTAAACCCTCATTCCTATGCAATTTTCTCACTGAAATAATTTGTTCTAAGAGGGTTTCCCAAGTTGAACCACCTGCTAATTGTACTGTAATCATCTGGATGTGGTCCATGATGATGCTTGTCATTTTTGGCTCACTAACCTAAACTCTATTGACTGGGATTGAGCTTCTGTAAAAATTCTTCGTTGCACCTAAGAGCATCCTCAATCATTCTATCTTTCATGCTCATACAGGGTTCAAGACTAGTGGTCATTTTCTTAGATTTCAGGTTGATTTCCTAGTAATTGAATCAAGTAAGGTAGTGGATTAAGATCAAATTCAGGTTCAGAGAGAAAATGATTAGAAGAAAAGCTAGTTGGATTAGATATCACACAAATTAATCGAGACTTGACCCCGATTTGGATTAACCTCTAATTGAGGCCTTAAGGTGAATCCTAAGGACCTCCTTTTATGCATGTATAGAAAAGGCGAGAGGGACTGGATGTGAATTAGATTCAACCAAGACACCCAAATCAATTGGATGACTAAGGTAGATATGAGGTAAATGTACCTCTAGATCATAAACTCACGTGCCCCCAGAATTACTTGGGCAGCCAAGAAGGGAGAGTCTCGTGAAGACCCCTACATGGTAGAGTGCTCCCGTGGGTTACATATTCCTCCACCCGACCTTCCTTGTCACTGTGAGTCCAAGTAGACCAGAAATGAATGAGTTAAGCCCTAAAGTCTACCAATTTTAAGCTTAAATGTGCATGTGCCTTGGTAATCACTTGATCTTTAAAGATGAATTCACTTGTGACCTAATTTTAGGTTGATTAATTTGCAATGCAACCTAACTTCACCTGACCTATCCTATGGATTCCAGGATGAAAATTCGAGTTGACTCACCCAAACCACCCTATTTAGTCCAACAAATAAGTATCAAATCACGAGTTTTAAGGTTCAAGTGATGTTAGAGTTTTGGTTTTAGGGTTTGAGTAATTAAATTAATTCAAACAAGGGTTTAGGCTACACACAATGCGGGAGATATTTTCTTTATAATTGGCAAGTGTATTCTAGCATTCCAGAAACTCTAAAATTTCAAAACCCTAATTGGCTCTAAACATGGAATCCAATTTGATTCAAATCAAGTTGCACACTTGGACTCAATCATGAATGTGATAGTCCAAATATGCTAGGCAGCTTAAGTATCAATCCCTAATAGGCACAAAAAATTATGGATTGTGTGATCTATTCCAATCGCTTCTTCAAAAATTGAAGCACAGAGTATAATAAAAAACTTTCTTGCAAAAATGATAGTCTAAGAAAATAAGGTAAGGTTGCGGTCCTAGTTTTTTTAGGTTTTTTTTCTATATACAAAGAAAGAGGGGGACAAAGGAAGAAAAAGAATTTACCCATCTTTGGCGTGGTTGCACCCTTGATGCAGATGTTGGGCCGGTTGAATTAGGTCCGGTCCAGTAAGAAAAACAACCAAAACAAAGGCATGTAAGTTAGAAAAATAAATATTTACAAATAAAATAAAAAAAAATATATAGAATAAAAGGAAAAATATATACAACGATAGTGGCAAGTGCGCATTGCTCCCCAGCAACGGCGTCAAAATGTTAGCTCGCTTCGATCGTGTTTTAAAATGGAATGTGTCGTAGTATAGTTGATTAAAACGAGATTAACATTTATAATTTATAAACTCGAAACATTAGGATTCCAAGGTCGTCTCAGGGAACAACAAAGCTACGCTTATCACTATTGATTATTTACACAGGATTTTGGTGAACTTGTATTTATTGTGAACTTTAAAAATGGAACAAGTTCCAAATCACACTTCACTTTACAAAAATTAGTGATGAATCCAAGTACGAAGAATAACATGGTTAACAGGATATTTAATGCTCAGTTAAGATAAATACTCAAGTATTCATTTGATTAAGCACTAAATAAACACTAGCAATGAAGTTTTGAACAAGTTTTATCAATAAAAATACATTTAGAATCAAAGCATAAGCAAAATCAATGAGCACTGTCAACTAGTCCTTAGAAAGATTGATTTGCTCACATTTTGGTCCTTGAATCTTTGCGAATAGATCCCTAGATGCTTCTTTTTCTCACTAAATGGTCCTTGGCTTCCTCCTTCCTCTTCTTCCTCTTCTCCACTTCATTCCCAACAGGGAGAACGTGCATGGAATCTTGGCACAGTCGAGGTTTGTCCTCACGACACGGATCTTCATGTTGAAGGTTGCAATGGATTTCTCGTGGCTTCAGGGAGCTTCACGAGAAGCTTGGATGCTGGAGGAGGGCGAAGGAGGCGCACTGAGATCGGAGAAGGTGGCAGTTGCGGGTGGAGTTTAGTGGAGGTGTCAAGCGAGCAATCCCTCAAATTGATTGAGGGGTTCTTCTCGTGGTGGCATGGCAGAGGTGTTGAGGTGGTTGGCGATTAGTGAGGTAGTGTGAAGGGAGCTGGAGGGCATCGCCGGAGCGTCTGCCGTTGGCTTACCGCCCGCGAGGAAGACGACGACAGGGAGGGGAAAGTCACGGTCGAAATCTACAAGGAAGGGGCCTAAGATGATCTATAGAGTGAGGAGAAGAAGTACCTAGGAGGAGGCGAGAACGTTGGTGAGCATGGGAGATGGTCACCGGACTTGGAGGAGAACTCCGGAGATGAAAATCGGAGCGACGAAGGGGCAAGGAGAACCCTGCTTCTTTGATGGGAAGCACGTCAACAAAGTGACGGAGTGATCTGCGGCCTTGGTTGGCGACGAGGAGCAGCAAAGAAGGGTCGACAGAGAAGCTCCAAGGTCTCGCTAATGGCAGGCTCGGGAAGGTAGAAGGAAGGGGTGAACACACACTAAAACTCGATGAATCAAATCATAAGGGCATGGCCTTGCTTTAAAGGAGCTCGGTCGCGACGAAGGAGGCAAGATTGCTGCCCAATCAAGATCGAGATGACGTGGCAAAAATGTGCTCCAGTGACAACTTCGGTCGAGGATCGCGGCTTCCCTAATTGGTGAAATGAGCTGGAAAAAGCTCAAGGATGTGTAAGAATGATAGGTGTATCATCCTGCCAATTTTGGCAAGATTTCGCTGCGTGAATCGATCACAATCCATGGCCGAAGGCACAACTGGAGAGTTGATGTCGCTGCAGGTGGTAGGGACTAAAAAGTGAAGAAGATGAATTTTTTAGGGGGCTTTTTGCAAGAGATTAAGTTCTAAAGCTCCAAACTGCAAACTTGGCCATGATGAAGTTGGAATAAGTCCAAATTTTTATGGTAACCTATTTTGGACATGAGAAATTTAATGGTGACTTCAATTTTATGTTTTGGTGATATTTGCATGATCAATTTACATTTAGACCAAAAATATATCAAAAACCTGCCTAAGTCCTTATTTGATGTCAAAAAGGGTTGCGATTATAAAATTGATTGATCCAAACCCTATGGAATATTTTTCAATGCCTTTTAGAAAGTTTGGATTGCATTTATTTTCGTTAGAACCCCATTAATTTAAGTGAGGCTGAAATTAAGATTTTTATTTGAGATTTAGCCAATCTTAATAGAAACCCTTAATCAGTTAATGCAAGCCTACTTGTTGCAAATTTGGGCTCATTTGACCTTCAAGTGAGTGTAGGTTCACCCTTTAGTTAATATGCATTTGTATTAATCTGTTAAAACAGCAGAATTAACTGATTTTAATGTCATTCCTCCTAATTCTTCTTGTCATTAAGTTATACCCTTTTGTTGGTTAATATAGTGAATTTAACATTAGAACCCAGTCAAATTAGACTAGATATGACGAATGATGGTGTTGCCATCATTTGGGCTCCAATCCTATTTCTTGGCCAAGTAAGAAACAATCAACTATTGCTTGATCAAGCACTAAGGCTGAATATAGAGCCCTTGCAAACACTACAGCAGAACTTACTTGGCTTCAGTCTCTATTCTATGAATTACAAGTTCCTCTATCTTTATCACATATTCTTTAGTGTAATAATGTTGGAGCTACTTTTATGACCTCTAATCCTATTTTCCATGCTCGAAGCAAACATATAGAGGTCTATTTTCATTTTATTTGTGATAAGGTGGCGAAGAAGGATCTCTCTGTTAGATTCATTTCTAGCAAGGATCAAATTGTGGATTTATTAACAAATGTTTTGGTTGCTAACACTTAGCATAAGAAATAAGCTTCGACTTCTAGATCAGTCTTAGCTTTGAGGGGAAGCATTAGCCTTTGTCTATACTGATGTATAATAATGTGTTCAGATTAGCGTATCATTGTAAACTGCACATAAGTTTAAAAATATCAAAGTGCAATGGCTAAGGCAACAGCCTCAACTATTTCCACAATTCCATTGTTCAGTTATTCTGCTAACAATCGCCTCTCTAGACATATACTGATAAGAACATATAAATTCATCATAAAATGCTTATTTATAATAGTTCCTAGGCATAGCATTGCATATCATGATATAAATATTACATAAACATCCATTACATTGCATCTAGGATAGTTGTATATTATGTACATTAATTCCATCATTTTACATGGCTAGGAGGCAGTGCAACATCTTTATGGGTGTCAAATGAAGAATCCGACCGTACGGATGGATTCAGAGCGACGATCGTAGTCCGTCAATGTGGGAATCGCCCAGATCTGAGCTCTATAGCACTTTCCGTAAGAAGAAGAACATGGACGGCCCAAATGGCGCCATGTGGTGCCATCCGGCTACCCCACCTGAGCCAAGGAGCCTCCAAGCCCATTGTAAGATCAGATCCTAGCCGTTGGATCTCAATCCAATGGTTGAGCGGTCGCCCTCACCACGCAGGCACAACTCTTCATCGCATCACATCTGCAGACGTGGCGCAGTGGTGGGGGGAAGCATTCTTAAAGAGCGGGCACGAGATCGAGCTGCGATTCGTCGCGCCCCGCTACAGTGTCAAACACAATAGCACCGCCCGATCGCAATCGAGCGGTGGAGGTTCCCTACGCGTGATCCAATGTCACCCATTGACACGAAGGCACACACTAGATCACGCGCATGCCATCTGAGGCGTGCATTTAAGTCGCCCGCCTGCAGCACCAGCCGTTCGATCTCCTCAATCCTGCGAGGCACGCGATTCAAATCAACATGCGCATGATTTGCGAGCGCGGCTCGACCATGCGATGTAGCATCCAACGGCAACCAGCGCATGCGCCAGCAATTCAAAATTCAAACGCTGGCAGGTGCGCGCTCTCCTCTTGCAATCTCAGCCATCCGCGCCTAATCCAATGATTGAAGATTGTCGCGCCTTTAGCAGCTGCGAGCATGAGCATTGGGTGCGGGCTTTACAACAGAAGGGCGGGCCTTTAGTGACGCTTATAGCTATCACTAAATGGCCTGCATAGTGCGTGCGCTAGCCCAAGCAATGAAGAGGCGCGGATCTTCAGCGGCAGCTTGAGCAGCCTTTAGTGACGTTTATAACTGTCACTGAATGCCTATGCGCGGGACTCTCTCCTTCCTTCCACTATATAAACACCTTTACACCCCCCATTCCTCTTCATCTATACCTACCCTAGTCCCACCTACTCCCAAGCTCTAACAAGCCTACCAACGCTCCATTAGAGCTTGTTCTCAAGCTCCTAAAGCTCCTATTAGTGTAGCAAACCTCTGCCTCACCAAATATTCGTCCATCTTCCCATATCCATTCATAGGTTGCCTTGGAGTTGTCCTCCCACCTCCATTCCAGTAGTAGATCATCTCCATTTTCTTACCTCCATTCCGGAGCCATGCCGAAGCTTTCTGCTACCCGACGTCCTCCTGCATCTCACCTCCATTATCCCGCTCCTTACCTCCTCGTCCGAGCTTCTGCCAGGAGCTGTCGTCTCGTCGAACAGTCGATTCGGGAGATTTCCTGTAAGGACTCGTTACTTTTTAGCCTTTTAAGACATCTGGAGTCTTAGTCAGACGTCTGTCTAGACGTCTGGACACGTTCCCGGATGTCTGAAAGTGAAATTTTTTGTACTGCGCATTGCACTCTGTGCGTGGGCGACGCGCAGAGACTCGCTCTCACCTTCGCTCTCACCTTGTAAAACCCTAAACCCTCTTATATATACCCCCCCTCCTTTCTCCTCTCCACTCCACACACCACAGCCACCACCACCTTCGATTTCTTGTGTGGGAGGGGCGAGAGGGAGGAAGGAGGAGAGCGTGGGAGGAGGAGGAGGCCTAAGGTCGGTGGACCTTCGGTGGAGCTTCGGTGGAAGCTCGGTGGAGCTCCGGTGGAGGCTCGATGGGACTTGGAGGGGTTCGGGGGGGCAGCTTCCGACCCTCTACAGCCGGGGGAGGGACGGTGGAAGCTCTTGCGAGCGAGCTCTCGAAGAAGACAGCTCGCAGGAGAGGTTCTGATATTGGGATTTTTCTAGTATCAGACATCTGGAGAGTAGACCAGACGATCGTGATGGCAGCTGGACGTCCAGGTTTGAGACGAGATGTCTAAAAGCACTTATTTCGCAAGGTACACTCTTTTTCGCGGTTACGACCATGCAGGCCTCACCGCAGAAGCTTGGTCTAGCCTGATTTGGACCTACGGTTTCGTACGCAGGTAAAGGCCCTTCGAAAGGCATGCAGAACTCTTTTCCACACGTTTTTGGATGTCTGATCACATCACCAGACGTCCAGAGGTGCATCCAAATGATCGGAGGCATTGTTCGATGTTTAGAACTGCCTTCAGACGATCGTAGAGAAGGTCTGGACGTCTGAGGATATTGCATGAACATAAGGTAAGATCTGACGCCTTTTAAGACGTCTAGGATTATTCCTATATGTCTGATTTTGAACAGTAGGCACGTTTTTGACTTGTTTAGGGTATGATCAAGGTCTATTTTACGCAAACAAAATACCTGTACTTTCCTCTCGAGTTCCTCTACGTACTAGAGTTTATTTTACACTGTTCTGAACTCTCCTTTTGTGATGTATTCCCTGGTATAGGGTTTTAGCCTGCTGCACGTTTGGGGCTCGCAGAGACATCTGGGTCTGCGGTTTAAGCCCCCATTACTCCCATGTTTCCTGGTAAAGTGGTTTAGTTTCGTTAATAATATCTAAATAAGAATGTGCTTGTGGAAATAGCCGAATGAAACCCTAGGATGTGGCATGAACCCTAGGGTAGAGAAATGAATGAGCCTGTTTGTACTGTATGGTTCACTTGCTTGTATGATTAAGATAAATTGCTAGTAAATGCCTATATTATAATTACGAGCTGCTTGTTAGAATACGAGCAGCTTGTGTTTAATGAAACTACCTATGAGAACACTAGTTGCATATTATTAAGAATTGAACTATGAAAACACGAGCTGCCTATATACGGATGAGAAATGAATTATGAAAGATGAGATCTGGATCGGGATAAATGAGGTGAACATGAGCATGAACCCTACAGGGAATTAGGAGTAGAACTCTTGTGGATAGACGGAAACCTGGAATGTAGATAGGAAGTGTGCTGGCCCTTGAGTATGTGGTACCAAGGAGAGAAACTGTCCCCTTTTGTGTAGAGCGGAGCTAGCCTCCCTTGGGTTGAGACCCGGGGCTAGGATTGGCCACTCTACATTGACTCCTATTGGCTCTCGCGTACATGGTACCGAGGCGAGCTACTAGTGTAGGGAGGGAGCTAGCCACCCCACGGGGCCCGGGGTTCAGCTAGCCACCCTACACCGACTTGTTAGGCCCTCTGGGCAAACGGGGTAATCAGATGAGGGTGTGCGGACTATGGAGGGGTGAGGCCCCTATTTGGTTCTGAGGGGCGAGACCCCTGTTCTGAGAGGGCAAGGCCCTATACTGTTCCATGCTATACTTTGGGCGTACTCGCTAACGGAAACGACTGTCTGCATGTTAGTGCGGGGTAGCTACCTGTGTGCTTATCACATGTGCCTAGTCACCACTATGTCTTGACAGTGACCTCGGGGTGGTTGACTGGGTGTAGGACTACCACGGGGGACTCTCCCGGCCAGGAGAGCACCATGTGTTCCTTCTACTCTACGGAAAAGACTGCAATCAAGATCGTTCCCACGAGGAACATGCAAGATCAAGAAATATCGGGATGCTTGGGAGAAATGGGTGAAACAGAAATATATAAAATAGATAAATATAAATGAGAATTTAACCTGTTGCTTTTACTGTTTTGTACTTAGATAATGTAGATACCACTCTACTCAACATTCGCTAACTCTATCTTTTCATAACACTGTTCAGGACCAGGAGTTGTGCAGCCCGAGCTTCCGACTGTGGAGGGTGATGGGCCCAGTCGAGCCCAGCCGTAGTTTTCTTCAGCACTTCCTTTTCTTTTTCTCTACTGTTGTAGTAAGTAATGGACTTTTAGTTACTGTTTTGCTACTACTGTTTACTTTCCACTTTCCGTTATTGTTGTTGTTGTGGTGGTATGTACTGAGATAGCTGTTCTATTTCCTTTACTGCTTTGTACGTTTCTTCTGCTTAGTTATATTGCATGTGTGAATATGGTTTACTTTTCTGCTTTTGGTTATTTTTTGTTGGACCCACATTTGAGGCACATAATCGGACTTGATTTTCATCTACTCAACCCTGGCACACAAATTCAACACATAAAAGAGTAGAAATCATATTAGGTTAATCATCTTTTTGTGTGCCTTAATCGGTGGTGCATTCGAGCCGATTGATTGAATTGTTTGGGCTGTACCACCTAATCTTAAAGAGGTTCATTTTCTACCTGCCCCATAAGATTCAATAATTAGGTCAATCTAGGCACTCCATATTTTTCTTGATTTCTAAAGGAAAATACTTGAACACGTGCTTTCAACAACAAACTTGGTTTGCCTTACAAAACTTGGTTGAAAACACCTAATATTTGAATCCTAAAAGCTATTAAGCAAGATTCGAATCCTAAAACTCATCTCATCATTAATAATCTTGCTTGAAAACCTCTTAGTTGCGCACATTCAGAATTCTCAAACAAATCATTAAGGGCACAACCCATTAAGGGCCCATCACATTCCAGAGCACCAATTTCCCAATCCTAACTAAAATCAATTAGACATTTGCCCTAAGGATTCATTCGCTCATCGAGATCCAGATTGAGATTATTCACGATTAACCTGCTTATACTAGTCAATCTGATGTCTAACTAGGGGAGTAGCATCAAACAACCGCAGCTGGGGGGTACACTAGGAACCGAAGACGCAAGCCAAAAAAAGAACCTTCTCCCCAGTCCCTCCTAACTGGTCGGATTGCCTGGACATAAGTAGAGTAAATCGTCCATAATCTTAGGATGGATTCTGAGAATCAGTAGACCTTAGCCTACCCCATCTAAGGAGAAGCTTGTATTCTTGTGTTGCAAGGTTCCCTCTTTTCCCCGTCCTTTCGATTTCCTTCTAATGTATGTTTGGGAGGAGGTCATTGAACCCTAGATTGGAAGGACCTTTAGACGATTCTAGGAGGCGGAGTTTGAGCTATAACCAAGCAAATTCCATGGCTGATCAACAACCACCTCCCCCCCCGAACCAGCAGGAGCTAATTCAGAGGTAGTTGGAAGAGATGCAGCAGATGTAGTAATGGTTCCAATGTCTGCATGGTCAGGGTGCTCGGCCCTTGAATGATTTTTATGATCCTTCAAACTATGGGGAACGTCCCGGCATCATGATTCCTGCAGGAGACATAGAAATCAAGTCCCAAGTCTTAAGTTTGATTAAGCATTTCCATGGGCTTGGCTCGGAGGACCCATTCCAGCACCTGGAGGATCTGACCACTTTGGTTCAGACAACTAGAGCAAGGAATATGAATGAAGAACAAATGATCATGAGGCTTTTCCCCCACTATCTCAGGGATAAGACCGCACATTGGTACTGCACTATAGGAAGGCCGATTGAAACTTGGGCTGCTCTTAAGTCGGCTTTCTTGAAGAAATTCTTCCCTATCGGAAGGACCAATGCCTTGCGACGGCCGATTACCACTTTCGCTCAGCAGCCGGGGGAACCGTTTCATGGTGCCTGGGAGCGATTCCAGGAACTTTTGAGGAAGTGTCCACCATGAGGTGCTGAAATGGAAACTCGTGCAGATTTTCTATCATCGGTTAGTTGAGCAACTCCGTAATCACATGGACGCCTCCTGCAGAGGCAATTTCCTCAACAGGGATGTTGATAACGCATATGACCTGTTTGAGGAAATGAGCGAGAACTCAATTAATCACGCCTCCATTGATGCATTCAACCGATCCTAGTAACCTAGGTCAAGTGCTAATGAGATCTTGGATTCTCATTCATTTGACATAGAATTAATTTGTAATAAATTGGATAAAATGGACTTGGTTGCTAAGAAAATGGAAGAATGGATGTCTGGGAATTCAAGAAACACTTCTATACCCACTCAATCTTAGAATTCGGGATTCCATTCCTCACGAGCTCCCATGGGGAGGGAATTCGTGAACCAACTCGATTCGGCTCAACCTGTGAGCTAGGATTTCTCGAAACCATATGGGTTCCAAACTGGGGCCTTTGATCCCAGTTTCTCTAATCCTTCCTTCTCTCCATCCTTGTTTTATGAGGATGCATATGCAATGCAGGAGAATGTTAGGTCCAACCCGTATTCCAACACTTATAACTTGGGATGGAGGAACCACCCTAACTTCTCCTAGAAAAATCAGGGGGCAACAAACCTAATCTTGACCCAGCAACTATGCATCTCAAAAACCTATGGGTCAGGGTCAAGTATACACCCAGTTGCCCCCGAGACTGGTTAATCAGCCACCTTGGAATGCCCAACAATCCGCAGGGTAGGCTGATTTAAACTGGCAAATGGTGGAAGGGTCCATGCTTCAGCTTATGTAACAAATGAAGACATCATTGGATAACTTGCAATCTAGGTTAATTGCTAACACCCAACAACCCAGATCTCTACCATCTCAACCTGTACCCAACCTGCGCAATGTGCAAAATGAGGGCAATAGTGCCCAAGGGTACGAGAATCAAAGGGACTCACACGCACATGCTCAGGTGGTTGAGCAGGGTCCCTCATCTTCTTCCTCTGGTTACATGACTAACCAAGGACCTCCAATCTTCACTAGCCCACCTCAAGACCCAAACCCATATGCCTTTGCAAACTCTGTCACCTTGAGAAGTGGAAAGCAAACCCAGGATCCTAAATTTCCCTCTAGATGCCAAAACCTTGGGGAGCTTGAGAGAGAAGAGGAGGAGATTGAAAAAGACAATAAGGCCCAGGGACCAGAAATTGAAAATTCCACCCATATCCTGTTCCCTGAGGCCCTATTGAAAACCAAGAAGAAGAAAACCCTAGATAGCAACGAGGAGCTTCTGGATTTATTCAAGAGCGTAGAGATCAATATTTCGCACCTCGATGCTATTAAGCACATCCCGGCTTACACTAAATTTTTGAAAGAACTATGTACCCAAAAGCGTAAACCAAGAGAACCCACTCCGAGGAAGGTGATTCTCTCTGAGCAGGCAAGTTCTGTGATCCTGCATCACCTTCCTCAAAAGAAGAAAGATCCAGGTGCCCCCTTGATCTCATGCATTATTGGGGAATACACTTTTGATAAGGCACTATTGGATCTAAGTGCATCCATCAACCTAATCCCGACTTCTCTTTATGAGAGGTTTAGGTTAGGTGAACTCAGGCCAACCTCAGTAACGCTAAAATTAGCGGACTGATCGGTCACCACACCGAGAGGTATTATTGAGGATGTAATTGTCAAGGTCAAGGATTTCTATTTTCCTGTAGATTTCCTCGTCCTGGACATGGATGTACCTAGTGATTTGAGGAACACGCCCATCATTCTGGGGCGTCCGTTCCTAGCTACCGCCGCCAAGGCCAACATAAACTGTGAAAGCAGCAGTATGGAGATCACCTTTGGGGATAAGAAATTAACTCTGGATATTTTTAAGGCGATAAAATGATTTGAGGATTGTGGATTCATTGAGGAGCTCGAGTATCAGGATCTTGAGACTTGTATGACAATCAATGCACTCGAGGACTCCACCAGCTTTAGCGAACCCAACCCACAACCCTCCATGGTAGACCTGCCACATCCTGAAGAGGCTGTTGATTTTATTCATTCCCGGCCTCTTCCACTGGATTGTCCTGATGAATCTTCGTCAGCATCCTCCATACCTTCTATTCTAAACCCACCCCAACTGGAATTAAAATCATTGCCCAAAAATTTGAAATATGAGTTCTTAGGACTTGATAACATGCTCCCTGTAATTATTAGTGCTGAGTTGACTAAGGAGCAAGAATCGAGGTTAATTAAGGTCCTTAAGAACAACAAGGATTCAATTGGTTGGACCATCTGCGACCTTAGGGGGATCGAGCCATCTTATTGTAATCATCATATTTTAATGGAAGATGGATCCCTCCCTCCTCGCAAAATGTAAAGGAGACTAAACCCAAATATGCGAGAAGTGGTCAAGAAGGAGATAATCAAGTGGCTCGATGCTAGGATTATTTACCCAATCTCAGATAGTCCGTGGGTTAGCCTCGTTCAGATTATACCTAAGAAGGCAGTAATAACCGTTACGACTAATGAGAAAGGGGAAACCTTCACCACTCATTCTACTTCTGCTTGGAGAGTCTGTATTGACTATAGGAAGCTGAATACAACCACTAAAAAGGATCACTTTCCCTTGCCATTCATCGATCAAATCCTCAAAAAGTTAGCTAGGAAAAAATATTTTTGCTTCCTGAATGGATATTCGGGATATAACCAAGTCCCTATCCATCCCAAAGACCAGGAAAAGACAACTTTCACATGTCCCTACGGAACCTTTGCATTTCGTAGAATGCCATTCGGGGTTTGCAATGCGCCGGTGACTTTTCAAAGGTGCATGTTGGCCATCTTTTCTGACATGGTGGGAGATTGTCTTGAGGTGTTCATGGATGATTTCTCCATTTTTAGAGATTATTTTGAGTCTTGCTTGGCTAACCTGGAATTGATCCTCCAGAGATACATCAAAACACGGCTAGTCCTTAGTTGGGAAAAGAGCCACTTTATGACTTAGGAAGGCATTGTCCTGGGTCATGTGGTCTCTAGTCGGGGTATTGAAGTTGATAGAGCTAAGGTGGATGCTATCTCTAGACTTCCTCCACCCACATCCATAAAATAGATTCGCTCTTTCCTTGGACATGTGGGTTTTTATAGAAGATTCATTAAGGATTTCTCAAAGGTTGCTCGACCCTTGAGTAACCTTCTGGCAAAAGAAATGCCGTTCGAGTTTGATGAATCATGCCGTAAGGCATTTAATTTATTGAAAACAGCAGTCACCTGTGCCCCGGTGCTGCAACCATCGGTCTGGACAACCCCATTTGAGATTATGGCTGACGCATCTAATTATGCCGTCGGGGCTGTCTTTGGTCAAAAGAGTGAGAAAAAGCCCTCTGTGATTTACTATGCTAGCAAGACTTTAGACGAGGCCTAGAGGAACTACACTGTTACTGAAAAAGAATTGCTAGCCGTAGTTTTCGCCTTAGAAAAATTCAGGGCTTATCTGTTAGGTTCTTGTGTTATCATCTATACCAGCCTCTCGGCCTTGAAACATCTCTTGGCCAAAAAGGATGCCAAACCTCAACTTATTCGCTGGATTCTGCTGCTTCAAGAATTCGATCTTGAAATCAAGGATAAAATCGGGGCACAAAATGTAGTGGCGGATCACCTCTCGAGAATCCTAATTGATTCTCCTCATCTGGATGTCCCGATCTCTGATACTTTTCTAGATGAGACTATCCTCACAGTCTCGGGTATCCGAACCCCCTGGTTTGCAGATGTTGTCAATTATTTGGCCATTGGTCAAATCCCCCAGGATTGGACCAAACAACAATAGGATAAGCTTGTGTCTGAGGAAAAATATTATTTTTGGGACAATCCCGAGCTGTACCGCATCAGCGTAGACCAGATTATTCGTTGATGTGTCCTGGAAATCGAGTTCCATAGCATACTTGAGTTCCACCACACATCTGTGTGTGGTGGACACTTTTCCTGGAAAAAGACAGCCGCAAAAATTTTGCAATCCGGATTCTATTGGCCGTCATTATTTAAGGATGCCCTGGAATTCTCAAAGTCATGTACCCGATGCTAGGCACTCGGGAACATGGCCAAGAGAGATATGATGCCCCTGAACCCAATTCTTTGTGTCAAAATTTTTGACATTTGGGGCATCGAATTTATGGGACCCTTCCCTCCTTCATTTGGATACCGGTATATTTTGGTCGCTATTGATTACGTGTCCAAGTGGATTGAGGCAATTCCCACCCGGACCAATGACCACGAGGTGGTCATCGATTTTGTGAAGAAAAATATCTTCAGTCGGTTTGGGGTTCCTAAGGCAATTATTAGTGATGGTGGCACACATTTCACTCATGCCCAGTTTCAAAATTTACTAGGGAAATATGGGGTGAATCATCGGATTTCCATGCCTTACCACCCTCAAACGAACAGACAGGCCGAGGTCTCCAATTGGGAGATCAAGAACATTTTGCAAAAAATCGTTAGGCCTGATAGGAAAGATTGGACCCAAAAGCTAGATCATGCTCTTTGGGCTTACCGTACTGCGTACAAAACTCCTATCGATATGGCTCCGTTCCATCTGGTGTTTGGTAAGGCGTGTCACTTACCCGTAGAACTTGAACACCGGGCATTTTGGGCCATCAAGAAATGTAATGTGGACCTTGAGTTGGCTGGGAAAACTAGGAAACTCCAACTATCTGAGTTGGAGGAGCTTCGAAATGATGCTTATGAAAATGTAAGAATCTATAAGGCAAGGACCAAAGATCTCCATGACCAGATGATTTCACGTAAGAGCTTTGAGCTGAACTAGAAGGTCTGGCTTTTTGATTCTCGATTGAAGCTTTTCCCTGGAAAACTCAGGTCTAAGTGGGACGACCCGTTCGTTATTGAGCGGATTTTCCCTAACGGAGCTGTCAAAATCTCTAACCCAAAGACAGGTAATATTTTCAAGGTCAACGGACAACATCTCAAATCCTTTGTTGACCATGTGCTCCCTGAACCCGTCTCGGACAAGGTTGCTCTTACCTTGCGTTAACCATCGTGGGCCGATCATTGCCCAGCTGAAGGCACTAAACTCAGCACATGTAAAGACTGCTCCAAGTTGACCAGAGTCTCATGAAAACTAGGTGTTATTTTTCCACTTCTACTCTCCTGCATGCTTTCATTTTGAATAATGAGGACATTGAACTAGATAAGCATGGGGGGGTGGAAATATCTTATAATCATTTTTTCAGCTGTAACAGTAATTTTCTGCTTTCTTTTATTCCATTTAAATAATAATAATAATAATAAAATAATTTTTTTTAGGAGACGAGAACTTAGGGATTAAGAGTTGCAAACTTTAGGAATTGATACTTTAAGACCTGAACACTTAGACTCTTTAGGTCTCCCGGCTTAATTAGCCCGGGACTCGAATGTGGACTTAGTCTCGAGTTCTCGCCAATTCAAATTCATTTTTAATTTGGATAATAAATTGGGATGATAAGTATGCGACTTATCAACTCGCCCTCTAATTTGGGAGGACTTTAAACTTAAGCATCTACACACATTTTTTGCACTGACTCACTTTTCAGCGGTTTCTTCAGAAATTGGATAGCTAATGAACTATCTAGGATGGTATGGCTGGCAAGTTGTCGGTGGTAATAGCTCATCGACCGGTTGTCCAGAGCCCAGTCATAAGACCATTTTCATTGTACTTCCTTTAGGTAAATCTTAGATTAGGGAAGCCACCTACTTAAAGAAAAAAAAATAAACAAAAAGAAAAAAATAGAAAAAGGAGAAAAAAATAAAAAAATATACAAAACCACACTTCACCGCACGAGTATGGCTGACAAGTTGTCGGTGGTAATAGCTCATCGACCGGTTGTCCAGAACCCAGCTCACAAAAAAATGCACAATAATTCCCAAAACACTTAAGGAAGAAGCGAGGAAGTAGAATAAACGGGGAGATATACATTGGGTTCACCCTTGTGTTGACCCCATAAATAAAAGTAGGGAGAAAGTTACCGATCGAAAAGATGAACCTCTAGACAAGGTCACCTAGGGTTGTAGAAACCCGAAGTTCATTTTAACGGTCGTCTAATGAGTCTTCCACTATTTTCACAAGATCCTTAGCACTTAGAGTCCTTTTTGAGTCTTAGGTGGGTCAGGTAGTCGTAAAAAGTTATCCCGGAACTCTTAAACTCTAAAAGTAAAAAAAATTAGAAAAGAAGAAAAACAAGAAATTTCTTTTTGTATATTCTCTTCTCAAATAAGGCGAGGGCTTGGACTGTCTGCATTTTGGCAGGCACCCGGGCACTGTTGAGTTTTTGCAATTAGGTCTTGGGGTTGAGATTTTCTAAAGCAATCAACGAATTTTGCCTAAATACTCGAATCCTGATTCTACCTTTATACATACCATTTAGGTTCATTTTTGCTAGGAACTAGCAAAAAGTAAGCATGGGGGTATGATAAGTACATATAAATTCATCATAAAATGCTTATTTATAATAGTTCCTAAGCATAGCATTGCATATCATGATATAACTATTGCATAAACATTCATTGTATTGCATCTAGGATAGTTGTATATTATGTACATTAATTCCATCATTTTACATGAGCAAGAGGCAATGTGACATCTTTACGGGCCTCGAATGAAGAATCCGACCGTACAAATGGATTCAGAGCAACGATTACAGTCCGTCAACATGGGAATCGCCCAGATCTGAGCTCTATAGCACCCTTTGCAAGAAGAAGAAAATGGACGACCCAGATGGCGCCACGTGGTTCCATCCAGGCTGCCCCACCTGAGCCAAGGAGACTCCAAGCCCACCGTAAGATCAGATCCTAGCCGTTGGATCTCAATCCAATGGCTGAGCGGCCGCCCTTATCGCGCGAGCACAACTCTTCTTCGCATCAAATCCGCAGGCGTGGCATAGTGGTGGGGGGAAGCGTTCTCAAAGAGCGGGTGCAAGATCGAGCCACGATTCGTCATGCTTTGCTACAGTGTCAAACGCCATAGCACCGCCCGATTGCAATCGAGCGGTCGAGGTTCCCCACGCGTGATCCAACGTCGCCCATCAACGCGAAGGTGCATGCCAGATCACACGCATGCCATCTGAGGCGTGCATTTAAGTCGCTCGCGTGCAGCGCCAACCGTCTAATCTCCTTAATCAAGCGAGGCACGCGATTCAAATCAATGTGCGCGTAATCTGCGGGTTCGTCTCGACCGTGCGATGTAGCATCCAACGGCAGCCAGTGTACGCACCGGTGATTCAAAATTCAAACACTGGCAGGCGTGCGCTCTCCTCTCGCAATCTTAGCCATCCGCACCTGATCCAATGGTTGAAGATTGTCGCACCTTTAACAGTTGTGAGTGTGAGCGTTGGGTGCAGGCTTTACAACGACAGAAGGGCAGGCCTTTAGTGACGCTTATAGCTGTCACTACATGGCCTGTGCAGTGCGTGCGCCAGCCCAAGCAATGAAGAGGCGCAGGTCTTTAGCGACAACTCGTGACGTTTATAGCTGTCACTTAATGCCTGTGCGCGGGACTCTCTCCTTCCTTCCACTATATAAACACCTCTACACCCCCCATTCCTCTTCATCTCTACTTACTCTACTCCCACCTACTCCCAAGCTCTAGCAAGCCTACCAACGCTCCATTAGAGCTTGTTCTCAAGCTCCCAAGGCTCCTGTTAGTGTAGCAAACCTCTGCCTCACCAAATATTTGTCTATCTTCCCATCCCCATTCATAGGTCGCCATGGAGCTATCCTCCCACCTCCATTCCGGTAGCAGATCATCTCTGTTTTCTCACCTCCATTTTGGAGCCACGCTGAAGCTTTCCTCTACCCGACGTCCTCCTGCATCTCACCTCCGTTGTCCCGCTCCTCATCTCTTTTGTCCGAGCTTCTGCCAGGCGCAGTCATCTCGCCGAACAGCCGATTCGGGAGATTTCCTCTCACCCCCTCTCTTTTTATGCTTTCATAGTTGATTGTAATAAACATTGAAGTGATATCTATATCATATTTGTTCCATCTCTATTTTGTGATTCATTTGCTTGTCTTCTTCTTACAAAAATACAAAACAAAAAAAAACCCTAAGATACCAAAAAGAAACAAATTGAAGCATAGCCTTCAATTAAAGTAAACATCGCCTCCCTATGTTTGACTCGGGACTCCCTTGGAGTTTCGGTATAAATCTTATTTGACCACGCGTTTTGCAACTACAATGACGGGTTACTTGTAACCCTGATTTCAAACTCGCGAAACACGTGCGATCATATACTCATGAGGTGGAATTGGGTCATCAATCTGCTTGTTGTTATGGCTGAATAGCATGTCGCGATACTCCCTTCTCTTATATTTTCTGTTGAGTCCATTCATCTCGATCAAGTAATAATTCCCCTTAATATTTCACTACTAAATGTCATAGGTCTTTTTTTTAGTAATGGTTAGTGTATTATTCACAAAGGGTCACCAAACCAACAAATATACAGTGGATGAAAAGATGCAGTTCACCTGCAATAATATCATTAAGAGAACAATTACAACAGAAGAAGCTCCAGCCCTCTTCTTATTCCTTTCGCTAGTATCTCCATAGAACAAAGGATTTCTCCATGGTGTCGATGATTTCTCTCTTGCCACAAGTGCCAAACAACACCTGCCAAGATCTTCCAAAAGTGTGATGAAGAGGAAGGTGCTAGCTCCACAATAGATCACAGGCATGGCTCCTACAGTGGAAATTGCTCGCATAGATGGTTCCATACCAAGATAGAACAAACGCACTGCAACAATATATGGGGGTTTGATTCCTTTTGCGAGTTGCACAATATACATGGGGTTTCTAACTGGATCCCCCATGAGAGAATTCTATTCACCGTTACTAGTCTCACCCTTATGGCAAGCCATAAGCAACAACTCCATTTAGGGGGGATAGTGAAGTCCCATACTGCCTTCCAGACTTGATTTTCTTCCCCCTTTTGCCGTAGTTGATTCCATACTTCATTGAACTCCAATGAAACATTAGAGGATAAGGGCCAACGCCAATTTCATGGTTGGTGAAAAATGCGCATAATGCGACCTTTGACGTTTAGCATAGCATGCCATAACTTTGAGTTCACTGAGCCCTTCGTCGTAGTGCTATAGTCACCAAAGCTGTCTTTTATCCAAGATGTCCAAATGGAGTGATTCTGGGTTGCAAGGTGATGTACCATTTTTGTGTAATCCAAGATATGAAGCTCTTCAAAATTGCAAATCCTGAGCCCACTCTCAACCTTCGACTTGCAGATATCTTTCTAAGCCACCAAGCCTCTCATCCTAAATGAATTCCACAACCCTTCTTTGTAACTTTTGCAACACCTGTTTTCTGACGATCATGGTGCTTAACCAATATCTCAACAGCCCTTCTATGTCCTATTTAACCCAACAAACTATCCCCATGTGCGACAACAGCCTCTTACGCCAACCCTACAGAAGCACCTTATTTTCTAACGCAGCATCGAGATTCAACTCTCTGCCTGAAGTTAAAGGAACTCCAAGGTACTTACATCGTAGCCTTCCCTCTAACAAGCCAAGGGTGAGATAGAGGGAGAGGCATCTGTTGCAATGTGGCAAGTAAATCCAACTCTTCGCACCATTGAGTTTTAAGCCTAAGACAACAGTGAAGGTATTCATAGAATTTTTGATAGCTTTGGCAGAGTGTAAATCTCCCCGGCTACATATAAGTATATCATCTGCGTAGAAAAGGAGCGCAGGGAAGAGGGCACCTCTTATAACGATCCTAGATAAATGGCCTAGTCGCTCTTAATGCTCCAACATAGCCAAGAGGATGTTCATAGCAAGCACGGATAATCAAGGCGAGAGTGGGTCATCTTGCCTCAACCTCCTCCCAGTTGAGAAATAACTTGCCGAACACCCATTAACAAGGGGAGAATAGTGGGGGTTCCATATGCACATTTTGATCCAATGGAGCCAAGTAGGACTGAAGCCATGAGATCGAAGGACTTGTAGCACAAATCCCTGGTTTATGGTGCCAAAAGCTTTTGTTAAATAAATTTTCACACATGTTCTGGTAGATTGCCCCACTAAGTGGAATCACCTCAAGAATTCATAAGCAAGGAGGGCACTGTCTGCAATGGAGCATCCTTTAACAAAAGCAGACTGATTGGGCCTCACTAGATTAGGGATAACAAGTGCTAGATCTTTGGCTAATATTTTGGTGATGACCTTATATGGTGTAGTACAACATGCTATGGGTCTAAAGTCTTTAATAGAATAGACAATGATAGCTTTTGGAACCAATGTAAGGAACGTATGATTGAGCTCACAAACCATACCTCCTCCCTGCTTGAAAAAGTGCCGCACCCCATCAAATGTGTCACTTTTGATTATGTGCCATGCCTACCTAAAAAGATGAGCTTTGAAACCTTGTGGGCCTAGCGCTTTATCAGGCCTAATATCCCACCAAGCATCTTGAATTTCCTCATCACTAAGGATAGCAATGAGCCTTGCATTTTCAGATTTGGATAACCTTGTTGTGGAAGGCCATTCGGTAAAGTGAGACAGGGGGTTTTCAGCTCCTACGTGAAGTGATTGGAAAAGTAGGTAAAAGTCACCTTTCACAGTTCCTCTTCATGGTCAATGGCCTCTCCCTTTTCATTCAGCAGCCTAGAGAGACAAGTAGTGTTTTGTCTAATTCCTGTGACCATAGCAAAGGACCTAGTATTGCGATTTTCCTGGTTAATCCAATTGCATCTGCTTCTTTAATGCCAATATACTTCATCCTTAGTAAAGCCACAGTTCCCCTATGATCTTGTTTCTTCAGCATGTAAAACTGCATTCTACAAATTAGCGCCTAAGCTCGAATGAAGGTGTTCTAGTGCCAAGGAAAGATCTGCTATATGGGTAAGTCTCGACCGATCCTCTTTCTTGCACGCCTTCAGTGCAATTTTGACTTTTTTGAGTTTGATAATGCATCAGTAAAGGGGACTCCCATCTACAACCGTGTCCCAAGCCTTTTGCACCATCCGAAGAAACCCTTCCCTTTCTCCCTAGTAGTTAAGGAAGCGAAAGGGTCACTTAATTTCTATGCTTAGATGGTGTAAGTTTGAACCATGCAAGCAAGGTTACTAAGATCAGAGGAGATGTGGCTAGCCTAACAAGTGGAAACAAGTCAATCCATTCATTGTTGGTGAGACCACAATCAAGTTTTCAAGCAATCCTCCTGTCTCCCATTCTCATATTTGACCAGGAAAAGGGATTTCCGTGGGAAGCAATTATTCTCAACGAATTCACAATCATAAGTTTTCTTTTTGGGACTACTTTTAAAGTATTCCCTATCCTAAATCTGGTGTGTGCCTAGACCATAGTGTCCTTGATATGGAGTGTACCCAAATTCGTATGGCACCTTTAAGGAGATAGCATGGCCTGCGCGTCTCCCCAAATCTTCTTGCGAGTTGTTAGCCGTTGCTCTAATCATCTTGTAAGCGTTGGGGCCTGATCAAGTCTGATTCCAATCAAATGATTTTTTCCTTTGAAAGAGAAAAAATGCTTATCCGGATGATAAGATCCCTATTAAATAATTATCCTATATATTTGCCTTTATACAGTAAATTTCGAAACTTGAACAAAAGTCAAAAGTCACAATATAAATATGTTGAAATATTTTGAACTCGACGTCACACTAGCCGTGCATATCCGGCGATGATCAACTACTTTTAGCCATTGACCAATATAGGTATATATGTTTATTGTACTTCTTATCCACAGCTAGTGGCCCCGCCTCATCTAAGCCTCGCAAGTATCGGAAACATAATCTACGTAGGAAATAAACAAAGCCACGGGGACCACTGGTGGTATCGGCTGGACCTTGTGACGTGCAGCCTATTAACTGCGCTTTGGGAAGAACCGACTCGGCACCATGTGAATTGTGATACGCAGTCTTTTTTTTTTTTTTCTTAAAGAAAATATATTTCAGAAAAAAAAAGTAATCCATACAAAATGACTTATCCTAGGGGAGGAAGAGAGAGAAAGAAAAGTTTAAACACCCTTAAGAGGAGTTAAGTTTGGTAGAAAAGATCGAGGGAAATCAAAATTTAGAGAAACTATAGTTAAGAAATTAAGGAGAAAGAAAATGAAGTGTTCTCGACTTCCAAAGGAGGATGATCCCATGTTCATGGATACAACAAAGTGCTAATGAAATAAACTCGAAGATCACATTAACGAGAAGTCAGATACAATGACCTGAGGGTCAAATTCGACCACTAACACACGTTAGTAAACTCGATAGTAAAAAACTTGAGGTCACACATGGTATCCAAACGAAATTGAACAACATACAAAAAAAAGAAATAGAAAGATCAAACTCTCCAAAAATAAGAGACAAAACCCTAACATAGCAACCAAGCCGCCCCACACTTGCGGCCATCGAGAATGACAACGAGATGACACGTCATTTGCGATCGTGGCCACCTTGATCGACAGCAAACTGCAGCAGCTACTGCTTTCGTGAGTGTTGTTGACGAGTGCCTTCGCCGCCACAAGTAGCTGCACCGCCACCGTAATAAGTTGCACCACCAACACAACCACCATGGTCACGCATCGTCACCATGAGCTATCAATAGTCATCCATCTCGAGTATGATCCTCGCACCTCGAAAAGAAAAGATCTGAGGGAAAGAAAGAGATCTAAAGATGGAGGGGGTTTCAATTGACCATGTAGGATCGATCGAAGCCCCAAAATCATCAACTCTGGATTACTTTCTCTGACGCTGCTCTCTCATATGTTTGTGACACAATTATGATTGTTCTTGATACTCTGATTGCGCTTTGAACTTGGGAAGAAGAGATGGATATGACCGGTCTATACTTATAAAGAGAGTTGATTCTTTTATATGGCTTTCGACGCCTCCCTCTCTATCGTTGCCTTCATCTTCCAACGCAGCTATTTAATTATTGGATTTGTGTCCACTTTTCTATAAAAGGAGGCGTAGAAAAAATCTTATAAAGAAAAGTTATGGACGAATCTTTTCTCCTCGTGAAGGCGGTAGTCTCCTTAATTTTGTATTTCCCTTAAACGACATTTGTGTCAAGGCCTATGCTTATTTTAGTGTGGTCGTGCCTCAAGGTATAGCCAGAGGAGAAGGTGGAACAGTGACACACACTTGGTTATAATGTGAGATATTTTTTCCGATCCGAACCACAGCCCTTCCAGAGAAGCAAGGAAATTAAGATTGTATTTAGTTGGGGGATTGTACTATCCCAAGTTAAAATTACAATAGAATAAATTAGGAAAATATTTGAATGGTGGATTTATAACGACTGGTATGGTAATATGATATTAGTATATAATATTTTAATATTATAATATGATGTGAGAAAGTATATTATGTTAAAGTGGATATATTTTAATATATATTGAAGTTAATATGAGTTAATATACAATGATGTGAATGGATATTGATGTTGATGTGATATAGAAAATGATGTTAATTGATGTAGACAGCAAATTATAAAATCCTTTCAAAATATCTTTAATTTATTTATATCTTACTTGTAAGCTATTATCCCACCCGCTAACATAAATAATGCACACGTGTACCATGCATCTTCACGCGAAGTGCATGGTACAAGAGGCAAATCAAGTTTCACCGTCACCCAACGCTGAATATGTTACACGTGGCATTGGTCCACCAATTTGGCACCTAAGTTGGCTGCTCAAGAAAATGGGATCTCTACGCGCTTGTGTTATCTTTAAGTATGATACATGATATGGCCTAGAAACCATTTCATTGTGGAAGAGAATATATATTAGTATAAAGTAAGAATAATAAGAAGGGAAGAAGCTATTCACAAGCAAACGAGAAATATTAGTTCACATCATACCTCATGTAACTCGTTTTATTGCATTAGCAAACTAGTTAGCAGTAATTCTGTATTTCGTCTATTATCATATCGAAGATTTAAAAATCAAGGTTCAACAATTAATTTCTTCAAGGTCTGCATGTAGGGCTATCAAAAAGATTTGAACTTAATTAATAGGCTTGACGTCGGTTTAGCTCGATAAGAGCTCGTGGTCGGGTTAGGTTCAATGGATTGACGAGTCAACAAACCCTTCACCTAAAACTTAATTGATAGGTTAATGAGTCAATTCCAAGCGCAGGCAAGCACGGCTTGATGAGAGTTCAATAAGGGAAGTTATGCATTCATATATGCTTGTCCTTACGGCCAATAGCAAATTATAATATACAAAAGCCTAAAAATTTGAATCCCACACATGATATATAATTTTTAGACAAGCAAATGATAACATACAAAAGCCTAAAAGTTTCAATCCCACACACGATATATAAGTTTTTAGACAAGTAGTCTTATTAGTATACTTGATAAGAGTACAAATATGCAATTTTAGAATATGCAGAATCACTGAATAAATTGATGTTGGATACTCTTGCCAAACTTGTCTAGATCACTATTCATCTATATGCTTGCGTACATTTATTCCAAAACTCGTATAAATACAATGGATCATAGGTCCATCCATTCTTCCCACGTTCGAAGTTGGGGGGAAAAAGCCGTGCCAAGAACTCAAAAGTAGGGAAAATTTCATATAATGTTATGTACTATCGAACTTCTGATACTCTTCTTTTGATAAAAAGGATTGAGGCAATCGATATTTAGTTGTTGACGGGCACCAACTTATGTTTGGTTCCTTTGTGGAAGACAATGTGAGGAAGAGGCGATGGAGACACGCTCACTTTCCAACTCATGTCTTACACTCTTTATAGCCATAAAGTTAGAAAGATGTAGGGCTAATACTAGTTTGGTTTTGCTTTAACCGTTGTGATCTACGCAATAGAATAGTTGTGAATCACTTTGATGGGGATTCTTGTTTGACATACACTACTTGTTGCACCCCTGAGCTTTTTGCAGGTTAAATTTGCCAAAGAAAAAGTTGAAATTGATTAACAAAAATAATGCTTTTTAATCAAAAGTGCCACTAAGGCCATGATGAAATAGCTAGTACGCAATCTAATAAGCGAAAACATTCAATAGCTGCAGATTACACAAACCATCGAGGAACAATCAGTAGCTGCAGATTACACAAACCATCGGGGAACAATCATAGCTGCATGAAATATATGGTAGAGTTCCTTGGTGTGGTACTCTCAAGTAAACACAGAAGATACATTTTCTTGTCTACAATTTCTCCTAAAAAGGAGTAGACTTAGATGAATCTCGTTCCATCCATTAGAATTTAACATCGTGATGTCCTACATTGCTTCTGTGAAATCATTGCTGCAATACGCTCATCTAATGCAATCTCCGCATAGAGTAGAGCTACATGAAGTTGTGATACGTATTGGACAAGAGCTCCATTCAAGCCTCTATTAAAAACCCTTAGCAAAGGTACTCCATAGTCTATGCATAATCTTTGAATCCAAGTACCATTAGCAAAACTTCTAGATTAAGGTAAAGCAACATTATAATTAAGAAAATGAAGGGATAGCAACTTGAGCGATAGGAACTTATAATACTTCGTCAGCATTACTTATACACAAAGAAAACATGTGTGAGTAGAAAAGCCCTGTATGGTTCCCCATGATTGTTCATGCTTTTTGTAATACCTATCCACTTCAATTGCTAATTAGATATACATGAAAAATGAACTTACCAAACACAACAAACTCTTAACAAAGAGTCCAAAAAGGTATTTAACCAGGGAGGAAATTACCCCTTAAAAAAAGAGGCCGTAAAGGCCCACTAACCTAGGGCCGGACTGGCCTAGCTAGAGAGATCATTCGAGGAACCTCCTGAACCCAGATTAGGTGGGCCAACTATAGGATCTGCTTGAGCACCCAACATAAGCAACTTGCTTATAGACCCAATTCGCCTAAGCAATAAGACCTAGTGAGCTCTACCTTAACATGCGCAGGTGTCAGTCTTAGATAAGAGAGAGCATCAAGACTAACCTTGATAACAAGGGCTCGGATGGGTGAAGTCACCCACCCAAAGAATCCTATTAGAGAAGGCTGCAACAATTACAGCAAACGAGATCCTCTAAGATCTCTGTAACATAGACTGATGTGGAAAGACCGCATAGCACAAATTTGGAGAGGAGATGGAACAATAAACGTGCTCAACAAGCATGGTCATTACGAATTCAGCTAGACTTATGGGATTGCATTCCTATTAAAAAAATCCTAATGATTCAAGGATTCATTGAATTATAAATACAACCCCTTAAGATGTATGAAGGTATTTGTCCTATTAAATTGAAAACAAAGAACTACCATAGTGCAGTGTTGAGGGTTTGATCCCCTCCCCAGATGTACATCTTGCAAGGTAGAATTAGGTTAACAGTTTCTTGTCTCTTGTGTGATTGTTTTCATTCTTTGCATTCTCTATTGAGGTGTTAACCCTTCAATCATTGGCAACCCCTATCGATACATAAAAATGGTGATTTGAAAAGATGGGTATTTTGAATCGTAACATGCAAAACTGATTGACTTTTAAATTTATAAAACTTAGATAGTGGAAGTATCTAGAGTCGTTTAAGGATGCAATTGATAGTTATCAAAATGACATTCTCTCTCTCACTCTCTCAAGTCTTCTTTTTGTCTTTTGGTTTTTTAATGTTTTGTGAATTTTAGGATTTTTCGAAAAATAGTCAGGCAACGATGATGGAAAGTACACCTAAATGAAATAAAGGAAGTCCCACATTTCTAAGTTCACCCTAGGCAAGTGCACCTAGGGTAATTAGAAAGGAGTGAGTGAACTAAAGTAACTAAAAGAGCTTGAAATTAAAGCACATAAAATGAAAGGCACTTGATATTTTAGTAAAGGAGGCTAATGTTTATAAATACTTGGAGAGCTCAATTGTGTGGAGGGATTCCACACAATTAATCCCCAAGTAGAGGAAAGCTTCTACTACAAAAATAAATGAAAAGACAAAGAAATAGAAGAGTCTCCCAAATGAAGAAGAAGAAGATCCACTCTCCAAGTGCGACTTCTCCTGGCTTAAAGAGAACTTCTTGTAGCTCCAAGATGGTGCTCCTCCTGGCTCCTCCAAGGGTGGACATCCACCACCCTCTTTCCTTCCTTGCCTGGCCGTTCTCTAAATCAACCTTGCTTCTTGGCTTGGTTCCAAGGAAGAAGATGAGTAGAGTGTCGAGATTAGGAAGACATGGTGATGGCCTTCCCAATCTGCACACCTCCTCTTCTTCTTCCTTGGCCTTGAGTTGTGTTTGTGGTGTAGGAATTTATGTAGCCAAGTATGCCTTCAAGTGTGGTTACATGGGGTTTTTATAGGTTTAATGATGGATGGTTGGTGCCAACCATGGTAGGTGTTGAGTTAGGTGGCATGGGATGTTATGGAGGGCTAGGATAGGTTTATTTGGTGGTGGTTGTGGAATGGATGGTTGATGTATGTTGGTGCCAATTGAAGGGGTGCAGAGAAGTAGGGTTTAGGTAGGGTTGGCACCAAAATTAGTGTTGTTAAGGCCTTGATTTTTGGCACCAAAAGATGGATGGTGGTGATAGGGTTTAAAGGTAGATGTAGGGTGGAGATTGACTTATAGTTTGATGCCAATTATAGGGTTGTAGGAAGGTGTTAGGTGGTGGTTATGTGAGGGTTCTAGAAGTGTGGTTGGCATGGGATATGTGTAGGGTTAGGATGGGCTTGAATGGTGGTGGTTGTGTGATGGAGGGCTATGGTGCTTTGGTGCCAAATGAGGGGGTACTTAAGGGTAGATTTGACACCATATTTGGGTAGTTAAGGGGTGGTTATTTGTTGGGAGGATGCCAAAGTTGGCACCACCTTTGAAAGGGTGCTGATGAGTCCATTTCAATGGACTGTTGTTACGCCTAAGTTAGCTTTATTCTTGTATTTTATGTCGTTAATAACTACATTAGATCATAGAATGATTACATACATCATTATTTAGATTTGCATATGTTCTGCTGAATTTTATAACTTATTATATATATAAATAACTATTTTATGCTTCATTATTTCAAGAATAAACCATCCATCCTCACTGCACTCCTCTCACCAACCCTATCTCCTTCGTCAAAACCACCCATCCTCTTTCATGTAATGCCAACCCAACTTCCTTATTGGGTCATGGCTAATTTTAGTAATGGGATTTGTTAGAAGTGCGAAGGAATATGAAGATAAAAAGCCACCCTCGACCTTCCCTTGAGAGTTCAACATCTTCATCCATCATCTTCCCCACCACCACTACGATGAAGGCTTACACTGTGGATATGGCGAACACCGTGAACCACCGCGTGCTCTGACCTCGCTTCCATCTCTGTTCATGCACGTAGTGACAGTGCGTGCATGCCATCGCCTTCTCCAATACATCACTGACGTTCAGGCGCACCATCAGCTGTTCCCACAACTGACCACCGTGCTTCATCCTCTCCAGCATGCCCTCCCCTCGCGCGTGCCAACACATCCTTGCGCATGCCCCTGCGTAACTGGCATCGTCGACTTCCTCGCGCATCCACGCTCACGCACCTGCGGCTACGCAGTAGCAGTCACGTGCCCTTACATGTGCCAACCAAAGCGCAGCCACGCTCGACCTCGCTTGTAGCCGCATGTGTTCACAACGCCTTCCACGCCCTGCCTGCACGCAAGCTATGCATCCCCACCCGTGTGTGTGGGCACACCAGCAACAATCGCTTGTCTGCGTTTAGCCCGTGTGGGCACGCAATCACCTGCGCTCCAGCCCGCACGCAGCCCACTGGCTTCCTCTTCTCCTTCTCCACAGACACAGGAGAGGAAAGGAACCCAAGCAAACCGTCGCTCCTCTGCTCGCAGCCACCTCCACAGACTGCCGTTCTCCACGCTGTCGCTTCTGTTGAGCTCGATGTGCCCTCACAAGCTCAGCCATGCTCTCAGACGCACCCACTGCGACTCACGCACATGCATGGAGTAACCCATGGCCGGCAAGCTCTTCCTCACCGTTCGGCGACCTCCGACCATCATCGTCAACGCCACCACCATCATCAGGATCCCCTTACCATTGTCGACCTCCTCTGAGCTCTGAGCCTCCAACCGGGCCTCCCTCTCTATGTGCGCACAAGGGGAATGAATTCCCCTATTTCTCTATAGTAGAGAACCAATTAATAATTACATTTGAGTGCCATTTCCAAACTTTTATTTTGATTTTAATATTTGATATATTGAGTGAAATTGCAACTTCATGCTCATACTTTCCCATAATTGCTTGGCTCTTGTTATGCACATCATTAGACATTGGAATTGGATTAAGATTTACACAATTTCTCTCTAGTTCATGTGCAATTAGAAATTACACAGATTGATCACATATTTATTGAATATTTTATTGGGGGAAAATTGCACATATAACCTTACATTATCAAGTTATTGTGTGTCCTCTTCTTTTCGTTGCGTTTCACGTCAGATTTAACCACGAATTTCGCACTTGATTGGACAAATATAAGGGAAAAATATGCGTGAATTTATTGATTTGTTCCTCCATGTGGATATGACATCCTAACCATTCGTGGTTAGTTTTCATTGATATATTTTTGTTTGGGATTTTTCCTCCATGCGATTTCACTACGACGACACATTATTTCTGCCAAGCGAAAAACCTCCCGATTGAATGGCGCCGTTGTCGGGGAGGCAATAGACACAATAATTTCACTGGATTTTATTTTTAATTATTCTGAGTTGCGCATTTATCTGATCATTCTTTATCTTTTTTGTGCGAGGAATTTGATGAGGCGACAGTCGTAGCTGAGAGACGACGTCTACCTTGACCGACATCTACACGTGGAGATAATCGCAGGAGCCTATGGACCTTGATCCCACACGCGTGGAGACACATGAAGGACCATCTAGGAGGATTCTTCCTCTTAGACTTCTGATTTAGAATTTTAGAATAGATTCTTTAGAATTAGCCTAGTTATTTGTTTTCTAGCCCTTGTACTCTAGGGCCAATTTTTGGGGGAGTGTTCCCAATTCTTTAGATTCTAGGATCATTCTGTGATAGTTAGATCTTTTGATTGCACATTATTTTTACAAAAAAAAAAATTCGAACTGCTTGCTAGAAGCTGCATATCCGTAGATCGACCATCTAGGATTGCTCGAGCAACATCTAGATTTTTCTTTATTGCATTGCATGAATTTCTACATCGAAGAGTGCTAGAGCAAGGTACGTACTTCCTATCTTTTTGCATCAGTTATCTGCACACGCATTGCATTTGGATATAATTAAGCTGATTTCAAAGGATTAATCAAGTGGTCACATTTCTTCTGAAAAGAGAAAGTAAAATATACTGGAAGTGTTTGAGCAACTTGATTGTGATTTTCAAAAGAAAAATCACTTCTCCCGGTGTGATGCACGCTTCCTGCACCGAGCACTCACTATAGGCACTGCACTAGGACTTGGACCCTTAAGGCTATAGGCATTGATCTCTTTATCGGTGCAAACCCTCCTATCTCACTTTGAAACGGTGGTATTAACTTTTGCCCGAGTGACTTGATACTCTAAGGAGGGGGACACCCCTTAAAGGAATTCAAGGGTAGTTAAGAGGCATCGCTAACGCAACGCTTCAAAGGAAGGGTTTGCCCTACTTTAATGCCTTGGTTCCATCCTTGGAGTACCTTTTTACTTGAGCATTAGAGAATATCATTGCAATAAAGTATATGTCTTTAGGGCACTCGAAGGTCTATTTAGGATGCGTAATTGATTGACAACTTGATTGGTCTCCCAAAAAGAACTAAAAGTAACCTCAACCTCCTTAATAGCCTTTGACTAGGAATCTCAAGTGCCTTACTTCTCTTATACCCCTTACGTGGGAACTGAGAAATACTGCCTTGACTCCATTTGACCAAATTAGAAAGGTTGGAAGAGGGCTTAAAGTGCTTTAAATCCATAAAAGACCTCTTGCCTTGTGTTTGCTTGGTGTATGCTTGGTAGGCACTCTCTTAGAAATAGTCTTCTTTTCAACCTTGAGCCTGAGAGAAGTATTAGGAAAGTCAACCAAGAAAGAAGAAAAATGGTTGAAGAAAGACTTGAAGAGATTAGGGTTGGTGAAAATCAGAGAACCTTGAGAGACTATTTCCTCCCTACAACCAACCAAGCCCTACCTATCCGAAGACCTGGAGTGGATAATCCATATGAAATCAAGAGTAGTACCATATCTTTGCTTCCCTCTTTCTATGGTATTGCTAGGGAGGATCCCTACAAGTATCTTGAGGAATTCACTGAGGTCTGTTCCATGGTGAAGCTCTAGGGCTTTACTGATGAAGCCCTGATGAGGACTCTATTTCCATTCTCCCTTAAGGATAAGGCCAAGCACTGGTATCATACCCTCGATGCAAGGGTAAATGATTGGGCTACCCTTAAGGGAGAATTCTTGAAAAAGTATTTTCCTATGAGTAAGACCAATCATTACAGAAGAGAGATTATGGGTTTTACTCAACAAGAAGGGGAGCAATTTCACGAGACTTGGGAGCACTTTAATGACCTTCTTAGGTTATGCCCCTACCATTAGGTGCCAAGATGGCAGTTGGTCGAAAGGTTCTATAAAGGCACTGGCAAACCATCGACGCAGCCTATGCAAGAACCTTCATGACCAAAACTGAGGATGAATCTTGGGCATTATTTGAAACATTAAGTGACAATTCCATACATATGTCCTCTACCTATCAAGAAAGAAAGCCATCAATCTTGTAGAGAAAGATAAAGGTCCATGAAGTTGGGGCTACTCAGGATTTGGCTTATCAGATTCAATTATTGAACAAAAACTTTGATAGGCATTTAGCAAACCCTAGCATGAACCCGGAAACAGCCTCTATCTTTCAGGCTTCAAGTGAATGCTCCATTTGCCAAAGCACAACGCACGCCACTGCGGAGTGCCACCAGGCAAATTAATTCCTTGAGTTGATTCAGGTCGACCTGAATGCGGCCCAAGGTTTCCGCCCACCTCCTCGCAATAACCCTTATTCCAATACCTATAATTCAGGGTGGCAGAATCATCCAAACTTCTCATGGAAGCAAGGTGATGCTTCTAACTTAGGGAATACAAGATCCCTACCTCCCCAACCCATATACCAGCCATCCTATGCAAACCCTCCTCAGAATAAGCCTTCTGAGATGGATGAACTTAAAGCCATGATGAAAGCGATGCAAGAGCATCAGAATATGGTCATCCAATCTTAGAATAAGATGATTACTGATATGCAATCCCAAATTGGTCATCTTACTGAGGTAGTTAGGCAGCGTGACCCGAGGAAGTCGCTTAGCTCTTCTGAGGAGAACCCAAAGGGCAAGGGGGTCATATTCAGGGAGCACGCCCAAGTTGTGACCGTGTTAAGGAGTGGAAAGAAAATTGACAAGCTTGATAGCACTCCTACGATCACCTCTTAGGATTCCCCTCCTACACCAGACTCAACTTCCATCTCCACCGAGGAAGAGCCACACTGCTCTCCCTCGCTTGAAATCACCCAACCTGAGGATGTCGTCATTCAACCACCCCTTTCTTGCCATGACGACCCCTCTACCCAGAAGCCGAGGGTTCCTTATCCAGAGTGCCTATCTACTCCTGGGGAATCTTCTGTTGGCTTGTTTGGAGCCAAGGATAGGATGGAGGAGATTATGGACACTTTTAGGCAAGTCCACATCAACTTGCCTCTGTTGGAAGCTATCAAATAGATCCTATCCTATGCCAAGTTTCTAAAGAACCTATGCACCCAGAAGCGCCGATTTAGGAGACAGGTCCAAGCTAAGGTCATCCTGCCTGACCATGTTAGCTCGGTTCTCCAACATGGAACAACCCCCAAAATGAAAGACCCAGGGGCCCCATATATTTTAGTGGTTATAGGTAACTAACACATTGACAAGGTTCTGCTCGATCTGGGTGCGGGGGTGAACATTTTATTGAGCTCTGTCTACGACCTTTTGGGAGGAGGTGAGTTAAAGCCGAGTCCAGTCATCCTCCAGGTCGTAGACAGATCGCTTAAGACACCATGGGGATTACTGGAAGATGTCCTGGTGAGAGTGGAGGACTTCTTCTTCCTTGTTGACTTTCTTGTGCTAGATATTGACCCATCGAATAAGCCCACCAAGCCGTCCATTATTCTGGGATGCCCCTTCTTGGCCATAGCCAACGCTTCTATCAATTGTAGATCAGGGGCACTTAAAATGAGCTTTGGGAACAAAAAGATCCGATTGAATGTTTTGATACCTACAAGCAATCCAGAGTTGAAGATTTTTCTCAGATTGAGGTTGTTGATGAAATAATTGAGGAGACTACTCCAGCACTCCTATGTAGAGATCCCCTTCAAAAGGTCATATCTAAGGATCATCCTCCGACTATTGAAGAAACTGAAGGGGATATACCTGAATTAGAAGAGTTGCTAGGGGTACACACAGAGTCTCTGTCCCTACCCTGGACCATGAATGTAGATCTGCTACTTGAGGCGGGGACATCTCAACTTAAACCCTCAATCCAAAAGGCTTCTGAGTTGGAGCTGAAACCCCTCCTAAGCACATTGAAGTATGCTTTCCTTGGCCCTAATGACACGCTCCCCATTATTATGTCGTCTGCATTATCTGAATCGTAGGAGGGAGCTCTACTTGAGTGTTTACAAAGGCATAAGGAAGCAATTGCTTGGTTGATAGCTGATATTAAGGATGTTGATCCCTCCCTTTGCATGCATCATATATACATGGACGAGTTCATGGAACCCTTCCGAGACATGTTGTTGAATGCTACGAGCTCTACGCTAACGTATTTGGTTCTGAAAACCTATCGTCGTAGTATGAAAGTGAAGAACTCGTCTTCAACAAATAAAATTTGTACCAGAATAGAAATCCTGGGTCGAACTCAGGGAGGCTACGTTGATCTATATTCGCAATTATATTTTTTTTAGAGTTTTTGTTGAAAAGTGAAGCGTCGTAATTACAATGAAGCAATATTAATAATCAAAATGAGAGAGAGATAGAGAAAATATGCACTCAATATTTCAAAATGTTTATACAATGAAACCAAAGAAGAATTACACTAGAAAGTGGGAAATTAGCTACACTAGAAAGTAGGAAAATTCTACTCTAGAAAGCTGTAAAGAAGAATGGGAGAGAGAAGTTATCCTCCTTGATGATCGCTTGGAGGAAAAGAGTCAGTATATCTCATAAATGTCGGTATAATTTATTTTTCGAAAATGGGAGTTGAGTTTTCCGTAATCATCTTAAGGGTCAATCCGAAAACACGAGCTGAAATTGGGACCAACCTGTACTTAAAAATTCGTGAAACCCTGGGAGTGAGTCTTAAGGTTCATCTGGTCAGTCTTGATCCTTCACTATGCACAAACCATAACCTCTTGAGCTCTCGAGTATGGAAAAACCTCCTGGGTCCTGGAAATCGTACTTAAGGTTTAAATATCAAGAGTCCTGGTTAGTTGAGAGATAATCTTTGTCATGTAAGACTTAAAGTACTGGTAGTCTTCTTTACAATTGGTTCTCACAATATCCGATAATAAACACACCGATATCATCTCAGAAGAAAATCTTCAGCTTAAGAACATTTCTAAATACGGTTTTGCTAGGGACTAGCAAAAGATAGGCATGGGGGTATATGTTTGCACCTCAAAACACGCCTATAGGGACGCCTTCTTATGCTATTTTCTAGCATTAACTATGTATATTATAATCCTATAGTCGCATCTGTAAAAATACTTGCATTCATGCATTTAATTAAGAGGAGGGAAGATTGGAATAAAAGGGCTTCATAATTTACATTCTCCTCAAGTGCCTCTTTGCAAAAATTCCCTTCTCTATTTTTATTTCCTCTTGATTTCTATTTTTTCTCTCCCGCTGCTGCAACTTCTTCTCCGCTGCCTCTCCCTGCTGTCCTGCGGTCCTTCCCGCTGCTGCAACTTCCCGCGCCTCTCCCTGCAGCAGCCACTCTCCAACGCCTCTCCCTGCTGCTGCCATGCCTCCCCGCCATGCTCTCCTCCTCTATAAAGCCGCAGCTCTTCCTCGCGACGAAGGCAGGGGGGAACATTGCTGCAATACGCAGCTGCGGCTGGCTGCAGCAAGAAAGAAACACCACCAGCAGGCCGCCACCTTCCTCTCCTCCCTCTCCCCTCCATACGTCGGTCCTCCTCCGAGGAGAAACCCGGCGGGCAGGAGCTCACTGTGGTGCACACCACCACAGTGAGACCATCACCGCCCAGCTCTTCAAAGAGCCGGTGGGCGTGGTGGCTCTCTGTTTTCATTTGTTTTCCGTTCTCGCACTTCTAGCCATTGCTGCCGTTTCAAGGTCTGAAGCTGGAAGCAGCAGCAGCAGCTAAGCGGAAGCAGCAGCAGCAGCTAAGCGGCGGCAGCAGCAGCAGCAGCGGCAGCGGCCCCCGCAGCTTCCGCGAGCGTCTGCAGGCGCCCCAGCCCCTCTGCGCGCGCCTGCAGGCCTTCCCCGCCTCCGTTCGTCTGCTCTGTCGCCCGCCTCTGCGCCCGCAACCGGTCGTTGCGCTCCTCAGCAGCGGCCGGCCAAGCGTCTCCCTGCCTCCCTACCAGCCTCTGCAAGCGCCCGCGCGTGCCTGCAGACTCCCCGCCTCCTTCTCCGAGCGCGCTGTCGCGAGCCTCCGCGCTCGCAGCAGGTCGACGCAGACTCCTCATCTCCTCTGCGCGAGTACGCCCCCGTGCGCCCGCGACCTTCAGACGACGGCCTTCGACTGCAGACGACTTAAAACGTGCTCCCTCGCCTCCTGCAGTGCGGCTGCCTCCGTTCTCTCCTCTCCTGCCAGCTCTCTCCTGCTCTCTCTCTCCCATTCTCTCTCTCTCTCTCTCTCACTCTCTCTCACAACACTTTCTCACACACTACACCGACGCACACAGACATCTACACTCACACTTTCACACACACTCACACACTAATAGTAACTTATATACATACATATATATATATATATATATATATATATATATATACATATACATATATCTATATATATATACTTATATATACATAGTATATCTATATAGTTATGTATACATACATATAATATAATATATATATACATATACATATATAATATATATATATATATATATACACATACTCATATACATATATATATATACATATCTATATACTTATACATATACACATATATATATATACATATATATCTAGATACATATATACCTATATACATATATATATATATATATCTATATAGTATTATATATATATACTTATATACATATATACATAGCTATATACATATATACATATATATATATATATATATATATATACACCTATATATATATATATATCTATCTATATATATCTATACATATATACTTATACATTTATATACATACATATGTACATATATTTTCACGTTATTTACTATACGCTGTATCGTGGGAATATTTGCACCAGTTGCTGATATTCTGCGATACAGCGTGTACAAAAAGCGTGGTCCCATACATCATCCATCCTCCATCCACACTCCACGCGGCACCTAGTCGTGTTGGTTGCGTCTCTCTAGACGTCGGCTGACTCGACATAGTGCTACACTCCATCGTCACCTCCACCCCCACCCCTTTATATATATACTACATATAAATATATATCTATAGCTACTATATTTACTTTCTATCTGATAGCTTCCTTAGTAAAAAGAAAAAAAAAAAGGTATAAAAGTGAAAAGATAATCTTTGATTTGCAGGTACCCCATCTTGCAAGTAGCAAGACGTGTTTTGAAACTCTGTTTTGGCTAAAAGCCAAGGACACAATTTTGAGGGTGTGCCTCAAGAACAAGGATTACCAGAAAAAAAACCTAAATAAGAAAAATACCAAAAACAGAATAAACGAACGGAAGAGACGCGTTTTAAGGAAAACGTAGAAACTCGACTTGAACCCCACTTCCCTGAGTTCGACCCTGGGCTTAAAAGTGACAAGATAAAATCAATTAGGCCAGGTTAAAAATTTTGTAAAGAGATGGTTAGGTCTGAATTAGGTTAACCACTATACACATTTCAACGATAAAAATATCATATTAATAACCTATCCAGGCCGACCATCATAACTTTTCTGGCGCCGCTGCCGGGGAGGTGCGCTTTCGAGTAAGTTTCTATCCAATTCCTTTAAATTTGTCTCTTCTCTCTTCACGGGTATTATTGTTTTTGGTGTGCAGGTGAACCTGGTGGAAGGAGAAGAAGGCTGACAAAGTCGAGGACGTGAGCAGGTCCAAGGCGGGAACGAGAGCGTGAAGACGCCGACATCGCATTGGAACTTCGCACACGTTGCCGAACAAGTAGGTTTTCTTTTCTCATCAAATTAGGGTTAACTTGCCACCACCACACACAAAAAAAAAAAAAAAAAAAAAAAATTTTAAAACTAAAAATTAGAAAAACTTCTTGGGATTTCTTGAGGGCAAGTGGATTAAAATTCACTTGATTGATTGGTTGTCTTCACTCCCACTGCCCCGGGATTTCCTGCCTTACTTCGCATAGCGAAAATCCGAGAATCTTCATTCTTAGATTTTTCGCCGTGGGAAGTATTCTTTGAGGCAAAGAAAAAGATTGCTTGTATCCCTCTTTTGCCTCACTTATCTTTAATTCAGGATCACATTTTTTGGTGGGGAGACTTGGAATTGAGTTGATTCCAACCCCACCACGACTTTTCAAATTTGCCTGTGATTCGATCCTGAATACTTCAACCCCAAAAATTTTATTTTCTTTATCTGTTGGTTGAAGCCTTGTGTGTGGATATCTTTCTGGTGATTGGGAGCACTTGAATTGAAGTGCTTTGGCTCCCTGTCACATTGATATAAAACTGATTCGTGCATCCACACTTAGAAATCTCCATTTAGGGTAGCCCATTGCATTTTAGCATGCATTAACTAACTGATAATTGAAGAAGGGTTTCTTGGGTTTTAGAAGGAAAACCTGTATTTTTGCAAAAAACCCGGAGATTGGTTGAATTGGTAATTCAGCAAAACCCTAAAATTCATACTACTTAAGGCTGAACTCTAAAAAACCATTCGCCAATAAAAACTTCAATTCGGGGAGATTTCCCCGTTGCATGCTTGTTCTTACACACTCTTAAAATCAATCACTTGGGCATTACCCGTAAACAACGCCCTTCACATTCCAAAAGCACTTGACCCTAAGCCTCTAATTAAAACTGGTAGTAACTTGACCCTTACTAAGGATTGGAGGTCTAACTACCTGTGTGTAGCGACTACGTGCTGGTGAGAGTTCCCGCGTGCTATCGGGTGTCTAAGACTGGGGCAAACGGCCTTTCAATCTGGCCCGGTGGTTCCGCGGTGCTCGCATTCGGTTCCGTAGTTCGTGATAGTAGGTAACTTAGATCTTTAGGTCTAAGGGCACACTGTAGAGGTTAGGAACTTGACTGTATTGATTTGTAATCAAGTGTACCTTTGCGGCGTCATTTCTCTCATCCCTTTTCCCTTCTCATCTCCCCGATTCTTCCTGCGGTAGTGCATGTTTGGGAGGAGGTCACAAAACCCTGAACTATTTGAATTGATTGATAAATCTAGAAAACAAGTCGAATCGTCCTCCTCCTCCACAAACATGGCTGCACGCCCACCCCCAAATCCCGAGGGAGGAAACCGCCCTCAGAATCCACCAGGTGGTGGAGCCTTAGAACCCATAACCCGCCTCCAAGCCCAAATGGAAATGTATAATGAGCAAATCGAAGCCATTCGGGAAACATTGGAGGAAATGCAGAACCCTCCCGAACGGGAGGAGCCTAGGTCTCTTAGCTCTTATCAGAATCCCGCTGCTACAGAGACCATAGGACAAATTCGGGTTCCCATGGGCGGGGACGACTTTGAATTAAAACCAAACATAATTGGCCTAATCAATTTTCACTTTCATGGTCTTGCAAGTGAAGACCCATTTCTCCACTTGGAAGACCTAACCCGACTTGCTGAAACCGTTAAACCAAGAAATGTCGGGTTATCTATAGTCCTCATGAAGATGTTCCCGTTTTCATTACGGGATAAAGCGTCGCAATGGTTACGCACCCTTGGGAGAACCATCCACTCTTGGGAAGAGATGCGAACAGCATTTCTCAAGAAGTTCTTCCCAATCGGGCGAACCAATGCGCTTCGCCGTGCTATCACTTCATTTACGCAACAAAACGGCGAACAATTTCATGAGGCATGGGAGAGGTATAACGACCTCCTCAGGAAGTGTCCGCATCACGGTCTGCCTAAGTGGCATATAGCCCAGATTTTCTACTATGGGCTAAATGAGACTTTGAAGCAGATTGCAGACGCTTCCTGCGGAGGGAACTTTATGAATAAAGACGAGAATGGAGCATTCGAGCTGTTTGAAAATATGAGTGAAAACTCGATGAACAATGCTTCCATTGTCGCCTTTAATCGTACCAGCCAGCCCCGAAATGTCCACGAAGTTGACACGGGACCCTCCCATTCATCCACTGATCTAAGCCTTATTGCACAAAAACTGGATGAAGTCTCCGTCGTGCACAAGAAGCTGGACGAGCTTCTGGCCAACCCCGCCCGATCTATGGCAAACACCACCTCTTCACCACTTCGTCACAATCCAAGTTCTTCTAATACCAGGCTTATCCCGAGAAACCCCGTTAGACCTTCCTTACCAAGTGTCGCGCCAAGCGACTCGGTAAGTCATGTGGAACTGGCTTCTGCGAGCCAGTATTTCGACACGGAGGACCAAGCCTCCGTGTGCTCTGACGCATATCTACATGCGGACGCGTCTTCTGGCATAGAAGATGCTTGCGCCCTGGGGAACAACCCGTTCTCTGCCACTTATAACCCAGGGTGGCGTAATCACCCGAACTTTGCATGGTCCAACAACCCGCAGCGCCAAAACCCCGCGGGTGGACCAATGCGACCGTCCGCACCCGTCATCCCAAGGGTCCAGTTTAATCCTATGGCAAATCCGCCATCAGGCCCTTGCGTACCACAAACTGAACACGCATCAAGCCCTCTTGACAAATTGATGCGAATGATGACGGAAATGTCAAAGCGCCATGAAGAGAACATGACCTCTCTTCAGCACCAATTGGCGCAGCAGAATGCCGAGATCAGTCAACTACGCATGGCGACTCGATCTCAGGGCACTCTTCCCGCCCAACCTGTTCCAAACCCGCGAAATTTCGTGCCCCGTGGTTCTCAACCACAGGTACGACCTTCTCAGGGACAGGTTAATCAAGTTCTGCAAGCTCCGAACATTCCACCGGGATTTCAGGCTAATCCTGCTGCAGCACCACACTCTTATATCCCCATTGCAAACCCTCCTCCACCGTATGATCCCACTGGACCCGCATCGTCCAATGCTATCACTACGAGGAGCGGTAAGCAGACCGTCGATCCGCCTCGACCTGATCCTGGCCCATCTTCTTCTTCGCCCTCTCATTCGGAATGCATACCGCATTCGCGAGAGGATGATGCACCAAAACTTGTGCCAGAATCAGTCCCATTCCCTGAGGCTCTACTAAGGGAGCCAAAAGGCAAAAAGAAAAATACGCAGGCCTTTGACAACCTACGTAATTTGTTCAGGGATGTAGAAATCAAGGTACCCCTGCTCGAGGCAATCGACCACATACCTACTGTCGCTCGATTTTTCAAAGACTACACAACACCCAGGCGACAGTCAAAGAAGACTAAGAATCCGGTGGTTCTCTCGCCTCATGCGAGTTGTGCTATACTATCAAACTTACCACCGAAGCAGAAAGATCCGGGCACACCACTGATTTCCTGTAGCATCCAAGGCTGCAGTTTTAACCGTGCCTTGCTTGATCTAGGATCTTCCATTAATCTCATACCGACCATCATGCTCAAAAAATTTTCCTTGGGAAATCTGAAACCCACCCCTGTCACGTTACAGTTGGCAGATCGTTCTGTCAAAATCCCGAAGGGTGTGGTGGAAGACGTGGTGGTTAGGGTCAACAGTCTCTGTTTTCCTGTTGACTTTCTTGTTTTAGATATGGAAGTTCCTAGTTCACTTTCTGATTGTCCGATCATCCTCGGTCGACCTTTCTTGGCCACAGCCCGCGCCCACATCGACTGCGAGTCGGGCTGTATTGAGATTGCCGTTGGATCTGAGAAGCTCAAGCTTAACATATTCAAGGCAGCCAAGAACTTTGATTGCGATTGCATTGAGGATGACACGTCTGACGAGGACATGGCCGTCAGCGCGTGTATCGGACTAATTGGGACCTATTCGGACTGTTGCGGATTACCTATAAACACTGATAACTGCCTGACCAACGCATACTGTGACGTTCCCCAATCCCTCCCTTGTCCAGTACCTTCTCCTGGCCAGACTTCTGACGAGGTTTTCTCCGCTTCCCATACCTCGTGGTCTGAGTCATATCCGGGCTACTCACTGTCAGTCCACACTCATGAAGACCGAATTGCCCTTTCTTCCCCGCCAAATCAGGCGGATTTACAAATCCACACTGGGACCTTGAGCCCATATACTTCTCACTGGGGCTATTCATTTTTGGATCCATCTATCCAAGAAGCCCCTCTTCTTGGCCAATCTGAAGGCCAGTTTCTTCCTCCTAACTTGTTCTCCTACCCGTCTGGGACACTCTCGTCCCAAGAAATGCCAGATCCTTCCCCATCCACTCCCGAGCTAAAAATGCTGCCTAATACACTCAAGTATGTTTTCCTGGGACCAAATGAAACGCTCCCTGTAATCATCAGTTCAAAATTAACCATGGAGCAGGAGTGCAAACTAACTAAGGTCCTCCTAGAACACAAGGCAGCTATTGGATGGTCTTTATCAGACTTATCTGGTATTAGTCCCTCCTACTGCACTCATCGTATATATACGGAGGAGGAGGCTCGACCTTCTCGCGAGATGCAGCGACGTCTCAACCCTAACATGCGGGAGGTCGTTAAGAATGAAATCATTAAGTGGCTGGATGCGGGTATAATCTACCCGATCAGCGATAGCCCCTGGGTGAGTCCGATTCACGTTGTGCCCAAAAAGGCAGGACTCACCATCCGTGTCAATGACAGGGGCGAATCCATCCCTACACGCACTCCTACATCTTGGAGAGTGTGTGTGGATTATAGGAAACTCAATGCTGCAACCAAGAAAGATCACTTCCCGCTACCATTTATTGACCAAATCCTGGAGCGGTTAGCGGGAAATAAATTTTTCTGCTTCCTGGATGGATTCTCAGGATATAACCAGGTGGCAATAGACCCCCGAGACCAAGAGAAAACCACTTTTACCTACCCTTTCGGCACCTTCACCTTTAGAAGGATGCCGTTCGGACTTTGTAACGCGCCAGCAACTTTCCAGAGATGCATGCTGGCGATATTTCATGACATGGTGGGTGACTTTCTTGAGGTCTTCATGGATGACTTTTCAGTCTTTGGACCATCTTTCGACGAATGTCTTGCCAACCTGACTCGCATCCTTAGGAGATGTATTGATGTAAACCTCGTGCTTTCCTGGGAAAAAAGTCATTTTATGGTGCACGAAGGAATTGTTCTTGGACATATCATCTCCGATAGGGGTATCGAGGTTGACAGAGCTAAGCTCGATATCATTGCTGATTTACCTGTGCCTGGTTCTGTCAAACAAATCCGCTCCTTCTTGGGACACGTCGGTTTCTATAGGAGATTCATCAAAGACTTCTCCAAAATTTCTCGACCCTTAACTCATCTCCTATCAACCGACGTGCCCTTCGACATGGGCCCTGACTGTATACAAGCATTCACGCAACTGCGTAATGCTGTCACCAAGGCCCCTGTTCTCCAGCCGCCTGATTGGTCCCTCAACTTTGAACTTATGTGTGACGCTTCAGACCTTGCAGTCGGAGCCATCCTGGGACAAAGACGCGATAGACACCCCTTCGTGGTATACTACGCCAGTAAGACGTTGGACGAGGCCCAGCGTAATTATACTACCACTGAAAAGGAACTACTGGCAGTCGTCTTTGGGCTGGAAAAATTCCGTTCTTACCTTCTGGGCTCTCACATTATTGTTTTCACTGATCACGCGGCCATTCGCCATCTCATGCACAAGAAGGATGCCAAGCCTAGACTGATTCGTTGGATCCTTCTGCTCCAGGAATTTGACATTGAGATTCGTGATAAGGTCGGAGCCCAGAATGTTGTGGCTGATCACCTTTCCAGACTGGACCCTGACCATATTGGACTTACTCTGCCAATTAATGAAGTTTTTCCTGATGAGCACCTATTGGCAATAAATGCGGCAAGTGGACCGTGGTATGCCGACATTGCCAATTACCTTGCTTCTGGATCTCTTCCACGTGGCTGGCCTAAAAACCAGCGTGAGCGTCTCATGGCAGAAGCAAAGTATTATTTCTGGGATAATCCACTTCTTTTTCGGATAGGTGCTGATCAAATCATCCGTCGCTGTATTCCTGACAGTGAGTTCCCCAGTGTGCTATCCTTCTGCCACGATCAGGCCTGTGGAGGCCATTTCTCTGGGAGGAAAACTGCAGCCAAGGTGTTGCAGTGCGGTTTCTTTTGGCCCTCCCTTCACCAGGATGCGCACGCTTATGCCAAACATTGCACTAGGTGCCAGTCTTTAGGGTCAATGGCACGTCGTGACATGATGCCCTTGCAACACATCCTAGCTGCGGAAATCTTCGACATCTGGGGAATTGACTTCATGGGTCCCTTCCCTCCATCCAACGGCTTCGAATTCATCCTCGTGGCCGTCGACTATGTTTCAAAATGGATCGAGGCTATTCCCGCGCGCCGTGCTGACCATGTTATCTCCACCCGATTCGTCAAAGACCATATCTTTGCGCGTTTTGGGATCCCTCGGGCCATTATCTCGGATGGAGGAAGCCACTTTACCCATGCTTCTTTTCGGGCACTTCTGAGGAGATACGGAGTCCACCATCGTATCGCATCCCCGTATCATCCTCAGACGAACGGCCAGGCGGAAGTGTCGAACCGGCAAATCAAGCAGATTCTCCAGAAAACGGTTCGGCCTGACCGTAAGGATTGGTCCGACAAGCTGACTGACGCACTTTGGGCGTATCGGACCGCCTTCAAGGCTCCCCTTGGTATGTCTCCATATAGAATCGTTTACGGGAAGCCTTGTCATTTGCCTGTGGAGTTGGAGCACCGCGCTTATTGGGCGGTTCGCCAATGTAACCTCGACCCAGACTTGTGTGAACGAGAAAGGAAACTCCAACTCCAAGAGCTGGAAGAGCTCCGTCGTGAAGCCTATGATTCTGCTCTAACCTTTAAACAGCGCACTAAGGCTTTTCATGACAGCCATGTTCGGCGGAAGGAATTTGAGCCATCTCAGCAAGTTTGGCTCTATAATGCCCGACTCAAATTCTTTCCTGGGAAATTAAAGTCCAAATGGACTGGTCCTTTTCTGGTCTCAAGACCATTCCCCAATGGGGCCGTCGAAATCGAAGATCCCAAATCTGGGCGTAAATTTACGGTCAACGGGCAGCGTTTGAAACCCTATCTGACTCATGAACCTGCCCCCGTTGGAGAAACCGTTGCCCTGCTGGAGGGTAACTAATTCTTTGCCTCATTCTGAGTCCAGCTGGGGACATTAAATTCAGCGCTTGTTGGGAGGCACCCTAACAGCACTCACCATCCACCATCACTTTTCACACCTCTATCGCAATCACTTCACTTTTCTCTTCACCACCCACCATCCACCCACCCTTCCACCCTGATCTATACCCTGAACCTCAGCTCTTGTTACCCGATCTTCCTCTGCCTTTCCCTGCATGCATATGAGGGCATAGCATTGTTTGGCATGGGGGGGTGGATAGGCATCCATAGGATCCGGGTATTTTATGGTATCAGACAATTACCACCTATTTATAAATATGCAAGAAAAAAAAAAAAAAAAAAAATATATATATATAGTAATAAATGGTGTTTAGTAATGATCTAAAAGCTGAAACAAAAATACAATAAGTGTTTATGGATATTCAACCTCTGTTTTGAAGAATTTCCAGGCCACAGAAGCTTGATTCGCTCAGGCTCGGCTTAATTCACTTAAAGCATTGACGAAATAGATCAAAATCTCTCCTAACTAAGAACGTTTCTTGTACCTGAGACACAGTACAGGATTCGTTGGTTTGCTTTTTCTTGAGAGCTTAAGTAAACTTGGTTCACACTACACATATCAGGAAAGATCAGGTGAACATAAGATCCAACCCTAGTGTTCATTAGGAAAGGTGGAGTCCTTACCTGTGCGTGCAGGTAGACTTTTTATCCCAAGTTTTAGTCTTGTGTTTAGGAGTGGCTCTTTCCACCAAAAAGAAACTCTCCCACCAAAAAAAAAAAAAAAAAAAAAAAAAAAAAGATGTTGCAAAAGAGTCAGTATATCTCATAAATGTCGGTATAATTTGTTTTTCGAAAATGGGAGTTGAGTTTTCCGTAATCATCTTAAGGGTCAATCCGAAAACACGAGCTGAAATTGGGACCAACCTGTACTTAAAAATTCGTGAAACCCTGGGAGTGAGTCTTAAGGTTCATCTGGTCAGTCTTGATCCTTCACTATGCACAAACCATAACCTCTTGAGCTCTCGAGTATGGAAAAACCTCCTGGGTCCTGGAAATCGTACTTAAGGTTTAAATATCAAGAGTCCTGGTTAGTTGAGAGATAATCTTTGTCATGTAAGACTTAAAGTACTGGTAGTCTTCTTTACAATTGGTTCTCACAATATCCGATAATAAACACACCGATATCATCTCAGAAGAAAATCTTCAGCTTAAGAACATTTCTAAATACGGTTTTGCTAGGGACTAGCAAAAGATAGGCATGGGGGTATATGTTTGCACCTCAAAACACGCCTATAGGGACGCCTTCTTATGCTATTTTCTAGCATTAACTATGTATATTATAATCCTATAGTCGCATCTGTAAAAATACTTGCATTCATGCATTTAATTAAGAGGAGGGAAGATTGGAATAAAAGGGCTTCATAATTTACATTCTCCTCAAGTGCCTCTTTGCAAAAATTCCCTTCTCTATTTTTATTTCCTCTTGATTTCTATTTTTTCTCTCCCGCTGCTGCAACTTCTTCTCCGCTGCCTCTCCCTGCTGTCCTGCGGTCCTTCCCGCTGCTGCAACTTCCCGCGCCTCTCCCTGCAGCAGCCACTCTCCAACGCCTCTCCCTGCTGCTGCCATGCCTCCCCGCCATGCTCTCCTCCTCTATAAAGCCGCAGCTCTTCCTCGCGACGAAGGCAGGGGGGAACATTGCTGCAATACGCAGCTGCGGCTGGCTGCAGCAAGAAAGAAACACCACCAGCAGGCCGCCACCTTCCTCTCCTCCCTCTCCCCTCCATACGTCGGTCCTCCTCCGAGGAGAAACCCGGCGGGCAGGAGCTCACTGTGGTGCACACCACCACAGTGAGACCATCACCGCCCAGCTCTTCAAAGAGCCGGTGGGCGTGGTGGCTCTCTGTTTTCATTTGTTTTCCGTTCTCGCACTTCTAGCCATTGCTGCCGTTTCAAGGTCTGAAGCTGGAAGCAGCAGCAGCAGCTAAGCGGAAGCAGCAGCAGCAGCTAAGCGGCGGCAGCAGCAGCAGCAGCGGCAGCGGCCCCTGCAGCTTCCGCGAGCGTCTGCAGGCGCCCCAGCCCCTCTGCGCGCGCCTGCAGGCCTTCCTCGCCTCCGTTCGTCTGCTCTGTCGCCCGCCTCTGCGCCCGCAACCGGTCGTTGCGCTCCTCAGCAGCGGCCGGCCAAGCGTCTCCCTGCCTCCCTACCAGCCTCTGCAAGCGCCCGCGCGTGCCTGCAGACTCCCCGCCTCCTTCTCCGAGCGCGCTGTCGCGAGCCTCCGCACTCGCAGCAGGTCGACGCAGACTCCTCATCTCCTCTGCGCGAGTACGCCCCCGTGCGCCCGCGACCTTCAGACGACGGCCTTCGACTGCAGACGACTTAAAACGTGCTCCCTCGCCTCCTGCAGTGCGGCTGCCTCCGTTCTCTCCTCTCCTGCCAGCTCTCTCCTGCTCTCTCTCTCCCATTCTCTCTCTCTCTCTCTCACTCTCTCTCACAACACTTTCTCACACACTACACCGACGCACACAGACATCTACACTCACACTTTCACACACACTCACACACTAATAGTAACTTATATACATACATATATATATATATATATACTTATATATACATAGTATATCTATATAGTTATGTATACATACATATAATATAATATATATATACATATACATATATAATATATATATATATATATATACACATACTCATATACATATATATATATATACATATCTATATACTTATACATATACACATATATATATATACATATATATCTAGATACATATATACCTATATACATATATATATATATATATCTATATAGTATTATATATATATACTTATATACATATATACATAGCTATATACATATATACATATATATATATATATATATATACACCTATATATATATATATATCTATCTATATATATCTATACATATATACTTATACATTTATATACATACATATGTACATATATTTTCACGTTATTTACTATACGCTGTATCGCGGGAATATTTGCACCAGTTGCTGATATTCTGCGATACAGCGTGTACAAAAAGCGTGGTCCCATACATCATCCATCCTCCATCCACACTCCACGCGGCACCTAGTCGTGTTGGTTGCGTCTCTCTAGACGTCGGCTGACTCGACATAGTGCTACACTCCATCGTCACCTCCACCCCCACCCCTTTATATATATACTACATATAAATATATATCTATAGCTACTATATTTACTTTCTATCTGATAGCTTCCTTAGTAAAAAGAAAAAAAAAAAGGTATAAAAGTGAAAAGATAATCTTTGATTTGCAGGTACCCCATCTTGCAAGTAGCAAGACGTGTTTTGAAACTCTGTTTTGGCTAAAAGCCAAGGACACAATTTTGAGGGTGTGCCTCAAGAACAAGGATTACCAGAAAAAAAACCTAAATAAGAAAAATACCAAAAACAGAATAAACGAACGGAAGAGACGCGTTTTAAGGAAAACGTAGAAACTCGACTTGAACCCCACTTCCCTGAGTTCGACCCTGGGCTTAAAAGTGACAAGATAAAATCAATTAGGCCAGGTTAAAAATTTTGTAAAGAGATGGTTAGGTCTGAATTAGGTTAACCACTATACACATTTCAACGATAAAAATATCATATTAATAACCTATCCAGGCCGACCATCAGACACCGCCTGGACGGAGGACGGAGTGGGAAGGAGGTAGAGGCAGGGGGAGCGAGAATGGGGCAGCACGTTGTCGTTGTCATGGGATCCACTTCCGAAATGAGAGCGAAAATTTGATTTTATCTCACGAGGAGCATCCTGGATGTGGGACAAGCTTCTCTTGAGCTTTGGAGAGGTAGAGGAGAGAAGGAAGGGATGAAGATTTTGTATGGAGGAGGTCTCCTTTTATAGTTGCAAGGAGTGAGGGCAATTTGGTCTTTTAAATCTTAAAACATTAAATCAGGGGTCTTTAGTGACGGATAAAATCGTTGCTAAAGCCCCATCGTGGGCGTAGTGGGGCGGAGTGCACGCGCCTGCTTGTCTCCTGCGCGTGAAACGCGTGTTCACATTATGCTGATCTTAGCCATTCGATCGTGAGATCGGACGGCTTAACTCGCCCCTCGCAGCGCCTCCTCTGCGCGCGACGCCCGCGTGCGATCTCGCGTGAGGCGCGGGCATGAGATAGCGCGTGGGTGCCATTAAGCGCTCACGACCGCTCGATCGCGATCCAACGCTCCTCGCGCCCGCTCGCCCGCGTCCGCTCGCCCGCCTCCTGCGTTTTGAACACTCGCCTGCGCTAAGCTTAAGCGCTCTCGCCTACTGCGCTACACATGCGGATGGGCGGGCGCTTAACTTAAGCGCGAGTGTGTCCCAGTCGTTGGATCTTGATCCAACGACGGGGAAACGTTGATGCGGAGGCCTTCAGAGGTTGCGTGCGGATGGTTGGGCAACTGAGATGGCACCACGTGGTGCCATCTTGGCCGTCCATCTTCTGGTTGATGTAGATGGTGCCATGGTTGTCGGATTGAGTCGATTTTCGCACCGTTAGGCAGAGATCATCGATCCGAATCCATCCGTGCGATCGGATTTGTTGTTTGAAGTGCAAATTCACACCATCTTGGTCCTTGATCTTCTAGGGTTCCTCGATCTCTATCTAATGCTACAGATGTCTGATTAGGGCGATCTTGGAGTCGTTGAACTCCAATCGTCACCCTGATCAAATCTGTACGATTGGAACTTCGATCCGAGGCCTCGATAAAATTTTTTTCCTATCCTTGAACATAAAAGGAGATAATTAACCTCCATTTTATTCAAACTAATCTAAATGTAAGATGATGCATGCTATGCAATATTTATAATATGTAATGCAATCCTATTCTTAAGAACAAGCATAAATAGACATCTTAAGTATGTTTACATCATACCCCCATGCCTATCTTTTGCTAGTCCCTAACAAAAACTACATGCTATTTATAAAAGAATTAGGTTGGATTATTTGGACATGTGTTCTTTTCAATCATTAAGAAAATGTTTACTTAGGATCTGAACTTTCAAAGATACAACAGTGCCCGGGTATTTACCAAAATGCAGACCGCCTCAAGCCCTCGCCTTATTCAAAGAAAAATTTCTTTTTCTCTTTTTCCTTTTTCCTCTTTTCTATTTTTTTTTTTTGGATTTTCAAGTTTTAGGGTTTAAGAGTGGCTTTCTATGGCCATTCAACTCATCCAAGATTTGATGAGAACCCTAAGTTCTAAGCATCTTATTGTGAATGTGATAGACTCGTTGATCGGCAGTTAAAATGGACTTCGGGTTTCTACGCTGCTAGGTGACCTTAAAAAGAGAATTCTGCCTGAAGGTGTATCTTTACAACCGGTAGCTTTCTCCCTACTTTTATTTTTATGGGGTCAACACAAGGGTGAATCCAGTGTATATCTCCTCGGTTTATTCTTCTCTGCTTCTTCCCAAGTATTTTGGGAATTTTCAGTGCATTTATTGAGCTGGGTTTTGGACAACCGGTTGATAAGCTATTACCACCGACAACTTGCCAGCTATACTCGTGTGGTGAAGTATGGCTTATTTCTTTTTTTCTTTTCTCCTTTTCTCCCTCTCTTTTTTTTTCTTCTCTTTTTGACTTTCTTTTTCTCTTTTTCTTTTAAGTAGGTGGCTTCCCTGATCTAAGATTTCCCTAAAGGTAGCAAAAAGAGAATGGTTCAGTGACTGGGCTCTGGACAACCTACCTATGTGCTGTTACCCACGATAACTTGCCAGCTATATCACCTTAGAAGGTTCATTAGCTACCCAATTTCCGTTAAAATTGCCGAACAACGAGTCAGTGCAAAGAAAGTGTGTAGATGCTTAAAACTCAAAGTTCCCTTAAATCAAAGGGCGGGTTGATAAGTCGTGTACTTATCACCCAAACTTATTTACTTAAACTACAATAGAATTAAGGTTGGCGAGGACTCGAAAAATAAATCCACATTTTAATGGATACACGGGCCGATTAAGTCCAAAGACCTGAAGGGTTGTTGTGTTCAGATCCTAACGTAATATTTTCTAAGATTGAAAAGTCCTAATGTTCAACTATTCCTTCCTAATTCAAATTTTTTTTAATGTATAAATAAGAAAAGAAAAATAATTTACATAAATTTCACAAAGCTGACCAAATGATTCAAAAATGAATCTACCCCCCCATGCCTAGCTGATGCAATGTCCACATTGAGAAAGAGATATGAAAGAAAGGGTAGAGTATGAAAGATGTCACCTGAATATGAAGCTCGTGTCAGCTTTGTGTCATATGTACAACTGCTGAGTTTAATGCCGTCAGCTAGGCGAAGTCCAACCAAAGAAGTCACAGAATGGCTAGAGCAACCATGTCTGAGACAGGTTCTGGAAGAGTACGGTCAATAACAGGCTTTAGATGTTGACCGTTGACTTTAAATGTGTTACCTGTCTTTGGGTCAGAAATCTGAACTACTCCATTTAGAAAATTCTAGTCAATTATGAATGGGCCATTCCATTTAGATCTAAGTTTGCCAGGAATGAGCTTAAGTTTAGAATTGAATAACCAGACCTTTTGGTTCGGCTCAAAGCTCTTGCGGGAAATCAATTGATCATGTAGAGCTTTGGTTTGAGCCTTGTAGATCTTGGCATTCTCATATGCATCATTTCTAAGCTCCAACTTAGATAGTTGGAGTTTCCTGGTCTTCCCAGCTAAATTCAGATCTAAATTGCATTGTTTGATCGCCCAGAATGCCCTGTGTTCAATCTCTACGAGTAGATGGCACGTCTTTCCATACACCAAACGGAATGGAGACATGCTGATGGGCATTTTATACGCCGTGCGGTAGGCCCAAAGAGCATCCTCAAGCTTTTGAGTCCGGTCCTTGCGATCAGGCCTAACCAATTTCTATAAAATGTTCTTGATCTCCCGATTGAAGATCTCGACTTGTCCATTCGTCTAGGGATGGTAAGGTGTGGAAATTTGTGATTAACCCCGTATTTGGCCAATAAATTTTGGAATTGGGCATTAGTAAAATGAGTGTCACCATCACTGATGATGGCTGATGAGAACCTCATCATAAACCTTAACTAGCATATTTTGACCTAATAAAATGAACAAAAGCTCCTACATAACCTAAGGGAAGGCCTAAATCAGGGAATTGTTAATTTGAGAATAAAATATTATACAAGGGGTAAAACTGCAATTTTACCATTGCAGTGCATGAACGGGATTTCTAAGGGTCTAGACATAGGTCAAGTGAACCTAATAAAGGAAAAAGTGGGATGGTTTGGTCAGAAAAGGGTTATGACAAAATCTGAGAATTAAATGACATTCTGTAACCCTAAAATAAATCCACTTTAATTCATAAGGTTCCAGGAAAGATAAAATCAACTAAATCCTCTAAAATTCATGGAAAAATATCATCTAGGGTTTAGAACCTTTAATTTGGCCGTTGGAACCTGTTTTGACCTAGATTGAGGACCATATCAATTTTTGACCTAATTTGGGTTTTTATGCAAAATATCCAGTCAAACGTGATCAAACCTAAAATCCAACTTCACCATTTGATTTCTTAGGTCCAAATTAGGTTGATACCAAAATTTGGACCTAATAAAAGGTCATCTTGACCCACTTTGCAATTTAGTCCTCAAAATTTCTTTCAGACCCTCATTTTTTTGAAACTCTTACAAATGCCCCCTAGCTTTCCCATCATTTTATTCAATCCAGTCCTTCTGCCACCCGCTACGCATGCCATATCTCCGACGACTTTGCATGGTGGATGGCACCGCGCATGCATGGGGAGCCGGCCCCAGGTTTGAAAGGGGAGCTCCCTGTAGAGCCCCCTACCGCATGGGCCGGCTCCCATGCCCTGAAGATCACCATACCTCTCGTGCGAACGTGCGAGAGGTATGGGTCTCCGTCTGCCATACCTCCGGCGAGGTCTTTCTCGCCGCTTTCACGTGCCTCGCAACTGGCCTTCACCTATTTAAGGAGTGGCACACTCAGCTGCATCCTTCAAGCTTCGATTGGCCTGAGATCCTCCCTCCAATTCATCTCTTCCCGACTTCGGCCGACTGCCAGAGCTTCTGACGACTCTCCTTCTCCTCTCTCGTCGCTCTGCCACAGTACCAGTGGTAGAGCTACCTTCATCATATTCCGCCGCGCCGCGCCATACCAGCAGGCGCCCTCCAGCCCCTCTTCCTCATTACAGTTCTCTCCCCCTGGAACCTTCATCTCCGGTGACGGCAGTATCGGCCGCTCGCCACCTCCACATCGCTCCTTCACTTTGGACTCGTAGATAAGTTCCTCTTACCCTCCTCTTTATTTCCCCTCTACCAATTTGTTATCTCTACCCCTCGACAACTGCAGACCACCCCCATCTTCTCTACCTCCGGCAGACCACCGGCGAGGTGTCTCCGTCACCTCCCCACACCCATCCACCTTGCCAGATCCCTCAGAAGCATCACCTCCACTCACTGATCATCTTGCGACCCTCCACTGACTACACCACCCACTGAAACCCTTCCCTGAACACACCTACCTGCATGCACACAGTGTGCCCTAGGCACACGCGCACATGCGTCTTCATGCCAAGCTGACCCCTGAGTCATCTTCGCTGTGCTCTAGCAAAGCTCGCAGAGCATTATGATAGGGCCACAAGGCCGTATTCGTGGTTTCAGGTCTCGAGCCTTCACCGCCATTGACGTCGACCTTGGAGCAAGCTCGCAAGTTGCTCTAGGCCTTTCGGCTCCAGGATACGAGCCCAGGTTGCGCGGAATACGTCTGCGCACAACTTCAGGCAGTTAATCGGCCTCGAAGGCCTTAGCTGCCGCTGCAACCACCCGCGCTCTCTGCTGCCAGGCACGCGACAAGGAGGAGGGACGTTTAGTCCCACCTTGTAAGTTTTTGAGCAGGTGCAGACATATAAATTGTAAAAGTGACTCAGGCTTACCGCCTCAGTCACACTGGGTGAGGTCCCCTCACCTATTCACCGCCTCATCCATGCTCACTCCTCCGCGGATCTGGCTGCCTGACCTGATACCCGTGCACACCTCTCCCACCACTGCACGTCGGTGGGCCTGGTCTCGTGTGCGTTAACCCGACCCGTATACCTGAGTAGGCTCTGGGAGAGCGAACCCAAGAGTGAAATAGAGAGAGAGAGACGCGGGGAGGGTAGGGTAGGTTTTTGCCTAACCATGCTCGTGTAGGGAAGCTGAAGAAGAAGAAGGAGGAGGAAGAAGAAGAGGCGCAGCACAGAAGGAAAAAGGAAGAGGAAGCAGAAGAAAAGAGGAAGCAGCTAAAGGCTTAGCCGTGCCAAGGAGCAGGAGCTAAAAAAAAAAAGGAAGAAAAAGAAGAAGGTAGAAGCAGGAGCTGAAGAAGAAGAAGCCAACTGAAGAAGAAAGGAAGAGGAAGCTGTTGCAAAGAGGAAGGCCAAGCAGGGAAGAGAAGAAGAAAAAGCCAAGGAGAAGAAGAAGCAGCAGCAGCAGTAGAGAAAGGAAGAAGAAGGAGACATGCACTGTAGCAGAACGCTACTTAACACGTCTGATTCATGGAATCTGAGGTCTGAAGACTGAAAGAAGAAGAGAAAGAAGAACAAAGAAAGAGAGAAGAAAAGAAAAGAGAAGAAGAAAAAGGGAAGAAACATTTTTCCTTTCTCCCTAGTTTTTTGTAAATAGTACATTGTTGTAAATTATGATTTTTTATGCTTCTAAAATCAAGCTTGCTCCTTGAGTTCGACCTCGGAGAATTTTTGAAATATTCGTGTAATAAATAAAAATAAATCAAACATGGTGATGTTCCTAAAAGGATCACAACCAGTTTTTGGTGGCATTGCCGGGGAGCAACGGGCATTTTAGAAGCTTCAAAATCACAAATTTGATTTTATACTGACTTAATCTCTCTTTTGTTGTGCAGGACAGGAAGGCAAGAGAAGACAAGCAGCCGCACAACAAATGCACCAGGGGACAGGTAACCCTCAAACCTCTCTCAAGCCCCTTACATTCTAAAGAGGAAAAAATAAAAAGAAAAATCAATTTAGGGCTACCTGTCTTCCATACTTAGTAATCCACAAAGTTGCCTATTTTTGAGTTTCAACACATCTTATCTGCATATCCACTTAAGGTAACTAGGGCTAAAACCTTCTTGCTTGAGCCCTAGTTACCCATTTCTGAGGCAACTAATTGGACCAACTATAGCCAAACCTAGGATTCTAAGCTAGGGTTTTAGAGACACATCCTCTAAACAAAGAATTGAAAATTCCAAAAGAAGGTGTGCCTTAACCATTGTTTGAAAAGACCTATTAAGAGAAACCCTAAGCAATCAGGCTCTTAATTTACTTGAACACTAAAAGAAAGGACCTAAGAAGCTCTCTCAGGAACAAAGAGGTGAAGTTGATCCATTGGATCAACCAACCTTTAAATTAGGTCACTTTTGCACACAAAAGGCTTAAAGTTCAAGTGAAACCCTAAGCACCTTGATCTTAATTAAAAGTGGTAGACTTAAGAGGTCAAGGTCCCCATTCTGGTATACCTGGAATCTCAGTGACAAGAGAGGTCGGGTGGGGGAAACCTTGTAACCCATGGGGGCGCTCCACCGTGTAGGGGTCTTTGCGAGACTCACCCTCTCTGGCTGCCCAGGTAATTCTCAGGAGGATGACCTTCTAATCAAGGGGTATCATCCCCCTTGAACTTTTATAGTCACCCAACATATTTTGGGTGTCTTGATTGGGTCCAACACGTTCTAACCTCATCCAGTCTATCAGTGCATGTTTGGAGGAGGTCCTTGAAACCTCCTCTAGAAATCCACTCTCCCCAAGGCCAAGCCTCGGCTCCCTTGTTTGTGCAACAACCCCCCCTCCAAATAGACCTTTCTTCCGATTCTGAACCTAGTTCTCCTTCTTCTTCCATCATGGCTCAGCCTGTTGAAGAAGAGAATAATCTTGAGCACTAGCTCCAGCGTCTTAATGACCTCTTCCAGAATTTCATGAACCCACCGCAGTGTCCCATGATGCGAGACCACTATAATCCCGTTGCGGTGGCAATTGAGCCTTGAGTCAGAATCCCAACTGGAGGACCTGATTTTGAATTAAAGCCCAATATGATTCATGCCATACCTAAATTCTATGGGCTTAACTTTGAAGATCCCTTCCAGCATATCAAACAACTTAAGCATTTGGCCCAAACCTTCGGGTTAGATGCGCAAAATCAGGATATCCTACTCATGAAGATGTTCTCTTTCTCTCTCATGGACAAGGCGGCTCATTGGTATCAGACACAGACCCGTCTGGTCAACACCTGGGATGAACTTCAGCTCGAGTTTTTGAAGAAGTTCTTTCCCGTTGGTCGGACAAACTCCTTACGCCATCAAATTACTCACTTCACCCAGCAGACAGGAGAACCTCTTCATGAGGCATGGGATCGATTCCTCGATCTCATGAGAAAGTGCCCCCATCACGGAGTTCCTAAATGGGAACTAGTCCAGTCTTTTTACTAGGGACTCCGTGAAGATATTAGATTGTTCGTCAATGCAACTTGTGGAGGAAATATCATGGGTCAACCTGAAGATACCGTGTGGGAGATTCTCGAGAATATGTGTGAGAACTCCATTGACAATGACTCCATGGGATTATTTGACCGGACGAATACTCGTGCATCGACGAACCTTACTGGAGCACATGAGACGTAGGGCCTGTCTGCATCTGTTGACTTGGAACTAATGGCCAGTCGGTTGGACAAGGTCTCTATTATCGAGAATAAGGTGGACGAGCTGACTTAGCACTTGTAGCGAGCCACCTCTATGTAGAATTCCTTCTCACAGCCACCTCCCGCAAGGGAAACTGTGCAGAACATTTTCCACCGATCTTCTCTTGGGATGGATCCATATCACCCCCATCTGACTCCAGGACAGGAGGGACCTTCGATCTTTTCTATTCTTGCCGAGGGAACTCTACCCCCCGATTCTCTGACTTTCCTGAGGCTCCTCAGACTTACGAGGACCTCAACGCCATCCAAAATGACCCATTTTCCAACACCTACAACCCTGGATGGTGAAACCATCCCAATTTCCAGTGGGCAGGAAATTCTCAGACCTAAAGACCACCCTATCAGCCTCGTCCACATGCCCCTCATCCTTATCAGCCGCCTCAGCCTCGGTCCAGCCCCACTTATCCATCCGGGCCCAGCTAAGACCAAATGTCCCTCATCCTCCAAACTCTGGTTGACATTCAAAGAACGAATGCGGATATCCAAAAACAACACAAGGATGAAATCACATAGGTCCGCAACCAACTCGCCCAGATGGCGAATGATTGCCAGCCAGGCATACTCCCTTCACAACCTCTGCCTAACCCTAATAATGTGCTGACCCAGCGGCACATTATGAACCCGAATCCAGGCCAAGAACACTTGATCTATCAGGCCCCTTCTGTTCCATCACTTGATGGGATGGAAGCATCAACTTCCTATGTGGGTTATCAACAGCAGCAGCCCATCTTACCAACCCCCAACCAGAACCAAGCAGGACTAAATTCTATAACAACCTGTAGTGGTAAAGCAACCCAAGACCCATCTTATCCAGACCACTCCAAACCTGGTAATGACCCAAGCCTTAGGATAGTTATCCAAGATGTCCCTATCCTTGTCCCAGATCAAAAACCTGGACCTATTCTAGAGGAACCAGCAAAGGTTCCATTTCCCGAGGCCTTGACCAAGGGAAAGCGGACAACCAAACCCATGGCTCCTGAGGAGGACCTGATCAAGCTTTTTGAGCAGGTCCAAATAAACATCCCCTTGATGGATGCAATCCGTCACGTATCGGCTTACGCACGATTCTTGAAAAACGTGTGTACACCCTAGCGTAAGCTGCAAACCAAGAGTGGGAGTCCGATTGTACTATCAGAGCAAGCCAGCTCTATGATCCTGAGTAAACTCCCACCCAAGGAAAAAGACCCAGGCACTCCCCTGATTTCTTGCAAAATTGGTGAAACCCAATTTGATAGAGCTTTGTTAGACCTAGGCGCCTCCATAAACCTGATACTCACATCCCTGCTTAATCACCTTGAAGAATATGAGCTGAAACCGACTGAGGTGACATTGAAGTTAGCCGATTGATCCATAAAGTCACCTAAAGGAGTTCTTGAGGATGTTATTGTTAGGGTGCGGGATTTCTACTTTCCTGTAGATTTTATAGTTCTAGACATGGACGCACTTGAGAATCCAAGGGATACACCAATTATACTAGGGAGACCTTTTCTGGCCATTGCAAGGGCCAACATAAGTTGTGAGGAGGGCCAAATAGAGCTGAAATTTGGGAATCAAACCCTCAAGATTGATATCTTTAAGGCCCAACAAGGGATTAATTGTGGTGTGATAGAGCAAATTTGTGATATCAGAGCTGTGGTTGATGAACCACAAATTGAGGACAACATGATTATCCCCAATCAACCACAAGAAAATCTAAAACTACAATTAGAGGAGTCAGAACTTGATCGGGACACACCCCTAACTCCTACCCTTGTTCCCCACACCCACTCTGACCCACCCGCTGTTGCTGATAACCCCGTTCTGGAACTCAAACCCCTTCTCGATCATCTGAAATGTCTTTTTAGATTCCAATCAGACACTTCCTGTGATTATAAACTCTAGACTCACCCCTGATCAGGAATCCCGTCTGATTGCTGTTCTCCAGCAACATCGTAGAGCCATTGGTTGGACTCTCGATGATTTTACTGGAATAAGTCCCTCTTATTGCACGCACCACATCTATTCCAAAGAGGGTGCACGACCTTCACGTGAGATGCAGAGACATTTGAACCCTAATCTGCAGGAGGTCATGAAAAAGGAGATCATTAAATGGTTAGATGCATGGATCATCTACCTGATCTCCGACAGTCACTGGGTGAGCCCAATCCAGGTTGTGCCTAAGAAGGCAGGCCTCACCACCATCACGAATGAGACAGGAGAGGTCATACCTACCCGTATAGCCAATTCGTGGAGAGTCTGCGTAGATTACCGAAGACTTAATTCCTCCATGAAGAAGTATCATTTCCCACTACCATTTATTGATCAGATTCTCGAAAAACTAGTGGGAAATAGATTCTTCTGCTTTCTGGATGGGTACTCTGGTTACAACCAAGTGGCGATTCATCTAGAAGACCAAGAGAAGACCATGTTCACCTGCCCCTTCGGGACATATGCATTCCGAAGGATGCCTTTCGGTCATTGCAATGCACCCGCAACTTTTCAGCGGTGCATGCTTGCCATATTCTCTGATATGGTAGGTGACTATCTAAAAGTCTTCATGGATGACTTCTTAGTTTTTGGGGCATCATTTGACGATTGCCTCCAACACTTGGTTCATATACTCAGGCGATGCATTGATGTAAATCTGGTTCTTTCCTGGGAAAAGAGCCACTTTATGGTGCCTAAGGGGATCATCCTGGGACATTTGATTTCTGAGAGGGGCGTCCAGGTGGATCGAGCCAAGGTTAACCTGATTTCCAAACTCCTTTGCCTAGCTCAATCAGGGACATCTGATCTTTTCTGGGGCACGTCGATTTTTACCATCGATTCATCCCTGATTTCTCAAAAATCACGCGTCCCCTCACCACTCTTCTCTCCAAGGATGTACCCTTTGAGATTTCCAAGGAATGCACTCAAGCTTTTGAGATCCTACGTGACCGAGTTACCCAAGCCCCGATCCTACAGTCTCCTGATTGGTCTCAACAATTTGAGATCATGTGCGATGCATCTGACTTCGCTGTAGGAGTGGTTCTCGGGCAAAAGATTGACGGGAAACCCGTGGTCATCTACTACGCTAGCAAGACACTTGACGAGGCTCAGTGTAACTACATGGTTACAGAGTAAGAGTTGCTAGCTGTAGTATTTGCCCTTGAAAAATTCAGGACTTATCTCTTGGGTTCCCACGTTATTATCTACTCAGATCACACAACTGTGAGTCATCTCCTTGCGAAGAAGGACGCGAAACCTCGATTAATCCGATGGATCTTGCTATTGCAAGAATTTGACCTCGAGATTCACGACAAAGCAGGAAGACAGAATGTGGTAGCTGACCACTTGTCCTGCCTTCCTTCTGAGATCATCGACCCTTCCGGACCCATCACGGAGCATTTTCCTGATGAGCACTTGCTGACTATTGGTACCGGGCTTCCATGGTTTGTTGACATAGTAAACTGCTTGGCATCACACCAGATCCTGTTTGATTGGCCGAAGGCCAAGAAAGACAAATTGCGCTCTAATGCCAAGTATTACATCTGGGAAGACCCATACTTATTCCGCATAGGTGCTGACCAAATTATCCGGCGATGTGTCCCGAAGGTCCAAATCAATGACATACTCTCTTTCTGCCATGACCAGGCATGCGGTGGCCATTTTTCTGGGCATAAAATCTCATTGAAAATCCTCTAGTGTGGCTTTTACTGGCCCACTATCTTCAAGGATGCATACAGGCACTGCAAGGCATGCAGCCGTTGCCAAACTTTGGGCAACATGAGCTATCGCGACATGATGCCTTTACAGCCGATTCTCGTATGCGAGATTTTTCATATTTGGGGGATTGATTTTATGGGCCCCTTCCCTATCTCGGACAGCTTCGAGTACATTTTAGTTGCTGTTGACTACATGTCTAAATGGATCGAAGCTATTCCGACTCGGACCAGTGATCACAAGATTGTCATCAAATTCATTCATCAGAATATCTTCTCACGGTTTGGGATTCCTCATGCAATCATTTTTGATGGAGGGACCCATTTCACCGACACTCAGTTTAAGTCACTGATGACTAAATACGGGGTGTCACACCGAATCTCTACTCCTTACCACCCCCAGACTAATGGTCTAGCTGAGCTATCAAATCGGGAGATCAAGAAAATCCTTCAGGTTACTGTTCGACCTGACAGGAAGGACTGGTCATCCTGACTTTCGAAAGCTTTGTGGGCTTATAGGACCGCCCACGAAACCCAACTAGGCATGTCTCCTTTTAGACTAGTGTACGGGAAGGCATGTCACCTTCCCGTCAAACTAGAACATAAAGCCTATTGGGCAGTACGGAACTGCAACCTACATCTTTCTAAGGCTGGAACCCACAGAAAGCTTCAGATAAGCGAGATTGATGAATTATGCCTTGATGCGTATGAAAACTCATGAATCTACAACGAGAGGCTTAAAGCCTTTCATGGCAAGCACATTTCTAGAAAGATCTTTCACCCTAGTTAGAAGATCCTACTCTTCGATGCCCAACTTTAAATTGTTCCCTGGGAAGCTGCGATCCAAGTGGATCAGACCATATCTTGTCCGACAGATTTTTGGAAATGGAGCCGTTGAGATTAGTTTGCTCAGCCACAATTCCGAACCCTTCGTCGTGAATGGTCAGAGACTTAAACCATTCATTGACGTGACCAATATAGATTTGGCTGAGTCATCATTTATCCTCCATTCTCTTTGAACTCATTGCGCCTAGTCGATGACGTAAAACTCAGTGCTTAACGAGAGGCAGCCCATCATTCTTTTGAAAACCCGAAACCTTTTCTGACATTTCTTTGCACTTTAGGTTTATCCTTTAGGATAGCCGACTCCACCTTAGGTACTCATACCTAAGATTAGAAATCGTCCTCCATAGTCACCTTGACCCATCCATTCACCCAACATCTGTCCTAATGTATGAACCATGCTGAAGAAAAACCCACCTAATGTACAATGAGGACATTGCAAACTTTAGGCATGGGAGGTATGAAAGTGCAATGAAAACTCATAATAAGAAAAGGTTTCAACAAAAAAATCACATATGTCAAAATCACCAAAAAAAATAAAAAATTTTTTAAACAACACCAAAAAAAAAAATGGGAGGAGGGAAGAAATTTGTTGAGCTTTACAAAAGGAGGAGAAAAAAGCAAAATGCTAAAAAGGAACACAAAACGAAAAAGAAAGAGATAGTCTTTAGTAAGAAATTAAGGAATTAACCAAAGTTCTAGACCACATTAAAGAAAAGCAAAGTGAAAGTGCTAAAGAAACACAAAAAGATTAGTAAGAATGCTAACCTTAGGCCCTCTTGGCTAGACTCTTAGTACCCGTTAAGATCTAGATACTTCTCAAGAGGTTGAGGAAAATGAAAAGCTTAAGCATTAGGTCTAAGGCTTAGGGAGTATTCGGCCTTGTTAACTAACCTTCGGTTTATGGGACTTGGTAACCTAAGCACCCCAATTCACACACAGTCTGATTCAGTGAGCATAATTATCAAAATCATGTAGAAGCATTTCTAATGTTCTGAAAATGTTACCTAGATTAGGAGCGGCTGATAAACGCCAGTTTATCATCATTTTTATGCTTTAAACTAACCTAGCTCTTAGGATTTTAATCCGCAAACGGGTTTTTGGGCTGCATTTAGGCATAAATTAGGATAGGCATGCATTGCATTTTTTATTATTATTTTAATGTGTTTTTGTGAGTGTTAGGGATGTACAGATTCACAGATCCCTAAAACCTTAGCACTCAAGAAGGCAATTGGTGAAGGAGAAGCCCAGACTAGTTGGAACCCAGCTTGATCCAGCTCATCATAGCTGGAACCTAGCTTACTTGAACTAGGGTTAGCTCATCCCAGCTCCATTCAGCTAATCTCAGCTGGATGGCAGCTCAAGAGTGTTCACCTTAGCTCACCCTAGCTCAAGTCAGCTCAGATCCAGCTCAACTTAGCTGAGTCTAGCTCATCTCAGCTCCCACTAGTTCACAGGGAGCTCTAGCTAGCTCAGCTGAGTTCAAAGGAGTTCACCCCAGCTCAGATCCAGCTACATCCAGCTCCACTCAACTCCAGCCAGCTGAAGAAGAATTCATCTCAGCTCAGGAAGCTCAAGTCCAGCTCCCGGGGACTCAGCTTAGCTCATCTCAGTTGAGCTAAGCTACCTTAGCTGCCTCAACCAGCTTGATTCTCCCCGGGAGCACCAGACCTAGCTCACCTTAGCTCATTTTGGTAGAAGCTAGCTCACTTTAGCTTGGCTTAGTAGCTAGCAAAGAACTAGCAAGCTAAGCCAGCTAGAGTAGCCCCATGCCAGCCTCTTCAGCAGCAGCCAGCTCCAGCTCCAGCTCCAGACTTCTTCTCCTCAGCTCCTTCCTCCAAACCCTAGCTCCAACACCTTCTCCTCTACTCCACCTTTAGCTAAGCTAGCTTAGCTTATCTTATCTTAGCTTAGCTTAGCTAACAACCAGCTCCTTGGCCATTCATTACCTCCAAAATCAACCCTAGCTAGCTCCACCAACTCAAGCCTACCTAAGCTAGCTACCCTACTCAAGTTGGCACCACCTCCTAGCCATCCCTTCACCCCATTATCTCCACCAAAAGACACTTCAAGTTGGCGCCAAAAACCACCCCTAACCACCTCTATATTGGCGCCACTTTCAGCCCCTTAATCCACCCTACACCTACCCACATAAGCCATCCTAGCCATCCACCTAACCCCCCTTCTAGAATCCTTCTTGGCACCAACTTAGACCCTCTTCTAGAAGCCATTTTGGCGCCAATATCAAGGGGTGTCAACACACATAACCACCCCTTAGGTGTCCCTTAAGGTGGCGCCAAACACCCTTGGCCATTGGATCCTTAACCACCTCCCTCCTTCCATCCTAGCCATCCATTTCAAAGGTCACCATAGCCCCCCTCCTATTCTATAAAAGGCCACCACCTACCACCATTTTGGAGGCATCCTCCCTTAGTATATTTTTCTACCTAAACCACCTATACCTACGGCCAAGAAGAAGGAGTAGAGAAGGAGATTAAAGGGGCACATCACCAGCCCCTTTGGTGCCTTCTTCTCCCCACTCTCTTCAACTTGAGCCACGCCAAGGAGGAGGACTCTCCCACTTCAAGGAGGACGGACAGGCAAGGGAGAAAAGCTTAGGGTGGACATCCACCCTTGGAGAGAAACTTAGGGCACGCCCCCTTAGGGCTTGCCTTGGAGGTCATCACCTTGGCGGAGTTCTGCAAGGAAGGAGTTGAAGGATTCTTTTCAAGCTTGGGAGCCACCAACCTTGGAGCAAGAAGCCCTCTTCTTCACCATCTATTTAGAGGATTTGTGTTTTCTTTCTTTATTTCAATTATCTAGTAGTAGAAGCATTCCTCTACTAGGCATTTTTGTTAAACACTTTATCAATTATCTAGTTGCCTTCTTCGCATATCTTGTTTGCATTTCTATTTGCTTATTTTCAGCATTCTTCACTTCCTCTCCCTAATTATTCTAGGCCTCCACTTGCTTAGAGTGAGCTTAGGGAGAGGCTCTACTTGCCACTTTAGAGTAGTTTACTTAATTGGAAGTGTAAACACTTTTCCCGCCATAATTTCGCATGTTGCCTTAGTTCAAAAACAAAAAAAAATGGTATATTGAAAATTACCAAAAGAAAGTTGAGATATATTCCAAGCAAGAGAATCAATTTTGCAACCATATTGCCTCCTTGGACGACCCTAGATACTTCCCTATCTAGGATTATAAATTTAAGAGCGAAAGCGGATTTACGCGTTACAACGACGTATTTTAACAAACCGCGTATTTTCGCTGTCACTTTTTGGCGCCGTTGCCGGGGAGGCACGGCTTTGCATTAACTCATTTTCTCTTGCTTGAAGTGGATCTCATCCCCTTCTCTTTCTTTCTTTTGTGTGTGCAGGAACTACAGCGGGAAGGCGGGAATCTGGAAGAGAGAGCTCAAAGGTCCTTTTCTTCCCGCGAAAATTCAGGTTGGTTCCTCTTTCTGGTCACATAAATAATTAAAACTACCAAAAATATATTAAACTTGGCTTTCAGGACCCTAAACACTTAAATTAAGTGGAGTGGTGCATTTTAAAATCCATTGTTTGCTTGTATGCTTCTTTAACACCACTCCATTGCAAGTATTGGTGTTCTATTTTTTGGGTCCAGATTTCTGTCCGGACTTGAAAAATCGATTCCTAACACCCCAGGCCTCCTAAAATCACAAAATTTTATAGAGTGATTCCCAATTAAGTTAGGAACATCTGTTCCAAATTTCAAATCAATTGGATTTGTATTTAATTTTTAAAAATTCGTGGATTGCAGAGAGGTCATACCCTCTTATCTTCCTGTTTTGCTACTGTCCGCGAATTTTCAGAAGTTTTATACTCATCCAATTTTGGGAAATTGAGCTTGTTGGAATCCTTGTGAAATTTTATACATCATATAAAATCATAAAAATTTTCTGAGGTTGGTGGTAGTACTAAAAAGTTCATAATACTCACAGGTATTATTTCTGGACTTTGACACCAGTACAATTAAAAATTCAAAACAATTATCAAACGAATTCCTAAAATCTTACAAAAATCTTTTCTGGAATCCTTGTTTGATTTTATTCAAAGTAGTGGTGTTGTTTGACTTGTTTGGACCACTACTTAATTCTGAAAGCCTAAAAAATAACTCATTGGTAGTTAAATTTCTGTCTTAGGGATAATTGGCTTAGGGTTTCTTTCTTTCTCTTTTGAGGATTAATTCAAAGGAAATATACAATCACCCATACAACTTGTTTTCCTTTGATTGTGGGTTTTCAAACTTGTTTGAAAATTTAACTAAAGAAACCCTAAAATACATTCAATTAAATCAAATCCTAAAAGACAAAAATACAAAAAAAAAAAAAAAATTGTGTGACAACTTGATTTTCATTGGAGCCACTCTCCAATTCCTGCACACACACAAAAAAATCAAATAACAGGGCAACAACCCAATAAACGCCCTCCACATTCCGTGTGCACTATAGAATCCTAGACCTAATTAAAATTTGTAGCAACTTGACCCCTAAGGCTTTATCAACTTAGGCTTGCTATTTAGGTCTTAAGTTTTCTTTAGTTAGTACCAATTCTGTCATCTATATCTGGTGTTCAGGCTGAGGGGCCGTGTCAAACGACCAGGCGCGGGTTTGTACAAGCACCTAGGGTTTTCCCTGGGAAACGTTTGGGCCCAAACCTCCCCTTAAGCAACTTGGCTAGATTTGTTGATAGAACGGGTATTCACTATTGACTACTTATTTCCTATATAGACCAAGTCTTAGGTTATTATTATTAGGGAGTCACAATTAAGTTAGGTCTAGTTTTTGTTTGTTTGAATTGCACACTTTCTCTCATCTCTTTCTCTTCTCCTCCCCTCCCTGTTCTTCCATTTTATGCACGGGCGACGGTCTCAAAATCCGCACTTGGAAGGACCATTTGATTTCGCCCCCCACGTAAAAAGACCACTTTTTCTGTCTTCTCCTAAAAAAATGGAAACACAACAAAATAGGTCCACTGACCCTTCCACGTCTACCTCTAACCCCACCTCTAACCCTAATTCTAACCCTTCCACCCAAAACCCAACCACCAGTAACTTTCCACACTTGGAGCTCCCCAATCTTGAGTTGCCCCACACACAACATCAAGACCCCCTACCTAATCTTTTAAAATTGATGGCCGATCAAATTAATAAATTAAATTCCAATCAACAAACATTGACTAGGAACATCCAAAACCTAGCCAATCCAAGGCCAAACCCACCACCCCGTCAGCAGCCTGTTGTTCCTCTAAAAGATTTCTATGATCCGTCTTATTATGAGGAACGACCAGGGGTGGTCATACCGGAGGGGGACTTTGAGATCAAGCCTGCCGTCCTGAACCTGATTAAACACTTTCATGGCCTTCCTAGGGAAGATCCTTTCAGCCACCTTGAAGAACTAACTCTTCTTGCACAGACAACCCGTTCCCGAAATGTGCAAGAAGACATATGGCTGATGCGGCTTTTTCCATTATCTCTCAAAGATAAGGCCGCTTATTGGTTCAGGACCATTGGCCGACCCATCACAACATGGCCTCAACTCAAGAGTGCCTTCCTCAAGAAATTCTTTCCCATAGGTCGTACCAATTCCTTACGAAGATCTATTACGACCTTTCACCAAAAATCTAGTGAAACTTTCCATGATTCTTGGGAAAGATTTCAAGACCTTTTAAGAAGTTGCCCGCACCACGAGATTCCTTTATGGCAGCTCGTGCAAATCTTCTATCATGGATTAGAAGATCAAATCCGACAGTTTGTCGACGCCTCGTGTGGCGGCAACTTTTTAAATAAAGATGCAGAAAGTGCCTATGACCTGTTCGAAGAAATGAGTGAAAACTCATTTAATCAAGCTTCCATGAACACATTTTGCAGAACCCAAAACCCGCAGTTCGGTGTTCATGAAATAGGCACTCAATCTATCCCTGTCACCCAAGATGATCTTCAATTGATTGCTCAAAAACACGACCAGATGCATATTAATCAAAAGAAAATTGAGGAAAGACTAGCCACTTCAACTCAAGCTCCACACCCACATCTAACCCAACCTAACTTTCCACAAAGAGAAAATTTGCACAATCTCAACACTACCCCTGCTGATTATTCTGAGGTTGCCCATGATTCACTGGGGAACTACAACTATCCAGATCTTAACCCCACTCAAAATATTTCTGCCATCCAGGAGCCCTTTAAAAATTCTTCCAATTGGAAAAATTACCCGAACTACTCCTGGAATAATCAAGTTTCCTCCCAACCATATCATTTTAATGGGTATGGGTCGAATCCAAATTTCCATCCTGGGCCATCCCAACAAGATATCAATGCCCAGATGTTGCGAACCCTGCAGGATATGCAAACAAAAATGACGGAAGTAACCCGCAACATCACAAATCTGAACAATCAGATTGGGGTTACTCCCACGCAAAGACTTGTAGGACATCTTCCGTCCCAACCCATACCCAACCCTAATCACCAAGGAAACCATTATATGGGCAGAAATCCACATTATCCACATCAGCCTCCTCCTAATCCACCACCTCAGCAGCCGCCCAAGTTTCTGCAATCACAGGCCCCCCCACCTCCTCTAAATAATAATCCGACTGCACATGCAGTTACTTTGAGGAGTGGGAAAACCACCACTGACCCCGGCCCTTCACACGAACCTGGTAAGATACCTGTGCAAATTGACTCCCCACCTCCCCATCAGGAAGAAAAAGAAAAACAAAAATCTCAAGACAAGATTCCTGTCCCTTTCCCACAAGCTCTCTACCCCACCACCAACAAAAAAAAGAAATCTGAGCCCACTACAGAAGAACTCATGGAGCTATTTGGGCAAGTTCATATCAATATTCCTCTCCTAGATGCCATCAAATATATACCTGCCTATGCTAAATTTTTGAAGGATATTTGTACTCCTAAAAGGCAGGCTAAAAATCTAGGACAGGTGCATCTTTCAGAGACAGTAAGCTCTGTCATACAGAGTAAGCTGCCTCCTAAGATGAAAGATCCGGGGGCGCCTTTAATTTCTGTAATTATTGATGACACTACATTTAATCGCGCCCTCCTAGATCTTGGTGCCTCTGTAAATATTATTCCCACAAGTTTATTCGAAGAATTTCAGATCGGTGAATTAAAACCCGTCGAGGTTACCCTGCAATTAGCTGACCGATCTACAATCAAACCTCGTGGGATTGTCGAGGATGTATTAGTCAAGGTCCAGAATTGTGTCTTCCCTGCAGACTTTCTGGTTCTTGACATTGAGGCACCCGAATCATTACTGGACTCCCCGATAATCCTTGGACGCCCCTTTTTGGCTACTGCAAAGGCAAATATCAATTGCCACACAGGCAAAATGGATATCAACTGTGCAGGCCAAACTATCACCTTAGATATTTTTAAATCCTCCAGGAGATTCCATGATGATAACTTCTTTGAGGACTCAGATACTGAAATTTCTAATATGGTGGAGGAGACAATGTTAATAGATACCCTTACCGACCACAGTTTTTTTGAGGACTCTGATTCAGACTCAGTGGTCGGCGAGATCTGTGATCCGGAAACTTGTCTTGACTCCAAATTTGTTCCTGATACCCCCCCTAACCCACCCACTATTCACGCACCTAATTTTTCCACACTAACTCACCATTCCTTCCCCGACCCCTTTCTTACGGACCTGCCACCAACCCCGCCCGAGTTTGGCACCCAACCTGAATTAAAACCATGGCCAGACTCGGGCCACACTTATCAATTTCCATCTCACTTTGATCCCAATATTATTTCTAATCAATTTTCTAGGGATCTAGAAGAAGACAATTTTTTTGCGGGCATCCAAGTGTCCAATTATTTACATGATTTTCCATCTTCTGTGCATACCTTCACGCCCGGCTGAATGGCGTAAAAGATAGCACTGGATGGGAGGTAACCCATCATTTTTTTTCTTGCTTTCCTTTTTTTCTTCTTTTTCCAGGTTTTATTCATCCTAAACCTGACCGTTCTTCACTAAGGTGATTCCTTTTCCCTCCTAATGCATGAGGACATGGCATATCTTAAGCATGGGGGGTGTTTTTAAATTTTTACGATCGATTTAGGATGTTTAAAACCTAAAAACATGCAATTTTCTTTAATTTATTTCCTGCTTGCATACCCAAAAACAAATATATATATATATATATATATATATATATATTGAAAACTTTTTGAGGAACAATTTTGAAATCGGGACTACGGTCGAAAAATTCACTTCTGGTACAATGGGATTTAATCTTTAACAAACTAAGGATGAGGATATGGATCTGATCATTAGAATTCCAGGGTCTATTTTAGACTAGATCAGATATCCTTCTCTAAAATTCCACCTGAACTCATGATAGTTCAGGTGACTTGATCCTATTTTGTAATATGGAAAGTATTTGACTTAGTTTTTGATTCAAAAACCTGTGGTTCTTGAGAAACTTCTTGTGTCAATTTTCACACACAAGCCAACACTTAAAAATAACTAAAAATTTGAAAAAACTCCCTTGTTTGGATTTAGTAAAAGTCTGAAGCAGATCATTGGTTTGAGTTCCTACCGTCGAGAAGAAGGAAAAAAAAACCTTCTTTGAGGACACGATGTCAACATGTTACCGCCTCGGTGCTGCTCTATATCTATATTTCATATCTTTAGACAGAGCATTAAAGCGCATTTCAGCAGCTCAGGTGTCTTGGACGGTGCTCTACCTATAGCATCGGAGCAAGAGCTTGAGTTTGCTTGGAGCGCCCCTTTTCACCGCATCGTGTTTTGGGGTTGTGAGCTCCTGGGTGGTGTCATGGACAGTGCTATCCCGAAGTACTGGCGCCAGAGCCCCCTCGAGGAAGGGTAACGGGAATGATGATACCGACACATCTGTTGTAAGACTAAGCTAAAAATAAGCATGGGGGAGAGAAAAAAAAAAAAAATAATAATAATAATAACACGTCCTTATAAAGGTTGGCTTTTCACAAGCACAGACACAAGGTTTTAAAGGAATTTGCAAGTTGCGAATCAGATTCACGAGCCAGAAAAATCCTAAAAACAAACATTTCAAGTCATCTGAATTAACAAGGGGTTAATTTGTGAATTTTCTGAGGATATATTGATCCCGTTCTATCTAATGGTTGGATCCAAAAACAAATCCTGATGTTTATCTTCAACAAATCCCGTATCTCCTGTGTTTTAATCTACCAAGGTCCCTTAATCTCTTTTTCTCCTCAAAAGTCAAAAAAAAAAAAATTAGATTTCCCAAAAATTCCATTTTCAAAAAAATTAATGTTTTGCTAAGAGACTAGCAAAAGATAAGCATGGGGGTGTGATAAACGCCAGTTTATCATCATTTTTATGCTTTAAACTAACCTAGCTCTTAGGATTTTAATCCGCAAACGGGTTTTTGGGCTGCATTTAGGCATAAATTAGGATAGGCATGCATTGCATTTTTTATTATTGTTTTAATGTGTTTATGTGAGTGTTAGGGATGTACAGATTCACAGATCCCTAAAACCTTAGCACTCAAGAAGGCAATTGGTGAAGGAGAAGCCCAGACTAGTTGGAACCCAGCTTGATCCAGCTCATCATAGCTGGAACCTAGCTTACTTGAACTAGGGTTAGCTCATCCCAGCTCCATTCAGCTAATCTCAGCTGGATGGCAGCTCAAGAGAGTTCACCTTAGCTCACCCTAGCTCAAGTCAGCTCAGATCCAGCTCAACTTAGCTGAGTCTAGCTCATCTCAGCTCCCACTAGTTCACAGGGAGCTCTAGCTAGCTCAGCTGAGTTCAAAGGAGTTCACCCCAGCTCAGATCTAGCTACATCCAGCTCCACTCAACTCCAGCCAGCTGAAGAAGAATTCATCTCAGCTCAGGAAGCTCAAGTCCAGCTCCCGGGGACTCAGCTTAGCTCATCTCAGTTGAGCTAAGCTACCTTAGCTGCCTCAACCAGCTTGATTCTCCCCGGGAGCACCAGACCTAGCTCACCTTAGCTCATTTTGGTAGAAGCTAGCTCACTTTATCTTGGCTTAGTAGCTAGCAAAGAACTAGCAAGCTAAGCCAGCTAGAGTAGCCCCATGCCAGCCTCTTCAGTAGCAGCCAGCTCCAGCTCCAGCTCCAGACTTCTTCTCCTCAGCTCCTTCCTCCAAACCCTAGCTCCAACACCTTCTCCTCTACTCCACCTTTAGCTAAGCTAGCTTAGCTTATCTTATCTTAGCTTAGCTTAGCTAACAACCAGCTCCTTGGCCATTCATTACCACCAAAATCAACCCTAGCTAGCTCCACCAACTCAAGCCTACCTAAGCTAGCTACCCTACTCAAGTTGGCACCACCTCCTAGCCATCCCTTCACCCCATTATCTCCACCAAAAGACACTTCAAGTTGGCGCCAAAAACCACCCCTAACCACCTCTATATTGGCGCCACTTTCAGCCCCTTAATCCACCCTACACCTACCCACATAAGCCATCCTAGCCATCCACCTAACCCCCCTTCTAGAATCCTTCTTGGCGCCAACTTAGACCCTCTTCTAGAAGCCATTTTGGCGCCAATATCAAGGGGTGTCAACACACATAACCACCCCTTAGGTGTCCCTTAAGGTGGCTCCAAACACCCTTGGCCATTGGATCCTTAACCACCTCCCTCCTTCCATCCTAGCCATCCATTTCAAAGGTCACCATAGCCCCCCTCCTATTCTATAAAAGGCCACCACCTACCACCATTTTGGAGGCATCCTCCCTTAGTATATTTTTCTACCTAAACCACCTATACCTACGGCCAAGAAGAAGGAGTAGAGAAGGAGATTAAAGGGGCACATCACCAGCCCCTTTGGTGCCTTCTTCTCCCCACTCTCTTCAACTTGAGCCACGCCAAGGAGGAGGACTCTCCCACTTCAAGGAGGACGGACAGGCAAGGGAGAAAAGCTTAGGGTGGACATCCACCCTTGGAGAGAAACTTAGGGCACGCCCCCTTAGGGCTTGCCTTGGAGGTCATCACCTTGGCGGAGTTCTGCAAGGAAGGAGTTGAAGGATTCTTTTCAAGCTTGGGAGCCACCAACCTTGGAGCAAGAAGCCCTCTTCTTCACCATCTATTTAGAGGATTTGTGTTTTCTTTCTTTATTTCAATTATCTAGTAGTAGAAGCATTCCTCTACTAGGCATTTTTGTTAAACACTTTATCAATTATCTAGTTGCCTTCTTCGCATATCTTGTTTGCATTTCTATTTGCTTATTTTCAGCATTCTTCACTTCCTCTCCCTAATTATTCTAGGCCTCCACTTGCTTAGAGTGAGCTTAGGGAGAGGCTCTACTTGCCACTTTAGAGTAGTTTACTTAATTGGAAGTGTAAACACTTTTCCCGCCATAATTTCGCATGTTGCCTTAGTTCAAAAACAAAAAAAAATGGTATATTGAAAATTACCAAAAGAAAGTTGAGATATATTCCAAGCAAGAGAATCAATTTTGCAACCATATTGCCTCCTTGGACGACCCTAGATACTTCCCTATCTAGGATTATAAATTTAAGAGCGAAAGCGGATTTACGCGTTACAACGACGTATTTTAACAAACCGCGTATTTTCGCTGTCAGCGGCCGATCAACACAAGTTGATTTGGACGAGTTCCCAGTGCGGAGAGGTGAGAAATTCTCCTCGAAGGTGCGTAACAACATATTATCTCCTCGGTGCTTGTCTCTTAGGATATTTACATATCCTACTGGGGACATGTAAGCACCCTGCTGGTTCAGATACCATGGATGGCATTATCATGAAATGTCAATTGCCAAGGTTTGAATTCGACCACGGAACACCATCGGCGGGATTATCTTGAAATCTCAAAAACCAGGGTTCTGGGGGTTACCATGGGCAGTGCTATCTCGAAGCAACAATTGCCAGGGACCTTTGAGGATTGATGATGGGGACGAGAAATCTGATATAGACCGTGTTGTAAAGCCAAATCTAAGCTAGAATTAAAAAGAAAAGAGAGAGAAAACTCTCCAAACAAATAAACCCTCTGTCTCTTTCTTACAAAATGCACTGCAAACTGAACCAAGGCTAAAAATGTCTCAAGCACGGGTGCTTTAACCACTGAGTCCAATAAACCTTAGGGTAGTTCCTGCGGGCCTTAAAAACCTTTGTTAAGGACTGAGGCTAAAGCTAGACAGATCTGGATCTTGGTTGGTACTAGAGTACCTATAGGCCCATGGTTGGCATTTTGACCTAATCAAAGAGATGAGAAGAAAAAGCACTTATGAAAATTAGTGAAAGGAATTCATGGTCTAGAACAAAGGTTAAAACCTTAAAATTTTGCTAAGGGACTAGAAAAAGCTAGGCATGGGGGTATGATGAGAACTTCATCATGAACCTTAACTAACACATTTTGACCTAATAAAATGAACAAAAGCTCCTACATAACCTAAGGGAAGGCCTAAATCAGGGAATTGTTAATCTGAGAATAAAACATTATACAAGGGGTAAAATTGTAATTTTATCATTGCAGTGCATGAATGAGATTTCTAAGGGTCTATACATAGGTCAAGTGAACCTAATAAAGGAAAAAGTGGGATGGTTTGGTCAGAAAAGGGTTATGACAAAATTTGGGAATTAAATGACATTCTTTAACCCTAAAACAAACCCACTTTAATTCATAAGGTTCCAGGCAAGATAAAAATCAACTAAATCCTCTAAAATTTATGAAAAAATATCCTCTACGGTTTAGAACCTTCAATTTGGCCATTGGAACTTGTTTTGATCTAGATTGAGGACCATACCAATTTTTGACCTAATTTGGGTTTTTATGCAAAATATCCAATCAAACGTGGTCAAACCTAAAATCAAACTTCACCATTGGATTCCTTAGGTCAAAATTAGGTTGATACCAAAATTTGAACCTAAGGAAAGGTCATCTTGACCCACTTTGCAATTTAGTCCTCAAAATTTCTTTTAGACACTCATCTTTTTGAAACTCTTGCAAATGCCCCCTAGCTTTCCTGTCATTTTCTTCAATCCGATCCTTCTACCACCCACTGCGTAGGCCATACCTCTGACGATTTTGCGTGGAGGATGTCACCGCGCATGCATGGGGAGCCGGCCCCAGATTTGAAAGGGGAGCTCCCTGCGGAGCCCCCTACCGCATGGGTCGGCCCCCATGCCCTGAAGATCACCATACCTCTTGTGCGAACGCGCGAGAAGTATGGGTCTCCATCTGCCATACCTCCGGCGAGGTCTTTCCCACCACTTTCGTGTGCCTCGCGACCGGCCTTCACCTATTTAAGGAGTGGCACACTCAGCCGCATCCTTCAAGCTTCGATTGGCCTGAGATCCTCCCTCCAATTCATCTCTTCCCTACTCTGACCGACTCCCAGAGCTTCCGGCGACTCTCCTCTCTCGTTGCTTTGCCACAGTACCAGTGGCAGAGCTACCTCCGTCGTATTCCGCCGCGCCACGCCGTACCAGCGGGCGCTGTTCTCATGCTTTTTGTGCGGGTTTAAAGTGTATCACGTTGTAGTATAACCGACAAAACGTTTAAACAAATATGAAGAATTTTATTACTCGAAAAACTAGAGTATTCGAGGTTGAACACGGGGAGCAATCTCAGTACTTTTTAAGATCCAAGAATACAACTGTTAAGTGAAAATGAGTGATTCAAAGAGAGAATTTTAAAAAGGATTTGTAAAAGAAAATAGAATTGGACGTCTGATTTCTGTATCAGACGTCTTAAACGTAATCCCCTTTCTCTCCTCTTCTCCTTTGTGCTTCTTTCCCTTTCTGCTTTTGCTTCTTGTCTCTTAGTTCTTCTCCTGCCTTGCCTTCCTTCTTTCTTCTTCTTCTTCTGATCTTCGCAGAGTCTTCACTTGACCTCTCTTCATTCTTCTCTTTCTTCTGCCTTGCCTTCCTTCTTCCTTCTATTTGGTTCTCTACGAAATCTTCTCCTTCTTTTTCTGCTACACAGCCTCTTCTTCTTTCTTCTCTTCCTTTTCTGCAGAGATGCTAAGTGTTCGCTTCTTCATTTGCTTCTTCCTTCCTGCGCACACCACAGCCAAAGCAAAACCTACCCCCGTCCCTCTACCCAAACGTCTCTCTTTCTCTGCAATTCGCTCAAGGACGCTCTCCCCAGAGCTACACGGGTAATCGGATTGGCTTCGCACCCGGGACCAGGCGCACCGGCAGGTGGTGATGCGTGAGGAGTGCTCAAGGTTAGGGTCAGGTCGGATCCCGCTAGATCCGTGAGGTCAAGCCGCGGACGAGGCGGGTGTGAAGGCAGGTGAGGGACCTCACCCCTGTGCTTACGGAGGCAGTGAGCTTAAAACACAAAAACAATTTATATTATACCTGTGTTTCGCGATTCCACGATGTCGGACTATTTGATCAGTCCCGACTTCACGAACGCCCACAAAGCTTCCATCGTGTAATTGCCCCAGCTTCTGGCCTCGCAGTGCGACTTGCTGGCCTCACTCGCTTCGCGACACTCGCGTGAGTCTACTGCACCTACAGCCTGGGATCCCTGGTGCTTGAAGCTGCTACGAGCTCCTCGCTGCTTCGGCCATCAATGGCGGCAAGAGCTGCAACCTATCATACACAAGAACGGCCTATTGGCCTAATCAGATTAGCTAGAAACCTTCGCCGTAGCACGGTGAAGATGATGTGCAGTGCTGCAGGCCGCAAGTTGGCCTAGGTGTGCGTGCCTAGGTCAACCTGTGATCGGAGATGTGGGGTTGATCGGGGGGTGATTGTGGAGGTCTGGAGTGGCAGTGGAGGGGTGGACTGAGTTCCTGGTGGTGAGGCGGAGCTCACGAGAGGGTTGGCGGGCCGTGTGGAGGGGCGGAGTGGTGTGGGTGGCTCGTCGGAGGGCGGTCGGAGATGTGGACGATGGAGGTGGTTAGGCACTGTCGGGGGGTAATTGGATAAAATAGCAGGGGGAAAAGAGAAAGGAGAGGATGGAGAGGGTATCTGGGGTGATTTGGAAGGAATGGAGGCAGCGGAGTGGACGACGCGTAACTGCCGTCGTCGGGGAAGGACCCTGAGGGAGGAAGCGGCGACGAGGATGAGGGCAGGGGCACGTGCGCTTGGTACGGCGCGACGCGGGAGGAAGCGGCGGAGTTGACTCTGCTGCTGGTATGGCAACAGAGTGACGAGAAGGAGGGGAGGAGGTCGCCGGAGCTTGCGGGTCTTTTGGCCGAGGATGGGAGAGAGGAAATTTGAGGGGATCTCCGTCAAATTCAAGCTTAGGATCTGCGGTAGGGTTTGTGGAGCCTTTTATAGGTGTTGGCCGAACCTTCTAGCGTGTGGAAACTGCACAATCAACTCTGCCGGCTCGCCGGAGATGGAAAGAGGGTGGATACCCAAATCTCTCGTGCGTTCGCATGAGAGATTGGGTTCACACCAGAGATCGTGATCTGCTTTAGATGGAAGGGAATTCCTCAGAGAATCCCCCTTCCATTTCGGGGAGGGAATCTCTGAGGGATTAGAGAGTAATCCCTCTCTAAACCTCGCCGGAGCTTGGTTCTGCCCTAACAATGGCGGCAGGACCGGTTTGCAAAGGGGGCGAAGAACTTAGGGGGCTCTCTGCAAAGATATTCAAAAGATAGGGACCAAATTATGATTTGGGTGTACTAAATTGCAAAGTAGGTCAGGATGACCTCCCCTTAGGTCCAAATTTTGGTATAAACCTAATTTGGACCTAGGGAATCCAATGGTAAAGTTGGATTTTAGGTTTGACCACGTTTGACTGGACATTTTACGTAAAAACCCAAATTAGGTTAATTGAAGAGCTAGGACCCTAATCTAGGTCAAACTGGGTTCCAAAGATCAAATTAAGTGTTATAAACCCTAGAGGATGTTTTTCCATGATTTTTAGAGGGTTTACTTGATTTTTATTCTGACCTGAACCTTGTTAATTTAAGCGGGTCTGTTTTAGGGTTACCAAGTGTCATTTAATTCTTAAATTGCACGTAAACCCATTTCTGATCGACTCAACCCACTTTTTATCTCATTTAGACCATTTGACCTATGTTTTGCCTCTGAGAAATCCCGTTTATGTACTGCAATGGTAAAATTGCAGTTTTAACCTTTATTTCATGTTTTCTTCTCAGAGCACTTGTTCCTTCAGTGAAGCCTTCTTCTAGGTTATGTAGGAGCTTTTATCTTCTTTATTGGGTCAAAATGAGCTAGTTATGGCTCATGATGAGGCTATCATCAGGCGCCCTCCAGCCCCTCTTCCTCGTTGCCATTCTCTCCCCCTTGCACCTTCGTCTTCGACGACGACAGTACCGGCTGCTCGCCACCTCCGCATCCCCCCTTCACTCTGGACTCGTAGATAAGTTCCTCTCACCCCCCTCTTTATTTCCCCTCTGCCAATTTGTTATCTCTACCCCTCAACAACTGCAGACCACCCCCATCTTCTCCACCTCCGGCAGACCACCGGCGAGGTGTCTCCGTCACCTCCCCACACCCATCCACTTTGCTAGACCACTCAGAAGCATCACCTCCACCCACTGATCATCTTGCGACCCTCCACTGACCGCACCACCCACTAAAACCCTTCCCTGAACACACCCACCTGCACGCACATAGTGTGCCCTGGGCACACGCGCACAAGCATCTTCACGCCAAGCTGACCCCCGAGTCATCTTCGCCGTGCTCTGGCAAAGCTCGCGGAGCATTTTGATAGGGCCGCAAGGCCGAATTCGTGGTTTCAGGTCCCGAGACTCCGCCGCCATTGACTCCGAGCTTGGAGCAATCTTGCAAGCAGCTCCAGGCCTTTCCAGCTCCAGGATATGAGCCCAGGTTGCGTGGAATACGTCTGTGCACAACTTCAGGCAGTTAATCGACCTCGAAGGCCTTAGCTGTCACTGCAATCGCCCGCGCTCTCTGCTACCAGGCACGCAACAAGGAGGAGGGACGTTTAGTCCCACCTCGTAAGTTTTCGAGTAGGTGCAGTCATTGGGGGAGAAGTAAGACTATATTACTAAGCAGTAAATAAAAGCAATAAATATATGAAGAGCTAAGCTACTAATCTAGCAGAAGGAAGGGCATTCGGAGGTGGTCTCCGATGGCCTTTGAGTGGCTGAGAGGAGGGGTGGCCAATGGAGCTTAGGCCGGCCCTTGGAGAGAGGTTGGGGAGCTGATCCAGCTTCTTAGCGTGGAGATGGTGGCCTCCATGGTGGTGCTCAACTCATGGAGGTGGAGTGGAGATGGAAGTGGCTAGCCTAAGTGGAATGAATACCAAGGAAGTGAATGGGTGCAAATGGCCACCCATTGGGTTATTTTATAGACCTAAGGGAAGCTCTCTAGAGAATTATGGAATTCTCTAGAGAGGCCAATGGTGGGAGCTCATGGGAAAGTGAGAGAGATAAGGTGGATGGTGGTTTTTAGATCCACCAAATGTGGATCTAAAAATTGAATGGCTCTTGGTTGCTATTTTTGGCAACCAAGGCAACCACACATGGTAGAGAGTTCTAGAGAACTCTAGGCTAGGTATTTTCGTGTGGATGGTGTGTGTGGGTGTGTGTGGGTCGAAACTTAGGTGGCTAGGTTGATTAGGTTAGGTTCTAGTGGGTTTAGGTCAAGGTATGTCTCAAATTAGGGTTATAAACCCTAATTCACTAAGGTAAAGTGAAATTAAACTTAATACAAGTTTAATTGGGTGTGTGGAAACTTAATTGAGAGTAAAACAACTCAATTAATTTAGGTCTAGGTCAATTGAACTATCACTGAGTCCAATTGGACAGTGTGTGCTGAGATCAGGGCTCAATTGGACTCAATGAGTCTAATTGAATAGGCTGATGGAATTGACTAAGATCAAAGTCAATTAGGTTTAGTGAGGACCTAATTAGGTCCTCAGGGAGGTCTAGAGGTGATGTACTAGGGTTAGGGCACCTTAATTTAGGTTCTTATGGGGTTGGAATTGGGTTCAGGGACCTAGAGATCCAAGATCAAGGCTTAAATCTCAAAACAGGAATTGGAGAGTAGTATCAGATGTCTAATAATAGAATCAAACATCTTATACTAAAAAATAAGAAGTCCAGACTTGTCTGGACGTCCAATCAGAGTCAGGAAGGATTTCGAGTTCTGTTTTGGGTATTCTGCAGAAATTGGACGTCTGACAAAGTGTCTGGACGTCCAATAACACTGCAGAAGTGGGTTTGAAGTGTGCGGGAGATGGCTAAGGGTCTTGGACATCCTATAACTTATCTGGACATCTAGATAAGGGTTGGAACTAGGGTTTTAGGGCTTCCTAGGGTGCGGTGACCTAATCTAAGGGTGGCTAAGGCTTGGGGAGGTCTCTAAGCTATCCTAGGGCTAGGATAGACCTAAGCTCTTTACATTTTACTGCTTTATTTCTACTTAATAGAATAGAAAACCTTTAACCCCCTTACATTATTATTCCTACATCTAAACTAGGCCTTCTGCTCCAGCTCTGCTCCAACTCCCGTTATTTCAGATCTAGCTCCAGATCTAGCTCCAGATCTGCTTATGCCTCCAGATCTGACATAATATACTTAATTAGCACATTATAACATTATTTTATGCATTGATAAAGTAAAGCAGTAAAGATGCAGATAATGCTTATGCGTGCATGAATTTCCCTAACTTATGCTAAGTTTTAGCCTAATGTAGGTCAATTAAGACCTATGATTGCTGCACAATTAGTGCAGCACAAAAGGAAAAAGGAAGAGGAAGCAAAAGAAGAAAAAAGGAAGCGGCTAAAGACTTAGCCGTGCCAAGGAGCAGGAGCTGAAAAAAAGAAAAAAGCAAGAGAAAGAAGGCAAAAGCAGGAGCTGAAGAAGAAGAAGAAGCCAACTGAAGAAGAAAGGAAGAGGAAGCTGTCACAAGGAGGAAGGCCAAGTAGGGAAGAGAAGAAGAGAAGAAGAAAAAGGCAAGGAGAAGAAGCAGTAACAGCAGCAGAGAAAGGAAGAAGAAGAAGGAGACGTGCACTGTAGCAAAACGCTACTTAAGGCGTCTGATTCATGGAATCAGACGTTTGAAGACTGAAAGAAGAAGAGAAAGAAGAATAAAGAAGAAAGAGAGGAGAAAAGAAAAGAAAAGAGAAGAAAAAGAGAAGAAACATTTTTCCTTTCTCCTTAGTTTTTTGTAAACAGTACAATTTTGTAAATTTTGATTTTTTATGCTTCTAAAATTAAGCTTGCTCCCTGAGTTTGACCTCAGAGAATTTTTGAAATATTCAAGTAATAAATAAAAATAAATCAAACTCGGTGACGGTCCTAAAAAGATCACATCCAATGGCCCTTGGGATCCCAAATTTACTGAAGATATTTTTCTTGACAAAATCGATGACCACCTTGTGACCACTGGTTTGGGTGGAGATTGCTTCAATCCATTTGGACACCTAATCAACAGCAATAAGAATGTACTGATGTCCAAATGAAGGAAGAAAGGGTCCCATGAAATCGATGCCTCAAACATCGAAAATTTCAACAGGAAGAATTGGGTTTAGGGGCATCATATCTCTCTTAGTTATGCTCCCGAGTGCCTAACATGGAGAACATGACCTTGAGAAATCCTAGGCATCCTTAAATAAAGACGGCCAATAGAAGCCAGATTGCAAGATTTTTGCAGCCTTCTTTTTCTCGGAGAAATGTCCACCACATGTAGATGCATGGCAGAACTTGAGAATACTATTGAATTTATTCTCCGGTTCACATCAGCGAATAATCTGATCAGAGTCGATGCGGTACAGTTCAGGGTCCTCGCAGAAGTAGTATTTGGCCTCAGATTTGAATCTATCCCATTATTGCTTGGTCCAATCCTGGGGGATTTGACCAACAGCCAAATAGTTAACAATTTCAGTAAAACATGGGGTGTGGACACCTGAAACTGTAAGAATAGCTTCGACCAGAAAAGTGTTAGTAATCGGAATGTCCAAACGAGAAGAATCACCTAGGAGTCTCGACAAATGATCAGCCACCACATTTTGTACCCCGATTTTATCCTTGATTTCAAGATCAAATTCTTGAAGCAGAAGAATCCAACGAATACGTTGGGGTTTGGCATCCTTTTTGGCCAAGAGATGTCTCAAGGCCGAGTGGTCGGTATAGATGATAACATGAGACCCTAAGAGATAAGCCTTGAATTTTTCCAAAGTGAACACTACAGCTAGTAATTCCTTTTCAGTAACAGTGTAATTCCTCTAGGCTTCATCCAGAGTTTTACTAGCGTAGTAGATGACAGAGGGCTTTCTATCAATTTTCTGACCCAAGACAGCCCCGACCGCATAATCAGAAGCGTCGGTCATGATCTCAAATGGGGCTATCCAAATTGGTGGTTGCAACACTGGAGCACAGGTGATTGCTGTTTTCACGAACTCAAATGCCTTTCAGTATGATTCGTTGAAAACAAACAGCGTTTCTTTGGCAAGAAGATTGTTCAGAGGACGAGCAACCTTCAAGAAATCCTTGATGAATCTTCGATAGAATCCCACATGACCAAGAAATGATCGGATTTGTTTAACAGATGTGGGAGGAGGAAGTTTAGCGATAGCATCAACCTTAGCTTTATCCACTTCAATTCCCCATTCAGAGATGACATGACCCAATACGATGCCTTCTTGGGTCATGAAATGACTCTTTTCCCAGCTAAGGACCAATCATGTTTTGATACATCGCTTAAGAATCATTTCCAGATTAGCCAAACAAGAATCAAATGATTCTCTAAAAATAGAGAAATCGTCCATGAAGACTTCCATAAATTCTCCCACCATGTCAGAGAATATGGCTAACATACACCTTTGAAAAGTTGTAGGTGCATTGCATAAATCGAAAGGCATCCTATGGAAAGTAAAGGTTCCATAGGGATAGGTGAAAGTAGTTTTTTCCTGATTCTCGGGATGGATAGGAACTTGGTTGTATCCCGAGTAGCCATCAAGAAAACAGAAGTACTTCTGCCCGGCTAGTCTTTCCAAGATTTGATCGATGAAAGGCAGGGGAAAATGATCCTTTTTAGTGACTGTGTTCAGCTTCCTATAATCAATACAAACCCTCAAAGAGGAAGCTGAACGAGTTGTGACAGATTCTCCTCTCTCATTAGTCAAAACGGTAATCCCGGCTTTCTTTGGAATAATCTGCACGGGACCTACCCAGGGACTATCAGAGATTGGATAAATAATTCCTGCATCGAGCCACTTGATGATTTCCTTTTTGACCACTTCTCGCATATTTGGATTTAATCTCCTCTGCATCTGGCGAGAAGGGCGGGATCCATCTTCCAAGAATATTCTATGATTGCAGTGAGATGGCTCGATCCCCCTAAGGTCATGAATGGTCCAACCAATTGCCTCCTTGTGTTCCTTCAGGACCTTGATTAATTTAATCTCTTGCTCCTTTGTTAATTTAGCACTGATAATCACAGGGAGCATCTTCTGAGGTCCTAAAAATTGATATTTCAAATTCTCAGGCAATGGTTTCAGTTCAAGCTGGGGCAGGTTGATGATTGATGGTAAGGACGATGCTGAAGACTCAACAAGAGGAAGAGGTTGTGAGTGAACAAAATCAATAACCTCTTCAGAAGATGGTAGGTCTGCCATAGAGGGTTGCAGGTCAAATTTGTCATCAAAGGAGGAACTTTCAATTGAAGAAACCATCAAACAAGTTTCAATGTTTTCATTATCCTCCTCAAGTTCCTCAATAAATCCACAATCCTCAAATTTATTAATTGCCTTAAACATATCCAATTTCATACGTTGATCCCCAAAGGCAATTTCCATGCTACCACTTTCATAATTAATGTTGGCCTTAGCGGTAGCCAGGAACGGACGCCCCAGAATGATGGGCGTGTTCCTCATATTTTCACGTACATCCATGTCAAGGACAAGGAAATCTACGGGAAAATAGAAATCCTTGACCTTAACTATAACATCTTCAATAACGCCTCGCGGATTTGTGGCCGAGCGGTCTGCTAACTGTAGCGTTACTGAAGTTGGCCGAAGTTCACCTAATCCAAACTTCTCGTAAAGAGAAGTCAGAATTAGGTTGATAGATGCACCCAGATCCAAAAGTGCTCTATCAAATGTGTAATCTCTGATGATGCAAGAAATCAACGGAGCACCTGGATCTTTCTTTTTCTGAGGGAGGTGGTGCAGGATAACAGAAGTAGATTGCTCGGAGAGTACCACCTTCCTCGGAACAGATTCTCTCAACTTACGCTTTTGTGTACATAAATCCTTTAAAAATTTCACGTAAGTCGGTATGTGCTTGATAGCATCGAGGAGCAGGATATTGATCTCAACATTCTTAAATAGATTCAGAAGCTCCTCGTTGCTATCAACAGACTTCTTCTTTGATTTGATCAAGGCTTCAGGAAAAGAAACATGAGTTTTTGGAATTAGGTTCCTGAGCCTTGATTTCTCGTCCAGAATTCTCCTCTCTCTCCTCAGGTTCTTCAGGATTCAATAGATCAGAACAGTGTGGTTGAGGATCCTGAGTCTGCTTACCACTCCTCAAGGTGATAGAATTTGCAGATGCAAAAGAGTTTGGATCTTAGGGAGGGTTAGGAAAGATTGGAGGGGCTTGATTAGCCAGAATTTGTTGATTTGCAGAAGAAGAAGAAGAGGAGGAACATGACTCAACCACCTGAGCATGTGCGTGCGGGTCCCTCTGATTTCCGTACCCATGGGCTTGGTTGCCCGGATTCAGAATATTTCGTAGGTTGGGTACGGGTTGGGATGGTAGAGATTCGGGTTGATGAGAGTTAGAAATAAGCCCGGACTGCAAGTTGTCAAGTGAGGTTTTTATTTGCTGCATGAGCTGGAGCATGGATCCTTGCATCTCTACCATTTGTCAGTTCAAATCAGCCTGCCCTGCGAGTTTACAGGCATTCTAAGCTGGTTGATTGATCTAATTTGGAGGCAACTGAGTATATACATGACCTTGACCCATTGGTCGTTGCGGAGCATAGTTGCTGGGTCAGAATTGGGTCTGTTGCCCTAGGTTTTTCCAAGAGAAGTTAGGGTGGCTTCTCCAACTCGGATTACAAGCATTAGAGTAGGGGTAGGATCTAACATTCTCTCGTACAGCACAGACATCCTCATAGGGTGAGGATGGAGAGAAAGAAAGGGAAGGATCAGAAAAACTGGGATCAAAGGCCTTAGTTTGGAACTCGTGGGGTTTTGAAAAATGCTGACTCACAGGTTGAGCCGCATCAAGTTAATTCACGAACTCCTGTCCAGAAGGAACTCGTGAAGAATGGAATCCCAAATTTTGGGATTGAGTGGATCGAGAGTTGTTTATAGAATTTCCAGCCATCCACTCTTCCATTCTCTTAGCAACCAAGTCCACCTTGTCTAGTTTGTTACAAATCAATTCCATATCAAATGAATGAGAGTCATAGACTTCATCGACATTTGATCTAGGCTATTGGGGCCGGTTAAATGTATCCATGGAGGCATGATTGATTGAATTCTCGCTCATTCCTCAAATAAATCGTGTGCACTATCTGCATCTTTATTGAGGAAATTGCCTCCCAAGAAGCATCCACATGATTTCTGAGTTGTTCAGTCAACTCATGATAGAAGATTTGCATGAGTTGCCATTTCGGCACCTCGTGGTGTGGACACCTCCACAATAAGTCCTGGAATTGCTCTCAGGCCACATGAAACTACTCCCCCGGCCGCTGGGTAAAGGTTGTGATTGCCCGTCTCAAGGCATTGGTATGTCCGACTGGGAAGAATTTCTTCAGAAAGGCCAATTTCAACTCATTCCAAGTTGCAATTGGTCCTCCTATTGTCCTGTACCAATGTGCGGCCTTATCCCTAAGAGAGTGGGGGAAGAGCCTCATGATCATTTGCTCCTCGTTTATGTTTCGTGCCTTGGTGGTCTGTACCAAAGTGGTCAAGTCCTCCAAGTGCTGAAACGGATCCTCGGAGCCAAGCCCATGATAATTTTTGATCAGGCTTAACACTTGGGGCTTGATTTCTACGTCACCGGCTGGAATCTGGACACCGGGACGTTCCCCATAATTTGAAGGATCATAAAAATCCTTCAAGATTTGAGCGCCTTGCATTCTCTGGAACCATTCCTGCATTCTCTGCATTTGTTCCAGCTGCCTTCGGAATTCTTCCTGTGGATCTCCAGGCAGAGGAGGCTGTTGGTCGGCCATGGGATCAATTTGACCAAAATCCAATTTGCGCCTCCTAGAATACTCTAGTGGTCCTTCCAATCGGGGATTCAATGACCATTTTCCCAGCATAAACTAGAAGAAGGTAGGAAGGACTGGGGATAGGGACCCTACAGCACAACAAAACAAGGCTGTCCTTAAGTGGGGTAGCCTAAGGATCTACTGACTCCCAAAACCTGCCTTAAGATTTTAAATGGTTTACTCTACTTGCGTTTGCTCAATCCAACTAGTTAGAAGGAGGGACTGGGCAGAAGGTTCTTCCTTTGGCTTTCGCCTCCGGTTCCTAGTGTACCCCCCAGCCGTGGTCGTTTGATGCTACTCCCCTAGCTAGACATCAGATTAATTAGTACAAGTAGGTTAATCAAAGACAATCTCAGACTAGGCCCTGAAGAGCGAATCAGACCTTAAGGCCAACGTCTACTCAATTTTATTAAGGCTTGGGATTGTGGTGCTTATGGAATGTGATGGGCCCTTAAAATGGGTTGTGCCCTTAATGATTGATTGAGAATTGTGTAAGTGCGTGTACAATCAGGGTTTTCAAGCAAGATTATTTGTGATGCGTTGATTTTAATGTTCAAATCTTGCTTAAGTAGCTTTTAGGGTTTCAAATTAGGTTGATTGAAATCAAGTTTCGAGGCAAACCAGGTTGTCAAACACGGGTGAATATTGCTTTCCTTTAAAACCAGAAAGAAAGTGGAGTACTTGGAATAGACCTAGATTGAAAATCCTAATGAGGAGCTACTTGATGAGTTGATTTTAAGTAGAGTGGTGCGGCCCAAACAACTCAAACAATTGGCCACAAATTCACCACTAAGTTAGGCACACAAAGATGGTTAACCTAGAATGATTTCTACTCTTTTGTGTTCCTTTGTGTGTATCGGTTCCACAGATCAGAACTCGGTTGAGTAGAAACAAATCAATTAGGTTAAGTGCCTTGAATGTGGGTGTACGTTGTGTGTTTGTTGAAAATTGCCCCACAAGATTATCTTTTTGTTGTTTTTTATAAATGAGGGTGGAATGAATGTGAGTGAGAATCCAAACAACTAAACTATTCCTAGGATTTATGCAAACACGTAGGTTAATTGGAATTTGGATTTAATGTGGCAAATGAAATCTATGGAGGGGCGAAGAATGGGGAGCACTTACAGTTGTCTTCAACTGCACTTTACTCCAATCTACCGCTTGATGATTCCTTGATGGAGGTCTCTGCAAAACAATAGAACAAGAGAAAGCAAGTTAGAAAACAATAAAGTGTGTGAAATGCGAAAACAAGATCGGAAATCGTTGCCTCCCTGGCAACGATGCCAAAATGTTGAATGCTACGAGTTACTACGCTAACGTATTTAATTTTGAAAGCTTGTCGTCATAGTATGAAAGCGAAGAACTCGTGTTTAACAAATAAAATTTGTACCGGAATAGAAATCCCGGGTCGAACTCAGGGAGGCTATGTTGATCTATATTTGCAATTATATTTTTTTTAGAGTTTTTGTTGAAAAGCAAAGCATCGTAATTACAATGAAGCAATATTAACAATCAAAATGAGAGAGAGAGAAAACATGCACTCAATATTTCAAAATGTTTATACAATGAAACCAAAGAAGAATTACACTAGAAAGTAGGAAAATTCTACTCTAGAAAGCTGTAAAGAAGAATGGGAGAGAGAAGTTATCCTCCTTGTTGATGATTGCTTGGAGGATGAGCTGGATGAGACATTGCTTAGATGGAGGACAGAACGGGAAGAAGGAAGTCGAGGCAGGAGGAACGAGAATGGGGCAGCACGTCGTCGTCATCACGGGATCCGCTTCCGAAATGCGAGCGAAAATTTGACTTTATCTCGCGAGGAGCATCCCGGGTGTGGGACAAGCTTCTCTTGAGCTTTGGAGAGGTAGAGGAGAGAAGGAAGGGATGAAGATTTCGTATGGAGGAGGTCTCCTTTTATAGTTGCAAGGAGTAAGGGCAATTTGGTCTTTTAAATCTCAAAACATTAAATCAGGGGTCTTTAGTGACGGATAAAATCGTCGCTAAAGCCCTATCGTGGGCGTAGTGGGGCGGAGCGCACATGCCCGCTCGTCTCCTACGTGTGAAACACGCATTTACGTTCTGCTGATCTCACAATCGGACGGCTTAACTCGCCCCTCGCAGCACCTCCTCTGCGTGCAACGCCCGCGTGCGATCTCGCGTGAGGCACGGGCGTGTGATAGCACGTGGGTGCTATTGAGTGCTCACGACCGCTCGATCGTGATCCAATGCTCCTCGCACCCACTCGCTCGTGCCCGCTCGCCCACCTCCTACGTTTTGAACACTCGCCTGCGCTAAGCTTAAGCGCTCTCGCCCACTGCGCTACGCGCTCGGATCGGCGGGCGCTTAACTTAAGCGTGGGTGCATCCCAGCCGTTGGATCTTGATCCAACGGCGGGGAAACGTTGATGCGGAGGCCTTCAGTGGTTGCGTGTGGATGGTTGGGCGGCCGAGATGGCACCATGTGGTGCCATCTTGGCCGTCCATCTTTTGGTTGATGTAGATGGTGCCACAGTTGTCGGATTGAGTCGATTTTTGCACCGTTAGGCTGCGATCGTCGATCCGAATCCATCCGTGTGGTCAGATTTGTTGTTTAAAGTGTAAATTCACACCATCTTGGCCCTTGATCTTTTAGGGTTCCCCGATCTCTATCTGATGCTACAGATGTCTGATTAGGGCAATCTTGGAGTCGTTGAACTCCAATTGTCACCCTGATCAAATCTGTATGGTTAGATTTTCGATCCGAGGCCCCGGTAAAATTTTTTTCCCTATCCTTGAACATAAAAGGAGACAATTAAACTCCATTTTATTAAAACTAATCTAAATGCAAGATGATGCATGCTATGCAATATTTATAGCATGTAATGCAATCCTATGCTTAAGAACATGCATAAATAGACATCTTAAGTATGTTTACATCACATGTAAAGAAGGCTCAACCCCAATATGCGAGAGGTTGTTAAAAAGGAGATTCTAAAATGGTTGGATGCAATTATTATCTATCCCATTTCAGATAGCAAATGGGTTAGTCCTATTCATGTGGTGCGCAAAAAGATAGGAATCACTGTGGAAGAGAACGACCAAGGAGAGTTGGTAACCACTAGACCCTCAACTGGTTGGAGGGTCTGCATTGATTACTGTCGTTTAAACATAGCTACCTAGAAAGACCATTTCCTCTTACCATTTATCGATCAAATTTTGGAACGACTGGCAAGGAACAAGTACTTTTGTTTCCTTGACGGGTACTCTGGGTATAATCAGATAGCCGTCTTTCCTTATGATCAAGAGTGTACCACCTTCACGAGTTCGTATGGCACATTTTCATTTCGCCGAATGCCATTCGGGTTATGTAATGCTCTTGCCACTTTCCAACGATGTATGATGGCTGTCTTTTCTGATATGATCAACGACTTCGTAGAGATTTTCATGGATGATTTCTCCATTTATGACTCATCGTTTGACCTATGCCTTTCGCACCTTGATAAAGTCTTAATGCGTTGCGAAGAGGCAAAACTATTGCTTAGCTGGGAGAAAAGCTACTTTATGGTCTAGCAGGGCATTGGTTTGGGGCATGTAGTTTCCGAGAGAGGATTAGAGGTGGATCCCACCAAAATTGATTTCATCTCTAAGCTCCCATCACTCACCAATATTCGTCAAGTTAGATCTTTTCTTGGCCATGCTGGATTCTATAGGCACTTCATTAGAGATTTCAGTAAAATCTCTAAGCCACTCTGCGACCTATTAGCGAATGATGTTTCCTTTGATTTTGATGACAGATGTGGCGAGGCTTTCCAAGTCTTAAAGAAAGCCCTTATTACTGCACCGATTCTCTAAGCACCAGATTGGACCCTCCCATTTGAGCTAATGTGCAATGCTTCTGATTTTGCAGTGGGAGCAGTCTTAGGTCAAAGGGTTGATGGTAGACCTCATGTGTTGCATTATGCTAGCAATACCCTTATGGATCCTCACCAAAACTACACGGTCACTGAAAATGAACTTCTTGCTGTAGTATTTGCTTTGGAAAAGTTTCGATCCTATCTTTTGGGATCCAAGGTTGTGGTTTTTACTGATCATTGTGCTTTAAAGCATCTTCTTGCTAAAAAGGACACTAAACCTTGCCTAATTCGTTGGATTCTGCTACTCCAAGAGTTTGACCTGGAAATTAAAGATAAGAAAGGAGTTGAGAATGTGGTAGCAGATCATCTGTCTAGGATCCCTATTGAGGCATCAACCCCTGCTAGCGATATCAAAGAGACTTTTCTTGATGAGTTTCTGATGGCCGTAGAGGCCAAAACTCCTTGGTTCACTGACATAGTGAACTATCTGGTCACGGGCATTACCCCCAGTACTTGGGACAAGTAGATGCGAGATAGGTTTTTTGCTGACACTAAATTTTATCACTGGGAGGAACTTGAGCTTTTTAGAATAGGCCCTGACCAGCTTTTTCGCCATTGCGTCCCTAATGAAGAACAAAAGACTATTCTGAGTTTCTACCATGACCTCCACCGTGGAGGACATTTTAGTAGAAAAAAGACTACCCATAAGGTTCTTCAGTCTGGCTTTTGGTAGCCCACATTATTCTGAGATGCACATACATATGTGGGCTCATGTCTATGTTGCCAGCAGACGGGAACCATCGAAAAAAGGGATGAGATTTCCCAGCAACCTATTCTCTCAGTTGAGATCTTTGATATTTGGGGCATTGACTTCATGGGTCCCTTTCCTGTGTCCTTCGGATATGAATACATACTTGTGGTTGTGGATTATGTATCGAAATGGATAGAAGCCATACCTACATGGACCAATGACCATTCTGTGGTCTTGGATTTTGTTAAGGTTAATATCAATTCTCGGTACGGATTCCCAAGGATGATCATAAGTGATGGAGGACCTCACTTCAGGAACGTGCACTTCACAAGACTACTCCAAAATTTAGGAGTCAATCACATGATAGCTACACCTTACCATCCCCAAACGAGTGGACAAGTTGAAGTGTTTAATAGGGAGATTAAACGAATTTTAGAAAAAACTGTCAGGTGCGACCGTAAGGATTGGTCTAAAGGACTAAATGATACTCTTTGGGCCTACAGAACAGCGTATAAGACTCCCTTGGGCATGCCTCCTTTCCAGCTTGTCTATGGAAAGGCATGCCATCTTCCCATTGAAATCCAACACAAAGCCTATTGGGCTATTAAAAACGTTAACTTGAATTAGGATAAAGCAGGAAAGGCACGTATGCTGGAGTTAAGTGAGTTTGAGGAGATTCGTAATGAAGCCTATGAAACTTCTCAAGCTTACAAGCAACGTACAAAGGTCTTCCATAATTAGCACATCATTAGAAAGACCTTTGAGCCCAACCAGTGGGTCTGGCTTTTCAATTTTAGACTTAAATTATTTCCAGGAAAGCTCAAGTCCTGGTAGGATGGGCCATATGTTGTTATCAATGCCTTCACTCATGGAGTTGTAGAGATTCTGAATCCTACTTCTGGTGTGAGCTTTAAAGTAAATGGCCAATGACTTAAACCCTATGTTACTCTTTCAGATGGCTAGGCTTTAGATGCACTTCAGCTTGAGGAGCCTTAGCACCTCCTACTCTCCTCCTCAGGTGATATTCTTCTATGTCTTTATTTTTTTTTCTTTCAATGAGGACATTGTCAGTCTTAGGCATGGGTAGGTATAACCTAAGGATGTTTATAGCATTTATAAATATTTGCATGCATTTAAGATAGTGCATTTGACCAAAAAAAAAAAAATCTCTTGAGCTGAATTGGTTAGTTCCTAGCAAAACATCTTTGTCATGGAGGTGTCATTAAAGATTTTCTTCTTAAATTGTTTCTTAAGTTTAGAATCCAGTACATTTACTTCACTTGCACGTAGACTGGGTAATGGATCTTTAAAGAAAACCAATAAGCATTTTTAGTCTACTGAACCCTTGGACAGTTAATAGGGAGTCAGGCATACTATCTTCTATTAGATCCACCTTATATTTGTGAGAAGAAAGTAGAGAGACTACTGGTATGCTAAGTCTAGTGCAAGGACTCTTAAGTTTTGGACAATTAGATGATGATATCTCAGAGTTAGGCATAGTTTTTGCTCTCTGTTCCTGTGTGCGTACATTGTGTGAATTCCTGAGAGTCATCAAATAAGGCAGATACATAGAGATTGAGTCTTAATAAAACTATGACTATGGTGGATGGTTACGACTGTCCTTCATAGAGTCCTCGGTTGAAAGAGGGTAATAGTGTCAAAGGTCAGAAATATGCTTACCCTATTCATTCCTTTTCGGTGCTAAGAGTAGGCACTTCAACCAAATAAGCTACACAATATCCTATTGACCATAATGCCTCATAAATAAAAGTCTACGTCGTGTTATGTTGATTTATGCAAAAAAAAGAGAAGAAGAAAAAAAAAGAAAAAGAGAAATAATTATAAAAAAAGAAAAAAAAGGGGAGAAAAAGAAAAAGAAAATAGTTCAAGTTTATAGTTTTATCTTCGTATCATTTTTTCATTATATGTCAATGTTTTTGAGGCAACAACAAAACACCCATTGCGATCCACCAAATATGACCCATACTTACTTTTCAGTATTTCTGATTGCCCGAATACTGGCTGAGGTCCTCTAACTTAGTTGCAGGGTTATTAGGAATTTAATTGAAGTGTGAATGCCATGTGAGGCCACTAAACATTGAGTACATCTGTAGAATCTGGTGAGATATGTGATCTCAGAAAAGAAAGAAGAAAAGAAAAATGAGTGAGCACAAAGGAACACAAAGAGAGCATAGTTTTTAGCCTATCTCTGGGTTGACTTGTTTAATAGTCTAGAAATTTAGAGTCTGTAGTATTGGACTACGTGTAGCACCAGATGAGTGTGAACCACCAGATATTAATCCCTTCAACTCAGTTTCTCCTACCTAAGCCAAAAAGTCGGGGTCAAATTATAGATCATTTGTTGCCTTATCCCTGAGGAAGATAGTTGCCTATCCCGATAGAATTTTATCAAGGGCTAAGTACGAACTTCAAGTGTAAGTTGGCCTTTCAATTGGATCCGTTACCTATGCTACTATCACTTCACATTGGTCAGGATCTCTAAATTTTTGGAATAAGAAAAGAAGAAATCTTTTAGTTACTTCTATTGTTTTTCATTTTTACTCGAGACTAACAAAACTTAGGCATGGGGGCATTTGATGAGTCCATTTCAATGGACTGTAGTTACGCCTAAGTTAGCTTTATTCTTGCATTTTATGTCGTTAATAACTACATTAGATCATAAAATGATTACATACATCATTATTTAGATTTGCATATGTTTTGTTGCATTTTATAACTTATTATATATATAAATAACTATTTTATGCTTCATCATTTCAGGAATAAACCATCCATACTCACCGCACTCCTCTCACCAACCCTATCTCCTCCGTCAAAAGCACCCACCCTCTTTCATGCACTGCCAACCAAACTTCCATATTGGGTCATGGCTAATTTTAGTAATGGGATTTCTTAGAATCACGGAGGAAGATGAGGATAAAAAGCCACCCTCGACCTTCCCCCAAGAGTTCAACATCTTCATCCATCATCTTCCCCACCACCACTATGGTGAAGGCTTACACTGTTGATATGGCGAACACCATGAACCACCACGTGCTCTGACCTCGCTTCCATCTCCGTTCATGCACGTAGTGACAGTGAGTACATGCCATTGCCTTCTCCAATACATCACCGACATTCAGGCGCACCATCAGCCGTTCCCACAATCGACCACTGTGCTTCATCCTCTCTAGCACGCCCTCCCCTTGCGCAGTGCCAACACATCCTTGCGCATGCCCCTTGAATAACTGCCATTGTTGACTTCCTTGCGCGTCCACGCTTACGCTCACGCACCCGCGGCCACACGGCAGCAGCCACGTGCCCTTGCGTGCGCCAACCAAAGTGCAGCCACACCCGACCTTGTCTACAGCAGCACGTATTCACAGTGCCTTCCATGCCCTACCTGCGTGCAAGCTGGGCATCCCCGTCCGTGAGTGTGGGCACACCAGCAACAACCACTCATCTGCGCTTCATCCCGCGTGGGCACGCAGGCACCTGCACTCCAGCCCGCACACAACCCACCGGCTGCCTCTTCTTCCTCTTCTTCTCCTTTCCACCGACACAGGAGAGGAAAAGAACCCAAACAAACCACTGCTCCTCTGCTCTTAGCCACCTCCACGGACCGCTGTTCTCCACGCCGTCGCTTCCGTTGATCTCGGCGTGCCCTCACGAGCTCGACCACGCCCTTAGATGCACCCACCGCAACTCGTGCGCACGCATGGAGTAATTCACCGCCGACAAGCTCTTCCTCGCCGTTCGGCAACCTCCGACCACTGTCGTCGACGCCACCGCCATCATTGGGATCCCCTCACCACCGTAGACCTCCTCTGAGTTCTAAGCCTCCAACTGGGCCTCCCTCTCCGCGTGCGCACGAGGGGAACAAATTCCCCTATTTTTCTACCGTAGAGAACCAATTAATAATTACATTTGAGTGCCATTTCCAAACTTTTATTTTGATTTTAATTTTTGATATATTGAGTGAAATTGTAACTTCATGTTCATACTTTCCCATAATTGCTTGGCTCTTGTTATGCACATCATTAGCCATTAGAATTGGATTAAGATTTACACAATTTCTCTCTAGTTCATGTGCAATTGGAAATTACATAGATTGATCACATATTTATTGAATATTTTATTGGGGAAAAATTGCACATATAACCTTACATTCTCGAGTTATTGTGTGTCCTCTTCTTTTTGTCACGTTTCACGTTAGATTTAACCACAAATTTCTCACTCGATTGGATAAATACAAGGGAAAAATATGCGTGAATTTATTGATCTATTCCTCCCTGTTGATACGGCATCCTAACTATTCATGGTTAGTTTTCATTGATATATTTTTGTTTGGGATTTTTCCACCACGTGATTTCACAATGACGACACATTATTTCTGCCAAGCGAAAAACCTCCCGATCAGGTGCCATGGGTGGTAGTTGATGAGTCCATATTTGTGGGCTATTTAGGTAGTATAATGCCTGGACATTAAGGAATACATTAGAATGAAAATCAGGTAACATAGAATTGCTTGTTATATGCATTTCATGCATTATAGTCGTATGTAAATGCTATTTAGAATTTATTTAGGATAAGATGCATTAGAACATAAGTAGGTTACTTCATTTGCACACATGCATTATACATATTTCATGATTAAATAGGATTTAGAACTTATATGGGGTATTGCACATAAATAACCCATCATTCCTTTTTCATTTTTATTTATTCTCTTCTCCATAACGGCCGCAAGGAATTGAGATCCACCATTGAAGACCACTATTGATGGCCATAAGGAGCGGATCTCAGATGCTCCATCTCCTTCCTCATCCCATCACCTTCCCAGGGGTTATAAGATGAAGCTTCTACCACAGAGAGGAGTAGGTCACCACCCCACACTATCATTGTGCAAAGCGTCAAGCTCATTCCCATTCCAACACCATAGGCCTCGACTGCGGCGACCAGCCTCCACCACCATGGGCGTGTGGCAAGATAGGCCACACCGCCATTAGGAGCTCGACCGCACCACCATGAATACATAGACCACCACCGTGCTTTCGCCTCTCCACTTTCACCTCCTCCGTCATCTTCTTCTTCTTCCATTGCAACTACGAGAACCCAAAACACCCACCATCGCCATCTCCAACAATGTCCATTACCACCACCACTCACTTCCTACAAGCAACGAACAACCACTCCTTCACCACCAACTCCTTTGCTCTACCTTGCCACAGCTACCAGCGCTCCTTACTAGCGCTCCACGCATGCCCTGCGCGGCCGTCCACATCCAACCCACTGCAACTCCATCTCAAAAGAACCCATCACCACCACCTACAGCACTCCCCGCTCGCTCCTACTCCTTACCCGCGCACACCCAGCAACACCCGCATGTCACCTCTCCTTCCGCGTGCAGCAGTGCGGCCATGCACGGCTGCCCGTGCCCTCACTATAGCAACAAGCTGTCGCCCCTTGACCGCTGTCCTCCCCTCCTTCTGGCCACTATTGGCCATCTCCCGCCTCGACGGAACCACCATCGTGAAGCTTACTTTAAAGGCTTCCTCCTTGCTGAATCTCATCGACTCCGACAGTCTCACGTGTGCACAGCATCTTCAAGAAGAAATCCTTTATTTCCACTCCAATTAAAATTTACAATTGCATGCCAGTCAGGATTTCATTTTCTCATTTAATTAATTAAATATTTTGGCACATTTATGAGAACACCCTCCCCTTTAACGTAAATGAAATTTCAACTTGTTCATACATTGTTATCTTAATTAAAAAAGGGCTTTGACTTGATGTCTTTGGCTACTCATTCGTGAACATCATTTATCTCATTTCATGAGTTTTAACGGGCATTACCTCCCCCAAGTTATGACCTAATCAATTTCGTGGTTAGATTTTGAGTATTAAATGTTTTGAAAAGTGATTTTCTATGACGTAACCAAATACGACATGACATTTCATGTGCAAAACTTTATAAAAAATAAAAATTGCCTTTTCAAATGGCACCATTGCCATGGAGGCAACATGCTTGTTAGACTCTCGCAATCTTTTTAATTGTTCACATTTGATTCTATTGGAGGCTATATATTCATTCATATTCTAACTTGATTTTTGGTGCGAGGACATTACTTCTGGAGGAGTAGCGCACCGGCCTTGCCATCATCCTTGTGGAAGCTCCATTACTGATGGTAGGAGCCTAATGCACTGTGGTGGTCCTTATTTCCACCGCTAGAGGAGGACATCCGGAGAGGTTATCATCTTCATCTCCACCGATCTACAATAGTTAGGATTCAGACTTTATTTATTTTCTTTATTTCTTTCCTTGCACATTTGATTCGAGACCCTTGTTCTGGGATACATTTTAGGAGTTTGTTCCCTGACCTTCTTTTAGGCCCTTGTGTGGGTAATTTTTTAGGAAATTGTTCCCATTTATTTAGACTTAAGTTTTTATTTTGTGGTTGTTTATCCTTTACTTTGGTTGTGCATAAGTAGGGTAGATAAAAACATAAAAAAAAATTGAATTGCTTGTTCTATAAGCTGCATGCCAATAGGTCGAATCATTTAGGATTGAATGAGCAGCATCTAGATTTAATTTCTTGTCTTGCATATTGCATGAAGAATGCTGAAATCAGGTATGCACTTCTAACTTTACATTTTTATCTATCATGCAATTGCATTTGGATTAATTTCAAGACCACCTAATCTATATTAAATAGATCTAACAAGTGGTCACATTAAATTTCTGAAAAAGGACTTTAGCTAAAGGAGGAACCCTAAAAACCATGAACTTGATTTGCAACATTATCGTGCATTTCAAAAAATTCAAACTCAAAAACTTTTTATGATGTATGTACTTGTGTTTGATTTTTGCACCAAGGCATGCATTTAGACACTCCTAGGTTTAGAGCTGCTAAGAACAAGAGCCTCCTATTGTTGGGGTTAGAAGTGATCCAAACTTTAGTTCAAGGGTTCCAGTGCCCCCAAAATTGCGGATTGAGGGTAGTTTAGAAGCACTGCAAAAGCACAGCTTCAAAGGAAGGGCTTGCCTTACTTGCATCCCTCCTTGTTGGCTTTGGAGGTGGCTAGACCACTTGGGCTTTAGGGAGGATCACTTAAGTCCCAGTTAGGTCTTCTTAGGCATATCGTAGGTTGACAAGTAGGCACGTAATTGTTTGGATAACTTGTTTTGTGACCTACAAACTAAAACTAAACTCAAGTGTTTAAATCTGTAAAAACCTAAAAAATCCTTTTGAATTGTGTTTGCTTGGGGAAGAATTTGACTTGGGTGTGAGTTAGAATGGACCAATTTGACCACCACACTTTTATCTCTTGCCCACTCCCTTACCCCTATTTTGCCATTTTTGATTCCAGACACCAAGATGGTCCATCCTTTGATGGACAAAATGATAATCAGTGGGATCCTTTTTTCTCCTACTATAGGAGTATCGATTTGATTAAGCCCTAATTCAGTGAGCAGAACCTAGGAGCGGGATTTGCCTTGTCCAATATCCCTTCCATCATAGATACACCCAACCCATCCACCCTTCATGGCTCTGATTCCTAGGGTTGGACTAGTACTCCTACACAAAATGAGCCTAGCCACCTGAGTTACACCTTCGACTCCGATATTGGAATGTGGCCACCTAAGGAAGATGATAATTAGGTTAAGTATCCACCTGAATTATATTGGAATGAAGGAACAAATGGTACCTTTGGAAGACCTTGACCTAGATGAAAGTATTTTGGTCACATTTGATGAACGAGGTCTAGGTAAAGTTGTTAATCCTACCCTCCCTTCAGATCTAGAGATGGAACTCAAACCTACCCTTAGGGATTCTGACCCTGAAATTCACCTAAGGAGTTAGTGATGGTTTAATTTTCAACACAGTTAATTAAGGTTATTAGACTTAATTAATTGCATAAAGAAGAGACTTAGGTTAACTTGAATTGTCAAATTGTTGTTGTTGATTGAAGTATAGGGTCAAGTTAACCTACATTTTAGATTTAATTCTTTTAACTGGTTGAGTCCAGGTCATTCACTGGGAGGCATATAAACTTAATCAATTCACCATTTTTTTATTCTAAGTTAACAAATGACTAATTACTATGTTAATTAAATCTATAATTACAATACAAGTTAAGCTCATGAACAATTGCATACAAAATTAAACAAAACATGGCAATTGTTCCATTAATAAAAGGAATGTACATGAATGATTTATAATGAATAATAGAAAAGAAATGTTTACAACAAGTGTTATTGCAAAAGATAAATGCATAAAAGAAAATTACATTGCAGAAAAAATGACTTACTCATTGATCTCAATCACACTTAACTCTCTCAGCCATCAAATCTTCTCTTTTAACACTTAACCATTTAACTCTCTTAAGCTCTCAACACTTAGTCTCATTTCTCCACACAAATCCTCTTCTCTCATACACCTCTTTATTCTTTTACTCTCAGACATCTCTCAATATACTCAGATGTCTTCCACACTTAACCAATTTTTAACATTTAAACCCTCTCTTCTCTTATACTTAACCAAAAAATTGGTTTAGTGGGTGACTCGAGTTTTTTTGTGGAATCTACAGTCCATCTCTCAATCGGATCGTCCACTACTCAAGCCTAGTCCTAGCTTCATTTAGTTGTGGATTTTAGTGTATTATTGGGTGATTAGGCCTAATAGGACCACAACGCTCACACACAACCACACCCACACCCGAGTCCACATGCATGCATGCACGCCAAATGGTCAGAATATGGTCAAATATGCTCAGGTCTGCCCAGCGCTTGATGACTGAAGCGCTTCATACAAGAATGTTCTTGTTCAGCTCACAACACTCGTCATTCCATGATGTGGGGCTTTCTCCAGCACAGCTCCTTCAACGCAGCGTCATCGGCGGTTGACCTTTAAACGGAGGTTCCAACCAGCTTAGACCTCTGTTTAGGGTGATTCAAAGCTCAATCGAGAGCTCTAGGAATCTATTTATCCAATTGCATCCTCAATTTAGTGATTGGATCATAAGTGATTCACGGATTCAGAGAGTGAACAAGCACTGTTCACTTGGCTTTTTAGGTACTTCAGAGTGAAATATCAGGTCATATAACTTGCAGATGATGATATTTTATCAATTGAGAGTCTTGGAATGCTCAGCAACGCATTCCATGTTAAATGAACGGGGTTTGAGGATATAGAGAGTCCACAAGTAGCTTGAAGCATTTGAACTTCAAACGTGACTCATAGAATATGGAACTTGATATGAAACTACTTTAAAGAGAGATTAGAGTGTTCAAAAGAAATCTGGGTTGATTCAAAAAGTGTAACATTTTCAATCTAGGCAGGATTTATGTTTGAAACTCGTCAAGAACTCAAAGAACAGAGTTGGGTTTCATTTGGAACCCAAATCACATAATACTAAAAATCTACATAGAAACTCAATAAAACTCATTCAAATCCTCTTTAAATGATTCGAAATCATGAAACCACTTAATTCCACCTTCAATTCAGAGATTCAGACCTTAAAAGTTCAAGAACATCTCCAGGTTGACCTACGGACATGAAAAGTTGACTTTGAAGATTTAAGCAATTTTGATCAAATTATCAATTTGATAAGCTTAAGATCAACACTAGGAATCTATTCTGCCATTCAAATTAAAGTTTTAAACACTCTACAATTAACTAAGAGCTCATCGCCAGAGTACGGAAGTGAGTTTGTTCATTATAGCAAACTAAAGTTTGTTAGACTCAACACAGACTTAGATTAGGTTCTATACGATCTTCTCTTGCTTCAGAATCTATTTCCAAGTTATAAACCACAAGAAACATATCTCTCCAACTCTGGAGTTGGAGAAGATGAAGTTCAGCCTAAAGAAATTTACATTAAATCACAAGTCTAATAGGTGAATTCAGTTCCTCTAATCCAAATATAACTTTCTGGAGCTTCTAATTCTGTTCCAAAGGCTGAGGCTCTAACTCAGGATTGCCAGAGCTCATTGGAGCTTCGGTGATGGTTGAAATATGTAATTGGAGTGTAAATCTCCATGAAATGCTTCAAGAAGGATCTTGAATGATTCCTGAGGTTGCAAGGAACCTCAAGAACATGTCAATTAAATCATTTATCAATTAGAAACATGAATTTGTCAAGAAATTTAGTAATTGAGAATCTTGAGTTCGAATGAACTCAAAAATTTCCCTCACTCAATTGAGTGAGGGGATAGTCTTAGACGAGTGTGGCGATGGTGTATGTGTGATTGATTAGGTGAAGGAACTCCTTCAGAGCCACCATAGATAGCATGCTCAAAAGGTTGAAGGTGATTTGGGCATTTGTAATAGGATGAGTAATCAACCAAATTAAAAGTGAGAACAGGGCCCTTAAGTGATGACTAAGTGATAGAGGGCCCCAATTACATGTGAATTAGGTTGGAGACCTTTGCTATAGATAGCGGAGGTACTCCGATGAATGTGGAGTGGATTAGGCGATTAGGTGATTAATCGAATGTGTGAGAAAGTGGATTGTGATCGTGGAAGAGTGAGGAAGATGATCAGGTGGTTGAAATCACGAATTGAAGTCCAGCGAGGTCATCACTGGAGATGGAGAAGATGAAGTTGAACTTAAGCTAATTACACCTACTCCTAGCCATTACTTGCCTAATTCCTAGCTAAATCTATTCCTAAGGTGTTAGACTACTTACCTGACAAAGGAGGTGAGGGATCTTACTGTTGGCAGGATGAGAACAGGAGTGAAATCAAAGTTTGGTGAGTGGAGAAACTATGGTCGATCGAAGCGAGGAGATTCAAAACTATGGCGTGCTCCAATGCCGGTGGTAGGGCGGAGGAGAGGAAGAGGAGGTGAGAGAGGCAACGCTCCTTGATGGATGCACTAGCGAATGGTGTTGAGATGACGTCAGAGCTGAGAAGAAAACCTAAGAGCCCCACAGTAGGAGAAGGGGGTAGGTGGTCGCTAATGGAGATCGGAGATGATGGGTAATATTTATAGGTGATGGCAAAGGTAGAGGGGGAGGTTCTTGGATGGTTAGGTGGTTAGGTAGGTGATGAGAACCTCATCATGAGCCTTAATTAGCTCATTTTGACCTGAGAAAGTAAACAAAAGCTCCTACATAACCTAAAGGAAGGCCTAATTCAAGGGATTACTGTTCTGGGAAGGAAACATAAACTAAAGGGTAAAGCTGTAATTTTACCATTGTAGTACATCAATGAAATTTCTCAGGGGCTAAACATAGGTCAATTGGACTTAATAAGAGGAAAAGTGGGATGGTTCAGTCAGAAAAGGGTTATTATGAGATTTAAGAATTAAATGACATTCTGTAACCCTAAAACAAACCCACTTAATTTCACAAGGTTCTGGTTAGGATACAAATCAACTAAACCCTCTAAAATTCATGGAAAAATATCCCCTAGAGTTTAGAACCTTCAATTTCACCTTTGGAACCTATTTTGACCTAGTTGGGGTCTTAGCTCAGTATTTAACCTATTTGGGTTTCTGTGTAAAATGTCCAGTCAAACGTGGTCAAATCTAAAATCCAACTTCACCATTAGATTCCTTAGGTCAAAATTAGGTTTTTACCAAAATTTAGGCCTAAGGGAAGGTCATCTTGACCTACTTTGCAGAATGGTTCACCCAATTACATTCTAACCCCTAACTTTTGAAAACCCTTGCGTAAAGCCCCCTAACTTCCTCGCCACACTTATATTCAGGTCCCTCCACCATTACAGTGGAGGAATCCCACTCTGGCGAGGATTTGAGGAGGATATCTCCTTGAATCCTTAGAGATCTCCTCTCAGATTTGGAAGGGAGATTCTCTGAGGATTTCTCCATCGTCTGAACGAGATCTCCAGATCAGATTTACACCAAATCTCTCATGCGAACGCTCAAGATATTTGGGTGTCTTGCGCACCTTCCTTCTTCGGCGAGGCCTTTGTGCTAGAAGGCTTGCCTTCCAAGCACAAAGGGTTCGGCCAGCAGCTATAAAAGGACCCCTGGTCCTTTATGCATCTTCCAAGCTTGATTTGGCCACAGATACCCTCTCAATTTCCTCCTTCCTCATCTCTGGTCAAACGCTCATAAGCTCCGGTGATCTCTCCTCCCTCCTTTTGTCGCTTTGCCACCATACCAGTGGCAGAGTTAGCTTCATCTCGTTCCTTTGCGTTGCGTCGCACCAGCGCATGCCTCTCCAACCTCCTCCTTGTCGCCGTCATCCTCACCTCAGGGCTTTCTTCCCCGACAACGACACATACGCACTGCTCGTCTCCTCTGCCTCCCCTTCATCCCAATACCCACAGATAAGTTGCTCTCCTCCCACTCTTCATTTTCCCTCATTTAATTTCATAAACTGCCCCTCGACTGCCACTGTCCACCTTCATCTCCCTCATCTCCGGTCGATCACCGGCGAGGCACATCCACCGCCCCGCACCTCCACACGCCTCGCCACCAACCTCATCACCTCCACCATCATCCACTAATCACCTTCCGCCCATCCACTGACCACCACATACGCCATACACTTCCACCGAACAAACCCACAAGCACGATCACAGTCCGACCTAAGCATACACACCTAGGCCATTCTGCGCCACGCCAACTCCCGTCTCACTTTCGTCGTGACACGGCGAAGCTTTCCCTGTTGTTTGACAGGGCCACAAGGCCATCTTTGTGTTGCGTAGGTCTGAGCCCCCGTCTGCCATTAACGCTGAAGCAAGCAAGCTTGCAAAGAGCTCCAGGTCACACGCTCCAGGCATAAGGGCTCTAGGCGACGCGCGTTGGGTGTGCGAACGTAACCAGTCTGAGAGCATATTTCGCGAGGCTCCCAGTTGCTCCAATTGAGTGGAACTCCCTCTTGCAGGCGCCAGCAGAAGTGGGTGGGACATTTAGTCCCACCTCGTGAACTCAGAAATGCGGTGAGCGACTTATATTGATTTTGTGCTTTCTGTTGGTCGCCTCAAGTGACATGGGGTGAGATCCCTCGCCCTCACACGCTCATGCCTCGTCCGCGACCCCTGCCCCTGCAGACCTGGCACCCGACCCGATTACCTAGACCTAGCACTCCTCGCACACTACACCACACCGGTGCGCCTGGACCCGGGCACGCGAAACCTGACCCAATTACCCAGCTTTGGGAGAGCATACCTAAGAGCAAAATAGAGAGAGAGAGAGACACGGGGAGGGGTAGGTTTTGCTTTGTTGTGCTGTGCAGGAAAGAAAGAAGAATTTGAAGGCAGAAGAAGAGAAAGCTAAGAAGGAAGAAGAGGAGCAGCTGAAGAAGAAGACCAAGTGCAGAAGAGGAAGAGAAGAAGGAGGCAGCTGCTGAAGGTAGGACTTGAAGGCAAAGGAAGCCAAACCTAAGGAGGGACTTAGCCACAGAAGAAGAAAGAAGAGGAAGAAGAAAGAAGAAGAAGAAGCCAAAGAAGGCAAGGGCTGAAGAAAGAAAGAAGGAGCGGCCAAGCAGAGAAAGAAGAAGAAGAAGAAGACAAAGAAGAAAAGAAGAAAGAAGACTGAAGGCAGAAGAAGCGTACCTACAGAGAAAGAGAAAGAAGAGAGAAAGAGAAGACAAAAATCAGAAAGAGAAGGACAAGTCGTGCACTGTAGCAAAAACTTTTAAGACGTCTGATTTTACATCAGACGTCCAATTTTTGAACTATCTCTACATTGACATTATTTTTACTTCTCAATTTTGATTAGATTGGTTATTGCTTTTTATTAAATTGAGAGTTGTGCTCTTAAGTTTTTAAATACCCAATTGCTCCCTGTGGTCGACCTCGGATACCTTGATTTTCGAGTTATAAATTCTTATTTGTTTTCGTGGCGATTTCATTTATACTGCAACGAACATCTTTTAAAAACATGATTTTGCCTCGTCAATAGTAGGTTAGAACCAAGGTGGTCTTCTCTGGCGACGGTGATGTCACCATGCTGAGGTTAGTTAAGATAGGAGGAATCCTTGCCATTAGATTTCAAGAAGATGGTGAACCTAAGCTAGACAAAACGGCGTTGGTTTCTGGTTGTGAGATCGGCGGTGATTGAGAGGTATAAAGATTGGAGACTTTCAGCCGTCCAAAGGTTGAAGAAGTTGAAGAAGATGATGTGTATAGGGGTATAAATGTAATAAAAAGGACCTATATACAATAAAAAGGGCTTGATTGAGATGATAGCTAAGGGCATAAATGTAAATAGTGGATTTAAAGACTTATTTTAATTTATTTCTTTTTCAACTTTTTATATATTATCATAAATAAGGTGAATAATATATTTATGCATTGAAATTACACTTTTTCCCCCATCAACTATATTTATTTAAATGATAAGATTAATTAAGTTAATTAAGTACTTAGGTCTTTAATTTAAGTAAGTTAAATTAAATACTTCATATATAGCTAATTATTATTATTTTGGGTCAAATTATTAATTAAACTTATATTGAGATTAATTGAGCCTTAATTATGTATTTTAAACTTATTTTCTATGTCCTTGCTATTTTACTCCTATATTATAATTAACCCTATATTAAGTGTATTCTTAGGTAATTAGCTAAGTAAACTAGCTAATTAGTGTCAATTAGGAACCATGATGAGTCTCCCATCAGTCGGTTGATACAAGGATAAATTTGTCACCCTAGATAGAGTGCCCCAAGGGATCTGTAGAAATGTTGGATGAATTTAGACCTTGGGTAAATGATGAATTAATTGAGGAGGAGGACGAATTAGTTGAGGAACCTGCACTTAGGATTTGGAGTGACATTAAGGGTAACTATGTCATTTTTGAGGAATTGGGACTCGAGGATGTCTCGTAGTTGATCAAATCAGGTTTCCTCACTCATTGATGATATCTCTCCTCATGATGAAATAATGAAAAATGTGGAAGCAACTTCTGAGATTTATGTGGATTCACATATAGACTCCAGGGAGAATTTGAGTAAGAAATAGGAACTTGTGGATGAGATTGATAAGTTAATCCTTAAATCTGTTTCTTCCAACCTGCCTTCATATGATTAGGAGTTACCCCCTGATTTGCTTATGTCTAAAGGTGAAAATTTGACTCCATATACAGAAATAATCAATAATGAAGTGCAAGACGATATCTGTGACATCACCAGGAATGCTAAGGACACGATTGACAAACTAGAAAGGTTGTTAGGAATGGACATCGAGTTGACTAGACCTACCCTGGATCTTATGGCTATCCCACAACTTTGAAACTTACACACCCTAGACAATCCCTCGATTAAAGACCTACTCACTACTGTTTTGACTGGGGGGCTTAACAGACTAATATTTCTTATATTGGGGTATCGGGTATGGATTTATGCTTTCTATGATCAGTCCATCACCCTGGGGGTATATCTCTATACTATTCCTTCCCCATTCCTTTTAGAGGGTCATTGTCATCCTCCCCCTACCCCACAAGAGGTCGTTATTCCCGCCTATCATTTAGAGCCTCCTCTGGTGACCTGGGAAGATTTCATTCCCATCTTGGTTGGTTGAGCATTTGCTATTGGGATTAATCATCAGCTCTTCAACATCCTAGGTTACCTATTCTCTAGGCTCGTGTTACTTCGCTCATTTTTAGGGCCAATTTTTGTGATCCTTGAACTTGACTTGCAGGTTCCCCACTTGTCTGGCTGCTGACTATAAGTGTAGCGCTCATTGGAAGGTAGCCCAACTTTGACCTATTGAATACCCTTCTCTGCAATGGGGACATTACAAATTTTAGGCATGGGGGGGTGTACTTAGGCATTTATACATAGCATTTATACATATTTGCATGCATTAGTAGTTTTCTTTCCTTCTTTTGTTACCGAAAAAAAAAGAAATTAATTTGTTGAGCTGAATTGGTTAGTCCCAACCATCTCTGTAGATGAGTTACCTAAAGTTCTGAGCTGGAAGGAATGATGAGATATGACCTTAAGTGTCTTGCCTTAGAAGATAAGGGAGAGATATTATTTTTAGACCCTTAGGAATGGTTTGGCTTAAAAATCTAAGTATTTGTTAAGATACGGATTTTGCCTTAAGAAATTAAGGAAGTTGAGAGGTGAATGTATTAAGTCAAGGGCTTAGGAAGTATAGAACTTATCTGTTTATCCTTTGGTTTGTGGATCATTGAAACTGAAGTTCCTTTTGCACATATATGGACTTAAAATTGAGGCAACCATGTGAGCTTACCGTGAGTTTTGTCAGAACCGTAGTTGGGGACTCTAAATTAATGCACCATAACTCATATTCAAACTTAATAGAGGTCCCTGCGGGGTATGGATGGCATGTCACATGCAGTAACCCTTAGGTGTGGGATGTCCATAGCCCAACCTTACGGCCCGAGTCTTCCTAGATTTTATTTAGGTGAAACATTTAGAAAGGACGAAGGAGAGCCACTCACCAGAAAAATGAAATAGAGAATAAGAAAAAATGAGGAGGGAAATGGCACCTTGTTACACATGGGTGCCATTGAGAATAAAAAGTATCTTGTTACACATGGGTACCAAAAAAATTAAAAAAAAGAAAAGAGATTTGGAGATGAGTTGAAACAGTCGAGTGAATAAAAGGGGCCACATGCTAGCTGGGGAGATATACACTAGGTTCACCCCTACTTGACCTGGAGAAAAAAAAAGCGAGGAGAAAGCTGCCAAGTCTGAGTATGGTTGAACTTAGGTAGGTCTAGGTAGATGAAGAGCAAGTCTAGTCCTGGGAACATATGGGAAGAACAAGCGTGGATGCCCATTAATCAAATTACACACTGAGCATGGACACTTCAACCTCTGGATTTACAAACTCTAGGATAAACTTAGAAGTTCAAGAAACCTTTGTCTAAGACCCAAAGCTAAAGTAGATTAGGTCTATATTTTGACTGGTACTTGGATACCTTAAGGTCTAGGGTTAGTATTTCAACAAGTCTCTAGAGGTGAGATATAACAAGTCATCCTAAAGGTTAATTTTAGCCTAGAATTTAGGAGTTCTTCATAGATGTTGCCAGGGACTAGAAAACATTAGGCATGGGGGCATTTGATGAACCCATATTTGTGGGCTATTTAGGTAGTATAATGCTTAGACATTAAGTAACGCATTTGTGTACATAGCATACATTAGAATGAAAATCAAGTAACATAGAATTGTTTGTTTTATGCATTTCATGCATTATAGGCATATGTAAATGCCATTTAGAATTTATTTAGGATAACATGAATTAGAACATAAGTAGGATACTTCATTTGAACACATGCATTATACATATTTCATGATTAAATAGGATTTAGAACTTATATGGGGTATTGCACATAAATAACCCATCACTTCCTTTTCATTTTTATTTATTCTCTTCTCCATAACGATTGCAGGGAATCAAGATCCACCATTGGAGACCACTATTGATGGCCGTAAGGAGTGAATCTCAGATGCTCCATCTCCTTCCTTGTCCCATCACCTTCTTGGGGATTATAAGATGAAGCTTCTGCCACCGAGAGGAGCAGGCCACCACCCCACACCATCATTGTGCAGAGCATCAAGCACATTCCCATTCCACCACCATAGACCTTGACTACGGCGATGAGCTGTTGTTACGCATTCGTTGAGTTTTATGAAATGCTCGTTGTAGTATGATCAACAAAAATGCAACAGCATTTAAATTTATAAAGTTGCTCGAAAATAGAAATTGAGTCTAAGGTCGTTCACAGGGAGCAAATTGGCAATTCAATCAACTAATCACAATAATGAGAGGAGATATGCAAACATATTCAAAATGATGCTCAATGTATATGTCAGAATAATATAATAATAAAAATCAGGAATGTGAGTGCAAAAATATTAGGTTAAAATGGTGGTTTGAACCACCAATTTACCCTGTAATTAACTCAAATAATTCAACAGTACTTCCAATCAAATGTCCATAGTAACTAATGAATCAGAACCGATCAAGCACCAAATCAAACAACAGAGTAAGGCTCATGCCTCAGCAAGAGCTAAGGCATAGCTGCAACAGAGACACAGGGGTCTCGTAAAGGCATAAAGGCATCTCAAAGGTTCAGCACTGCTTAAGTCTTGAGCATAGGTGGGTTTTGCACTAATCCCAAGGTGCTACAGTGCAAAACCCTCCCCCCTCCTCCTCTGATTTCCTTCTTTCCTTAACCAGGTACTCGGGCAAGCACAGTATCAGGTATTCGGGTATGAACAGTGACCAAGCCCACCAACGTATGTGGTGGGTGAGGTGTGTGTGGCATGTGAGGCGGGGACCTCACCCTTGCTGTGTTGAGGTGAACAATGATGGCACAAGTTCCTTTTATGTGCTACTACGGATTCATCGCGGATGATGTGGGACTATCCCATTGTTCTTCCCTTCGCGCAGTGTCGAGTGAACTGCCACTAAATTTTGCGCTAAATAGAAGCATCTAGAGATGCGTGCTGCTTAGATTGTATCCTGGAATCATCTTGAGACCTAGAACCGCATTAGGTGAAGGCAGCAGCAGGGCAATTGATGGTCAGAGGGGAGCTGCTATGGTCGGAGAAGATGATTGCGGCAGCAGAGAACCGACGAAGACCTAAATTACAAAATACAACCTATCAGCCCAATTAAAGTTGCTCAGAAGTTTCTCCATGAAGAGGCAAAGGTGATGGTGGTGGTTTTAAGGTGCATAGTGCTATGAAGAGCTTTGTCGGTGATGTAGGAGTGTATGAGTGCGTGTGTTTGGTGGGGTGCAAACGTGATCAAAGCCCCAAATTTCGTTGGGGCTTTTGATCAGTGGATAGTGGCGATGCTTTTGGATGTGAAAGCAGACAGTTTCATGAAGTGTAGCGATCATGTGAGCTCACCGGAGCTTTGCTAGCACTAAGGAAGATGACGTGTGTGTGGTATGTGTGGTGATCGAACCTAGATTCTAAGGGGTTGGAGAGAGTCAGGAAGGTGAGAGGAGGAGATAAGAGAGACTCAAAGAGAGAGAGAACATGTGAAGGCAGTCGACTATGATGAGCCAGCATCGGAGAAGGTGAAGATGGCAGCGAGGGATCGACGAGGTAGGAGAGGTTGAGAACGACCCATCTTTGTCTAGACACGGTCGCGACAAAGAGGTGAAGATGATGAGCTGGTCAATTTGGCCAATGATTAGCTCAACAAGAAGGGTGGAGAGGCTTGTCGAAGCTTAAAGAATCGTCGACTGGAGGAGAGAAGTTGTTTTGGCCTTATTTTGAGCTAAGGAGGATGGCTATGGTACAAGGGCTCTTTATTGAGCTCCAGATCGAGCTCTAAGCATGGAAAATAGACTGATTTGGCTGCGAAATTAGGGAAAAAGATCCCTTGATTTCTTCAAACTTGTTTGAGCTCCAGGGTGCAAATCAAGGTCTCTGATTTGGTTCGATTGATTGGACAATCCCTCAAGATCAATCCCTCCAAATTTGGAGGGATTTAATCTTGATTTGAGAGAGAAATCTCTCCAAGAATCTCTACCTGAAGTGTGTTCCCACCGCCAATGGTGGTAGGGACCTAATTAAAGAAAACAATGAGAAGTTATGGACCTTTTTGTAATAAACTCGAAACCTGAGGTGCTAAATGCAAGAAATATGATTTTAATGGACTAAATTGCAAACTAGGTCAAGATGGACCCTGATTGGGTTGAAATTTTGGCCTTAACCTAATTTGGATCTAAGGAATCTAATGGTGAACTCAGATTTGAGTTTTGACCATGTTTGACTAGGCAATTTGCACAGAATCCTAAATTATAGCAAAATTCCATTTGCAATTCTGTTCTAGGTCAAAATAGGTTCAGATGGTAAAAACAAGGGCACCAAACCTATTAGAATATTTTTCTATGAATTTTAGGAGGTTCAGATGAATTTTATCTTGACTAGAACATCTTTGATTTAAGTGAATCTGAAATTAGGATTTTGGGTGCTGTTGTGATTCTCGGAATGCATGAAACCCCATTTTTGCCAGTGCTGACCCACTTTTTGGACTTTTAAGCTCATTTGACCTTTATTTAGCCCTTAAGTGATCCCGTGGTTAATCTGTGTTCATGATGTGCTGTTAAAATTGTAAAATTAATGCTGATTTCCCGTTCTCTTAAATCAGAATATTACGAAATTACTACCCTCAAATGATTATGTAGGAGCTTTATCGAACATACCTGACTAAAAGTGGCTAGTTCGGGCCTATGATGGTGTTTCCATCACGAGCCTCCACCACCATGGGCGTGTGGGGTCATAGGCCACACCGCCATTAGGAGCTCGATCGCACCACCGTGAATGCGAAGATGACCACCGTGCTTTCGCCTCTCCACTTTCCCCTCCTTCATCTTCTTCTTCTTCCATTACAACCACGAGAACCCATCACACCCAGCATCGCCACCTCGAATAGCTTCCATTACCACTATTGTTCACTTCCTACAATCGGCCAATGACCACTCCTCTACCAACCACTCCTTCGCTTTGCCTTACCACAGCCGCCAGCCATCCTCACCGGTGCTCCATGAGAGGCAGTCCGCTTCCAACCCCTTCCAACTCCACCTCAAGAGAATCCCTCACTACCATCTGCAACACTCCTCGCCCATGCCAAGTCCTCGCTCCATGTGCCCAGCAACACTTGCGCTTTGCCTCTCCTTCCGTATGTAGCAGCACGGCCACACACGTCTGCCTGTGCCCTCATTGCAGAAGCAAGCTATTGCTTCTTCACCACCGTCTGGCCACTACCAGCCATCTACTGCCTCACCGAAACCACCATCGCGAAGCTCACTTCGAAGGCTTCCTCCTTACCGAATCTCATCGACTCCAATGGTCTTATGTGTGCATAGCAACTTCATGAAGAAATCCTTTATTTCCACTCCAATTAAAATTTACGATTGCATGACATTGCAGAATTTCATTTTCTCATTTAATTAGTTAAATATTGTGGCACATTTATGAGAATACCCTCCACTTTTAACGTAAATGAAATATCAGCTTGTTCATACATTGTCATCTTAATTAAAAAGGGGCTTTGACTTGATGTCTTTGGCTACTCACTCATGAACATCATTTATCTCATTTTGTGAGTTTTAATGGGCATTGCCACACTGTAGATATGACCTAATCAATTTCGTGGTTAGATTTTGAGTATTAAATATTTTGAAAAGCAATTTTCTACAACGCAACCAAATATGAGGACACGATATTTCATGTGTAAAACTTCATAAAAAATGAAAATTGTCTTTCCAGTGGTGGTTAAGGTCATTTTGGTGCCAACAAAGGAAGGGAAGGAGGTGGTTATTTGGTAGATTTTTAGAGGAGGGTGGCCAGCCATTAAGTAGGGAGGAGGTGGAGTAGAGAGCTAGCTAGGTAGCTTAGCTAGCTAATAGATAGTAGCAGCTAGAAGAAGTAGCCTTGAGCTATTTTGTGCTTGCCTGGAGCTAGTGGTAGTTGATGAAGAGTTTTTTGTGGACTTGGTAGATAGCTCAGCTAGCTAATTCTTTGCTAGTAGCCAAGCTGAGTACGATTCAGCTGAAAGGATCAACTTGCTTGAAGCTAAGATGAGCTAAGGCTTAGTTGCTAGGAGTTGGGGAGAGTTGAAGATGTGCTGGAATGAGATGTCATTCAACTGACTAGAGCTCCTATCTTCCTCTTCTTATATCTTTCTCTTTCACATTGCTAGGGTTCAGCTAATTTTCAATGAGTCCTCATCCTTGGCAAGCAATTGAAATTTATAAGTACATAAGATAAAAAAATTTGCTAATGCATGCTTAACCCTAAGTATGCATGATATGCTAAATGCAAACTAATACTGTAATGTAGATGTAGAAACCCTAGGAACTAAGTGTATAATTAGCCTAAGAATGATGATAAACTAGGATTTATCACCTATAGGAAGACAAGCTTAATTGGCTGAAGTGTTGGATCTCAACGATACCCATGGCTCCAAAAACCCAATCTAAGAGTGCTTAATTCAAACTAGAATGTTGCATAGAGATAGCACCTGGCAGGATCACATGAAAGATCTAATCACTACCTTCTCCCCAAAAATTTGTAATATGGAGGATAGGAAGTATGCACATAAGAATCCTGACGGGGAAGAAGACATGAAGGGGCTGGCATTATCCCCATGTGAGCAACCAGAGTTGGATGAATTGAAATATGTAGCCTACCTTAATCAAATTTAGAAAGAGCAGGAGATGTATGAGATTACCTTCATGAGGCCCAAGGTCGTAAGCATGAGGCTTTGTAGATCAAGGCTTACGGCTCCCATCACTTTGAGTTTCTTGGTGGCAAAGACAATGGCAGTGATGATGATGAGGTGAATTGGTAGAGGATTCTTGAAGAGGAAAATGCTTTCCTAGGGCATGAACTAGAGGAGGCCAAGTGCTACCTTCAAGGAAATAACAGTCCACACCTGCCACCTCCACCCCCTACCACTGCATTGTGGCTCAAACCCAACTCTTATTGCATTGTAGCTCAAAGAATATTTGGTGGAAATGGAATATTTGTAATGCACATTGAAAATATTTTTGGTGGAAATATATAGGAATTTGGAGAACATACTTGACTTATTCAAAAGAATGTCTTTTCTTAATTCTTTTTTACTTTTTCTTTTTTTCTCATTTTCCTGATTTTTTTCTTTTTTGAAAGCAAATGTCAGTATGTCTCCTACACTTTATTTGGTAGAGCACACTTATTTGGTTGGCGAGTACTTTGGTGGAAAGAGCTTCTCCTAAACACAAGACTAAAGACTGGGATAAAAAGTCTACCTACACGCACAGGTAAGGACTCCACCTTTTCTAATGAATACTAAGGTTGAATCTTAAGTTCATCTGGTCTTTCCCAACTCTGTGTAGTGTAAACCAATGTTACTTAGACTCCCAACCAAAAGCAAACTAATAAATCTTGTACTGGTGACTCAGGTACAAAAATACATCCTAAGTTAGGAGAGATTCTGGTCTATCTTGTCAATGCTTGAGTGTATTAAGCCTAAGCCTGAGCAAATCAAGCTTCTATGGCCCAGAAAGTCAAACCAACAAAGGTTGAATGTCCATAAACACTTATTCTATTTTTGTTTTTAGCTATAAGATCATAATTGAACACTTATAAGTCTTTTCAAATCTTTTCCTCTGAAAAATATCTGTGGAGTTCTCCCTCAACAATATGGAATGTAGTAGGTCCCTTATTGTATTTTTGGAGTTTTTGTTTTTCACATTTTTTTTGTATTCTTGTTTTTGTAATTTTTTTCAAATTTCTTTCAAAATTTTTCATTTTTTTTGGATTTTTTAAAATATATACTATATACACTACAGGTGTGTCTATAATTACATTCCATAACATAAATTCACCATTTACACCCCCCATGATTAATTGAACCAAATGCCCTCATTGGATGAATAGGATGGAAGAAAATTCATGCTCTACTTTTCACTAAATTAGGTTGGGTGACGGAAGGAAGTCAGAATGAGGAGATAAAATCTCTGTGCGAAAGATTTCAAGTCTAATACAAATCAAAGTAAACAATTGGGCTGAGTAGTGAAATGCAGGACACATGTGACATGTATGCATGCTAAAAATGCAAGGATAGACACCTAAGGAAGAAATGGGAAATGAAAGAAAGAGGAAATAATTATATACAAAAATTTTGGTAAGTTTTACGCCTTCAGCTAAGTGTAAACCTAGAAGAAGTAATGTCAGATATTTGTTCAAAATATAGGAATGAAATGATAGAATTGACAAGTCAATGGAGTTAGATGAAAGTTCAAATCATGGTAAAAACATGAAAGTTTGTCAATCTCAGAAGTGAAGAACAGGATCATTAATCAATGAAAATTAGAGTCAGAATACTTGGTATAAGGTCCAAGTAAAGGATTAAATCAAAAGACTTGGCTCAAGGTCCAAGTTCAATTCAAGGTATGTTAAAAAGAATTTGCAGCTTCTACCTCTTCAAATCAATCAGGATATGGACGATGAATTAGGGTTGGGAAGAAGAGGTGGTTGCTGATCTAAATAGGGTGCAAAAGAATCATAATTTTGAGGAACAAAGGCTCCTATGGATGGTAGGAAAAGATATGGCAATGAACAATCAAAAGGTAGTGTCACACATAGATTGTTCACAGTTCCCTCCTTGAAGGAGATTGTGAAGAAGGGAATGTAGGTGACTTGGGCATCAACACCCAAAGGAAGTATTAGTGGTTGGTGTCAAGAACATCTACCATGCATGAGTCGATTTTTGAAAGCACTTTATGAAGCAGTCACAAACTCATGGCAAAATCAATTCAACCAAACAAAATCTTAATCCCAAAAACAAGACCATAGAAACCAAACGAGCCAAAAGTCATGAATTTTTCCAAATGGTCTGCTACAAAAAATAGGTTGCACAAATAGATATTATCAATACAATCGTATGCATCCTAAGAGAAACCTAACGATGTGCAAACCTCTACAATCCACCCAGAACTTGGATAAGATTGGCATGCGAATCCAAACTCCTATAGATGCTTAGAGAGTTGAGATAGAAAAGTGTGTTTTTGTGTACCTTAAGTGATCCAAACTCCTATAGGTGCTCAGAGAGATGAGACAGAAAAGTGTGTTTTTGTGTACCTTACATGAACATGTAGTGTGTACACGATAAGCAATCAATTGAGTCTCGATGAAAAACTACATCGGGTTTCAGAGAATTTAATTGTGCCACACTTTGAATTTGGTTCTTCTCTTTATGAGGGTTTTTTAGGTAGAAAGATCTCACTTTTTTAATCTTTTGCAAACAAGTGGTGGTCTTGCTTGTCATGTCTATTGCAAAGTATGACAGGAGCTTAAGAAGGTTAGAAATCATACCTGACTCCAGCACTCAATAGTTATGCACATAGATAGAAAGTAAATCTAGCAAGAATTGATGCAATCCTAAGATGGAATGCCTAAGTCATGCTGCTGCTAGATAAGTAGAGATGACATGTTTTTGGTATTTTCAATTTTGTAGATTTTTGTTGGCTTTTTAATGTAAGAATTCAAATTAAATAGAAAAATAAAGTAGAAAACCTAAAGTAGCAACGAATAAAAGAATAAGTATCCATACTCCACATTATTACAACAAATGTGTAAGAACATGCTCTCCCAACTTATGCCTACACAAATCAACTAAAAATGAAAATAAAATCTAAACCTAAATCCTAATGTCTAAACTAATCTAAACATGGTTCCATCAAAGAAGTCTTGGAGTTGAAGAAACTTCGGGAAGTAGAGCAATTCTCCTCCAACTCCTCAGCTGCCATGCAAACAAAACAAAAGAAAAGTAATTAGTCAAACAAATGTACACAAAATGAATCAAAGAATATAACAAATCAAAGAATGTTTATACAAGAAAGAATATGAATAAAAGAATCAATATATATAAAGAAAAACAAAAATATGTACACAAGAAAGAATAAATGAAAATTTTTGGCATATAAAGAGTTGCCTCCTCGGCAACAGTATCAAAAATTAATCGTCATGACATCAAGCATAATAAGAACATGTCATTGTCAGGATTTTTTCCCGGCAACAGTGTCAAAAATTGATTGACCATCTGGATTGCAAGTTAATTAGTTATTGTTATGTTATAGTATAGATGCAATTCATATGGATGTTAGATCATTTATTTAATTACGTAATTTTTACTGATTTATTACTGGTCATTCACTGGGAAGTAGTTATTAACATACATCACTCTCTATTATCCTAAATGCTCTATCAATCATCACGACATCAAGCATAATAAGAACGTGTCATTGTTAGGTTTTTGTCCCTAGCAACGACACCAAAAATTGATAAACCGCCTGGACTACAAGTTAATTAGTCATTATTATGTTGCAGTATAGATGCAATCTAGATGAATGTTAGATCATTTATTTAATTATATAATTTTTTCTAGTTTATTCTAAGTCATTCACTAGGAGGTAGTTATTGATATACATGACTCTCTATTATCCAAAAATGCTCTTTTATTCCAAAAATGTAAGTTTATTTACTAAAGAATTAATGAATGAATAAATTAGGTTTAATTATGTACAAAATGAATCAATTAATGTTAATTACAAATGCCTCAAACATATTTACAAATAGACAGGCATCAAAAAAAATAATCTAAACTACTCTATGTTAGTTATATATACTATCCTAAGTAATGCCTAAGTATTGGCACAAAAAATAATATATAAACATATACTAACATATATAATATCTAGACTAGCATATAATATACCTACAGTGACAGTTATAAACATCACTAAAACCTTTGTAAAACTATGTACATAACCTAAGGTAAAAAGGTAATGTTTACTACTCTACTCTCTATGCATATACATATATACATATATATTATACATATATTTCTTACATATTTACATACTAATACACACAAAGCACAGAACACCTAACTAACACTTACCTTATTATGCATATATATGCAACTTATTACACATATATACGCATATAGCACACATAACACTTAGTTATTTTTAACACTAACACTACACATACCAACACACAACTCTTAGCACTTAACCTCTTTTATTTTAACTTAACACTTAAGTATAAGTTAGACTAAAATGAATGGTTGGCAGGCTCAGTTTTTCGTAAGATCGGCAACCCTAGTGGGCCGGATCAGACCACTACTAGATCGAACCCTAGTTTATTATTAGTGTATTTTTGTGCATTTTAGGCCTATTTAGGCCCACAACCCCATGCACATACGCACGTGCACTCTCAAACACACACACACACGTCCGCAGGCGTGCACGTACGCACCCAATATATGCTCATAAGGGTACCTGGATGCTCAATTTTTTTTTTCATTTCAGCATGAACCGTATGCTGTGTTAATCAATATATTCGACAGAGCAGACGCAGTGCCCGCCGATGTGGGACTATCCTACTATTGAAGCGGAAAACTACGCGATCGGAGTTGGATTTGAAAAACCCATTGTTGTAGTTCGATTTACGAAGCAATCCATCAACAGATAAAATTTAATTGAAATTTGTAAAGAAATTCTGAGTCGAACACAGGGAGGCTACGTTGATCTAAAATCTGCGATTATATTCTTTTGGTATTTTTTTTTAAAAGTGAGATAATCACAATGGAATTGATATTAACACTAAGGGAGAGAGAGAGAGAGAACAATCACTTGATTTATGAATAATGTTTTCATAACTAGAAAGCGGGAAATGATTACAACTAGAAAGTAGGAAATGATTACAGCTAGAAAGCGGAAAATTATATTCTAGAAAGTGATAAAAAGAAGGGAGAGAGATATTATCCTCCTCAACAATTGCTTGGAGGACGAGTCAGATGGAGCGATGCCTGGAAGACAGAGGATGGGGCGGGAAGAAGGAGGACAAAGCAGGAAGAAGCAGGAACGAGGCAGAATGTTGTCGTTGTCGTGGGATCCACTTCCGGAATGGGGGTGAGAAAACTTTGGATTTGGCTCTAAAGGAGCATCTCGGGTGTGGGACAAGCTTCTCTAGGGCTTTGGAGAGGGAGAGAAGTGAAGGAAGGGATGAGAATTTCGTAGGGTAGGGGTCTCCTTTTATAGTTGCAAGGATTGGGGGCAATTTGGTCATTACATATTCAAAACATTAAATAAGGGGGTCTTTAGTGACGGAATTAAGCATCACTAAAGACCCGATCGTGGCCTTACGTGCGCACTTGCCCGTGCGCCCTTTCCTTTTCAGCATTCTACCTGCCCACGTTCTCACGAGATCAGTCGTTCGATCTCAAGATCGGACAGTTTAAAGTCGTTCCTTGCCCGCTTCATCTTCAGCTGCAGCGCCCCCACGTGCAGAGGTGCGTCATCACGCATGTACATGATCCAGAGCTCCTTCGCTCGCCACATCTCCCGCTCCTCGCCTGTACGATCTTCATCTGACAATTGGAATCAATGCTCCCCACTCCCCGGCTGAATTGAGGCGCTCGAAGAGGCTCGAACCCGCGACCTCTGTCTCGCCTGCAGCTGCATGACCATTGCGCCAAGGCCGAGAGTTGGTCACGGGTTCATCCAAAGCACGCATGCATGTGACCATTGGATCAAGATCAAACGTCCCAGATTTGGTAATCATTTGAAGAGAAGGAGAGCAGCGAGCATTCATGGCCAGTATTGGGTGATTGGGATGGCACCACGTGGTGCCATCTTGACCGTTCATTTTTTGTGACTTGTAGAAGGTGCCACGGATGTTAGATTAGACTGATTTTCAAGGCTGCGATAGTCGATCCAAATCCATCCGTGTGGTCAGATCTGTCATCTAAGGTACGGATTGACACCATCTTGGCCCTTGAATTTTGAGCTTCCTCAGACTATATCTAGTGCTACGGATGTCCGATCGGAGTGATCTTGGAGTCGTTGAACTCTAGTCGTCGCCCTGATCGGATTCGTACAATTGGATTGTCGGTCCGAGGTCCTGACTAAAAGTCTCCCTATCCCTGGCTATAAAAGGAGACAATTACTATACAATTTGTACAATTTGACCTAAATGCATGATTATGCGTGTTATGCAATATTTACAATGCATGATGCTAATATGGTACTAAGAACATTCATTAATAGACATTTTTGGCTATTTAGATGTATGCACATCACACCCCCATGCCTATCGTTTGTTAGTCCCTAGCAAAAACTACATGCTATTTATAAAAGAATTAGGATTGGATTACTCGGGCAAAAGTCATTTTCAACATTAAGAAATTTTTACTTAGGACTTGAACTTCAAAGACACAACAACACCCAGGTATCTGCCAAAATGTAGATCGCCTCAAGCTCTCGCCTTATTCAAGGAAGGATCTCTTTTTCTTCTTTTCTAATTTTTTTGGATTTTTGAGTTTAGGGTTTTAGAGCGGCTTTCTACGGCCACTCAGCCCACCAAAGACTTGATGAGGACCCTAAGTTATAAGCATATTTTTGTGAATGTGATAGACTCATTGATCGGCTCATAATAGACTTTAGGTTTCTATGCTCCTAGGCGACCTTAAAAAGAATCTACCTAAAGGTGTATCTATATGACTGGTAGCTTTCTCGCTACTTTTATTTTTATGGGGTCAATAAAAGGGTGAATTTAGTGTATATCTCCCTGGCTTATTCTACTTCTCCACTTCTTCCTAAGTGTTTTAGGAATTAGACGTGCATTTCTTGAGCTGGGATCTGGACAACATACCAATGGACTGTTACCCATGATAACTTGCTAGCCATACTCGTGCGGTGAAGTGTGGCTTATTTCTTTTATTTTTTTCCTTTTCTTTTCTCCTTTTCTTTTTCTTTTCTTTTTGGACTTTCTTTTTCTTTCTTTAAGTAGGTAGCTTCCCTGGTCTAAGATTTACCTAAAGGCAGTAGGAAAAGAATGGTCCTGTTGCTGGGCTCTGGACAACCTACTAATGGGCTGTTACCCATGATAACATGCCAGCCATTCCACCCTTGAAGGTTCATTAGCTACCCAATTTCCGTTAAAATTGCTGAACAAGTCAGTATGAATAGTGTGTAGATGCTTAGACTTAAAGTTCCCTCAAATTAGAGGGCGGGTTGATAAGTCCTGTACTTATCACCCCAACTTATTTAATCAAATTGAAATAGAATTTAGGATGGTGAGAACTTGATAAACAAATCCACATTTTAGTGGATACCCAGGCTGATTAAGCCCAAAGACCTGAAGGGTTTTAGTGTTACTGTATTATTTCCTAAGATTGAAAAGTCCTAATGCCCAAGTATTCTCTCCTAATTCATTTCTTTTTGGAGAAAAACAAGTAAATTTACAAGAATTTCATAGAGCTGACAAAATGATTCAGAAATGAATCCACCCCCCATGCCTAGCTGATGCAATGTCCGCATTGAGAATAAAAGACATGAAAGGAAGGGTAGAATGTAGAAGAAATCACCTGAATATGATGCTCGAGTCAGCTTTGAGTCAGACTGTACAACTGCTGAGTTTAATGCCATCAGCTAGGCAAAGTCCAGGCAAAGAAATCACAATGTGATTAGAGCAACCGTGTCTGAGATGGGTTTTGGAACAATACAGTCAATAAAAGACTTCAGACGTTGACCATTGACTTTAAATGAATTACCCATCTTTGGGTTAGAGATCTGAACGACCCCATTTTGAAATATTTGATTGATGATGAACGAGCCGTTCCATTTTGACCTAAGTTTGCTGGGAAAGAGTTTAGGTCGAGAATCAAAGAGCCAGATCTTCTGGTTCAGCTCAAATTTCTTGCGGGATATCAATTGGTCATGAAGAGCTTTGGTTCGAGGCTTATAGATCTTGGCATTTTCGTATGCGTCATTTCTAAGCTCCTCCAACTCAGATAGTTGGAGTTTCCTGGTATTTCTGGCTAAACTCAAATCTAGATTACATTGCTTGATTGCCCAGAATGCCTTATGTTCAATTTCTACAGGTAAATGGCACAACTTTCCATACACCAGACGAAACTGTGACATATCGATAGGCATTTTATACGCCATACGGTAAGCCCAAAGAGTGTCCTCAAGCTTTTGAGTCCAGTCTTTACGATCAGGCCTAACCATTTTCCGAAGAATATTCTTGATCTCCTGATTGGAGATCTTGACCTGTCCATTCGTCTGGGGTTGGTAAGGTGTGGAGATTCTATGATTTACCCCATATTTTTCTAGTAAATTATGGAACTGGGCATTAGTGAAGTGAGTACCACCATTGCTGATGATGGCCCTCGGAATCCCGAACCGACTGAAGATGTTGACAAAATCGATGACCACCTTGTGGTCATTGGTTCGGGTGGGGATTGTCTCGATCCACTTGGACATGTAATCAACAGCGATGAGAATGTACTAGTGTCTAAATGAAGGGAGGAAGGGTCTCATGAAATCAATGCCCCAAACGTTGAAGATTTTGATAGGAAGAATCAGGTTTAGAGGCATCATGTCTCTCTTGGTTATGCTCCCAAGTGCCTGGCATCGGGAATACGACCTCGAGAATTTCTGGGCATCCTTGAATAAAGACGGCCAATAGAATCCAGATTGCAAAATCTTTGCAGCCATCTTTTTCTCGGAGAAATGTCCACCACATGCTGATGCATGGCAGAACTCGAGTATACTTTTGAATTCATTCTCCGGAACACATCGACGAATAATCTGATTAGAGAGGATGTGGTACAGTTCAGGGCCCTCTCAGAAGTAATATTTGGCCTCAGATTTGAGTCTATCTCGTTGTTGCTTGGTCCAATCCTGGGGGATTTGACCAACGGCCAAATAATTTACAATGTTAGCAAAACCACGGGGTTTGGACACCTAATATTGCAAGGATAGTCTCATCTAGAAAAGTATCAGCAATTGGAATATCCAAACGAGAAGAATCACTCAGAAGTCTCGAAAGATGATTCGCCACCACATTCTGTGCCCTGGATTTATCTTTGATTTCAAGATTGAATTCTTGAAGTGGAAGAATCCATCGAATAAGCCGGGGTTTGGCATTCTTTTTGGCCAAGAAATGCCTCAAGACTGAGTGGTCGGTGTAAATTATGACGTGAGACCCTAAGAGATAAGCCCTGAATTTCTCCAAAGCAAATACTACAGCTAGCCATTCCTTCTCAGTAACAGTGTAATTCCTCTGGGCCACGTCTAGAGTTTTACTAGTGTAGTAGATGATAGAGGGCTTCCTGTCGATCTTTTGACCCAAAACAGTCTCGACCGCATAATTAGAATCATCGGTCATGGTCTCAAATGGGGCTATCCAAACTGGTGGTTACAACACCAGAGCACAAGTGATTGCCATTTTAAGAAAATCAAATGCCCTATGGCATGACTCGTTGAAATCAAACGGCATATCTTTGATGAGAAGGTTGCTTAGAGGTCGAGCAACCTTAGAGAAGTCCTTGATGAACCTCCTATAGAATCCCACATGACCAAGAAATGATCGAATTTGTTTGACAGATGTGGGAGGAGGAAGTTTAGAGATAGCATCAACCTTAGCTTTGTCAACTTTAATTCCCTGTTTAGAGATTACATGACCTAAGACGATGCCTTCTTGTGTCATGAAATGACTCTTTTCCTAGCTAAGGACCAATCTTGTTTTGATGCATCTTTTAAGGATCATTTCAAGATTAGCCAGGAAAGAATCAAATGATTCTCCATAAAGACTTCCATAAACTCTCACACCATGTCAGAGAATATGGTTAGCATACACCTTTGAAAAGTCGCAGGTGCATTGCATAAGCTGAATGGCATCCTACGGAAAGCAAAGGTTCCATAGGGACAGGTGAAAGTCATTTTTTCCTGATCCTCGGGTTGGATAGGGACTTGATTGTATCCCAAGTAACCGTCTAGGAAATAGAAGTACTTCATCCTGGCTAGTCTTTCTAGGATTTGATCGATAAAGGGCAATGGAAAATGATCCTTTTTCGTAACTGTGTTCAGCTTCCTGTAATCGATACAAACCCTCCAAGAGGAAGCTGAACGAGTTGTGACAGATTCTCCTTTCTCGTTAGGGACAACAGTAATTGTTACATCCTAGTTCGCGAATCCCTACAGGACACAAGATCGGACCGACTCGACTGATCCCAAGACTCAGTTGTCCAATGCGAAAGTAACCAAAAAGTAGGAAAGTAAACCACATTTACTATGCTAAGCAACTAACAGTAAAAAGGTATAGCAATAAAGAAGTAAAAACTGCTACAGTACGTATCACCACCACAACATTAGAAAATAACAAGGTACAAGAATGTAAAGTGCAGAACGTAAAAGTACAGAACATAAAGGTATAAGAGACTACTCACTACTACAAAAGGAAGAACAACAAAAGAAGCTACAGCAACTGGGCTTTGCTAGTCCTAGCACCCTCTGCAGCCATAGGCTCTGGCTGCTCAACACCTGGACCTGAAAAGGGTATGAGTACACAACGTCAGCAAACGCTGAGTAGAGTGGCAACCAACTAACTAAAGTAGTAAAAGTGGACAGGTAGCTGTTGTTTTTCACTTATTTTCTTTAACTAATTATTCTTTTTCACCACTTGGTTTATTTATCAGGTCTCTTTCTTGATCTCGAATGTTCCTCGTGGGAACAATCTTGATTGTAGTCTTTTTAGAAGAGTAGAAGGCACACGTGGTTCTCTCCTTGCCGGGAGAGTCCCTCATGGTGATCCTACACCTAGTCAACCACCCCAAGGTCATGGATAGACGTAACAGTGACTACGGCATGTGTGATAGACGCACTGGTAGCTACCCCGCACTAGTACGCGGTCAGTCGTTTCCATTAGCGGGTGCACCCAAAGTACAGCACGGAACCAGTATAGGGCCTAGCCCTCTCAGTAATAGGGGCCTAGCCCCTAAGAACCAAACAGGGGTCTTGTCCCTCCACAGTCCGTGCACCCTCGCCTGACTACCCTGGTTTGCCCAGTGGGCCTAACAGGTCGGTGTAGGGCGGCTAGTTGAACCCCAGGCCCCATGGGGTGGCTAGCTCTCTCCCTACATTAGTAGCTCTCTGTTGAACGCTCGAATTGCTACGTTAACATGTTTGGTTTTGGAAAACCTGTCGTTGTAGCTTGAAAGTGAAGAATTCGTATTCAACAAATAAAATTTATACCAAAATAAAAATTCCGGGTCGAACACAGTGAGGCGGACGTTTGATTTAAAAACTACGCGTTTCTTTTTATTTGTCACGAATTAATTCAATTTAAAACTATCTAATTATTTACAATAAATAGAAGAGAGAGAGGGTAAGAGAGAGAGAATATTACACATAGAAATAAAAAATGGGATGTAGAATAAACAGAGAATTTATCATTAAGGAGATTGTTCATTACAACTAGAAAGCATAACTCAATTGCACTAGAAAGCGGTAAATTTACTCTAGAAAGCATTAAAAGAATGGAGGGAGAAATGTCCTTCTCGACGAATGCTTTGAGGACGAGCAAAACTACACTAGAAAGCAATAAATCTATATTAGAAAGAAATAAAAAAGAATAGGGAGAGAGATATCCTCCTCGACGGTCGCTTAGAGGACGAGTCGGACGGGACGATGCCTGGACAAAGGAGGGTGAAGCAGGACGAAGGAGGACGAAGCAGAAGAACGGGAATGGAGCAGCACGTCTTCGTCGTCACGGGATCTACTTCCGAAGGGGGACGAAAATTTGGACTTTAACTCGCGAGAAGCATCCTGGTGTGGGGCAAGCTTCTTTTGAGCTTTGGAGAGGTAGAGAAGAGAAGGAAGGGATGAGAATTTCGTATGGAGGGGGTCTCCTTTTATAGTTGCAAGGAGTGGGGGCAAATTGGTCATTACATCTTTAAAACAATAAATGAGGGGTCTTTAGTGATGGATAAAATCGTCACTAAAGCCCCAACGTGGGCGTAGTGCTCGCCACTCACGCGCGCCTCCTCAGCTACCCGCGCTCAACGCCCCTGCACACGTTCATCAAATCTCAGCCGTCCGATCGTGAGATCGGACGGCTTATGATGCACCATCGGCCGCTGCTGCGCGCTTGCCCCAACGCGTACGATGTCGCGTGAGGCGCGGGCGTACAATAGTGCGTCATCTCTTTTGAGCGCAGACGGCCGTCTGATCAAGATCTGACGCACGCCCATGCCCGCTCGCCCGCACCCTTCGCTCCTCGCCGCGGCTCGAACACGCGTCCGCTGCTCGCGATAGCGCCTTTGACCGCTGCGCTACGAGGCACGGATGGTCGAGCGGATGCTTTTAGGTGCGGCTGTCCACAGTCGTTGGATCGAGATCCAACGGCAGAGAGGGAGCGGGTGCGGAAGCTTCATTGGATGCACGAGGCCGTTTGGGCGGCCGAGATGGCACCACGTGGCGCCATCTTGGCCGTCCATCTTCTGAATGTTGTAGATGGTGCCACGGATGTCAAATTGACTCAATTTTTATGTCGTTGGGCTGCGATCATCGATCCGAATTCATCCGTGCGGTCGGATTTGTCATTTGAAGTGTGGATTTACACCATCCTGGCCCTTGATCTTCTAGGATTCCTCGGTCACTATCTGATGCTACGGATGCCTGATTAAGGCGATCTTGGAGTCGTTGAACTCCAATAGTCGCCCTGATCACATCCATACGGTTGGATCTTCGATCTGAGGCCCCGATAAAATATTTGCCCTGTCCAAGCACATAAAAGGAGATAATTAACCTCCATTTTTTTCAAACTACGCTAAATGCAAGATGATGCATGTTATGCAATATTTATATCATGAAATGCACTCCTGTGCTTAAGAACATGCATAAATAGACATCTTAGGTAGTGTAAATGTGTTTACATCATCCCCCATGCCTATCTTTTGCTAGTCCCTAGCAAACACTATATGCTATTTATAAAAGAATTTGGTTGGATTATTTGGGCATGAGTTATTTTCAATCATTAAGAAATTGTCTACTTAGGATCTGAACTTTCAAAGACACAACAGCGCCCGAGTATCAGCCAAAATGCAGACCGCCTCAATCCCTCGCCTTATTCAAAGAAAAATTTCTTTTTCTCTTTTTCTTTTCTTTCTAATTTTTTTTTTTTGGATTTTCAAATTTTAGGGTTTAAGAGTAGCTTTCTACGGCCATTCAACTCACCCAAGATTTGATGAGAATCCTAAGTTTTAAGCATCTTATTGTGAATGTGATAGATTCGCTGATTGGCAGTTAAAACGGACTTCGGGTTTCTATGCCTCTAGGTGACCTCAAAACGAATTCTGCCTAAAGGTGTATCTTTACAACTGGTAGCTTTCTCCCTACTTTTATTTTTTAACGGGGTCAACACAAGGGTGAATCCAGTGTATATCTCCCTGGTTTATTCTACTTCTCTGCTTCTTCCTAAGTGTTTTGGGAATTTTTTTAGTGCATTTACTGAGCTGGGTTCTGGACAACCGGTCGATGAGCTGTTACCATCGACAACTTGCCAGCCATACTCGTGCAGGAAGTGTGGTTTATTTCTTTTTTTTTTGTCTCCTTTTATTTTTGATTTTTTTTTCTTTTTTTTAAGTAGGTGGCTTCCCTGGTCTAAAATTTACCTAAAGGCAGCAAAAAGAGAAAAATCCAGTGACTAGGCTCTAGACAACCTACCTATGAGCTGTTACGCACGATAACTTGCCAGCCATATCACCCTATAAGGTTCATTAGCTACCCAATTTCCGTTAAAATAGCCGAACAACGAGTCAGTGATAAGATAGTGTGTAGATGCTTAAGACTCAAAATTTCCTCAAATCAGAGGGCGGGTTGATAAGTCGTGTACTTATCACCCAAACTTATTTACTCCAATTAAAATAATATTTAGGTTGGCGAGAACTCGAAAAACAGATCCACATTTTAGTAGATACACGGGATGATTAAGTCCAAAGACCTGAAGGATCTTTGTGTTCAAATCATAATGTAGTATTTCCTAAGATTGAAAATTTTCTTAAACCCAAATTCTCTTTCCTAATTCTGAATTTTTTTTTATAAAAGAAAATAAAACAAATCTACGGAGCTGACAAATGAATTCAGAGATGAATATCCACCCCCCATGCCTATCTAATGCAATGTCATCATTATATTAAAAAGACATAAAATAGAGTGGAAAAGCGTAGAAAGCACCTGAATTGCATGAATGTCAGGTCCACTCCAAGATGAAACTAAAAAGAACTGTATATGTGCTGAGTTTAGTGCCTTCAGCTAGGCACACTATACAAAGAAAAGAAATGAAGAATTCACAAGTGCAAGTCAGAATTAGAATAAATAGAAGAATCCTCTGACCTATTGATGGCGGAGTCGACAGCAGGGTTTTATTGTTATAGCGTCGTAGTATAGCCAGTTGTTGCCATCATTTCAAATATAAAATTTTTTACTCGGAAAAGAGTTCCCGAGGTCGAACTCAGGGAGCAAGTTGTATTCTAGAGATATACATGTTTCTTTTACAAAAAATAAAGAAAGAGAGAGAAAGGATTTGTTGTTTTCTCTTTGTTTCTCCTCGTCTCAGATCTTCTTCTTCTTTGTCTGCAGAGGTGATGTTCTTCTTCTGCAGTGGCGATGCTCTTCTTCTTCTTCCAGCTGTTCCTGCTCTTCCTTTTTCTTCTGTCTTTCTTCAAATCTTCTTCTTTCTTCTTTGTTCTTCTTCTTTCAGTTCTTCCCTTGTTCTTTTGTGTTCTCCTCTGCCTCGCCTTCTTCTGTTGTTCTTCAGATATCCTTTTTTTTTTTCTTTTTCCAGTCAGGACGTCGCCCCTTCTTCTTTCTTCTTTTCTCTTCAGGACGTCGTCTGATTTCCAAATCAGACGACTTAAACTGCCTGTTGCTACAGTGTCTCCCTCAGCTTCCTTCTTCTTCCGCGGTCCTTCTTCTTCACCTGTGCCTGCACACTTCAGAGCTTACGTCAGAGGACAAAACCTACTCTACCCTCTCCCCCCCGCGTCTCTCTCTCTCTGAAACCACTCTTGGGAAAGCTCTCCCAGAGCTGCCGGGTAGTCGGGTACGGGTCAGGTCCGGGTCCAGGCCCACCAGCGTGCGTGGTGGGCGAGGAGTGCAGGTCAGTCTAAGTCGGGTCGGGTCAGGTCCGCGGGGCGTGAGCGCGGACGAGACCGGGTAAGCGGGCGGGTGAAGGGGACCTCACCCCGTGTGCTGAGGCAGTAAGGCTAATGCACAAAATCAATTTAAACGGTGAAAAGGTTGTGAGGCTTACCGATGTGGGACTAAACGGAGGCCTCTCCTTGCGTGCGCCTGCTGGGAGACCGCGGCCTAGCTTCTGCAGCTGCGGCTTCGATTTGCGTCGGTTGCTGGCTGGCTGCCTTCGCGAGACTCCCCGTAATCCGCAGCAGCTGGAGACCTGGAGTCCTCAAGCCTGGAGCGCGGGAGAAGCTGCTTCAATGTGCGTCAATGGCGGTCGAACCTCAAAACCTGTCGGACACGAATATGGCCTCTCGGCCTGATCAAACCACTGGGGAACCTTCGCCGTGGCACGGCGAAGGTGTGGAGCTGCGCGGCAAGCCGCAAGGTGGTGTCTGGCGGCAGCCCTAGGTTGGACTACAACCGGAGGAATGGGTTTGTTCGGGGGAGCGTTACGGAGGTGTGGAGTGGCAGTGGAGGGGTGGGGGGTGCTCAGTGTGATGAGGCGGAGGTTCGGTGAGTGTCGGCGAGGTGTGTGAGGCTGTGGAGCGATGGGAGCATCTCGCCGGAGGGTGGCCGGAGACGAAGGGGGTGACGATGGTCAGGGTCGGTCGAGGGCTTAATTGAATAAATTGAAACCGGGGAAAGAAAGAGGAGAGGAAGGGAAGTAGTTCTAGCTTACTTGCAGGGACGAAGGGGGAGCAGCAGGGCGACAGTCGTATCGACTGTCGCCGGAGACGAAGATGCTCAGGGAAAGGGGCGGCGGCGAGCAGAGAGCCGGAGAGGCGCCAGCTGGGTGCGGCGTGGCGCGGGAAGAGCAGGGGAGGAAGTCTCTGCTGCTGGTATTGCGGCAGAGCGAAGAGGAGGAGGGGGAGGAACCGCCGGAGCTGGTGAGCGTCTGCCGGAGAGAGAAGAGAGGAAAGTTGGGGGTTTTCTCCGTCAGATCCGAGCTGCCCCGGTCGGTGGAGCAACGGGGGGTATTTATAGGGATCAAAACAGGGAGGAAGGCGGAGGGAGACGACGTGTCTCCCTCGCCGGAGGATGGCCGGAGACGAAAACCCATACCGTCCGTGCTTCGCACGGCCGGTATGGTGGGCTACAGCGACCAGGGGGTGTCCCTGCGACGGCTGACGACGCAGGGCACCCCCGGTTTACTTGCCAGGCTTTCCCCCTCACCCTGCGCGGCGCCATGCTCCGCGCAAGGTCGCCGGAGCATGGTGCTGGCAGGTTTTGCAGGGGGGACCTGAATGCGAAGAACGAAGGAGAGTTAGGGGCCAAAATGCGATGGTTCAAAAGTTGAGGGCCAAAAAGTAAAGTCGGTCAAGGAGGTTTCTTCTTAGGCTCAAGTTTTTGTACATGATTAATTAGGACCTAAGGAATCTGATGGTGAATTTATTTCTATATTAAACCTTGTTTGACCGGTCAATTTATGCAAAAACCCAAATTAAGTTATTAATTGGGCATGGTTCTCAATGTAGGTCAAAATGGGTTCTGAAGGCCAAATTGAATGTTCTAAACCCTAGAGATTATTTTTCTATGAATTTTAGAGGGTTTATTCTATTTTTACTTTGCCTCGAACCTCGTGAATTGAAGTGGGTTGTTTTAGGGTTACAGATTATCATTTAGTTTCTTGGAAGTGCTGTAGCCCTTGCTAGATGATCTCATCCCACTTTTATTCTTATTAAGCTGCTTTGACCTATGTTTGGGCCCTGAATTACCCTGTATGCAGATTATACTGGTAAAATTGCATTTTTACCCCTTATGACTTGTTTTCTTCTCAAACTCAGAATTCTCTGAGTTAAGCCTTTCCTTAAGATATGTAGGAGCTTTTATCCTTTGTATTAGGTCAAAATGAGCTAGTTATGGCTCATGATGAGGTTCTCATCATACCCCCATGCCTAGCTTTTGCTAGTCCCTTAGCAAAAACTTAAGGTTTCAACCCTTGTTCTAGACCATGAAGTTTTTAATAGTTTTAGATAAGTGCCTTTTTTATTTGAGCATAGATTAGGTTAGAATGCTGACCATAGGCCTAAAAGGTACTCTAGTACCAATCAAGATCCAAATCTGTCTAGCCTTAGCCTCAGTCTTTAGCAAAGGTTTTTAAGGTCCACAAGAACTAACCTAAGGTTTATTGGACTTCGTGGTTAAAGCACCCGTGCTTGAAATGATTTTAGCCCTGGCTCAGTTCGCAGTGCGTTTTGTAAGAGAGAGATAGAAAGTTTTTCTGTTTGGAGAGTTTTCTCTCTCTTTTTCTTTTTAGTTCTAGCCTAGGATTGGCTTTTCAACACGGTCTGTATCAGATTCCTTGCTGCCATCATCAATCCTCAAGGGTTCCTGGCGATCGATGCTTCGAGGTAGCACCGCCCATGGCAACCCCCGGAACCCTGGCTATTGAGATTTCGAGATAATCCCATCCATGGTGTTCCGTGGCCGAATCCAGACCCTGGCAATTGACACTTCGAGATAATGCCATCCATGGAATCTGAACCAGCAGAGTGCTTACATGCCCCCAGTAGGATATGTAAATATCCTAAGAGACAAGCACCGAGGAGATGATATTTTGTTACGCATCTTCGAGGGGATTTCCCGCCTCTTCGCGCTGGGAACTCGTCCAAATCAACTTGTGTTGATCGGCCGCTCCTATTCTAGGTGTTCTTTTCAGAATTTTATGACGCTTCTGCGTGATTCTGATTTTTACGCTTACTGAACCAGGCTGTGTGTGAGGTTAGGGTGCTTAGGTTACTGAGTCCCGTAAACCAAAAATTAGTTAACGAGGCCGAATACTCCCTAAGCCTTAGACCTAATACTTCAGCTTTTCATTTTCCTCAACCTCTTGAGGAGTGTCCAGATCTTAATGGGTACTAAGAGTCTATTCAAGAATGCCTAAGGTTTGCATTCTTTACTAATCTCATTGTGCACTTTTCTTGAATGAGGTCTAGAACTTAGGTTAATTCCTTAGTTCCTTACTAATGACTATCACTTTTTCTCATAATTTTGTGCTCCTTTTTCATTTTGTTTCTTTTCTCCTTCACAAAATTTCCTTCTCCTCTTTTCCTCTTATTCTTTTTCGAATTTTTTTTTTAATTTTTATGGTGTTTTTGGCATATGTGAATTTTTTTTGTTTGAAACCTTTTCTTACAAGTTTTGCACTTTCATACCCCCCCATGTCTAAGATTTGCAATGTCCTCATTGTAACCTAGGGGGTCTTAGTTCATTCCTTAAGACAGAAATTTGGATGAGTGGATGGGTCGGGTTGAATTTTTGCGGACGATTTCAAATCCCAGATGCAAGCATCTGAGTTGGGGTCGGCTGTTCTACAAGGGTGAACTTCGAGTGCTAAAAGGTGTCAGAACAAGTTTCAGGTTTTCAAAGAGAATGACGGGCTGCCTCCCGTTAAGCGCTGAGTTTTACGCCATCGGCTGGGCGCAATAAGCTCAAGGGGAAAGGAGGATATAAGATGCCTCAGCCAAATCAGTAGAAGTTACATCAATGAACGGCTTGAGTCTCTGACCGTTCACGATGAAAGGTTCAGAATCGTGGCTGAGTGGACTGATTTCGATTGCTCCATTTCCAAAAACCTGTCGGACCAAATATGGTCCGACCCGCTTAGATCTCAGTTTTCCTGGGAAGAGTTTGAGTCGGGCATCAAAGAGTAGGACCTTTTGACCAGGATGAAAGATCTTTCTCGAGATGTGTTTGTCGTGGAAGGCTTTAACCCGCTCCTTGTAGATTTGCGAGTTCTCGTACGCGTCTAGGCGTAATTCATCGATCTCGCTGATTTGGAGTTTTCTGTGGGTCCCAGCCTTGGAAAGATCTAGATTACAGTTCCGTACTGCCCAATAGGCTTTATGCTCCAATTCTACGGGAAGGTGGCATGCCTTTCCGTACACCAGTCTAAAGGGAGACATGCCCAATTGGGTCTTGTGGGCGGTCCTATAGGCCCACAATACTTCCGGAAGTCGGGACGACCAGTCCTTCCTGTCAGGTCGAACAGTGACTTGCAGGATTTTCTTGATCTCCCGATTAGACAGCTCAGCTAGACCATTAGTTTGGGGGTGGTAAGGAGTAGAGATTCGGTGAGACACCCCGTATTTGGTCATCAGTGACCTAAACTGAGCATTTGTGAAATGGGTCCCCCCATCAGAGATTATTGCACGAGGAATCCCGAACCTTGAGAAAATGTGTTGATGAATGAATTTGAGAACGATTTTGTGATCACAGGTTCGGGTCGGTATGGCTTCGATCCATTTGGACACGTAGTCCACAGCCAACAGAATGTATTCGAAACCATCCGAAACAGGAAAGGGGCCCATAAAATCAATCCCCCAAACATCAAAGATTTCGCATACTAGAATCGGTTGCATAGGCATCATGTCGCGATGGCTCATGTTGCCCAAAGTCTGGCAACGACTGCATGCCTTGCAGTGACTGTATGCGTCTTTGAACAGTGTGGGCCACTAAAAGCCGCACTGGAGGACTTTTGATGCGGTTTTATGCCCGGCAAAATGGCCACCGCATGCCTGGTCATGGCAGAAAGAGAGGATATTGTTGAATTCCCCTTCCGGGACACATCTCCGGATGATCTGATCGGCACCTATGCGGAAGAGGTACGGGTCTTCCCAAATGTAATACTTGGCATCGGAGCGTAAGTTGTCTTTCTTGGCCTTCGGCCAATCGGACGGGATCTGATGAGATGCCAAGTAATTTACTATATTAGCAAACCATGGAAGGCTAGTACCAATAGTCAGCAGGTGCTCATCGGGAAAATGCTCAGTGATGGGTCCGGAAGGGTCAATTATTTCAGAAGGAAGACGGGACAAGTGATCAGCTACCACGTTTTGCTTTCCCGCTTTGTCGCGAATCTCAAGGTCAAATTCTTGCAACAGCAAGATCCATCGGATTAATCGAGGTTTCACGTCCTTCTTTGCAAGGAGATGCCTCACAGCTGTGTGATCCGAGTATATGATGACACGGGAACCCAGAAGGTATGATCTGAACTTTTCTAGGGCAAATACTACAGCTAGCAGCTCTTTCTCAGTAACCGTATAGTTACGCTGAGCCTCATCGAGTGTTTTGCTGGCGTAGTAGATGACCACAGGTTTCTTGTCAATTTTCTGTCCCAAAACCGCTCCTACAGCGAAGTCGGATGCATCACACATGATCTCAAAGGGTTGAGACCAATCAGGGGACTGTAGGATCGGGGCTTGGGTGACTCAGTCACGCAGGATTTCAAATGCTTGAGTGCATTCCTTGGAAATTTCGAAGGGAACATCCTTGGAGAGAAGAGTGGTCAGGGGGCGTGCGATTTTTGAAAAATCAGGGATAAATCGTCGATAAAAACCGACATGCCCTAAAAAGGATCGGATGTCCCTGATCGAGCTAGGCATAGGAAGGTGAGAAATCAGATTAACCTTAGCTCGATCCACTTGGATACCTTTCTCCGAAATTGAGTGTCCTAGGACAATTCCCTCAGGCACCATGAAATGGCTCTTTTCCCAGGAAAGAACCAAATTCACATCGATGCACCGCCTGAGTATCTGGACCAAGTGTTGGAGGCAATCGTCGAATGATGCTCCGAAAACTGAAAAGTCATCCATGAAGACTTCCAGATAATCACCTACCATATCTGAGAATATGGCAAGCATGCATCGCTGAAAAGTAGCGGGTGCATTGCAAAGATCGAAAGGCATCCTTCGGAAAGCGTATGTTCCGAAGGGGCAGGTGAACGTGGTCTTTTCTTGGTCCTCAGGATGGATTGCCACCTGGTTATAACCGGAGTACCCGTCAAGAAAGCAGAAGAACCTATTTCCCGCTAGTTTTTTGAGAATTTGATCAATGAAGGGTAGTGGGAAATGATCCTTCTTCGTGGAGGAATTGAGTCGACGGTAATCTATACAGACTCTCCACGAGTTGGCTAATCGGGTAGGAATGATTTCTCTGGTCTCAGTCGTTATAGTGGTGAGTCCTGCCTTCTTGGGCACGACCTGAATTGGGCTCACCCAACGACTATCGGAGATCGGGTAGATGATTCCGGCATCTAACCATTTGATGATCTCCTTTTTCATGACCTCCTGCAGATTGGGGTTTAAGCGTCTCTGCATTTCACGAGAGGTCGTGTGCCCTCTTCTGAATAGATATGATGAGTACAATAAGAGGGACTTATTCCAGTCAAATCATCGAGAGTCCATCCGATGGCTCTGCGATGTTGCTGGAGGACAATAATCAGACGGGATTCCTGTTCAGGACTGAGGTTGGAATTGATAATCACAGGAAAGGTCTGATTAGAACCCAAAAAGACGTATTTCAAGTGAGCAGGAAGGGGTTTCAGTTCGAGGATGGGGTTTTCAGCAGCAGCGGGTGGTTCAGTATAGATGTGAGGTTCAAGGGTGGGAGTTACTGGGTTGTTCATATCTGGATTCGACTCCTCTGTTTGCGGGTCAAGATCCTTCTGTGGTTGATGAGGCATAATCGAGTCATTCTGGAGGTGTGATTCATCAACCAAAGTCTTGATGTCACAAATTTGTTCGATGACGCCGCAATTAATTCCTTGTTGGGCCTTAAATATATCAATTTTTAGTGTTTGATCTCCAAACTTAAGCTCTATTTGGCCCTCCTCACAGCTGATGTTGGCTCTAGCAGTAGCCAAGAAAGGTCTCCCTAGAATGATTGGTGTATCCCTAGGGTTCTCAGGTGCATCCATATCTAAGACTATAAAGTCCACTGGAAAATAGAAATCCCGCACTCTCACGATAACATCCTCGAGAATCCCTTTTGGTGACTTTATAGATCGATCTGCTAATTGTAATGTCACCTCGGTTGGTTTCAGCTCAGATTCTTCTAGATGGTCAAGTAAGGATGTGGGTATCAGATTTATAGATGCACCTAAGTCTAACAATGCTCTATCAAATTGGGTACCACCTATCTTACAGGAGATCAGGGGAGTTCCAGGATCTTTTGCCTTGGGTGGGAGTCTACTAAGGATTACAGAGCTGGCTTGCTCTGACAGAACAATTGGGCTCCCTCCCTTGGTTCGCGGCTTACGCTGGGGTGTACATATATTCTTTAGAAATCGTGCGTAAGCTGGTACGTGGCGGATTGCATCCATCAAGGGGATGTTTATGTGGACCTGCTCAAAGAGCTTGACCAGGTCCTCCTCAGGGGCCACGGGTTTGGTGGTCTTCTTTCCCTTGGTCAGGGCCTCGGGAAACGGGATCTTGGTTGGTTCTTCTAGGATAGGTCCAGGTTGTGGATCTGGAACAGCGGTACCTTGGATAACTATCCTAGGGTCATGGTTATCAGGCTTGGAGTGGTTTGGATAATGCGGGTCTTGAGTTGTTTTACCACTACGTGTTGTTACAGAATTTAATCCGGCCTGATTTTGGTTTGGGTTTGGTAGGAGGGGTGGCTGCTGCTGAAATCCCGCATAAGAAGTTGAGGCTTCCATCTCGTCTGGAGATGGAGCAATAGGCGCCTGATAAATCCATTGGGCGTGGCCTAAATTTGGATTCATAACGCGCTTCTGGGTTGGCACGTTATTTGGGTTAGGAAGAGGTTGGGAAGGGAGTGTGCCTGGTTGGCGAGAATTTGCCAACTGGGCCAGTTGAGTTTTAACTTCTGTAAGCTCGTCCTTGTGCTGTTTTTGAATAGCCGCATTCGTTTTTTGAATGTCAGCCAGAGTCTGAAGGATTAGGGACATTTGATCCTGATTTGGCCCTGATGGATAAGTAGGGTTGGGCAGAGGCTGAGGCGGCTGGTAGTGACAAGAGGGCTGTGGGTGGGACTGAAAAGGTGGTCTTTGGGTTTGGGAATTTCCCGCCCACTGAAAATTGGGATGGTTTCGCCATCCAGGGTTGTAAGTGTTGGAGAATGGGTCGTTCTGGATGGCGTTGAGGTCCTCGCAGGTCTGAGGAACCTCCTGAGAATCAGGGAAAGGGGGAATGGAGTTCCCCCGGCTGGTGTAGAAAGGATCGGATGATCCTCCGATCCAAGAATCAGATGGGGATGGATATGGATCCATCCCAGGGGAAGATCGGTGGAGGATGTTTTGCACAGTCTCCTGTGTGGAAGGAGGTTGTGCAAAGGAGTTACGCGCGGAGGTGGCTCGCTGCAAGTGCTGAGTCAGCTCATCCACCTTCTTTTCAATGATTGAGACCTTGTCCAATCGACTGGCCATTAATTCCAGGTCGACTGATGCGGACAGGCCCTGCGTCTCATGTGCTCCCTTAAGATTCGTCGCTGCGCGGGTATTCGTCCTGTCGAATAATCCCATGGAGTCATTGTTGATGGAGTTCTCGCACATGTTTTCGAGAGTCTCCCATACGGTGTCTTCATGTTGACCCATGATGTTTCCTCCGCAAGTTGCATTGACGAAAAGGCGGATGTCCTCACGGAGTCCCTGGTAAAAAGATTGGACTTGTTCCCATTTAGGAACTCCGTGATGGGGGCACTTCCTCATGAGATCCTGAAAATGATCCCATGCCTCATGAAGAGGTTCTCCTGATTGTTGAGTGAAGTGTGTAATCTGATGGCGCAAGGCGTTGGTCCGACCAACGGGAAAAAACTTTTTCAAAAACTCGGATTGAAGTTCTTCCCAAGTGTTGATCGGCCGGGTCTGAGTTTGATACCAATGGGCGGCCTTGTCCATAAGAGAAAAGGAGAACATCTTCATGAGAAGAATATCCCGATTTTGCGCATCTGATCCAAAAGTGTGGGCCAGATGCTTTAGCTATTTGATGTGCTGGAAGGGATCTTCAGAATTAAGCCCATGGAATTTAGGTATAGCATGAATCATGTTGGGTTTTAATTCGGAATCAGGTCCTCCAGTCGGGATTCTGACTCGAGGCTCAATGGCCACCGCAGCAGGATTGTAGTGGTCCCGCATCATAGGACGCTGTGGTGGGTGCACGAAGTTTTGGAAGAGGTCATTGAGTCACTGGAGCTGGTGTTCCAGATTATTTTCTTCCTCAACTGGCTGAGCCATGATGGGGGAAGAAGAAGAACTTGGTTCTGAATCAGAAGAGAGAATAATGTGAGGGTGTTTCTGCACAAACACGGGCGTTGAGGCTTGGCCTTGACGAGAGCGAATTTCTAAAGGAGGTCTTAAGGGTGGTCTTAGGGACCTCCTTCCGTACATGCACTGTTGGAAGAGGTAAGTTTAGAAGGTGCTGGACCCAATCAAGGCACCCAAAAATGTGTTGGGTGACTATAGAGGTGCGGGGCAGATGGACCCCTTGATCAGAAAGATCGTCCACCTGAGAATTACCTGGGCAGCCAGAGAGGGAGAGTCCCGCGAAGACCCCTACACGGTAGAGCGTCCCCACGGGTTACAGGGTTTCCCCCACCCGACCTCTCTTGTCACTGCGGTTCCAGGTAGACCAGAATGGGGATCTTGACCTCTTGAGTCTACCAATTTTAGCTTAAGGTCAGGGTGCTTAAAGTTACACTTGAACTCTTAGGTATTCTGAGTGAGAAAGTGACCTAATTTTAAGGTTGGTTGACCCAAGGAGTCAACTTTACCTCTTGTTCCTTTGAGAGCTTTTTGGGTCCTTTCTTTTAGGGTTCAAGTGTTTAGAGAGCCAATTGTTTTAGGTTTTCTTTGAATAGGTATTTTCAGACAAGGGCTTGGGCACACTTCATTTGGTTTTCTCAATTCTTGCTTAAGGAGTGTGTCTCTAAAAACCCTAATGTTGAATCTTATGTTGGCTCTACTTGGTCCAGTTAGTTCTCTGTTGGGTAATTAGGGCTCAAGCAAGAATGTGTTAGCCCTTAAACACCCTTAATAGTGTGCAGGAATAATGAGTTGAGAACATGCAACTTTTATGGTTACTAAGTATGGAAGACAGGTTAGCCCTATATTGCTTGTTCTTTTCTTTTCTTTCCTCTTTAGAGTTTAGGGGTCAATAGCGAGAGGAAAAAATTTACCTGTCCTCGGAGTGGTTGTTTGTCTTCTTGATTTCCTGTAGTTTTCTGCACAAAAGAGAGGAGATTATCATAAATTAAAAAGAAACAGGAATGTTTACCTCTAGAATAGCCGTTGCTCCCCGGCAACGGCGCCAAAAATGATGGCGGAGTCGACAGCAGGGTTTTATTGTTATAGCGTCGTAGTATAGCCAGTTGTTGCCATCATTTCAAATATAAAATTTTTTACTCGGAAAAGAGTTCCCGAGGTCGAACTCAGGGAGCAAGTTGTATTCTAGAGATATACATGTTTCTTTTACAAAAAATAAAGAAAGAGAGAGAAAGGATTTGTTGTTTTCTCTTTGTTTCTCCTCGTCTCAGATCTTCTTCTTCTTTGTCTGCAGAGGTGATGTTCTTCTTCTGCAGTGGCGATGCTCTTCTTCTTCTTCCAGCTGTTCCTGCTCTTCCTTTTTCTTCTGTCTTTCTTCAGATCTTCTTCTTTCTTCTTTGTTCTTCTTCTTTCAGTTCTTCCCTTGTTCTTTTGTGTTCTCCTCTGCCTCGCCTTCTTCTGTTGTTCTTCAGATATCCTTTTTTTTTTTCTTTTTCCAGTCAGGACGTCGCCCCTTCTTCTTTCTTCTTTTCTCTTCAGGACGTCGTCTGATTTCCAAATCAGACGACTTAAACTGCCTGTTGCTACAGTGTCTCCCTCAGCTTCCTTCTTCTTTCGCGGTCCTTCTTCTTCACCTGTGCCTGCACACTTCAGAGCTTACGTCAGAGGAAAAAACCTACTCTACCCTCTCCCCCCCGCGTCTCTCTCTCTCTGAAATCACTCTTGGGAAAGCTCTCCCAGAGCTGCCGGGTAGTCGGGTACGGGTCAGGTCCGGGTCCAGGCCCACCAGCGTGCGTGGTGGGCGAGGAGTGCAGGTCAGTCTAAGTCGGGTCGGGTCAGGTCCGCGGGGCGTGAGCGCGGACGAGACCGGGTAAGCGGGCAGGTGAAGGGGACCTCACCCCGTGTGCTGAGGCAGTAAGGCTAATGCACAAAATCAATTTAAACGGTGAAAAGGTTGTGAGGCTTACCGATGTGGGACTAAACGGAGGCCTCTCCTCGCATCCGCCTGCTGGGAGACCGCGGCCTAGCTTCTGCAGCTGCAGCTTCGATTTGCGTCGGTTGCTGGCTGGCTGCCTTCGCGAGCTCCCCGTAATCCGCAGCAGCTGGAGACCTGGAGTCCTCAAGCCTGGAGCACGGGAGAAGCTGCTTCAATGTGCGTCAATGGCGGTCGAACCTCAAAACCTGTCGGACACGAATATGGCCTCTCGGCCTGATCAAACCACTGGGGAACCTTCGCCGTGGCACGACGAAGGTGTGGAGCTGCGCGGCAAGCCGCAAGGTGGTGTCTGGCGGCAGCCCTAGGTTGGACTGCAACCGGAGGAATGGGTTTGTTCGGGGGAGCGTTACGGAGGTGTGGAGTGGCAGTGGAGGGGTGGGGGGTGCTCAGTGTGATGAGGCGGAGGTTCGGTGAGTGTCGGCGAGGTGTGTGAGGCTGTGGAGCGATGGGAGCATCTCGCCGGAGGGTGGCCGGAGACGAAGGGGGTGACGATGGTCAGGGTCGGTCGAGGGCTTAATTGAATAAATTGAAACCGGGGAAAGAAAGAGGAGAGGAAGGGAAGTAGTTGTAGCTTACTTGCAGGGACGAAGGGGGAGCAGTAGGGCGACAGTCGTATCGACTGTCGCCGGAGACGAAGATGCTCAAGGAAAGGGGCGGCGGCGAGCAGAGAGCCGGAGAGGCGCCAGCTGGGTGCGGCGTGGCGCGGGAAGAGCAGGGGAGGAAGTCTCTGCTGCTGGTATTGCGGCAGAGCGAAGAGGAGGAGGGGGAGGAACCGCCGGAGCTGGTGAGCGTCTGCCGGAGAGAGAAGAGAGGAAAGTTGGGGGTTTTCTCCGTCAGATCCGAGCTGCCCCGGTCAGTGGAGCAACGGGGGGTATTTATAGGGATCAAAACAGGGAGGAAGGCGGAGGGAGGCGACGTGTCTCCCTCGTCGGAGGATGGCCGGAGACGAAAACCCATACCGTCCGTGCTTCGCACGGCCGGTATGGTGGGCTACAGCGACCAGGGGGGTGTCCCTGCGACGGCTGACGACGCAGGGCACCCCCGGTTTACTTGCCAGGCTTTCCCCCTCACCCTGCGCGGCGCCATGCTCCGCGCAAGGTCGCCGGAGCATGGTGCTGGCAGGTTTTGCAGGGGACCTGAATGCGAAGAACGAAGGAGAGTTAGGGGCCAAAATGCGATGGTTGAAAAGTTGAGGGCCAAAAAATAAAGTCGGTCAAGGAGGTTTCTTCTTAGCCTCAAGTTTTTATACATGATTAATTAGGACCTAAGGAATCTGATGGTGAATTTAATTTCTATATTAAACCTTGTTTGACCGGTCAATTTATGCAAAAACCCAAATTAAGTTATTAATTGGGCATGATTCTCAATGTAGGTCAAAATGGGTTCTGAAGGCCAAATTGAAGGTTCTAAACCCTAGAGATTATTTTTCTATGAATTTTAGAGGGTTTATTCTATTTTTACTTTGCCTCGAACCTCGTGAATTGAAGTGGGTTGTTTTAGGGTTACAGATTATCATTTAGTTTCTTGGAAGTGCTGTAGCCCTTGCTAGATCATCTCATCCCACTTTTATTCTTATTAAGCTGCTTTGACCTATGTTTAGGCCCTGAATTACCCTGTATGCAGATTATACTGGTAAAATTGCATTTTTACCCCTTATGACTTGTTTTCTTCTCAAACTCAGAATTCTCTGAGTTAAGCCTTTCCTTAAGATATGTAGGAGCTTTTATCCTTTGTATTAGGTCAAAATGAGCTAGTTATGGCTCATGATGAGGTTCTCATCACCTATCAACAGAGGTCCAAAGATGTGGACCAGATTGTGGTGCAGACCCATCCCCCATAATCGAGAATATCTTAGGTTCTGGATAAAAATTACCCAAAACCTAAAATTAGAATGCAAGTGGGGTCGGGCCTGCGATTTATGAGGATGCAACCCAAGACTAAAATGTTGGGTTACAGAGAATTGAAACTCAAAAGGATAATCGTTGAATGTGTGCTTGAGTTTGACATCCTCGAAACAAATGTCGTAAGGGTTCTGATTTGATGGTTTCAGCTTAAAAGGAACCCTTTGACTCAATCTTCCATTTCCTCCAAAATTAACTTCCCAAATCAGAACTTCCCAACTCCTATCCTCCTCATTCAGCATATCAAATTCCAAGACCTCTTGCATATTAATCACCCTGTCTGAAATCTCCAAGTCTAAATGATGTGGCAGAATCAGAATTCACTTGGGTCTAATTATCTCAGAAACAGAATTATCGATAAGCTCAACGGGGTGTAACTGATAATCAGGGCATTGAATTGATTCTTCCAGAAAATGTGATTCTGGATCCGTAATGTGTGCCCTAATAAGATTAGTCTCCTCAGTTATTGGGCTATCAAATGATTTATCAGATTCCTCAGGCCCAATCGTCTCATAGAAATCGTGTTCAGAAAACTCGCGTGAGACTTCCCAACTTGAATCTTCACCATCAAAGAAATCAGGATCCGTATCAATGTATGTCCCAAAATCATTTCACTTTTTGTTCCAAGGAGATATACATTTCCTCGTAACCCGGCTCAGGGATCTCGGGTGAAGAAATCAGATCTTCCTTAATTGGTTGCTTTAATTTAATCTGGTCAGCCTCGTAACACGTGTCCCCCCCAATAGGTGCCTGAGCGGGTTCTGTCATTGGCTTTCCTGAAGAAGGTTCATCCTGGGAATCATCCCAAGATTGAATCAAAGCAACCACGAATCTCATCCTCAATTTCGCTAATTTCCCATGTAGAAACTCACCCAGGTTCTTATCCTTAACATCCTAGAGCCAATCAAACAAAGACTTATTCAAATCATCAATCATTTCAATCAGAGGCTCCAATCTCTCAATGCAAGGTATTGGCTGAACTTCTAAATATAGTATGATATTCCTCAAGTTAGCCAGAACCTTATCTTGAACCTGATTAACCTGAACCAAATGAGTTGGTTTAGGATTGAGCGGGTTTGACATTAATGCAGAGGAATTAACGAATTGAGATCCATTATACCCTTCCTGATAATAGGTCATTTTAGATTGTTCGAAAGATGGTGATGACCTAAAGGCAGTGAAATTAGAGGATGGGTAAGGATCGGTGTATCCTTCTTGATTGTAGATCGTATTAGGTTGTTCATGAAAGGAAGACGATCTATAATCGATGTAGCTCTGAGAAGGATAGAAATCAGAATCAAAGTGTTCAGGGTTAGACCCTAAACACGGAGGTCCGGAACTGTATCCCCAGTCTGAGTTATCCCAATTAACTGATGGTTGATTACAGTACGAGTCAGGATAATCGTCATGTTGAGGATAATTCAAAACAGGAGGGAAAGAGCAGGAATGCGTTATGTGGAATGATTCATGAGACACGGGAGGAAGAAAGGTGCCCTGCAATACAAACAATCAAACCTGCCCTTGAGTGGGTTAGCCTACATACCTACAAACTCTCAAAACACGTCCTAAGATAAATAAACGATTTAATCTACTTCCGTCTGTTCAATCCAACCAGTTAGAAGGAGGGACTGGGGAGAAGGTTCTTCCTTCGGCTTGCGCCTCTGGTTCCTAGTGTACCCCCCAGCCGTGATTGTTTGATTCTGCTCCCCTAGCTAGACATCAGATTGAGCAGTAGAAATAGACTAATAAAAAATAATCTCAATCTGGGTTCTGAAGAGCAAGTCCAATCCTTAAGGCCAACGTCTACTCTATTTTATTTAGGGCTAGGTTTGAATGTGCTTTGGAATGTGATGGGCCCTTTAAATGGGTTGTGCCCTTAATGATTGATTGATTTGTGCGTGCGTGCACAACCAGTGGTTTTCAAGCAAGATTGTTTTTGATGCGGTGAATTTTAAGGTTCAAATCTTGCTTAGTAGCTTTTAGGGTTCAACTTTAGGTGTTTTCAAATAGGTTTCGTTGGCACACCAGGTTTTGCAAGCACAGGTGAAGATGTTTTCCTTTAAAATTTAAAAGAATGTGGAGTGCCTGGTAAATCCCTATGAGTTGAACCTAAGTGGCAGCTACTTGATGAATTGATTTTATTTGAAGTAGTGCGGCCCAATCAAATCAAACAATTGGCCTGTTGCTCCACTTAATTAGGCATACAAATGATTACCTAATCTAATTTCTACTCAATTATGTGTTTGAATGTGTGTACCAGCTCCTAAGATCGGTTTACCAGTTGAGTTTGAAAAGCAGATGAGGTTGTGTACCTCTGTGAGATTTTTATTTTTTTTTTTAATGTGGGGTTTAGGGTGAGTATGGATGTCAAACAACAAACAATCTAACCTTAGAGTTTATAAAAACACCTAGGTTGATTGATGTTTGAATTATTATGTTGTGGAATGAAATCTAATGGGTGGGAGGTGGGGGATAACTTACAGAACCTTCCACAGCACTTTACTCCAATCTACTGCTTTCGCCTATCTTGAAAGAGTACCTGCAATTACAATAAGAAAGGAGAAAAGTGAGGTAAATGATTTGTAAGTTACAAAATGCGAAGAGAAATCAAAGAGCGTCGCCTCCTCGGCAACGACGCCAAAATGTTGAATGCTTGAATTGCTACGCTAACGTGTTTGGTTTTGGAAAACCTGTCGTTGTATCTTAAAAGCGAAGAATTAGTGTTCAACAAATAAAATTTATACCAAAATGAAAATTCCAGGTCGAACACAGGGAGGCGGACGTTTCATTTAAAAACTACGCGTTTCTTTTTATTTGTCACGAAGTAATTCAATTTAAAACTATCTAATTATTTACAATAAATAGAAGAGAGAGAGAGGATAAGAGAGAGAGAGGATAAGAGAGAGAGAATATTACACATAGAAATAAAAAATGAGATGTAGAATAAACAGAGAATTTATCATTAAGGAGATTGCTCATTACAACTAGAAAGCATAACTCAATTGCACTAGAAAGCGATAAATTTACTCTAGAAAGCATTAAAAGAATGGAGGGAGAAATGTCCTTCTCGACGAATGCTTGGAGGACGAGCAGAACTACACTAGAAAGCAGTAAATCTATATTAGAAAGCAGTAAAAAAGAATAGGGAGAGAGATATCCTCCTCGACGGTCGCTTGGAGGACGAGTTGGACGGGACGACACCTGGATGAAGGAGGACGAAGCAGAAGAATGGGAACGGAGCAGCACGTCATCATCGTCACGGGATCCACTTCCGAAGGGGGACGAAAATTTGGACTTTATCTTGCGAGAAGCATCCCGGGGGTGGGACAAGCTTCTCTTGAGCTTTGGAGAGGAAGAGAAGAGAAGGAAGGGATGAGAATTTCGTATGGAGGGGGTCTCCTTTTGTAGTTGCAAGGAGTGGGGGCAAATTGGTCATTACATCTTTAAAATAATAAATGAGGGATCTTTAGTGACGGATAAAACCATCACTAAAGCCCCAACGTGGGCGTAGTGCCTGTCGCCCACGCACGCCTCCTTAGCTGCCCGCGCTCAATGCCCCTGCACACGTTCATCAAATCTCAGCCTTCCGATCGCGAGATCGGACAGCTTAGGATGCGCCATCTCCCACTGTTGCGCGCCCGCCCCAGCGCGTACGATGCCGCGTGAGGCGCGGGCGTGCAATAGCGCGTCATCTCTATTGAGCACAGATGGCCGTCCGATCAAGATCTGACGCACGCCCACGCCCGCTCGTCCATGCCCTTCGCCTCCTCGCTACGGCTTGAACGCGCATCCGCTGCTCGCGATAACGCCTTCGACCGCTGCGCTACGAGGCGCGGATGGTCGAGCGGACGCTTTTAGGCATGGCTGTCCACAACCATTGGATCGAGATCCAACAGCGGAGAGGGAGCGGGTGCGGAAGCTTCACCGAATGCACGAGGTCGTTTGGGCAGCCGAGATGGCACCACGTGGCGCCATCTTGGTCGTCCATCTTCTGAATGTTGTAGATGGTGCCACGGATGTCGGATTGACTCGATTTTTGAGTCGTTGGGCTGCGATCGTCGATTCGAATTCATCCGTGCGGTCGGATTTGTCATTTGAAGTGCAAATTTACACCATCCTGGACCTTGATCTTCTAGGATTCCTCGATCACTATCTGATGCTACGGATGCCTGATTAAGGCGATCTTGGAGTCGTTAAACTCCAATCGTCGCCCTGATCACATCCATATGGTTGGATCTTCGATTTGAGGCCTTGATAAAATGTTTGCCCTGTCCAAGCACATAAAAGGAGACAATTAACCTCCATTTTATTCAAACTACACTAAATGCAAGATGATGCATGTTATGCAATATTTATATCATGAAATACACTCCTATGCTTAAGAACATGCATAAATAGACATCTTAAGTAGTGTAAATGTGTTTACATCACTCTCCCTAGTACTGTGTATGCGAGGGCCAAGAAGTCAGTACAGAGTGGCCAATCCTGACCTCGGGTCCCAACCCAAGGGCGGCTAGCTCTGCTCTGCACTAAAAGGGGGACAGTCGCTCTCCTTGGTACTCCATACTCAACGGCCAGCTCACTTCCCCACTCACATTTCCAGATCCATTCCATTTATTTCCAGGAGCTCTACTCCTAATTCCCCATAGGGTTCATGCTCATATTCCTCATGCCAAGCCATACCAGCTTTCGTCATTTCTATTTCCATTCTCAGGTTATACATATGCAGCTCGTATTGCTATCGTTCACATGTCCATATACAGGTTATACATAGGTAGCTTATATTTCCATCATTCACATTACCATTCTCAATTTATATACATGCAGCTCGTATTATGTCATTTAACGTATGCAACAGGAAATTTACATGCCACAGTTAGCTAGCACAAGTACTTCATATTTCACAGGCAGCTGTTATTCATTTACAAGCAATTGTTATCATTCTATCCACTCATTCAAGACTGCAATTCAATCATCCAATTCAGACATTTCAAGTGTTTCTCGTCCTAGGATTCATGCCATATCCTAGGTTCTAATCATTCATTCAACACATGCATTTAGGTTATAATTAAATTAGGGGGAAGCCACTCTTCCAGTAAACTCAGGAGTATTGGGGGCTTGACCGATAGGCTCACGTGCCTCAGCAAGCCCCGAACCCGCAATTGAACGAAGTCCTATCACAAAAAACAATCACAAGGGAACTATCATAACAGTATGGAGAGCCTTCTAACAAGTAGAGAAACTCACAAGGAACACAACGGTATCTTAATTGCGTAAAACAAAACTCAAATGGACCCTAGACGGGTAAAAAATAAGGTTTTTGTCTTAAATAAGACATCTGGAATAACTTCCAGACGTCTTAAAAGTGTCCAGTAACATACCTAAGTATCTGCGCCAATCCTTAGATGTCTAGGAACTCTTCTGGATCATCTGGACCCAGCTCCAGAAGTTCAACCACCTCTTTAGACGTCTGGAAGTGCTTCTTGTTGTCTGGTACGTCACCTAGATGTTTGAAATGCGTGGGAGGGCGTGTCCCACGCCTTCCCGAAGCGAATCCTGCATGCAGACACCGCATCCTCTCAAAAAAGGCATGCAAGGCGGTAGCAGCGGAGCAGCCTGCATGGCCATATCTGCAAAGGGACGTACCTTCGTAGGACTCTCACCTTAGATGTCTGGAACCACCTCCAGACGTCCGCATCGTCGTTTGGAGGTCACTCCAGACGTCCGATTCTGGGAAAAACCCAGAACCAGAACCTGTTTCTGCTGCTCTCGCACAGCATGTGGCAACGCCGTGCCCCCTCACCTGCACTCCGGCTGCAGTAGTGTCGAGGAGGACCTCCCCGACGCACTCCGCCTCATGCACGCGTCGCTCCAGCCGTGTGCTCACCGGTGAGCTCCCACACGAGCTTGCGAGCTCACCTCCTCCTCTCCTTCGCACGCCGCTCCTCCTCTATGCCACTCTCACGCTCTCGCTCGCTCTGGGAAAGAAGAGAGGAAGGTGGCTGAAGGCTGAGAAGTGAGGAGAACAGGAGAGGAGGAGGGGTTTTATAAGGTTTGGTTGAGGGTTTGCTTGGAGGAGGGGGAAGAGAGAGAAGAAGGAGGAAAAATGAGAGGGTATTGTCTGCGTGCAGCATGCGCACAGACGCGAACTCGTACCTAAAGATTTTTGATTTCCAGACGTCTGGGAAGGTCTCTAGACATCTGACGTCTTACCAGACGTCTGACCCACAGTCCAGATGTCTTAAAAGGCTAAAACATCACGGGTCTTAACAGTAATCCCGGCTTTGTTGGGAACAATTTGTATGAGACTTACCCAAGGACTATCAGAGATCGCATAAATGATTCCTGCATCGAGCCACTTGATAATTTCTTTCTTGACCACTTCTCGCATATTAGGGTTTAATCTACTCTGCATTTGGCGAGAAGGGAGGGATCCATCTTCCATGAATATTCTGTGATTGCAGTAAGATGGCTTGATCCCCCTAAGGTCATGAATGGTCCAACCAATTGCCTCCTTGTGTTCCTTTAGGACCTTGACCAGTTTAATCTCCTGCTCCTTAGTTAATCTAGCACTAATAATCACAGGGAGCATCTTTTGAGGTCCTAAAATCTAATATTTCAAACTCTCAGGCAATGGTTTCAGTTCGAGCTGGGGAGGGTTTAGGATGGAAGGTAAGGATGATGCTGATGAAGATTCATCAAGAGGAAGATGTTGAAAGTGAACAAAATCAATAACCTCTTTAGGATGTGGCAGGTGAAACGCCGGTTTTTACCGGGTTTGTTATAACGTTGTAGTAAAGCCGGTTATTACCAACATTTCAAATATAAAAATTTTTTACTCGGAAAATAAAAGAGTTCCCGAGGTCGAACTCAGGGAGCAAGTTGTATTCTAGAGATATACATGTTTCTTTTACAAAAATAAAGAGAGAGAGAGAATTTGTTGTTCTCTTTGTTCTGCAGAGGGGGGTGCTCTTCTTTCTCTCTTTCTTTAGATCTCCTTCTTTCTCTCTGTTCTGCAGAGGTGATATTCTTCTCTTGCAATGGTGGTGCTCTTCTTCTTCTTCCTGCTGTTCTTCCGTTGGTGATGTTCTTCTTTCTTCAGAGCTCCTTGTTCTTCTTCTTCTTTGGTTTTCTGCCTTGACCTCTCTTCTTCTTCTTCTGCTTTAGCCGTTGCTCTTCCTTCTTCTTCAGCCTGTCTTGACCTCTCTTCTTCTTCTTCTGCTTTAGCCGTTGCTCTTCCTTCTTCTTCAGCCTGTCTTCTTTCCTGCTCTGGCTGCTGACCTTCCGTCGTCTGCCCCGGTGCTTAGACAACTTAACGATGCCTTTGCTACAGTGCAGCTCCTTCTTCTTCAGCGGGTCTGCTTCTTCTTCTTTGGCCTGCACACTTCAGAGTTTTTCGTCAAGAGGCAAAACCTACTCTACCCTCCCTCCCCCGCGTCTCTCTTTCTCTCTGAAACCACTCTTGGGAAAGCTCCCCCAGAGCTACCGGGTAATCGGGTTCGGGTCACGCCCGGGTCCAGGCCCACCGGCGTGCGGTGGTGGGCGAGGAGTGCAGGTCGGTTTAATCGGGTCGGGCCAGATCCGCGGAGCGTGGTCACGGACGAGGCCGGGTCGGGTGAGAGGGACCTCACCCCGTGGTCAGGAGGCAGACAGCATAAGGCACTTTTTGCCTTTATGCGTCCGCGCGCCTCCGAGAAGTTCCGAGGTGGGACTAAATGTCCCACCCCAATTGAGCGCCCGTCGCGGAGGGAGCAATGGGCGATCGTGGCTTCACGCGCGACCTTCGCCCCATCTGCGAGCCTGGGACGTTTCGCTGAGACTCCCCGCGCAACCTGGGAGTCGAACCTGGGCGAAGGCGTGCCTGCACCTGCAGGTGAAGCAGCTCTGCCTGCTCAGTAATGGCGACGGCGGGCGAGTCACCTGGTCACAGAAGAACGGCCTCTCGGCCAAATCAGACAGGCGGGGGACCTTCGCCGTGGCACGGCGAAGGTGGTCAGGGGGTCTGCAGGGAGCGTGATGGAGCCAACAGGTCGTCCTAGGTCAAACAGTGAGCGAAGAAGTGGGTGTGTTCGGTGGATCTGCAGAGGGCGTTTGGCGGGAAGTGGAGGGGCGGAAGGGGATCAGGGTGAGGAGGCGGAGATTCTGCGGTGGTCGGCGAGCCGTGTGGGTTGCTGAGGTGATGGGAGCGGCTCGCCGGAGGGTGGTCGGAGGCGGAGAGGGTGAGGGTGAACAGGAGTGGTCGAGGGTTTAATCAACTAAGAGACAGTGAGGAAAAGAAAGAGGGGGAGGTGGGGAGGAGTTCTGACCTAGCTATGGAGACGAAAGGGGCCGAGACAGGGCGACAGTCGTATCGACTGTCGCCGGAGAAGAAGATGCCCAGGGGGAGGGGCGGCGGCGAGCAGAGGGCTGGAGAGGCGCCAGCTGGGTACGGCGTGGCGCAGGAAGAGCAGGGGAGGAGGTCTCTGCTGCTGGTATTACGGCAGAGCGAAGAGGAGGAGGGGGAGGAAACCGCCGGAGCTGGTGAGCGTCTGCCGGAGAAAGAAGAGAAGACAGTTGGGGATTTTCTCCGTCAGATCCAGGCTACCCTCGTCGGTGGAGCAGCGGGGGGTATTTATAGGGATGAAATAGGGAGGAAGGCGGAGGGAGACGACGTGTCTCCCTCGCCGGAGAATGGTCGGAACATGTACCCATACCGTCCGTGCGTTCGCACGGCCGGTATGGTGGGCTACAATGACCAGGGGGGTGCTCCTGCGACGGCTGACGACGCAGGGCACCCCCGGTTTACTTGCCAGGTCCCCCACCTCACCCTGCGCGGCGCCATGCTCCGCGCAAGGTCGCCGGAGCATGGTGCTGGCAGGGTTTTGCAGGAGGGACCTGATTGCAAAGAACGAAGGAGAGTTAGGGGCCAAAATGCGAGGGTTCAAAAGTTGAGGGCCAAAGAGTAAATATATGAGGACCAAAGTGTGAAGTCGGTCAAGGAGGTTTCTTCTTAGGCTCAAGTTTTTATACATGACTAATTAGGACCTAAGGAATCTGATGGTGAATTTTATTTTCATATTAAACCTTGTTTGACCGGTCAATTTGCGCAAAAACTCAAATTAAGTTATTAATTGGGCATGGTTCTCAATGTAGGTCAAAATGGGTTCTAAAGGCCAAATTGAAGGTTCTAAACCCTAGAGATTATTTTTCTATGAATTTTAGAGGGTTTATTCTATTTTTACTTTTCCTCGAACCTTGTGAATTGAAGTGGGTTGTTTTAGGGTTACAGATTATCATTTGGTTCCTTGGAAGTGCTGTAGCCCTTGCTAGATCATCTCATCCCACTTTTATTCTTATTAAGCTGTTTTGACCTGTGTTTGGTCCTTGAATTACCCTGTATGCAGTTTATACTGGTAAAATTGCACTTTTACCCCTTATGACTGGTTTTCTTCTCAAACTCAGAATTCTCTGAGTTAAGCCTTTCCTTGAGATATGTAGGAGCTTTTATCCTTTGTATTGGGTCAAAATGAGCTAGTTATGGCTCATGATGAGATTCTCATCATACCCCCATGCCTAGCTTTTGCTAGTCCCTTAGCAAAAACTTAAGGTTTCAACCCTTGTTCTAGACCATGAAGTTTTCAATAGTTTTAGATAAGTGCCTTCATAGATTAGGTTAGAATGCTGATCATAGGCCTAAAAGGTACTCTAGTACTAATCAAGATCCAAACCTGTCTAGCCTTAGCCTCAGTCTTTTAGCAAAGGTTTTTAAGGCCCACAAGAACTAACCTAAGGTTTATTGGACTTCGTGGTTAAAGCACCCGTGCTTGAAATGATTTTAGCCCTGGCTCAGTTCGCAGTGCGTTTTGTAAGAGAGAGATAGAAAGTTTTTCTGTTTGGAGAGTTTTCTCTCTCTTTTTCTTTTTAGTTCTAGCCTAGGATTGGCTTTTCAACACGGTCTGTATCAGATTCCTTGCTCCCATCATCAATCCTCAAGGGTTCCTGGCGATCGATGCTTCGAGATAGCACCGCCCATGGCAACCCCCGGAACCCTGGCTATTGAGATTTCGAGATAATCCCATCCATGGTATTCCGTGGCCGAATCCAGACCCTGGCAATTGACACTTCGAGATAATGCCATCCATGGAATCTGAACCAGCAGAGTGCTTACATGCCCCCCGTAGGATATGTAAATATCCTAAGAGACAAGCACCGAGGAGATGATATTTTGTTACGCATCTTCGAGGGGATTTCCCGCCTCTCCGCGCTGGGAACTCGTCCAAATCAACTTGTGTTGATCGGCCGCTCCTATTCTAGGTGTTCTTTTCAGATTTTTGCGACGCTTCTGCGTGATTCTGATTTTTACGCTTACTGAACCAGGCTGTGTGTGAGATTAGGGTGCTTAGGTTACTGAGTCCCGTAAACCAAAAATTAGTTAACGAGGCCGAATACTCCCTAAGCCTTAGACCTAATACTTCAGCTTTTCATTTTCCTCAACCTCTTGAGGAGTGTCCAGATCTTAATGGGTACTAAGAGTCTATTCAAAAATGCCTAAGGTTTGCATTCTTACTAATCCCATTGTGCACTTTTCAGTTATTTTCTTGAATGAGGTCTAGAAACTAGGTTAATTCCTTAGTTCCTTACTAATGACTATCACTTTTTCTCATAATTTTGTGCTCCTTTTTCATTTTGTTTCTTTTCTCCTTCACAAAATTTTCCTTCTCCTCTTTTCCTCTTATTCTTTTTCGAAAAATTTTTTAATTTTTATGGTATTTTTGGCATATGTGAATTTTTTGTTTGAAACCTTTTCTTACAAGTTTTTGCACTTTCCTACCCCCCCATGCCTAAGATTTGCAATGTCCTCATTGTAACCTAGGGGGTCTTAGTTTATTCCTTAAGACAGAAATTTGGGTGAGTGGATGGGTCGGGTTGAATTTTTCGGACGATTTCAAATCTCAGATGCGAACATCTGAGATGGGGTCGGCTGTCTATAAGGGTGAACTTCGAGTGCTGAAAGGTGTCAGAACAAGTTTCAGGTTTTCAAAGAGAATGACGGGCTGCCTCCCGTTAAGCGCTGAGTTTTACGCCATCGGCTGGGCGCAATATGCTCAAGGGGAAAGGAGGATATAAGATGCCTCAGCCAAATCAGTAGAAGCTACATCAATGAACGGCTTGAGTCTCTGACCGTTCACGATGAAAGGTTCAGAATCGTGGCTGAGTGGACTGATTTCGATTGCTCCATTTCCAAAAACCTGTCGGACCAAATATGGTCCGACCCACTTAGATCTCAGTTTTCCTGGGAAGAGTTTGAGTCGGGCATCAAAGAGTAGGACCTTTTGACCAGGATGAAAGATCTTTCTCGAGATGTGTTTGTCATGGAAGGCTTTAACCCGCTCCTTGTAGATTTGCGAGTTCTCGTACGCGTCTATGCGTAATTCATCGATCTCGCTGATTTGGAGTTTTCTGTGGGTCCCAGCCTTGGAAAGATCTAGATTACAGTTCCGTACTGCCCAATAGGCTTTATGCTCCAGTTCGACGGGAAGGTGGCATGCCTTTCCGTACACCAATCTAAAGGGAGACATGCCCAATTGGGTCTTGTGGGCGGTCCTATAGGCCCACAATGCTTCCGGAAGTCGGGACGACCAGTCCTTCCTGTCAGGTCGAACAGTGACTTGCAGGATTTTCTTGATCTCCCGATTAGACAGCTCAGCTAGACCATTAGTTTGGGGGTGGTAAGAAGTAGAGATTCGGTGAGACACCCCGTATTTGGTCATCAGTGACCTAAACTGAGCATTTGTGAAATGGGTCCCCCCATCAGAAATTATTGCACGAGGAATCCCGAACCTTGAGAAAATGTGTTGATGAATGAATTTGAGAACGATTTTGTGATCACAGGTTCGGGTTGGTATGGCTTCGATCCATTTGGACACGTAGTCCACAGCCAACAGAATGTATTCGAAACCATCCGAAACAGGAAAGGGGCCCATAAAATCAATCCCCCAAACATCAAAGATTTCGCATACTAGAATCGGTTGCATAGGCATCATGTCACGACGGCTCATGTTGCCCAAAGTCTGGCAACGACTGCATGCCTTGCAATGACTGTGTGCGTCTTTGAACAGTGTGGGCCAGTAAAAGCCGCACTGGAGGACTTTTGATGCGATTTTATGCCCGGCAAAATGGCCACCGCATGCCTGGTCATGGCAGAAAGAGAGGATATTGTTGATTTCCCCTTTCGGGACACATCTCCGGATGATCTGATCGGCACCTATGCGGAAGAGGTACGGGTCTTCCCAAATGTAATACTTGGCATCGGCGCGTAATTTGTCTTTCTTGGCCTTCGGCCAATCGGACGGGGTCTGATGAGATGCCAAGTAATTTACAATATTAGCGAACCATGGAAGGCTAGTACCAATAGTCAGCAGGTGCTCATCGGGAAAATGCTCAGTGATGGGTCCGGAGGGGTCAATTATTTCAGAAGGAAGACGGGACAAGTGATCAGCTACCACGTTTTGTTTTCCCGCTTTATCGCGAATCTCGAGGTCAAATTCTTGCAACAGCAAGATCCATCGGATCAATCGAGGTTTCGCGTCCTTCTTTGCAAGGAGATGCCTCACAGCCGTGTGATCCGAGTATATGATGACATGGGAACCCAGAAGGTACGATCTGAACTTCTCTAGGGCAAATACTACAGCTAGCAGCTCTTTCTCAGTAACTGTATAGTTACGCTGAGCCTCATCGAGTGTTTTGCTGGCGTAGTAAATGACCACAGGTTTCTTGTCATTTTTCTGCCCCAAAACCGCTCCTACAGCGAAGTCGGAAGCATCACACATGATCTCAAAGGGTTGAGACCAATCAGGGGACTGTAGGATCGGGGCTTGGGTGACTCGGTCACGCAGGATTTCAAATGCTTGAGTGCATTCCTTGGAGATTTCGAAGGGAACATCCTTGGAGAGAAGAGTGGTCAGGGGGCGTGCGATTTTTGAAAAATCAGGGATAAATCGTCGATAAAAATCGACATGCCCTAAAAAGGATCGGATGTCCCTGATCGAGCTAGGCATAGGAAGGTGAGAAATCAGATTAACCTTAGCTCGATCCACTTGGATACCTTTCTCCGAAATTGAGTGTCCCAGGACAATTCCCTCAGGCACCATGAAATGGCTCTTTTCCCAGGAAAGAACCAAATTCACGTCGATGCACTGCCTGAGTATCTGGACCAAGTGTTGGAGGCAATCGTCGAATGATGCTCCGAAAACTGAAAAGTCATCCATGAAGACTTCCAGATAATCACCTACCATATATGAGAATATGGCAAGCATGCATCGCTGAAAAGTAGCGGGTGCATTGCAAAGACCGAAAGGCATCCTTCGGAAAGCGTACGTTCCGAAGGGGCAGGTGAACGTGGTCTTTTCTTGGTCCTCAGGATGGATTGCCACCTGGTTATAACCGGAGTACCCGTCAAGGAAGCAGAAGAACCTATTTCCCGCTAATTTTTCGAGAATTTGATCAATGAAGGGTAGTGGGAAATGATCCTTCTTCGTGGAGGAATTGAGTCGACGGTAATCTATACAGACTCTCCACGAGTTGGCTAATCGGGTAGGAATGATTTCTCCGGTCTCAGTCGTTATAGTGGTGAGTCCTGCCTTCTTAGGCACGACCTGAATTGGGCTCACCCAACGACTATCAGAGATCGGGTAGATGATCCCGGCATCTAACCACTTGATGATCTCCTTTTTCACGACCTCCTGCAGATTGGGGTTTAAGCGTCTCTGCATTTCACGAGAAGGTCGTGTGCCCTCTTCTGAATAGATATGATGAGTACAATAAGAGGGACTTATTCCAGTCAAATCATCGAGAGTCCATCCGATGGCTCTGCGATGTTGCTGGAGGACAACAATCAGACGGGATTCCTGTTCAGGACTGAGGTTGGAATTGATGATCACAGGAAGGGTCTGACTAGAACCCAAAAAGGCGTATTTTAAGTGAGCAGGAAGGGATTTCAGTTCGAGGATGGGGTTTTCAGCAGCAGCGGGTGGTTCAGTATAGATGTGAGGTTCAAGGGTGGGAGTTACTGGGTTGTTCACATCTGGATTTGACTCCTCTGTTTGCGGGTCAAGATCCTTTTGTGGTTGATGAGGCATACTCAAGTCATTCTGGAGGTGTGATTCATCAACCAAAGTCTTGATGTCACAAATTTGCTCGATGACGCCGCAATTAATTCCTTGTTGGGCCTTAAATATATCAATTTTTAGTGTTTGATCTCCAAACTTAAGCTCTATTTGGCCCTCCTCACAGCTGATGTTGGCTCTAGCAGTAGCCAAGAAAGGTCTCCCTAGAATGATTGGTGTATCCCTAGGGTTCTCAGGTGCATCCATGTCTAAGACTATAAAGTCCACTGGAAAATAGAAATCCCGCACTCTCACGATAACATCCTCGAGAATCCCTTTTGGTGACTTTATAGATCGATCTGCTAATTGTAATGTCACCTCGGTTGGTTTCAGCTCAGATTCTTCTAGATGGTCAAGTAAGGATGTGGGTATCAGATTTATAGATGCACCTAAGTCTAACAATGCTCTATCAAATTGGGTACCACCTATCTTACAGGAGATCAGGGGAGTTCCAGGATCTTTTGCCTTGGGTGGGAGTCTACTAAGGATTACAGAGCTGGCTTGCTCTGACAGAACAATTGGGCTCCCTCCCTTGGTTCGCGGCTTACGCTGGGGTGTACATATATTCTTTAGAAATCGTGCGTAAGCTGGTACGTGGCGGATTGCATCCATCAAGGGGATGTTTATGTGGACCTGCTCAAAGAGCTTGACCAGGTCCTCCTCAGGGGCCACGGGTTTGGTGGTCTTCTTTCCCTTGGTCAGGGCCTCGGGAAACGGGATCTTGGTTGGTTCCTCTAGGATAGGTCCTGGTTGTGGGTCTGGAACAGCGGTACCTTGGATAACTATCCTAGGGTCATGGTTATCAGGCTGGGAGTGGTTTGGATAATGCGGGTCCTGAGTTGTCTTACCACTACGTGTTGTTACAGAATTTAATCCGGCCTGATTTTGGTTTGGATTTGGTAGGAGGGGTGGCTGCTGCTGAAATCCCGCACGAGAAGTAGAGGCTTCCATCTCGTCTGGAGATGGAGCAGTGGGGGCCTGATAAATCCATTGAGCGTGGCCTAAATTTGGATTCATAACGCGCTTCTGGGTTGGCACGTTATTTGGGTTAGGAAGAGGTTGGGAAGGGAGTGTGCCTGGCTGGCGAGAATTTGCCAACTGGGCCAGCTGAGTTTTAACTTCAGTAAGCTCGTCCTTGTGCTGTTTTTGAATGGCCGCATTCGATTTTTGAATGTCAGCCAGAGTCTGAAGGATTAAGGACATTTGATCTTGATTTGGCCCTGATGGATAAGTAGGGTTGGGCCGAGGCTGAGGCGGCTGGTAGTGATGAGAGAGCTGTGGGCGGGACTGAAAAGGTGGTCTTTGGGTTTGGGAATTTCCCGCCCACTGAAAATTGGGATGGTTTCGCCATCCAGGGTTGTAAGTGTTGGAGAATGGGTCGTTCTGGATGGCGTTGAGGTCCTCGCAGGTCTGAGGAACCTCCTGAGAATCAGGGAAAGGAGGAATGGAGTTTCCCCGGCTGGTGTAGAAAGGATCGGATGATCTTCCAGTCCAAGAATCAGATGGGGATGGATATGGATCCATCCCAGGGGAGGATCGGTGGAGGATATTTTGCACAGTCTCCTGTGTGGAAGGAGGTTGTGCAAAGGAGTTACGCGCAGAGGTGGCTCGCTGCAAGTGCTGAGTCAGCTCATCCACCTTCTTTTCAATGATTGAGACCTTGTCCAATCGACTGGCCATTAATTCCAGGTCGACTGATGCGGACAGGCCCTGCGTCTCATGTGCTCCCTTAAGATTCGTCGCTGCGCGGGTATTCGTCCTGTCGAATAATCCCATGGAGTCATTGTTGATGGAGTTCTCGCACATGTTTTCGAGAATCTCCCATACGGTGTCTTCATGTTGACCCATGATGTTTCCTCCGCAAGTTGCATTGACGAAAAGGCGGATGTCCTCACGGAGTCCCTGGTAAAAAGATTGGACTTGTTCCCATTTAGGAACTCCGTGATGGGGGCACTTCCTCATGAGATCCTGAAAACGATCCCATGCCTCATGGAGAGGTTCTCCTGATTGTTGGGTGAAGTGTGTAATCTGATGGCGCAAGGCGTTGGTCCGACCAACGGGAAAGAACTTTTTCAAAAACTCGGATTGAAGTTCTTCCCAAGTGTTGATCGGCCGGGTCTGAGTTTGATACCAATGGGCGGCCTTGTCCATAAGAGAAAAGGAGAACATCTTCATGAGAAGAATATCCCGATTTTGCGCATCTGATCCAAAAGTGTGGGCCAGATGCTTTAGCTGTTTGATGTGCTGGAAGGGATCTTCAGAATTAAGCCCATGGAATTTAGGTATAGCATGAATCATGTTGGGCTTTAGTTCGGAATCAGGTCCTCCAATCGGGATTCTGACTCGAGGCTCAATGGCCACCGCAGCAGGATTGTAGTGGTCCCGCATCATAGGACGCTGCGGTGGGTGCACGAAGTTTTGGAAAAGGTCATTGAGTCGCTGGAGCTGGTGTTCCAGATTATTTTCTTCCTCAACTGGCTGAGCCATGATGGGGGAGGAAGAAGAACTTGGTTCTGAATCAGAAGAGAGAATAATGTGAGGGTGTTGCTGCACAAATACGGGCGTCGAGGCTTGGCCTTGACGAGAGCGAATTTCTAATGGAGGTCTTAAGGGTGGTCTTAGAGACCTCCTTCCGTACATGCACAGTTGGGAGAGGTAAGTTTAGAAGGTGCTGGACCCAATCAAGACACCCAAAAATGTGTTGGGTGACTATAGAGGTGCGGGGCAGATGGACCCCTTGATCAGAAAGATCGTCCACCTGAGAATTACCTGGGCAGCCAGAGAGGGAGAGTCCCGCGAAGACCCCTACACGGTAGAGCGTCCCCACGGGTTACAGGGTTTCCCCCACCCGACCTCTCTTGTCACTGCGGTTCCAGGTAGACCAGAATGGGGATCTTGACCTCTTAAGTCTACCAATTTTAAGATCAGGGTGCTTAAGGTTTCACTTGAACTTTAGTCTTTTTAAGTGCAAAGAGTGACCTAATTTAAGGTTGGTTGACCCAAGGGGTCAACTTTACCTATTGTTTTCTTTAAGAGCTTTTAGGTCCTGTCTTTTAGGGTTCAAGTGTTTAGAGAGAGCCAATTGTTTTAGGATTTTTCTTGTTAATTATTTTCAATCAATGGCTTGGGCACACCTCTTTTGGATTTCCTTAATTCTTGATTAAGGGGTGTGTCTCTACTGAAATCCTACTGTTTGACCTTATGTTGGCTCTACTTGGTCCATTTAACTCTTTGTTGGGCAATTAGGGCTCAAGCAAGAATGTGTTAGCCCTTAAATACCCTTAATAGTGTGCAGGAGTGATGAGTTGAAAACATGCAACTTTTTATGGTTACTAAGTATGGAAGACAGGTTAGCCCTATATTGCTTGTTCTTTTCTTTTCTTCCTCTTTAGAGTTTAGGGGTTAATAGTGAGAGGAAAAATTTACCTGTCTTCGGAGTGGTTGTCGTGTGGTTGCTTGTCTTCTTGAGTTCCTGTAGCTGCACAAAAGAGAGGAGATTATCAGAAATTAAAAGATACAGGAAAGTTTACCTCTAGAATAGCCGTTGCTCCCCGGCAACGGCGCCAAAGTGAAACGCCGGTTTTTACCGGGTTTGTTATAACGTTGTAGTAAAGCCGGTTATTACCAACATTTCAAATATAAAAATTTTTTACTCGGAAAATAAAAGAGTTCCCGAGGTCGAACTCAGGGAGCAAGTTGTATTCTAGAGATATACATGTTTCTTTTACAAAAATAAAGAGAGAGAGAGAATTTGTTGTTCTCTTTGTTCTGCAGAGGGGGGTGCTCTTCTTTCTCTCTTTCTTTAGATCTCCTTCTTTCTCTCTGTTCTGCAGAGGTGATATTCTTCTCTTGCAATGGTGGTGCTCTTCTTCTTCTTCCTGCTGTTCTTCCGTTGGTGATGTTCTTCTTTCTTCAGAGCTCCTTGTTCTTCTTCTTCTTTGGTTTTCTGCCTTGACCTCTCTTCTTCTTCTTCTGCTTTAGCCGTTGCTCTTCCTTCTTCTTCAGCCTGTCTTGACCTCTCTTCTTCTTCTTCTGCTTTAGCCGTTGCTCTTCCTTCTTCTTCAGCCTGTCTTCTTTCCTGCTCTGGCTGCTGACCTTCCGTCGTCTGCCCCGGTGCTTAGACGACTTAACGATGCCTTTGCTACAGTGCAGCTCCTTCTTCTTCAGCGGGTCTGCTTCTTCTTCTTTGGCCTGCACACTTCAGAGTTTTTCGTCAAGAGGCAAAACCTACTCTACCCTCCCTCCCCCGCGTCTCTCTTTCTCTCTGAAACCACTCTTGGGAAAGCTCCCCCAGAGCTACCGGGTAATCGGGTTCGGGTCACGCCCGGGTCCAGGCCCACCGGCGTGCGGTGGTGGGCGAGGAGTGCAGGTCGGTTTAATCGGGTCGGGCCAGATCCGCGGAGCGTGGTCACGGACGAGGCCGGGTCGGGTGAGAGGGACCTCACCCCGTGGTCAGGAGGCAGACAGCATAAGGCACTTTTTGCCTTTATGCGTCCGCGCGCCTCCGAGAAGTTCCGAGGTGGGACTAAATGTCCCACCCCAATTGAGCGCCCGTCGCGGAGGGAGCAATGGGCGATCGTGGCTTCACGCGCGACCTTCGCCCCATCTGCGAGCCTGGGACGTTTCGCTGAGACTCCCCGCGCAACCTGGGAGTCGAACCTGGGCGAAGGCGTGCCTGCACCTGCAGGTGAAGCAGCTCTGCCTGCTCAGTAATGGCGACGGCGGGCGAGTCACCTGGTCACAGAAGAACGGCCTCTCGGCCAAATCAGACAGGCGGGGGACCTTCGCCGTGGCACGGCGAAGGTGGTCAGGGGGTCTGCAGGGAGCGTGATGGAGCCAACAGGTCGTCCTAGGTCAAACAGTGAGCGAAGAAGTGGGTGTGTTCGGTGGATCTGCAGAGGGCGTTTGGCGGGAAGTGGAGGGGCGGAAGGGGATCAGGGTGAGGAGGCGGAGATTCTGCGGTGGTCGGCGAGCCGTGTGGGTTGCTGAGGTGATGGGAGCGGCTCGCCGGAGGGTGGTCGGAGGCGGAGAGGGTGAGGGTGAACAGGAGTGGTCGAGGGTTTAATCAACTAAGAGACAGTGAGGAAAAGAAAGAGGGGGAGGTGGGGAGGAGTTCTGACCTAGCTATGGAGACGAAAGGGGCCGAGACAGGGCGACAGTCGTATCGACTGTCGCCGGAGAAGAAGATGCCCAGGGGGAGGGGCGGCGGCGAGCAGAGGGCTGGAGAGGCGCCAGCTGGGTACGGCGTGGCGCAGGAAGAGCAGGGGAGGAGGTCTCTGCTGCTGGTATTACGGCAGAGCGAAGAGGAGGAGGGGGAGGAAACCGCCGGAGCTGGTGAGCGTCTGCCGGAGAAAGAAGAGAAGACAGTTGGGGATTTTCTCCGTCAGATCCAGGCTACCCTCGTCGGTGGAGCAGCGGGGGGTATTTATAGGGATGAAATAGGGAGGAAGGCGGAGGGAGACGACGTGTCTCCCTCGCCGGAGAATGGTCGGAACATGTACCCATACCGTCCGTGCGTTCGCACGGCCGGTATGGTGGGCTACAATGACCAGGGGGGTGCTCCTGCGACGGCTGACGACGCAGGGCACCCCCGGTTTACTTGCCAGGTCCCCCACCTCACCCTGCGCGGCGCCATGCTCCGCGCAAGGTCGCCGGAGCATGGTGCTGGCAGGGTTTTGCAGGAGGGACCTGATTGCAAAGAACGAAGGAGAGTTAGGGGCCAAAATGCGAGGGTTCAAAAGTTGAGGGCCAAAGAGTAAATATATGAGGACCAAAGTGTGAAGTCGGTCAAGGAGGTTTCTTCTTAGGCTCAAGTTTTTATACATGACTAATTAGGACCTAAGGAATCTGATGGTGAATTTTATTTTCATATTAAACCTTGTTTGACCGGTCAATTTGCGCAAAAACTCAAATTAAGTTATTAATTGGGCATGGTTCTCAATGTAGGTCAAAATGGGTTCTAAAGGCCAAATTGAAGGTTCTAAACCCTAGAGATTATTTTTCTATGAATTTTAGAGGGTTTATTCTATTTTTACTTTTCCTCGAACCTTGTGAATTGAAGTGGGTTGTTTTAGGGTTACAGATTATCATTTGGTTCCTTGGAAGTGCTGTAGCCCTTGCTAGATCATCTCATCCCACTTTTATTCTTATTAAGCTGTTTTGACCTGTGTTTGGTCCCTGAATTACCCTGTATGCAGTTTATACTGGTAAAATTGCACTTTTACCCCTTATGACTGGTTTTCTTCTCAAACTCAGAATTCTCTGAGTTAAGCCTTTCCTTGAGATATGTAGGAGCTTTTATCCTTTGTATTGGGTCAAAATGAGCTAGTTATGGCTCATGATGAGGTTCTCATCAGCAGGTTTGCCACAGAGGGTTGCGGGTCAGATCCATCACAACAGGAGGAACTTTCAATTGCAGAAACCGCCATACATGTTTCAATATTCAAGTTATCTTCCTCAAGTTCCTCTATAAATCCACAATCCTCAAATTTGTTAATCACCTTAAAAATATCTAATTTCAATTTCTGAGCCCCAAAGGCGATTTCCATGCTACCTCTCTCACAATTGATATTGGCCTTAGTGGTAGCTAGGAACGGATGCCCCAGAATGATGGGCATGTTCCTTAAATTCTCAGGTACATCCATGTCAAGGACAAGGAAATCTATAGAAAAATATAAATCCTTAACCTTGACAATAACATCTTCAATAACGCCTCGTGGATTTGTGACCGAACGGTCCGCTAACTGCAGCTTATTGAAGTCGGCCGAAGTTCACCTAATCCGAACTTCTCGTAAGGAGAAGTCGGAATTAGGTTAATAGATGCACTTAGATCCAGAAGTGCCCTATAAAAAGTGTAATCTCCAATGACACAAGAAATCAAAGGAGCACCTGCATCTCTCTTTTTCTAAAGAAGGTGATGTAGGATAACAGAACTAGCATGCTCGGAAAGTGCTACCTTCCTTGGAATAGATTTCCTCGACTTACACTTCTGTGTGCATAAATCCTTTAAAAATTTAGTGTAAGCTGGCATATGTTTGATAGCATCGAGGAGCACGATATTGATCTCGGCATTCTTGAATATATTCAAGAGCTCCTCATTACTATCAACAAGCTTCTTCTTCCTAGGCTTAATCAAAGCCTTAGGAAAATGAACATGAGTCAGATCTTCAAAATCAAGTTCCTGAGCCTTGATTTCTTCTTCAGAGTTCTCCTTTCTCTCCTTAGCTCTACAGAATTTGGTAGATCAGAATAGTGTGGTTGTGGATCTTGAGTTTGTTTTCCACTCCTCAAGGTATCAGAATTAGCAGATGCATATGGGTTTGGGTCTTGGGGAGGGTTATGAAAGATTGGAGGGGCTTCATTAGCCAGAAACCTTTGATTTGAAGAAGAAGCAGAAGAGGAAGGACCCTGCTCAACCACCTGAGCATGTGCGTGCGGGTCCCTCTGATTCCCATACCCTTGGGCTTGATTGCCTGGAATCTAAATATTACGCGAGTTGGGTACAGGTTGAGATGGTAGAGATCTGGGTTGATGAGAGTTAGCAATGAACCCAATTTGCAAGTTGTCCAGTGAAGTTTTCATTTGTTGCATGAGCTGGAGCATAGATCCTTACATTTCTACCATTTTTTGGTTCAAATCAGCCTGCCCTACTGGTTGACGGGCATTCCAAGTTGGCTGATTGACCTGATTTGGGGGCAGCTGAGTGTAGACATGACCCTGACCCATTGGTCTTTGCGGAGCATAGTTGCTGGGTTGGAATTGGGTCTGCTGCCCCAGGTTTTTCTAGGAGAAGTTAGGGTGGTTCCTTCAACCTGGATTATAAGCATTAGAGTAAGGGTTGGACCTAACGTTCTCCTGTACAACATAGACATCCTCATAGGGTGAGGATGGAGAGAAAGAAAGGGAGCGATCAGAGAAACTGAGATCAAAAGACCCAGTTTGGAACTCATGGGGTTCTGAACAATGCTGGCTCACAGATTGAGCCGCATCCAGTTGATTCACGAACTCCCGTCCAGAAGGAGCTTGTGAAGAATGGAATCCCAAATTTTGGAATTGAGTGGATCAAGAATTGTTTGCAGAGTTTTCCGCCATCCACTCCTCCATTCTTTTAGTAACCAAGTCCACCTTATCTAGTTTATTGCAAATTCGTTCCATATCGAATGAATGAAAGTCGTGAACTTCATTAACATTCGATCTGGGTTGTTGGGACTGGTTAAAAGTATCCATGGAGGCATGATTGATTGAATTTTCACTCATCTCCTCAAACAAATCGTGCGTGCTATCTGCATCTTTATTGAGGAAATTGCTTCCGCAAGAAGTGTCCACGTGATTTCTGAGTTGCTCAATCAACCTGTGGTAAAAGATCTGTATGAGCTACCATTTCGGCACCTCATGGTGTGGAAACTTCTGCAATAAGTCCTGGAATCACTCCCAGGCAACATGAAATTGCTTCCCTGACTACTGGGTGAAGGTAGTAATCGCCCGTCTCAGAGCATTGGTACATCTAACAGGGAAGAGTTTCCTTAGGAAAGCCGATTTCAGATCATTCCATGTCGCGATCAGCCTTCCTATGGTCCTATACCAATGAGTGGCTTTATCCCTAAGAGAGTGGGGAAAGAGCCTCATGATCATCTGCTCTTCATTCATGTTTCGCATTTTGGTGGTTTGGACCAAAGTGGTCAAGTCCTCCAAATGCTAAAACGGGTCTTCAGAGCCAAGCCCATGGAAATGTTTGATCAGGCTTAACACCTGGGGCTTGATTTCTACGTCTTCAACAGGAATTTGAACGTCGGGACGTTCCTCGTAATTTGAAGGATCATAAAAATCCTTCAAAAGCTAAGTGCCTTGCATTCTTTGGAACCATGTTTGCATTCTCTGTATTGTTCCAGCTGCCTTTGAAACATCTCCTGTGGATTCTGAAGCAGAGGAGGTTGTGATCGGCCATGGGATCAATTTGGCCAAAATCCAATCTATGCCTCCTAGAATACTCTAATGGTCATTCCAATTGGGGATTCAATGACCTCCTTCCAGGCATAAACTAGGAAGAGATCGGAAGGACTAGGGATAAGAACCTTGCAGCACAATAAAACAAGCCTGTCCTTAAGTGGGGTAGCCTAAGGATCTACAGACTCTCAGAATCTGTCTTAAGATTATAGATAATTTACTCTACTTTCGTCCAATCAATCCAACCAGTTAGAAGGAGGGACTGGGGAGAAGGTTCTTCCTTTGGCTTGCGCCTCCGATTCCTAGTGTACCCCCCAGTTGTGGTCATTTGACACTACTCTGCTAGCTAGACATCGGATTGATCGGTACAAGCAGGTTAATCGTAAACAATCTCAGACTAAGCTTCGAAGAGCGAATCAGTCCTTCAGGCCAACGTCTACTTGATTTTATTTAGGCCTGGGATTGTAGTGCTTATGAAATGTGGTGGGCCCTTAAGATGGGTTGTGCCCTTAGTGATTGATTGAATATGTGTGAGTGCATGCACAACTAGGGTTTCTAAGCAAGATTATTTTTTGATGAGTGGATTTTAAGGTTCAAATCTTGCTTAAGTAGCTTTTAGGGTTTGGAATTAGGTTAATTTAATCAAGTTTCGAGGCAATCCAGAAGTTCAAACACGGGTGAAGATCTTTTCCTTTTGTAATCAAAAGTAAAGTGGAGTGCCTGGTATTAACCTCAATTGGAAACCCTATAGGGAAGCTATTTGATGAGTTGATTTTAGGTTAAGTGGTGCGACCCAAACAACTCAAATAATTGGCCAAAATTGCACCACTAAGTTAGGCACACAAAATAATTGACCTAAACTGATTTCTACTCTTTTATATGTTGATTTGCATGTACCGGTTCCACATATCAGAATCCTGGTTGAATAGATAAAAATCAATTAGGTTATGTGCCTTGAATGTGGGTGTATGTAGTGTGTATGTTTGATTTATCCCACAAGAAGTATCTTTTTGTTAATTTTTTTTTTTTACGAGGGTGAGATGAATGTGGGTGAAAATCCAAGCAACCAAACTAACCCTAGGATTTATGGAAGCACCTAGGCTAATTGGGGTTTGAATTAATGTTCTGAAATGAAATCTATGGAGGGGGAAGAATGGGGAGCACTTACAATTGTCTTCAACTGCACTTTACTCCGATCTATCGCTTGAAGATTCCTTGTTGAGGTACCTGCAAAACAATAGACGAGAAATAAAGCAAGTTAGAAAAATGTGCGAAATGCAGAAGAAAATCGAGAATCATTGTTGGTGCTAGAGCACCACGATCATTTGTTTTGATGATAACAAAACACGTGTTATTTAACATTTGCAATTTGAGTCCTAGATTTCAGGTCAATTGCAAATGTGGATGTGTTTAGACGGAGTTCGAGCTCGCATCCAGGACGGATTGGAGGAGCTTGACGGAAAACAGAGGAGGTTCGCGTGGAGCGACAGATTGAAGATAGAAGACAAGAAGAATAGGATAGATTCTTTTTAATCCTTTCTTGTATCTCTTGTCTTTATTTTCTTGCTCTTTTTATTTTTCTTAGAAAATTATGTTAAAGAGCCTCAAAGAACCCTAACAGTAGTCCTAGGAACACCGGCACAACCCTAGGATACTTAGGTTTTCTGTAGAATACTTAGAAAACCAATATAGGGTTCAAACAACACTTCCAGACGTCTAATTCCCAAATCAGACGTCTGATAAAGTATTTTAAGACGTCTGACTGTTGTTTCAGACGTCTGATATTTGTTAGGCTGGGATAGCTAGTTCTGTCTGATGAAATCAGACGTCCAGACATTGTACCAGACGTCTTAGGAGACGTCTGATGGACTTGCCAGACGTCCAGATAGTGGACCGTTGGCTAGCTTAGCAGGTGCTCAAGATTATGACCGTTAGAGCCTTATCAGACGTCCTTAGGCCTTTCCAGACGTCTGATAAATGACCGTTTTGCCTCGGCTGACCCAAAATCTCTTCTCAGAGATTTTCTAGCCGTTGCAACGTTTGGAAATCAATTCCCACACTAGAAGTAGGTTTCCAGACGTCCTGTATGTCGTCTGATGGACTTGCGCAAAAACCCTGTTTAGATCTGATCCAAGTCAGGGAGAGACCCACCCAAAATCAGACGTCTGACCTTGGAATCAGACGTCTTAAAGTGGCCTTCCAGACGTCTGATGCCAGAGTTAGACGTCTGATAACCCTATCAAATGTAATCATTGTCCTGATTTCGGCCTGATTCTCTTGGACTTTATTCCCAACGGCTATAGAACCTTTCCTAAGCCTTCCAAAGCCTTCCTAAGGCCTCTATAAATAGAGGGGAGCCTTTACACACCTAGATACACTAAGAAAGACACAAGATACACACTTGGATACACTTAGCTACACACTTTCACACTCTTTTGTGTCCAGAAAAGATCTTGCTCTCCAAGTTTAAGCTCCATTCCCTTGAGAGCATCAAACCTTCGCGCCGTTGCGTGGCTCACGCACCCGCGTCATCGTTGACGCACTCCTTGCAAAAGGGAGTTTCCTAATTCCTATAGAAGCTTAGGTTTATTACTTTGTTGGCTCTATAGGTTTGTTGTTTATTTTATCTTTGTCTTTTGGTTGGGTATTCGCTTTGCGAATTCCCGTCTCCTTCGTGGGACAAAATCCTTCTCGTGGAGAGAAGGGGTTGAGGAACGCTACCCTCGTACTTGTAGCGTGGTTGTACTGAGGTTGAATCACCCTCATTTTAAAGTGATTCGGTTAGTGGATTTGATCAACTAGGTTGATCGGAAAATCCTAACTCGAGAGGGTTAGGTGGTGGTTTTCACCCAGTTTGGGTTTCCACCTAAAAACAATTGTGTACATTGTGTGATTGATTTTCTTTGGTGAGATTGCTTTATATTTTATTTCCGCATTTATTACGTCACCCCCTCCTAGTAGGGCGGAACTTTCAATCATTGCCTCCTCGGCAACAATGCTAAAATGTTGAAGCGGAAAACTACGCGATCAGAGTCGGATTTGAAAAACCCGTTGTTGCGGTTCGATTTGCGAAGTAATCTGTCAACAGATAAAATTTAACCGAAATTCGTAAAGAGATTCTGAGTGGAAAACAGGGATGCTACGTCGATCTAAAATCTGCAATTATATTTTTTTGGTATATTTATTTTAAAAGCGAAATAATCACAATGGAACTGATATTAATACTAAGGGAGAGAGAGAGAACAATCACTTGATTTATAGCTAGAAAGCGGGAAATGATTACAACTAGAAAGTAGGAAATAATTACAGTTAGAAAGTAGAAAATTCTATTCTAGAAAGTGATAAAAAGAAGGGAGAGAGATGTTATCCTCGACGATTGCTTGGAGTATGAGCCGGACGGAGTGACGCCTGGAAGACGGAGGACGGGGCGGGAAGAAGGAGGATAAAGTAGGAAGAAGCGGGAATGAGGCAGAACGTCGTCATTGTCGCGGGATCCACTTCCGGTACGGGGGCGAGAACACTTTGGATTTGGCTCTAAAGGAGCATCCTGGGTGTGGAAAAGCTTCTTTGGAGCTTTGGAGAGGGAGAGAGGTGAAGAAAGGGATGAGAATTTCGTAGGGTAGGGGTCTCCTTTTATAGTTGCAAGGATTGGGGGCAATTTGGTCATTACATATTCAAAACATTAAGTGAGGGGGTCTTTAGTGATGGAATTAAGCGTCACTAAAGACTCGATCGTGGCCTTATGTGTGCACCCACCCACGCGCCCTTTCCTCTTTAGCGTTTTACTTGCCCACGTTCTCGCGAGATCAGCCGTCCAATCTCAAGATCAGATGGCTTAAAGTCGTTCCTCGCTCGCTTCATCTTCTTCAGCTGCAGTGCCCCCGCGTGCAGAAGCGTGTCATCACGTGCGTACGTGATCCAGAGCTCCTCCGCTCGCCACATCTCTCGCTCCTCGCCCGCATGATCTTCATCTGACGGCCGAAATCAACGCGCCTTGCTCCTCGTTTGAATTGAGGCACTAGAAGAGGTTTAAACCCGCGACCTCTGTCTCGCCCGTAGCTGCATGACCATTGTGCTAAGGCCGAGAGTTGGTCACAGGTTCATCGAAAGCACGCACGCTTGTGACCGTTGGATCAAGATCCAATGGCCCAGATTTGGCGAACATTTGAAGAGGAGAGCAGTGGGCATTCATGGTGAGTATTGGGTGGTTGGGATGGTGCCATGTGGTGCCATCCTGACCGTCCATCTTTTGTGACTTGTAGAAGGTGCCACAAATGTCGAATTGGACCGATTTTGCGCCATTAGGCTGCGATCGTCGATCCGAACCCATCTGTGTAGTGAGATCTGTCATCTGAGGTGTGGATTGACACCATCTTTGCCCTTGATTTATGAGCTTCCTCAGACTATGTTTGGTGCTACAGATGTCCGATTAGGGCGATCTTGGAGTCTTTGAACTCCAGTCGTCGCCCTGATCAGATTCGTACGGTTGGATCCTCGATTTAAGGCCCTGATTGAAAGTTGCCCTGTCCTTGGCCATAACAATTTGTATAATTTGACATAAATGCATGATTATGTGTGTTATGCAGTATTTACAATGTATGATGCTAATATGGTAATAAGAACATGCATTAATAGATATTTTTGACTTTTTAGATGTATGCACATCACCTACTTGGTTCCTAGGCGAGGATTTCATGTTCAAAAATGTGCGATTGAGGCCAATTTGGGCCTTGATTTTAGTGTCCACATAATATCCACTTTCAAAATAAATTATATGGTTGTGACGCTTATACATAGGGCTTCTTATTGGTACCTTTAATTTACAATAGTTAATGATTTAATTAGAATTAAAAATTACTTAAAGTTACTGAAAATTTTAAGTTAAGTTAATGCCTATTTTATTGCTTAATGTATAAATTGATAACCTAACCACTTAATTGATTTATAATTTAGTTAATATACATTATAAAGTATTTATTACACACTTTAAATTTATTTTTGATCATTTATTTTAATTTATATACATTTATATACACATTTCAGATATATAAATACTAATATACAATATACATACTATTATACAAAAAAAAAAAATAAATAGGTTGAAAATACTTAAAAGTAGTATATACAAGTATACAACATAACTTACTTCAGTAATAACTTAATTTACTAATTTATTTTATTTTAACTGAATAACTTAGCTATTTAACTTAATAACTTAAATACATACAATAAATACTTAAATAGATAAATATACAGGTATAGTACAGTATATGGTAATTACTTAAATACATATATACGGTTATAAATACATTTGTACATGTTTAATTATTTATTTAAATTCCATAGATATATGTACATAGAATGTAATATAATTAAATGTATAATATATAATTAATATATGTGTAGTATAACTCAACATAAATACTTATTTAAATATATATAATAAATACATAAGTTAGTTATGTACATTATAAACATATATTTTATTATTTAATTAATATTTACAAGTATAAATACTATATACAAGGTATTTTTGAATATTTTTGGACTTTTCAAGTTTTTATGGCATTTTATGTTTTATAGAAGTAAGAGGAGAGAGAAAGTGAGCTGAGAGAAGAGAGACTTCTTTTTGTGTTTTTCATTTTGAACTCATTTATTCAATCTCATAGTAGATTGAACAAACTACTGGTATGTTCTATTGGTTAGAGGGTTCAGATTACTCTGAAACTTTGCACACACCTAAAAAACTATCTAATCCTACTCAAGATACATCTATTTTATTTTTTTACAATTTTTATAGATTTTTTTAAAGTCTTTTCAATTTCACCCAAATGGGGCCTAAATGAGTGTTGTCCTAAGAACCTAAGGACTCAAACTATTTCTATGTGCTGGAATAGGCATATAACCACTCGAACACACTCAAACACATCACATGAAAAATGCTTGACAATTAAACCTAATTTTGACATTAAATTTCATTGAATTCATACTTTGGATAGTTTAATAAAAAAATACATGCCGCTGACAGTGAATATAAGTAGTGAATCCAAGCCACTACAATTAGATTTAAAGTCCAAAACTTGTACATGAATGCTTGTTCATGAACTTCTAATAGTACAAAACCATATCAGCTCCTTCCAACCCTCAAACCTAGCTTAAATCCTCATTAAATCATCCAAGAAGTGGCTGTTGCTGAAAATTTAGTTCAATTGCTGCTGCAATTGATGTGCAGCTGAAGATCAAACCTCACAAGTCTGATTTGTTGTCTAAAAATTCATTCTTAGATATGGGAAACCAGATCTGAGGAACATTTAGCCATAAAAACTCAAGCTCTCATTAAATCACTCAATTCAAGAGTCAAAATCTACAGAAAACCTTTTTAGATCAAAGAAGAGTTAAGCAACTATTGCTGCTATGAAATCAAGTTAGATCTGATCAAAACATTCAAATCCAAACTTCAGCTATCGCAAATATTCATTAGAAGGTCTAAAATACATTACAAATTAAATCTGAGATCTAGAAATCTAAAAAACCTAATTTATCCCTTCTCTTACATTATAGACAACATGAAAGGAAGGGATCAATTTAGGTGTTCAAATCATTTCAAAAACCTTCCCAAACATTCATTAAAACATCACAAACTTCAATAAACTTCTGCTGGTTAGATTAAAACATTTCCATACAAGATTACCTTGTCGCCCAGGTGGTTGTCAATCTAATTTCTCCAAGATGATATGATCATCTATACTTCCGCACACCATTAGTTGGTGTTCAGGAAGGGTAAGTGATGCTTAGAAATCACATAGGTCATTGTGAGAGCTTCACAACAGTGTATTAAAATATCCTCTGCCCTCATTACCTATGGTGATAAAAACACAGCAATCACACATCAAATTATGCATGAGCACTACTCTTGATAAAAACTCAATTAAAATAGCTCATGCCTACCTCCATGAATCCAATCAAACAGTTATGAGCTCAATTTTGTCAAGCAAACCTGATTAAAACATGATTGCTAGAAAAATCCTCATTCACTTCTCAAAACTCAAATCATATCTATTCGACCAAATAAGCATAATTCAAAACACACGGAGGGTGATTGTGATCAGATGATATGAATGGGATCACCCTCAAGTGGATTTAGCACACTAATAGATTGGTAACCCATGGAGCTTTAGATCTATTGGTTGCTTTGATGGAGGGGATGATCTGATGAATTAAATAAATAACAAAGTGAGTGAAAGTGATAGTGAAGTGGTGAGGGAGATCAGTAAATCGATGGAATCGTACGAAAAACACTTCTCTAATATGAATTGATTAGAGAGGGCGAAATTAGAGCTAATGTAATCTACTTCTAATCTAAACCACCAAACAATGCGATTATGATCTACACTATCTAAACTAACTAGAAAGCATTAAATCTAGCTACGAAAGCAAGTAAATCTAGCTAATAGATGAATGAGATTCCTAGACTGCAGCTGGTCACTACAGCGATGAGGGGGGAGGAGAGGATCTCCAACAGAGTGAGTGAGGTCCCTGGATCCATAGCTGGTGGCTGTGGCAATGAAGATGAAGAAGTGAAACTGCCCCTGTCACAAACGACTGATTTAGGGGAGATAGGAGTTGGAGATGTGGACAATGACCAATCTCAAGGGGGTAGAAGCTGGTAAAATACCCAAGGTATGCAAGGGAGCTAATTATAGGTGAGGGAGTGATTAGGGCACCGAGGTGTGGTGTTACTTGAATTTGGGTTGAACGGTGGATGAGAGTGTGAAGAGGATGCGGGAAGTTTTATACCAAAAGACCACCATTAGATTTGATCTAGAGGAGGTAACGATGGCTTGCATGCAAGAGATCAGAGGATGGAGATGAATCCACCGTTGGATCTAAGGATCAGTGAATGAACGGCTTTGGTGGAGCGTGTTCTTTGCACATTGAATAGGAGAAGAGATGTGCAACAGCAGGTCTGTTGGGAATTTTGCGAGAAGAGACATCAAGTGAAGGGGTAGAAGGATTAGGGAAGAGCCCATTAGTGATCGGAATCATAATAGAGTAGTCCCTGAGGCCTTGCAAGTATGCCCCTGCGAGTTTTTATGTAAGGAAAATGTGATGCATGAAGGACCTAATTGTAATTTAATGAATGCAAGGCCTTAATGATGCCCAAATGTCATGAGATTTTTCTTGAAGCTTAATTGAACATATTAGAACATGATTTAACCCTTGATTTGTACTTTAGAGCTCAAATAGATGTTCAATTAACATTTAGATCATTAATTCATATTTTATGAATAGAATATCTCAATTATGACCTAATTATGCATTTTAAGACCAATTTGATGTTTTAGGTCATTTTCATTAATTTCCACACTTAACCCATTTATTATATTAAGAATATAGTGTTTAACCTAGTTTCTAGCCTAACTTTAGTATTTTAGCTATGATGAGTCACATCTCATCAGGAGGGCATCTCTAAAATATACCTATCTCTTATATAAAGGAAAGGGAGAGAGAGGAGCACCACTGATAACTCACCTCTCCCTCCAACTAACCAACACCTCCACCATCCTCTTCTCCTCCACTACTCAACATCCTCCTTCCTCTCCCCATCTACTACAAAATCTAAAGGTTGAGGGTGCAATCGAGGCTTTTCATCTTTAGAAAGATTGGAGAAGAGAGGAAGAGGGAGTATCTTGCTTGCTGGGTTTCGGGGAGGTCACTACTACATCTTTGAAGCCAATAATAGAAAGAGGAAGGGAGCTAGCAAGTTGCTAGGAAAAAGATTAAGGCAAGAGAGAGGAAGGTTTTGGTTTCAAGCCTTAAGACTAAGGTAGGGACCATTACCCCCCTTCAATATGCCTATCTTTTGATCCCCATAGAAAGGATAGTAAAAATGGTTGGACTTTTTATTTATATGCATGTTTATGTGTAAGTATTTGTTGAATGTTGAGTTTTCTATGTGGTTGATGCCTAGTTGAGAATGTCTAAGGTGTTTTCATGATTTTTCTTGATGGTTTAGTTAACCAGGGTTATATTGGACTCTCTTGTATTTTAGGTATTCCTTATAAGTGTAGGAATATGTGGAATCAAGTTTGGTCTGATTGGGATTGGATAAGATCCAAGTGGGGTTCAGATTGTGCCATTTGTGGCTAAAAATAGGGTACTTCAACAGCTTTGTATCGGTACTAGAGCTTACTACTGGTATTGGCTAGGCTAGTACCCTACATGGGAGCCTATAGGCACCATGTACTGGTACTAAGGCTTAGCATTGGTATTAGACCTAGCTGGTATCGATACTAAGCTCTAATTACTACACTCAACCCTGCCCAAATCCCAAATTGAACCTGAATTAAAGAAGCCATTTGTAGGGGTTTTTAAGCATGTTTCTAAAAGCCCTGGAGAACTATTTATACTTTTAAAATGATCTTGTGATGAGAAGTTGTGAAGGTCTCAAGAGCCCTTACAATGAGGTTAAAAGTTTAACTTAAATAGTCTAATCAAAGTGTTAATTCTGAATTAATAAATTTGTTGATTCTAGTCAGATTCTAAGATAGGATTATTGAATCCTATGGTTTCAAGTGAAACCCAAGGAGATCCAGTTGGTCCTTAGGATTAAGTTAATACTAGTAATGGCAAAGTAGTTAAATGAAATGTGAGGACTAGGCCACGATAGGTGGATCCATAGGTTCAAACACCTTGACCTCGTGAACTAAGGGTTCACTATTGCAAGTTGAAACCCCAAACTTTGAAGTAGCTAGTGGCTACCAATGATCTGACTCAATATGATGATGTGTGAGCATGCAGGATTTTGGTCATGGCCTCAGACTTGAAGGCGAACTATGAAAACATACCCAGAGATTATGTTCTAGTAGGAACATTGGTGTGGCCCATCAAACATCTAGCCAACCATACTAATGATAACATAAATGATCAATGACCTGAGCTCGATGGACCCTATTTGAGCTTGCTCTTCACATTCTCAAGGCAATGGTTGGGGTAGCTCTTAAGAGGCCCGACTCTTCTAACTGATGTCAACAATATTCTTGTATCATGAGTAAAGGTACACTTCAGTCAAGGATCACTAGTGTTGTTAGTCTCTCCCCTAATCAAGGAGGGACTACCAGGTTATGATTTAAGAGGAGGATATGTCTCCAACACCACTACTAGTGAGAGGGTTGATTCCTGAAAATCTAACCATTAATGTAAGTAAGAGAATTTATAATGATAATAAATATTAAGAGAACTGTCAAATGGAAGTGTTAGGTAGTTGGTTGGCCTATGGTGTAGATACCTGTACATTATCCATTTTCTCTTGTTGGTACACGTGGTTTTTTCCTACTAGGCCATTTGGCTTATCTCATATTTGTAACCTACTTTCAAGACCTGATGACGTGGTGCAACGACTTTTGGATTTCCCAGGAACAGCACTAGTTCTTCATTTAGGTGGATTAATGATTTTATCAGACTCTGTGGCACTTGGAGAGGGTGATGGCTAAGGTGCTACATCAAGGGGTGTGGGCAAACCCACCTACTGAGTCATTGTAGGAACTCCTTGCTAACTTCATCTTTGCCACCTTCTTAGTGAATTAGGTCATTTGTTTTGAGAGTTTTAGACCTAGGTAGGGCTTGAGTAGTTAGTCAGTAGTTGTTGTGGAGTTGTACTTTTCTTATTCTTTTATTGTAGGCCTTTTTTGTAGTTATTGTAAATATTTGCAAATAGTCCCCACTTTTGATGTGAGTCTATTTTATATACATCATGGCTTTTATAAATCTTGTAAATATATTGATGACTGTGGTTGGTTAATGGTGTTAGTTTATATTGCCTTATCTTCGATTTCACGTTACATTTTTTTAGTTTCTCTACTTGTTACTTTTAAATTTTGTGCCATGTGTTAATACTCAGAATTAATTAGGTGTTATAGGCTTAATAATCTAGAGACCCCAGTGCCCTCACACCCATTAACCTAGTTTCTTAACCGTTGGAAGGTTAGAGAGGCATAACAGTCACCAACCATAAATTGCTACCTCCACTACCTCCCCTCAAGCGTATATAGCCTTAAGCAAGTCTTGTTGTTGTTACCATGAGGAAAAAACCCACGTCGCTGAAAATTGCTGAGAACTTAGGGGCTAGTTTGAGTACCACATTTGGATAGGAACCTTAATCAGTATTGGAAAAGCAACAAAGACACAAAGGGCAAGGTATAGTCGAAGAACCCCAAGGCTTTCACCATGACAAAATTTTAATAGTTACGGGATACAAACATGGTCTTGCAAAATGAAGCTCAAGGCCAAGAGGATGTCACACTAGTCCTCGAAGAACAAGGTCTTAGCTAGCAACTCTTAGTAGAGGAGTACCACTCCCAGTCCTTGGAGTTGTTAACAAAGAGAAGACAGCAAAGGACTTATGTCTTGGCCTTAACCACAACAGTCACTCCTAGGGCCCCAAGCACGATAGAGCTGATATTCAAAGTAAATGCCACTCCCCGCCAACCCAGCCCAACTCTCACAAGCTTTAATCCTTTATAGGCCATGATGGAAATTTACAACTGAGGGATAAGTAGCCCCACCAGGAGTCTGAGAGAGAATCCATGATTCTCTTATAGAGGACATCCAGAACACTTAGGCTGGAAACCAACTTTCTATTTGCTAGTTTTAGTCATCCTACCCTTAGTCCAAACGTCCAACTAGAGGACCGTTGGCTTGTCAAAACTAATCATTAAGGATCAACCCTTAATCTGATTTAGATCTATTTCAGACATTCGTAGTACATCCCAGATGTCTAATAAATAGACGTTAGGTTAAGATCTGACCCTAATCACTTCTTGTCTGACCTAATAGACGTTTGAGCCATGGGAAATCCATTCCCGCAGTGATTTATGTTTCCAGACGTCTAGACTTATTGCTAGACGTTCGACCTGTTGTCTGTGCAGTTTTACATCAGAACTTTGTTTCGATCTTATGAAAATAGAAAAGAAACCTTCATAGGATTATACGTTTGATTATTAGCCCAGATGTCTTATAATTGAATCTTAGATGTCTGTCTTCATCCATCTATGTCCAGATCTTCCATTCTTCTAGATTAGACGACTGATCCCTAAATCAGACGTTGACCCAGACGTCTGATAATAGATCAAGACTCTGATAACCCTGTCAGAATTATTATTGACCCTGATTTCAGCCTGTTTTACCTTGGATTTCTTTCCAATGGCTATAGAAGCCTTCCAAGGCCTTCTAAACCCTTCTTAGGGCCTCCATAAATAGAGGGACACTCTTCCTTTGTTAGACACACTAGGAAACACTACTTCCACTCATATTGTGTTTGAAAGAAGAAAGGAATCACCGAGAAGTGCTGTTGCTCTCCAAACCCTTATCCACACTCTTGAGAGCATCATCCTTGTTGTGCACCCGCTCTCCCTCCTACTAATACTAGAGCACCGTAGTGCCATTGTGTGGTTCACGCACCCTACGTTGTTAGCAGACACACTTCCACCAAAGGGAAGTTCCCTTAGCCTATAGTAGCTAGATTTACTTATTTACTTTGTGGCCCTATAGGATATTTGTACTATTGTCTTTGGTTGGGTATTCACCTTGCGAATTCCCGTCTCCCTCGCGAGACAAAATACTCCCTGTGAAGAGGAGGGATTTTGAGGAATGCTACCCTCGTACATAGTGACATGGTTGTATTGAGGTTGAGTCATCCTTGTTTAAGTGAGTCGGTTAATGGATTTGATCGACTAGGTTGATCAGAAAATCCTAAGTCGATAGGCTTAGGTGGTGGTTTTTACCCGGGTTTGGATTTCTACTTAAAAATTCTTGTGTACTTGTGTGCTTGCTATTTTTTAGATTGTCACATATTTATTTTCACATTATTTATTTATCACGCAAATCTCACTCTGCTCTGTCAGAACCTACATTTGGTATCAGAGCAGGTCTTGCATATCGACGTTACACACTGGCAAGCAATCATGGAGGGAAGCATCACCGCGATAAGACATGTCGAGGATCAATCCACTACCTGTCCTCCCTACTTTGATGGGAGCAACTATGGGTATTGGAAGCTTAGGATGAAGACGTGTCTTCAAGCCAACAACTTCACTATTTAGGCTAGGTGTGAGACCTCGTTCGACATCCCAGAGAGACTCATGGGAGGACACTAGCAGCAGCAAGTTTGGGAGCTATTTCTCAATGCCAAGATGGTGAATGCTCTCTATTATGCATTGAGCCCAGAAGAATTCAACTGCATCTCGCAATGCGCCACCGCATACAAGATTTAGCACACTCTAGAGGTAACTCACGAAGGTACCTCCAAGGTAAGAGCTTCTAAAATTAACATTTTATCTCAAGAATTTGAATCCTTTTCAATGAAGACTAATGAAACTTTAAGTAAGATGAACACTAGGTTCACTCTCATAGTGCATAATTTGAAAGCTTTAGGGAAGACCTTTATAAAAGGGGAGCTTCAAGGAAAGTTTCTTCATTTCCTTAGACCAGAATGGGAACAAAAAGTCACTGCCATTGAGGAGGCAAATGAGGTTGAGGAGCTCAACATGAAGGATCCCTTTGGCAATCTTATGGCCTATGAGACAAAGATGAAGTAAAAGAAGGACACATTGGAGCTGAAGCCAAGGAAGACTCTCACCTTCAAAGTCACCTCGGATAGTGAGGTAAGTTCCGACGAAGAAGACCTTAGAATTTTATTTAAGAAAATTTCTAAGTTTTGTAGGAACTTAAAGAAAGTGAAGAAGGAAAAAAAGGAGCAAGATAGCTCGAGATGTTGTTATCATTGCAATGAAAAAGGGCATCTTCAACTTGAATGTCCCTTCTCAAGAAGGAGAAGAAGAAGGAGAAGGAGAAGAAATACAAGAAAAAGGCATTCCAAGATACTTGGGATGACTCGAGCTCGGAAGAAGATGATCCTGAAGAGAAGAATGAAGTCACTTGCATGGGCTTCATGGCCATCACAAGTGATAGCGAGGATGAAGATGACAACAAGGTAAATTCTGAATTACAAGATCCTTTTGATGAACTTTATGAAGTTAGTAAGTCATTAAAAGTAGAAAAAAAAAGCATGAAAAAGAATCTTAGCTTTCTTAAATATGAAAATGAAAGATTAGAAATTAAAGTTAGGGATCTAGATATTAGTCCTAGCATTTCTAAAAGGGATGACTTGTTAAAAAATAATAACCTAATCAATGAAAATAATAAATTAATTGAGGAGAATACTAGTTTAAAAATGAAAATTTATGATTTAAAAACCAAGATGCATGTTATTGAAAATGATCTTTCTTGTCTTAAAGAAAAATTAGATAAGTTGTTAAATGGAGTTAGCACCAAAGAAAAAGTTGAGAAAGGATCTCCATCAAGGAGACCAACTAACAAAATCGGATCCAAATAAACTTGGATACCGAAGAGTGAATTAGAGTCTTGTTTTGTATGTCACAAAGAATATTTCAATATCAAAGATTGGATATACAAGATGAAGGATGAACTACTCGAATTGGAGGGACCAAGGAGTAGACCAAAGTGGAAGATGAGAAGACCGGCGAGACAACCAACAGGTGATCGAATCGCCATATGTCGGTTGTTCGATTAGAGACCAGCTCCGATGCCCGGACCTCCAAGCTACAGATGGGAACCCCATTCATTTTGACAACCTCCAATTGGGCCATGCTATTAGCCTTGATAAGTGAGGTGAAATCTCTACCCTATCTTTTCATCTATAGCATTGAGATAGGTGGAGTTAAAATTTGATAAGCTATTTGTCCATCATTATGGGGGAGGTTTTTAATGAACATAGATATACTTCTACTAAAAAGAGGGAGTTAATGGATGAATGAATAACTATCTTATTATGTCAAAAAGTGTAAATTAGAAGAGCATGTTTTAAGGGGGAGCATAGGATAACTAAAATTGATTAAACCTTTTTGATAATGTCACAAAGGGAGAGAATTTTTTGGATTGATATTTATGATTTTGTCATCATAAAAAAGGGAGAGATTGTTGGTGCAAGGGTACCGCGATCGTTAATTTTGATGATAATAAAATACTTGTTATTTAACATTTGCATTGAGTTATAGTTTCAGCATAAATGTAAATGGCACAATGAAGGAGCTCAAGCTCGCATCCATGGTAGATTGGAGGAGCTTGATGGAGGAGAAGGAGCTTCACTTGGAGTGAGAGCTTGAAAAAGCATGGAGATGAAGAATAGGATGGAAGTTTATTCTGTTCTTGTGCTTTGTATTTGTTGCTCTTTGCTCTTTATTTTGCTTAGATTATTTGTTAAAGAGCCCAAAGTAACAAACGATAGTCCTAGAAACACATACACAACCTTAGGATACTTAGACTTCTCGTAGAGAACTTAGAAACCAAAGTAGGCATCAGATAATCTGATCAAATGTCCAATTTGGACATCAGACGTCTGATCTTAGACTTTAAGACGTCTGACTGTTTGATCGGACATTCAGAACACTTAGGCTGGAAACCCACTTTCTGTTTTCCAGTTTCAGTCGTCCTACCCTTAGTCCAAATGTCTAACTAGAGGACAGTTGACTTGTCAGACTTAATCGTTGAGGATCAACCCTTAATCTGAATTAGATCTATTTCAGATGTCCATAGTACATCCCAAACGTCTGATAAATAGACGTTAGGCTAAGATCTGACCCTAATCACTTCTTGTCAGACCTAATAGCTATTTGAGCCACGGGAAATCCATTCCCATAGTGATTTATGTTTTCAGACGTCCAGACTTATTGCCAGACATCTGACATGCTGTCTATGCAGCTTTACACTAGAACCCTATTTCGATCTTGTGAAAACAGGGAAGAAACCTTAGGATTAGACGTTTGATTATTAGCCTAGATGTCTTATAATTGAATCTTAAACATCCGTCTTGATCCATCTTTGTCAAGATCTTCCACCCTTCTAGATCAGACGTTGACCCAGATGTTTGATAATAGATCCAGACGTCTGATAACCTTGTTAGAATCATTATTGACCCTAATTTTGGCCTGTTTTGCCTTGGATTTCTTCCCAATGACTATAGAAACCTTCCAAGTTCTTCTAAACCCTTCTTAGGGCCTCTAAAAATAGAAAGTCACTCTTCCTTTGTTAGACACACTAAGAAACACTACTTCCACTCATATTGTGTTCGAAAGAAGAAAGGAATCATCGAGAAGTGTTGTTGCTCTCCAAGCCCTTGTCCACACTCTTGAGAGCATCATCCTTGCTGTGCACCTACTCTCCCACCTACGAAGACTAGAGCACCATAGTTCCATCTCGTGATTCACGCACCTCGCATTGCTAGCTGACACACTCCCACCAAAGGGAAGTTTCCTTAGCCTATAGTAGCTAGATTTACTTATTTACTTTGTGGCTCTATAGGATATTTGTATTATTATCTTTGGTTGGGTATTCGCCTTGTGAATTCCCATCTCCCTTGCGAGACAAATAACTCCTCTTGAAAAGAAGGGGTTTTGAGGAATGCTACTCTCGTACATAGTCGCATGGTTGTATTGAGGTTGAGTCACCCTTGTTTAAATGACTTAGTTAGTGGATTTCATCGATTAGGTCGATCGGAAACTCCTAAGTCGAGAGGCTTAGGTGGTGGCTTTTACTCAAGTTTGGGTTTCCACCTAAAAATTCTTGTGTACTTGTGTGATTGCTATTTTTTAGATTGTCGCATATTTATTTTCACATTATTTATTTATCATGCAAATCTCACCCCCTCCATCAGAACCTACATAAGTTAGTTGGCTACGAGCTACTCCAGTTGGAACTCAAGAAGACCCTGTAGCAAGTCCCACCTAGACCCCAGAAGTGGTGAAAGAAATGTGCCCCAACAATACTATCACCGCAATGGAGAAGAATGGCACCATGCTCACGAAAGTGTCCTAATGCATTTTGGCTCCTAGTCTTCTACTATGATGATCTACCTATATGTTAATCAGGTGGAAAAATTGGTCCAAATCAGCTCTAACCTCTTACAAGGGTGAGATTAGAGGCCTCCTTGAGATATTGCATATCAATGCATATGTCTTCACCTAGTCCTCTAGAGAACTCCTAATTGTGGACCCCAAAATCATAGAGCACTGCCTGGACATTCTACCAGCTAAGCTACCGTTCAAGCAAGTGTGGATGCATTGGTCAAGCAAAAAGTGGAAAGTAGCGATCGAAGAAGTACACAAGTTGTTGGCAACTCGATTCATCAAGGAATCTTTATACCCAAATTAGTTGTTAAACATTGTCATGGTCAAGAAGGTAAAGGGTAAGTGGCATATGTTCATTGACTTCACCAACCTCAATGAGGAATGCACCGAAGATGAATTCTTACTCTCAAAGTCCAACGCCCTGGTGAACTCCTACTCAGATTAAATGAACATGTTCTTTTTAAATGCTTACAAGAAGTACCACCAAATCAGCCTAGCTAACCACAATAGATAGGCTAGACACTTCTTTCATTACAGATAGAGGCTTATTTCAATACAGTGTAACATTGTTTAGCCTAAAAAATGTTTGTGCTACATACTAATGTCTTATAAACCTTATTTTTGATGATTTAATTAGAAAACCTTTTGAAGTCTACATCGACGATATGTTAGTTAACTAGTCAAGTTTCGAAAAGCACCTCCAAAATTTAATTAATGTTTTAAGCATACTTGATGGTAACATCATCATTCGTTATAAATAACTTGAATTAGTTTAAATCAAGTGTTAAATGCTCCTTAATGATCGTATGAGGATCGTAATTCTGTGCTAAGCTTATTTGAGAAGACAAGAAAAAGGGTTAATTATGCCATTTTAACATCTCATCATCAATGCAGATTAACTAAGGGGTTAATTCAAGGTGAAATGAATGTAAAAGATGAAGAAGTGGGATTAGGATAACTGAATCAGGGTTTCATGCATTTTAAGGATTAAAATATTATAGAAAACCCTAAGTATCAGCCTCACTCAAATTGAAAGTGTTTTGGTAGAGATAAATTCAATATAAACCTCCTCAAAATCATTGAAAAATATTCTAATAGGTTTGGTACCTTCACTTTGATCATTGGAACCCATTTTGACAAAAAATAGAGATTCAGATGGGAATTTGCATTGATTTGGGCTTCTGTGTAATTTACCTAGTCAACTATGGTCAAAACCCAAATATAAGTTCACCATCAGATTTCTTAGGTCTAAATTAGGTTAACACCAAAATTTGAGCTCAATCAGAATCCATCTTAACTTAGTTTGCATTTTAGCCTCCAGTTCTCTATTCTTTACAACCAGATCGCTAACTTCTATGTTTTTCTTACCAAAGCACCCCCGACTTCTAGTCTTCATTGGGAATAGGTCCCTACCGCCATTTTCCTCCTCACGAACAGGAAAGGAAACTCACGGACCTTGAGACCCAAAGCTGCTGACATTTAATCGAAGACTTGATTGAAGAAACTTCAATAAAAAATTGCCAAACTTGGAGAAATTGATCCCAAGATCAATTCCAATCTTCTGAGACCATTCATGTGACCAATATCCTCCAATTTTGCCTCCAATGAACTCAAGAAAAGAAAACTCTAAAGGTAGCAATGCCACCTTCCAATTGAGAGTTCCTTGACAAATTTAGGAGAGAAACCTCTCCTATATAAAGGGTCGTATGTGCACGAGTCAAAATTTGTCTCGTTCTTGGTGCAAATTCCTCCTCTTCTTCCTTGGTCGCCATTGATGAAGACTTGGAGCTCCTTCAACCACCTTCTTCGACCACTTCCAAGCACAATAGGGAGAGGACTTCTCATTAGGTCTTCGTCATGCTTCCGATCAAAAAACACGACCCAATTGCCCCTTCCTCGGCTCCATCCTCACTTTTCTTCATCATTGGCAGCATCTTTGGTGAGCCTTTCCCCTTTGTCCAATTTGAAAATTACCTTAGGGCTTCCTTCTCTCCATCAATTAGGTTTAGGTCGAATTCTAGACCCCATCTCCCACTCCTCCATCCTCGATGTCGACAATACCTTCGTGACCACCTTCACTGCCAGCTTGCCTCTGCCCTCCACTCACCCAATAACCCTAGGCAAAAGCTCCCTTGCACCATGACAAGCATTTTTCCTAAGGTTATTGAATACGACATCGTCCCTACCTTCATCTCCGATCACCTACACTGGCAGCTGCCACCACCTTCATTGTTCAGTTGCTACACCCCATTAACCACCAAATCATGACCACCACAAGCCCCGCCACATCACGGCGGAGCTTCCCAATTGTTTGACTTGGGCCCTTGGGCCGTATTTTCTGTGCAGGGCTACCACCATCGCTGTTGTCTTCTTCACCTCTGGCGACCACCATCCGACAACCATCCACGTCTCCACCATCGTAAATTGACGCAGGCCACTTCCTGGAGCAGCACTGACCCCTCAATTGAAATAAACAGCAGCTGCAACACCAGAAATCAGACGAGCAGCTCCACGTAGTTGCAGTACTGGAAGCACTCTATCTTAGTCCCACATCGTGGCGACACATTTTGGATTTTGGTTCATAATGTTTCACGCACAGAGACTTATCGCCTTCATACACAGGGTCAGGTCTCACCTAACCCATGCCCATACACACGTGGTCTGTGCTCGCCTACGCCCATGCGAGCTGGATGGGCCCCCTTGCACTGAATCAAGTTTCAGGAGAGAGAAATAAGAAGAGGATCTGTGAGAGATAGAAGGGAGGGTTTTGCACTATGGAAAAATTGAAGGAATAATTAGGTCATCTGTGGCTTTGTTGAGATGTTTGACTTTGGGAAATTTGGCTAAGTCTAAAGGGCTTATGTGTTGAGAAGTTGAACTGCTAAAGAGAGAAGAGTCGTTTGATATTGAGAGAAAAGCTTAGGTGTTTAAAGGACACATTGGTGGTTCTAACCACCATTTTTTTTTCTTTTTTCTCTATTACCTTTTTGTTCTCTGACTCTTGACATAACTTTGGAATTCATTGAGTATATTTCTCATATATATTGAGTTTTATTTGAATATGGATTAATAGTTGAATTACAACTATTTGCTTCCTACGAATGACCTCAGAACTCAATGTTTTTTCAAGCTTTACAAACTTTAAATGTCGATTCGATTTTCATCGACTATACTATGATGCATATTTCTCTAAACTATGATGATTATCACTCAACAATACTATGAAGGTATTGCCTAAAATTGAACCCTAAAAGTATGTGTTTGGCATCTTATCTAGAAAAGTTTTGGGTTTCTTAGCACTCAATCAAGGAATCAAGGCTAATCCTGATAAACTTTAGGCAGTAATGGACTTCTAACCACTAAAAAATTTAAAAGCGGTTTAGTCTCTAGTTGGACGAATCAGTACTCTAGGACGATTCTCATTGAAAGCCTTAGATGAGCACCTCCCACCTTTTGAGTGTTTGAGACTAGGCAAGGCTACACAATCGATCACTAGATGACAAGATGACAATAGGAACTAGACAAAATAAAGGAATATTTACAATCATCACCAGTCCTAGTGGCACCTAAATTAAGTGAACCCCTATACATGTACTTGGCAACATGTTAGCCAACCATTAAAATAGCCTTAGAGAAAGAAGAGGACAAAATTCAAAAGGTGGTTTGTTTTATAAGAAAAACATTCTAAGGGGTAGAGGCCAAGTACCTACTAATCTAACATGAAGGTGTATACGTAAAAACGTGTTCATTGTAGCAAATAATCACGTAGATACTTCGAAATGAAATCATTTCCGAACTTGAAAATACGAATTTGCAGTTTTAAAATTGGAGTCTAGGTCATCTCATGAGGAAGTGACTCGATATTTGCACTTTCCTAAGTTACTAATTTTTTTGGTCTTTTTTTGCTTTGTCATTTTTTTGTGATTTTTGAGTTGATAAAGAGAAATCAAATTTAGTGCTAACACTACTAACCAAAAGCAAATATAGAAAGTAAAAATTGGATTTTATTGCTAGTAAGAAGAGGTTATTACAAACTAATAGAGAAACAACTAAACAAAGACTAGAGGATTGCTTAAAACAGAGAAGAATAAAATAATCTAAAAGACGATTGCGAAGATGGCAAAGAAGCAGAGAGGAAGATGCACCCAGAGAATCCACAGCAAAGGTGGCGTGGACACACCTTGATCAAGAAGAAGGCTTCAAGATGAAGGTGATGGAGAATAGTGGAGAGGAAAGGGTTATAGTGAACGGCTATAGGACTAGGTTAATTAGGTGGTGTACTAATGTAGACTAAGATAGTGTAGAGTAAGGAATGTTTGGAGAGGTGGAGGCTTAGGTTTATTTATAGAAGTGTCAAAAAAATATGGGCCATTAAATTTTAAACAATGGTTACTAGCTTGCCATCACATCAAGTAGGAAGTGGTTTCTTGGATGTGCATTGAAGGGAAGGGAAAAGAACAAGGTGTAGCTGGCCATGTAGCTTCTTGAAGAAGCTATGTATGGTCGGCTATAGGTATAGGATTAGGGTCCTCGGATGTGGGTTCAAAGGTGGAGATGAAGTCTTCGGAGTTGGTTTCTTAGAAAAGGATATGTTCTTTGGTTTTGGAGTTTGAAGTATTAAGCATCTAATGTGTGAAAAAGGTTTGACTTGCCAGTTGGGCAACCAAATTGAACCCTAATTTTCAATAAGCTTAAGAATGTCTTGTTGCTCTAATGGACCCTAATTTCAAATCTACCTTATTAAGGACTGATAGCTTTCTCCCTACCCTTTTTTATCCCAAGGTCAACCTCGAAAGTGTATCTCCCCATCCAAACCGTCTGGTTTCTTATTACTATTCCTCACTCTTTTTGGGTTTTTGGGATATTTGAATGCACACATTTTTATTTTATTTTAGGACTTTCTTGTTTTTCTTTTTCCTTCTACTACTTTATTTTTCTAGTTCACCTTTTTTCATTTATTTTTCTAGGTAGATGGCTTCTTTCGAATCCCACTCAAGAACATCACCTAAACAAAGGCTCAAAAAGCTTAAGATGCAAAGTTGGGATCTAGACATCCTACAGTTGGGGAGCATACCTAGTGCAACATGCCAGCCATACCTGCAAGGATCAATTGAACTCCAATATAAGCCCTATTGACCATTTAGGTTCCAACAGTAGGTCACCCAAATAATGAGTTAGTGCATAAGTGCAAGTGTAGATTGCTTAATTTTCAGAAAACTCTTCAAACCAAAGGGTAGGAAGATAAGTCACATACTTATCACTCCCTTAACTTAATACATTGGCTTTTTCAAATCTAGTTAAAGATTCACGAAACAAATCCGTATTTTAGTAAATACTCAAGATGATTAAGTTGGAAATCAACTTGAAAAGTCTAAGTGGAAAAACTTTGTTTATATACTTCTTAAGATCAGGAAATTGTCAAAATAAAAAATTTTCAATCTTTCGTAGCTTAAACTCTAAAAACATTGATTTTTTTGGAAATTTTGCAACTTTTTTCAAAAATATTTTTTGACAAAACAAAAAAATGAAAATTTAGAGGCAAAAAGTGGCTCAATCAATATTATCTACCCCCTTCCCCCATGGCTATTTCATATAGTGTCCTTAATACATGCAATAAACATAAGTAAAGAGTAGATATTGCCTAACATTTCTAGAGTACTAAATAATTATGGCTCGATCAGCTCCAAACTTGAATTACTTAACCTAATAAGTATAATAAGAAATGTTGGGTTTCTTCCCAATAAGCGCTAATTTTTTCATCTACAGTTAGATGCAATGCACAATTAGAATATATGTAATTAGGCATAGAATGTCCATAAAGGTGGACCAAATGATGGTGCAACCCCATTTTAGGAGTAGGGTACATGATAGATAAATCAAGTAGAGTTGGACCCAGTGGCTTTTAGTGGTAATGAAGTGCAAACTTAGAAATTGAGTTATGTAACCCAATTACAAAAGATTTATGCGTGGAAGATTTCTGTGCCCAATGAAAGTGATATTTGATATGATGGTATATATGTGGGCTAGCTGGGGATTACTAAATTCTGATCTAGTCAAATCATAGGGGTCCTTGTAAAGAGTTGGAGGCTTTGAAAATAAAGGCCCCCTAAAATCCTCAATTTTCTTTTCCCAAAAATCCTTTTTCAATTCCACTACCTCTTTGATTTCTTTGACTTCTTATTTTTCATTTTCTCTCTCAAATTCCAACTTCATTAAATCATAGAAGTTAAAATCTAACTTGGTTACATCAAATGGGCAATCAAATTCTAGATAAAATAATTCAAATTCAATCTCATCTAAATTTGATGTAAAGGTGAAGCTAGTCATTGAAAGTTCATCAAGTTCAAATTGGAATATTTGCGTTCACCTACTTTGGTTAGGGAATTTTCCTCAATATCAAATTTATTAGAAATTTTATCCTAAACAAGAAATGTCTCATATTCAGATTTATTTATGTGTTCCTCTTCTTCTTCAAATTTTGAATTTTTCAAAGAGACATTTTCTTCATTTTTTATCAGACCCTCAACCTTAGGTTCTTCAATAAGCTCACAACTTTCATTAGAATCCTCAATAGCCTTAAAATGTTTTAATTTCATCTTTTAATCCCCAAAGGCTATTTGCATATTCCCATCCTTATCATCAACCAGGGCCTCCACAGTCGCTAAGATTGGTCTTCCTAGAATAATTAGAGCCTATCTCAAATCATTAGGAATGTCAAGATCCAAAATGATGAAGTCCACAGGGTAGTGAAAGTTATTGATTTGAACAATTACATCCCTTAGAATTTTCCATGGACATCTTATGAATTAGTCAGCCAGTTGGATTGGAACCGAGGTTGGTTCAAGATCCTCGAATCCAATTATCTCATAAATCTTAGTGGGCAGAAGGTTAATGGAAACCCCCAAATCAATTAAAGTCTTGTCAAAGGCTAGATCATTAATTGTACAGGAAATCAATGGTGTTCCCAGGTCACCCTTCTTGGGAGGTAGGTCCTTTAAGAGAATAGAGCTTGCTTGTTGAGAAAGGATCACCTTCCCAATAGGTTTGGCTTTACGCTTAGGAGTGTAGTATTCCTTCATAAACTTTACATAAGCCAGTATTTAATCCAAAGCATCGAGGAGCAATATGTTCACTTGAACTTGTCTAAATACATTTAGAAGTTCCTCTTTGCTTGTCTAGTTCTCTTTTTTCCTTTTACTTCTCTTAAGGGTTTCAAGAAATGGGATGTGAATGGAAGTGTCAATCATAAGGTCCTAAGCCTATTCTTCTTCCACCTTAGGCACATTGATCAAGGTTGGTATAGAAATAGCCTAGTGAGTTGATCAATCTAGGTGCATAGGTTCTTGAGTGGTTATGGCACTCCTCAAGGTAATGGTATTAGTAGTGGCATTAGGGTTCATATCCTAAGAAGGATTAGGAAAAATAGGTGCAATAGAGTATGGAACTTGAGGTGCATTAAACCAGGGGAGGTCAAGGGAGTTGGGTGAATCACATGGGCTTGGTGCTCCCTATTTTGAGTGAATCCTTAGGGATTGTACCCCTGACTAGGCATGTTCCTAGGGTTCGAGATAGGTTATGCAGGCAAGGCCCCAGGTTGTCAGTTACTATGCCTAGGTTGATTAGAAATGTCATCAATGGAAACCCTCAATTGTTGCATTAATTGCAACATAATTTCCTGCATATCAACCATCCTTTGATCCAACTTAGTGGTGTGCACTCGTGTGTGTGTGTTAAGAAGTATTGTTATAGTCGCACTTGAAACGTCGATTTTAAAGTAAGAAATGGAGGTGAGTCCGAGTGTCGGTCTCAGGGAGGCATGTAAACCGGATTTTGCTTATCACTTGTTTTCACGGAAATTGCGTAGTTTTGCTTGCGAAAATGTGTGGTTGGAAAGCGAGAGATAGAGAGATAGAGAGAGAGAGATTAGGGTTAAAGTCATTTCTTTCTTTAACATGCAACTTGAACAAGAAATAAAGTAAACAACTGAATGGAAAGTAACTTCATTAATCATACAGCTTTAGCTCACATATTACAACATTAGATACATGCTTAAACATAAGTAAAGGAAAGCTTAAAAGAGAGGAAGAGAGAGAGAGAGGGGGGGGAGAGTGGCGAGGCAGCCACGGCGGTGGAGAAGGCTTCGTCGGTGGCTAGTCGTCTCCGACGATTACAAGAGGGCCTAAAGCTAGCTAAGAGAGGGGTAGAGTAGTTGCAAGGGAAGTGAATGCCTTGAATGAGTGGTTGGAGGGGGTTTAAATAGGGAGAAGGGCTTTCTAAAAGAAGAAGGGGTTTTAGTGACGTCGAGGACGTCGCTAAAACCCTTCCAAAAGCGTCGGTGAAGCCCGCAGCCCGTCGGTCGCTCGCTCGCGCCGTTCTTCCTCGCGCCCGATCCATGGCTGCTGCATGAGAGCCGTCCGATCGAAGATTGGATGGCTGAGATCCTCCCTCGGGCACGCTTGGATTGCACCTCGGGCGCGCGTGCGCGCGAGCGTCGTCGCCCAACGTGTGTGTGCACGTGGAAGCTCGCTGCCTGAGGGCACGCCGCGTGGCGCTATCTCGGCCGCCTGCTGCTGATCGGGCGGCCCAATTTTGCTGCGCGCCTCGCCGTCTTCGATTTTTTGCATTGCGCGGCTCGATCCCTTGCCGCGTGGTTGCGAGCGTATGCGCTAACCGCTGTGCCACACCCGCTGCTTTATCGTGGCGACCGTGGGTGTGCGTGTGGTTCTCGGCCATTCGATCGAAGATTGACAGCTGAGATTTGATCTCCAGTTGAAGGTGGAAGCGACGCACGGTGAGCAGGCGCCACGTAGAGTAACGAGGGCCGTTGATCATCAAATCAACGGTCAGAACTTCTTGGGCCCATTGTGGGAGTTCTGGATGTCAGATTTGGCCTATTTTGAGTCTATTGGACTCCGTTCGTCGTTCTGAATCCACCCGTGTGGTCCAATTGCTCATCTAAGGCCTGCTTTGACAAGTGCTTACACAAATGGCCTTTAATACAGTTTTATAAGCAATCTTGGTATATGATGCATGCAATGATCCCATTCTACTTATGTTGTGCCTTTTATTCTTAAGATGGGCCTTATGTAACAGAATTATCACCCCCATATGCAGTGTTATCATACCCCCATGCTTACTCCTTGCTAGTCCCTAGCAAGGTTTATTCTAGCCTTTATTTTCTTTCAGAATTTAAGAAGTAATTACTTAGACACTTCGTCACTTGTCAATAGGAGGAAATATACTATGATCTTAATCTACAAAGACTAAGCAGCGCCCGGGTATCTGCCAAAATACGAATCGCCCGAATCCTTGCTTTAATGTATATAACTATACATATGTATATGTATATATATATATAATTTTTTTAGAATTTTTTTGGAATTCAGCATGGGTTGGTAACTTTTTACAGCTACCCAATCCACCCAAAACTCGGTCAAAACTCTAAGTGCTAAGCATCTTGGTGTGAAGATTGTGATAGACTCACTCAACGGTAATTTAGACAGACTTCGGGTTTCTACGCCCCTAGGTGACCGGAAGAGAAAATATATTTGCCTGAAGGTGTATTTGTTCGATCGGTAGCTTTTTCCCTACGTTTGTTTTAATTGGGGTCAACACAAGGATTTTTCTAGTGTATATCTCCCCGGCTTGTACTACTTCCTTGCTTCTTCCTTAAGTGTTTTGGTTCTTTTTGTGCAATTATTGAGTTGGGCTCTAGACAACCGACCAATGGGCTGTTACCTACGATCGCTTGCCAGCCATACTCGTGCGGTGAAGTGTGGTTTATTTTGTTTTCTTTTCTTCTCCCTTTTTTTTTTTGTAGGTGGCTCCCCTGATCTTAAATGTACTTAGAGGCAATGAAGAAGAAATGATCTCGTGGCTGGGTTCTGGACAACCTGCCAATGGGTTGTTACCCACGACAACTTGCCAGCCATACCACCCTAGAGAGTTCATTAGCTACCCAATTTCTGTCAAAATCTCCGAGGAGTGAGTCTGTGCAAAAATGTGTGCAGATGCTTAGACTCAAAGTTTTTCTGAGTTAGAGGGTGAGTTGATAAGTCATATACTTATCACCTTATTTAGTAGGTGGATTAGAATAGTTTAAGGTTGCAAGGATTCAAAGCTAAATCCATATTTTAACGGACACCAGGGCTGATTAAGCCTGAAGGCCTGAAAAGTCTAAGTGTTTAAGTTCTTTTTGTATTATTTTCCACTATTGACAAGTTTCTAATGCCTAAGTTTCTTCCTAAATTCATTTCTTCTTTTTAATTTTATTTTATTCAGACTGATTAAATGAGATCAGGATCGTACAATTTACCACCCCCCCATGCTTAAGTTGGACAATGTCCTCATTGGCAAATACATGGATGCATAGGGGTTCAAAAAGATAGTACCTGAGTGACATAAAATACTGGATCAGTCTAAATCCTTTGGGTTGCCTCCCTGGAAGTGCTGAGTTTAACGCCTCCAGCTGGATGGTGCTTCGTGTCATCCCTCAATGAGGGTGACACTCTCCTTTGGGGGAACCTGGGCAAGAAAATGTTTCAATCTTTGACCATTAACTGTAAAAGTGTGCCTAGTGTTCGGATCAGCGATTTCAACTGCCCTATTAGAGTAAGGCTTAACCACCCGAAATGGTCCTGTCCATTTGGACCTGAGTTTCCCCGGGAAGAGTTTTAGGCTGGCGTCAAACAGCTAGACTTGCTGGTTAGGCTCAAAGGTTTTTCTATGAATGAGTTGGTTGTGGACAGCTTTCATTTTCTCCTTATACAGTCGACTATTTTCAAAAGCATCCCAACGAATTTCTTCGAGCTCAGATAATTGGAGCGTCCTCTGCTCACCGGCTAACTGGGAATCCATGTTACATTACTTAACAGCCCAGTAAGCTCGATGTTCCAATTCGACAGGAAGATGGAAGGCTTTTCCAAAGACCAGGCGATAAGGTGACATGCCTATCAGGGTCTTGGAAGCGGTCCTGTATGCCCACAGGGCATCATCTAACTGTGTGGACCAGTCTTTCTTGTCAGGTCTCACAGTCTTCTGTAAAATGTTCTTGATTTGTCTATTTGAGACCTTGGTCTGCCCATTTGTTTGCGGATGATACGAGGTAGCAATGCGGTGGTTCACCCCATATTTTCTAAGTAGGTCACGGAATTGGGAATGGATAAAATGACTTCCACCATCACTGATCATGGCCTTGGGTATTCCAAATCGGGAAAAGATGTTCTACTTAACAAAGTCCATGACAGTCTTGTGATCGCATCGGCGGGTGGCGATGGCTTCAATCCATTTAGAAACATAGTCTATTGAGACTAGGATGTACTCGAAGCCGTTGGAAGGTGGAAAAGGGCCCACAAAATCGATGCCCCAAATGTTGATGATTTCGACAATCAAAATGGGTTGGCGGGGCATCATATCTTTCTTGGTCATGGTCCCCAGCATTTGCCAACGTGAGCAAGTCTTGGCAAAGTTGTGTGCATCCTTAAATAGGGACGGCCAGTAAAATCTAGACTGTAGAACCTTTGCAGCCATTTTCTTTCCAGAGAAGTGGCCACCACAAGCCTGGTCATGACAGAAGGAAAGCACACTTTGGACTTTGTTCTCGAGGATACACCTCCTGGTGATCTGGTCAGCATAGAGGCGAAATAGCATGGGATCATCCTAGAAATAGTGCTTGGCCTCAACCAAGAACCTGTCCCATTACTGTCTGGACCAGCTGTGTGGGGTTTGTCCTACAACTAGGTAGTTTACGTAGTCAGCATACCATGGCAGTCTCTTGTCTTGCACAGCCAGAATGTGTTCATCGGGGAAGGGGTCAGATAGAGGTAGGGAGGGTCCAATGTGGTCTAGATGATGTCTAGACAAGTGGTCAGCCACCACATTCTTCGATCTGGCCTTGTCACGGATTTCCAGGTCAAATTCCTGCAAAAGCAGGATCCATCTGATGAGCCTGGGCTTTGCGTCCTTCTTGGCCAACAGGTGTTGCATGGCTGAATGGTCAGTGTAAATAGTCACGTGGGATCCCAGCAAGTACGATCTGAACTTTTCAAGTCCAAAGACTACAACGAGCAACTCTTTCTCTGTGACCATATAATTTCGTTGGGCCTCGTCCAATGTTTTGCTCGTGTAGTAGATCACCACGGGCTTCTTGTCTTGCCTTTGTCCCAGGACAGTGCCTATGGCAAAATCTGATGCATCACACATAATCTCAAAGTCCTGGGACTAGTCTGGGGGCTGAAGTACAAGTGCTGTGGAGACTAAGTCCCGAAGGGTGTGATAAGCCTAGATGCAATCAAAAGACATGTGGAATATGGCATCGTTGGCCAGAAGGTCGGTTAAGGGTTTGGAAAGCTTGGAAAAGTCTTTAATGAACCTTTTGTAGAAGCCAACGTGTCCCAGAAATGAGCGAATCTGTCAGACCGAGCTAGGTGGAGGAAGTTTGGAAATCAAATCAACCTTAGCCCGATCTACCTCGATGCCCCTATGCGAAACGATGTGACCGAGGATAATTCCTTCTTGAACCATAAAATGGCTCTTTTCCCAACTTAACACCAGATTAACCTCGATACATCATTTCAGGATCTTCTCCAAGTTGCTCAGACAATGGTCAAATGAATTTCTGAATACAGAGAAATCATCCATAAAGACCTCTAAGTATTCACCCACCATTTCTGAAAAAATAGCTAGCATGCAACGCTGGAAGGTAGCAGGTGTGTTGCATAACCCGAATGGCATTCAACGGAATGCAAACGTGCCGTACGGGCAAGTGAATGTGGTCTTTTCTTGATCCTCTGGAGCAATTGCGACTTGGTTATATCCTGAATATCCATCCAGGAAGCAAAATTACTTCTGCCCTGCCAATCTTTCAAGGATTTGGTCAAGAATGGCAAGGGAAATGATCCTTCTTAGTGGCTTTATTGAGCTTCCTATAATCAATACACACCCGCCATGCGGTGGTGGTGCAGGTGGGGATGGATTCGCCATGATCATTGGTGACAACGGTGAGCCCAGCTTTCTTTGGAACCACTTGAGTGGGGCTCATCCAGAGGCTATCAGAGATAGGATAGATGATGTCGGCGTCAAGCCACTTGATAATTTCTTTCTTAATGACCTCTCGCATGTTTGGATTTAAACGTCTCTGCATCTGGCGGGAGGGTCGTGCCCCGTCTTCCAGGTAAATCTTATGGGTGCAATAGGTGGGCCTAATTCCTCTTAAGTCAGAAATGGTCCAACCAATGATGGCCTGATGTTTTGAAAGGGTCACGGTCAACCTGAGTTCCTGATCCTTGGTTAGATGAGAATTAATAATCACCGGGAAGGTCTGGTCAGGTCCCAGGAAGACATACTTGAGATTCTCAGGCAATGGCTTAAGTTTAGGTGTGGGTGGAACCATAGTTGATGGAAAGGGAAAGGGCGAGAGTTGATCAACATCGATCTCCTCAAATGGTGTTGTGTGATGGTACTCACCCTTACAGAGGTCCACGGGTAGTGACGGGGATAGGTCAGAATAGTCATTACGGGTTTGGTGGTCTGAGACAGAACTAACGGTGAGGCATTCCTCGACCAGAGTTTCCACGGGATCATGCTCAACGCAATCACAATCAAAAGACTTTGTCACTCGGAAGATATCCAATTGCATTTTCCTGTCTCCGAAGGCAATTTCCATACATCCCGTGTCACAATCAATGTTTGCCTTAGCCATAGCTAAGAAAGGTCTGCCTAAGATTATGGGTGCATTCTGTAATTTTTTGGGGACTTCCATGTCGAGCACCAAGAAGTTAACCGGGAAATAGAAGTCCTTGACCTGTACAATCACGTCCTCGACAACCCCCTTCGGGGTTTTCATGATCTATCAGCCAGCTAGATGGTGACAGGTGTTGGTGTTAACTCTCCGAAACCAAATTGGTGGTACAGGGTTGTTGGAATCAGATTGATAGAAGCACCTAAGTCCAGGAGCGCCCTATCAAATGTCATGTCCCCGATATTGCAGGAAATCAGGGGTGCTCCTAGGTCAGTTCGCTTGAGCGGAAGGTTGCTTGATATTACAAAACTTGCTTGTTTGGAGAGCACAACCTTCCTAGGTGCTTGAGGTCTTGGCTTACGTTTGGGTGTACAGGAATCCTTTAAAAACTTGGCGTAAGCCAGGATGTGCTTGACAGCTTCTAGGAGCGGAATATTAATCTGTACTTGCTTAAAGATCTCCAAAAGCTCCTCAGTTTCCACAACATTCTTCTTTTTCTTGATTGTTTCCAAGGCCTCAGGGTAGGGTGTCTGAATGTGGATCGGGTCTATTTCTGGGTCCTTGGTTGGTGCCTCTTCTGAGTCAGGTATTTCAGTGGGTGAAGTCTCAGGAAGAGTTGACCATTTGGGATCCTGGGTTTTGGTGCCGCTTCTCATGGTCACCGCATTCACAGAGGAATTGGGGCCATGGGTTGAACCTTAAGAAGACGAGGATGAAGAAGCACCAAACCCAGGGGGTGTTTGCAGGGCTGGCTGGACCATGTGAGCCTACCCGGGATTGCCTTGGAACCCTTGCTAATTTGGGCCTCTGTTAATTATGTTTCGCGGGTTCGGTTGTGGCTGAGAAGGTAGGGATCCTTGTTGTTACAGTCCAAGAGTTGGCTTAACTGTCCCTTTACCAAGGCCATTTCCTCTTGATGTTTCTAGTTTATGTCAGCCATCATCTTTATTAGGGTGTCCATTTGGTTTTTTGGGGGAGGGGCCACCCTATTTTGATTATATTGGGGTCTAATTAGTGGTCCTTGCTGATAGGGGGCAAGTGTGGCTGCTGGTTTGGCCTGGGCTGGTTTTGGAATTGCGGTGGCTTCTAGTTTATCCAACCAAAGTTGGGGTGGTTACGCCAGTCAGTGTTGTAAGTGTTGGAGAAAGGGTCAGGTTTAGCATAACTTTGGATAGCTTGCACATCTTCAAGGATAGCCGATGTCGATGGAGAGGGAAGAGAGTAATCAAGGGTTGAGGGAGCAAAGGTCCCTCCCTGGAACGTGGTCAGGGGTTGTTCCAGGTTTAGTTGGGTTAAGGGCTGGACCAGGTCAACATTATGTGCTCCTTTTGCTAGGGAGAAGGTCTGTAACGAGTTTATAGTCTAGTTTAGTAGCTCATCAATCTTTTTGTCCACCAATTCCACTCGATCTAGTTTCTTGGCAATGATGTCCATGTCAACCATTCCAAAATTTGCTTGTACCTCATAAATCCCACCACGGGGTTGACTGGACCTATTAAACTGGGTCATGGAGGCATTGTTGAGCGAATTCTCGCTCATAGACTCAAAGAGCTCAAACGCACTCTCCTCGTCCTTGTTCAGGAAGTTCCCCCTGCATGAGGCATTGATGAAGTTCCGTAGGTTGCTGTCCAGACCGTGGTAGAAAATCTGGGCCAATTTCCACATTGGTACTTTGTGGTGTGGGCATTTCCTCAAGAGTTCATTGAATCTTTCCCACACCTTATGGAACTGTTCCCCTCCCTGGAGTGTAAAGGTAGTAATAGCTCTTCTGAGGGCATTGGTCTTTCCTATGGGGAAGAATTTCTTTAAAAATGCATGCCTCAGTTCTTCCTAGGTGGTGATGGGTCTACCTAGGGTTCTAAGCCAGTGAGAAGCCTTGTCTCTTAATGAGAAGGGAAACATCTTGATTAGAACAATGTCAAGGCTAATGTTCCTAGGTTTCACAGTTCGTGCTATGCGGTCGAGATCCTCTAGATGCTGGAAGGGGTCCTCATTTGAGCTTCCATGGAAGTGGCTCTGGATCAGACTTAAGACATTCGATTTCAACTCAAAATCATCTCCCCCTTCGAGGATCCTAAGGTGTGGCTCGACTCTAATAGAGGAAGGATTATAGAAATCACGGAGGGGCCTCGGTTGATCCTGAAATGGTGGTACATCGAGTGGTGGTTGCCCTTGTGGGCCTTGGAAAGGTGGTGGTGGTTGTTCTTGTGGGTTCTGTAATTGGTGTATGGCTTGCATGATGGTGTGGATTTGTTGTTGCTGAAGTCAGTGGTTTGCATTAATTTGGGCTTGGATGATGGCCATTGTGTCTGGTGGGGGTTGATCCTCAGCCTCATCTACCCTAGGTTCAGCCATGTTTCTAACAAAATCACGTCGCTTAGATTCCTTTCCCAAAACAAACAACTCGGGATGCCGTGAGCGTCTCCCGTGCATACACTAGAGAAGAACAGGAGGGGATGCGGAGAGCGACATATGCGAGAAATGTGTTCAATCAAGCACACAAGCCTAGTCCTTATGGTGTATTCCTTAGAAGACCTAGAAATCTCAAAAAGGGTGATTAAGTCCGCAAGCATTGGACTCCCCTTCCCAAGGCTAATCTAGCTAGGTTGATTACGAGGGGATTGCAGGGAAGGTTCTTCCTTTGGCTTGCGCCTCCGGTTTCGTAGACCTCACAACCACGGTCATTTGACACTGCCTTGCAGCCTAGTCGCCAGATTCTACCAAGGGAATGAAAGCCAAGTGCCCAGCTAACAACACCTCACCTTTCGAGACTTAACTCAGTCCTGCCTAGGGCACGTCTACTCAGTTTTAAAGGGCTAGAATAGTGCTTGTGCTAGGGTTATGTGATGAGGTGTTGATTGGGGTGGTGCCTCTTAATTTTCCACTTTCAATGTGCGTGCTTCTATCAAAACATGGTTTTCAAGCAAGGATTTTTAAGATGTGGTGTCTTTTAGTGTTTCATCCTTACTTTAGTGTCTTTTAGGGTTGACGTGTCTTAATGTTTTCAGACAAGTTTCAGTGGGCACGTCAAGTTTTGCACACAATTTGGTGAAAGAAGATTTCCTTTTATTGTGTAGAGGCTTTAAAACCCTAATGTACTCATCCTAATGATCATGCAACTTCTATTAGATGAGTCGGTTTTAGGGTTGAGTGGTGCGACCCAAGTCAATTCACGGTGGCTTCGCAAACACCACTCAAAAAGAGAAAAGAACACTCCAAGAATTTATTCAGAAAGTTAGAGTGTACATTTTTTTGTGGGGTGATGTGTTAAGGATGTGGGTCAAGCAATCATATACCACGCCAATTTTTTTCAATTTTTTCAATTTTTTTTTTAGTTTTTCACGCAAGCAAACAATCATGAGTGAAGAATTACTCACTATCAGTCCTTGTTGCGCCTACTCCCTTGTTACCGTCGTGGGATGCGTCGCTTCGTCGTCCAAGCGCCGAATTCCTGCAACCATCAAGTAAAAAGGAAAACAGGGCATTAGACGATGTGAGAATGGAAGTGACAACAAATCCGTTGCCTCCCCAGCAACGGCGCCAAAAACTGGCGTGTGCTCATGCGTGTGTGTTAAGAAGTGTCGTTATAGTCGCACTTGCAATGCCGATTTTAAAGTAAAGAAACGGTGGTGAGTCTGAGTGTCGGTCTTAGGGAGGCGTGTAAACTGGATTTTGCTTATCACTTGTTGTCACGGAAATTGCAGAGTTTTGCTTGCGAAAAGGTGTGGTTGGAAAGCGAGAGAGAGAGAGAGAGATAGAGATAGAGAGAGATTAGGGTTAAAGTCGTTTCTTTCTTTAACATGCAACTTGAACAAGAAATAAAGTAAACAACTGAATGGAAAGTAACTTCATTAATCATGCAGCTTTAGTTCACATATTACAACATTAGATACATGCTTAAACATAAGTAAAGGAAAGCTTAAAAGAGAGGAAGAGAGAGAGAGAGGGAGAGTGGCGAGGCAGCTACGGTGGTGGAGAAGGCTTCGTCGGTGGCTCGTCGTCTCCGGCGATTACAAGAGGGCCTAAAGCTAGCTAAGAGAGGGGTAGAGTAGTTGCAAGGAAAGTGAATGCCTTGAATGAGTGGTTGGCGGGGGTTTAAATAGGGAGAAGGGCTTTCTAAAAGAAGAAGGGGTTTTAGCGATGTCCAGGATGTCGCTAAAACCCTTCCAAAAGCGTCGGTGAAGCCCCCAGCCTACCGGTCGCTCGCCTGCACTGTTCTTCCTCGTGTTCGATCCATGGCTGCTACATGAGAGCCGTCTGATCGAAGATCGGATGGTTGAGATCCTCCCTCGGGCGCGCTTGGATCGCTCCTCGGGCATGCGTGTGTGCAGGCGTCGTCGCCTGGTGTGCGCACGTGTGTGGAAGCTCACTGCCTGAGGGCGCACCGCGTGGCGCTATCTCGACCGCTCATTGTTGATCGGGCGACCTAATTTTTCCGCGTGCCTCACCATCTTAGATTTTTCGCACCGCGTGGCTCAATCCCGTGTCGCGTGGTTGCGGGCGTACGCGCTAACCGCTGCACCACGCCTGCTGCTTTGTCGCGGCGACCAAGGGCGTGCGTGTGGTTCTCGGCCATCCGATTGAAGATTGACGGCCGAGATTTGATCTCCAGCTGAAGGTGGAAGTGGCGCGCGGTGAGCAGGCGCCACGTGGCGCAACGAGGGCCGTTGATCATCAGATCAACGGTCAGAACTTCTTGGGCTCATTGTGGGAGCTTCGGATGTTGGATTTGATCGATTTTGAGTCCGTTGGACTCCGTTCGTCGTTTTGAATCCATCCGTGCATTCCGATTACTCATCTGAGGCATGCTTTGACAAGTGCTTACACAATGGCCATTAATAGAGTTTTATAAGCAATCTTGGTATATGATGCATGCAATGCTCCCATTCTACTTATGTTGTTCCTTTTATTCTTAAGATGGGGCCCTATTTAACAGAATTATCACCCCATATGCAGTGTTATCACTTAGCTTGGCTATTCTGGTTTGGGCTAGTCTCGCTAAGCAAGGTGAATTGAGTAGAGAGCATAATAGGGTTGGTTTGACCTTGACCCATTGTTCCTTGTTGGCATTGTTGATGGTAGGGTCTAGGTTGAGTCAATTGAACCTAGGCTTACCCTTAAGGCTTCCAGGAGAAGTTAGGGTGGTTCCTCCAACTGAGATTGTTGGTATTATAATAAGGTTGTTCCTTGGGTCGGTCTAGATGGCCTGGACATCCTCATATGTGTTGTTAAGCTTTCGTCGAGTCTTAAGGAAATTGTGTTGTAGTACAGTCGACAAACAACTCTCAAACAGATAAAATTTATTACTCGAAATCTAAATTGAAATCTGAGGTCGAACATAGGGAGCAAATATGAAATTCACGTGTGAACATTTAATTGCATATAAATTAACACCATAATCGAAGCACAAAAGCGATATTCAATGAATAATATCTACTCAAGTTGATATTCAACTATAAGCATGAGTATTTCAATAGATCAAAATGATAAAAACAAATCTAAGATAAAATAATGGTGATTTAGATCACCAATTATTAGCTTGAATTAAGCATATATTAACTACTCAAATATTTGAACAGTATCATCAATCAGAAATGCCATGCAAGATAAGTAGCCACAGTATCTTCAAATGACAGAGCATTCCATCAGATGACTTAAATGCTGCCCTGCTATAGTGCTCTTCTTTCCTTCTTCTCCTTCTCAGGCCTTCCTTTCTTTCGAGCCTCTTCTTCTCCCTTTCTTCTTCTTCCTTCACAGCATAGAGGACCAAGCTCCTTAGTGGCTAAGTGTCTGCATAGAGCACAAGAGAGCAAAACCCTCCCCCACTCTCTCACAATTTCCCCTCTTCTTTCTGTCTCAAAGCCCAGGTCTAATCGGATTCATATTCGAGTAAATGGGTCTTGAACAGTGTCTAGGCTTACGTGCATAGGTTGCAGGTGAGGAGTGGCATATGCAAGTTAAGCGGGTGAAAGGGTGTGAGGGACCCGACCCCTCGTGTGCTTGGGCGGTAAGATGAGAGCACAAATTCACTTTATGCGTGCACACATGGTCTTCCCTCACCGATGTGGCATTAATGTGCTTGCTCTCTTCGCTTGCAGTTGTAGAGTGAATTCTCGTCCAATTAGAGGTGAAGGTGAAGCCATCGTCTTCAATTAAGGACCTGGAAGGGAACCTGATGTGTTTTCGCATCACTTGGGATTAGCATCAGGTTGTCTCGACGTTGGGGGAGCTCAGTCGTGGCCGGAGATGGAGGCGGCGACAATGAAAGGCAGCAGACACCTGAAACAAGCATACGGGCTTGAAAGCCCCACTTAAAAAGCTCCTTAGCTTCGCCGAAGCATGGCGAAGGTGATGGTGAGTGTTTCGTGGAGGATGGTGGCGTGTAGAGGTTTGCGGAGGTCAGAGGAGGAGTGCGAAGGTAGGTGAGTTTAGTGGAGTGTTTGGATGGGTGGAACGGCGAATAGGTAGAGGGGTTTTGTGCGGTGAAGTGCGACGGAGGTTTTGGAGGTGGAGGGAGCAGTTTGGTGGTGTATAGCGTGCTCACGGCCTCACCGGAGCTTGGTCGGAGTGAAGGAAGATGAAGGGGGAGGCCGGTGATCGTGGGTGGAATTGAGTGATAAATGAGAGGGAAAGAGATTAGAGGGAGAAAGAAACCTAACTAACCTAAGCTAATGGGACGAAAGGGGAGGATGGTCCTTGCCGGTGGTACTCCAGACTCGGAGAAGATGAAATCTCTGGGGGGGGGGGAGAAGCAACGACAACAAGGGGAGATAGAGGATGCTTGCTGGTATTGCGATGCATGGAGGAGCAAGAGGAAGATGATCCTGTCGGCTATTGTCTGTAACGGCGAGAGAGGAAGGTAGTCGAAGAAGGTCGCCAGAGTTGGTGGAGACGGAGGTCGGGGAGAAGAGAGTAAGGGGATTCTGACCTCCAAACCAAGCTAAGGAGGTGAAGTTTGCATCAGAGGCATTTTTATAGGGCTCAGGGGGGCATTCCAAGCTTGGAAGCTCGAAACTTTCACACATGTGTGATACCCACATCTTCCATGCGTTCGCATGGGAGATTGGGAATGAATCAAGAGTCGAGATGTGGTTCATATTGTAGAGGATCCTCTCAGGAGTCTCCCTTCTAATTTTGGAAGGGATTGAGCGTGAAATCAGGGAGAACTCCTTGATTGAAGGTTGGTGGCAAGATGTGTTCACATTAGCAATGTTGGCAGGGGCCTTTTTGTGAAGGTGACAAAATTAGGGGGCTAAACGTAATATATTTTGAAAGTTAAGGACCTGAATGAGATAAAAAGAGTCAGACTAGAGTGAAATGTAAACTAGGTCAAGACGAACTCTGATTGGGCCCAAATTTTGGTACAAACCTAATTTAGACCCAAGGAATATGATGGTGAAGTTCGATATTGGTTTTGATCAAGTTTGACTGGGTAATTTACACAAAAATTCAAATTAGGGCAACTTCTTGTCTAAGACTTCGTTTTAGGTCAAAATAGGTTCAGATGGTCAAATCAAAGATACCAAACCTTATGGAATATTTTTCTATGAATTTTAAAAGGTTTACATAGAATTTATCCAAACCAAAACCTCTATTATTTAAGCAGGTCAGAAATTAGGGTTTCAGGTGTCCGTTAATTCTTGAAATGCACGAAAACTCGTTTCTGTCTGCATGGACCCTCTTATTAGACATTAATGACCATATGACCTTCAGTTAACCCCTGGGAAACCCCGTGATTACTCTGCATTTATGATCTTGTTAAAACTGTAAAATTAACCCTGATTTAATGTATGTTGCTCAAAAAGGATATGTAATGAATTGCGACTCTCCGGTGATTATGTAGGAGCATTTGTCAATTAATTCTGACTAATTAAAGCTAGTTATGGTTGATGATTATGTTATCACCAATATGTCGAGGATAAAGAGTAAGAATCATAATACTCAGGCTCAAAGGTCCTAGTAAGGCTCGTAGGTGGAGTCGAATCAAGATTATTCACAAACTTCTTAGTATAGGTAGCTAATGAAGAGGTAGGAAAATCAGATACCTGTTTTGCGTGAAATCGTCTATGTTTAGGAATGTTCGTTATAGTATAGGACGAAATTGCATGAAACACTTAAATTTGTAAATCTTGAAATCAATTTGGAGCCAGAGGTCGTTCGCAGGGAGCAAATTGGCAATTTCAAACACTAATCACAATTTATCAAGAAAGATATAAAATTATAATAAAAAATTGCCCAATAGAAATCAAAATATTATGTCAATAAAACTAAGGATGAGAGTGCAAAAAGATTGAATCAAAATGGTGATTTGAATCACCAAATTAACCCTAATGTTTAACCTCACAATTATCTCAAATATTTCAATAGTATCAACTGCTAAGAGCAATTTCCACGTTAGCAGATGTATCAATCAGAATCAAAGCAATTAGCCCATCAGACGTCAAGACAAGGCTTCAGACTTCTTAAACCAGTAGAGCTCACAAGGTACGAAGCCTCAGAGAGCCAACAGAGGCACAACAGTAGCAGAGCACCAATCAAAGGTGCAAGGGCCACTTCAGTGACTAAATGTTGAGAGAGGGAGGGCACAAATCCCAAGGTAGAGCAAAACCTGCCCCCTTATCTCTCAGATTCTCTTCTAAAAGCTTTGATTGGACCTAGGTAATTGGATCCAATGCCCAGACTCGCCAGTGTGTATAGCGAGCGAGGGTGTGTGTATGCATGTGGAGAGGGACCTCACCCCGTGCTTACTAAGGCAACGAGGTGACATCATAAATATCTTTTATATGTTGTTAGGTGCTCGAAACTTTTTGATGTGGGACTATATCCCACTGTAGTCTTTCGGAAAGCTCTGTGGAAGCAGCAACAAATCTCTTTGCTAAATTAGAGTAGCTGTTGATGCTTGATGCTTCGATTGAGTACCTAGGAAGCCTCAAGACCTAGAGCCGCATCAGGAGAAGGCAGTAGCAGGGCTCTTGATGGGTGGAGGGGCCCTGCTCTGGTCGGAGAAGATGAAGGCAACGGTAACTGTTTGGTGTACACCTGAAACACGCAATACGACTTTTTGGCCTCGTCAAAGAAGCTCAGAAGCTTCGTCGTGAAGTGGCGAGTGCGATGATGACCGTGGATTAGTGATTGGAGGTGTGGCATGATGGTGCGAAGTCAGAGAAGGCGTGTGGTTGGTGTGGTGTTCGGTGATGGTCTAGAGTGATCAAAACCCTAAATAAGTTTAGGGCTTTTGTTCATGAGAGTGAGAGGAAGGTTTTTGTGGTGGCGGTATGTGATTTAGTGAATTATGGCATCGGTGCGAGCTCGTCGGAGCTCATGCTAGATGTGGGGAAGATGGAGTGGTCGCGGTTGAAATGGTGCATGAACATAGAGTCTAAGGGGTTATAGGAGGTCAAGAAGGAGAGAGGAAGAGAAAGGGAGATTTAGAGAGGGAGAGAGTGGATGGAGGTGGCCGATTATGATGGACTGGTGCCGGAGGAGTTGACGGCTAGCAGACGTCGGGGTAGGGAGAGACGAGGACAACTGGTCTTTGGCCAAATGCGGACACGACGAAGAGTTGAAGAAGGAGAGTTGATCAATTTGGCCATTGATCGGCAGAACAAGAGGGGCGGAGGAGCTCACCAGAGCTGAAGTTGTAGGTGACCAGAGAAGAGAGAGAAGAAAATTTCTCCGTCCAAACTAAGCTAAGGAGCAAGGCCTTGCATGGGGGCTCCTTTTAAAGGCCTCAGGGTAGGCTCTAAGCATGGGAAGGAGCTCAAAGAGCTTGAAGTTTCAGGGAAGAAAATCACCAAAATTTCAAGCGTTCGCATGATCTTTACGGTGCAAATCAAGGTCCTAGATTTGGTTCATGTGATAGAGGGATCTCTCAAGATCAATCCTTCCAAATTTGGAGGGATTTTGTCTTGATTTGAGAGAGATTTCTTCTCTCGAATCTCGACCTAACGAGCTTTCTCACCAACAATGGCGGCAGGGGCCTTTTTGCAAGAAAGATGAATAGTTAATGACCTGAATGCAAGGAATTTTGAAACTTAGGGGTCTGACAGAAAGAAATAGAGATTTAATGGACTAACATGCAAACTAGGTCAAGATGGACTCTGATTGGGTCCAAATTTTGGTCTCAACCTAATATGGACCTAAGGAATCTAATGATGACCTTGGATTTTAGTTTTGACCACATTTGACTAGGCAATTTGCATAGAATCCCAAATTAGGGTAAAATTTTATCTGAAGCTTTATTCTAGGTCAAATAGGTTCAGATGGTCAAACCAAGGATACCGAATCCCTTAGAATATTTTTATATGAATTTTAGGACATTTAGATGAATTTTATCTTGACCAAAACCTATTTAATCTAAGTGGGTCTGAAATTAGGGTTTTTTGTGCTATTGTGGTTCTCGAAACAGGTCCAAGAGGTCTTAATTGATACGTGCATGTTTAAACCCTGAAACAGGTCCAAGAGGCCTAAGATCAGTACTCATCGCTAATCTCCTAAGTTTTAGCCTTCTAGGTCTTAATTCATCATCCGATCCAACCTAGAAGTTAGGTAAGTTCCATGCTCAATTTCAAGGGACTCTTTCGTTTTCTTTTTGACTGCTCTTCTTTTTCTTCTTTTCTTTTTCTTTTCTCCTCCTCAATTGATTTTCAGCTCAAATTGATCTCTCCTTTCCTCTTTTCTCCTCCCTCTTTTTTTTTTTGAATGAAACCCTTCCTTGCATTGATTTTCATAGTGTTTTGCACTTTAATTACCCCCATGCTTACGATTTGCAATGTCCTCATTGTAAATTAGGTTGGTTTGAGTTCCACTCTTTTTGTGCATTAGAACAGGTGGGTGGTGAACGGGTCGGAATGTCTGTTGCAGACGATTTCTAACTCTGATACAAGTATCAATGGTGGAGTCAGTTATTCTAATAGATGAACCCTAAAGTGCAATATGATTTTAGCAAAAAGATATGTTAGAAGGGTTTCAAATTTTTAAAAAATGACGAGTTGCCTCCCGTTAAGCGCTAAGTTTAATACCATCAGCTGGGCACAATGAAGCTCAATGAGAATGGAGATCAAAAGATACTGCAGCCAGATTTGAGCCTGTGAGTTTGAAGAACGGTTTGAGTCTTTAACCGTTCACAAAAAATGGTTCTGATTCATGGCTGAGTTCGCTAATTTCAGTGGCTCTATTTCCAAACACTTGTCTTACAAGGAATGATCCAGTCCATTTTGATTTGAGTTTTCCTGGGAAGAGCTTGAGTTTGGCATCAAAGGTAACACTTTCTGACCACGATGGAAAGATTTTCATGAAATGTGCCTGTCATGGAAGGCTTTGACCTGTTCTTTGTAGATTCGCAAGTTCTCATACGCATAATTGCATAGTTCTTCGATCTCTCTCATTTGCAATCGGCAGTGGATTCTAGCCTTCATAAGATCCAAATTGCACTTCTGTACTGCCTAGTAGGCTTTTTGCTCCATTTCTACCAGGAGGTGACATGTCTTCCCGTACACGAGTCTGAATGGACACATTCCTAACTGGGTCTTATGGGCGGTCCTATAGGCCCATAAGGCTTTCGGAAGGTGAGTAGACTAATCCTTTCTATTAGGCTGAATAGTGACTTGAAGGATCTTCTTGATTTCTCGATTTGATAGTTCAGCCAATCCATTAGTTTGGGGGTGATAACGAGTCAAGATACGATGAGACACCCCATACTTTTTCATCAAGGACTAGAAGTGCACATTCGCGAAATGAGACCCGCCATCACTGATGATGGCTTTTGGAACCCCAAATCTAGAAAGGATGTTCTCCTGAATGAACCAAAGAACAACTTTATGATCGTTTGTTCTAGTGGGGACGGCTTGGATCCACTTTGAGACATAATCAATAGCGAGTAAGATGTACTCGAAGTAGTTAGATCCTGAAAAGGGTCCCATGAAATCAATTTCCCAGATGTCAAAGATTTTGCACACGATGATTGGATCCAAGGGCATCATATCGCGTAGGCCCATGTTGCCGAGGGTCTAACAACAGGCACAAGCCCTACAATATGATTATGAGTTGATAAACACACATGAATTCATGATAAATTGCTTATTTATGATAGTTCCTAGGCTTAACATTGCATATCATGTTATAAATATTTCATAACATCCAATGCATGGCATTTAGGATAGTTGTATGTTTTGTATATTAATTCCTTCATTTTATATAGCCAGGAGGCAATGCGACATCCTTACAGATTTTGGATGAAAAATCCGACCGTACTGATGGATCCGAAGCGACGATCACAGTTCGATAACATAGAAATCACCTCGATCCGAGCACCGTGGCATCCTCTGCAAGCAATGAAGGGTGGACTGTCCAGATGTTGCCACGTGGCACCATCTGGAGAACCTTAAGCCACCTGCACATCTCCAAAGGCCGTCCATTGAGTGATCTCAGCTGCTGGATGAAAATCCAACGGTTGAAAGGTCGCCCCCACCGTGCAGGCGCAATTCTTCTTCTTAACACACCTACAAGTGTGGTGTAGCGGTGAGGTCGAGCGCTCTCAAAGAGCGAGCGCAAGATCAAGCTGCAATTCGCCATGCCCCACTACAGTGTTAGATGCAATAGGGCCGCCCGATCGCAATCAAGCGGTCAAGATTCCCTACCAGTGATCCAATGCCGCCCGTCGATGCGAAGGCACACGCCAGATCACACGCATGCCATCTGGGGTGTGCATTTAAGTCGACCGCGAGTAGCGCCCACCGTCCGATCTCCACAATCGCGTGAGGCGTGCGATTCAAATCAAAGCTCACATGATCTGTGGGTGCGTCTTGACCATGCGATGTAGCATCCAACGGCAGCCAGCGCACGTGCCAGCGATGCAAAATTCAAATGCTAGCAGGCGTGCGCTCTCCTCTCGTAAGCACAACCATCCGTGCTTGATCCAACGGTTGACGATTGCCAGGCCCGCAAATACTCTACTTATAGTTATCACTGAATGCCTATGCATGGGACTTTGTTCTTCCCTCCACTATGTAAAAACCCCTACACCCCCCATTCCTCTTCATCTCTACCTACTCTACTGCCACCTACTCCCAAGCTCTAGCAAGCCTACCAACGCTCTCTTAGAGCTTACTCTCAAGCTCCCAAGGCTCCTATTAATGTAGTAAACCTCTGCCTCACCAAATATTCGTCCATTTTCCCATCCCCATTCATAGGTCACCTTGGAACCTTCCTCCCACCTCCATTCCGATAGTAGATCAACTCCACCTTCTCACCTCTATTCCATATCCACGTTGAAGCTTTCCTCTACCTGACGTCCTCCTGCATCTCACCTTCATCATCCTTCTCCTCACCTTTTTTGTTTGAGCTTCCACCAGGCACCGTCGTCTCGTTGAACAGCCGATTCGAGAGATTCCTTCTCATCTCCCTCTCTTTTTATGCTTTCATAGTTGATTGTAATTGACATTGACGTGATATCTATATCATATTTGTTCCAAATCTCTGGTGATTCATTCCACTTGTCTTCTTCTTACAAAAATACAAAAAAATAACAAAACCCTAAAATACCAGAAAGAAACAAATCGAAGCGCGGTTTTCAATTAAAGTAAACGTCGCCTCCCTGTGTTCGACCCGGGACTCTCATGGAGTTTTGGTATAAATTTTATTTGACCATGAGTTTTGCAACTACAATGACGGGTTACTTATAACCCTGATTTCAAACTTGCGAAACACGTGCGATCATGCATCTTTGAACATGGTGGGCCAAAAGAACCGACACTGGAGGATCTTCGCTGCAATTTTATGCCTAGAGTAATGGCCACCGTAAGCCTGGTCATGACATAATGAGATGATGTCGTTGACCCCATCTTCGGGAATGCATCTTCGGATCACTTGGTCATTACTGATGTGGAACAGATATGGATCTTCCCAATACCAAAAATTAGCTTGTTCCAGTTAGCAGTCATCCAATTTGGCTAGACTTTCCCCGTAACCAAGTAGTTCACAATGTCGGCAAATTAGGGAAGTCCATTAATGGCCAAGAGATGCTCGTATGGAAAGTGCTCGGTAATAGGTCCGAAATGGTCAATGATCGAAGAAGGAAGGCGAGACCAATGCTCAGCTACCACATTCTGCTTTCCTGCCTTGTCATAAATTTCAAGATTGAATTCTTGCAACAGAAAGATCCAGCGTATTAATCTAGGCTTTACGTCCTTCATTGTGAGTAAGTGCCTCACTTCAGTGTGATCTGAGTATATGATGACATGAGAACCCAGGAAGTATTATCTAAATTTCTCCAGACCAAATACTACGGCTAGTGATGAGACACTCATCATGATCTCTAATTACCCCTAATTAACTAGTCTTCCTAGTTAATTAGCTAAGGTTATGAACATATAAGGGTTAATTATAGAATAAGGGATATTTAGTCAAGGACCTTAAAATAAGTTAAAAATGACATTTTATCATTCAATTAACCTTATTAATAATTTAGATAATAATTGGACTCGAAATCCTATTAATCATTCCCTTAATTAATAAGATAAGTAACTTAAACTTAATGTATACCTAAGTATATAATAACTTAAGTGATTTTACTTAATCTAATAAATTAACCTAAAAAGGTAAAAAATGTAAATTCAAGGTGAAAACATAATATTTACCTTATTTACTAACACATATAAAAAGTTGAAAAAGATCTAAGTTAAAATAAACCTTCAAAACCTGAGTTTACATTTTGGTCCATAATATTCATTACAATTAGGTCCTTATTTCTCACATAGGTCCTGAAGTTTTATTACATTTAAGTCCCTTTCCCTCTTCTTCTTCTTCTTCAGCCGAATGAACGGCTGGCGGCAGAGAGTCACGCCACTGCATGATCACCTCCCTGCCGACATCAACCTTCTTTGTCCAAGCTCTTGTAGCTTGCGCTCACCATCTCCTCTTCATCCACCAGTCTGGATTAACCGAAAATCCTATTTTTTAGTGGGAGATAACCTCACTGTCGTCGGAGACGACGACGGAGGTTAAGCTCCTTCTTCGGCCAGACCCCGCCATTCTCTTCGCAGCCAACTGCTATAAATACCCCCTCACCCTTCAGATTTTACTCAAGTTGGCTCCCTTCCCTCTTCTAACATTGCAGCTGACCCAATAGGCTATTCGTCTAAAACTCTGACGACTTTCCATTTCACTTTCCGACTTCCTCCATCCATTCTGATCAGCCGAGGAGATCCACCATGGTCTTCCACGTCTCTGACACAGGCGTCGACCAAAGGAACCCTCCGCTCCACCTCAAATCCGCCCGCTGGAGATATTTCTTCCACCCTCTATTTCGTCGTCTGCTATGAACCTTCGGCGGAACCCTATTGACCCCTTCATCCAGGTAACAGTAGATTAGGAGTAGGAGTAGGCTAGCTTAGTTAGTTAGTTTAGGTAGTTAGATTAGAGCAATTTTTAGAATTTTAGTTTCATCTTCTCTAACTCCGGCGAGTTCCTTGAGCTCGCCAGAGCTTTAATCTTGTCTTTTGAAATTGCTGTCCACTTTCCTTTAACTTCCATGATCATTTCTAAATCACTAAATCGCTTAATTGATCACCTAATCGCCTAATTCATATTTCACCTCCACCGACTACTGTCATTGTCCATGGTGACAGTAGTGGGCTTAATTTCACCTTCATAGGGTTTTTTCATCATTTATCCATCACTTATGGACCCTAATCGACAGTATAATACATGTTAATATCACATATAAATTAAACACCCAAATATAATTAAGTTCCTGAGCTCGCTGGCAATGGCAGCTTAGGAGCAGTTCGAATCCTAAATTAAATATATATTTATGAATATAAACACTTGTTGACTTGTTTTAACCTCTCAATTGAGTGGTTAAACAAGTCCTGAGCTTATTTCAAATAAAATTTTTAAAGAAACGAATTCACTGTCAAATCTTAATTCTAATGGACAAATGAAGAATTAAATGTGATTCTAAGGTTCTTTGCAACCTCAGGATCCTTTCTAAATCAAAAATGGCAAGTTTTCACAATCTATACACATATTACATATTTTGTGGACTCACCGGAGTTCCGGCAAGCCAAATCTGTGCTTCAGGCTTTAGAATTTGTTGAGAAGCTCTAGAATGATATTAAATGGATCACTGATTGTTTTAAGGATGTTTATTTGAGATTTTAGTGTTTGGAGCTGTAGAATGAAGTTCATCTTCTCCAACTCCGGCAGAGTTGGAGAAGTCTATTAGAGAGATATAAGAAGCATTGAAGGAACCTAGAAGCTTCAGTGCAATGCACTAAAGTTGTTTAAACCCTCAGAATACTGTAACAACCTCTAAATCTCTCTGACGAACAAACACATTTTGAAGCTCAGGTGGCAAGCCTGTAACCCTATAAATCAAGGTCAAAACACTTATTTGAAGATCTGAATAAGTTCCTGGTGTTGAGGAGACTTTATTCGAGGCTTTGATTTCCTGTGGAGAAGCTTTTAACAGAAAGTCAACTTTTGTGCCTCCACAGTCAAACTAAGTTCGATCATGGAGTTCTAAGGTCAATCTGAGGAATTGATGAGATTAAATGGATTTTGAGATCTTTTTGAATGATCTGAAAGTGATTAAAGTGAGCTCAGATGAGTTATTTAGTGAGAATTTGAATCCTGTCAATTTGGGTTACTTTTGAACCCAAACCAACAACAGTGCCATTTTGTTGAAATATGAACTTGAATCCTGCCTAAATAAGTCTGTTATAACCCTTAGAATTAGTTTAAATCAATAAGAAACATTCTTTTGTGTCTGTTGGAAATATTTAAGTCTGAAATTCGAACTCTGAAGCTTTCAGAGAAGCTTCAACCTTCTGTACACTGTTTGAAGGTCTTGAGAACTTAGAGACTACACTAGCAGATGCGAAATCATATTTAGAACCTATACAGACCTTTAAATGAGAGAGAACAGTCCATCTGAGGACTTTGTAGATGTTAATTTCATTTCCAGGCGATAAATAACTCGTAGGAACCTCTAATTTTATCTTTCAAATTGAAGAGGAAAACATCCTCTAATCCTTAAATTGACCCTGCAATTGTGAAGATCAACCTTAGAGCTTTCTAACAAATTTGAAATCACTCAATTTGGAGCTATGAGCTGGGAGTTATGATCATCTGAAGTTGGGTCTGGAAGGGGTTAGGATAGTCCCACATCGTTTGTTTCTGAGCGTGCGCATGAGGATAAAATGATTTTGTTACACTGGCTCTTCAGTCGTCAGTGCTCGGCACACCGGTTGCCGATCTGATCTGAGCATGTGCATGTGTGTGTGCGGGCTTGCATGCCTGCGGGTGTGCGCCCTTGTGGGCATGAGCGAATGTGCCCTGGGAGGGCGAGAGGCCTGGGAGGCCGGGTTGAGATGGATTGTCTCAAGACTATGGACCGAAATGAAATAAACCAAAATCGAACCTAATTGAGATTAGGCAAGGACCGAGTAGGGTCTGGTCCCACCTCGTTCTCAGGGTGCTGTTGTTGACGCGTCTTGATCGTGTTTTAACAATTAGTTACGTCGTAGTATAGGTGACCAAGTGTTGTCAACAAATAAAAGTTTATTACTCGAAAACCTAAGTATCCGAGGTCGAACACAGGGAGCAATTGAAATTTATTACTAATCTCAAGAATGTAATTGAACACTTAATTACTCAAAACTTAATTCAAAATGTATAAATGCATGAGTTTAAAAGTCAATTGTGGCAAAAAGAAGGAATTTGGACGTCTGATCATAGGATCAAACATCTTAAAAGATGTTTCCCTTGTTCTTCTTCATCTGATTTTCTTCTTTGTGCTTCTTCTTTCTTCTCTGCAGTTGCCTTGCTTCTTTCTTCTTATTTTCCTCTGTCTTCTACCTTGCTTCTTTCTTCTCCTGCAGTATCTTTCTCCTTCTTTTCTCTGCGGGTCTTCTTCTCTTTAGCTCTGCTTTCTCTTCTTCTTCTTCCTTCCTTGGTTCTGTTTCCCTTGCCTTCAGCTTCTTATCTTCTTCTACTTGTCTTTCCCTTTCTTTATTTCTTCTTCCTTCAGTTCCTATTCTCTTTTTCTCTTCGCCTCTTCCCTCTGCCTTGCCTTTCCCTTTTTCCTCTACGATGGCTTCCTTCCTTCTTCTTCTTTTCCTTTGCTAGCAGTGACTAAGTGTCAGCTTTGCTTCTGCCTTCCCTGCACAAACCAAAGAGGAGCAAAACCTATCCCTCTACCCACACCTGTGTCTCTCTCTCTCTCTGTATATCACTCTTCAGCACGCTCTCCCAGAGCCGAGTAAATGGGTCGGGTCACGCACCCGGGTCCAGGCACACTAGCGTGGGTGTGGTGTGCGAGGAGTGCTCAGGAGGGTGTCGGGTCGGGTTGCGCCAGATCCGTGTGATGAGCTCATGGACGAGGTGGTGTTTAGGTGACGGACCTCACCCCAAGTGTAATCGGAGGCAACAAGCACATAGCATAAAATCAATTTAACCCACTCCAGTACCCTACAGCTTACCGAGGTGGGACTATTGTTCCACCGTTCTTTCACGCGCGCCCGCAGGAGAGCGTTCTCCAATTGCAGCACTGCAGGCTTTGCGGCGCCACTTTTTGGGACAAATGACTTCGCGAGGCCTCCCTGAGTTAGCTGGACTTGGGATCCTGAAGTATTACACCCTGGAGCAAGCGTGCAGCTTCCTTGAGTCACCGTTAATGGTGGCTAAAGCGTGAAACCTGCCTGACACAAAAAGAGCCTTGCAGCTTAATCAGACCACAGGAGCACCTTCGTCGTGTCACGGCGAAGGTGAGGTGCTAGGTGGTAGGCCACGGGGTGACCTAGGCGTGCGTGCCTAGGTCACCCTGTGGCTGGCCGGATGGGTTTGGTTAGGGGGCTATTGTGGCGGTGTAGAGGTTCTGTGGATGAGCGGAGGATATTCAGTGAAGTGAGGTGGAGGTTATGCAGTTGTCAGCGAGATGTGTGGGGCTGCAGAGTGATGGGAGCACCTCGCCAGAGGGTGGCCGGAGATGAAGAAGATGGTGGTGAACAGCGGCGGTTGAGGAGCGTTTGGTGAAATAAGATGAGGGAAATGAAAGAGGGAATAGAGAAGAGCAGTTCTAACCTAACTAAGGGGTCGAAGGGGGCGAGAAGGCAGCTGGTAGTACCTGCTGTCGTCAGAGAAGAAAGCATCTAGTGGAGAAAGACGGCGGCGATGACGGAGCTAGGGCAGCTCACGCAGGTGTTGCGTGACGCAGACGAGGATGAGGAGGATGGCTCTGCCACTGGTTTTGTGGTAGAGCGACGAAGAAGAGTAGGGGGGCTCGTCGGAGCTCACTGGACCCCTTGGCCAGAGGAGAAGAAGAGGAAATTGTGGTAGAATTCCAGCCAAGTCGAGCTGAGGAGGTGAGGTCGGAGTTCAGGGTTAATTTATAGGCACAGGCAGGGACTCCTGTGCTTAGAAGCCAAGCTTCCAGGAGCGGGAATCCTCACCGGAGATGGAAATAGTTAAGTACCCAAATCTTTCGTGCATTCGCACGAGAGATTGGGTGCAACTCTTGGATTAGGATCGAGTTCAAATGGAAGGGAATTCCTCAGAGAATCTCCCTTCCAAATTTGGAAGGAGATCTCTAAGGAATCAGAGAGTATTCCCTCTCTATTCCTTGCCGGAGTAGGATCTCTCCCCAATAATGGCGGAGGGACCTGCTTGTAAGAGTGGCGAGGAAGTTAGGGGGGTGTATGCAATGGCTTTCAAAAGATTGGGACAAAAAATGTAATTGGGTGTACTAATTTGCGAAGTAGGTCAAGATGACCTCCCTTAGGTCCAAATTTTGGCACAAACCTAATTTGGACCTAAGGAATCCAATGGTGAAGTTGGATTTTAGGTTTGACCACGTTTGACTGGAAATTTTGCGTAAAAACTCAAATTAGGTCAATTGATGAGGTAGGACCCTAATCTAGGTCAAACTAGGCCAAATTGAATGTTCTAAACCCTAGGGGATATTTTTCCATGAATTTTAGAGGATTTACTTGATTTTTATTCTGACCGAAACCTTGTTCAATTAAGCAGATATATTTTAGGGTTACAAGATGTCATTTAATTCCTGGTTTACACATAAACCCATTTCTGATTAAACTAACCCACTTTTTCTCTTATTTAGACCATTTGACCTATGTTTTGCTTCTAAGAAATCCTGTTTATGTACTGCAATGGTAAAATTATAGTTTTAACCTTTATTTTATGTTTTCTTCTCAGAACACTTATTCCTTCAATTAAGCTTTCTTCCAGGTTATGTAGGAGCTTTTATTCTCTTTATTAGGTCAAAATGAGCTAGTTATGACTCATGATGAGGCTCTCATCATACGCCCATGCCTAGCTTTTGCTAGTCCCTTAGCAAAATTTCAAGGCTTTAACTTCTGTTCTAGACCCTGAGTGTTTGTCATTAGTTATGATAAGTGCTTTTCTTTTTCTTTTATGATTAGGTCAGAATGCCGACAATAGGCCTTGAGGTACTCAAGTACCAACCAAAATCCGGACCTGACCCGCTTTAGCTTTAGTCCTCTGCAAAGGTTTTTAAGGCTCGCAAAAACTAACCTAGGGTTTGTTGGACTCTGCGGTTAAAGCACCCGTGCTTGAGACATTTTTTTAGCCTAGGTTCAGTTTGCAGTGCATTTTTTGTAAGAGAGAGACAGAGGATTTATTTATTTGGAGAGCTTTCTCTCTCTTTTATTTTTATTTCTAGCTTCGGATTGGCTTCTCAACATGGTCTGTATCAGATTCCTCGTCCCCATCATCAATCCTCAAGGGTCCCTAGCTATCGATGCTTTGAGATAGCACCGCCTATGGCAACCCCCAGAACCCTGGCTTTCGAGATTTTGAGATAATCCCACCCATGGCGTTCCGTGGCCGAATTCAGACCATGGAGATCGACATTTCGTGATAATGCCACCCATGGTATTTGAATCAGCAGAGTGCTTACATGCCCCCAGTAGGATATTTAAATATCCTAAGAGACAAGCACCGAGGAGATGATATGTTGTTACGCATCTTCGAGGGGAATTTCCTGCCTCTCCTCGCTGGGAACTCGTCCAAATCAACTTGTGTTGATCGGCCACTCCTAATCTAGGTGACTTTTTCAGAACATTAAACGCTTTTTGCGTGATTTTGATATTTATGCGCACTGAACCAGATTGTGTGTGAATTGGGGTGCTTAGGTTACCAAATCCCGCAAACCGAAGGTCAGTTAATGAGGCTGAATACTTCCTAAGCCTTAGACCTAATACTTAAGCTTCGCATTTTCCCCAACCTCTTGAGGATTATCCAGATCTTGGCGGATACGTGAATTATTAAGCTAAAGAATCTAGCCCAAGAGGCCTAAGATCAGCGTTCCTGCTAATCTTTTTTTGTGTCTCCTTAGCACGTTTCTTCTATTTCTTGATCTGGTCTAGAACTTCAGTTAATTCCTTAATCTCTTGCTAATGACTATTTCTTTTTCTTTTTCATTTTGTGCTCCTTTTTGCCATTTTTGCTCTTTTTCTCCTCCTTATAATTATGTGGCTCACCAAATTTCCTCCCTCCTCCATTTTTTGTTCTTTTTCATAATTTTTCAATTTTCTTGTGTTTTTGATATATGTGAATTTTTTTTGTGAGAATCCTTCTGACTTTTTGTTGGTTCTTTATGTATGCCTAAGTTTTGCAATGTCCTCATTGTAAACGGAGGGTGTGAAATAGTGTTGAGGTCAGGGACTTAGAACAGGATACATCGGGTGGGTGAATGAGTCAGGAATGACCGATGCGAACGATTTTAGGCTATGGTACGTGTACCAGAGGTGGGATCAACTGTCTAAGGCTGAACTCAAGGTGCAATGGACATGGAGTACAGGTGGATAATTAGATGGGTCTCTATTTTTTGGAATGACGGGCTGCCTCTCGTTAAGCACTAAATTCAATGCCTTCAGCCGAGCGGAAAATGGGGTGGAGGGGGAGTGGTCAAATCAGCGGAATTTTGTAAAACAAGCACCTTGATTAAGAGCCTGGTTGGTCCAACTAGGTGCTTGTTAAGATCAGTGGGCTAATGATGCAGCCAGAACCCAATAAGTTTGGTGGGTTGATAGATGTAGATCAACAGATGCGGAACCCACCATATGCAATGTGGCTCGGATGGATATGAAAGTGAAAACTCAGGTTTAGGCTGAGTCGAATCAGCCTGATCAGAGTAGGGTTCCGAAAAACAATCAGTGTATGGCATGGAAACCCTACAGGGGTGATCAAAGAATGATGGCTCCTATTTTTCTGTCTGATCAATACCCGATACTTGGTATAGATATGGAGTTGAATCATCTGCAAACGACTCAGTGAGAGGTGAATTAGAATAGAAATTGAGTCTGGTTGCGGGTCAGGGTAGAGAACATGTTTTGATTGGTTCTGTATATGTGGAGCAGGTGACTTCAAAGCGAATTGGCTTGTTATAATCAGGAAGCAGATTTTCTCCGATGTTATGGTCAAATTCGAAATCCTCGGAGAGTTTGTGAAAATCAAAATCTGAATGAGATTCAAGATCATGACTTCCACCATAAAATAGATCATATGTTGTAGATTTAGCAGCCTGACTGGGGTCTAGCCTAGATGATAATTCTGAGCTTAAAAAGGTGTCCTTATCTAGTAGAGGCTCAGGTCCTAAGCTGGTAGAGCAGACCCAATTGAAACCCCACTCTTCCAACTCCTCAGTTTCTGTATCGTAAATTGGCATGACTTCCGAAAAATCGATTAGTTCCTCTAAGGATGTTGGCGAGGGATATTCATCAAATAGAGGCCCAAAATCATATTCTTCATTGCAAGATTGATCTTCCTCTTATGGGGCCTTGAAATCTTCAAAATAGGTTTCAGATCTAGATTCTGGGCTTAGGATATGGGTTGAATCACTAGAATCTAGGTATGCATAACCTTCGAGGGTCACCTTATCAGAATAAGGGACGGAATTTACACCCTCGAGAGGTTCAGTTCTAATCTCATTATTGCAGGAGTTTTGGGATTCTAAGCCTGGTGATTCATGGTCTAGAGTTGGCTCAACATTATGTTTTCCTGCATTTGGAGTTTCCCAACCTTCTTCAATATCAGGCACATTGTACTCCATCTGGGTTGGAAATCCACAACCATTTTGTGCCTCAAACCCGAGATCAGATTGATCCTCGATGTTTTCCTAAGATAATTCATCCTCTGTTTGTGGTATATACGGGTACTTCTGGTCTATAATTTATTTTACTAATCTCATCATCTCTTCCTATTTTTCAAGATCATCTTGGTGTTGCTTCCAAAGTCGAGGATTTGTCATACATTGCAGGTATTCAAGATTGTGTAGTTTTTCTATCTCAATGTACCCAGTGATGAGCAAGTCACGGGTTGATCCTTTTGTGGCTTCTGCCAATAGTACTTGGGCACAAGTTATGATAATGGTTGTGGTTGTTGGGACATCAACCTGAATGTTTTCTACTGGTGTTGAGGTTTTGTCTTCTTTTTCATAGAATTTCAGGGCATCCTCAATCATCCTATCTCTCATGGATCTTCGATATTCAGGTTTCTTGAATGGTAGTCCTAAGTGGTTTGGCTGCATATTTGAATCAGGTGGTGGAATCAAGATGTAGAATCAGAGTTTGAATCAAGATGTAGAATCAAGTTGTGAAGCGATTAGATCTGAATAACGAGTCCCACTGAAAATGTATGTGTGTGCTCTAAAGAGAAAAGATGAGTGATGAGAGCCTCATCATGAGCCATAACTAGCTCATTTTGACCCAATAAAGAAGATAAAAGCTCCTACATAACCTAGAAGAAGGCCTAAATAAAGGAATAAGTGCTCTGAGAAGAAAACATGAATTAAAGGGTAAAACTGTAATTTTACCATTGCAGTACATAAACAGGATTTCTCAGAAGCAAAACATAGGTCAAATGGTCCAAATGAGATAAAAAGTAGGTTGAGTCAATCAGAAATGGGTTTAGGTCCAATCCAGGAATTAAATGACATTTGGTAACCCTAAAACAGGCCTGCTTAAATTAACAAGGTTTCGGTCAAGATAAAAATCAAGTAAACCCTCTAAAAATCATGGAAAAATATCCTCTAGGGTTTAGAACACTTAATTTGGCCTTTGGAACCCAGTTTGACCTAGATTAGGGTCCTAGCCCTTTAAGTAACCTAATTTGGGTTTTTATGCAAAATGGCCAGTCAAACGAGGTTAAACCTAAAATCCAACTTCACCATTGGATTCCTTAGGTCCAAATTAGGTTTATACCAAAATTTGGACCTAAGGGGAGGTCATCTTGACCTACTTTGCAATTTAGTACACCCAAATCATAACTTGGTCCCTATCTTTTGAAAATCCTTGCAGAGAGCCCCCTAAGTTTCTCACCACCTTTGCAATCAGGTCCTGCCGCCATTGTTAGGGCAGAACCGATCTCCGGCGAGGTTTAGAGAGGGATTACTCTCTGATTCCTCAGAGATTCCCTCCCAGAAATGGAAGGGAGATTCCCTAAGGAATTCCCTTCCTTCTAAAGCCAATCACAATCTCTGGTGTGAACCCAATCTCTCGTGCGAACGCACGAGAGATTTGGGTATCCACCCTCTTTCCATCTCTGGCGAGTCAGCGGAGGTGATTGCGCGATCTCCACGCGCTAGAAGGTTCGACCAACACCTATAAAAGGATCCCCAGACCTGGTCGCAGATCCTTAGCCTTGTTTTGACGGAGACTCCCCCAAGTTTTCCTCTCTCCCATCTCCGGCCAAGAGACCCGCAAGCTCCGGCGACCTCCTCCCCTCCTCATCGCTCTGCTGCCATACCAGTAGCAGAGTCAACTCCGCCTCTTCCTCCTGCGTTGCGCCATACCAAGCGCGCGTGCCCCTGACCTCGTCCTCGTCGCCGCTCCCTCCCTCAGGGTTCTTCTTCCCCTACGACGGCAGTTACGCGCCGTCCACTCCACCGCCTCCCTTCCTTCCGGAATCACTCCAGATACCTTCTCCATCCTATCCTCTCTCTTTTCCCCCTGTTATTTTATTTAATTACCCCCTTGATAGTGCCTGACCACCTCCATCCTCCTTGCCTCCGACCGACCTCCGGCAAACCGCATCCACCATTCCGCCCCTCCACACGGCTCGCCAACCATCTCATGAGCTCCGCCTCACCACAAGGAACACTTTCCGCCCCTCCACTGCCACTCCACACCTCCATAGTAGCCCCTCGAACAACCCCACACCTCCGGCCACATGTTGACCTAGGCACGCACGCCTAGGCCGTCCTGTGGCCTGCAGCACCGTGCACCATCTTCGCCGTGCCACGGCGAAGGTGCCCAGCTGGTCTGATTAGGCCAATAGGCCGTGCTTGTGTTTGACAGGTTTCAGCTCCTGCCGCCATTGACGGTCGAAGCAGCTTCGCAGCAGCTCCAGGCGCAGCAGACTCGCGCGAGTGTTGCGAAGCGATCAGGGCCAGCAAGGAGCGCTGTGAAGCTCCCAGCCTTGGCAATTGCACAAAGAACGCTCTGCAGGCGCACATGAGGGCGGGGCAGAGACTTTAGTTCCACATCGTTGAAACGCGAAACACAGGTGCGCCATAAATTGTTTTTGTGATATTGTCTTACCGCCTCCGAAAGCACAGGGGTGAGGTCCCTCACCTGACCTACTCGCCTCGTCCGCGGTTTCACCTCGCGGATTTGGCGGGATCCGACCCGACCCTAACCTGAGCACTCCTCGTGCATCACCCACCTACCGGTGCGCCTGGTCCCAGGTGCAAAATCCGACCCGATTACCCGTATGGCTCTGGGAGAGCATCCTTGAGCGAATTGCAGAGAAAGAGAGAGACGTTTGGTTAGAGGGAAGGGGGTAGGTTTTGCATTGGCTGTGGTATGCGTAGGGAAGAAGGAAGAGAGGAAGAAGCAAACACTTAGCCGCTGCAGCAAGGGAAAAGAAGAGAAGGAAGAGGCGAAGGAAAGCAAAAAGAACTAAAGAAATAGAAGAGCAGGAGCAAAAGAAGAAGGAACTCTAAAGAAAGGAAGCTGAGCAAGGCAGAGATTTGAGAGGAGGGACTGTAGAAAAGACAAAAAGAAAGAAGAAGACAGAAGGGAAACAAAGGCAGGAAGAAGAAGCCTTCGCAGGAAAGAGAAGAGAAAGTCAAGGAAGAAAAAGACCTGTGGATCAGAAGAAAGGAAGAAGAAGAAGGCAGAAGAGAGAGAAGACTCACTTTTAAGACGTCTGATAAAGAATCAGACGTCCAATTCTATTTTCTTTTAGCACTTCTTTTTATAGCTCTCTCTCTTTGAATCAATTGTTTTCATTTAAAAGTTGTATTCTTTGGTTTTAAAAGTACTGAGTTTGCTCCCTGTGTTCGACCTCGGAGACTCTAGTTTTTCGAGTAATAAAATTCTCTATATTTGTTTGAATGTTTTGTCGGCTATATTACAACGTGTTATCTTTTAAAACCTGCAAAAGCATACGAACATTTTGGCGCCGTTGCCGGGGAGCAACGTGCACTTTTAAAGCTTTTGATTACAACTTTTTTATCCAATATTTGACCTAACTCCTCTCTTTTGTTGTGTTCAAAACAGGGAAAGCAAAAAGGAAAGAAGAGCTGCTGCACAACAGACACTCCAAGGAACAGGTAATTTCCATAAGCCCTCTCTCTTAACCCTCTCAAAATCTAAAAAGGAAAAAAAAGAAAAATCAACTTAGGGCTACCTGTTTCAAATTTAGTAACTCATCAAGTTGCCTGATTTTCATTTCAACACATTTTTTGTCTGTTCATCCAACTAAGGCAACTAGGGCTAAAACTTTCTTGATTGAGCCCTAGGTGCTAATTTCTGAGGCAACTAAATTGGACCCACTAGAGCCAATTTAAGGATTACAAAGCTAGGGTTTTTAGAGACACATCTTCTCTTAAAAAAAGAAACAAGTTATCCAAAAAGAGGTGTGCCTAAACTTTGTTTGAAAAGATCTATACAAAAGGAACCCTAAGCAAATCAAGCTTTTAATCCATTTGAACCATAAAAGAAAAGGACCTAAAAACTCTCAAAGGAACAAGAGGTGAAGTTGATCCATTGGGTCAACCAACCTTAAAATTAGGTCACTTTTTCACTGAAAATACCTAAAAGTTCAAGTGGAACATTAAGCACCTTGATCTTAAAGTAAAAAAGGTAGACTTAAGAGGTCAAGGTCCCCATTCTGGTCTACCTGGAACCGCAGTGACAAGAGAGGTCGGCTGGGGGAAACCCTGTAACTCGTGGGGACGCTCTACCATGTAGGGGTCTTTGCGGGACTCTCCCTCTCTGGCTGCCCAGGTATTTCTCAAGTGGACGACCTTTCTGACTAAGGGGTCCATCCGCATCGAACCTCTATAGTCACCCAACAATTTTTTGGGTGTCTTGATTAGGTCCAGGACCTTCTAAATCTCATCACATCCTTCGATGCATGTTTGGTAGGAGGTCCTTAAGGCCACCCTTAAGACCTCCTTTAGAAATTCATTCTCGTCGAGGCCAAGCCTCGACGCCCTTGTTTGTGCAGCAACCCCACTACATAAATCTTTCATCTGATTCAGACCCTAGTTCTCCTTCTTCCATCATGGCACAACCCATTGAAGAGGAGAATAACCTTGAACACCAACTTCAATGCCTTAACGATCTCTTTCAGAACTTTGTAAACCCACCGCAGCGACCTATGATGCGAGATCACTATAATCCCGCTGCGGTGGCAATCGAACCTTGAGTACGAATCCCGATTGGAGGACCTGATTCTGAACTGAAGCCCAATATGATTCATGCCATACCAAAGTTTCACGGGCTTAACTCTGAGGATCCATTCCAACACATTAAACAACTCAAGCATCTGGCCCAGACCTTCGGGTCAGATATACAAAACTGGGATATCCTACTCATGAAAATGTTTTCATTCTCCCTCATGGACAAGGCCGCACACTGGTATCAAACTCAGACCCGTCCGATCAACACATGGGAGGAACTGCAGTTCGAATTTTTGAAAAAAATCTTCCCCGTTGGCCGGACAAATGCCTTGCGCCACCAGATCACCATTTCACTCAACAACTGGGAGAACCTCTTCACGAAGCATGGGATCGATTCTTAGATCTCATGCAAAAGTGTCCCCATCACGGAGTTCCTAAGTGGGAACAAGTCCAGTCTTTTTACCAGGGACTCCGTGAAGATATTCTTTTATTCGTCAATGCAACGTGCGGAGGAAACATCATGAGTCAACACGAGGACACGGTGTGGGAGATTCTCGAAAACATGTGCGAGAACTCCATAAATAATGACTCCATGGGCTTATTCGACAAGACGAATGCCTGCACATCGACGAATCTAAAAGGGACACATGAGATGCAGGACTTGTCCAATTCTGTCGACTTGGAACTGATGGCCAGTCGGTTGGACAAGGTTTCTATCATAGAAAAGAAGGTGGACGAGCTAACTCGACATTTGCAGCAAGCCACCTCTACGCAAAACACTTTTGCACGACCTCCTCTGGCAAGGGAAACTGTGCAAAACATCTATCACCAATCTGCCAAGGGGATGGACCCATATCCATCCTCGTCTACCTCTCGGACCAGAGTGACCTCCGATCCATTCTACTCAAGTTGGGGGAACTCTGAACCCTCGTATTCTGACTTTCCTGAGGTTCCTCAGAACTGCGAGGACCTCAACGCCATCCAGAATGACCCATTCTCCAATACCTACAACCCTGGATGGCGAAATCATCCTAACTTTCAGTGGGCGGGAAATTCTCAAAGACCACCATATCAACCCCGTCCACAAGCCTCTCGTCCATATCAACCACCTCAGCCTCGGCCCAATCCCACCTACCAATCTGGGCAAAACCAGGATCAAATGACTCTTATAATTCAAGCACTGGCTGACATTCAAAAGACGAATGCGGCAATGCAAAAACAGCACAAGGACGAGATCACAGAGGTTCACAACCTACTGGCCCAGATGGCAAATCCCCGCCAACCTGGCACCCTTCCTTCGCAACCTCTGCCCAACCCAAATAACGTGCTAACTCAGAAGCGCGTTATGAATCCAAATTCAGGCCAAACACATGTGATTTATCAGGCCCCTACTGCTCCATCGCCAGACGGGATGGAAGCTTCAACATCTTATGCGGGATTTCAGCAGCAGCCACCCCTCCTACCAAACCCAAATCAAAATCAGGCCGGATTAAACTCTGTAACAACACGTAGTGGTAGAAGAACCCAAGACCCACATTATCCGAACCACTCCAAGCTTGATAATAGCCAAGACCCTAGGATAGTTATCCAAGATACCACTGTCCCAGATCAAGAACCTGGACCTATCCTAGAGGAACCAACTAGGATCCCATTTCCTAAGGCCTTGACCAAAGGAAAAAGGATAACTAAACTCGTGGCTCCCGAGGAGGATCTGATCAAGCTCTTTGAACAGGTCCAGATAAACATCCCATTGATGGATGCAATTCGTCACATACCGGCTTACGCAAGATTCTTGAAAGACATATGCACCCCTAAACGTAAGCCGCGAACCAAGGATGGGAATCCAATCGTACTGTCAGAGTAAGCCAGCTCTGTCATCTTGAGCAAACTCCCACCCAAGGCTAAAGACCCAGGAACCCCCTTGATTTCCTGTAAAATTGGTGAAACCCAATTTGATAGAGCCTTACTAGACCTAGGTGCCTCTATAAATTTAATACCTACATCCCTCCTTGACCACCTTGAAGAATCTGAACTTAAACCCACTGAGGTGATATTGCAGTTAGCCGATCGATCAATCAACTCACCTAGAGGAATACTCGAGGATGTCAATGTTAGGGTACGAGATTTCTATTTCCCGGTGGACTTCATAGTACTAGACATGGATGCACCTAAGAACCCAAGGGACACACCAATCATATTAGGGAGACCCTTTTTGGCCACGGCTAGGGCCAACATAAACTGCGAAGAGGGCCAGATAGAATTAAAATTTGGGAACCAAAACTTGAAGATTGACATTTGTAAGGCCCAACAAGGGATTAATTGTGGGTTTATAGAGGAAATATGTGATGTCAGAGCCGTGGTTGATGAATTGCATATAGAAGACAACCTGATTATCCCTGATCAACCACTAGAGAATCAAAACCCGCTAACAGAGGAGTGCGAATATGATCTAGACACACCTATGACTCCTACCATTGCTCCTGATACAAACCCCGAACCACCTGCTGCTGCTGAAAATCCTGTCATGGAACTCAAGCCCCTTCCCGAACATCTGAAGTACGTCTTTTTGGATTCAAATCGGACGTTTCCTGTGATTATCAACTCTCGACTCACACCTGACCAGGAACTCCGCTTGATTTCTGTTCTCCAGCAACATCGAAGAGCCATTGGATGGACTCTCGATGATTTGACTGGTATAAGCCCTTCATACTGCACACATCGAATCTACACAGAAGAAGGCGCACGACCTTTAAGAGAAATGCAAAGACGCCTAAACAGTAACCTACAAGAGGTCGTAAAAAAGGAGATCATAAAGTGGTTAGATGCAGGGATCATCTACCTGATCTCCGACAGTTGTTGGGTGAGTCCAATACAAGTGGTGCCTAAAAAGGCAGGACTTACCATTATCACGATTGAAATCGGAGAAGTCATTCCAACCCGAATAGCTAACTCGTGGAGAGTCCGCATTGATTACATAAGACTCAATTCCTCCACGAAGGATGGGATGGCCTGTGGAGGTGGAGCGGCCTCGCCGGAGGTGGTGGCCGGAGATGGAGATGAGGGTGATGGAGGTCGATAGTGATCGATTTAGGGAAATAGAGAGTGGAGAAGAAAGTAGAGGGGGAAGGGAACTGAGCTAGGGTGTTAGGAGATGAAGGGAGGCAGAGGTGACGTCAGTCGAGGTGTAGCTGACGCCAGAGACAAAGGCGCTCAGAGTGAGACGATCGGCGAGGATGAAGGGGAGACAAGGGCGTCGGTGGGTGCACGCGACGCAGACGAAAGCAAAAGGAGGAAGATCCTACCACTAGTATTGTGGTCAGACGACAAGGGAGAGTAGGGAAGGTCGTTGGAGCTTGAAGAGCAAATTGGCCAAAGGAGGAGCGAGGAATTTGAGGGGGTTTCCGGTCGATTTCAAGCTTGGGGAATGCGGTTGGATCTGGGGCTTCTTAAATAGATCTCTACAGGGGGATTTATGCTTGGAAGCCAAGCTTCCAAGCAATGCATGCTCGCAGGAGAAGGAAACTCAAAAGAGACCCAAATCTCTCATGCATTCGCATGAGTGATTGGGAAGAAATTAGGGCATCAAACTGGATTCACATTGGAGGGATTTTCTCAGAGAATCTCCCTTCCAAATTTGAAGGGGATTCTCTGAGCAATTAGGGAGAAATCACCTTCCAAAGCTCGCTCGAGTAGGATTCCTCCGCTATAATGGTGGAGGGACCTAATTTCAAAGATGATGAAGAAGATAGGGGACCATTTGCAAAGGTTTTTGAAAGATAGGGGTACAAATGTAATCAGGCTGGACCTTTTTGGAAACTAGGTCAAGGAAAACTCAACTTGGGTCCAAATTTTTGTACAAACCTAATTTAGACCTAAGAAATATAATGGTGAAGTTGGATTTTGGGTTTGACCACGTTTGTGTGGGAAATTTATGCGAAAACCCAATTTTTAGCAAATATCTGTTTAAGACCCTGTTCTAGATCAAGATGGGTTTCAATGGCCAAATTGAAAGTTCTAAGTCCTAGAGAATATTGTTCTTTGATTTTTAGAAGGTTTAAGTGAATTTTATCTTGACCAGAACCTTGGTTAATCAAGTGGGTCTATTTTAAGGTTTCAAGAAATCATTTAATTCACAGGATACACATAAACCCTTTTTTGTCTGATCCAACCCACTTGTTATCTTATTATGACCCTTTGACCTTTGTTTAACCCTTGAGGAAACCCGTTGTTGTACTGCAATGGTAAAATTGTAGCTTTAACCCTTGTTTCTTGCTTTTCTCAGAAAGGTTATGCAGTGAATTAGGACCTTTAGTTGGTTATGTAGGAGCTTTTCTTCTCTTCATTGGGTTAGAATAAGCTAGTTAGGACTCATGATGGTGTTCCCATCATACCCCCATGCCTAACTTTTGCTAGTCCCTTAGCAAAATTTTAAGGTTTTAACTTTGATTCTAGACCATGTAATCTTTCTAATGCTCAAAATTGTGATGTGTGCTTTCTTCTGTGGATTAGGTTAGAATGCCGATAGTAGGCCTAGAGGTACTCAAGTACCAACCAAGATCTGGACCTGACTAGCTCTAGCCTAAGGTTCGTTGAACTCCACAGTTAAAGCACCCATGCTTGTAACATATTTTAGCTTTGGTTCAGTTTGCATTATGTTTTTGTGAGAGAGAGACAGAGGAATTTTCTTTGTTTGGAGAGTTTTCTCTCTCTTTTCTTTTTATTTCTAGCTTCGGATTGGCTTTACAACATTGTCTGTATCGAATTCCTAGTCCCCATCATCAATCCTCGAAGGGTCCCTGGCAATCAATGCTTCGTGATAGCATCGCCCATGGCAACCCCCAGAACCTTAGCTTTCGAGATTTCGAGATAATCCCGCCCATGGCGTTCTGTAGCTAAATCCAGACCCTGGCAATCGACATTTCGAGATAATGCCGCCCATGGCATCTAAACCAGCATAGGGTGCTTACATGCCCCCAGTAGGATATGTAGATATCCTAGGAGATAAGCATCGAGGAGACAATATGTTATTGCGCATCTTTGAGGGGAATTTCCCGCCTCTCCATGCCGGGAACTCGTTTAAATCAACTTGTGTTGTTCAGCCACTCCTAATCTAGGCGACTTTTTCAGAATAATTTAAATGCATTTTCCTGATTTTGATACTTATGCGCACTGAACTAGACTGTGTGTGGATTGGGGTGCTTAGGTTACCGAGTCCCGCAAACTAGAGGTCAGTTAACGATGCCGAATACTCCCTAAGCCTTAGACCTAATACTTAAGCTTTGCATTTTCCCCAACCTCTTGAGGACTATCCAGATCTTAGTAGATACTTGAATTTTTAAGCCTAGGAGTATAGCCCAAGAGGCCTAAAATCAGCATCCCTACTAATCTCTTCTATGTTTCATTAGCACTTTTTCCTTTCATTTTTCTTTTTCTTGATATGGTCTAGAACTCAGTTAATTCCTTAATTTCTTACTAATGACTATCTCTTTTCTTTTTCTTTTCAACTTGTGCTCCTTTTTGACATTTTTTTACTTTGCCCCTTTTTCTCTTCAAGATTTGTATGACCTCAAAATTTTCTCTCCTCTCAGAATTTTTTTGTTCTTTTTCAAGGTTTTTTCATTTTTTTTGGTATTTTTTGGAATATGTGATTTTTTTTATGAAACCTTTTCTTGTGAGATGATTTTCACAGCGTTTTGCACTTTCATACCCCCCATGCCTACGATTTGCAATGTCTCCATTGTAAATTAGGTGAGTTTGAGTTCAGCTTAGATCATTCATTAGAATAGGTTCTAGGTGGGCGAACGGGTCGAGGTGACTGTTGCAGATGATTTAAAGCTCAGGTACAGGTACCTGAGGTGGGGTCGACTGTTCTAATGGATGAACCCTAAAGTGTAATATGAATTCAGCATAGGAATGATAAGAAAGGTTTTAGGTTTTTCAAAAATGACGGGTTGCCTCCCGTTAAGCGCTGAGTTTAACACCATCGGCTGGGCACAATGAGCTCAGGGAGAATGGAGGGTAAAGGATGTCCCAGCCAAATTTGTATAGATAAGGTCAATGAACAGTTTGAGTCGCTGACCGTTCACGACGAAAGATTTTGAATCGTGGCTGAGTTGATTGATCTCGATGGCTCCATTTCCAAAGATTCATCAGACGAGGTAAGGTCCGATGCATTTCAATCTTAGTTTTCCTGGGAACAGTTTGAGCTTAGCATCAAAGAGTAGGACTTTTTGTCCAGGGTAAAAGATCTTTCTGGATATGTGCTTGTCATGAAAGGCCTTAACCCGCTCTTTGTAAATTTGCGAGTTCTCACACGCATCGTGGTGTAATTCATCGATCTTGCTCATTTGAAGCTTTCTGGGGATTTCCGCCTTAGAAAGATCTAGGTTGCAGGTCCGTACTGCCCAATAGTCTTTGTGCTCCAATTCGATGAGGAGATGACATGCCTTCCCTTATACCAATCTAAAGGAAGACATACCTAATTGGGTTTTGTGGGCAGTCCTCTAAGCCCACAAAGCTTCTGGAAGTCGGGATGACCAGTCTTTCCTATCAGGTCAAGCAGTAACCTAGAGGATTTTCTTTATCTCCTGATTTGATAGCTCAGCTAGACCATTAGTTTGGGGGTGATAAGGAGTAGAGATTCAGTGTGATATCCCGTACTTGGTCATCAGTGACCTAAACTGAGCATTAGTGAAATGGGTCCCTCCATCAGAGATTATAGCACGTGGAATCCCGAACTGCGAAAAGATGTTCTGATGAATGAATTTGATAACCACCTTATGATCATTGGTTCGGGTCGAAATAGCTTCGATCCATTTGGACACGTAGTCAACAGCGAGTAGAATGTACTCGAAGCCGTTCGAAACAGGAAAGGGTCCCATAAAATCAATCCCCCAGATGTCAAAGATTTCTCATAGGAGAATCAGCTGTAAGGGCATCATATCACGATGGCTCATGTTGCCTAAGGTCTGGCAACAAGTGCATGCCCTACAGTGATTGTATGCATCTTTGAAAATTGTGGGCCAATAGAAGCCACACTAGAGGACTTTCGCTGCGGTTTTATGACCTGAGAAGTGTCCACCGCATGCCTGGTCATGGCAGAAGGACAATATGTCCTGAATTTTTGTTCCTGAGACACATCGTCGAATGATTTGATCGGCATTGATGCAGAAAAGATATGGGTCTTCCCAGTAGTAATACTTGGCATCGGAAAGCAATTTGTCCTTCTTGGCTTTTGACCAATCAGACGAGATCTGATGTGATGCCAGGTAGTTTACTAGATCAGCAAACCATGGAAGCCTTGTACTGATAGTCAGGAGGTGCTCATCGGGAAAATGTTTCATAATGGGTCCGGAAGGGTCGATAATATCAGAAGGAAGGAGGGACAAGTGATCAGCTACCACGTTATGTTTTCCCGCTTTGTTGCAAATCTCGAGGTCAAACTCTTATAATAGCAAGATCCAGCTGATTAATCGAGGTTTCACGTCCTTCGCAAGGAGATGCCTCACAGCTGTGTGATCAGAGTAAATGATAACACGGGAACCCAGAAGATATGATCTGAACTTTTCCATGGCAAATACTACAGCTAGCAGCTCTTTCTCAGTAACTGTGTAGTTACGCTGAGCCTCGTCAAGTGTCTTGCTAGCGTAGTAGATGACCACGGGTTTCCCGTCAATTTTCTGCCCAAGTACTGCTCCTACAGTGAAATCAGATGCATCGCACATGATCTCAAAGGGTTGAGACCAATCAGGGGATTGTAGGATCGGAGCTTGGGTTACTCGATCACATAGGGTTTCAAATGCTTGAGTGCATTCCTTGGAGATCTAGAAAGGAACATCCTTAGATAGTAGAGTGGTTAGGGGGCACACGATCTTCGAGAAATCAGGAATGAATCGATGGTAAAAATAGACGTGCCCCAGGAAAGATCGGATGTCCCTGATAGAGCTAGGCATAGGGAATTTGGAAATCAGATTCACCTTGGCTCAATCGACCTGGATGCCTTTTTCTGATATGAGATGTCCCAGGATAATTCCTTCAGGCACCATGAAATGGCTCTTTTCCCAGGAAAGAACTAGATTCACGTCAATGCACCGCCTGAGATCTAGACCAAGTGCAGGAGGCAATCGTCAAATGATTTGCCAAATATTGAAAAGTCATCCATGAAGACTTCCAGATAATCACCTACCATATCTGAGAATATGGCAAGCATGCACCGTTGAAAAGTAGCAGGTGCATTGCAGAGACCGAACGGCATCCTTCGGAACACGAACGTATCGAAGGGGCAGGTGAAAGTGGTCTTTTCTTGGTCCTCAGGATGGATTGACACCTGGTTATAACCGGAGTACCTGTCCAAAAAGCAGAAGAACCTATTTCTTGCTACTTTCTCGAGGATCTGATCAATAAACAGTAGTGGGAAATGATCCTTCTTTATGGAGGTATTGAGTCTTCTGTAATTAATGCAGACTCCACGAATTTGCACACGAGTCGGTATGATTTCTCTGGTTTCAGTTGTGATCACGGTGAGTCCTGCCTTCTTAGGCACAACCTGGATTGGACTCACCCACTGACTATCGAAGATCAGGCAGATGATCCCAGCATCTAACCACTTGATGATCTTTTTCACGACCTCCTGCAGATTAGGATTTAGACGTCTCTGCATTTCACGGAAAGGTCATGTGCCCTCTTCAGTATAGATGCGGTGTGTGCAGTAAGAGGGACTGATGCCAGTCAAATCATCGAGAGTCCATCCAATGGCTCTTCGATGTTGCTGGAGAATAGTAATCAGACAGGATTCCTGATTAGGTGTATGTCTGGAGTTGATAATCACAGGAAACGTCTGATTGGAACCCAAAAGGATGTACTTTAGATGATCGGGAAGAGGCTTGAGTTCCAAAACAGGGTTATCAGCAGCAGCGGGTGGTTCAGGGTGTGTGTCAGGAGTAAGGGAAGGAGTGATGGGTGTGTCTAGGTTAAGTTCGGACTCCTTTGGTTGTGGGTTTTGATCCTCTTGTGGTTGATCAAAAGTAGTCAAGTTTTCCTCAATATATGGATCGTCAACCACAGCCTTGATATCACATATCTGCTCTATAACACTGTAATTAATCCCTTATTGGGCCTTAAAGATGTCAATCTTTAATGTTTGGTTCCCAAATTTCATTCAATTTGGCCCTACTCAAAATTTATGTTGGCCCTAGCAGTGGCTAGAAAGGGTCTCCCTAGTATAATTGGTGTATTCCTCGGGTATTCTGGAGTATCCATATCCAAGTCTACGAAGTCCACTGGGAAACAGAAATCCTGAACCCTAACAATAACATCCTTAATAACTCCTTTAGGTGACTTAATAGATCGATCAGCCAACTGTAATGTCACCTCTATCGGTTTGAGCTCAGATTCCTCAAGATGGTCATGTAGGGATGTAGGTATTAGGTTTATGGAGGCTCCTAGATCCAATAAAGCTCTATCAAATAGGGTATCACCAATTGTACAGGAAATCAAGGGAGTACCTGGGTCTTTTGCCTTAGGTGGGAGTTTGCTCAAAATTACAGAGCTGGCTTGCTATGACAATACGATTGGGCTCCTACTTTTGGTTCGTGGCTTACGCTTAGGTGTACACACGTCTTTCAGAAATCGTGCGTAAGCCGGTACATGGTGAATTGCATCCATCAAAGGGATGTTTATCTGGACCTGTTCAAAGAGCTTGACCAGATCCTCCTCAAGTGCCACGGGTTTGTTTGTCCTCTTTCCCTTGGTCAAGGCCTCGGGAAATGGAACCTTAGAAGGTTCCTCTAGAATAGGTCCAGGTTCCTGATCAAGGACAAGGGTGTCCTGGATAACTATCCTAGGGCTTGGGTAAGCACTACCTGGATGAAAGTGGTTTGGGTAAGGTAAGTCTTGTGTTGTTTTGCCACTATGGATTGTTATTGAACTTAGTCCTACCTGGTTCTGGTTCGGTGTTGGTAAAATAGGTGGCTGTTGCTAAAATCCCAAGTATGATGTTGAAGCTTCCATCCCATCAGGTGATGGAACAGAAGGGGCCTGATAAATCATGTGAGCTTGGCCCAGCTTTGGGTTCATAACGCACCTTTGGTTCGGCACATTATTAGGATTTGGTAGAGGTTGCGATGGGAGTGTGCCAGGTTGACAGGAATTTGCCATCTGGGTGAGTTGATTGTGAACCTCTGTGAACTTGTCTTTGTGCTATTTTTGCATAGCCGCATTCCTCTTTTAAATGTCAGCCAGAGTCTGAACGATGAGCGTCATTTGATCTGTTTGAGTCGGCCCAGATTGGTAGGTAGGGTTGGGTCGAGGCTGAGGCTGAAATGGATGAGGAGCTTGTGGACGGGGTTGATATGGTGGTCTCTGATTCTGATTGTTTCCCACCCATAGGAAATTGGGATGATTCTGCCATCCAAGGTTATAGGTATTAGAGAATGGGTCATTCTGGATGGCGTTGAGGTCCTCGCAGGTCTGAGGGACCTCAAAGAAATCAGAGTATGAGGGTTCAAAGTTCCCCCAACTAGAGTAGGCAAGATTGGAGTTTCCTCCGGTCCTAGAGTCAGACAGGGGTGGATACGGGTCCATCCCCTGAGAAGATTGGTGATAGATGTTATGCACAGCTTCCCTCCTAGAGGAAGGTTGTGCAAACAAGTTTTGCACAGAGGTGGCTCGCCGCAAATATCGAGTTAGCTCATCCACCTTTTTCTCAATGATAGAGACCTTATCCAAACGACTGGCCATCAATTCCAAGTCGACGGATGCGGACAGGCCTACATTTTGTGTGCTCCCCTTGGATTCGTCAATGTGCGGGCATTCATCCGATCGAATAAGCCCATGGAGTCATTATTGATGGAATTCTTGCACATATTCTCGAGAATCTCCCACACAGTGTCTTCGTGTTGACCCATGATATTTCCTCCGCAAGTTGCTTTGACGAATAAACAGATATCTTCATGGAGTCCCTGGTAAAAAGACTAGACTTATTCTCATTTAGGAACTTCGTGATGGGGGCACTTTCGCATGAGATCCAGGAAATGGACCTATGCTTCATGAAGTGGTTCTCCAGTCTACTAGGTGAAGTGTGTGATCTGATGTCGTAAGGCATTCGTCCGACCAACTAGGAAGAACTTTTTCAGAAACTCGGATTGTAGTTCAACCCATGTGTTGATTGTATGCGTTTGACTCTGATACCAGTGAGTTGCTTTGTCCATGAGAGAGAAGAACATCTTCATGAGAAGACTATCCCGATTTTAGACATCTCACCTGAAGGTCTGGGTCAAATGCTTGAGTTGTTTGATGTGATGGAAAGGATCCTCAGAATTGGGCCCATGAAACTTTGGAATAGCATGAATCATATTGGGCTTGAGTTCAGAATCAGGACCTCCAGCTAGGATTTGGACTCGAGGTTCGATCACCACCGTAGCGGGATTGTAGTGATCTCGCATCATAGGACGTTGTGGTCGATTCACAAAGGCTTGGAATAAATTATTAAGGCGTTGAAGTTGGTTCTCAAGGTTATTCTCTTCTTCTGTGGGTTGTGCCATGATGATGGAAGAAGTAGAATTCGGTTCAGATGAATAAGAGGAGATGTCTATGTGATGGGGTTGCTACATAAACACGGAAGTCGAGCCCTGGCCTCGATGAGAGTGAATAACTAAAGGAGGCCTCAAGGATGGTCTTAAGGACCTCCTACCGAACATGCATTGATGGTCTAGATGAGAGTAGAATGTGATGGACCCAATCAAGACACCTAAAAACTTTGGATGACTATAGAGGTTTGGGGAGGATGATATCCCTTAGTCAGAAAGCTATCCACCTGAGAAATACCTGAGCAGCCAGAGAGGGAGAGTCTCGCAAAGACCCTTACATGGTAGAGTGTCCCCACGAGTTACAGGGTTTCCCCCACCCGTCCTCTCTTGTCACTGATGTTCTAGGTAGACTAGAATGGGGACTTGACCTCTTAAGTCTACCAATTTTAATTAAGAGCAGCGGTGCTTTAAGATTTCACTTGAACTTTAGATGTATTAAGTGCAGAAAGTGACCTAATTTCAAGGTTGGTTAACCAACAAGGTGGGTTAATTTCACCTATTTGTCCTTTGAGAATTTTTAGGTCCCTTCTTTTAGGATTCAAGTGAGATTAAGAGCCTGAATTTTAGGGTTTGCTTGAATAAATCACTTCAACCAAGGCTTACGCACACATCTTTTTGGAGAGTTGATTCTTGCTTATGTAAATGTGTCTTTAAAATCCTAAATTGAAATCCTTAATTTGGCTCTAATCTTGGTCTAATTTAATTTGCCAACTATGGTAGCTAGGGCTCAATCAAGAATGTGGTAGCCCTAGTTACCTTAAATGGGTGCACAAATCAATTTTGTTGTTGAAATCAAATCAAGCAACTTGATAAATTAGCTAAGAATGAAAAGTAAGTAGCCCTAACTGATTTTGCTTTTTTTTTTTCCTTTATAGAATGAGGGGCTTAAGAGAAAACAATAAAAAATTAACTACCCCTGGCGTGTTTGATGTGCGGCTGTCTTTCTATGAATCTTCTCCTAAAACAACCACAAAAAAAAGAGATATAGCAAGTTAGTACCAAATCAGAAATTGTAATCAAGAATTCTAAATCGCCCGTTGCTCCCCGGCAACGGCGCCAAAATGTTTGGGATGCTAGATCGGGTTTTAAGAGTATCGCGTTGTAGAATAACTGAAAAAGCATTCAAAACAAATATAATTTTATTACTCGAATTTGAAGTCCAAGGTCGAACACAGGGAGCAAATTAATATTTAGAAATCAAGATCACAATTCAGAATTTAAAAGAATATGCAATAATATCAGTATCAAAGTGCAAAAATATGGGAGAAATGTAGAGCACAAAATACTAAAGAACCCAATGTATATGAATAAAAATTAAACTCAAATTGGATGTCTGATTTGTAAATCAGACGACTTAAACTGATGCTACAATACTCTTCTGATTTCTTCTTTCTATGCTCCTCTTCTCTTCTTATTTTGCCTTTGCAAGCTTTCTTCTCTTTCTGTCTTTCTTTCCTTAGCTTTCTCTATCTTCTCCTCCCTTTTTCTTCTTTGGCTTTTTCCTTCTTCTTTCTCTGACTTCTACCTTTCTCTTCTTCTTTCTCTTTCTCGATCTTTCTGCCTTTTGCCTTCCTTTGCTTCTTTAGCTTCTCTACCTGCAGTGGCCCTTAGCTTCTCTTCGTCCTTAGCCTCTCCTTCTTCAGCTTCACTTCTCCTTCTCTTCATCCTGTAGCAAAACCTACCCCCTACCCGTGCGCAACTCTCCTCTCTTTCTCTCTTAGGTTCCGCTCTCCCAGAGCCACACGTATTCGGGTACGTTCTTGGGACTAGGCCCACTAGTGTGTGGTAGTGGGCAAGGAGTGCAGGTCAGGTCGGGTCAGCCAGGTCCGCGAGGTGTGAGCGTGTATGAGACCGGGTTGGTCGGCTGAGAGGGACCTCACCCCATGGTTTGGAGGCAAACAGCTACAGCACAAATTCAACTTATGCAGGTGTGCGGCCTCAGAACTTTTTGAGGTGGGACTATCAGCGTGCCCTTCTTCTCACGTGCCTGTAGCAGAGGCGGTCTTCCAATTGCAGCTACTACAGCCTTCGACTGGAATTGAGGGCCTGGAGTCATACGCGAGAGTCTTACGTGCAGCTTGGGACAGGGGCCTGGAATTGGCAAAGCTTAGAGAGACCTCAAGCTTGCTTCAAGCTTGGTCACCAATGGTGGAGGACGCTGATTAGCCCATAGTTGTGGGCTATTTAAGTATTTAAGTGACTAGACATTAGGCTAATTCTAACATTTATTTAGCATAAATTAGGATGTAAATAGATTAATTCATATTTTTAATTTAATTACATAATCCATGCATTGCATTCATATTTTAAGTGCATTTAGAATTAGCTTAGAATGGCATTCATCTAATTAGTTAACCAATTAGGTACATTATTTTAGTTAACATAAAAGTTAAGGGTCTGTATATAAATAATCATAATATTTTAACATTATTTTCTTTATTCTTCTTCTTGCAGGAACGGCTGCATTTCCTTCGGCTGCCGCTCCAACGCCACCAGCTGCCACACTAAAGCCTGCATTGAAGGACGAGCGAAGAATGTGGATCTGCTCCCACCTCTCCGTTCAAATCTATGCAAGCGGCTACAAAAGGAGGAGAGAGGCAGCCTGGCTCGGGAGGCCTCCACCAACGACCCACCATTGTGCAGAGAGATCTTCTCTCTTCCATTCCACACCGCCGGCCTCAACCGTGGCGACGAGTCTCCACCACCGTGGGCGTGTGGTGTGACAGGCCACACCGCCATCCGGAGCTCGTCCGCATTACCGTGAGCACCTTAGCGTGCATCTCCCTCGCCGTCGTCACCAACAACCACCGTCGTAGCCACTGTGCAATCACCTTCTCAGTCAGTTAAGATGTCCGGGAAATTTCTCGGACGTCTGAAGCCACCCCCCCCCACTCCAGTAGCAACCACCGTCCACCCACTTCACCTCCAGCACCTGAACCGCAACCTCACCCGCTCACTCCTGCACGCCTCCAGCCGCATGCAAGGCGTGCTCAGCCTGCAGTGCCTCACCGCTCACGCCCGCTCGCCTCCCGCCTGCAACCTTACCGCTCACTCCCGCACGCCTCCAGCCACATGCAAGGAGTGCTCAGCTTGCAGCGCCTCACCGCTCACGCCCTCTTCCCTCCCACCTGCAACCTTACCGCTCACTCTCGCATCCACTCCAGGCCGCGCACGCCCTCCTCTCGCGCCTGCAGCACCCGCTCTCACCGCCAACAGAGCGTGCACCCACGCCTGCAGCACCCGTGCTTCTGCCAACAGAGCGCGCACCCTCCAGCCAGCGCGCGCATCACTTCGCCAATAGCAGCTGCAGCCACCTTTGCCGGAGCTCCGCTCGGCCGACGTGCGGCTGCCACCATCGCGACGGCCTTGCTTCATCCACCCACCTGTGCAAACCTCTCCTCGATTGAACCTCTCTCCCGATCGCGAGGAGGAGAGAGGTAAAATGCTCTGTTAATGAGTTAATTAGTTATTACATTTCATGCCATTGCCAGGGAAAAGAATTTTTGTTTATGAATATTTTATTGTGGTAAAATTTGCAACTTTATACTCAAGTTCTTTTACAATTGCATAGCTTTTGTAATTAACATTGTTTGACATTGATTTTGGAATTTAAATGTGCACAAATTTTCTTTAATACATGTCAATGGAAAATTGCATAAAATCATCACATGTTTGTTGAATATTTCAGTGAGGAAAAATTGAACATCTACCCTTATGTTTTCAAGATATTGTGCATCTTCTTTCCGTCGCATTTCATGTCAGATTTAACTACGGATTTCTCACGAGACTGAACGAATACGAAATAATTGAGATATTATTGCTTCATTGCCTCCCTGTGGATACGACCCGCTCTTCTGTAAGTGGTTATTTCTTTTCTTAAATATTGATTAGTCGATTTTTCCACTACATAAAACTGCAAACGACTTTAAAGCGAACAATCGACTCGTCAGACGCCTATACCTGAAATCACAAAGATGGCCTCATGGCAATGTCAAATTGCTTAAGAAGCTTTGCCGAGGCACAACAAATGTGCTGCGGTGGTTGGCGTGTTGTGGGGACTCCTGTGCAAGTGTGCCTAAGTCACACTATGTGCGAAGGTGTGGGTGTGTTTGGTGAGGTGCGTGAGTAAGTGGAGTGGTGTGTCAAGTGGAGGGAAATGTTCAGTGCATTGAGGGGATGCTTATGGACTTGTCGGCGAGTGATGGGATGGCTTGTGGAGGTGGAGCGGCCTCGTCGGAGGTGGTGGCTGGAGATGGAGATGAGGGTGATGGATTTCGGTAGTGGTAGATTTAGGAAAATATAGAGTGGAGAAGAAAGTAGAGGGGGAAGGGAACTTAGCTAGGGTGTTAGGAGACAAAGGGAGGCAGAGGTGACGTCGGTCGAGGTGTAGTCGACATCGAAGAAGAAGGCGCTCAAAGAGAGACGGTCGGTGAGGATGAAGGGGAGACAAGGGCATCGGCGGGTGCTGCCTGACGTGGGCGAAAGCAAGGAGGAAGAGCCTACCACTGATTTTGTGGTCAGACAACGAGGGAGAGTAGGGAAGGTTGCCAGAGCTTGAAGAGCTAATCGACTGGAGGAGGAGAGAAGAATTTGAGGGGGTTTTCGATCAAATTCAAGCTTGAGGAATGCGCTTGGATCTGGGGCTTCTTAAATAGATCTCTGGAGGGGGATTTGTGCTTGAAAGCCAAGCTTCCAAGCAAGGCATGCTCACCGGAGAAGGAAACTAAAAAGTGACCCAAATCTCTCATGCATTCACATAAGAGATTGGGAAGAAATTAGGACATCAAACTGGATTCACATTGGAGGGATTTTCTCAGAGAATCTCCCTTCCAATTTTAAAGGGGATTCTCTGAGAAATCAAGGAGAAATCACCTTCCAAAGCATGCCAGAGTAGGATTCCTCCGCTATAATGGTGGAGGGACCAAATTGCGAAGATGATGAAGAAGCTAGGGGGCCGTTTGCAAAGGTTTTTGAAAGATAGGGGTACAAATGTAATCAGGCTAGACCTTTTTGCAAACTACGTCAAGGAAAACTCAACTTGGGTCCAAATTTTGGTAAAAACCTAATTTGGACATAAGGAATCCAATGGTGAAGTTGGATTTTGGGTTTGACCACGTTTGAGTGGGAAATTTATGCAAAAACCTAATTTAGGGCAAATATCTGTCTAAGACCCCATTCTAAGTCAAGATGGGTTCCCATGGCCAAATTGAAAGTTGTAAACTCTAGAGAATATTTTTCTATGATTTTTAGAAGGTTTAGGTGAATTTTATCCTGACCAGAACCTTATTTAATCAAGTGGATCTGTTTTAGGGTTTCAAGAAATCATTTAATTCACAGGATACACACAAACCCTTTTCTGTCTAATCCAACCCACTTGTTATCTTATTAAGAACCTTTGACCTTTGTTTAGCCCTTGAGAAAATCCGTTGTTGTACTATAATGGTAAAATTGTAGCTTTACCCCTTGTTTCTTGCTTTTCTCTCAGAAAGGTTATGCAGTGAATTAAGACCTTCAGTTAGTTATGTAGGAGCTTTTATTCTCTTCATTGGGTCAGAATGAGCTAGTTAGGGCTCATGATGGTGTTCCCATCACTTCATCCAAGCAGAGGGTGGTCAAGGAGAAAGGGTGGTCAAATCAGAAGAGTTTTGTAGAACAAGCACCTTGATTAGTAGCCAGGTTGGTCCAACTAGGTGCTTATTCAGGCCAATGGGACGATGATGCAGACCAAACCCAATCAATCTGGTGGGTTGATGGATGCGAATCAATAAGTGTGGAGCCCACCGGCTCAAAAGATGTGGAAATGCAAAGTGCAAGTTTGGCTGAATCAATTCAGCCTGATCAGAGTAGGGATCCTCAAAAGACAATGGATCGGTGGAGAATGTAGGAACCCTACTGGTGTGAGTTTAGAGAAGGATAAGATGTGGTTCTCAGTTTGATCAATGTCTGATTCCCGATCAAAAGATGGAGGTGAATCATATGCAACCAGATCAAAGAGAGGAGAGTTAGAGTAAAAATTGATTCCGGTGGCGGGTCAAGGTTGGGATCGGATTTTGGAAGACTCTGGCTTTGTGATGGAAGGTGTGGCTTCTTTAAAATCTGGGTGCGGAGAGGGCTCTTCTAGAAATGATTCAAAGATAGGTTCATCTAGAGAGCCTTCATGATGCTCATACAAATCAAATGTAAATGCCTGGAGAGTGTTTATAGGATCATGGAAATCTGAGTCAATAAAAGATTCAAGATCTGGATTGCGGACATTCTGGGCACTTTCTATTTCTGATTCCTGCTGATCATAACAGAATGATTCCAACTCAATGGAACGTGATTTTGAATTAATGATGTCGAGATCAAGGACCTCAGAATCAAAGTCAAAGACGGGTCATGGATTCTGAGGTTGTAGATTGGCTCATAATCATCAGGAAACAAAGGTTCTCCAAAATTAGAGCGTGATTCGAAATCAACAGAGAATCTACGACAATCAATTTTTGAACTTAATTTCGGATTGGGATCTACACCACAGAACAAATCATGATGCATAGAATCAACAACCTGACTTGGATCTAACCTATTTTCAAATTTCGAGCTCAAAGAGGTGTCCTTATTAAACATAGGCTCGGGTTCTTAGCTCCTAGAGTAGACCCAATTAAATCCCAACACTTCCAACTCCTCTGTTTCTGTATCATAAATCAGTATGACTTTTAAAAAATCAATTTGTGTCTCTAAGGAGTTTGGAGAGGTGTAATCATCAAATATAGGCCCAGAATCATGATCCAGATCTAACATTAGATTCTCATTAAATTGGGCCTCTTGATCATCCCAAATAGGCTCAGATCTAGATTCTAGGTCAAGGGTAGGGATTTAGTCACTAGAATCTGGACATGGTTCTATTGGGATGTCAAAATCACTCTCGAGGATTACCTTAATAGGATAAGGTTTGAGAATTACATCCTTAAGATGTTCTAATTCATGCTTATCACAGGTGTTTGGGAAATCAAGGCATGATGGACCAACTTCATGGCTCTCTAAAGTTGGTTCAGAATCAAGAACACCTGCAACTGGATCCACCCAACCAATGTCAAGATCAGGTATGTCATTCTGCGCAAAATTTGAATCTGATTCCATTTGGCTTGGGGGTTTGCAACAACCTTGATTTTCTAACTCGGGCTTTGGGAAATAATATTGATCCTCAATGTTGCTCCAAGATGTCTCATCAACTTCTAAGGGGATATATGGGTATTTTTGATTGATGGCTTCATACACCATATTCAGCAATTTTCTACATTTCTCCATGAGATCTTGGTGTTTTTCCAAAAGTGGGAGATTTGACCTACATTGTAGATACTTGTTGCTATGCAATTTCCCCAATTCAATATATTCTAATAAGAGATCATCCTGGGTTGAACCATGTATCATTTGTGTCAATATTATTGCAACATGGTTCATAATGTGGGTTGTTGTTTTTGACACATTAACCTGAATTTTGTTAAATGGATTCGAGGTTTTGTAATACTGATCATGATGTCTAAGAGCATCCTCAATCATCTTCTCTTTCATGCTCATTTGGGATTCAGGTTTCCTGAACATTCTTCCTAAATTGTCAGGTTGCATATTCAAATCAAGTGGTGGGTCAAGATGTAGAATCAAATTCAGGTTCAAATTGAATTGATCAGATTAGATAAAAAATCTCACAAGAAGATCAACTCTAATGAAGTCCTCTAGGTCAGACCTAGGGACCTTTCCTATGTATGTGCTCTAGAGAATAGATAAGGGACTGGATGTGAATTAGACTCAATCAAGGCACCCAAAGATTTTCGGATGACTAAGGCTATTTCAAAGCAAATGATACCTCTGAATCAAAAATACACACACCCAAGAATTACTTGGGCAGCTAAGAAGGGAGAGCCCTGCAAAGACCCCTACATGGTAGAGCATCCCCACGGGTTATAGGGTTTCCCCCTCCCAACCTTCCTTGGCACTGTGGTTCCAAGTAGACCAGAATGTATGAATTGAGGCCTTAAGTCTACCAATTTTAACCCTAATTTGTGTCTTGAATTTCACTTGATTTAGAAGTTGGTTGACCCACAAGGTGGACCAACTTCACTTGACCTGCCCTAAATATGATGATGAAATTTGGGTCAAGACCCAGAACTCACCCTGAATTGACTCTCAGGTTATTAGGTCTTAATTTTAGGATTCAAGTGAATTTAGAATCTGATTTTAGGGTTCATTTGAAAAGATTTTTTCAAACAAGGGTTTGGATAGCACACAAATGAGAGAAGATCAATTTCCTTTAATGAAGGCAAATGTGTACTAACACTTCACAACCCTAAAGTGGAAACCCTAATTGGCTCTATTTCAAGTCCAATTTGATCTCAAATGCAACACCTTGGACTCAAACAAGAATGAGTAGTCCAAGATGTTGTGATTTTAAGCTTAAATCCCTAATAGGTATAGGAAATCAGGATAAGGATCTCTAATCAAATCATCTCACTTCAATTAGATATAAATCAAGTTTGCAAATCAGAAATTTTTTGCCTTTGAATGATAATTACTATAGAAATAAGGCAAGTAGATCCTAATTCATTTGTTTCCTTTTTCTCTTCCCAAGATTAGGTGGTTGATTAGGGAAGAAGAGAAATTTTACCTACCCCTGGAGTGGTTGATTACGCAGAAGATCTTCTTGTGATGTACCTTGTAAAATCACAGCAAAACAAATAGGGCAAGTTAGTAATCAGCTCAATCAAGTAATATACAATTGTGGTGAATTGTACGTTGCTCCCCGATAATAGCGCCAAAATGTTGTATTTGTAAATCATCAATCTTTAGAAATACGTGTCGTACTATAGGACGAAATTCACACAAAACACTTAAATTTATAAAGCTTGAAAATAAGAGATGAGTCTGAGATTGTTCGTAAGGAGCAAATATGGAATTCACAACACCAATCAAATTCAGAAATAATGAGCACAATCAATTAATTACAAGAAAGATATTCAATGAATATTATACATAGAAATATATTCAAGATCAGCCCAAATTGTATCTCAAAATATCATGGGATAAAAAGAATAAAAGCTCAAAATAATGGTGATTTGAATCACCACTTAAATCCTTTAATCAAGCATGCATCTCAATAATTCATCAGTATCTTGAATCAATTATCCAAATAATTCCACAATACTTCAGAACCAAATCAAACGTCGAATCTAATGACCAGACACCTTAAGTGTTAAAGCACAAAGCCATTGTAAGGCGCTCAAGGGCACGAAGCCTCACAAGGCACAAGTGCCTCTTCTCAATTCTCGCTAAGTATCAAGGCTCTCTTCAGCACTCACCTTGAGGTCATGAGAGCTGCAGCAAAACCCTCCCCCATCCTCCTCACATATTCCTCCTCTCCTCTTCTCTCATAATCGGGCATAATCGAATCCGTACTCGGGTAATTGGGTCATGAACAGTACCGAGCCCAGGCTCACTGGGGGTGAAGGTGAGTGAGGAGTAAGGGCTGAGTGCATGGGGGACCCGACCCCCTGTGTGCTGGGTGATAAGCCAAGAGTACGAGATCAAGATATACACTATAGCTATCTTCAGAATCCCTAATGTGGGACTAAAGGGTTGGTATCCTCACGTATGCAGCAGCTGGCGAATGTCGCAATGAATTGGCACAGTCACTACTCCTTCCCTACTTGATTGAAGACCTGGACAGCTTCAGCTGATGATTCCGTGTCGATTGCGATCTACAGCTGGTCTAGTTGAGGATTGGAGATGAGTGAATTGGGCGAGAGAACATGAAGGCAGCATCAGAGCTTCTGTGTACACCTGAAATACACGATATGGCCTTTCAACCTCATCAAAGATGCTCAGATGCTTTGTCGTGAATCGGCGAGTACGATGGTGGTTGTGATGTGGTGTGAGAGTGTCTATGGCAATGTAGTAAAGTTGGAGAAGGCATGTGGAAGCGTGTGTTCAGTGGGGTGTAAATGAGATCAAAGCCCCAAATTTCCTTGGGGCTTTTGATCAGTGGATCGTGGTGAATCTTTAGGATTAAGTGGCGAGTAGTTTGGTGTGTGTGGTGTGTGAATGGCCATGCCGAAGGAGTGGCTGGAGGCGGAGAAGACAAAGGGGAGGAGATGATTGATCGACTGAATTGAGGAGATAATGTGTTAGAAAGTTTCAGGAGAGGGAGAGGAAGGAGTTTGCCTAGCTAATGGACAAAGGGGAAGAAGGTTGGCGCCAGTTTTGATTGACCAGCACCAGAGATGGTGAAACTCCGGTGGAGGAGAACAACGAGGAAGAAGGGATAGGGAGGCTCCTGTTGGTATTGTGATAGATGACGAAGGGAAGAAATTTCCCTTTGCCTATGGTATTTGGCAAACGGCAAAGAAGGAGGTTGGAGAAGCTCGTCGAAGCTACCATTGGAGGTGGCCGAAGAGAACAAGGTGAAGAATTAAGGCCTTAACCGGGCTAGGGAGCATGGCCTGAAGCTCTAAGAGCTTTTATAGAGCTCCTAGTCAAGCTCTGATTTAGGAAAGAGGCTTAGGCTTGATTGGCTTGGGAATTAGGTCACAAGGAACCCATGAGTTTCATGGATTTCCTAGGGCAAATCAGTGTGAATCGAAAGCCAAGGTCACCTTCTGAAGATTCCCTGCAATGCGAACACCAATCCCACCAATTTTGGTGGGATTTGGTGATGATTTGATGAGGTTTTAAGGCAATCAAAGGTCGATGCTGAGGTCGGTTGACCTCCAATGATAGTAGGGACCTATCCGTGAGGAATATGAGAAAGTTAGGGGCCTTTCTGCAAATATTTTCGAAAGCTAGGGGCTTGACTATGAGGAATAGAGTTTTAATGGACTGAAATGCAAACTAGGTTAAGATGAACTCTGATTGGGTATAAATTTTGGTACAAACCTAATTTGGACCCAAGGAATCTAATGGTGAAGTTGGAGTTGAGTTTTGACCATGTTTGGATGGGAAATTTGCACAAAAACACAAATTAGTGCAGAATTCCGTTTGCGACCTTATTCAAGGTCAAAGTAGGTTCATATGGTCAAACCAAGGGTACCAAACCCCTTAGAATATTTTTCAAAGAATTTTAGGAGGTTTAGATGAATTTCATCTGACCAGAACCTCTTTAATTAAGTGGATCTGAAATAAAGGTTTTGGGTTCTGATTTAGTTCTCGAAATGCGTGAAACCCTATTTTTTTCTATGTGGACCTACTCTTAGGACTTTAATGCTCAATTGACCTTCAATTAACCCCTAGAAAATCCCATGGTTACTCTTTATTTATGATGTGATGTTAAAACTACAGAATTAACCATGTTTGATGTTTTCTTTTAAGAATGGATTTGCATGGAATTACAGCTCTCAGGTGATTATGTAGGAGCTTTTCTCTTATTTCTGACTAATTAAAGCTAGTTATGGCTAATGATGGTGTTACCATCAGCACTGAGTGAAGAAGGTAGGAGAAACTGGAGAAGAAGAATGAAGAACCCAAGGAACTAGGAGAGGGGTTCGTCCTCGCGCGCAGGGGTCTATGGAGCTGGTTTTATAGGTTACGGATGAGTTCTGAGAACCGCATAGTGAGATTAGGAACCAAGGGTTTGAACGGTGGATGTGGGTTTGAGAATGGCACGGGAAGTTCAAGAAGAAATCTCACCATTAGATTGGATCTAGAGTAGGTAGCGAAGCTTCATACAAGGGCACGCAATGAATGGATCAAGATCAACCATTGGATCGGTGGTTAATGGAATCAACGATGGTTGAAGCACGAGTTCTTCGTATGAAGAACCATGGAAGAGGAAGGCAGCATCAGGGCTTTTTGGAAAATTGCACGAGATGCCCTTATAGTGAAGGGGTAGAGAATTTATGAGAAAGCCCAGTAGTGGTAATAAAGCACTGTAGAGTAGTCCCTCAGGTTTACAAATAAGTCCCTAATGATTGCAAGTATGCCCCTACAACTTTAATATGTAAAGGAACTATAATGCATGAAGGACTTAAGTGTAAACTCATGACTGCAAGGTCCTATTGATTTGTATTTTTGAACTCAAATATGTGTTTAATTGACATTTGGATCATCAATAATGTTTAAGGAATAGAATATCTCAAATATTGACCTAATTATGCATTTTTAACACCAATTTAATGTTTTAGGTCATTTTCATTAATTCTCACACTTAACCCATTTATTATGTTAAGAATATAGTGTTTTACCTAGTTTCTAGCCTAACTTTAGCATTTTAGCTATGATGAGCTACACCTCATTACCGTGGCAAAGGTGAGCACCCCCTACATGGATGCAGCATTAGGGACGAAAAGGAGGAGAAGCGAATAAGGAAGAACACGTAAAAAGAATACTTGGATTTGGAAAATTTTCAGGGATAATTTTAAAGTTTTTATTTTTGCATTTTATTATTTATGAAGTAGGTGTTAAATAAATCAAATTTAACATTTGAAATTCTTTTTTACAGATATAGACAATCCGAAGGCAAATTTGAATGATCTAGGACCTAATATAAGGACTTTCAAGTTTGCGAGACCAATCTATACATCTAGATCAGATGGATATCACTCCAATTTTTTGAGGCACTGAATAAAGGACTTGTGCATGCATGTTCTCATGAGAAGAGGATCAGTATGCATGCGCTTGCACACACATAAGGTAGAATGCCACCTCTTAATACATCTACTTTTTCATTCCTTCATAAAAATAATTTTCTTGAAATCCACACACCTAGGATGAATTCATTATACATGAATGTCCTACATCTTGTAAAATACCTTTTTGGTCAATACTTAAATACCTATGCCTGTAATCCATCTAGGAATGCATGATTCTGATTTTTAAATTTAATGTGAGATATTGGAATTAAATTCTTGGTTAAGCATGAATAATTGATCATTTTTGAAATAATATTCCATTTTGTCTATATGTTTAATAAGTAATTTGATTAAAGGAGACCCTATTATTGCATGCATCAAATGAACTCTAGTTTTCATGAAATTGATGCCGTTGAATTCCTTAATTGATAAATTGTATGAGACAACTATCAAAACTTAAGAATATAGAGTTTAATGCTGATTTGAGAAATAATGTAAACTGGTTCTTCTTACAGTGAAAATTGAAACTAGTAAAGATTATAAGTTATTGTGGAGATCATCCTATAAATGACTCAATGACAATTGCATAAGGAAATATATTGTTGTTTGATGAGAATTGATGATGAATAAAAGGTTTCCTGGGTTACTACTCTTGTAGCGAGGTTATAGTTAGTGATCGTTGTGGCTAGGGAGAAGCATACCCTCCTGTGACTCAAGCTTGTAGTCAAGTCAAGTAGAACCTCAGGTTTTTCTTTCAGCACTGGATGCTAAGTGTTTTGTCCGTTGGTGTCGTGGGTAGAAGAGCTATCAAGGGTAGATGACCTTACGCCTATGATGAAGCTGCCCCTGAGTTTATTTTGAGGTCATATGCCAATCGCGTCTTACGCTGTGGGTTCTCGTGGTAGGCAAAATACTGCTAGCCCCAATTGAGTCCAATTCGAGAGGCTTATGAGTAGAGATGAGTTTAGATTTATAACTCAAAATTTTCACTAAATAGAATAATAGATAATTGAAAGAATAATTAACAAATCAATGATTTAAGATGTCCATTGATTGATGCTACTAGGTTCTAAATAATTAACTAAATCTCAACCATGCATTCCTACCAACCTGCTATTTCCAGTGTTCCTATCCTTCTACTATTTCAACTATTCCTATTGTTCATAGTAAAGTCTATTCTTTTTGCCTATATAATTAGTTTCCTAAATCTAGATACATTTTACTCGGAGTTCTTCTCACTAGCCTAACTTCTGATGTAGATGAATCGTCCCAAGTTCAGGTGATAGTTGAGAAAATCTTTTAGTAGGAATCAAACTATGAATAAGGCTATTATTTAATTTTCTACTTGGAGATAGACCTATTATTTATTATTTTGCACTGTATATTTTGGTTACTTGTATTATTTGATTATGTTTGTGTTTCTCATGTTTATGTGTTAGACAATGAAGAAGTCGGGTTTGGATTTTGAAACCCAATACCGTAAGATGTTGAGTCGCCACAATGAAAAACTCATGAAAATAAGTAATTAGATCTAAAGTATTGAAAACTATTATTTGACAACTTGGCATAAACATCTTAGGTTGATGTGGGTCCATCAAGTCCATATCTAACAATTTGTCAAGGTCAATTTTTCTTAGTTAGACTCAGATTTACGCTCGAGTAATTGCATGTATTATGTTAAATAATTCTACGAGAACTTGTCTAGACATCTTAAAATGATAATTCTAATTTTTGTGACATTATCTTGAGTGCAAATTCACTTTTAACATGGATATTAGCTCCATATCCATAGAGAGTATGTGATTTTTTCTCATATGGAAAAAGTGTATATAGCAACATTAGCAAACAATAATAGCCATAATGCCAATAATCTTAACAATGATGCAACACATTGAGAAAAATAATATTTTGATAATCAAGTGGTTGGTAAAAGAACATATCAAAATAATTTGAAAATGACCAAGCCTCTCCTAAGAAGATGAAGACTCAAAGATAATCTATTTGCTTAATAAGGAAATGGTACATAAATAGTTTTAGCAAAAAAGAATAATAATCACAATATGAACAATTGAAAAAAAAGGGAATAATAAACTATAAAAATATTCTATAGCTTAAGTTTAATATAAATATACCTTTTTTAAAAGCAGTAGGATTTGAAGATCATCCATGTGTTTTCACAATAAGAAAATTACCATACGCCAACGGTCTACCTACACCATCATGTAATATATGTCACTGTAAGTTCTTTTATAAGTTTCCATGCTTCGCTAGTAGGCAACTTTAGGGAAAAAGGAAGGCCAAATTTGTCTCTTTCATTTTCCCTTTCGGTAACTGGTGCGTGCTTTTCACTCAACTCAGTAATTAAGTTAATTTCACTTAATTAAGATTAGAAGAAATCACTTAGGTTAACTCGAAGTTGTGTCAATTATGTAATATAGGGTCGAATTAACCTAATATTTTAGAAATTTTTATTGGTTGAGTCCAGGTCGTTCATTGGGAGGCATAATAATTTTTCTCCAAATTCACCAATTTCCTTTTTTCTCTTTAAGTTTACGAGGTAAAACTAGTTTTACTTTTCAAAACATGAATTTTGTCAAATATTTAAACTATGAAGAACATACAAAATTTCATATGCAAACATATTTGCTCAAAATGTTGTACTTTATTAACAAGTAGACATGCTATTTTTTCAATTTTATTTCATTAAGGAAATTAGAAAATTATCTAATTAAAACATGCCTTTTACAATTAAGAACAAAAAGATACTCATGCAAAGAGAAAATTCATTTATCTCTTCATCTTTCTACAGCCTCTAATCTTCTTCTTTCTTTCTTTCCTTCTCTCTTTTATTTTCTTCTCTATCGAGCTCTCTTTCTTCTTATATTGTTCCTGCCTTCCTTCTTCCTTTAATTCTTCTTTTTCCCTTTTATCTTCTCCTACCTTCTCTTCTTCCCTTAGTTTTTCCTTAACACTTCTTAGCGTCTGCACTCCTTTCTTCCTTAGCACTTAGCATACTTTAGCACTTAGCTTTCTTCAGCAACTTCTCTTTCCTTAAGCTTTCAGCTGAACTGGATTTTTTTCTACTTTTTAAACCAAAAGTTTTTGTATTTGCGGCGAGGTCCTTTCAAGGATACACAGCACCCTGAGACTAGGGTGGGACCATACCCTACTCGGTCCTCGCCTAATCTCAGTTAGGTTTGTTTCGATTTATTTCTTAATTGGTTCATAGTATTGAGCAGCATCAGCTCAACCCGGCCTCCTAGACCAAACTCTCGCCCTCCCAGGGCACAAATTCACATCCGCACGTACCCCCCCAAGGGCGCACACACCGACAGGCTAATGGCCGCACTCAGATACAAAGTTCAGATCAGATCAGAATCGGTACCAGTGCGCTGAGTGCTGATGACTGCATAGCCATAGGAACAAAAAAATTTTATACCCAGGCGCGCACTCATGGATATCCGAGGTGGGATAAACATTCCCCTTCCAGACCCGAATTCAATTGATCATAACTTTCTACCCAGAGCTCCAAATTGGATGATTTAAAGTTCGTTGGAAAGCTCTAAGGATAATCTATTCAATTTTAAGGTCAATTTAATATTTTACTGATGTTTGGCTCTTCAATTTAAGGGATGAAATCAGGGGTTTCTACGGGTTTTATAAAAAGCCTGGAAATGTTTTAACTCAGGGAAGTCCTCAGATGGACTTATCTCATCTATTAGAAGGTCTGTATACATTATATAAACAATTCTGCTTCTGTTTGAATGGATTTTAAGCTCTTGAAACCTACAGAACTTGAAGAGAAGCTTTTCTCTCCTTTGAAAACTTCAGAGGTTGATTTTCAGATATCAATTTGTGCAACAGACACTTTAAAGTGTTCTTAATCTATTTAGATTAATTCTAAGGGTTTTAACTAATCAATCTGGGCAGGTTTTAGATTTGAATTTCAATAGAACAGTGCTTCTGCTAGTTTGGGTTCGAGAGTAACCCAACTTAATAGGAACATAATTTTCACACATTACATCATCTGAGCTTACTTAACTCTTTCTAAAAACATCAAACAGAATCTCAGAAGCAATTTCCACATCTCAATTCTTCAATCCAAGCTCAGAACACCATTATCAGACTCAGGTTTGACTATAGAAGCTCGAAAATTGACTTTTTATTTAAAGCTTCTTCCTAAGAAATTAATACATCAATCAGAGTCTCTTCATCATCTGGAACTCACTCAGATCTTTAAATTTATGTTTCAACCTTAATCTCTAGGGTTTCAGGCTCGCTGCCTGAACGAAAAGAAGTGTTTGTCGACAGAGTTATTCAGTTTTAGTTATAGTGTTTTGAGAGTTAAAGTAGCTTCAGTGCATCACACTGAAGCTTCTGCGCTCCTTAAATGTTTCTTAATTCCTTCATATCAGTCTTCTCCAACTCGCCGGAGTTGGGGAAGATGAAGTTACTTCTTAAGCTCCAGTGATTAAAACATCAAACAAATTTCTTAAAAATGATCAGTAATCCTTATTTTATTGTTCTAGAGTCACCTAGCAAGTTCTAGAGGCTGTAACACATCCTTGGCTTGCCGGAGCTCGCCGGAGCTCCGGTGAGTCCAGAAGATATAAATGTTTGTACAAATTGACAAAATTAATTATTTTTAATCCAGAAATAATCCTGAGGTTACAAGGAACCTCAGTATCACTTTAAATTCTTCGTTTGTTCATTGAAATATAAGATTTGATAGTAAGTTCGTTTCTTTAAAAATTTGATTGGTTTAAGCTTAGGACTTGATTTAACTACTCGATTGAGAAGTTAAATGAAGTCAACAAATGTTATTAATCATAAATATATATTTAATTTATAGTTTGAAATGTTCCTGAGTCGCCATGGACAGCGAGCTCAGGGACTTAATTAAATTTAGGCGTTTAATTATAGATGATATTAGTAGGTAATATAATGTCAATTAGGGTTCATTAGTGGTGATAGGTGATGAAAGAACCCAGTGAAGGTGGAATTAGATCGACTTCTGTCACCATGGACAGTGAAGTAGTCGGTGAAGGTGAGATTTGAATTAGGAGTTTAGGTGATCTAATTAATCTATTTAGTGATTTAGAAGTGAACATGGAAGTTAAAAGAAGGTGATCAGTGAGTTAAAAAACAAAATTAAGATCTCTGACGAGCTTAAGGAACTCGCCAGAGTTGGAAGAGATGAAGCTAAATTCTACAATTACTCTAACCTAACTAACTAAACTAACTAACTAAGCTAGCCTACTCCTACTCCTACTCCTAGTCTACTGTTACTTGGACGAAGGGGTCAATAGGGTTCCGCCGAAGTTTCATAGCGGACGACGAAATCAGAGGGTTGAAGAAAGAGCTTCGGCGGGCGAATTTGAGGTGAAGCAGAGGAATCCTAGGGTCGGCGCCTTTGTCAGAGGTGCGGAAGACCATGGCGAATTTCCTCGGCTACTTAAGATGGATGGAGGAAGTCGGAAGATGAAATGGGGAATCGCTGGAGGTTTGGAAGAATAGACTATCAAAGTTGGCTACGGTGTTAGAAGAGGGAAGGGAGTGTTTGGTCGAACCGGATAGGTTGTTAATATGATGATTTTATCGTTGAAATGTGTATAGTGGTTAACCTAATTCGGACCTAAAAATCTCTTTACAAAATTTTTAACCTAGCCTACTTGATTTTATCTTGTCACTTTTAGGCCCAGGGTCGAACTCAGGGAAGTGGGGTACAGGTCGAGTTTCTACGCCTTTCCTACAACGAGTCCCTTTCGTTCGTTTATTGTGTTTTTGGTGTTTTTCTTATTTAGATTTTTTTTTGTAATCTTTGTCCTTGAGGCACACCCTCAAAATTGAGTTCTTCGCTTCAAGCCAAAACAGAATAAAAAATGGGTCTTGCTATTCGCAAGACGAGGTACCTGCAAGTCAAAGATTATCTTTTCTCTTTTATATATTTTTTTATCTTTTTACTAATAAAAAAGCAAAACAGAAATAGAGTAAATACAGTATATATATATATGTAAATATTATGTATATAAAAGGGTGGGGGTGGAGGCGACAATGGAGTGTAGCACGATGTCGAGTCGGTCATCGTCTAGAGATGCAACCAACACAACTAGGTGCCGCGTGGAAAGTGGGATGAATGGTGGAAGATGTATGTGTCCACGCTTTTTGTATGCGTGTATCGGGGAATATCAGCAACTGATGCAGATATTCCCGCGATACAGCGTATGGTAAATAATGTGAAAATATATATATATGTATGTATATAAGTAAATATATCTATATGTGTATATATATAATTATAAATGTATAGGTATATATGTATATGTAGATATATATATATATATATAAATGTATATATATATAGGTGTATATGTATATATATATGTATGTATATATGTATATATGTATATGTATATAAATATATATATATATGTATATATAATACTATATAGATGTATATATATATATGTATATATATGTATAATAATAATATATGTATATGGGTATATGTATCCAGATATGTAGATATATGTACATAGTTATATAGATATATATATATGTATATATGTAGGTATATATATATATATAGGTGTATATGTATATAAATATATATATATATGTATATATAATACTATATAGATGTATATATATATATATGTATATATATGTATAATAATAATATATGTATATGGGTATATGAATCCAGATATGTAGATATATGTACATAGTTATATAGATATATATATGTATATATGTAGGTGTATATATATATATATATATATATATATGTATGTATACTAATACATAAGTATATAGATATTACTATGTATATAAATGTAAGTATATATATATATATACATATAGATATATGTATGTATATATATATATATATGTATCTATATGTTACTATATAGAAGTATAAGTTTATACTAGTGTTTATGTGTGTGTGGGTGTGTATAAGTGTTGGTGAAGGTGTGTGTGTGCGTCGGTGTAATGTGTGCTGAGAGAGAGAGAGAGAGAGCGGGAGAGAGAGAACGCAGGAGAGAGTGGGAGAGAGCGGGAGAGGGGACGTAGCTGCAGCTCCTGGAGTGACGATAAGTTGTCTGCAGATGGTGGCTGTCATCTGCAGATGGCGGCCGTCGTCTGCAGGTCACGGGCGCACGGGCGCGTACTCGCGTAGAGGAGATGAAGAGTCCGCATCGACCTGCTGCGAGCGCGGAGGCTCGCGACAGTGCACGTGGGGCTGGAGGGCGAGGGGTCTGCAGGCGGGAGCGGAAGCGGGCGACAGAGCGGACGAACGGAGGCGGGGAAGGCCTGTAGGCACGCACGGAGGGTCTGGGGTGCCTGCAGTTGCTCGCGGAGGCTACAGGGGCTGCTGCTGCTGCCGCCACTTAGCTGCTACTGCTGCTGCTTCAAGCTTCAGACCTTGAAGCGGCAGCAATGGCGGGAAGTTGCAAGAATGAAAAAAAATGAAAAAGAGAGCCACCACGCCCACCTGCTCTTTGAAGAGCTGGGCGGTGGTGGTCTCACTGTGGTGGTGTGCACCACAGTGAGAGCTCCTGCTCGTCGGGTATCGCCTTGGAGGAGAGCCGGCATATGGGAGGGGAATGGAGGGGAAGGTGGTGGTCGGGAAGCTGCTGGTGGTCTTGTTCTCTAGCTCCGCCAGCCACCCAAAGAAGAAGAACCCGTGGCTTCTTATAGAAGATGAGAGCATGGCTGCATGCATGGTTGCTGCAGGTAGAGGGAGAGAATGGCAGCCGCAGGGAATGGGAAGGTCAGGGAGAGGGCGTGGGAAGTTGCAGCAGCCGCAGGGAAGGACAGCAAGGAGAGGGTGCGAGAAGTTGCATGCATGCAGCCGTAGGGAAAAAAAATAGAAATCAAGAGGAAATAAAAATAGAGAAGGGAATTTTTGCAAAGATGCACTTGAGGAAAAAAGTGAATTATGAAGCCATTTATTTCAATCTTCTCTCCTCTTAATTAAATGCATGAATGCAAGTATTTTTACAAATGCAACTACGGAATCCTAATGTGCATAGTTAATGCTAGTAAATAGAATAAGAAGGCATTATTGCAGGCGTATTTTCAGGTGCAATCATTCCCCCATTCCTATCTTTTGCTAGTCCCTAGCAAAACAGTATTTAGAAATGATCTTAAGCTGAGGATTTTCTTTTGAGGTAATGTTGATGTGTTTATTGTCGGATATTGTGAGAACCAATTGTAGAGAAGACTACCAGTACTTTAAGTCTCACATGACAAAGATCATCTCTCGACTAACCAGGACTCTTGATATTTAAACCTTAAGTACGATTTCCAAGACCCAGGAGGTTTTTGCCGTACTCGAGAGCTTAAGAGATTATGGCTTGTGCTTAGTGATGGATCAAGACTGACCAGATGAACATTGAGACTCAAGCCCAGGGTTTCACGAATCTTTAAGTAAAGGTTGGTCCCAGTTTCAGCTCGTGTTTTCGGATTGACCCTTAAGAAGATGACGAAAAACTCAACTCCCATTTTCTGATTTTTGCAGCTCACAGGAAAATAAAGTATTTGTAACCAGCCCTGAAGAACTTCTTGTAGGGCGAAGACTTTACAGACATTTATGAGATATGCTGACACTTTTGCAACATTTTTTTTTTTGAAACACATGTCAGTATATCTCTTACAACATTTTTTTTTTTTGAAGGAGCACACTTATTTTTTTTTGTGGGAGAGTTTCTTTTTGGTGGAAAAAGTCGCTCCTAAACACAAGACTAAAGCCCGGGATAAAAAGTCTACCTGCGCACACAGGTAAGGACTCCACCTTCCCTAATGAACACTAGGGTTGGATCTTATGTTCTCCTAGTCTTTCCTGATATGTGTAGTGTGAACCAAGTTTACTTAAGCTCTCAAGTAAAAACAAACCAATGGATCCTGTACTGGTGTCTTAGGTACAAGAATACGTCCTTAGGAGAGATTCTGATCTATTTTGTCAATACTTAAGTGAATTAAGTTGAGCCTGAGCGAATCAAGCTTCTGTGGCCTGGAAAGTCTTCAAAACAGAGGTTGAATATCCATAAACACTTATTGTATTTTTTTGTTTCAGCTTTTAGATCATTACTAAACACCATTTATTATTATATATATATATTTTCTTCTTTTTTCTTTTTCTTGCATATTTATAAATGGGTGGAAACTATATGATACCATAAAATACCCAGATCCTATGGATGCCTATCCACCCCCCCATGCCAAACAATGCTATGTCCTTATATGCATGCAGGGAAAGGTAGAGAAAGGATGAAAGATCGGGTAACGAAAGCTGATGTGCAGGGTATACAGCAGGGTGGTAGGGTGGGTGGTGAAATGAAGAGTGTGATAGTGGCGTGAAAAGTGATGGTGGATGGTGAAAGGTCTGGCATTTTCTGGGACGAGAGTGTCCCAGGCGGGTCAGAAAACAGATCAGGAAGAAGAAGTTGGCCCTTAAATTGGCCAAGAAGAGGGGCTCTTTGGATAGATGGATCCAAAAGGGAAAAGCCCCAGTGAATAGGATATGGGCTCAAGGTCCCAGTGTGGAGTTGCAAATCCGCCTGATTTGGCGGGAAAGAAAGGGCAATCCGGTCTTCCAGAGTGTGGACCAGCTGTGAGTAGCCCAGCGATGACTCTGACCACGAGGTATGGGAAGCGGAGAAAACCTTGTCAGAAGTCTGGTCAGGAGAAGGTACAGGAATAGGGAGGGATTGGGGAACATCACAATTTGTGTTGGTTAGGCAGTCGTTAGGTAATTCGCAGTAGTCTGAATCGGTCACAATTAGTCCGATACACGTATTGACGGTCATGTCCTCGTCAGACGTGTCATCCTTGATGCAATCGCTATCAACATAAGAGTGCGGTGCTGCAACGGGATTGGCCTGAAATCCCAATGGAATGCTCGGAGCTTGCAGAATTTGATGAACCTGTCCCTGAGAAGGTTGTACCTGTGGTTGCGGATCACAGGGTACGAAGTTTTGCAGGTTTGGAACAGGTTGGGTGGGAAGAGTGCCCTGAGATCGAGTCGCCATGCGTAGTTGACTGATCTCAGCATTCTGCTGCACCAAATGGTGCTGAAGAGAGGTCATGTTCTCTTTATGGCGCTTTGACATTTTCGTCATCATTCGCATCAATTTATCAAGAGGCCTTGATGCGTGTTTGGTTTGCGGTACGCAAGGGCCTGATGGCAGATTTGCCATAGGATTAGACTGGGCCCTTGGGATGACGGGTGAGGACGATCGATTGGTCCACCAGTGCGATTTTGGCGCTACAGGTTGTTGGACCATGCGAAATTCGGATGATTGTGCCACCCTGGGTTATACGTGGCAGAGAACGGGTTGTTCCCTAAGGCGCAAGCGTTTTCTATGCCAGAAGACGCGTCCGCATGTAAGTATGTGTCCGAGCACACGGAGGCTTGGTCCTCCGTGTCGAAATACTGCCTCGCAGAAGCCAGTTCCACATGACTTACCGAGTCTCTTGGCGCGACACTCGGTAAGGAAGGTCTTACAGGGTTTCTCGGGATAAGCCTGGTGTTGAAAGAATTGGAATTGTGACAAAGTGGTGAGGTGAGGGTGTTTGCCATGTTTGTGGAGGAGGAGAATGATTCGGCTTGTTTTCTAGATTTAGTAGTCAATTCAAACAGTTCAGGGTTGTGTGACCTCCTAAACATGCACTATCGCAGGAAGAATTGGGGGGGCAAGAGGGGAAAAAGAGATGAGAGAAATGATGCCGCAAAGGTACACTTGATTACAAATCAATACAGTCAAGTTCCTAACCTCTACAGTGTGCCCTTAGACCTAAAGATCTAAGTTACCTACTATCACAAACTACGGAACCGAATGCGAGCACCGCGGAACCACCGAGCCAGATTGAAAGGCCATTTGCCCCAGTCTTAGACACCCGATAGCACACGGGAACTCTCACCAGCACGTAGACGCTACACACAGGTAGTTAGACCTTCAATCCTTAGTAAGGGTCAAGTTACTACCAATTTTAGTTAGAGGCTTAGGATCAAGTGCTTCTGGAATGTGAAGGGCGTTGTTTACAGGTAATGCCCAAGTGATTGATTTTCAAAGTGTGTAATTCAAGCATGCAACGGGGAAATCTCCCCGAATTGAAGTTCTTAATTGGTGAATGATTTTTAGAGTTCAGCCTTAAGTAGTATGGATTTTAGGATTTCGTTAAATTTAACAATTCAACCAATCTTCGGGTTTTTGTGAGAATACAACTTTTCTTTCTAAGCCCAAGAAACCCTTCTTCAATATCAATTAGTTAATGCATGCTAAAATGCAATGGGCTACCCTAAATGGAGATTTCTATGTGTGGATGCACAGATCAGTTTTAGAGTTTATGTGAAAGGGAGCCAAAGTACTTCAATTCAAGTGCTCCCAATCACCAGAAAGATGTCCACACATAAGGCTTCAACCAACAGATAAAGAAACTAAAGTTGTTGGTGTTGGAATACTCGGGATCGAATCTTAGGCAAGTTGAAAAGTCATGGTGGGGTTGGAATCAACTCAATTCCAAATCTCCCCACCAAAAATGTGATCCTGAATTGTAGATAAGTGAGGCAAAAGAGAGGTCCAATCAATCTTTTTTTTATTTGCCTGAAGGAATACTTCCCACGGCGAAAAATTCAAGAATCAAGATTCTCGAATTTTCGCTATGCGAAGTAGGGCGGGAAATCTCGGGGCGGTGGGAGTGAAGACAATCAATCAAACAAATGAATTTTAATCCACTTGCCCCAAGAGATCCCAAGAAGTTTTTCTAGTTTTTTTTTCTTATTAAGGTGACAAGTTAACCCTAGTTGCTAAGAAAAAAAGACTTACTTGTTCGGCAACGTGTGCGAAGCTCCTATGCGGTGTCGGCATCTTCACGCTCTTGTTCCCGCCTTGAAGCTTCTCACGTCTTCGATTTCGTCTGCCTTCCTTCTCCTTCCACCAGGTTTGCCTGCATACCAAAAACAGAAATACCCATGAAGAGAGAAGAGAAAAATTGTTAGGAATTGAATAGAAACTTACTTGAAGGCGCACCTCCCCGGCAACGGCGCTAGAAAAGATGTTTGGTCGGACCAGATAGGTTGTTAATATGATGATTTTATCGTTGAAATGTGTATAGTGGTTAACCTAATTCGGACCTAACCATCTCTTTACAAAATTTTTAACTTGGCATACTTGATTTTATCTTGTTACTTTTAGGCCTAGGGTCAAACTCAGGGAAGTGGGGTATAAGTCGAGTTTATACGCCTTTCCTACAACGAGTCCCTTTCGTTCGTTTATTGTGTTTTTGGTGTTTTTCTTATTTAGATTATTTTTTGGTAATCTTTGTCCTTGAGACACACCCTCAAAATTGAGTTCTTGGCTTCGAGACAAAACAGAATAAAAAATGGATCTTGCTACTCGTAAGACGAGATACTTGCAAGTCAAAGATTATCTTTTTTCTTTTTTATATTTTTTTATCTTTTTACTAATAGAAAAGAAAAACAGAAATAGAGTAAATATAGTATATATGTATATATGTGTGTAAATATTATGTATATGAAGGGGTGGGGGTGGAGGCGACAATGGAGTGTAGCACGATATCGAGTCGGTCATCGTCTAGAGAGACACAACCAACACGACTAGGTGCCGCATGGAAAGTGGGATGACTGGTAGAAGATGTATGTGTCCATGCTTTTTGTATGCGTGTATCAGGGAATATCAGCAACTGGTGCAAATATTCCCGCGATACAGCGTATGGTAAATAATGTGAAAATATATATATATGTATGTATACAAGTAAATATATCTATATGTATATATATATAATTATAAATGTATAGGTATATATATATATATATATGTAGATATATATATAGGTGTATATGTATATATATATATATATATATATATATATATATATGTATGTATATATGTATAGAGCTATATATGTATATATGTATATGTATATAAATATATATATATATATATGTATATATAATACTATATAGATGTATATATATATATATGTATAATAATAATATATGTATATGGGTATATGTATCTAGATATGTAGATATATGTACGTAGTTATATAGATATATATATGTATATATGTAGGGATATATATATATAAGTATATGTATAAGTATATAGATATAGATATGTGTGTGTGTATATATATATATATATATGTATGTATGTATGTATACTAATACATAAGTATATAGATACTACTATGTATATAAATATAAGTATATATATTTATATATATATATAGATATATGTATGTATATGTATCTATATGTTACTATATATAAGTATACGTATATATATAAGTTTATACTAGTTTTTATGTGTGTGTGGGTGTGTGTAAGTGTTGGTGAAGGTGTGTGTGTGCGTCGGTGTAATGTGTGCTGAGAGAGAGAGAGAGAGAGAGAGAGAGAGAGAGAGCAGGAGAGAGAGAGAGAGAGCGGGAGAGAGCGGGAGAGGGGACGCAGCCGCAGCTCCTGGAGTGACGATAAGTCGTCTGCAGATGGCAGCCGTTGTCTGGAGGTCGCGGGCGCACGGGCGCGTACTCGCGCAGAGGAGATGAAGAGTCCGCGTCGACCTGCTGCGAGCGCGAAGGCTCGCGACAGTGCGCGCGGGGCTGGAGGGCGAGGGGATTGCAGGCGGGCGCGGAGGGCAGCAGAGGCTGGGAGGGGGCGGGAAGACGCTTGGCCGGCCGCTGTAGAGGTGCGCAGCGGCCGGTTGCGGGCGCGGAAGCGGGCGACAGAGCGGACGAACGGAGGCGGGGAAGGCCTGTAGGCACGCACGGAGGGGCTGGGGCACCTGCAGTTGCTCGCGGAGGCTGTGGGGGCTGCTGCTGCCGCCCCTTAGCTACTGCTGCTACTGCTTCAAGCTTCAGACCTTGAAGCGGCAGCAATGGCGGGAAGTTGCGAGAATGAAAAAAAATGAAAAAGAGAGCCACCACGCCCACCGGCTCTTTGAAGAGCTGAGCGGTGGTGGTCTCACTGTGGTGGTGTGCACCACAGTGAGAGCTCCTGCTCGCCGGCATATGGGAGGGGAATGGAGGGGAAGGTGGTGGTCAGGAAGCTGCTGGTGGTCTTGTTCTCTAGCTCCGCCAGCCACCCGAAGAAGAAGAACCCGTGGCTTCTTATAGAAGATGAGAGCATGGCTGCATGCATGGTTGCTGCAGGGAGAGGGAGAGAATGGCAGCCGTAGGGAATGGGAAGGTCAGGGAGAGGGCGTGGGAAGTTGCAGCAGCCGCAGGGAAGGACAGCAGGGAGAGGGTGCGAGAAGTTGCATGCATGCAGCCGTAGGGAAAAAAATAGAAATCAAGAGGAAATAAAAATAGAGAAGGGAATTTTTGCAAAGATGCACTTCAGGAAAAAAGTGAATTATGAAGTCATTTATTTCAATCTTCTCTCTTCTTAATTAAATGCATGAATGCAAGTATTTTTACAAATGCAACTACAGAATCCTAATGTGCATAGTTAATGCTAGGAAATAACATAAGAAGGCATTATTGCAGGCGTATTTTCAGGTGCAATCAGGGAGCCAACTTGCTAAAATCAGAGGTGAGAGGGGGTATTTATAGCATTTTGCGGTGAAGAGAGGGGCGGGGTCTGGCCGAAGAAGAAGCTCGAGGAGCTTAACCTTCGTCGTCGTCTCCAACGACGGTGAGGTTAACTCCCACTGAAAGATAGGATTTTCGGTTAATCCATACCGATGGATCAAGTGGAGGTGGTGAGCGCAAGTTGCAAGAGCTTGGGCAAAGAGAAATGATGTCGGTAGGGCGGTGATTGCACTGTAGGATGACTCTCTCTCGCCAGCTGTTCGTTTGGCTGGAGAAGAAGAAGACGAAGAGGGACTTAGAAGTAATAAAACTTAAGGACCTATAAGAGAAATAATGACTCAACTGTAATGAAAATTAAGGACTAAAATGTAAACCCAGGTTTTGAAGGTTTATTTTAATTTAGATCTTTTTCAACTTTTTATATATGTTAGTAAATAAGGTAAATATTATGTTTACACCTTGAATTTACATTTTTGACCTTTTCAAATTAATTTATTAGATTAAGTAAAATCACTTAAGTTATTACATATTTAGGTATACATTATATTTAAGTTACTTATCTTATTAATTAAGGAAATGATTAGTAGGATTTCGGGTCCAATTATTATCTAAATTATTAATAATGTTAATTGAATGATAAAATGTCATTTTTAACTTCTTTTAATGTCCTTAACTAAATATCCCTTATTCTATAATTAACCCTTATATATTCATAACCCTAGCTAATTAACTAGGAAGATTAGTTAATTAGGGGTAATTAGAGATCATGATGAGTGTCTCATCAGTAACCCCACAAGAATGTCGCTTCTCCCTGACGACGCCACTCTTATCCTCGACACCGACCTTAGATCTTATCCTCAACACTAACCTCAAAGCGACGCTAGACCTTGGAGTAATGACACTCAACAAAGTCAATGCTTCTTCTTCTCAATCAAGCTCAGAGGCCACACTGTTGTCATATTCTCAGACCTTAGAGTTGCTAGCCCTGATCAAGATTTGCATTCTCATCGACCCAGGTTAGATAAAGATCTTGATCTCTCACATTCTGATCTCCCCTCATTGGAGATCATTGAAGGCAGATGTCTCTTCTATGGTTTTGATTGATCTCTCACTTAAATCTGCACTCAAATTTGATCTCGCACTCAGATTTTCCCTTTCAAATAGATCCCTCTCTTTATCAATCTCTCTCTATTCTATTGATTGGATTCTACTCGGCCAGATGATCTCTCCCACTTAATTAGATCTCTTTCACTTAATTTCTCTCTGTCAATCTCTCTCACTGATCCTTCAATTAGATCTATGATCAACTAGATCTCTCCCACTTGATTTCTCTCATTCAATCACCTTCTCTCTCTCTATCAATGTTTATTCCTTTGCTCGATATGTTCATTCTAACAACTCAAGCCCTGTGAATAAGGCCAATGCTACCCAGGGAGAAGAGGAAGAGATTGATGGAAAGGGTTGACGTGGAGGGTGTGATTGCAAGGGTGGAGTTTGATGGAATGTCATCTGATTTGGTTGGTAGGATTGGGGAGTTATGCCTTGAGGATATAGGGAATGCTAAATATGGATAAGGTTGGGTCTCTAGAGTTGGTCGGATCATAGTCACAGGTTCCGATGATTTGGAGGAGGTTGAGCGAGATTTTCGGAAGGGAGATGAGCTGGACACTTAATGCAAGCAAGTGCGTCACCAGTGGGTGCACCTTGTAGTCTACGATGTTGAGTAGCATGTGCAAGGTCAAGAAGTATGAGGTATGGTGCATCTAGCTGACTATTTTAAATTGATGATTTTTGTTGCATTGTCTTGTGTTCGGCTCAAAAATCACGTGATTGATTTAGATAGCATCGTAGTATAGTTGCGAAATCCGATTCAACAAAAATTAAGTAACAAGATGGTTTGTCCTGGTCGATCTCAAGGAGGCATTTAGAAAAACGAAATTGATTTTCACTTCCTTGCTTAAAATCGTACGTCGATTGCAAGCCTACAAATGTAAGTCTCGCTAGTCGCGTTGTTAACCCTAACAACATGTGTGTGTGTGTTATATAAACAATGAATGTGAATGTATGTGTATTAGTACGCACTATTCTAACTTTGCGATGGGTATTAATGGAAAACGCATCAATCGCAAGGGATTGATATCTTCAGGAACCAACATTTTGTTGCATTAAAATAAAAGATTAAATCAGGCAACTAATGATCACAATATAGATATATGAATCAAACATCAAGCAAGTGATGATTTTATTTCCTCAAAAGAAGATTGTCATTACAACCGAAGATAGAGGAAAGCTTGTACATGAAAGCTTAAAAATAGGAATTCTAGCTATCAGAAAATAGATGCATGCATGGATCTAAGGAAGATTATGCAAGCATCATTTAGGCAAAGGATCACTACACTACTAAGCAGAAAAATAATGCAGAAATTAACTACGAAGAGCAACTATCTAGATAATAGAAGTTAGGGCATTGGAGGTGGTCTCCAATGGCTTGTGTGGCTTAAGGTGGTAGGAGGGAAGAGAGGGATGGGCAAGGTGGTTGGACGACCTCTTGAGAAGGAGGTGGAGAGGTTCTCTAGCCTTGGATGTGTAGGTGGAAATGATGGAGGTGATGGAGCTTGTGAGATGGAGTGCACATGAATGGAGGCTAAGGCTAGATGGGGGTCCATGGCTGTCCAAGGGTGGCCTTAAATAGAATAAGGGAGAGACCCTCTAGAGAAGTGTGGAATTCTCTGGAGAATCCTCTCTTATGGCCAGCCAACCCATTTGAAATGGGTCTCTATAGATCCACATTTCATGGGTTGGTTAGTGAACTCCTTGAAAGACTAAAAATAGTCTTTCAAGGTGGCACCACTTGAAGAGAGTTCTAGAGAACTCTAGAGGTGGCGGCCAAGTGTGTGTGTGTGACTATGTGGGTGTGGTTAGGTGGTCTAAATCAAGTCCTAAAGGCCTAGGTAATTAGGTTTAGGTAGGCTCCTAGAATTAGGATTATAAACCCTAACACTAATGTGAAAGTGCGATTAAACTTAATACAAGTTTATTTGAGTGGATGTGTGTCTAATTGGGAGAGAAAATACCTAATTAGGTCAGGCTTGAGCCAATTGGACTATTACTGAGTCCAATTTGACTTGTGCTAGTTGAGATCTGAGCTCAATTGGACTCTATGAGTCCAATTGAATAGGTGAAGTGTAATTGACATAGATCCAAGTAATTGGGTTTAGTGAGAACCTAATTAGGTTCTTAAGAGGGTCTTAGTATGGTATACTAGGCTTAGGGCACCTTAATTTAGGTTCCCTAGGGTGTAGAATTGGGTTTAGGGGCTTAGGAAATCAAGATAGCTTGATTTCAAAAACAGGGTTGGGAGAAGGGATCCAAACGTCTAATTTAACACTCAGACGACTTATAATTCAAAATCAAAAGTCCAAAACTCTGGTTTGGATGTCGAAAGTTGAGTTAAGGAGAAATTTAGGTTCTGTCTTAGAATTCTGCAGAAATTAGATGTCTGACATCTTGTTTGGACATCTAATATTCTAGCAGAATTGGGTTCTAGGTCTGTGGGTGGTGTCTAAGGGTTCTAGATGTCTAGCAACCTACTAGATGCCCAGATATGAGCTGGAATGAGGGTTTTAAGGTATCCTATGCTAAGGTGACCTAATCTAAGGGTGGTTAGGGTTTAGAAGGGTCTTTAGGGCTATCCTAAGGCTAAGAAAGGTCCTATGTTCTTCATACTTTAACTCCTACATTAAAATTATACTTGGTAGAGTAGTATACCTCTCCCTACATTATTTCTTCCTCTTTATTCCAAGGCTTCTACTCCAGCTCTGCTGTAGCTCTTGCTTCTTCCCAGCTTCAGATCCAACTTCAGGCCATCTCCTAAGCTTCTTATTGCCTACAATCCAAATAATGCACTAATTAGTACATTATAACATTATTTCATGCATATCTAAATAAAGCAGGAAAAGATATAATGTATGCTATTCATACATGAATTATACTACAATTATGCTAAGTTCTAACTTAATTTGGGTCATTTAAGTTCTATGATTGTTGCGCAATCATATCCCCATGACTAAATCTTACTAGTCCCTAGCAAATGCAAACCTAAGTTATCTACAAATGGGTCCCTAAAGGACTGATTATTTTTATCAAGCATAAGACTAGAGATTCTTTTCCTTTTTGTTTTCATTCTAAAATATAGAAATTCAGACAATTGTGAAAGTGCAGCTATGTAGTTTATGCAACGGATTTGAGTGAAAAGCCAATTCACCTCTAAAGCATGTACTTGAACCCCAGTAAAATTCTAGTAGAATAGGCAGACTTCTTCCCTCGGGGAATGTAAAGTATTCTATGATTTCTCCCCCGGCTTTTAGCTTTAGGTAGAGATTGGAGTCAAGTAGGTTTGTATTTGGTGGCTTACTCTCATTTGGTGCTACATGTAGATTAGTACTACAAAATCTAAACTTCCAAAGTATTAAGTAAATCACCTTAGAAAAAAGCGAGGAAAACTATGTTCTCTTTGGTTCCTTTGTATTCACTCTCTCTTTGTTTTTCTTTTCTTTTTCTTTCAAGATCACAATCTCACCAGATTTACATACTCCATATTGGTGGTCTCACATGGCATTAACACTTTAATGGAGTTCCAATAACTCTAACACTAAGTCGGAGGGTGGTTAGAAATACAAAAAGGTAGGTTAAGGCCATATTTTGTGGATCGCAACTGTGGTGGGTAATGATGCCTCAATGCTATTATAATAAATACTAAAGCACTCATACTCTCATTTTTTTCTACTTTTTTCCTCTTTTTTCTTTTCAAAAAATATTCTTCTTGTTTTCTTTCTTTTTCTTTTTTAAATATCATATCAACACAACGTCATAAAGCACATGACATATGCGACTTTTATTCTAGAGGCATTATTGGGGATTGGTGGTGTTCAAGAGGATATCGGGTGATTTATTTGGTGGAAGTGCCTACTCTCAGCACCGGAAAAAAGATAGATGGGACAACGTATTTTTGACCTTGATATCAATACCCTCCTTCAGCCAAGGATTCCGTAAAGAATGGTTGTAACCATCCACCTTAGTCCTAGTTTTATTAGAACTCGATCTCCGCATATTTGCCTTATTTTATGGCTCTTTGAATTTTACACAATAAGTTATATGCAGGAACCGAGAGTGAAAACTATGCCTTACTCCGAGTATCATTACCTAATTATCCAGAATTCTCGATTCCTTACACTAATCTTAGAGCACCAGAAACATTCTACTCTCTTCTCACACTATTTGGTGGATTTTTAGAAGATTTGCCTAACTCTCTAACCACTGTCCAAGGGTTCATGAAAAGAAGCACTGCTTCTTCTAAACAAACTAAAGACGTTTATCAATTTTCACAGTGAATCCATTGCAAAATCTACGTGTGAGTGTGAAAATTATACTAGATTCCAAATTATAGGAATCAACTAGAGGATAAAACCCCTAATGCAACTTCTTGATAAAAATCTTATTCATGGATGGAATATATATATGCTATATACAATTAAACTCATATGATTGTACTTCAATATTGTTCCCTTATCAGATTACACTCAACTTAGTCCTTAATTCAGAATAATAGGGTGAGTGAACGAGTCGGAAGTAGCTGTTGCGGATGATTTCTAACTCTAATGCGAACATGGGAGGTGGAATCAGTTGTTCTTAAATTATGGACCCTAAAGTACAATTAACATGCTGCTTGGAGGTTTTTCTAAATGTTGGCATTAAAATTTTCAGTTTTTCTGTATACTACCCTCCCATGCCTAAGTTCTTGCATGTCCTCATGCATGAATATAACAAAAATAAAGTATGATAGGGGGTAAGTGGGTAGAAATCACCTAGAATCGCTCCTAATTTTTTTTAGTATAGGCCAACCTGATGATATGCAATATGCAGAGAAGTATGCTAAAAGAAAATATGCTATGTATAAAGATATGTATATATGTAAATGTTGCTGAGTTTAATGCCTCCAACTGGGCGAAAGCTCAATCACATGTCCTCAATAAAATGAATGACTTTGTCAGCAAGAGGAGGTTCCTAGGCCCTAAATGGCTTGAGGTGCTGGCCATTTACCGTGGAAACATACCTAGATTTTGGATCCATGATTTGGACCACCCCATTAGAATAGGGGTGAATCACAATATACAGGCCAGTCCACTTGGACTTGAGTTTTCCTACAAAGAATTTTAGACGTAAATCAAATAACCAGACTTGATAGTTGGGTGTAAATTCCTTTCTCCAGATATGGCAATCGTGTAAGGCCTTGGTCATGTCCTTGTATATTAATGCGTTCTCATAGGCCTCCCACCGAATCTCTTCTAATTCACTAAGCTGGAGCTACCTTTCATAACCTCCTGCATCAAGGTTAAGATTACATTTTCACACTGCCCAAAAGGCACGGTGCTCTAATTCGACAGGAAGGTGATAGGCCTTTCCATATGCCATATGATATGGTGACATTCTGAGTGGGGCCTTGTATGAGGTCCGATATGCCCAAAGTGCATCGATTAATCCATCGGACCAGTCCTTCCTATCCGATCTAACGTCTTTTGAAGAATTAGCTTGATTTGATGGTTAGATACTTCAGCCTACCCATTGGTCCACGGATGATAGGGGGTGACTATATGGTGATGTACCCCGTATTTCTTTAATATTGACTTGAAGTGGGTGTGGATGAAGTGACTACCCCCATCGCTAATCAATGCGCGGGGTACACCAAATCTCACAAAAATATATTCTTGTACAAAAGAAATGACGGTCTTGTGATCAGCTCGTCTCGCCGTGATGGCTTCGACCCACTTCGAGACATAATCGATAGCAAGAAGTATGTACCAGAAGCCATGCGAATTCAGGAACGGGCCCATAAAATCGATGCCCTAAACGTCGAATACTTCTATGACCAAAATAGGCTAGAGAGGCATCATACCTCTCCTGGTCATAGAACCAACTAATTGGCATCGTTTACAGCACTTGGCATAATCGCGTGTATCTCTTAATATAATTGGCTAGAAAAACCCCAACTGCAAAATTTTTGCAGTGATTTTTCGATTCGAGAAATGATCACCACAGGCTTTGTTGTGGCAAAAAGATAACACACTCGAGATTTCGGAATCCAGGATGCACCTCTTGATAATCTGATCGGCTCCAATGTGGAAGAGCAAGGGGTCATCCCAAAAATAGAATTTGACCTCAGATATAAATTTGAGTTCCTGGTCCTTGGATAAATTCACGAAAATCTTGCTTGCGACAAGATAATTCACGATATCCGCATACCAGGGAAACTCAACAGAATGGATTGCCAAAAGAGATTCATCCGAAAATCCATTTGAAATGGGCATGGAATAAGGGATGTGGGCTGGGTCTAATCTGGATAAGTAATCTGCCACAACATTTTGTTCTTCGGCTTTCTCACATATTTCGACATCAAATTCCTGCAAGAGAAGGGCCTATCTGATGAGACGGGATTTAGCATCTTTCTTTGCCAACAAATGTCGAAGGGCAGAACGGTCTGTGAAAATTATCACTTTAGACCATAGTAAATATGATCAGAATTTCTCCAACCCGAATACTACTGCTAGCAGTTCTTTTTCAGTGATAGTATAATTATGCTAAGCCTCATTTAGCATCTTGCTAGTGTAATATATAACAACAGGTTGCTACTCCCGACGTTGGCCTAAGATAGCTCTAACGGAGAAATCAGAGGCATCGCACATCATCTCGAAATCGAGCGACCAGTCAGGTGGTTGGAGAATTGGAGAATTAGAAACAGTGCTTCGCAAAGTCTCGAAGGTGCTAAGACATGAGGTGTTAAAATCAAACGGGATGTCAGCTACCAGGAGATTTGTCAATAAGCACGCGATTTTTGAGAAATCATGTATAGATCTCCGGTAAAACCCAACGTGACCTAAGAACGATCTGAGCTGTTTAACTAAGCTAGGTGGAGGTAATCAGGATATAATTTCATATTTAGCTCAGTCGACCTCGAGTCCATTGTATGAGATCCTGTGTCTTAGTACAATGCCATCCCTCACCATGAAATGGCTTTTCTCCCATAAGAGTACTAGGTTTATTTCAATACACCATTTCAGGATCTTGGTGAGGTTATCAAGACAAGATGCAAAGTCATCACCAAAAATGGAGAAATGGCCCATAAACACTTCCACATAATCCCCAATCATATCAGAGAAGATGGCCATCATACAACGCTAAAATGTCATTGATGCATTGCAGAGGCTGAAGGGCATTTGCTTAAAAGCGAATGTTCCAAAGGGGTATGTGAACGTGGTCTTGTCTTGATTTTCTAGGCTAATCGCTACCTAATTATACCCAGAGTATCCAACCAAAACGCAAAAGAAACTATGCCCAACTAACCGTTCTAAAATATGATCAATAAACGGTAAAGGAAAATGATGCTTTTGGGTAGCTGTATGCAGTTTCCTATAATCTATGCAAACCTACCATGATGACGTGGTGTGGGTTGGGATGGATTCACCCTTGTCATTGTTTATTACGGAGAGTCTTGCTTTCTTGGGCACAATCTGGATAGAACTCACCCATTGGCTATCAGAAATTGGGTATACAATTCTTGCATCCAGCCATTTGATGATCTCCTTCTTAACAACCTCTAGCATATTTGGGTTCAGCCATCTTTGAGGTTGTCTCAATGGTTTCACCCCCTCATCTATGTAAATGTGATGAGTACAATACGAGGGGCAAATCCCGCGGAGATCAGCAATACACCACCCAATAGCAGCCATATGGTCTTGTAATACAGAAATCAATTGATATTCCTATTCTTGGGTTAGGTGGGCACTAATAATGACCGGTTATGTCTCACTTTTTCCCAAAAACACATATTTGAGTGAGTCAAGTAAGGGCTTCAATTCGATCACGAGTGGGTCAGAATCAGAAGTGGGGGTAGGAGTAGGAGGAGCAGAATCAATGGTGAGAATTTGATGATCCTGATATGCATGGATTCCAACTGATTCACCACCTACTAAATAGTCAGTCGTGACTGCATTAATGGGAAACCCGCTTGTTGTAGTATCACTTTCCTATATTAGCAGGGGCGATTCAATAATATGTGGATTAGGATAGTCATAGCTAGGGGTGTTGTGGTCAGATGAACACCCCAGACAATCGATGTTTAAGCAATAAATTGGTCTTTTAAAATAGCTTCATTGTAATATAGCCAAAATAGTGCTCAAACAAATAAATTTATTACTCGAATTTTTAGTCCGAGGTTGAATACAGGGAGCAATATGGAATTCAAAAGTCAAGATCACAATTTAACTCAAGAATAGAGATTGCAATAAGAATAATGTTAGGATCAATATGCAAAAAGAATGGAGTACAATGGTGATTTAAATAACCAATTACTCCTCACAAATAACACTTAAACCAAAGTCTTACATAGATGTTAATCAAATGTATCAAACGTCTTAAATAGTTTGTGCTACAGTGCTAGAGACTCAAGGGTCACACTTCTATTTCTCCTTTCTTTCTCTGTTCCTTTTCCTGTGCGGTGCTTTCTCTTCTCTTCTACTCAGGCCTTCCTCTTTTCTACTTTCTTTCTCTATTCTCCTTCACACGGAGGGGGAAGGTCCTTCAAACGGCTAAGTGTCAGCCGTTTCTCTTTGGAACAAAACCCCTCTTCCCCCGCGTGCTATCTCTCTTTCTCTCTTTAGGTCACACTCTCCCAGAGCCTTCCACAGTACCGGGTAATCGGGTTTTGGACCTAGAGCGCACCTGAGACCAGGGCTATCGGCGTGGGTGGTAGCCGAGGTGTGGGTTTTAGGCGGGTCGGGTGTACCAGGTTAGCAGAGGAGAGGTCGTGGACAAGGCACGTGAGGGGTGTGAGGGACCTCACCCCTGGTGTCTGAGGTGATAAGCCCCAGACACAAATTCAATTTATGTCATAGCTGCCACTCGTAAACTTTCGATGTGGGACATCCGTCCCCACTTTGCTCGTACACGCTGCTGCTGCTTCCATCACCCAATTCGCCCGTAAGGAGCTGTCAATGGCTCTAATTGATCGTGCGAGTATGTTCCTGGACCAACTTTGTTCTATCTGGAGTCAAGGACCTAGAGCTGTAGGTCTGGATAGAGCTTCAACCAAGCTCGAGGCTTGCTACGTCAATGGTGGAAGGGGTGAGTACCTGAAATCAACAATAAAGCCTTTTGGTCATGTCAGAAGGCTCAAGAAGAATCGCCAGACCACGGCGAGTGTGACGGTGGTGGCTGTGAGGCGTGGCAAGGTTCGTGCGTGCTTGGCGGAATCATACTGTGTGCATGAGAGTGGGTGTGTTCAAGGGTCAGTTTGGATGAGCGATAGGTGGAATTAGGTTAGGGATTTTGTGCGTGGAGTGATGGTGGAGTTTATGGGGGTGGTAGAGGTGCAATTTGTGCAGTGACACGGTGGATAGGCGTCGCCGGAGCTTCACCGGAGCGAAAGAAGGTGACGGTGTTGAGGGTGGATTTATGGGTGTGCGTGTGTTGTGAGATTGGGAAAAGAAAGTATAGTGAGAGAGAGAGAGAGAGTCAGAGGAACTTAGGGACATGGTAGAGAGATGGAGGGCACCGGTGTTGGTTGACTGGAGTCGGAGAAGGAGGATGGTGCGGCAAGGCGGTGACGTTGACTGAGGGAGAGGCACGACCTCTCGTTGGCAAAAGTGGTTTGCGAAGACGAGGGGAGGACTGTCGGTCGTCCAATTTGATGGTTGGACGATCGGAGGAGGAGGGTGGAGAGGGGTCGTCGGAGCTAATTCTGAAGGTGGCCGGAGATGGAGAAGAAGAGGGTTTCTCAGGCCAAAAACTAGCTGAAGAGCATGGCCGTGCCGTAGGGTTTCTTTTATAGGGCTCAGGAAGGATCTTAAGCTTGGAAGCCAAACTTCCATGCTTGGAAATGTCGCCGGAGCAAGAAACCCATTTGTTCCACGAGTTCCCATTAGGATTTGGGCGAGAATTGTGACCCAAGATGCGGTTCAAAAGGAAGGAAATTTCTTGACGAACTTCCATTTCAATTTTGAGAGGGATTCATCAAGGAATCAGAGAGTTCTTGCCATTTTTAGGTTACCGATGCTTGTAGGAATAGGAGTAATGGCAGTAGGGACCTAGTTGCAAAGATGATAACAAAGTTGGGGGTCTATTTGTAAATATTTTGAAAGTTAAGGGCATAAATGTAATCAGACAGGACCAATTTGTAAACTAGGTCAAGACAATTTCATCTTGGGTCCAAATTTTGGTACAAATCTAATTTGGACCTAAAGAATCTAATGGTGAGGTTGGATTTTGGTTTTGATCATGTTTGGCTGGGTAATTTATGCAAAAATCTAAATTAGGGTAAATATCTGTCTGAGACTCCGTTCTGGGTCAAAACAAGTTTTGATGGTGAAATTGAATGTTCCAAACCTTAGAGAATATTTTTCTATGAATTTTAGAAGATTTAAGTGAATTTTATCTTGACCAGAACCTCAGTTAATTAAGCGAATCTGTTTTTAGGATTTCAAAAGTCATTTAATTCTCGGACTACGTGCAAACTCTTTTCTGATTGCTCTAACCCACTTGTTAGCCTTTTAGGACCATTTGACCCTTAATTAACCCATAGGAAAATTATTGGTTGTACTGCATTCATGATATGATGGTAAAATTATAGTTTTAACCCTAATTTCTTATTTTCCCTCAGAATGATTATGTAGTGACTTATGACTCTCTAGCAGTTATGTAGGAGCATTTACTGACTTAATTAGATCGAAATGAGCTAATTATGACTCATGATGGTGTTCCCATCATACCCCCATGCCTAGCTTTTGCTAGTCCCTTAGCAAAATTTCAAGGTATTAACTTTGCTTCTATACCATATGACTTTTGATGCTTAAAATTTTGATGTGTGCTTTCTTTTGTAGATTAGGTTAGAATGTTGATAGTAGGCCTAGAGGTACGCAAGTACCAACCAAGATTTGGACCTGACCAGCTCAAGCCTCAATCCGCCACGAAGGTTTCTAAGGCCCATAGGAACTAACCTAAGGTTCGTTGAACTTCGTGGTTAAAGCACCTGTGCTTGTAACATGTTTTAGCCTAGGTTCAGTTTGCAGTGCGTTTTTGTAGGAGAGAGACATAAGAACTTTTCTTTGTTTTTGGAGAGTTTTCTCTCTCTTTTCTTTTTATTTCTAGCTTTGGATTAGCTTTACAACATGGTCAGTATCGAATTCCTAGTTCCCATCATCAATCCTCGCAGGGTCCTTGACAATCGATGCTTCGAGATAGCATCGCCCATGGAAGCCCCTAGAACCCTAACTTTCGAGAGTTCAAGATAATCCCTCCCATGGCATTCTATAGCTAAATCCAGACCCTGGCAATCGACATTTCGAGATAATGCTGCCTATGGCATCTGAACCAGCATAAGGTGCTTACATGCCCCCGGTAGGATATTTCAATATCCTAGGAGACAAGCACCGAAGAGACAATATGTTATTGTGCACCTTCGAGGGGAATTTCCCATCTCTCCACATTGGGAACTCGTCTAAATCAACTTGTGTTGATCAACCGCTCCTAATCTAGGTAACTTTTTTCAGAATAGATTTAATGCATTTGCGTGATTTTGATACTTAGGCATACTAAACCAAACTGTGTGTGGATTGGGGTGCTTAGGTTACTGAGTCCCGCAAACCAAAGGTTAGTTAACGAAGCCAAATAATCTATAAGCCTTAGACCTAGTACTTAAGCTTTACATTTTCCCCAACCTCTTGAGGACTATCCAGATCTTAGTGGATACTTGAATTTTTAAGCCTAAGATTGCAGCCTAAGAGGTGTAAGATCAGCATTCCTACTAATCTCTTTTTGTTTCTTTAGCACTTTTTGTCTTTCATTTTCTTCCTTTTGATTTGGTCTAAAACTAAGTCAATTCCTTAATCTTTTACTAAAGACTATCTCTTTTTCTTTTTAAGTTGTGCTCCTTTTTGACATTTTTATCTCCTCCCCTTTTTCTCCTAAAAAATGATATGCCATCAAAAATTTCTCCCTTCTCCTATTTTTGTTCTTCACAATTTTTTTATTTTTTTGGTTTTTTTTTGGAATATGTGATTTTTTTTTTATGAAACCCTTTATTGTGAAGTAATTCTCTCTGTGTTTTGCACTTTAATACCCCCCCATGCCTATGATTTGCAATGTCCTCATTGCAAATTGGGTGGGTTCAAGTTCAGCTTAGATCATTCATTAAAACAAGTGTTGGGTGGGTGAATGGGTCAGGGTGACTGTTGCGGATGATTTCAAGCTCGGGTACGAGTACCAGAGGTGGAGTCGGTTGTTCTAATGGATTAACCCCAAAGTGCAATATGAGTTCAGCATAAGATGTGTTAGGAAGGGTTTCGAGTTTTTCAAAATGACGGGTTGCCTCCCGTTAAGCACTGAGTTTAACGCCATCAGCCAGGTGCAATAAGCTCGGGGAGAATGGAGACAAAAGGTACCTCAGCCAAGTTTGTATCGGTGAGTTAAATAAACGGTTTGAGTCTCTGACCGTTCACGACAAAAGGTTCTGAATCATGGCTGAGTTGACTGATTTCAATAGCTCCATTTCCAAAGATTCGTCAAATAAGGTATGGTCCAATACATTTTGATCTGAGTTTTCCTGGGAACAATTTGAGTTTGGTGTCAAAGAGTAGGACTTTCTGACAAGGGAAAAAGATCTTTCTGGATATGTGCTTGGCGTGAAAGGCCTTAACCCGCTCTTTGTAAATTCTCAAGTTCTCATACGCATCATGGCGTAGTTCATTGATCTCGCTCATTTGAAGCTTTTTGTGGGTTCCTACCTTAGAAAGATCGAGATTGCAGTTCCATACTGCCCAATAGGCTTTGTGCTCCATTTCGACAGGGAGGCGACACACCTTCCCGTACACTAATCTGAAGGGAGACATGCCTAATTGGGTCTTGTGGGCAGTCCTATAGGCCCACAAGGCTTCTAAAAGGCGAGTAGACCAATCTTCTCGATCAGGCCGAACAGTGACTTGAAGGATTTTCTTGATCTCTCGATTTGACAGTTCCGCCAGTCCATTAGTTTGGGGGTGGTAAGGAGTCGAGATACGATGTGATACCCCATACTTTTTCATCAGGGACTGGAAGTGCACATTGGTAAAATGAGACCTGCCATTGATGATGATGGCTTTAGGAACCCCAAATCTGGTAAAGATGTTCTCCTAGATAAATCAGAGGACAACTTTATGATCACTCGTTCTCGTGGGGATAGCTTCGACCTATTTAGAGACATAATCAACAACGAATAGAATGTATTTGAAGCCATTAGATCCAGGAAAGGGGCCCATGAAATCAATTCCCCATATGTCAAAGATTTCGCGCACAATAATCGAGTTCAAGGGCATCATATCCCGCAGGCCCATGTTGCCAAGGGTCTGACAACGAGCACATGCCCTACAATACGTCTGTGTGTCTTTGAATAAAGTGGGCCAAAAGAACCCACACTGGAGAATTTTCGCTGCGGTTTTATGCCCAGAGAAATGAACACCGCAGGCCTAGTCATGACAGAATGACATTACATCACTGACCTCATCATCAGGAATGCATCTCCAGATCACCTAATCATTGCCGATGTGGAAAATGTATGGTTCATCCCAAATATAATACTTGGCTCGGCAATCAATTTGTCCCACTTGGAAGTTGGCCAATCTAGCGGAACTTTCCCTGTAACCAAGTAGTTTACAATATCAGCAAACTAAGGGGATTGTGAATGGCTAGTAGGTGCTCATCCAAAAAATGCTCAGTGATTGGATGGGTCGATGATGGAAGAAGGAAGACGAGACAAGTGGTAAGCTACCACGTTCTGTTTTCCCGCTTTATTGTGAATCTTGAGATTGAATTCTTGGAACAACAAGATCCAGCAGATTAGTTGAGGTTTTGCATCCTTCTTTGCAAGGAGATGCCTCACTGTAGTGTGATTTGAGTATATGATAACATGGGAACCCAAGAGATATGATTTGAATTTTTCTAAGGCAAATACTATGGCTAGCAGCTCTTTCTCAGTAACTGTATAGTTACGCTGAGCCTCATCAAGTATCTTGTTAACGTAGTAGATGACCATTGGTTTCCCATCTATTTTCTGCTCAAGTACCTCCCCCACAACATAATCAAATGCATTGCACATGATCTCAAAGGGTTGAGACCAATCAGGGGACTGCAGGATAGGTGCTTAGGTAACTCGATCATGCAGGATCTCAAATGCCTGAGCGCACTCCTTGGACATTTCAAAGGGGACATCCATAGATAGAAGATTAGTCAGGAGCGTGCAATTTTCGAGAAATCGGGAATGAATCGACGGTAAAAACTGACGTGTCCTAGGAAGGATCAGCTGTCTTTGTCCGAGCTAGGCATAGGGAGTTTGGAAATCAAATTCACCTTGGCTCGATCAACCTGGATGCCTTTTTCAGAGATGAGATGTCCCAGGACAATTCCCTCAGGTACCATGAAGTGGCTCTTTTCCTAGGAAAGAACCAAGTTCACATCGGTGCATTACCTGAGGATCTGGACCAAGTGCAGGAGGCAATTGTCAAATGATTCACCAAATACCGAGAAGTCATCCATGAAGACTTCGAGGTGCTCACCTGCCATATCTGAGAATATGGCAAGCATGCACCGCTGAAAAATGGCATCCTTCGGAATGCGTATGTTCCGAAGGGGCAAGTGAAGGTGGTCTTCTCTTAGTCCTTGGGATGGATTACAACCTTATTGTAACCGGAGTACCCGTCCAAAAAGCAGAAGAATTGATTTCCCGCTAGTTTCTTGAGAATCTGATCAATGAATGGTAGTGGGAAATGATCCTTCTTGGTGGAGGAATTGAGTCTTTTGTAATCAATGTAGGCTCTCCATGAGTTTGCTATACAGGTCGGTGTGGTTTCTCCGATTTTAGTCATGATGACGGTGAGCCCTGCCTTTTTAGGCACAACTTGGATTGGGCTCACCCACTGACTATCGGAGATCGGGTAGATGATCCCTGCATCTAACCACTTGATAATCTCCTTTTTCATGACATCCTATAGATTTGGATTTAGGCATCTCTACATTTCACAGGAAGGTCGTGAGCCCTCTTTAGTGTAGATGTGATGTGTGCAGTATGAGGGGCTGATACCGGTGAGATCATCGAGAGTCCATCCAATGGCTCTTCGATGTCACTGGAGAATAGAAATCTGGCTTGTTTCCTGATCAGGTGTGAGTCGGGAGTTGATAATCACAGGAAACGTCTGATTAGAACCCAAAAAGACATACTTGAGATGATCGGGAAGAGGCTTTAATTCCAAAATTGAGTTGTCAGCATAGCGGGTAGTTCAGGATGGGTGTTGGGAGCAAAGGAAGGAGCTATAGGTGTGTCTAGGTTGAGTTTGGGCTCCTCTAATTGTGGGTTTTGATCCTCTTATGGTTAATCAGAAGTAATTTTTTCCTCGATAAAGTCGTCAACCACAGCTTCAATATCGCAAATCTATTCTATGACTCTGCAATTAATTCTTTATTGGGCCTTAAAGATGTTGATCTTTAGTGTCTTGCTTCCAAATTTTAATTCAATTTGACCCTCCTCATAATTGATATTAGCCCTAGCAGTGGCTAGAAAGGGTCTCCCTAGTATGATTGCTGTATTCTTCACATTCTCAGGAGCTTCCATGTCTAAGACAATAAAAGCCACTAGAAAATAGAAATCATGTACCTTAACTATGACATCCTCGAGAGTTCCTTTTGGTGACTTAATTTATCGGTCAACTTATAAAGTCATTTTTGTCGATTTAAGCTCAGGTTCCTCGAAGTAGTCTAATAAGGATGTAGGCATAAAATTTATGGAGGCTCCTAAGTCTAATAAAGCTCGGTCAAATTGTATATCACCGATTTCACAGGAGATCAGAGGGTTGCTTGGGTCTTTTGCCTTAGGCGGGAGTTTGCTCAAAATGACAGAGCTGGCTTGCTTTGACAGTACGATCAAATTCCTGTCTTTGGTTCGTGGCTTACACTTAGGTGTACATACGTCTTTTAGAAATCGTGCGTAAGCTGGTACGTGGCATATCGCATCCATCAAGGGAATGTTTATATGGACCTACTCAAAGAGCTTAACCAGGCCCACCTCAAGTGCCACGGTTTTGGTTGTCCTTCTTCCCTTGGTCAAGACCTCAGGAAATGGAACCTTAGATGGTTCCTTTAGAATGGGTCCAGGTTCTTGATCTGGGATAGAGGTGTTCTAGATGACTATCCTAGGGTTAGGGTTTGTATTACCAGGCTAGGAGTGGCTTCGATAAGGTAGGTGCTGTGTTGTTTTGCCAGTGAGGGTAGTAACAGAATTTAATCCCACTTGATTCTGGTTTAGTGTGGGTAGAAGAGGTGCCTGCTACTGGTAACCCGTATACGATGTCGAAGCCACCATTCTGTCAGGTGATGGAGCAGAAGGGGCCTGATAAACAAAGTGAGATTAGCCCGGATTTGGGTTCATAATGAGCCTCTAGTTCGGCACGTTATTCGGATTAGGCAGAGGTTGTGAAGGAAGTGCACTAGGTTGGCGAGGATTTGCCATCTGGGCAAGTTGATTGCGAACCTCTGTGATCTCGTCTCTATGCTATTTTTGCATAGCCGCATTCATCTTTTGAATGTCAGCTAGAGTCTGAAGGATAAGAGTCATTTGATCTGTTTGAGTCAGCCCAGATTGATAAGTTGGGTTATGTCGAGGTTGAGGCGGCTGATATGGACGAGGAGCTTGTGGTCTAGGCTGATATTGAGGTCTCTGACTTTGATTATTTCCTGACCATGTGAAATTGGGATGATTATGCCATCTAGGGTTATAAGTGTTTGAGAATGGATCATTCTAAATGGCATTGAGGTCCTCGCAAGTCTAAGGAACCTTAGGAAAATAAGAATACGAGGGTTCAAAGTTCCCCCAACTAGAGTTGGTGGGTCTAGAGTTTCCTCCGAAACCAGAATCGGACAGGGGTGGATACGGATCCATCCCCTGAGAAGGTCAATGATAGATGTTGTGCACAACCTCCCTGCTAGAGGATGGTTGCGTGAACAGGTTTTGCGCAGAGGTGGCTCACTGCAAATGTCGAGTTAGCTCATTCACCTTCTTCTCAATAATAGAGACCTTGTCTAGATGATTAGCCACCAGTTCCAAGTCGACAGAAGAGGATAGGCCCTGTATCTCATGTGCTCCCTTTGGATTCATCAATGCACAGCATTCATCCGGTCAAACATGCCCATGGATTCATTATTGATGGAGTTCTCGCACATATTCTCGAGAATCTCTCATAGGGTGTCTTCATGTTGACCCATGATGTTTCCTCCATAGGTCGCATTAACAAATAATCGAATATCCTCACGAAGTCCCTGGTAAAAAGACTGGACTTGTTCCTATTTAGGAACTCCGTGGTTGGGGCACTTTTGCATGAGATCCAGAAAATGATCCCATGCTTCATGAAGTGGTTCTCTAGCTTGTTGTATAAAATGTGTGATCTGGTGCTGTAAAGCATTTGTCCGACCAACAGGGAAGAACTTTCTCAAAAACTCGGATTGAAGTTCCGCCCAGGTGTTGATTAGATGCGTTTGGGTTTGATACCAGAGAGTAGCTTTATCCATGAGAGAGAAGGAGAACATTTTCATGAGTAGAACATCCCGATTTGAGCTTCTGACCTGAAGGTCTGGGCCAGATGCTTGAGTTGTTTGATGTACTGGAAAGGATCTTTGGAATTACGTCCATGGAATTTGGGAATGGCATAAATCATGTTGGGCTTGAGTTCAATGTCAGGACCTCCAACAGGAATTTGTACTCGAGATTTGATTGCTACCGCAGTGGGATTATAGTGATCTCGCATCATTGGATGCTACGATGGGTGATGAGAGGCTCATCATGGCTTCTAATTATCCCTAATTAACTAGTCTTCCAAGTAATTAGCTAGGAATATGTAAATATATGGGTTAATTATAGAATAAGGGATAAAATATTAAAGGACCTTAAAATAAGTTTAAAATGCTATATTATTATCCAATTAATATTATTATAATTTAATTAAAAAAATGGACTCGAAATATCATCAACAATTTACTTAATTAATGTGTTAACTAAACTTGAATATAACTTATACCTAAGTATGTAATAACTTAAGTAACTTTACTTAATTAAATAAATTAAGCTAAAAAGGTCAAAAACGTAAATCCAAGGTTTAAATATATTATTTGTCTTATTTTTAATCATATATAAAATGTTGAAAAAGATTTAAATTAAAATAAACCTTGAAAACCTTAGCTTACGTTTTAGTCCTTAAGTTTTATTTCAATAGAGTCCTTCTACTTCACTTAGGTCCTTATTTTTCATTACAGACAGGTCCCTGTAAACATCTTCTTCTTCCTCTTCGACGGCTGACGACAGGAGGTTTCCACACCTGCCGATCACCATCCATCCGACATTCATCCTTCCCTGCTAAACTCCTGGAGCTTGTGCTCACCATAATCTTTTCATCCATCAGTTTGGATGAAGCTTAAATCCTATTTAGGGTTTGAAGTTAACCTCACCGATGTCGGAGAAGATGCCGATGGTTACTTCACTCTTAGACCTCTTTCCGTCCAGATTCACCCTCCTCCTCAATTGCCACAACCTATAAATACCCCTCCACCTCTCCGATTTCAAGGGGTTAGCTCCCTTCCCTCTTTCCCCCACTGAGCTAGCAGAAAGGCTATTCTCTCCAAATTCAGCAACCTTCCTCTGCTACCTCCATCTTCCTCCGTTCATCTTCGCTTGCTCCTGATCTCCGCCGTCGTCTACTGAGTCCTCTGACGTAGTGCTGACGTCGAGCTCACCTCTATGCTTTGCCTACACCCGCTGGACTCCTTCCTCCGCCATCTGATTTCCTCTTCTGTTAAGATCCATCGACGGAGATCCTCTACCCCCTTCGTCCAGGTAACATAGGTTAGGTAAGTAGTTTAATTAGAGTACGTAATTAGGTAGGTTAGTTAGATTTAATGCTAGATTTCCTATCATCTTCCTCAGCTTCGGTGAGCTCTTTGAGCTTGACTGGAGCATTCTTTTGTCTTTTAACTTCATCGATCATCTTCTTTAACCCTCTATGATCATTTCTAACACTTTAATTCCCTGATTTGAACACCTAATCGCCTAATCCATCTTCACCTTCACCAGCTGCTTCCACTGTCCATGGTGGAAGTATCTAAGGGTAATTCACCTCCACTGGGGCCCTCCATCACTTAATCATCATTTAAGGGCCCCTATCCTCACTTTAATTGGATTAATAATCACCTATAACTAAAATGCCTAAAATACATTCAACCTCCTGAGCTCGCTGTCAATGGCGGCTCAAGAGGAGTGTATCCACCTAATTAATCACCTATTCACCTTCGCCACACTCCACTGACATGATCTCTCCACTCAATTGAGTGAGAGAACATGTCCTAAGTTCTATTAAACTCAGATTACATTCACTATGAATTCAATGCTTATCATTCTGTGTAATTATTAATTAAATGAATTAATGTGTTCATTAGGTTCATTGTGACCTCAGGAAACTTTTCAGATTGTCCATGACTTATTTTGATGATGTTTACTATCTTTTAGCCATTATCTAAACTCACCAGAGCTCCGGCGAGCTTTGGTGAGTCAAGATGTACTCTTCAACCTATGGAACTCCCTCAGAAGCTCCGGATCACTTATTTGAGGTTCCATGATCATTCTGCAACATTTTATTTGAAGTTTTAAGACATGGAGCAAGATTTAGACCTTTGTCTTCTCCAACTTCGGCAAAGTTGGAGAAGTCTATCCAATAGGGATAATCTTAATTTTAGAGGTTTAGAAGCATCAGATGGATGCCCTAAGATTAGATTTGAAGACCTTTCATTCAGATAGGCCTTAGTTTGTTTTGACGAACAAACTAATTCTAGAGCCCAGGCGATAGACCTGAAACCCTCGGTTTCTAGGTCAAAACTCCTTTTTGATACCCTGAACATGTTCCTGATGTTGAATAGAATTGATTTGAAGTGTTAATTTCATCTAAGAATGCTTTATTATGAAAGTCAAATTTTGAGGCTCAGTGGTCAAAATTAGGTATGATCTGATGATTTAGGTTTCAATTCAGGAAATTGATGAGTTTAAATTACTTCTGGAATGATTTTAGATAGATTTAATTTGATTTGAATGAGTTTTAATCAAGGTTTTATCAGAATTCAACTACTGTTCAGTTTGGGTTCATTTGAACCCAATATTGACTTCAGTGCCCTTTCGATGAATTTCAATTGCAAACACTGGCCAGATAGAATCCTAACAACCTTCAGAGGTTGTTGAATTAGGTATAGCTGATCTTAAGCTATCTGTGAAGCTTTTCAGAGCTTAATTTGAAGCTCTGAAGCTTCTGCTTGAAGCTTTTGAGTTTCTCCACCTTCCTGAAGCTTTCTGAACCTCCTTTCCTTCACCTTTAGGAGCGGAATTCGCTCCTGAATCTCATCTGAGGTCAAACAACATATTTGCGGGTCCTTAGACCTGTGTTACTCGTCTGTAGGCCAAAATGGCCATGTCATCCACCAATCTTCGCCCTTCAACTAGAAGCTTAGAATCTATCCTCAGCATCAGATTGATGTTGCAATCATGAAGAACTTCTCTAGAGCTTTCCAATGAGCTATAGTTTGCTCGATTTGGAGCTCTGAGTCGGCTTGTGCCTCCAGCCAAAGTCCGATCTGGAATGGACATAATTTGTCCCACATTGGTAAGAACAGATTGCACGACATGGGATAAAAGTGAAAAGTGTATAGGGCTATTTGGTCGTCAACGCAAGGCGCATAAAGAGCATTATGTGTGTGTGGGTGCGTGCGGTGCACATGCCCGGGTGTGTGTCCGCCTATGGGCGTGCGAACGTGGTCCCGTGAGCGGGTGTGTGCATGTGGGCCTAGGAGGCCGGAGATTGTGCGTATGTGATGATTAAACCGGAAATAAACCAATGTAATAAACCAGGCTTGGACCCAGTAGGGTCTGGTCTCACCCTGAGAGGGGTGCTGTGTATCCCCGACCGATCCGAGCCGCCAACCATAAAACCAAATTTTTGGTTCGGTTCAAATGTAGTTCAAATGCACAGTTGAAAGATAAGAGGAAAAGAAAGAGAAGAGAAGAGGATAAGAGACTTAAGGAATTTAGAGAAGAAGAGGAGAAGAGCTCGTGGAGCTTAAGGGAAAAACAAAGGAGAAAGGTAAACAGTCAGAAAAGGTAAAGGAAAAAGGAAAGAGAAGTAAATAGAGAAAGAAGGAAAAGAATAAAGAAAGAAAGAAAGAGTTGGCAGAAGAAGAAACGAGAAAGAATGAAGGCTGAAGAAAGAAGAAAGCAAATAAAAGGAAAATCAAAGTTTTAGATGCCTGATAATTCAAGCTCATTTGTTCAAGACATCCAATTTTTGTATTTTACTTTAATACAATTTCTTTAGAGTTTAATTGATAAATAAGGCATTTATACTTAATTGCATTTCTCTTTCTTGCCTTAAATCTTTTGTAAATGAAAAGAAATTAATAAAAATAAACATGTTTACTTGTTTTTAATAATTGATCTCATGTGTAAATATGTTTGTCTTATGGAATATTGCATGTTTTTAATTAAATATCTTTTGCGCAAGATTCATGATGTTAAAGTATTGTAACTGTAATTCTAATTGATTAAGTAGTAATTAATGCTTAGGATTAAATGGTGAATCAAATTAAGTTAGACTTCCCAGTGAACGACCTGGACTCAATCAGTTAAAAAATAATTAAAAATCTAAAATGTTAGGTTAGCTTGACCCTGTACTACTCAATCAACATTAATTGAAGTTAACCTAAGTTACTTTCTCTTGCACATAATTAAGCTTAATTAACTTAATTAACTGTGTTGAGAATTTAAGCGAACATTTTAATGGCGCCGTTGCCGGGGAGGTAACTGTAGATTATATTCGCCATTACTATTTTTGTTTTATATGTTGTGTTTTGTACTAATTAGTTTTGTTTTGTTCTATTTTCTATCTTCTTTTCAGGATTACCTCTATGGGTATTCTCAGGAAAGGAGGCGGGTTTTCTTTTTCTATTCTATATTTTTCTAGCCATTATAAATATCATTGTGAGTATTTCTTTCTTAGTCACTATTGTAGTTTGTATTTCTACATTTAGTTAGTTTAAAGAAATTTAAAAAAAAATACAAAAATATGCATAGTTTGTGACTAGCAGTAGCATATTTTAGGCATACACTCCTAGGAGTGCATATACCTGCTAGTTCTTGTTGTGATCTAACTCGGGAAAAGTTTTCTACTATTTTTCTCGCATCAGCGGGAGAACATGCAAAACCCGCGTAGATCCCTATCTTGGAGATAATAAACAAGGCCATATTTTTTGTTGAAAATACTTTAAAAAGATGTCACTTTACTTCTTTCTATTATATTTTTGAAAAAGATTAAGTAAAGAGAGGATAATAAAATTTGTGACTTAAATCTGTTTGCAAAATGCATGAGGGTTTTTTCACTATCGTCTGTTGCATGATATCGCGCACATAGCGTGATCACTAGAGTCACACTAGTCTAAATTTTCTACCTCTCCTCTTTGCACCTCTTAGGTCTTTGGTCGAAGATCAACAAGTCTGTCTCACTACTAGAGCCCTGGGGAGCCTGTAGTGAGTGATCTCGATCCTAGACCTTAGACCTTTGAGCTTTAAGGATACACACTTGCGTAGACACGGGTTTATGATGCGTATTTTGATACTGATATTGTACTTGTTTGTGTCCAAATTATTTTGCGTATTCTAGGACTCTCTTCTTTCCTTTGAAAGAAGAGAGAAACCCACGTTTTCACACTGTTTTGCGGGTCTTGTTTGCCGTTGTTTTAGTGGCATGAGTGTACCTTTGCACATTTTTTTTTGTTTATGCACGGGAGGCGATCCTTGAAACTGCCTCTCGTATCTCCATTGACAAGTATACCTAGACCGGTTGCACCTAGGCAACCAATTAATTTCCTGTCTGATTCATCTACTTTTTCTGCATTTGATCCTATGGACCAATTGCATAACCAAAATCCTGAGATCCCTTCTGCTTCTAGTTAGGAGGAGATGCCGCCTTTTGATGTTCATGAGGCACTCCTAAACCAGAATCTCCAAATGCTCTAGCAGAACAACCAAATTAATATGTTGATGGCTGCTCTCCATAATCTGCAAAATCTGCAAGCCCATCTTCCACCTCGACCTGAGGCTGGTTTTGATATCCCTAATTTGCCAATCCCCCATCCTAGGCCTCTACTCCGAGACTATTATAATCCATCTAATGCACAAGTAGAGCCTAATGTTAGGATTCCCATTGGGGAAAATGACCTAGAATTAAAGCCAAATATTATAGGTCTAATCCCACATTTCCATGGATTTACATTCGAGGATCCATTTCAACATATTAACGATCTTAAAAATCTATCTCAAACTTTGGACCTTGAAATCAAAATAGGGAAATCCTACTAATGAAAATGTTCTCCTTTAGCCTTAAAGATAAAGCTGCATATTGGTATAGAACTATTGCAAGACCAATCTCAACTTCAGCTGAACTCGAATCTGCATTTTTAAAGAAATTCTTCCCTATTGGTCGCATCAATGCTTTAAGGCAAGTTATCATGACTTTTACTCGAAACCAAGGAGAACCAATTCATGAAGCATGGGAACACTTTCATGAATTACAAAGGAAATGCCCACATCATGACATCCCTCGTTGGCAACTAATGCACATATTTTATTATGGATTGCAAGAGGGCATTCACAATCTAGTCGATGCCTCTTATGGAGGGAATTTTCTAAATCACGATGGAGAATCTGCCTCAGAACTATTTGAAGGGATGGTAGAAAACTTCATCAATAATGCATCTATGTTGCAATTCACGTGGGACACTAATACAGCACATCAAAATCCGTATAAGGGCATAAACGAGATCGGAAATCCGTCCAGTTCCAAGGATTTAGAGATTATTGCAGAAAAACTGGACAAAGTCGTCATCGTAGCGAAGCATCTCGACGAGGTCCGAAACACAATCAAATCTCTTACATCTCTACTCGCTACGCAAAATCCCACGCATCTACCTGTTTCACAAATTCCCACGGGGAGGGAATTTGTGAATAATATGGATTCTAGAGATCCATCTTCCTTGGGCTTTCTATCTACTCCTGCATCAACCCAAGGAGGGACCTTTGTCCCACAATCTTTCCCACCTCTTTCCCTACTTCCTATTTTTGTGGAAAACACGCCTTATCCTTCATATTTGAACGCCATTCAGGGATATGCACCAAGATCAAACCCATATTCTAATTCCTGTAATCCTGGATGGCGTAATCACCCCAATTTTTCTTGGTCTGACCATTCACAAAGACCTACATATCCAACTCAGACCAGGCAAAACCCGCCCACATTGTCGTTTCAGCAACCTAATGTGAGGCCATTTTACGTGGGTTCGCAGAACCTCACAGGGCCAAATAGAGATTTGCAGGTCAACCAGATTTTACGAGCTGTGACTAAGAGCCAGCAATAGAATGCCGGGGCTCTTACTGAAGTCCAACGGCAATGCTAAGAAAAATTGGCTAATCTTACGGGCCAAATCACGTAGTTAGCTGAATCTCGTCAGCTAGGGTGCCTTCCATCCCAGCCAGTTCCAAACCCTAGGAATATCTAGCAGAGACCACACCTGGGAGTTCAAAATACGAATCAAGGACATGCCCATTTCCTTAATCAATTACCCCTGAATCAAAATCTGAATCAAAATCCGAATCAGAATCCACCCTCTGCTAATCATGATTACGAGTATCTTAATCAACAACAATCATTTCTAAATCAAGGAAATCAGTCTTTACTTTCTAATCCATCTTTCCATCATCAACAAGCATCTTCTTCTTCATCAGCTTCCTTTTCACATGCAGGTATTAACTCTGTTACAACCCGCTGCGGAACTTCCACTAGGGATCTAGTTTATCCAAGTAACCTATCTCAAGACCCTAGTACATCTAGAACGACCCCTGTCTCTACACTTGTAAGAGGTGCAGAAAACGATCCCGCAATTCTCGCTAATTCGCAAGATCCGGGAAATATCTCAGTAGAACAGGAAATCCAAGTCCCATTTCCTGAAGCTTTGAAGAAGACTAAGAAACAAAAACAACCTGTTACATTAGATGAGGATTTAATCAAAATTTTTGAACAGCTACACATTAATATCCCACTCCTAGATGCTATCAAACACATTCCGAACTACGTGAGTTTTCTTAAGGAGTTGTGTACTCCTAAGCGTAAGCCAAAGAATGGAAGCACTGTGGTACTTTCAGAGCATGTGAGCTCTATCATCTCGAGTACGCTTCCTTTGAAAAAGAAAGATCCAGGATCTCCATTTATTTCCTGTATAATTGGGGACCAGTGTTTTGATAGAGCCCTCCTAGATTTAGGAGCATCTATTAACCTCATTCCTTCATCTTTGGTAAAACATTTCCAAATAGAAAACCTTAGGTCTACCAATGTGACTTTACAATTAGCTGATAGATCTATTAAGTCACCTAAAGGAATGTTGGAGGATATAATTGTAAGAGTTCGGGACTTTTATTTTCCGGTGGATTTTATTGTACTTGGTATGGAAGTACCCAAACACATTAGAGATACCCCAATTATTTTAGGGAGATCCTTTTTGGCCACTGCAAAGGCCAACATAGATTGTGAATATGGAAAGATTGAGTTGAAATTTGGGGAGAAGACAATTAAATTGGATATATTTAGAGCTTCCAGAGGATTGGATTGTAATTGGATTGAGGAAATTAGATCTATTTCAGTTTTTGAGGATGACCTTAGTTCCTTAGAATTAGAGAACACATCTTTTGATATCTTATACCCTCAAAATGAAAATCCATTATTAGAATCTATACTCGATCCTGAATATGAATCTCATGACTCATTTAATTCACTCTTTGCAGTCGAAAATCCTGCCCCAAATTCTGCTATTGATTCTACTCCTGTTTTAGAATTGAAACCATTGCCTGATAATCTGAAATATGTTTATCTAGATCCTGATCAAACATATCCTGTAATAATTAATTCTCATCTTCCTGAATCACAAGAATCAAAATTGATCAAGGTTTTACAAGATCACAAGAAGGCAATTGGGTGGACTTTACACGATCTCACCGGGATTAGCCTCAACTTTTGTACTCATCGCATCTATACTGAAGATGGGGCACGACCTTCAAGAGAAGCTCAAAGACGTCTAAATCCAAATTTAAAGGAGGTCGTAAAGAAAGAAATCATCAAGTGGCTAGATGTTGACATTATTTACCCTATATCTAATAGCCCTTGGGTGAGTCTAATTCAAGTGGTACCTAAAAAGGTAGGACTCATTATAACTAAGACTGAATCTAGAGAAACCATTCCCACACGAATTACAAATTCATGGCGGGTTTGTATCGATTATCACAAGCTCAACACGGTTACAAAGAAGGACCACTTTCCTTTGCCATTCATTGATCAGATCCTTGAGAGATTAATTGGTAATAGGTTCTACTTTTTGGATTGTTACTCTGGATATAATCAAGTAGCAATCTATCTCGAAGATCAAGAGAAAATGACTTTCACCTGCCCCTTCAGAACCTTTACTTTTCAAAGAATGCCATTTGGGCTTTGCAACTCACCCGCTATTTTTTAGCGTTGCATGTTAGCCATTTTTACTGAAATGGTGGGTGAATATATGAAGGTTTTTATGGATGATTTTTCAATCTTCAGGGAAACATTTGATATCTGTCTAGATAATTTGTCGAAGAGTCTCAAGAGATGTATAGAAGTGAATCTTGTCCTTAGTTGGGAGAAGAGCCATTTTATGATTCCAGAGGGCATTGTACTTGGCCACCTTGTGTCTGAGTGAGGTACCTAAGTAGATCAAGCCAAGATCAATCAAATTGCAAATCTTCCAATTCCTGACTCGATCAAAGGCATTAGATCTTTTCTCAGGCATGTGGGATTCTATAGAAGATTTATACTTGACTTTTCAAAGATTGCCCAACCACTCACAAACCTCCTCACAAAGGATATGACTTTTGAGATGAGTGAGGAGTGTATTTCTGCATTTGAAACATTGAGAGATAGAGTTACATAGGCTCCAATCTTGCAACCACCTAATTGGGATTTACTATTTGAGATCATTTGTGATGCATCAGATTATGCAATTCGAGCTGTTTTGGGACAGAAAATTAAGAAGAATCCGATAGTAATTTACTATGCTAGTAAAACTTTGAATGAGGCACAAAGGATTACATAGTTACGGAAAAGGAATTACTAGTGATAGTATTTGGATTAGAAAAGTTCAGATCTTATATACTCGGATCTTGAATCATTGTGTACTTTGATCACTTAGCCATTCGACACCTTCTATCTAAAAAGGACACAAAACCTAGGTTGATCAGATGGATCTTACTTTTGCAAGAGTTTGACCTAGAAATTTGTGATAAGGTGGGACGGCAGAATGTTGTTGCTGACCATCTTTCCCACCTTCCTTCTGATACTATTGAATCATCTCCTCCAATCACTGAACACTTTCCTGATGAACATCTTTTGACTAAATCCTCAGATCTTCCTTGGTACGCAGATATTGTTAACTATTTGGTTACACGTCAATTCCTGCCAGACTGGGATGGGAATCACAAATCATGACTCAAATCAGAAGCCAAATACTATTTCTGGGAAGATTTGCATCTTTTTCGACTTTGTAATGATCAAATCATCAGGCATTGTGTCACTTCTTCTGAGATTGATTCTATCCTTTCTTTTTGTCATGACTAGGCTCGTGGTGGTCATTTTTCTAGTCGAAAGACCGTTGCAAAAGTTCTACAATGAGGGTTTTCTTGGCCCATTTTATTTGCAGATTCACAGACATATTGTAAGGCATGTAGTCGTTGCCAAATTCTTGGTATCATGTCCCGAAAAGACATGATGCCTCTAAACCTGATTGTTGTTTGTGAAATCTTTAATATTTGGGGCATAGACTTTATGGGTCTATTTCCGTCCTCTTTTGGTCTCGAGTATATTTTACTTGCCGTTGATTATGGTGCTCGTTGGATTGAAGCCATACCCACATGCACAAATGATCATTGAGTTGTCATTCCTTTTATTCAGAGTCATATTATCACTCGTTTTGGGGTACCTCGTGCTATCATTTCTTACGGTGGTTCCCATTTTAATAATGCCTAGTTTAGGATTTACTTAGAAAATATGGGGTTACACATCGTATTTCTACACCTTATCATCCCCAAACCAATGGGCAAACCGAGGTCTCTAATCAGGAGATCAAAAAGATCCTTCAAATGGAAATCTAACCCGATAGGAAGGATTGGTCTTCCTGTTTAGATGAGGCTTTGTGGGCTTATAGGACTGCCCACAAAACACTAATAGGCATGTCACCATACAGACTTATTTACGGGAAACCCTATCATCTTCCCGTAGAAATTGAACACAAGGCCTATTGGGCAATTAAAGCATGTAATTTAGACCTCGCAAAGGCTGGTGATCATCGTAGATTGCAGCTTGGTGAACTTGAGGAATTGCGTCATGATTCTTATGAGATTTCAAAGCTGTAAAAGGAAAAACTTAAAGCCTTCCATGATAGACACATTTCCCGTAAATCTTTTACACCTGGTCAGAAGGTGTTGCTTTTTGATGCTCGTTTGAAGCTCTTCCCTAGGAAACTTAGATCTAAATGGCAAGGACCATTTATTGTTGTTAAAGTCTTCGACAATGGAGCTATCGAAATCACCGAACCCAACAAGGATCAACCCTTCAAAGTTAATGGTTAACGTTTAAAACCTTTCTTGGAACCACATGCTTTGAGTCTTGTTGGAGATTATTACATGCTCCATTAGGGTTTGTCATCTTTCCATCCACACCTTGTATATAGCTGTTTCCTGTTTTCTACACTTTTCTCTTCCTATACACTTGAATATGTATCTGATTTTTCACTTCATTCTACACTGATTACCTTCACTTAGTCCGACTAACCACTCTGACCTTTGGTCAGAATAGAAATCTTTTGCACAGAGATCTTTGATCTCCTCTATCTGACTCCTGTCACCTTACACTAAGTGAAGTGTAATATTTTTTTCATCCTTCTTACAATGAGGACATTGTAAAATCTTGGGGGGTGTGAAGTGCAATTTTCATTTCAAGTGTATTTGTAGAGAAAATATAAAAAAAATACATAAAAATTAAATATCCACAAAAATTTAAAAAATGGAAATACCAAAAAATTAAAAATAAAAAATACCATAAAAATTTGAAAAATTTTGAAAAATTCATAAAAATTGGAAAATTTTATAAAACATAAAATAAAAATATACAAATATACAAATTTGAAAATTTGAAAATTACAAAATTATAGAAATAATAAAGGGGTTTTACATCTATAATAAAGAAAAGAAGAAAAAGAAGAAGATATAAAAAAAATATTTATATTTACTTATATTAGTAATTAAGAGCTTAACTTTTCTTTTAGGTCAGAAACCAAAAATAAAAAAATATATATATATTGTAAAAAGTATTTTATAAGAGCTTTAAATCCTTATTTAGATTTTTACTCATAACAATTTTCAGAACACACTTTTGTTTGCGAAATTTTGAATGGGATTTTATTTAAGTTAGAATCTTTAAACCCTAAGGATTTATTTTTCTATCCTTTACCCTGAAATTAAGTAACTAAGGTGTATTAAGTTCAAAACTTAAGTTTTGGAATTAAATTGTAACTTTTTAATCAATTAGACTAAGTGATCCTTTTGCTTTTTGAATATTTATTTTTATTAGAAGTTATGTAAAAAGGCCAGATATTCAGAATTAATTAAGTAAAGAGTTAGTAGAATCTTAGTCCTAAAGTTTATCAGGCTATAGTTAGCTTAATCAACTAATGACATTCGGCTAAACTTGGTGAGTTATGTCATGACAGATCCTATAGGAGGAAACTAAAAGTTTAAAGGACCTGAGAGTGAATGGCTTTGCTGTCCAAGCTTTGGTTTGAGAGCTAAGTAACCTAAGCGTCCAAAATTCACACACATAGAGTTTTCTTGTTGGCATCTGAGACCGCGAAAGCACAGAGGTTAAGAGATAGATTCTAAATCCTCTTTAGTCCAAGGATTTTCCTGAGGCGGCTCTTGAAAGGGTGAAGGATGTGCCACTCACCTAGAAAAAGGATTTGGAGTATAATGTTAGTAAGAAAAATGAGAAGGGGGAGAAAAAAAAAGAAATAAAAATAAAATAAAACACCCCGTAATTAAGTACCTCGTTACAAATGGGTACTTATGCAGTTTTTCCACCAAATAAATCATCTTGGTACAAATGGATGCTACCCTTCCATCAAATAAAAGAACACCTCACTACATATGGGTGTTCCATCCTATAGAAAAAGTTCAAAAAATATGGAGATAAAAATTAGGAATAAGAGACCCAGCGGTCCATCGGGGAGATATACACAAAAAGTGTTGACCTTGGGATAGAAAACTAGTGAGGAGAAAGCAACCAAACCTGAGTAAGGCCAAGCCAAAGGCTTGAATTGGAATAACCTGGATTGGAAATTTATGTCTTAAGATCTGGATTTTTGCATATTTGGATGCCTTTAGGATAATTCTCTTCACAAGCACAGATTCTTTAAAATCATAGCTACTGAACCTTAGTATTGGGTAGTGAAGACTAAGAAATCGGGTTTTGAGGACTTGCAGTTGAGACCTAAAGGAGAAAGATTAACAAAACCCTAGGTCTAGAAGTCTGTTCTTGGTGCTGTAGGCTAGCAGATTAGGGTTTTACTACTCTAAGTTTAGTTAATAATGAGTATCTGGCTAATTTGTTAAAACTTAGATTGATAAAAATCAGATTTCATAACTTAAGGATTAACTTAAGTCTATTGAGTTTTTGAGTTAAAATTTAATTTCCAACTCTTAAGCTTTATTTTCTTAAATCATTTTGAATTCTGAGTTTCTTGGGTTTAGAATGATTACAAAGAATAAGTGGTTTTTGGGATTCTAATTTTTGATACAATTCTTGTTAAAAACTCTATTTTTAATAGAGTGTGTTTTGAGAAGTTGTTTGAGTTATAAGTCTAAGTAAGGAGATTCTCACAGAATGCTCTGTATATCTATGGATACTTATATATACATAAAATCTAAAAAAATGAATATTCAAAATTTTGACCTAAGCATTCCTCTATTTAGTTTTTATTTATTTTACTTTAAACATAAGTGTTTAAATCATCATATTTCTAGTTAATTTTGCTAGGGACTAGCAAAAATTTGGCTTGGGGGTATGATGAGAGGCTCATCGTGGCTTCTAATTACCCCTAATTAACTAGTCTTCCTAGTTAATTAGCTAGGAATATGTAAATATATAGGTTAATTATAGAATAAGGGATAAAATATTAAAGGACCTTAAATAAGTTTAAAATGTTATATTATTATCCAATTAATATTATTATAATTTAATTAATAAATGGACTCGAAATATCATCAACAATTTACCTAATTAATGTGTTAACTAAACTTAAGTATAACTTATACTTAAGTATGTAATAACTTAAGTAACTTTACTTAATTAAATAAATTAAGCTAAAAAGGTCAAAAATGTAAATCCAAGGTTTAAATATATTATTTGTCTTATTTATAATCATATATAAAATGTTGAAAAAGATTTAAATTAAAATAAACCTTGAAAACCTTAGTTTACGTTTTAGTCCTTAAGTTTTATTTCAGTAGAGTCCTTCTACTTCACTTAGGTCCTTATTTTTCATTACAGACAGGTCCCTGTAAACATCTTCTTCTTCCTCTTCATTTCTTCTTCAGCCTCTTCGACGGCTGACGACAGGAAGTTTCCACACCTGCCGATCACCATCCATCCGACATTCATCCTTCCCTGCTAAACTCCTGGAGCTTGTGCTCACCATAATCTTTTCATCCATCAGTTTGGATGAAGCTTAAATCCTATTTAGGGTTTGAAGTTAACCTCACCGATGTCAGAGAAGATGCCGGCGGTTACTTCACTCTTAGACCTCTTTCCGTCCAGATTCACCCTCCTCCTCAGCTGCTACAACTTATAAATACCCCTCCACCTCTCTGATTTCAAGGGGTTAGCTCCCTTCCCTCTTTCCGCCACTAAGCTAGCAGATAGGCTGTTCTCTCCAATTTCGGTGACCTTCCTCTGCTTCCTCCGTCTTCCTCCGTTCATCTCCTCTTGATCTCCGCCATCATCTACTGAGTCCTCTGACGCAGTGCCGACGTCGGGCTTCACTTCTATGCTTCGCCTACACCTGCTGGACTTCTTCCTTCGCCCTCTAATTTCCTCCTCCGTTAAGATCCATTGACGGAGATCCTCTACCCCCTTCATCCAGGTAACAGTAGGTTAGGTAAGTAGTTTAATTAGAGTACTTATTAGGTAGGTTAGTTAGATTTAATGCTAGATTTCCTATCATCTTCCTTAGCTCTGACGAGTTCTTTGAGCTTGACTAGAGCATTCTTTTGTCTTTTAACTTCATCAATCATCTTCCTTAATCCTCCATAATCATTTCTAACACTTTCATTCCCTGATTTGAACACCTAATCGCCTAATCCATCTCCACCTTCACCAGCTGCTTCTGTTGTCCATGGAAGAAGTATCTAAGGGTAATTCACCTCCACTGGGGCCTTCCATCACTTAATCATCATTTAAGGGCCCCTATTGTAACGAACGTATGCCCCAGACGTCTTTAAGACGTCTGGGAGGAGGTCCAGACGTCTGAACAGACGTCTGGGATCGTTCCCAGACGTCTGGAAAATAGTTATTTTCGCACGGGAGAGTCGTCTGCGCGCCTGTGCACGCAGACCCGCGATTCCTCTCTCTCTCTCTTTTTCCCTCTCTCTCTCTGCGGCTGCAGGCGGCCTGCCAACTCCTCTCTCCTCCTCGCGCGGCCTTAAAAGGGCCACGCCTCCCCTCCCGTCTCCACCGTCTCCTCCTTCTTCTCCTTCCTGTGAGCGAGAGCGAGCGGATGCGAGGGTGGCAGCGACGGCCGCAGTGAGCGCGGAGATGCGGCGTGCGAGGGCGGAGCTCTGCCGTGAGGGCAAGCTCGCCGTAGCGGCTTGGCCGGCCGGCGGAGGGCGCAGGGGGCGCGGAGCGACGCGGAGAGGGACCTGCTGCGGTCTGAGCAGCAGGAGCGCGAGGTGCGACGCGGGCGGCGTCGCGAGCAGAGTCCGGGTCGCGCCCTGATTCTGGAAAAATTTCCAGAATCAGACGTCTGGGTTGACAGCCAGACAGGGAGATAGACGTCTTGAAGCTCATACAGACGTCTGAAAGGTGAGTTTACTTCCTTCTCCTTCCTTCCTGTCGACTGACCGTACTGAGGGAGGGAGTTGGCTGTGCGCAGGTTCGCTGATTCGCCATCCATTGCGAATCAGACGTCTGGAAGTTGTACCAGACGGCTGTAGTGACCTCCAGACGTCCGGAGTGACCATCGGACGTCTGGGAGCTAGGCAGACGTCCCCGCAGACTTTTGGACGTCTGGGAAACCACGCTGAACAGGTAATTCTCTGATCCACTTTTTAAGATGTCTGGAAGGAGTTCCAGACGTCTGATTTTGCACAGTATCGTCTTTTTCGACCCGTTTAGGGCCCGTTCGGGCTCCGTTTTCCGCGATTCGAGTTGCGTTCTTTTCAGAATTAATTCCTCTACCCGTCTACAGTAGCTATACACTGTTTTGAGACACTCCTTGTGTTTGATCCTTGTGATAGGACCTCATTCAGTTGCAGTCTTGAGAGTCGCGGAGGCACGCGGGATTCCCGATCACGCCCCCATTACTCCCGTTGTACCTGGTAGAGTGGCTTTAAGTATTAATAAAATTTGTTAAAGTATGGAACCATAACTAGAACCTAGGACATTGCATGAATCCTAGGAATGAGAAATATATGGAATGATAGTTCCTAGGTGTTGCATGAATCCTAGGGCCGGAAAACTAGATTGTATGATAGACCCTAGGATATGGCATGAATCCTAGAATGGAAAAACTAGTGGAATGTATAATAATGCAGTCTTGGAAAAATGGAAAGGAATATATGAAGCTGCCTGTAAATTGAATTCACAGCTGTCTGTTATGAATAAAGAAACATGATTGGGATCATGGTTGGTAAGAACGTGAAACTGGAAAGTAAGACATAAGATGTTCTGGAACCCTACGGGGAAGTAGGAGTAGAACTCCTGGAAAGCGAATGGAATAGAATTGGGGAAGTGAGCTGGCCCTTGAGTACGGAGTACCAAGGAGAGCGACTGTCCCCCTGTTTAGTGCAGAGCTGAGCTAGCCACCCCAGGGACCCGGGGGTTAGGACTGGCCACTCTGTACCGACTTGTTGGCCCTCGTGTACGTAGTACCGAGGAGAGCTAGTAGTGTTAGGAGAGTACTAGCTACCCCACGGGCCCCGGGGTTCTGCTAGCCTCCTTCACCGACTTGTTAGGCCCACCAGGGCAAACCAGGGTAGTCAGGCGAGGGTGCGCGGACTGTGGAGGGGCAAGGCCCCGGTTTGGTTACTATGGAGGGGTTGGACCCCTGTTACTGAGAGGGCTCTGCCCTGGTTCCGTGCTGTGCTTTGGGCGCACCCGTTAACGGAAACGACTGACCGCGTGCCAGTGCGGGCTAGCTACCTGTGCGTTTATCGCGCGTGCCGTAGTCACCGTTACGTCTGTCAGTGACCTTGGGGTGGTTGACTGAGGGTAGGATCACCATGGGGGACTCTCCCGGCCAGGAGAGCACCACGTGCTACTTCTACTTTTGGAAAAGACTGCAATCAAGATCGTTCCCACGAGGACATTCGAGATCAAGTAAAGGATCTGAGAAACAAATGAAATAGTGAAAAAAATTGAAAGATGTGAATAAAGGAAGTAATAGAACATAACAGCTACTATACACTCTACTGTTGCCTTTAGTTAGTTTGCCACTCTACTCAGCATTTTGCTGACGTGTTACACTCGTTACCTTTTTCAGGACCAGGTGTTGAGCAGCCAGGGTCGGCGGCTGCAGAGGACGCTAGGCCGAGTAGGGTCCAGTAGAGTTACCACAGCCTTTTGTACCTCTTTTGTTTCTATTCTAGTGAGTAGTTTTTGTTTCCGCTGTACCTTCTTTGCCTGCAGTTCTTGTTATATGATAAATGTTGTTTTACTGTTGTGGTGGTACCTATTGTAGTAGTTTCTTTCCTTACTGCTGTACTTTCTTACTGTTAGTTATATTCATGCTGAATGTGGTTTATTTTACTGTCTTTTGGTTACTTCCTCGTTGGACGACTAGGTCTTGGGATTAGTCGAGTCGGTCCGGTTCTCGTGTCTCGTAGGGACTCGGGAACCAGGTCGTTACACCTATCCTCACTTTAATTGGATTAATAATCACTTATAACTAAAACGCCTAAAATACATTCAACCTCCTGAGCTCGCTGTCAATGGCGGAAGTATCTAAGGGTAATTCACCTCCACTGAGGCCCTCCATCACTTAATCATCATTTAAGGGCCCTTATCCTCACTTTAATTGGATTAATAATCACCTATAACTAAAACACCTAAAATACATTCAACCTCCTGAGCTCACTGTCAATGGCGGCTCAAGAGGAGTGTATCCACCTAATTAATCACCTATTCACCTTCGCCACACTCCACTGACATTATCTCTCCACTCAATTGAGTGAGAGAACATGTCCTAAGTTCTATTGAACTCAGATTACATTCACTATGAATTCAATGCTTATCTTTCTATGTAATTAATAATTAAATGAATTAATGTGTTCATGAGGTTCATTTCAACCTCAGGAAACTTTTCAGATTGTCCATGGCTTGTTTTGATGATGTTTACTATCTTTTACCCATTGTCTGAACTCACCAGAGCTCCGACGAGCTCTGGCGAGTCAAGATGTACTCTTCAGCCTATGGAACTCCCTCATAAGCTCCAGATCACTTATTTGAGGTTCAATGATCATTCTGCAACATTTTATTTTAAGTTTTAAGACCTAGAGTAAGATTTAGACCTTTGTCTTCTCCAACTTCGCCAGAGTTGGAGAAGTCTATCCAATAGGGATAATCTTAATTTTAGAGGTTTAGAAGCATCAAATGGATGCCCTGAGATTAGATTTGAAGACCTTTCATTCAGATAGGCCTTAGTTTGTTCTGACGAACAAACTAATTCTAGAGCCCAGGCGACAGACCTGAAACCCTAGGTTTCTAGGTCAAAACTCCTTTTTGATACCCTGAACATGTTCTTGATGTTGAATAGAAATGATTTGAAGTGTTAATTTCATCTGAGAATGCTTTATGATGAAAGTCAAATTTCACTGTTCAATGGTCAAAATTAGGTATGATCTAATGATTTAGGTTTCAATTCAAGAAATTAATGAGTTTAAATTACTTCTGGGATGATTTTAGAAAGATTAATTTGATTTGAATGAGTGTTAATCAAGGTTTTATCAGAATTCAACTGTTGTTCAGTTTGAGTTCATTTGAACCCAATACTGACTTTAGTGCCCTTTCGATGAATTTCAATTGCAAACACTAGCCAGATAGAATCCTAACAAACTACAGAGGTTGTTGAATTAGGTACAACTAATCTTAAGCTGTCTGTGAAGCTTTTCAGAGCTTAATTTGAAGCTCTGAAGCTTCTGCTTGAAGCTTTTGAGTTTCTCCACCTTCCTGAAACTTCCTGAACCTCCTTTCCCTCACCTTTAGGAGTAGAATTAGCTCTTGAATCTCATCTGAGGTCAAACAGCATGTCTGCAGGTCCTTAGACCTGTGTTACTCATCTGCAGGCCAAAATGGCCATGTCATCCACCAATCTTCACCTTTCAAATCGAAGGGTAGAATCTGTCCTCATCATCAGATTGATGCTGCAATCATGTAGAACTACTCTAGAGGTTTCCAACTAGCTATAGTTTACTTGATTTGGAGCTCTAAGTTGGCCTGTGCCTCCAACCAAAGTCCGGTCTGGAATGGACATAATTAGTTCCACATCAGTAAGAATAAAGCGCACGACATGGGATAAAAGTGAAAAGTGTATAGGACTATTCAGTCGTCAATGCAAGGCGCATAAAGAGCATTGTGTGTGTGTGGGTGCGTGCGGTGCACGTGCCTGGGTGTGTGTGCACCTGTGGGCATGCGAACATGGGCCCGTGAGTGGGTGTGTGCATGTGGGCCTAGGAGGTTGGAGACTGTGCATATGTGATGATTAAATCGGAATAAACCAAATGTAATAAACCAGGCTTGGACCCAGTAGGGTCTGGTCCCACCCTGAGAGGGGTGCTGTGTATCCCCGACAGGTTCGAGCTGCCAACCATAAAACCAAATTTTTGGTTCGGTTCAAATGAGATTCAAATGCACAGTTGAAAGATAAGAGGAAAATAAAGAGAAGAGAAGAGGATAAGAGACTTAAGGAATTTAGAGAGGAAGAGGAGAAGAGCTCATGGAGCTTAAGGGAAAAATAAAGGAGAAAGGTAAACAGTCAGAAAAGGTAAAGGAAAAAGGAAAGAGAAGTAAACAGAGAAAAAAGGAAAATAAGAAAGAAAGAAAAAAAGAGTTGGCAAAAGAAGAAAAGAAAAAGAATGTAGGCTGAAGAGAGAAGAAAGTAAATAAAAGGAAAATCAAAGTTTTAGACGTCTGATAATTCAAGCTCATTTATTCAAGAAGTCCAATTTTTGTATTTTACTTTAATACAATTTCTTTAGAGTTTAATTGATAAATAAGGCATTTGTACTTAATTGCATTTCTCTTTCTTGCCTTAAATCTATTGTAAATGAAAAGAAATTAATAAAAATAAACATGTTGTTTTTAATAATTGATCTCATGTGTAAATATATTTGTCTTATGGAATATTACATGTTTTTAATTAAATATCCTTTGCGCAAGATTCATGATCTTAAAGAATTGTAATTACAATTCTAATTGATTAAGTAGTAATTAATGCTTAGGATTAAATGGTGAATCAAATTAAGTTATGCCTTCCAGTGAATGACCTGAACTCAACCAGTTAAAAAAGTATTAAAAATCTAAAATGTTAGGTTAGCTTAACCCTATACTACTCAATCGACATTGATTCAAGTTAACCTAAGTTACTTTCTCTTGCACATAATTAATCCTAATTAACTTAATTAACTGTGTTGAGAATTTAAACGAACAGTGGGTTCACAAAGGCTTGGAATAGATCATTGAGGCGCTGAAGTTAATTTTCAAGATTATTTTCTTCTGTGGGTTGTGCCATGATGATAGATGAAGGAGAATCAGGTTCAGATGAATTGAAAGAGATATCAATAGGATTGTGTTGTTGCACAAATAAGGAGGTCGAGGCTTGGTCTTCATGTGAATGAGTAGCTAAAGGAGGCCTCAAGGATGGTCTTAGAGACCTCCTCCCGAACATGCACCGATGGAGTAGATGAGAGGTAGAATGTGATGGACCCAATCAAGACACCCAAAAAATTTTGGATGACTATAGAGGTTCGGGGCGGATGATACCCCTTAGTCAGAAAGCCATCCACTTGAGAATTATCTGGGCAGCCAGAGAAGGAGAGTCCCGCAAAGACCCCTACACAGTAGAGCGCTCCCACGGGTTACAGGGTTTCCCCCACCCGACCTCTCTTGTCATTGATGTTCCAGGTAGACTAGAATGGGGACTTGACCTCTTAAGTCTACCAATTTTAATTAAGAGTAAGGGTGCTTAGGATTTCACTTGAACTTTAAGATGTGTTGAGTGCAAAAGTGACCTAATTTGAAGATTGGTTAACCCAACAAGGTGGGTCAACTTCACCTGTATTGTCCTCTTAAGAATTTTTAGGTCCCTCTTTTAGTGTTCAAATGAATTTAAGAGCCTGATTTTAGGATTTTGCTTGAATAGATCAGTTCAATCAAGGTCTAGGCACACATTGTTTTCGAGAGATAATTTCTTGATTAAGCAAGTGTGTCTCTAAAAACCCTAAACTGGAATCCTTAATTGGCTCTAATTTGGTCCAATTTAATTTGTCAAAATGTGGTACCTAGGGCTCAAACAAGAATGTGATAGCCCTAGATGCCTTAAGCTTTAAGTGGGTGCACAGATCAAGATTTGTTGTCTAAATAGAATGTATCAAATCAGGCAACTTGATGAATTATCTAAAGATAGAATGCAAGTAGCCCTAATTGATTTTTTTTCTTTTAACCTTTCTAGAATCAGGGGCCTAAGAGAGAGTGTACTTAGAACTTACCTACCCCTGGCTTGTTTTAATGTGCGGTTGATCTTCCTTGAATGTATCCCCCCTAAAACAATCACAACAAAAGAGATATAGCAAGTTAGAATCTAAATCAGGAATTGCAATCAAGACTTGTAAATTCCCTGTTGCTCCCCGGCAATTACGCCAAAATGTTTAGTGATAAATCGATCCTTTAAAATAGCTTCATTGTAATATAGCCAAAATAGCGCTCAAACAAATAAATTTATTACTCGAATTTTTAGTCCGAGGTCGAACATAGGGAACAATATGGAATTCAAAACTTAAGATCACAATTTAACTCAAGAATAGAGATTACAATAAGAATAATGTCAGGATCAACATGCAAAAAGAATGGAATAAAATAATGATTTAAATCACCAATTACTCCTCACAAATAACACTTAAATCAAAGTCTCAAATAGATGTTAATCAAATGTATCAGACGTCTTAAATAGTTTGTGCTACAGTGCTAGAGACTCAAGGGTCACTCTTCTGTTTCTCCTTTCTTTCTCTATTCCTTTTCCTGTGCGGTGCTTTCTCTTCTCCTCTTCTGCCCAAGCCTTCCTCTTTTCTACTTTCTTTCTCTATTCTCCTTCTTCACACAGAGGGGGAAGGTCCTTAAAATGGCTAAGTGTCAGCCGTTTCTTTTTGTAGCAAAACCCCCTGCCTCCACGCGCTCTCTCTTTCTCTCTCTGGGTCACACTCTCCTAGAGCCTTCCACAGTACTGAGTAATCGGGTTTTGGACCTAGAGCGCACCCAAGACCAAGGCTACCGGAGTGGGTGGTAGCCGATGTGTAGGTTTTAAGCGAGTCGGGTGTACTAGGTTCGCAGAGGAGAGGTCGCAAATGAGGCACGTGAGGGGTGTGAGGGACCTCACCCTTGGTGTCTAAGGCGACAAACCCCATACACAAATTCAATTTATGTCACAGCTGCCACTCATAAACTTCCAATGTGGGACTATCCATCCCCACTTTGCTCGCGCCATTGCTGCTGCTTCCTTTACCCAATTCGCGTGTAAGGAGTGGTCAATGGCTCCAATTGACCGCGCAAGTATGTTCCTGGTCCAACTCCGTTCTGTCTGGAGTCGAGGACCTGGAGCTGCAGGTCTGGATAGAGCTTCAAGCAAGCTCAAGGCTTGCTGCGTCAATGGAGAAGGGGCCGAGTACCTAAAATCAACAATAAAGCCTTTCGACCATGTCAAAAGGCTTAGGAAGGATCGTCAGATCATGGCGAGTGCGACAGTGGTGGCTGTAAGGCGTCACAAGGTCCATGCGTGCATGGCGGAATTAAACTATGTGCATGAGAGTAGGTGTGTTCGAGGGTGAGTTTGGATGAGCGATAGGTGAAATTAGGTTAGGGATTTTGTGCGTGGAGTGATGGCAGATCTTATGGGGGTGGTAGCGTCGCAATTCGTGCAGTGGCGCGGTGGATAGGCGTCGCCGGAGCGGAAGAAGGTGATGGTGTTGAGGGCAGAATTGTGGGTGTGCGTGTTGTGAGATTGGGAAAAGAAAGTATAGTGAGAGAGAGAGAGATAGAGGAACTTAGGGACGTGGTAGAGAGATGGAGGGCGCCGATGTCGGATGATCGGAGCTGAAGGAGGATGGTGTGGCGAGGCGACGACGTCGACTAAGGGAGAGGCACGACCTCTCATTGGCAGGAGAGGTTCGCAAAGACGAAGGGAGTGTCGGCCGTCCAATTTGATGGTTGGACAGCCAGAGGAGGAGGGCAGAGAGGGGTTGTCGAAGTTAATTCTGAAGGTGGTCGAAGATGGGGAAGAAGAGGGTTTCTCAGGCCAAAAACTAGTTGAAGAGCACAGTCGTGCCCTAGGGTTTCTTTTATAGGGCTCAGGAAGGATCTTAAGCTTGGAAGCCAAGCTTCCAAGCTTGGAAATGTCATCGGAGCAAGAAACCCATTTGTTCCATGAGTTCCCATTAGAATTTGGGCGAGAATTGTGACCCAAGATGCTATTCAAAAGGAAGGGAATTCCTTGACGAACTTCCCTTTCAATTTTGAGAGGGATTCATCAAGGAATCAGGGAGTTCTTGCCATTTTTAGGTCGCCGGTGCTTGTAGGAATAGGAGTAATGGCAGCAGGGACCTATTTGTGAAGATGATAACAAAGTTTGGGGTTAATTTGTAAAGATTTTGAAAGTTAAGGGCATAGATGTAATCAGACAAGACTAATTTGCAAATTAGGTCAACACAATTTCATCTTGGGTCCAAATTTTGGTACAAACCTAATTTGGACCTAAGGAATCCAATGGTGAAGTTGGATTTTGGTTTTGACCACATTTGACTAATTAATTTACGTAAAAATCTAAATTAGAGTAAATGTTTGTCTGAGACTCTATTTTAGGTCAAAATGGGTTCTGATGGTCAAATTGAAGGTTCCAAACCTTAGAGAATATTTTTATATGAATTTTAGAAGGTTTAGGTGAATTTTATATTGACCAGAACCTCTGTTAATTAAGCAGGTCTATTTTTAGGATTTCTAAAGTCATTTAATTCTCAAACTACGTGCAAACCCTTTTATGATTGCTTTAACCCACTTGTTAGCCTTTTAGGACCATTTGACCCTTAATTAACCCCTAGGAAAACCCGTGGTTGTACTGCATTCATGCTATGATGGTAAAATTACAGTTTTAACCCTAGTTTCTTATTTTTCCTCAGAATGATTACGGAGTGACTTATGACTCTCTAGCAGTTATGTAGGAGCATTTACTGACTTAATTTGATCAAAATGAGCTAATTATGGCTCATGATGGTGTTCCCATCATTAGACCCATGGGAAGAAATGTGCAATGCAGTGCTCTCAGTCCTGTATGGATCTATATCTAAAAACCCTAACAATGAAGACGAATGCAACATTGGGTCGTCACAAAGGAGCCCAATGTTACCACAGAAAGCCGATTCTTATTTTTCACTGTCCTCAATGCGATCGCAATCAAAGTTCCTTGATGCCCTGAATATATCATGTCTAAGTCATTCATCTCCTAAGGCAATCTCCATACATCGGGATGCACAGTCAATGTTTGCTCGGTCTATCGCCAGAAACGGGCGACCCAAAATGATTGGTGCATCACAGAGATTAGGAGGAACTTCCATCTCAAGAACGAAAAAGCCAATGGGAAAGTAGAATCCAAGGACCTTAATGATCATGTTTTCAACCACTCCTCACAGTGTTTTCACTGATCGATCAGCCAGCTTAATCGTGACCGAGATTGGTTTTAACTCCTCGAATCAAAATCAATCATAAACGGCAGTGGAAGTCAGGTTGATGGACAAACCCAGATCAAGAAGGACCGGATCAGTTGGATAATTGATTACACCGCAAAAAAACACCTGCAATTGTTTTGTCTTGTGCTATTTCCTAGCATTACCAATGCATATTAGGTATCCATAGTTGCATTTGTAAAAATACACGCATGCATGCATTTAATTGAGAGGGGAGGAGAGTGAATAAAATGGCCTCGCAATTCACGTTTTCCTCAAGTGCTGCCTCGTAAAATTTCTATCTTCATTTTTATTTCTTTTTGATTTTTTGACTTTCTTCCCGTGGCTGTAATGCATGGCAACCTCTTCTTCTTCGTGCCATTCCCTACTCACACCTCTCCCTGCAAGCTGCATGCAGCCTCTCCCTGCCAAGCCATGCACAAGCCATGCACAGCCAGGGCATGGCTGTGCATGCTTTCTTCTTCTTTAAAAAGTGCTCGGCTTCTCCTTTGCAAAGGGGCCTGGTGCTCACAAAAAAAAAGCCAACCGAACGCATCTCTTCTTCAACAGGCCACCGTCCCCTCCCCTCTCCCTCCATACGCAGGACCTCCTCCTCTAAGAAGCCACTCTGCGGGTAGGAGTCCATCACTGTGGTGCACACCCACCACCATGAGACCACCACCGCCCAGCTCATCAAGGAGCCGATGGGCGTGGTGGTCTTCTCTTCCCTGTTTCAACGTCCAAGCCACTTCAGCCATTGGAGTAGGAGCTTCAAGCTTTGAAGCTCAAAGCTCCACACACAGCAATAGCAGCAAGACGGCAGCAGCCGCCCCAGCCCTTTTCGCGCATGCCTTCAGGCCGCTCTAGCCTCCAGCACGCACCTGCAGGCACTCTCGCCTCCCGCTTCTTCGCACAGCACTCGCATTTCCGCCCGCAACCAACCACCGCACGCCCCTGCAACGGCCGGTCAAGCTTCACCGCGCACGCCAGCCAACACACGCAGGCCACCGCGCGCCCTGTCACGTCCTTCGCCCGTGACCCAGCCCTCTCCGCGTGCTCTGTCGCAAACCACCTCGCCGCAAGCCAGCAGCGGTGCCACTCTTCCGCGCGTGTGCCAAGTCGTCCACGCCCTCCGCACTCACAGCAACGGACGCAGGCAGTTGCGCAGCTCGCCTGGCCACTGTAGCCACTGTTCACGCGTTTCTGCGGAACACTATGGCTACAGTGGGGTGACCGGTAAGTTTCTCACTTATCCGGTCACCTAGCGCGCCACAACCAGCATTCGCCGGCGTGCGCGTCCCGCCCCGCGTCCTGCTCCAGTGCCCATCGGTGCATCTGCGTGCGGTCCTCTGCCAGCGCTTGCTCCCGCCCGCATCTTCGCCCGCGTACATCTGCGTGCGCCCGCTCCAGCTCTCCGCGCAGCACTGTGCCCTGCGGTCCTCTCCGCACCCATTCCCATGCATGCACGCGCCTCTCTGCACGCCTATGTGCCTACACGTGCGCGTGGATCACCAGACGACGCTCCACTGCTGCAGACGACTTAACTCCCAGCTTCAGCAGAACCGAGCGTTCTCTCTCTCTCTCTCTCTCTCTCTCTATCAACACGCTCTCCCTATCTCTCTGCCGACACTTACACACACACACACTGACACTCTCATTCACACACATACCTATACACTATTATATACTTATATATATATATATACATATATATATATTTATATACACACACATATATATATATATATACTTATATCTATACATATAATAGTATCTATATACTTAAGCATTAGTATACATACATATATATATATACTTATATAAATATATATATACATATATATTTACATATCTACATATACTTATATACACACACACACATATATATATATATCTATACATATATCTATATATATATATATATATATATATACATATTAGAACCTATATAACTAAGTATTATTATACATATATATATATATATATATACACATCTATATACTTATATATATATATATATACAAATATACATGCATATATACATATATATCTATATAACTATATATATACATATATATATATATTTATATATACACGTCTATATAGCATTATATACATACATATACATACATATATATATATCTATACATATATCTATCTATGCATATAGTTACATACATATATATTTATATACTTATATATATATATATACATTTATACATATATATACACATATAACTACATATATACCTATATATTTATAACCATATATACATATAGATATATTTGCATATATACATATATATTTTTTTTTTTTCACATTACTTACCATACATTGTATCGCGGGAATATCTGCACCAGTTACTGATATTCCCCGATACACGCGTACAAAAAGCGTGGTTACACTCATCTTCCATCAATCCATCTTACACTCCACGCAGCACCTCGTCCGGTTGGTTGCGTCTTTCTAGATGACGACCGACTCGACACCGTGCTACACTCCATCTCCACCTCCACCCCCACCCCTTTATACATATATATATACACTATATTTACTTTATTTCTATTTTGCTTTCCTGTTAGTAAAAAGATAAAAAATATAAATAAAAGAGAAAAGATAATCCTTGACTTGCAGGTACTCCGTCTTGCGAATAGCAAGACCCATTTTGGAACCCTGATTTGGCTCAAGCCAAGAACCTAATTTTGAGGGTGTGCCTCAAGGACAAGAATTATCATTAAAAAAAATTTAAATAGAAAAACACCAAAAACACAATAAACGAACGGAAGAGATTCGTTGTCGAAAAGGCGTAGAAACTTGACTTCTAATCCCACTTCCCTGGGTTCGACCCTGGGCCTAAAAGTGACCAAGATAAAATCAAGTAGGCCAGGTTAAAAATTTTGTAAAGAGATGGTTAGGTCTGATTTAGGTTAACCACTATACACACTGCAACGATAAAATCACCATATTAACACACCTATCCGGGCCCGACCATAATCTTTTATGGCGCCATCGCCGGGGAAGTGCTCCTGCAAGTAAGTTTCTATTCCATTCCTTTCATTTTTCTCTTCTCTCTTCACGGGTGTTTTTGTTTATTGATGTGCAGGTAAACTTGTTGCAAGAAGGCAGGCAGACAAAGTCGGAGACGTGGGCAGATCCAAGGTGGGAACGAGAGCATGAAGACGCCGACACCTCACTGGAGCTCCGCACACGTTGCTGCACAAGTAGGTCTTTCTTTCTTAGCAACCTAGGTTAACTTGTAACCTTGAAAAAAAAAAACTAAAAAACTAAAAAAAAACTAAAAACTAGGAAAACTTCATGGGATCTCTTGGGGCAAGTGGATTAAAATTCACTTGTTTGATTGTTTGCCCTTATTCCCACCACCCCGGGATTTCCCGTCTTACTTCGCATAGCGAAAATCCAAGAATCATGATTCTTGAATTTTTCGCCGTGTGAAGTATTCTGTGAGGCAAACATAAAAAGATTGATTGCACCCCTCTTTGCCTCACTTATCTGTAAATTCAGGATCACATTTTTTGTGGGGAGACTTGGAATTGAGTTGATTCCAACCCCACCACGACTTTTTAACTTGCCTAAGATTCGATCCCGAATACTTCAACCCCAACAAATTGATTTTCTTTATCTTTTGGTTGAGCCTTGTGTGGAAATAACTTTTGGTGATTGGGAGCACTTGAAATGAAGTGCTTTGGCTCCCTTTCACACTAATCTAAAACTGATTCGTGCATCCACACATAGAAATCTCCATCTAGGGAAGCCCATTGCATTTTAGCATGCATTAACCAATTGACATTGAAGAAGGGTCTGTTGGGCTTAGAAGAAAACCTGTATTCTCTCAAAACCCGGAGATTGGTTGAATTAGTAATTCAGTGAAATCCTAAAATCCATACTACTTAAGGCTGAATTCTAAAAACCATTCACCAATTAAAACTTCAATTTAGGGAGATTTCCCCGTTGCATGCTTGTTTTACACACTTGACAAATCAATCACTTGGGCATTACCCGTAAAACAACTCCCTTCACATTCCAAAAGCACTTGATCCTAAGCCTCTAACTAAAATTGGTAGTAACTTGACCCTTATTAAGGATTGGAGGTCTAACTACCTGCGTGTAGCGTCTACGTGCTGGTGAGGGTTCCCGCGTGCTATCGGGTGTCTAAGACTGGGACAAACGGCCTTTCAATCTGGCCCGGTGGTTCCGCTGTGCTCGCATTCGGTTCCGTAGTTCGTGATAGTAGGTAACTTAGATCTTTAGGTCTAAGGGCACACTGTAAAGGTTAGGAATTTGATTGAATTGATTTGTCATCAAGTGTACCTTTGCAGCGTCATTTCTCTCATCTCTTTTCCCTTCTTATCTCCCCAATTCTTCCTGCAGTAGTGCATGTTTGGGAGGTCACAAAACCCTAAACTATGTGAATTGCTGATAATTTTAGAAAACAAGCCGAATCGTCCTCCTCCACAAACATGGCTGCACGCCCACCCCCAAATCCCGAGGGAGGAAACCGCCCTCAGAACCCACCAGGTGGTGGAGCCTTAGATCCCATAACCTGCCTCCAAGCCCAAATGAAAATGTATAATGAACAGATTGAAACCATTAGGGAAACCTTGGAGGAAATGCAGAACCCTCCCGAACGGGAGTAGCCTAGGTCTCTTACCTCTTATCAAAATCCCGCTGCTACAGAGATCATAGGTCAAATTCGGGTCCCCATGGGCGGGGATGATTTTGAATTGAAACCCAATATAATTGGCCTGATTAACTTTCACTTCCATGGTCTTGCAAGTGAAGATCCTTTTCTCCATTTGGAAGACCTAACCCGATTGGCTGAAATGGTTAAACCAAGAAACATCAGGTTATCAATTATCCTCATGAAAATGTTCCCGTTTTCGTTGTGGGATAAAGCGTCGCAATGGTTACGCACCCTTGGGAGAACCATCTATTCTTGGGAAGAGATGCGAACAACATTTCTCAAGAAATTCTTCCCAATCGGGCGAACCAATGCGCTTCGCCATGCTATAACTTCCTTTACGCAACAAAATGGCGAATAGTTTCATGAGGCTTGGGAGAGGTATAATGACCTCCTCCGGAAGTGTCCGCACCACGGTCTGCCTAAGTGGCATATAGCCCAGATTCTCTACTATGGGCTAGATGAGACTTTGAAGTAGATTGCAGACGCTTCCTGCGGAGGAAATTTCATGAATAAAGACGAAAATGGAGCATTCGAATTATTTGAAAATATGAGTGAAAACTCAATGAACAATGCCTCCATTGTCGCCTTTAATCGTACCATCCAGCCCTGAAATGTCCACGAAGTTGACACGGGACCCTCCCATTCATCCACTAATCTTAGCCTTATCGCACAGAAATTGGATGAAGTCTCCATCGTGCACAAGAAGCTGGACGAGCTTCTAGCCAACCCTGTCCGTTCTATGGCAAACACCCCTACTTCACCACTTCGTCACAATCCAAATTCTTCCAACACCAGGCTTATCCCGAGAAACCCCGTAAGACCTTCCTTACCAAGTGTCGCGCCGAGCGACTCGGTAAGTCATGTGGATTTGGCTTCTGCGAGCCAGTATTTTGACACGGAGGACCAAGCCTCCGTGTGCTTGGACGCATATTTTCATGTAGACACGTCTTCTGGCATAGAAGACGCTTGCACCCTGAGGAACAACCCGTTCGCTGCCACTTATAACCCAGAGTGGCGAAATCATCCAAACTTCGCATGGTCCAACAACCCGCAGCGCCAAAACCCCGCGGGTGGACCAATGCGACCGTCCGCACCCGTCATCCCAAGGGCCCAGTATAATCCTATGGCTAATCCGCCATCAGGCCCTTGCGTACCGCAAACAAAACACACATCAAGTCCTCTTGATAAATTGATGCGAATGATGACGGATATGTCAAAGCGCCATGAAGAGAACATGACCTCTCTTCAGCACCAATTGGCGCAGCAGAATGTTGAGATCGGTCAACTACGCATGACGACTCAATCTCAGGGCACTCTTCTAGCCCAACTTGTTCCCAACCCGCGAAATTTCGTACCTTGTGGTCCTCAACCATAAGTACAACCTTCTCAGGGGCAGGTTCATCAGATTCTGCAAGCTCCGAGCATTCCACCGGGATTTCAGGCTAATCCCACTGCAGCACCGCACTCTTATGTCCCTATTGCAAACCCTCCTCCGCCGTATGATCCCACTGGACCCGCATCGTCCAATGCTATCACTACGAGGAGCGGTAGGTAGACCATCAATCCGCCTCGACCTGATCCTGGTCCATCTTCTTCATTGCCCTCTCATTCGGGATGCGCACTGCATTCGCGAGAGGACGATACACCCAAATTGGTGCCAGAATCAGTCCCATTCCCTGAGGCTCTACTGAGGGAACCAAAAGGCAAAAAGAAAGATATGCAGGCCTTTGATAACCTGCGTAATTTGTTCAGGGATGTAGAAATCAAGGTACCTCTGCTCGAGGCTATCGACCACATACCTACTGTCGCCCAATTTTTCAAAGACTACACAACACCCGGGCGACAGTCAAAGAAAACCAAGAATCTGATGGTTCTCTTACCTCATGCGAGTTGTGCTATACTGTCAAATCTACCATCGAAGCAGAAAGATCCGGGCACACTGCTGATTTCCTGTAGCATCCAAGGCTGCAATTTTAACCGTGCCCTGCTTGATCTAGGATCTTCCATCAATCTTATACTGACCATCATGCTCGAAAAATTTTCCTTGGGAAATCTGAAACCCACCCCTGTCACGTTACAGTTGGCAGATCGTTCTGTCAAAATTCCAAAGGGTGTGGTGGAGGACGTGGTGGTTAGGGTCAACAGTCTCTATTTTCCTGTTGACTTTCTTATTTTAGATATGGAAGTTCCTAGCTCACTTTCTGATTGTACGATCATCTTTGGTCGACCTTTCTTGGCCACAGCCCGCACCCATATCGACTGCGAGTTGGATTGTATTGAGACTGCCGTTGGATCTGAAAAGCTCAAGCTTAACATCTTCAAGGCAGCCAAGAACTTTGATTGCGACTGCATCGAGGATGACATGTCTGACGAGGACATGGCCATCAGCACGTGTATCGGACTAATTGGGACCTATTCAGACTGCTGCAGATTACCTGACGACTGCCTGATCAACACATACTGTGACGTTCCCCCATCCCTCCCTATTCCCGTACCTTCTCCTGACCAGACTTCTGACGAGGCTTTCTCCGCTTCCCATACCTCATGGTCTGAGTCATATCCGGGCTACTCACCGCCGATCCACACTCTTGAAGACCGGATTGCCCTTTCTTTCCCACCAAATCAAGTGGATTTGCAACTCCACACTGGGACCTTGAGCCCACATCTTACTCATTGGGGCTATTCCCTTTTGGATCCATCTATCCAAGAAGCCCCTCTTCTTGGCCAATCTGAGGGCCAACTGCTTCCTTCTGACTTGTTCTCCGATCCGCCTGGGACACTCTTGTCCTAGGAAATGCTAGATCTTTCACCATCCACCATCACTTTTCATGCCACTGTCACGATCACTTCACTTTTCACTTCACCACCCATCCTACCACCCTGCTGTTTACCCTGCACCTCAGCTCTTGTTACCCGATCATTCGTCCTTCCTCTACCCTACCCTGCATGCATATGAGGACATAGCATCATTTGGCATAGGGGGTGGATAGCCATCCTTAGGATTTGGGTATTTTATGGTATCATACAGTTTCCACCTATATATATATATATAAAGAAAAAAAAAATGAAAAATGAAAATGGTGTTTAGTAATGATCTAAAGGCTGAAATAAAAATACAATAAGTGTTTATGGATATTCAACCAATGTTTTGAAGACTTTCCAGGCCATAGAAGCCTGATTCGCTCAGGCTCGGCTTAATTCACTTGAGCATTGACAAGATAGATCGGAATCTCTCCTAATTAAGGACGTATTCTTGTACCTGAGACACCAGTGCAGGATCCGTTGGTTTGCTTCTACTCGAGAGCCTAAGTAATCTTGGTTCACACTACACATATCAAGAAAGACCAGGTGAACATAAAATCCAACCCTAGTGTTCATTAGGGAAGGTGGAGTCCTTACCTGTGCGCGCAGGTAGACTTTTTATCCCAGGCTTTAGTCTTGTGTTTAGGAAAGACTCTTTCCACCAAAAGAAACTCTCCCACCAAAAAGAAAAGTGTGCTCCAAATAATGTTGTAAGAGATATACTGACACGTGTTTCAAAAAAAAAAAAAAGATGCAAATAAGTCACTATATCTCACAAATATCTGTAAAGTCTTTCTTCCTACAAAAAAAGGATCTTCAGGGCAAATACCCTATTTTCTTTGAGCCACAAATGTCAGAAAGTGGGAGTTGAGTTTTCCGTCATCTTTTTAAGGGTCAATCCAAAGACACGAGCTAAAACTGGGACTAATCTATACTTAAAAATTCGTGAAACCCTAGGCTTGAGTCTTAATGTTTATCTGGTCAGTCTTGATCCTTCACTAAGCACAAGCCATAATCTCTTAAGCTCTCGAGTACGGCAAAAACCTCCTAGATCTTGGAAATCATACTTAAGGTTTAAATATCAAGAGTCCTGGTTAGTCGAGAGATGGCCTATGTCACATAAGACTTAAAGTACTGGTAGTCTTCTTTACAATTGGTTCTCACAATATCCAACAATAAACACACCTATCGCCTCAGAAAAAAATCTTCAGCTTAAAGATCATTTCTAAATACTATTTTGCTAGGGACTAGCAAAAGATAGGCATGGGGGTATGATTGCACCGCAAAAATACACATGCAATTGTGTCGTCTTGTGCTATTTCCTAGCATTACCAGTGCATATTACGTATCCATAGTTGCATTTGTAAAAATACACGCATGCATGCATTTAATTGAGAGGGGAGGAGAGTGAATAAAATGGCCTCGCAATTCACGTTTTCCTCAAGTGCTACCTCGCAAAATTTCCATCTTCATTTTTATTTCTTTTTGATTTTTTGACTTTCTTCCCATGGTTGCAATGCATGGCAACCTCTTCTTCGCGTCATTCCCTGCTCACACCTCTCCCTGCCAGCCGCATGCAGCCTCTCCCTGCCAAGCCATGCACAAGCCATGCACAGCCAGGGCATGGCTGTGCATGCTTTCTTCTTCTTTAAAAAGTGCTCGGCTTCTCCTTTGCAAAGGAGCCTGGTGCTCACAAAAAAAAAGCCAACCGAACGCATCTCTTCTTCAACAGGCCACCGTCCCCTCCCCTCTCCCTCCATACGCAGGACCTCCTCCTCTGAGAAGCCACTCTGCGGGTAGGAGTCCATCACTGTGGTGCACACCCACCACCGCCCAGCTCATCAAGGAGCCGGTGGGCGTGGTGGTCTTCTCTTCCCTGTTTCAACATCTAAGCCACTTCAGCCATTGGAGCAAGAGCTATACACCTATCCGGGCCCGACCAATAATCTTACAAAAAGCAAGAAATGAGTGGGGTACTAGGGTCTTTCTTCTGAGGCGGTAGGTCGACTAAAATCACAGCGCTTGCCTCCTTCGACAATATCATCTGTCATCCATTCTTCTACTGTTGCTTCGCGGTACAATATCCCTTAAAGAACTTAGCAATGGTAGGAATGTGATCTATAGCCTCAAGGAGAGGAACCTGAATATGAACTTCCTTAAACATAGATTTCAGGTCCTCGAAATTCCACGTGTCCTTTTTCCGTGTTGTATTTCGTGTCAAAGCCTCAGGAAAAGGGATGGGAATCTTGGGATCAATTGACCTCTTTCCCTTGTCACCCGTAGATGGCTCCTGAGATGAAGAAGGGGTCAAACCATCTTGTGGTGAAGGGTGCAAAAAATCAGGACCCGCCTGCCTAAATGGTGGGTCATATGTCTTCTTCCTACTCCTCAATGTAACAACTTTTGCATTAGCATGCTATCCATGAGGTGGTGGAGGAGCAGAAGGGGTAGAATCTATGGGGTTCTGCAGCAAAGGCGGATGGCCTTGAGCATAATCGGGTGGTGTAAGAGGCTCTTGTAATATAGCATGCGCCTGTCCCTGTGGTGCCTAAAACCTAGGTGGGGTGCCCTAGTTCTACACATACCGTGGGTTCGGGATAGGTTGGGAGGGCAAGACTCCCTGAGTCCTATGCTCTTGCAACAGCTGGTTCTATGTATTTTGGATTCTCTGTGTTTTGTCATCCATTTCCTTCATTAACTACAAGCTATCCTGCATAGATTTCCACATCAATTCTTGCAGCTCATCTTTCAGTGCCTTCAAAGGGTCGACCCGCTTTGGAGGGTGACAGGCAACTTTATGCAGCGGTCGATATATAAAATGAGATTGCTGCTGCTGAGATGGGAATGGCTGTTGCCTTGGGTACGTGCTCTGCGCATTCCTGTATTGCTTGGTCTAGTAGTGTGGATCTTGATATGGTCGCTACAAGTTACCAGACTAGGAGAGATTCAGATGCTAACGCCAACTAGGGTTATACGTCTCTGAGTATGGGTTATTACGCCCGTATCCTTGAATATCATTAACGTCTTCATAGGTCGAGGACATTTGAGACGTATATTCATCAAGGGAATATGCATTAAAATGGTCATTTGGTGCGTAACCCTGATTATGTGGTGCCAGATCGAGATTATTCGTAGGATCTTGATATGTGGGATCCCATGAATATGGAGAAGATGCATCCCGAGTGAGCAAATTAACTTGAGCTGGAGGGGCTTGGGGTGCATAAGAGGCTCTATATACAATAGAATTTCTAGTGAATTCTGGTTGAGCTCGAATTAGTTCATCGAGCTTCTTATCTAGCAAATCCACTTTATCTAGCTTCTTGGTGATGATGTCCATATCGGCCCGAGCAAACTTGGCGTGAGCCTCATGGAAACTAACCTGTTGCTATCTAGGTCGCTAGAATTGGTTCATTGATGCAACATTCATTGAATGCTCCGCCAAAGACTTGAACAACTCAAATGCATTCTCATCTTTTGCGAGGAAATTCCCGCCACTAGATGCATCAACCAGATAGCTATGTGTGTCATCCAGTCCATGGTAAAAAATCTGAGCCAGGTGCCATCTGAGCACACCATGGTGCGTGATTTCCTTAGGAGATCATGAAATTGGTCCCAGGCGTCATGCAACTTCTCCCTAGGTCCTTAAGGGAAAGTCATAATCGAACACCTCATAACGTTCGTGCGACCAAACTAGAAGAACTTCTGCAGGAATTCATGTTGTAATTCTGCCTAGGTTCCAATTGGGCTCCCGATGGTCTTGAACCAATATGAAGCTTTATCCTTGAGAGAAAATGGAGAAAAATTCATGAGAACAATTCCCAGATCAACGTTCCTGGGTCGAACAATTTCCACGATTTGACTTAGGTCCTCTATATGCTGGAATGGATCCTCATTCGAGTTCCCATAGAAGTAATTCTGAATCAAGCTAATCACATTGGGTTTTAACTCATACGCGTCTCCTCCTGCGGGAATCTGGACTTGAGGTGCAAGAGTTGGTGCCGCTGTATCGTAGAAATCCCATAGCTGTTCTCCTCAGGGTGGATGCTGCATTCTATCTAATGTCATCAAGATTTGTCGATATTCTGCTAATATTGCTCCTCTGATTCAACAACCTGGGCTTCTAGGTGAGCCATCAGGTCCAGATTTCCTATGTCTTGACCAGGTCCGAGTCTAGCATTAGCCATCTCAACTAAGAGAGTAGATGAAAAACAAGGGTGAGAAGATGGTCTAGGCAATGCGATGAATCACCTTCGCCCCCTTGGGAGTGGCTCCCAAGGTCCAACCAATTCAGGTCTAAGTGACCTCCTCCCTTGCATACACCAATCAACCCCTGGGTAGGTGTAGCCAAGCTAAACAAGGCTAAGGCCTTGTGAATCAAGTGGTCCTTAAGATCAGGTGACCAGATTTTTTCGTTAAGATTCTAATTTATGAAGAAAAATTCATTGTGCAACCGATTGCAAGTAATCACAACCCCCCAAGCTAACCCAGCCAATCTGTACGAGGGAACTAAGGGGAAGGTTCTTTCTTCGGATTTTGACTCTAGTTCCTTTGTGCCCTTGAGCCGCAATCGTTTGATACTGCCCCGCAAATTTGGCTAAGGTTTGATTAAGGCGATTGTGATGATCCAGTAGTAAGACAACGAATTTAGGTTATTTAATATGTTTTATGCAGTTTTTACCAACCTTTTTCTTCAAATTGGGGTTTTTGGTGAGTGGTCCACAAGGTGACCAAACTCACCGACTAGCCACTAGGCTTGATTAAGTCTAGGCTAGCCAAATGTGATCTCTAGAATGTAACCATAACAGTTGAGTCCTAGGGTTTATACAATTTCTAAGTGTTCAGCAGACCAACATTTCACTTCAAACTATTCTCTAAGGCAAAATTTGAATCCAATTGATTTGAAATTTGACAACAAGATTCCTTTTTAAATTAGCTTTCTAGAATATTTTTTTGAAATTTTTGCTATTTCAACCTAATAAATATGAATTTCTAATTATTGGAGGGTTAGATTTGGAATTTTACCCTCTTGTTGGTTTTTCAATTTGAAACAGTATCAAATTAACTCCAAAAATTCAGGAAAAATATGGAAATGAAAGATAGTATAACAGCCTTTCAAACCCCACCATTTTTGGTCAAATCTGATTTGTGTGTTATTCAGAATCACTTTTTGAAATTCAAAAATTTTCAAACTTGAGTAAGTTTGATCCCCTTGTAGTTTGCAAATTTTTAAAAATCATATGATTCAAATTTTTTCAAATAAATGGTGTCATTTGAAAGCTAATTTGAAATTAAAGCTTCTGCCCAAATTTTAGAATTTTTGGCTTAATAAATATTCAACAATCGAATTTTGAAAATGCGATTAAAATCATGCCGAATTTCAAGGTAGGGTGAAAAGGCCTATGAAAGGGTTTGAAATTCAAAATCAAGCCCTTTTCACCAAAATAAATTTTTTTCTTTTTTTCTCTAATTTTTTTTTTAAAACTTTTTTGATTTTTTTCTTTTTGGAGGGAAAATTTTTTAGATTTTTTTCTTTTTTTTCAGGCAAATCTCTACCCTAAGATTCAAAGAGAACCCTAAATCTAAATCCCTTTTCTTTGTGTTTTTGTATGAGAATATGCAGATTTTTTTCTTTCCTTTTTTAGAAATCAAATCTAGTCCTAGAGTTCAAATGGAAAATCTAAACCTAAGATAGTGATGTGCACCTGATTCTTCATCACATGTGCTTGATGTGTATGCAGAATCCGCATTTCCTATTCCTACACATCACAAAGCAAGTAGAAACAGATTTATCAAAGTTGAGTTCAAAGAAATCAAAAATCAAAATCACGTTGCCTCCTTGGCAACGGCGCCATTTGTTTGGCTCGGAAATCACGTGATTGATTTAAATAGCATCGTAGTATAGTTGCGAAATCTGATCCAACAAAAATTAAGTAACGAAACGGTGAGTCCTGGTCGATCTTAGGGAGCCGTTTAAAAAAATGAAATTGATTTTAACTTCCTTACTTGCCTAAAATCATACGGCGATTTCAAGCCTACGAATGTAAGTCTCACCAGTCACTTTGTTAACCCTAACACGTGTGCGTGTGTCAGATAAACAATGAATGTGAATGTATGTGTACTAATAGGCACCATTCTAGCCTTGCGATGGCTATAAATGGAAAATGCATCAATCACAAGGTCATTAATATCTTCAAGAATCAACATTTTGTTGCATTAAAATAAGAGATTAAATCAGGCAACTGATGATCACAATATAGATATATGAATCAAATATCATGCAAGTGATGATTTTATTTCCTCAAAAGAATATTGTCATTGCAATCGAAGATAGAGGAAAGCTTGTACATGAAAGCTTAAAAGTAGGAATTCTAGCTATTAGAAAATAGATGCATGCATGGATCTAAGGAAGATTACACATGCATCATTTAGGCAGAGGATCGCTACACTACTATGCTGAAAAATAATGCAGAAATTAACTACGAAGAACATCTATCTAGCTAATAGAACTTAGGGCATTGGAGGTGGTCTCCAATGGCCTATGTGGCTTAAGGTGGTCGGAGGGAAGAGAGGGATGGCCAAGGTGGTTGACCGGTCTCCTAAGAAGGTTGGTGGACTCCTTGAAAGGCTAAAAATAGTCTTTCAAGGTGGCACCACTTGAAGAGAGTTCTAGAGAACTCTAGAGGTGGTAGCCAAGTGTGTGTGTGTGGGTGTGTGTGTGTGACTATGTGGGTGTGGTTAGGTGGTCTAGGCCTAGTCCTATAGGTTTAGGTGATTAGGTTTAGGTAGGCTCCTAAAATTAGGGTTATAAACCCTAACATTAATGTGAAAGTGCGATTAAACTTAATACAACTTTAATTTAGTGGATGTGTGTCTAACTGGGAGAGAAAATACCTAATTAGGTCAGGCTTGAGTCAATTGGACTCTTATTAAGTCTAATTAGATTTGTGCTGGTTGAGATCTGAGCTCAATTGGACTTTATGAGTCCAATTGAATAGGTGAAGTGTAATTGACTTAGATCCAAGTCAATTGGGTTTAGTGAGAACCTAATTAGGTTCTTAGAAGGGTTTTTAGTGTAGTGTACTAGGCTTAGGGCACCTTAATTTAGGTTCCCTAGGGTGTAGAATTAGGTTTAGGGGCTTAGGAAATCAAGATCCAAGATTGATTTCAAAAACAGGGATTGGAGAAGGGTGCCAGATGTATAATTTAACACTCAGACGACTTATAATTCAAAATTAGAAGTCCAGAACTCTGGTTTGGACATCCAAAGTCGAGTCAAGGAGAAATTTAGGTTCTGTCTTGGAATTTTGTAGAAATTGGATGTCTGACATCTTGTCTAGACATCCAATATTCTAGCAGATTGGGTTCTAGGTCTGCGGGTTGTGTCTAAGGGTTCTGGACATCTAGCAACCTACTTGGACATCCAGATATGGGCTGGAATGAGAGTTTTGAGGTATCCTAGGTTGAGGCGACCTAATCTAAGGGTGGCTAGGGTTTAGGAGGGTCTCTAGGGCTATTCTAAGGCTAAGAAAGGTCCTATGTTCTTCATACTTTAACTCCTACATTAAAATTCTACTTGGTAGAGTGGTATACCTCTCCCTACATTATGTCTTCCTCTTTATTCTAGGGCTTCTACTCCAACTGTGCTGCAGCTCTTGCTTCTTCCCTACTTCAGATCCAGCTTCAAGCCATTTCCTGAGCTTCTTATTTCCTACAATCCAAATAATGCACTAATCAGTACATTATAACATTATTTCATGCATATCTAAATAACCAGGAAAAGATGCAATGTATGCTATTCATGCATGAATTATACTACAATTATGCTAAGTTCTAACTTAATTTAGGTCATTTAAGTCCTATGATTACTGCGCAATCATCTTGCCATTTAGTTGCTTCCTTTTTTTATGGTCTAGTAACATCTATCTCGTGTTCTTGATGGGTAAATTTGCATGTTTAGGATGTTAATTAGTAGGATTTCTGAATGTGTGAAAGAAGAGTTTAAACTGTGTTGGCTCTCATATGTCTAATTAAAAGATATTTGTTATGTCATTTTCCTGAAAAAAAGTTGTCTACAAAAGTTGCATGTGTTGGAAATCCTTTATTGAATTTCAATAGGAAGAATGTCATCATGGAATTCTCTCGGAGCATAGCATTTCTTACCAACCATTTCTGACAAGCGGTACCCCTCGAAATATCTTTATCTTAGATAGAACTTTTGATTTTCCAGGTAACAAGTGAAAAATGGGTGATTCTAAATTATATATTGGCAAGGAAATCATGGGATGTTTAGTAGTTCAGGTAACAAGTGAAAAATGGGTGATTCTAAATTATATATTGGCAAGGAAATCATGGGATGTTTAGTAGTTCAACATATCAAAATTGAATCCATCTCTCCTTAATTTCACCATGCACATTTTAGCCCTTTTGGATGGTTTGCTTTTGCTTTGGCAATATCAGAGGAAATCTTGTTAATGAATAGCAAGTTATGTCTACATAATGTCAAGTAGCTCTAATATTACCTTACCATGATACATCTATTCTTGTTAAAATGTCTACTAATATAAGTTGGCCATGGTGCTTCTCATAGTAACTATAAGCAAACTATACTATGTTAGCACTATATAACCAAATAATGCATGGCATTTTTTCTTTGACACATGAGGGTGCATATTTATTATGCTAAAGTTACTTCTCTATGAGCTCCATCTTTACTATAGAAGTAGTTTTTCATTTGTCAATAAAAATTTTTGTTGCCTTTACAGGTTTAGGATATATTTCCTTTTCCAATAGCATTTTCAACAAAAGAAGATTTTCCTTTGCCTCAACAATATTCATTAATTAAGGACTTGCCAATTCCAACTACCAAAGCACTAATTATTTTTCAATCTAAACAATGTAGAACTCTAAACATTGGAGTTGACTATAACAAAGATCAGTTAGCAAGATCTGTGGTATGCTCCTATTCGCATAATTACAATACCTTGTCGAATCTTGGATTGTGTTTATTCAACTACACTTGGAGTTATTTACATTTTTAATTGAAGATCCAAAATTAAACTACTAGAGATAAATTTTTTTTTTTTGAAACAGTGAGGAAAGCTATCGTGAAACGATAACAATCCGGAAGGCAATATATTTCAAATTAAACAAACATTACAAAATAGATCCCCAACTATGTATAAGGGACCAGCACTCATTTACAATTTTCTCACATTAAATCAGTCTCTCTTGAAAAAGCTTTTCATTTCTCGCCCTCCACACACACCACAGGGTGGCAACCATACACCTGTATGGCCGTCCAGGTGTATCAAACCTCTGCCAAAGGGAATCCCAGGTAGGTAGAGGTTCCTGGCAAATTTTCCTCTAGAGCTTGTCTGTAACCAAGCATGAAGAAAAAATATGAGACACACTATCAGTGTGTAATCCACAGAGATGACAGGCATTCAGCGTTGTCCCCATTCTTCTACGTCTAAGGTCACTCGTGATCAAGCCTTCTCGCCTACAAAGCCAGAAGAAGATTTGAATTTTCAAAGGAATCTTCAATAGCCAAATCTTCTTGTCAATCGGATCACTCTCCACATTTGTGTTTGACCTGATGATCCTTTCATAGGCCTACTGCACTGAAAAGATCCCATTCCAGCCATAAGTATCAGTCGCATCCTATTTGGGATGTATCTGCTGCAGTGCAGACCACAAATTCTGCCTATCCTCCCATTGCCGTGTACCTGTTCTACACAAACCAAATCCTTCTAGCCTCCAGCAGATCACAGGCTGCTGACAGTAGCATCTTTGTCTGCAACTGCAGCATGTGCCCTTGGGTAAGCATCTCTTAGCATCCCCAAATCTGACCACTGCTCATTCCACAGGCTAAAATCACAGCCGTCTCCAAGCCTAGGCTGCATCAGGCGCCAGTTGCTTTTGAGTGCAAGAATAACTGATCTCCAAAAAGGGAATGGTTTAGCTGGATGTAGCCTCTTCAATGCAGTATTGGAGCCACCATAACAGTCTCTGATCAAGTCTGTCCAGATTTCATCCTTGCCCTCAAAGATCTTGATGGCCCATTTGATTAAAAGAGCTTCATTGAATTCCTTGAGTGCCTTAATCCCCATACCACCTATCTCCTTTGGCCTGCAGATCTTTTCCCATTTCACAGGCTGCATGAAACTTCCCTCATGACCAGCCCCTTTCCAAAAACATTCTTCCGCATTACATCCAATCGCTTCCAAATAGATTTCAGGGCCTTAAAGATGCTGAAATAGAAAACTGGGATGGAAGTTATGACTAAGTTTAGGAGAATTAATCTACCACCCTTATAAAGAAATGTACTACTCCACCCTTTAAGTTTGACAGATACTTTGTCAAACAGAAAATTCCAGTCATTCTTCATTTTTGCAGCTCTCAATGGTAGTCCCAGATATTTCATTGGCAGCTTAGACCGAGGTGAACCCAATGTAGTCTCAAGATTCTTCTGTTCCTACTCATTCATGCCAAAGCATATCAAAGTAGACTTTTCTCTATTCAATTTCAGACCTGATATATCTCCAAAATTTTCACCATATGTCCTAAAGCATGGGCAGCAGAATTGGTCCCTTCCACAAAAAAAAAATCGTGTCGTCTGCATACTGCAAAATAGGAGCCAAGGACCTCTTGTTGGACAGTGAGTACCCTCTGATGACCCCCACCTCTATCATTTTACATGCATATCTTGCGAGCCCATCAACTGCAAGGTTAAAGATCAAGGGGGCTAGAGGACATCCTTGTCTAACCCCGCACTGAGGTTGAATCCAAGCACCACATGGTTTCCCATTGATCAATGGGGAGAAGGAGGCAGTTGTGATACATCGCTTCATCCACTGGATCCATAGAGGAGGGAAACCTCTCCTTTTGAATACCTCCCAGATGTATGACCATGAAATCAAATCATATGCCTTTTGGAAGTCAACTTTCCACATAAATGCCTTGCATTTCCTTCTATGCCATCCACTCACCATTTCTTGGGCCAAAATGAGTGATTCTTAGAGAGATCTATTGGGTAAAAAGGCAGATTGCACTGGATGTATTAAGCTCTGTAGAACAGTCCTCAGTCGGTTTGCCAATATCTTACTCACCACAAGGTAGATGGAATTAGATAATGAGATCGGCCTGAAGTCTGAAAACTTCTCAGCTCCCATAGTCTTTGGCAATAAGAAGAGATATGATTTATTGATCTTATTGAAACCTGCATTGGGTAAATCTTTACTTGGAGGGGGTGAGATTAGCGTGACGTAAAAATAATGCGAAATTATAAATGGAACAATCTCACAAAATGATAATCACATAATGTACATAATGATTTTTAGGTGGAAACCCAACCCGAGTGAAAGCCACCACCTAACCCTTTTGAGTTAGGATTTTTCGATCAACCAAGTTCATCAAATCCACTAACGTACTACTTAAACAAGGGTAGTACAACCTCAATTACAACTACGCTACTTTATACGAGGGTAGCGTACCTCAAACCCCTTCTCTTCACGAGAAGGATTTTGTCTCAGAAAGGAGACGGGAATTCGCAAAGCGAATACCCAACACAAATAACAAAGTCAATTACAAATAGTCCTATAGAGCCAACAAAGATATTCTAAAACTAAGCTTCTATAGGAGTGAGGATGCTTTCCTTTGCAAGAAGTGCGTCGATGACGCGGATGCATGAACCACGCGGTAGCGCTTCATCGCTCTCGTAATCGCAGAGGGAGAGCAGGTGCACGACAGGAATCAAGCTCTCTAGGTGTAGAACTAAGCTTGGAGAGCAAGAGCTTTCTTCTATATGATCTTCTTCTTCTTTTAGACACTGAAGAGTGGAAAGTATGTAGCTTGGATGTGTCTTGGTGTGTTCTTGAGTGGCAAAGGTTCTCCTCTATTTATAGAGGCCCTCGGAAGGCTTTGGAAGGCCTTGGAAGGCTTCCATAGCCGTTGGGTGCAATCTCCAATAAAATTACACTGACAGGGTTATCAGACGTCTGATCTTAGCATCAGACGTCTAGAAAACTCGTTTAAGACGTCTGGGAACAAAGTTAGACGTCTGATTATAAGCGGGTTTCCTTCTTGACTTGAATCAGATCGAAACAGGGTTCTAGTGAAAGTCCATCAAATGACATACAGGATGTCTGGCACTAAGTCTGGGCATCTAGAAACCTACTTTTCTGTGGAAATGGATTCCCAAGGGAGTGCAATGGCTATTAAAACTTTGAGAAGAGATTTTGGGTCAGCCGAGGCAAAACAGTCATGTATCAAACGTCTGGGGTCCTCTACAGACGTCTGATACCGGCTAACGATCATATCCTTCATTGTTTACTAAGCCAGCCAACGGTCTACTAATTGGACGTCTGGAAAAATCATTAGACGTCTCCTAAGACGTCTGGACTAAGGTCTGGACATCTTATTTCATCAGATAGAACTAAGTCTAGCCTAAATGTTATCAGACGTCTGAGTCAACAGTCAGACGTCTTAAAAGTCAATATCAAACGTCTAATTTTCAGATTAGATGTCTGAAAAGGCTGTTTGAACCCTATTTTGGTTTTCTAAATTCTCTACAGAAAATATAAGTATCCTAAGGTAGTGCAGGTGTTCCTAGGACTACTTTTTAGGGTTCTTTGAGGCTCGTTAACAAGATATTCTAAGAAACAAAAAGAGCAAGAAAAGAAACAAGAATACATGGATTACAAGGAATGGAAACTATCCTATTCTTCATCTCCTTCCTTCTTCAAGCCATCGCTCCTCGTGAAGCTTCTCTGTTCTCCGTTAAGCTCCTCCAATCCGTCCTGGATGCGAGTTCGAACTTCGTCTAACCACTTCTCCATTTGCAATTGACCTGAAATCTAAGACTCCATGTGCAAATATTAAATGACACATGTTTTGTTATCATCAAAATAAACGATCGCAGTGCTCTAGTACCAACAATCTCCCCCTTTTTGATGATGACAAAATCATAAATAATAACGCAAAGAATTCTCAATTTCCTATAACTCCCCCTTAAAACATGCTCTTCTATGAATTTCTTTTAACAAGAATAATGTCCTTCCCTTATTTTGTAACAACAAGATAGCTATTATTTTTCTCCCCCTTACTAAAGGAAATTTAGCTAACTTACATATCCCCCTTAATAATTGACAATTAACTCATAATTTTAACTCCACCTATCTATATACTAATGATAAAACGATAGGGTAAAGGGTTTTACCTCACCTACCATGGCCAATAAAATGGCCCATATGGAGGTGGTGGATGCCACATCGGATGGGGCTCCCATCCATAGCTTGGAGGCCCTGGCATTGGCATCGGTCTCCAATCTAGCGGTCAACGTGAGGCGAGTTTTTTGGTTGTTCGTCTCCTCGTTGGTCTTCTCGTTCTCCTCCTTGGTCTACTCCTTGGTTATCCCAACTCGAGTTGACCAGCCTTGAGCTTGTAGGTCCAATCTCTTGTACTATAGTCGCCCTTGAAACCTACAAAACATGATTCCAAATCTTTCTTCGGTATCCAAGTGAGCTTGGATACAGATCTGTTAACGGGTCTCCTTGATGGAGATCCTTTCTCAACCTTAGGGCTATGCAAATCTTCTACTTTGTTGATTAATTTGTTAGAATTTTCCCTAAGACATGCGATTTCTTTTTCTATAATATTTATATTAGTCTTTAAATCAGAAAATTCTAATTTTATACTAGCAATTTCCTCAATCAATTTAGTATTTTCATTGATTAAGTCATCATTTTTAGGACTAGCTTCTAGATCCTTAAGTTCTTTTTCTAACCTTGCATTTTCATTTTTAAGAAAACTAAGGTTCTTTTTCATATTTTTATTTTCTACCTTAAGTGATTTACTAGCTTTAAAAAGCTCATTAAAAGCACCTTGTAAATCGGAATGTACCTCAATGTCGGAGTTGTCATTGTCGCTATCACTTCCTCTGGCCATGAAACCAAAGCAAGCGGTTTCTTCCTCAGGATTCTGCTCTTCTTTCTTCTGAGCTCAAGTCGTCTCAAGTTGCTTGGAACGCCTTCATCTTAGACTTCTTCTCTTTTTCCTTCTTCTTCTCCTTCTTGAGAAGTGGGCATTCTGGCCGTATATGCCCTTTCTCGTTGCAGTGGTAGCAACGTCTCGGGCTTTCCTTCTTCTCCTTCTTTTCTTTCTTTGATTTCCTACAAAACTTGGAAAACCTTTTAAGTAAAATCTTAAAGTCTTCATCGTCGAAACTTACCTCGCTATCCAATGCAACTCTAAATGCAAGGGTCTTCTTCAGCTTTGGCTCCGATGTATCCTTCTTCTGATTCAGCTTTGTCTCGTAGGCCATAAGATTGCCTAAGAAATCTTCCATGTTAAGCTCCTCTACCTCATTTGCTTCCTCAATCGCAGTGACCTTATGCTCCCATTCCGGTCCAAGGGAATGGAGTAGCTTTCCTTGAAGCTCCCCTTTGATGAAGGTCTTTCCTAAAGCTTTTAAATTATTTACAATGAGAGTGAACCTAGTGTTCATCTCACTTAAAGATTCGTTAGACTTCATAGAAAAATATTCAAATTCTTGAGAAAGTAAATTTATTTTAGAAGTTTTTACCTTAGAGGTACCTTCGTGAGTTACCTCAAGTGTGTGCCAAATCTCGTATGCGATGGCGCATTGCGAGATTTTGTTGAACTCCTCCGGGATAAGCGCGCAGTAGAGGGCATTCATGGTCTTCGCGTTTAAAGAGAGTTCATGAATTTGTTGTTGCGAGTAGCCTCCCGTGGGTTTCTCTGGAATGTCAAATGGCGTCTTGCACCTGGGCCAAATCGTGAAGTCATTGGCTTGAAGCCAAGTCTTCATCCGCAGCTTCCAGTAGGGTAGTTGCTCTCGTCGAAGAATGGTAGACGGGTCGTGGACTGCCCCTCAAAGATCCGGATTGCGGAACTGCTCCCCTCCATGATCTTCTTGTCGGGTGTTACTCCGATATTGCAAGAACCTACTTTGATACCAATTGTAAATCCCTACTTGGAGGGGGTGAGATCAGCGTGATGTAAAAATAATGCGGAATTATAAATGGAACAATCTCACAAAATGACAATCACACAATGTACACAAAGATTTTTAGGTGGAAACCCAACCCGGGTGAAAGCCACCACCTAACCCTCTCGAGTTAGGATTTTCCGATCAACCAAGTTGATCAAAATCCACTAACATGCTACTTAAACAAGGGTAGTACAACCTCAATTACAACCATGCTACTTTATACGAGGGTAGCGTACCTCAAACCCCTTCTCTTCACGAGAAGGATTTTATCTCACGAAGGAGACGGGAATTCGCAAAATGAATACCCAACACAAATAGCAAAGTAAATTACAAATAGTCCTATAGAGCCAACAAAGATATTCTAAAACTAAGCTTCTATAGGAGTGAGGATGCTTCCCTTTGCAAGAAGTGCGCCAATGGCGCGGATGGGTGAACCACGTGGTAGCGCTTCGTCGCTCTCGTAATCGCAGAGGGAGAGCAGGTGCATGACAGGAATCAAGCTCTCTAGGTTTAGAACTAAGCTTGGAGAGCAAGAGCTTTCTTCTATATGATCTTCTCCTTTTAGACACTAAAGAGTGGAAAGTATGTAGCTTGGATGTGTCATGGTGTGTTCTTGAGTGGCAAAGGTTCTCCTCTATTTATAGAGGCCCTAGGAAGGCTTCGGAAGGCCTTGGAAGGCTTCCATAGCCGTTGGGTGCAAGCTCCAAGAAAATCAGGTTGAAATCAAGATTAATCATTACACTGATAGGGTTATCAGACTTCTGATCCTGGCATCAGACATCTGGAAAACTCATTTAAGATGTCTAGGAACAAAGTCAGACATTTGATTATAGGCAGGTTTCCTTCCTGACTTGAATCAGATCGAAATAGGGTTCTAGTGAAAGTCCATCAGACAACATACAGGAATTCTGGCACTAAGTCTGGATGTTTGGAAACCTACTTTTCTACGGAAATGGATTCCCAAGGGAGTGCAACGACTATAAAATCTTTGAGAAGAGATTTTGGGTCAGCCAAGGCAAAACAGTCATGTATCAGACGTCTGTGGTCTTCTACGGACGTCTGATACCGGCTAACGGTCATATCATTCGTTGTTTTCTAAGCCAGCTAACGGTCCACTAATTGGACGTCTGGCAAAATCATCAGACGTCTTCTAAGGCGTCTAGACTAAGGTCTGAACGTCTGATTTCATCAGGCAGAACTAAGTCCAGCCTAAATGTTATCAGATGTTTGAGTCAACAGTCAGACGTCTTAAAAGTCAATATCAGACATCTGATTTTCTGATTAGATTCTGAAAAGGCTGTTTGAACCTTATTTTGGTTTTCTAAGTTCTCTACAGAAAACCTAAGTATCCTAGGGTAGTGCAGGTGTTCCTAGGACTACTTTTTAGGGTTCTTTGAGGCTCTTTAACATGATATTCTAAGAAACAAATAGAGCAAGAAAAGAAACAAGAATACATAGATTACAAGGAAAGGAAACCTATCCTATTCTTCATCTCCTTCCTTCTTCAAGCCATCTCTCCTCGCGAAGCTCCTCTATTCTCCGTTAAGCTCCTCCAATCCATCCTGGATGCAAGCTCGAACTTCGTCTAACCAAGTCTCCATTTGCAATTGACTTGAAATCTAAGACTCCAAGTGCAAATGTTAAATGACACATGTTTTGTTATCATCAAAATAAAAGATCGCGGTGCTCTAGCACCAACACATTGCCCTTCTCAAATTCTCTTATGACTTCCATCACCTCCTTTCCAATCACACTCCACATTTCTTTATAGAAGAACACTTGTATCCCATCAGGTCCTGGGGAGCCTTCCATATTAAGCTCTTTAATAGCATGCAAGGTTTCCTGTTCAAAGATGGTTGCTGTCAGTTGAGAGGCTTGATCACTTGTAACTCTTGGTGCATCATTCCCAGCCATCCTCCATTCCCTTCTCTTTGTTGCCCGAGAGGCTCCCTTATAATACCTAATAGCTTCAAACCTTATTTCCTGAATAGAAGATAGTCTGTGTCCATCTTTGATAATGGAAGAGATATAATCTACACCCTCCTAGAGCTGGCCGCAAGATGAAAGAATTTTGTGTTGGCATCTCCCTCCTTGAGCCACAATTGTCTTGATCTCTCCCTCCAATCAACCTCCTATTTGAAATCTTCATCCATTACCACCCCCTGCCACATTTTTCTATTTGCAAGCTCCTCATCAGACAGAGGACCTACTACTTCCTTAGAGTCCAGCTCCTGGATGTTGTTCAAAGCCTCTACCTGCCTTTGTTGCCTTAACATGCTCACAGTAGCACCATACTCTTTCAGAATTGTACGCCGAGCTACCAGCTTGGATGCCAACCTGATAGTAGCTGAGCTGTCCACCTGTTTAGCATGCCACCATGAGCTGATCATCTGATGGAATCCAGGTTCATTCAGCCAGGATTTTCTAAGTTTGAAGTATGAGCCTACTTCGATCTCTTCCCCACTATCCCAAACCAAAGGAGTATGGTCAGAAAAGGGTCGGTCCAGGCCAGCAACACTCGACAAATGGAATCTATCAAGGATAGTCACATTTCCAAAAAATCTATCAATTTTAGATAGCAGACCATTACATTGCGCCAAGTAAACTCAACACCTGATGATGGATATTCATTCAGTTCAAGGGATTGAACCACCAACTGAAAACCAATAGCTGAATTGTCTGTGGCACCATATGGCTTGTCTGTCCCTGTCAGCACACAGTTGAATTCTCCTCCTATCAGCCAAGCTTACCCTTGCACCAATTCAGCCGCAGCAGCCCAATCCTCCCATAGTTCCTGCCTCGCAGATGCAGCACAAGGGCCATACACACCTGTAACCTAGATAATGTCATGCCCCTGGTGAGTTTGGAACTTGCAAGTCAACAAATGTCTAGCCTTGTGTACTTCCAAAATGTGTGCCCAAGCCTTTCTCCACCAAATAACAATGCCCCCCGACCTACCATGTGCACTAAGCATCACACATTCATTTGCCCCGCAGCCATCAAGTCACTCCATATTCTATCAGACTCATTCTCAATGTGAGTCTCTTGAATGATCGTACACTCGATCCCCCACTCTCTCAAGTATCTCATCAAAGAAGCCCTCCAGCTTTTGTCGAGCAACCCGCACACATTCCAAGTGAGAATTCTCATCTACCCTCACGAGATCCCTCCCCCCTTTGATTCTGCCATTTGCATACCTGCATAATCTCTGCAACCTTGTCTTCATCCAGAAGCAGATCAGCCTTTGATTTCCTCTACCTGAGGCTATATGGTGACCTGCCCTTACCAGATTTGGTGCAAGATCCAGTACTAAATTTTAGACCCTCCACCTCTTGCAATCTTTGTTGCACCTTCAAGGAGTTAGGCGAGATCTCTTGCAACACCTGCGCCTCACTGTCAGCAACGTCTGGCAGTACACTCCCTGCATCTTCAATCACAGGCCTCGTTGTTTCCATCCTTATTGATTCCTCCTTCTCCTCATCAATCATCTCCCCTCTTTCCCCCAAGTGATGGTCCTTGCACTTTTTGATAGAAGGGGACTCTTCAGGAGAAAGCCTATGCAAGACCTGCACATTCACCTCTTCAGTAGCTTCTGAACCAGACAACTTATCCTGCATCTTCTTCGTAACAGTGTCACCCACCGTGAAGCTCAGTAGCAACATCCAAGAACTGCCCTCACATCTCAAAATCAGTCTGTCAGGGATCGAACTAATTTGAAAACATCAACCATCACATTCAGCGTCTGTCCATCACCCTCCATCAGCCCTACTTCCGCATCTTCTACCATTAAGTCAAATCCAGATATCATGGTTGCCACAACCTCCCTAGACCTCAGGTGTAGCAGTAAACCCTTGATCTCAAGTCTCCCCGACCTGGATCCCAGTCTCTGAGGTGGCCTCTCTGGCAAGGCTCCATCAAAGGGAGAGACCAACCTCCAGATCACCATTAGGCCATCACGGAAGCACGTTTGAAAACGCAATCTTTCGACATCCATCATCCCCAATCCAAAAAGCACAAAGCATGTAGGTGACAGGGAAGCGATCTGCCATGAGTTAGTCGATGGGGAAAGAGAGCTTACCAGATTGCGTAGGTTTTCTGAGGTCGAGTTACCGGTCATAACCTCTCCGATCAAAGCCCCTTGTAGTACCAGCTCTGCCGCTCTAATGTTCTCTGTCATAGGGACCTCCACGTCAACCGTATGACCCCCATAGGTACGAGGGGGCGATGGTGGCAGCAGCTGAGACCTAGCATTCAAAACTTCAAACCGCGAATTTGGATAGCCTTTCATTTGCCCACCAGAAACCCTACACGAATCCCACTTGTGGCCATAGCCACCGCATGCCAGACACACAATGGGAGAATGACAAATAGCCACCATATGGCTCCACCGCCGGCACCGGAAGCACACGATCCTTCTGTTATCCCTTGCGCTCCCTCTAACAATCCTCCACGACTTCGTCTCCCTTCTTCCAAATTCATCATATTCTCTCCTCTCCTTCCGCCTCCATGCCCTAAACCTCCATGTAGTCCAACCCTCGTCTTCCCTGAATCTACCGCCGGCTGCCCCAAGATCGCCTACTACCGCCGGCATGCTTCCCTCTCAGTTCCTCACTCATCAACGGGATTTCTCACTGGAGATAAAATTTTACCATCCTTAAAAGGAGTAAGATGTCCTGGTGTTGTTGTCACTCTGTTAAAAAGCTTCTAGAGAAGGTGCAAGGTGCTCCCAAGAATGAATTACTTTTTCCTATTATCTCAAAGCTCCAAATTGATAATCCAAAATCTAGAGGCCAAATTCCTATAAAGAACAAGTTTCAATTTTCAATAAATTTGTCTCAAATCCAGCAAAAATTGGTGAAGGAAAACCTGAAAATTAGAATCATGCAATAATTTTCACTATTGGTGAAGCTCTTCAGACAATTGACATGAATTAGGTAGTATCATAGCAAATAGCTTGTTGATAACCTACAACCCAGAATTTGAAATAGATTTAAATGTTGCATAGAATAACTATCTGGAAGAGTCCTTCAAAATGTGGAATCTTCTTGAAGAGTTCAATGAAGATCACGGTGTACGTCCACCCACAAATTGAGGAGTCTGTGAGTACATTTTCACAGGAATCATAAGAGTCGACAACATTTCTTCATTTTTTTTACATGCCTATTTGATTTTTACTATATAAGAATATAAAACTAATAAGAGTTTGGATCTAGACTTGAAAAGTTTTGGATAGGGAAGCATTGAGTTAACACAATCAGGATGCTTAATGGTCATTGGAGTCCTCATTTGCTCTACTGGGGTTGTGCTTGTATTTGAGCAATACTATTATTTTTATGAAGAATCTGGAAATAAATTTTTCAAAAAAGGGAAGAATTCAGGAATTACATTTTGGTGTTGATTTCCCTGAGATGTTTTAATGTTTCATTGATATCAAGCATTTGAATATTGTGGTTTTGCATAATTGTTTTGAAATGGTAGAAGACTTCAACTTATCAATGTATCATTCTGTGCATGGTAATATGAAAAGAAAGACACTATGCTAGAATACTAGTGAACAAAAATTTCATTTTGGGATGTTATGTTTGATTGGCAGATTTTGCCTTAAAAATTAACTATTCATGAGTTTATCTATTGTCTCCTAACAGATTTTATTGAACCACTTGGATGTTGTTAATTTGTTGTCAATGGGTATTTTGGTAGGGATAAGATTGATTCTTTCTTATTTGATTGCTTTTAAGATTAGGCACAGAATTTTGTTGTTGAGCACATGATACTCATTTAAAATATTTTATTGTTTTGGCAAATGGAACTTATCTCCTATATATTCAGCTAATGTGAAATTTTACTATTGTATTTATATATTTTCTTTTCTAGTATCCTTTTTCCTTTTTTAACTTAATTTGCATGTCTTTTTGAACTTCAATTTGTTTGTACTAGGTGTTGGACATGAAGTGTCGTAATCCATAATACTTTGTATCATCTTCAAGTTACAGCCACAACGGAAGAACATTAAAGGTACTCCATGGATCCAGGGGTAGACTAAGAAGTTGGAGTTCGACACTAAGATAAATGCATGTTGATTTATCTCTATATATCTTGTAGTGAATTTTAAACTGAATTTATGTTGTCGCAGTGCAAGGTATAGGTAGTCCAATGTGAATTTTCTGAAATGGCAGAGTCATGCAATATAACAATTTCTTCTTGTCACCATTTGTTTACATGATTGAAGTTAGTGAGGGGATAAATTGTAAATGGGTATATGGATCTTGGATGATGTAAAATACTTGTAAATGGGTACATGGATCTTGGGTTTAGGTCCATGTATCCCATCCTATAAATTATGTAACACGTCCCCCCACCTCTTAGAGTTGTCATTGTAAGTGAACAATAAAATCCCTAGTTGCTAGTGGATACTAGGGCCTTGTGGAGCCTATGCTCCCATAGTTTTTCCACATAGCCCTATTTAATAAGGGTGGATGGATGGTTGTTTTTCAAAAAATTGGCAAGAAATAGGAAGGAATTATAAGCATTATTTAAATCTAAACAAGAGTTTGCTCAAAAAAAAGAAACAAAAGCAATGAATGAAAGAAATTAAACAAGAGTCTATATAACCACCCCTAACCATACAAAGAAAGTACCCCTTAAATTTTTAGTAAGGTTCCAATTCAGCAGCCAGAATTAATTTGACAACCCTTGAAGATTTGGTCTCGAGCGATGCTTCACAAGATTTCTATTTGTGCAAGGATGCATGCAAATAAACTTGTCAATTTTCTTCCATTTCTCTCGCCTCTTAAATATGGAACCCCCCCTTCCAAATCCCTCCACTTCTGAATTTTATTCATGTAAGAAAATCTTAACACCAAGTTCAATTAAACATTACTGAAGTCCAAGTTCAATTAAACATTATTGAAATCTGACCTTGCCACTATCAAATTATCAATCAACTCTGCTAGGTTGAACCCAACCATGATTAACAATCTATTGCTTGCCTCTAGAACCCAATCAACTTGAAGATGGCTACATCTCATGACTATGGTGCACATACTCTAGGAAGCCTCCCTTTCCTTGCACCAATGACAATATATATTTCTTCTTTCTAGAGTAAAGGTAACCCAAGTGGTACATAGTTTGAAGCTAGATTCACAAGAGAGGTGTCAGGTCTTAAAATAGACACAAAGAGGTGCCACGCCTTAAAATAGACACACAAGGGCACACTATGTACACACACCTTATCATGTTTCACTACTTATTTCCAAATTGCTTCAGTGTCAAGTTATTCGTTTCCAAGATTTGGATTTCTAATGTGATAGTATGATGCTCTATATCCACATTCCAATATTTAGTACCATGCTAACACAATTCGATCTTCATTCCTAAGTCACATGTTATGATGTACTAAAGCTGAAGTTCTTTTAATTTCATGTTAGTTGATCAACATATATAGGATCATATACACTACTAGAGTAATGTATCTTTCAAAAAAAAAATTATTAGAGTTAACACTTCATTATTAATTATTAATGTACATGATGACATGCAATGAAGGATGAATATTTATTTATCATTCAACAATTATGCTATATGTAGTATGTTATTAACAAGCCATTAAAATTAAGCTTCAATTGTACTAACAATCACAAGCATTTATCTTTTCATATCAGACATCAAGCACTCAATCTTAACACTTATCGTCATGTGGGAAACAAAATAAGTAATTATGCATCAAGAAAGCCTCATTTATTTAGTAATCTACATATTAATCCAACCCACTGTGCATCTAGTCATGAGGGGACAATTGTGCAAGATTCATCATCACAAGGATCAGAGTCACAAGTTAGTTAGATTAAGATGCATTTCCTCTGGCAATTAATGTTTACAACATGGGTGTTACCAAGGTAAGAGCTTGGAAACACGGGGGACATCCTATTGTACAAGACATACTTGTGAAAACATGCATCGAAATGATATCCATGCACAACTTCCATGTCTCTAAAGCTTTACCTATTGACATGTACGTCACATCTCTTGCATGAATGTTCATAAATAGCCTAAACCAACCTATGCACTACAATTCACACATGCACCCACGCATGCTCCTGCATGCACCCATGATGTACATGTGTGCCTACCTCCCCACAACAGAAATTTTATCTTGATTTCTTCTTTTAATAAATTTCAAATTCTTTTTTTTTTAAAAAAAGACTTCAAATTCTAAGCTTTGTTATATATTTCATTGGCTTGTTCCTTCAAAGTAGATAATCATACAAGGATATTGGGTTCTTTAATAAAAAGATGAAGCTTTATAACATCGAAAAGAAATGCAATTGCTATTCAACTTCAAATTAAATTGACTATTGTTGCATAATCAAAAGTATACAGATTGGATTAGTTACAAAGAATTTTGTAAAGGACAGGTCTTACTTTGTTGGTTACTGGAGCAACTTGATTCAAAAAAAATTATGGTTTTGATCTGGCTATTCTCAAATATTTATTATTATAACTGCTCTTGCAGACAATCCTGGGGCACCTAGGTAGTGGTGGTTTAGTGGTGGTACAAACTTGATCCTTCTTATATATTTGAGGACAATGTAAAGCATTTTCATACAATAAGTCAAGAGGTATTGTGCATCCAAATTTAATTTTTAGGTTTCACCTTTGGGAGTCTATGATCATGAATCATTAGGTTTCATCACTTTAAAGAGAATTCCTTCTGGAATATCTACATGATATCTGAGTGAATTTCATGATATAATCTTTACTTACTAATGTAATCTACTACACTAGAAGAAACTCTAATTAGTTACTGTTGATCTCTAGGAGGTTAGTATTGATTATGAATTACATAAGAAAATAAATTATCCTATGATTATGCTGACCATCCACAAGCCTTGAAACATTTTCCAATACCATTTTGGTATACATGCCTCGACTCTCTGTCAAGTATTTGTAAGATAATTTCCATGATATTATTTACAAAGTAACATGCTTGCCATGAACTATTTAAAAAAAAAAGGAAATGTTTCTTACCACTATATGGTGTCCCTGTTTTAACAAGGCAATAAATGAGCAAAGCTTCTTTTGATGGCATCGGTAGCCTTGCCATTTCTGCCTGAAGATTGAATCCAAAAAATAATTTCCCTCCTCGCCTATAGATTCAAAAGCAAGCTTGTGACAAATTCGATCCCACATTCTTAAATGATTCCCCAAGATGAGTGACTTTATTTCCTAGTTTAAACTTGGAGGGTGCAACAACTGATGCTTAGGATGCTATTTTTAGAGTGCACAAGACAATTAACTCAACTTCTAGTTATTCTTGTAATATACACACCAAAATCAAAACCAAAATTCTCCCTGGCAAATCGTATTATGTACATAATAGGGTATTCTGCCATGCCCTTTATTGTTTAGTCATAATTCCTGAGCTTGACTTCAGATGCACCGATTTTATTATGTCATGCAATATAACACACCAGTTCTTGTTTGGGGTTTCCTACTAAACAAAATATGTTATGCTCTCTGCAAAGTGCGTGAATGTTGTTGTTCTAGCCTACATACCCTTGATTGAGCATCATGAGAACATGCCATTCTTGGAGCACCACAAGAGATGACAGCAACTTAGGAGAGGGCACTATGTTGAATTCAACTTGGTATTGCTTAAAGTCTTATTTCTTGCCATGATGTGGCGCATCACACTATCGTAAGAAGAACATGCATTGAACTTGTTTTTTTTTTACGTCATAGATATATGGCCATGGTGCTACATTTGGATTAAAGACTGTTGGTCTCATTGAGAGCATTCTCGTTTCTCTTCCCCTGATAGCAAGATAGGAATATGGCCACGTAAGTTTACCAACATACAGAGGAATAACATATTTACGTATCAATTATGTCCATAAACATAGTGGTTTATTCGTAGAATCTCCTCTTATATCAGTGAAGCTTAGCTTATTTTCCTTCTTTCCTCTATTTTTTTCCTTATAACTAAAAGGTTTTTACATTTGGGCCTTATTGCAGCATCTGCATTCTCCCATCCATTCTTTCTTCCCTTGTAAATGAATTCAATTGCTGCCACATTTATACATGAAACATTATTTGAGAATTCTCTCTTATATTTTCAGCTTCCAGAGGAATGGAAGCTGTTGGATGCAGGCATTAATCCAAAAGATTGGATCTGATCTTAGTTAGGAATTTGATTGATGTGTCATTGTTGGCTCTCCATGCCCTGATGTAGAGCATAATTTTAGCGCCTCCATGGAACTGAGAAAAGACTGCAAGGCACCTTCCCTTAAGGAGATTGTGGTCAAGGAGCTACTGCTGCCCAACCAGCAGAGGTGTCTATCTGTTTGTGACCTCACAAAGAAGTTCAAGAGAGGTATCCCAAGTGGAGATGAATTGCCTGATGAGATTAGATAATTTGATTATGAGTTGTTGCTTGAATGCCATAGTTTATATTTCCAATGTTAGCAACATTTGACTAATATGTTTTGTTTTGATTCTTTATTTATTTGTCTCCTATCAGTTATGCAGTATAGTTGTTACAGATAATGGATGGTATTTGAAATCCCTTTCCATCATTAACAGTTGTAAACCTTTATATAAGAGGATTAACTGTCATGCTTACAAGTTATAAAATAATGACCATTATATTCTTAATTTTGTATTCGCAACATCCAATATGTAAGTGTCTGAAACTACTCTAGAGTTAATAGAGTTAGGTGTTGCTTTGGTACTTGAAGATCTTGATATGTGTGCAAGGGCTTCTTCAATGAGAGATGTAATTTATGTCAATTGAAAATTTAACAAATCAAAATTCTAAACGGATTTGATGAGCCAATCGTCGTGTTCTTGTATGAATTTTGGATGGCAGAGTTTCAAAGCTAGAATTTGGGTCAAATTTTCCATCAAATTCCTGTTGATATTTGTGGTTTTGTTTTTTTTTCATTTTTTCTAAGAGTACAACCTGTAAAAGCTTTGTTTAAAAATCTCAATAAAAAATGATAAATAATGGAAACTTGGCAACTAAATTTACCTGTTAATTTTAGTGTGCAAAAAAAATCAGTGGTTTACTTTTTCATTTTGGAACTCTAAAAAGTTAACCATGTAGTGTTGGAATAATTGCTTCATTTGGATTTTTAAACCATGGTTTCCACTTTTCTTCCTGGAATTCAGCAAAAATAGAAAGGAATGGCTCCGCTCGATGGGGAAGTACTTCTCAAGACGCTCAGGGATTGTTTGTTTGCAAGGATTATTTTTATGGGATTGTAAATTGTGTACGTGGGATTGTGAGTTAAACCTAGGATTATGATTGTTTGTTGTTTGGTTGATGTTTGGGGAAAACATGGGATTATATAAACCTATCCCATGTTTGGTTAGGTTGGAAGGGATACTTTGGTGGGATTGTTTGGTAGTTGATGTATCAAGTCAATGGAGGAAGTTAGTTGTATAGATGGTAAAGGATCATTTTGCCCCTGGTTGAATATGTTAATGAAGGTGTAGGTGTATGGAGTAATATGAGTTAAGGGAAGATGCGAGTAAGAAGTCAAATTTTGATATGTACGAGTAGAAAATCCCATACAATTGGCCATAACAAGTGGATGACAAATGGTACGTTCCATACTTATGTTTTCGTTGTCATAAAAATAGGAAATGAAATTGTAAATCGTAATTCCTCATGTAAAATGGTTTGAACAATTTGTAAATGATATTTAAACAATGTCATCATGGAAGTCAACATTATGTAAACGATATTTGTTAGTTGGAGTAAATTTAGAATGCGTAATTATTATATATAGGTATAATGGATGATCTACAATTAATAGTTGCAACATCAACCATGGTATGAAGACAATTGAGAAAATAAATAGATGGAAACTCAATCATACTTTATTAGAAAATTTTTGTATAATGAGAAACATCCTTGACAAAGCATCAAGTACAATGTGTTTGTTAACACTGGTATACAATGAGACCAAGTTCTATTACAAAATGCTAAAACAGAAACATCAAGTACAATGCATCACTAAGCACAACATATTCATGTTATCTGAAATCCAACTCTGTGGAACCTTTGCAAAACACTTTACAACTTTTAACTCAGATTGTAGCTCATCAAAGCCAGATTTCTTTAAACATCATGAAAATGTACATCTCCGACACCCATTGCAATCTATCAAGTGTAGGATCTTCACAATTCTTTGCATGAGGGGTCGACAATGGAGGCAGGTTTTTTGTTGGTGGTAATCCTTGGTCCACCAAATGATGGGAAGTAATCAATATTCAATGTAAGCTTGCAAAAGTGACGATGAGGGTGTGAGTCAACATCCTCATATGCTGTGCTCGTTCCTAATTCCCAATGTTGACCACTGCAAAATTATAATAGTACTCCATGGCATCAACATCAAGTACTTCAAGTAAAATGGATTACATATAGAATCCAAATATAAAAGCTTGGATTAATGAGTGAAGGACTTATCTTTTGTGCACACACCAATATATGGTGTGTGCAGTTCCCATATATGGAGGGAGAGGCATAACCCAAAACTCACTCCTCTTAAGATGACATTACTTCAACCAATACTCCCATATTCCCTACAAAGAAAAGAGTAAATCCCAAGCAACATCGCTAACTTAAAATATAACAACATCACATAGAAGTTAACTATAGTGCACATACAACAAAAGTGTGTGCACTTGGTTAGCTAACTCCGCAATATGTTCATACATTACCCTTGTCCTCATGAACTAGCAACATAGCATTACTTAACCCAGTGATATCTATCTTGAACAAATGATACTAAGGAAGAGCTTATCTCCAACATAATAAAAGTAACCATGTAGTTCCAAAATTTTAGTATGCAAGTCGAAAATTTCCTAAGTATGATGCATTTAAGTAACAAAAGATGGGCGGACAAATGACATATCACAACAGAATATCTAACAAACATCATAATTAGTGAAGCCCAGCAAGCCACAGAGGAAAATGTAATTAACTAAAGAAATTGTGAAAGTAAAGTAGGTAAAAGAAGTAACATGTTTGTTAAAATTGAAAGTAGGGCAAAACTAGGACAATGAAGCACGTAATTAGAGAGATTAAAGCCACAGAATCTCACAGATGAAGGTGAGCAGTAAAATAAAAGAGAGGTCATACCAACATTATCTCACAGAGAGGTTTGTAGTAAAATTAGTTGCTTTTAAATAACAAAAGATAGGCAGAGAAATAGCAATGGAAGATGCAAGGAAAATCATAAATAGTGCAACCCAGCAGGTCAAGTAGGAAGATGTCACTGACATCATGAATACTGAAACAAAACATGGTTAAAGAATTAACATTTCTGTGGAAATCAAAGAGTAGCTGCTAAAACAATGAATAACAATAACATAATCATCCAAATCAAACCAATCGTATGACATTCAAAGCAGTGTAAACTTCAATAATTAACAAAAGATGGGCGAATGTTGGTGAGCAACAATTGCTGCTTTGATTAACTCTCGAAACTTTGAAAGGATTTTTGAAAATAGGTAAATTTTACTGAAAGAAAGAGAGTTTGGGTAAAGGATTGTTAGAATGAAAGCCCTTTACATTTGTAATTCTCTTAATTGATTAAGAATATAATAAAAGTGTGTCAGGATGAAAGAACAAATAGGAACATAAATTCCTGGGAAGAAATATGATGTTGTACATGATGCTGGAAATCTAACAAGTCACAGAAAAGAAGATATAGATTGTCTTTAGAAAAAATAGAATTTAGATTGTAATGAGGGGAAAAAGGAATTATCGAGAAACAAACATTGTGCTATTTTTTTAAAGATTGTACTAACAAAAGTTTGAAGAAAATGAGTTTATATCTTGGAACCTGCGTTCTTGACAACAAAGGCAAGCAACTTTGAAGTTTATGCATCATACCAGGATAACAAGTGAAAATGGTTTAATGAGACCTCCATCAAGCAACTTTAGGAGCAGTACTTGATAATTTTGTTCACCAACCTAACAACCTCTTTGTCCATTCTTTTCCTCATCAAAAACTGCTTGATTATTCTTATACTATTGCTGGTGGTTTGCTATGAGCAACAATCGATGATAATGTCTTCCAATAAAGGACTTCTAGCATTCACAAGGTTTACAATCATAACTAGAGAACATTATTTCAAGTTTTGATTATTCGTCAAGTTGCATCTCTTGATTCTTAGCAACAATATGTCACAGCTGAAGGTGGGTAGTAAAATAACAGAGAGATCATAGCAACAGTATCTCACAAAGAGGTTCGCAGTAAAATTAGCCGGATTTAAATAACAAAAGATGGGCACACAAATAATAGTGGAAGATGAAAGATAAATAATAAATAGTTTAGCCTAGAAAGTTAGGTAGGAAGATGTAGCAAACATCCTGAATAGTGAAACTAAACTAGGTAAACGAAGTAACATTTCTCTTGAAATTGAAGAGTACCTGCTAAACAGGGTAAAAAGATAACATCACTTATCTTCTTCTCGTCTTTGAATGTGACAAATAAATGAACAAGAATTAATATTTTTGTTGCATGTCAACCATGCCTCAACATTGAAGAAATCTACCAAAACCATCAAATATACAACAAATCTGTTAATATTTGCTCGTGTAATAGAAATGAGAACATGAATTATACCATGGGAATTACCTTCTTCGTATGTCATTCTTTCATTTTGAAAATCCCCTACAATGGATAGTAGTTATGGATTGTGGGCTCAGGTAGCATAGGTAATTTTAGCTCAACTCATCCAGTACATAATTCCACCATGCACACTGCTACAACAGGTGTTCGAGGATATCCCAAGAGCACATTGTTTGCAGATCATGACAACAATACCTGAGCAAAAGCAGTAAAGATCCTACTGAACTGAAGAATCCATACAAGTAGGAACCATGAATATAGACAACTCTCCAGAATAAAGGGTCATCACGAAAATTGCTCAACAATTTTAGACAGAATCGTTCATGCCAAAACCTAGTTGAGGTTGAATAAATAATATACAACATCAAAAACCAAGCCGTTAAAATCTGGAGTTCTTTTTGGAAACCAGCTGACATTGATAAAAGCTTTACTAAGTTCTTATATGGATAGATTAATAAAATAGCTAGCAAAAAAATTAAACCTGACAATACACTACCTAAAACCAATGTAGAAAGGTGAGAATAGAAGGGTTATTTGGCATACCATGATTAAATCCAAAGAATGCACTTGCCGTTACTCCATAGAATGCACTTGCAATAAATTTAGGAACAATTGGAAAAACATGCAGCTCATGTATCTATTAAATTTTACCAAGAATGGAGTAGCCTGTTGGAGCAATAGCAACAACTGAAAATGGGTGCATCTATAAAATAATAGCGAGAGTTGTACCCAACTGCTGCCGAAGAACTGAAAATGTTGGTATGGATAAAGACTGGTGGAGCATCATCACCAGCTACAGCAGCACGAATGTTAATGGGAGAATGGGCTCAGGTAGCATTGCAAAGATTAATGTCGAGTCATTGGGAGCGCATGCTGGCATTTCAACTGCCACAGCAGGACTTAGGAATTTCCTAAGCAATCCATGTTTGCAGATAATGCTACCATTTCAACTGCCACAATAGGAGTTAGGAATTTCCTAAGCAATCCATGTTTGTAGATAAGGAGCTTACTAATTGGTGTTGCTAAGATTAAATCTAGCCATCCAACACAATTGAGTTTTAGCCCATGGCTTGGTAAAATTTACCAGTAAGCATGTGTCCCTCTCTGATGCCTGAAACAAGATTGATACATGTTGTCATCATTGCCCATTTAGTTGAATCTCAAACCCTGCAAACTTACACAAAGCATTAATCATATTATATGAAAAATACTTCTGCATTTAAGAATATGTAAATGTGTTTGCTGGGGAATGAGTTAACACTAAGGATGCATTCATTAAAAAATAATGGTTAAGTAGAGAATGTCTACTAGAGTTACTAAGCAAGGACTCCATGATCAGTAAAAACACCAAAGCACAAACAAAGCAAGGACTGAGACCTCCTTAAAAACACTCTCATCAACCCAACAAAAGCAACATAAGCACAATGGAAAAACATGAGGACAATAAAAGAATACAAGACAGAACTCCTACATTTGACATCATGCAGAAACAATTACTCATTGATGTCCTACAGATTACAAAGAAAGAAACAAGATTCAAATAAGATCCCTGTAAGTGATACACAATTGTCATGACATGCAAAAAAAGGAGAAGATTGACAGAAGTAAGAAAGGAGATTAGCATTAATTTTCTAGACAGGCAAATTCAGACAAAAAGAAAAAAAAGTAAAGTAATGGTAGATGACAACATAAGTAAAGATCCTTGTAAGGCACAGAAAAAAGGCAAAGACTTTTCACTTCCCTATAAATTCTTTGCTCTAATAGCAACAAGGTTAGACTCCGGATCTCAAAGGCTAACTGTCAATCTTACAGATTTGAGCATTAAGGATGATAAGTTGCTAACAACTACAAAGGAGTTGCTGCATAATTGTATATGATACCATTAACATTTCAACTAAACACAAACCATGGCCAATTATTGAAGGAAGAATAAAACCGATGAACCAGAAGCAGATCCTGTTTCCAACATTCACCTTGAGTATTAAACATATAATAGGACATAACTAGTAATTTCAAACTGAAAGTGATTGCCAAACTAATCCAAGTAAATCAGAAGTAGGTATTAGATCCAAACTTCTATTAACATGCCAAACTGCACACCATTGTAAGACAATGTAAGACATGATGCTGAAACTATATATATAAAAATAGACTTCAACAACAGTATAATCAAGAAAAGAAATACAAAGAAACTATAAAAACAACAACCAAACCAAGGAGCAAATTGCAATAAAATCTTGCACTCGAAGAGAACTCGAAAGCTTAATAACCATCACATCTTGTCAATTAGAGTACGTCTACTAGAGTTACTAAAAAAAAATATAACGAAATAAAGTGCAAGTTATTCTCTCCATCATAGCAGGACATATGAGATAGGATATGAAATAAAAACACTAGCAAGATAAATTTTACATCTTATCAATTATAGATGCATGTGCGGAATGTAATTCAACCTCTGTAACCCTAGCCTCGATCTGAATCTCATCTATCCTCTCTTGCAGTTGTTCATTTTGTCGATTCGACTCATTTACTTGTTCCTCTAATGTCTTAACCTGATCCTCAAGGTATTGAATATATTCAGAATTTGACTCAACAATACGTAATACATCTGCAACATTCCACTCTAACACATGGTACTTCAAAGATAAGAAGGACTCCGCTCTGGTTGAGTATATTGTTGGGGGTAGCTGGTTAGCATATTTTCTATAATTGCATCCCTACCACGAATAAAAGGTTACATCATCATTATTATTCAATGTAATATTATATAGAGTCATATATGTACGTACCGCATCAGCAAGTGCACATGTATAGACAAGGTGATCCATGACCTCAAAATATTTCGATCCTTTCGCCTCCAATGATAGTAAACAAGTCAATCCACATGTGCATTGCCGGTCGTGTGTTGTCGCCAAGTATCCACTAGCCATCCCTGCAGTACTACTTATGATACGATATATCTTCGTCTTCCGAAGAAATTTTTCAATAGAAGACAAAATGAAAACTTAGGTATTAGGTAAATCTGATTACCAGGAACTTAACAAAAATACATATAATAAATGTCCATACGACACATTATCCCTAGCATGAGAACAACAATAATAGTGGCAACACAAAAGAGTTTGGCCACATAGTGGCTTCTAAGGTACATCACATTTTATATTATAGTAGAGCATCATCTACCCCTGTGATCAGTCCAAAGAGCATGTGCAAGCTGATCCCTTAGGAAATCTCCTGCTCTAACTGGCATCTCGTCAACTAAATCGTCCCGAACATCGGTATCCCCTACATCTTCCCCCTCCAAATCAGTGAAAAAAATGTCATCATAAAGATTCCACCGGTATAGCATGTTGTGTATAACACAACATGCCATCACTATGTGTCACTGCATCTTGAAACTATAGAATGGACGAGAGTCAAGTATCTTGAATCGCTATTTTAGGACCCCAAATGCATGCTCAACAACGTTGCGGAGCTGCGCATGTCGGTGGTTATAAAGCTCCTTGTGATTTCGATATCTATTTGACTGATTCCTATATTCCTACAAGTGATACGCAACACCACAAAACGAAGCAAGAAATAAGTCAGTGTTTGCGTATCCAAGGTCCACCAGATACCTTCTCTCGTTGGGGACGGTCAAACCATTCCGCACTGCCCAGCGCAAGGCCCTCATGTTTGCCATGAAGCCCTCCCATCCGATGCTGATGTAGATAAACTGCAAGTCATAGTCGACAGCCGCTATAACATTCTAGCTTGTCTAACCTTTCCAGTTGCAAAAACGAGCCTGATCTGTTGGGGAGACCGTTGCCTGAACATGACATCCATCGATCGCTCCAAGCACATCCTAGTATGAAACATTTGCATGAATTAGTGTACATTTGTTTGTAACTAAGTAAAAGATGAAACTCTTGCTATACTAACATACCTTAAAGAAGGGGAAGAATTTCCTATTATCCTTAATCTAATCTGGCACCTTAGCTTGAATTGTGGGCAATCGAATGAATCTCCTCTTTAGGGATACGATAGCAAGTAATACATTGTTAAAGTATCTTGAAATAGTCTCTCCAGAATGCTGAAAACATTCTATCATGTGTCGATTGGAGAACGCATGTGCAAGAGCATCTAGGAAAATCGCCAATTGCCCATTGATGGCAACATTTCGGGAATCACACAGATCAGTATTCTCCTTTAGGTACCGACTGATTGAAATGAAGGCGTCCTTCGTAACTCGCAACTCGTCAATGCATCATGAGGGGTGGCCCTCTAGTAACTTACGTACCCAATAGTGACCAGGCAAAGCACCATTATTTCGAGGTTGCCTAGGAACATACTGAACCCCAAATGGTGGGAATCTTATCTCTAGTGGAAGCACAACCTCTGCTAAGCCCAAATTAATATCCTCGCAGTCATCCTCCACAGAGGAAATCGACCTATCATCATCTGAACTCATCCTCCTGAGAAACATCCCAAATTTGTAGATTGCAACAATGTATGTGGAACTTAACTTGACAATGGAGAGATAAGTGTGTGAAAATGTAAACATTAACATGTACCAAAAAAATTATGTAAGTAAAGCCATGCATTCATCAGAGGATAAAATGTTCATAAAAAAAATGACATGACATAAATGTTCACCCCAACATACCATAAACCCACGTACATGCAAGAAGGAATGGCAAACTAACTAACATGCCATAAAATAACAAAACATGACAATAGCAACAAAGTAACTAGCGCAATTGCAAGAAGGAAACCAAGATACAGATAATAAGATGATCAGAAACCGTAATCGCTGCCAACATGCCTCCTCAGAAATGCACTAAACTCAGCATCAAAGTCGATTACATCCTTGAATACTGCCCTCCAACTAGAATGGGTGAAGACATCAACCAAGGTGGCCAAGTCATCAAGTGTGAAACTAGGAACCCACATGCGTAACCTCCGGATGCAATCATGAATGGCATCCCCTGAATGGTCGACCCCGGTTGGGGGAGAGATTTAATGCTTCGCCAAAGTTATCATGAGTTCTGTAAACTCCTGAAACCTTGCATTAGCTAATTCAATCGCAGTGAATGATGCCTTCTTCCTCCATTTTGCCTCACTTGAGGCAAAACTCCCAGAAGCCCTCTTCGGCCCTTCCCCCTCAGAAGTTGTCTGCCGAGGAGGAGTTTGCTGCATTTGATGAGGGTTACTAGCCGAAGTCGATGGGATATTGGTCCTCATAAAAAGGTTGGGGCTAGTGTAAGGCCTCCTTAGGAATGTCCAAACGTCTTTTGCACTTGTATTATCAAATGGGATATATCCAGTTGCAAATGAACCAGTGAAGGTGTTTAGTGTTCCAACAGAACCTACTGCATCATCATTTCCTATGTCGACCTGATCCTTGACAACCTCATTCACTTGCTCCTGCATGTTCGACAAGAGCGCATGCTCACCTGTAGCTGTATCCCTCCCAACAATGCTATGGACATCCTCATAGTAGACAAACGACTTCTCTCGGAGTTCCGCCAATTTAGGTGGGAGATACATATACAACGGAAGTGTAAATTTTAATGAAAGAACAAGAGCCATGATTTTTTTGATGTATTCAACGAAAGTAGGCATTAATACCTTAGTCCAAACATAGGGTGACGGTGCTATTGGGCAACTTGTCCTCGAGTCTATTCCCCACCCGCTCTTGCTCAAGAGTTGAGCATATAAAGTGTTCTTCCTCTTCAACTCTTTCCACCTATTTAGAATCTGGTTGTGGGTGTATGGTAACCCAGTTGCTGTGAAAAACTCTTTATCAATGTCATTCCAAGAAGTTTCCATGAATGATCCATTCTCCCAATGACCGTCCTTATGGTATTTCACCAAAATCTTTAATAACTCATTAGTTGTTCGATAGTCCCACTTCTTAGCCTTTTTGGGACCATCAGAGGATGATGGTTGGGATGATGACATCCTAAAGTCAAAAGTAGAGCATTTAACTATATGATATGGTAATCCAATGTCAAATTCTATCAAAGTTTGGAGGTCCAAAACTAAACTAAATGTGGGTCAAAAGGAATGTCAAGCATAATGGAATGGTACATCAAATCAAGTACAATCAATTGATACATCAAATCAAGCACAATCGCTACATGAAACCTTGTTGCCACCAACTGCATAAAAAGTCCACTAACATTGGGAGCACGACCTTTTCAGAAGAATTCATTCCCAACTTTGAAACAAGTATGGAATATAATGGAAAGCACCAACTTATACAAATCTCTGGCACCCCAGTATTCATCATTTCACCAAGAACACCTTCATTATTCTTTCTCTCCTACTACCAACTCTAAAAAATTAGCTGAATGTCTATAACTCAAGTTTGTAACCTTCATGATACCCAAGTCAAAAAACATATGATAATGTAGCCAACTTTCATAAAGTGTTGAACATGCGAGTTGCTACACTAACATGTTTGGTTTTGAAAACCTGTCGTTGTAGTTTGAAAGCGAAGAACTCGTGTTCAATAAATAAAATTTATACCGAAATGAAAATCCCGGGTCGAACACAGGGAGGCGGACGTTTGATTTAAAAATAATGCGTTTATTTTATTTGTCACCAAGTAATTCAATTGATTAAAACTATCTAACTATTTACAATAAATAGAAGAGAGAGAGTGTGAGAATAATACAAACAAAAATCAAAAAGAGATGTAGAATGCAGATGGAATTCATTATAAAAAGGATTGTTCATTACACTAAATATCACGACGAGAAAGCGGGAAAATGATTACACTAGAAAGCGGTAAATCTACTCTAGAAAGCAGTAAAAGGAATGGGGAGAGAGATATCCTCCTCGACGGTCGCTAGGAGGACGAACCGGACGGGACGACACCTGGATGAAGGAGGGCGAAGCAGGAAGAATGGGAACGGGGCAGCACATCGTCATCGTCGCGGGATCCGCTTCCGAAAGGGGGACAAAAAATTGACTTTATCTCGCGAGAATCATCCTAGGTGTGGGACAAGCTTCCCTTGAGCTTTGGAGAGGGAGAGAAGAGAAGGAAGGGATTAGAATTTTGTGTGGAGGGGGTCTCCTTTTATAGTTGCAAGGAGTGGGGGCAATTTGGTCATTACAACTTTAAAAACATTAATTCAGGACCTTTAGTGATGGATAAAATCGTCGCTAAAGGTCTGAACGTGGGCGTAGTGGGTGGCACGCACACGCCCGCTCACTTGCCCGTGCGTTCAATGCACGTGCACGTCCAGCCGATCTCAGTCGTCCGATCACGAGATCGGACGGCTTAGATCGCACCTCCACCTGCCTACGCTACGCGCCCCATCGCGTGCGATGCCGCGTCTTCGCCGTGCGTGCAATAGTGCGTGAGCGCTATCGGGCACGTACAGCCATCCGATCGTGATCCAACGCTTGCCCGCTCCCACTCACTCGCACCGCTCGCCTGCTCGCGAGGAATCGAACGCGCGCCAGCACCTCGCGATAAGGAGCTCACCCGCTGCACTATGGAGGGGAGTTGGTCCAAAAAAGGATTTAAGCGGCGCGTGCTCATGGCCGTTGGATCAAGATCCAACGACCCAGATCGCGTGTTGGATTTCCTTTGGAGAAGTAGCGGCGGTCTTGAGGGCCGGTTGGACAATTGAGATGGTGCCACATGGCGCCATCTTGGCCGTCCATCTTCTGGATGATGTAGATGGTGCCATGGGTATCGAATTAAGTCGATTTTCACGCCATTAGGCTGCGATCGTTGATCCGAATCCATCCGTGTGGTCGGATTTGTCGTTTGAAGTGTGGATTCACACCATCTTGGCCCTTGATCTTCTAGGGTTCCCTAGTCACTATCTGATGCTACAGTTGTCTGATTAGGGCGATCTTGGAGTCGTTGAACTGCAATCATCGCCCTGATCACATCTATATGGTTGGATCTTCGATCCGAAGCCCCAATAAAAAGTTTTCCCTGTCCATGAACATAAAAGGAGACAATTAACCTCCATTTTATTCAAACTACTCTAAATGCAAGATGATGCATGTTATGCAATATTTATAGCATGCAATGCAATCCTATGCTTAAGAACATGCATAAATAGACATCTTAAGTAGTGTAAACGTGTTTACATCATACCCCCATGCCTATCTTTTGTTAGTCCCTAGCAAAAACTATATGCTATTTATAAAAGAATCAGGTTAGATTATTTGGGCATGAGTTATTTTCAATCATTAAGAAAATGTCTACTTAGGATCTAAACTTTCAAAGACACAACAGTGCCTGAGTATCTGCCAAAATGCAGACCGCCTCAAGCCCTAGCCTTATTCAAAGAAAATTTTATTTTTCTCTTTTTCCTTCTTTTCTAATTTTTTTTTTCAAGTTTTAGGGTTTAAGAGTGGCTTTCTACGGTCATTCAACTCACTCAAGATTTGATGAGAACCCTAAGTTCTAAGCATCTTATTGTGAATGTGATAGACTCGTTGACCAGCAATTAAAACGGACTTCGGATTTCTACGCCTCTAAGTGACCTAAAAAAGAATTCTGCCTAAAGGTATATCTTTACAACCGGTAGCTTTCTCCCTACTTTTAAATTTTTTTACGGGGTCAACACAAGGGTGAATCCAGTGTATATCTCCCTTGTTTATTCTACTTCTCCGCTTCTTCATGAGTGTTTTGGGAATTTTTAGTGCATTTATTGAGCTGGGTTCTGGACAACCGGTCGATGAGCTATTACCACCGACAACTTGCCAGCCATACTCGTGCGACGAAGTGTGGCTTATTTCTTTTTTTTCTTTCCTCCTTTTTTTTTTTAAGTAGGTGGCTTCCCTGGTCTAAGATTTACCTAAAGGTAGCAAAAAGAGAAAGGTCTAGTGACTGGGCTCAGGACAACCTACCTATGGGCTATTACCCATAATAACTTGCCAGCCATATCACCCTAGAAGGTTCATTAGCTACCTAATTTCCCTTAAAATCGTCAAACAACGAGTCAGTGACAAGAAAGTGTGTAGATGCTAGAAACTCAAAGTTCCCTCAAATCAGAGGGCGGGTTGATAAATCGTGTACTTATCACCCAAACTTATTTACTCAAATTACAATAGATTTAAGGTTGGTCAGGACTCAAAAGAAAAATCCACATTTTAGTGGATACACAGGCTGATTAAGTTCAAAGACCTGAAGGGTCTTTGTGTTCAAATCATAATGTAGTATTTCCTAAGATTGAAAATTTTCTTAAACCCAAGTTCTCCTTCCTAATTCCATAATTTTTTTTTAATAAAATAAAACAAATCTACAGAGCTGACGAATAAATTTAGAGATGAATATCCACCCCCCATGCCTATCTAATGCAATGTCCTCATTGTATTAAAAAGACATAAAATAGAGTGGAATAGTGTAGAAAGCACCTAAATTGCGTGAATGTTAGGTCTGCTCTAAGATAGAAACTAAAAAGAATTGTATATGTGCTGAATTTAGTGCCTTCAGCTAGGCACACTATACAAAGAAGAGAAATGAAGAATTCACAGGTGCAGGTCAGAATCAGAATAAAAAGATGAAACCTCGGACCTGCCAGCAGATGTCCACAAATGTGGACCAGATTGTGATGCAGACCCATACCCTATAATTGAGAATATCTTAGGTTCTAGATAAAAATTACCCAAAACCTAAAATCAGTATGCAAGCGGGGTCGGGCCTGCGATTTGAGGATGCAACCCAAGACCAAAAAGTCAGGTTACAGAGAATTCAAGATCCAAAGGATAATCAATGAATGTGTGCTTGAGTTGGACATCCTCAGAACATATGTCATAAGGGTTCTGGTTTGATGGTTTCAGCTTAATAGGAACCCTTCGACTCAATCTTCTACTTCCTCCAGAACTTTCTTCCTAAATCAAAATTTCCCGGCTCCTATCCTCATTCAGCATGTCAAATTCCAGGTCCTCTTGCATATTAATCACCCCATCTGAAATCTCCAAGTCTAAATGATGTGGCTAAATCAGAATTGACTTGGGTCTAATTATCTCAGAAACAGAATCATCGATAAGCTCAATGGGGTGTAACTGATAATCAGGGCATTGGATTGAATCCTCTAGAAAATGCGATTCTGGATCTGTAATGTGAGCCCTAATAAAATCAGTTTCCTCAGCTATTGGGCTATCAAATGATCTTTTAGATTCCTCAGGCCCAATCATCTCACAAAAATCATGTTCTATAAACTCGTGTGAGACTTTGCAAATCGAATCTTCACCATCAGAATCAAGATCCGTATTAATGTATGTCTCAAAATCATCTATCACTTTCTGATCCATGGAGACATACGTTTCCTCGTACCTCGGCTCAGGGATCTCAGGTGAAGAAATCAGATCATCCTTAATTGGTTGCTCTAATTCAATCTGGTCAGCCTCGTAACATGTGTCCCCCCCAATAGGTGCTTGAGCAGGTTTTGAAATTGGCTCTCCTGAAGAGGGTTCATCCTGGGAATCATCCCACAATTGAATCAAAGCAATTACAAATCTCATCCTCAATTTTGCTAACTTCCCAAGTAGAAACTCACCCGGGTTCTTATTCTTAACATCCTGGAGCCAATCCAACAAAGACTTGTTCAAATCATCAATCATTTCAATCAGGAGCGCCAATCTCTCAATGCAAGGTATTGGCTAAACTTCTAACAATTGTATGATATTCCTCAAGTTAGCCAGAACCTTTTCTTGAACCTGGTTACCCTGAACCAAATGAGTTGGTTCAGGGTTGGGCGGGTTTGGGGTCAAAGCAGGGGAATTAACGAATTGAGATTCGTTATACCCTTCCTGATAATAGGTCATTTCAGATTGTTCAAAAGGTGGTGATGACCTAAAGGTAGTGTAATCAGAGGATGGGTAAGGATCAGTGTATCCTTCTTGATTATTGATCGTATTAGGTTGTTCATGAAAGGTTGACGATCTATAATCAATGTGGCTTTGAGAAGGATAGAAATCGCAATCAAAGCGTTTAGGGTTAGACCCTACACACAGAGGTCCGAAACTGTATCCCCAATCCGAGTTATCCCAACTAACTAATGGTTGATTATAGTACAAGTTGGAATAATCGTCATGTTGAGGATAATTCAAAATAGGAGGGAAAGAGCAGGAATGCGTGTAATATGTGGAAGGATTCATGAGAGACGAGAGGAAGAAAGGCGCCTTACAATACAAACAATCAAACCTGTTCTTAAGTGGGCTAGCCTAAAGACTTACAGACTCCCAAAACCCATCTTGAGATAAAGAAATGATTTGATCTACTTATGTCTATTCAATCCAACCAGTTAAAAGGAGGGACTGGGGAGAAGGTTCTTCCTTCGGCTTGCGCCTCTGGTTCCTAGTGTACCCCCTAGCCTCAATCATTTGATTATGCTCCCCTAGCTAGACATCAGATTGAATAGTAGAAACAGACTAATCGAAAATAATCTCGTTCTGGGCTCTAAAGAGCGAGTCGAATCCTTAAGGCCAATGTCTACTCTATTTTATTTAGGGCTAGGTTTGAATGTGCTTTGGAATGTGATGGGCCCTTTATATGGGTTGTGCCCTTAATGATTGATTGATTTGTGTGTGCGTGCACAACTAGTGGTTTTCAAGAAAGATTATTTTTGATGCGGTGAATTTTAGAGTTCAAATCTTGCTTAGTAGCTTTTAGGATTCAACTTTAGGTGTTTTCAAACAAGTTTTGTTGGCACGCTAGGTTTTGAAAGCATAGGTAAAGATGTTTTCCTTTAAAGCTTAAAAGAATGTGGAGTGCCTGGTAAATCCCTAATAGTTGAACCTATTTGCAGCTACTTGATGAGTTGATTTTAATTGAAGTGGTGCAGCCCAATCAACTCAAACAATTGGCCTGTTACACCACTTAATTAGGCACATAAATGATTACCTAATCTGATTTCTACTCAATTATGTGTTTGGATGTATGTACCGACTCCAAAGATCGGTTTACTGGTTGAGTTTGAAAATCAAATGAGGTTGTGTACCTCTGTGAGATTTTTTTTTTTAATTTTTCTTTTCAAATGTGAAGGTTGGGGCGGGTGTGGGTGTCAAACAACAAAATAATCTAACCTTAGAGTTTATAAGAATACCTAAGTTAATTGATGTTTGTGTTATTATGTGGTGAAATGAAATCTAATGGGTGGGAGGTGGGGGATAACTTACAAAACCTTCCACAGCACTTTACTCCAATCTACAGCTTTTGCTTTTCTCAAAAGAGTACCTGCAATTACAGTAAGAAAGGAGAGAAGTGAGGTAAATGATTTGTAAGTTAGAAAGCGCAAAGAAAAAATCAAAGAGCGTCGCCTCCCTGGCAACGGCACCAAAATGTTGAACGTGCGAGTTGCTACGCTAATGTGTTTGGTTTTGAAAACCTGTCGTTGTATTTTGAAAGCGAAGAACTCGTGTTCAACAAATAAAATTTATACCAGAATGAAAATCCCAGGTCGAACACAGGGAGGCAGACATTTGATTTAAAAACAATGCGTTTATTTCATTTGTCATGAAGTAATTCAATTGATTAGAATTATCTAACTATTTACAATAAATAGAAGAGAGAGAGAGAGAATAATACAAACAAAAATCAAAAAGAGATATAGAATGCACATGGAATTCATTATAAAAAGGATTGTTCATTATACTAAATATCACGACGAGAAAGCGGGAAAATGATTACACTAGAAAGTGATAAATCTACTCTAGAAAGCATTAAATCTATTCTAGAAAGCAGTAAAAAGAATGGGAAGAGAGATATCCCCCTCAACGGTCGCTTGGAGGATGAGCTGGACGGGACGATGCCTGGACGAAGGAGGACGAAGCAGGATGAAAGAGGGCGAAGCAGGAAGAACGGGAATGGGGCAACATGTCGTCATCGTCGTGAGATCCGCTTCCAAAAGGGGGACGAAAAATTGACTTTATCTCGCGAGAAGCATCCCAGGTGTGGGACAAGCTTCACTTGAGCTTTGGAGAGGGAGAGAAGAGAAGGAAGGGATCAGAATTTCGTGTGGAGGGGGTCTCCTTTTATAGTTGCAAGGAGTGGGGGCAATTTGGTCATTGCAACTTTAAAAACATTAATTCATGACCTTTACTGACGGATAAAACCGTCGCTAAAGGTCTGAACATGGGCGTAGTGGCCGACGTGCGCGAGCCCGCTCGCTTGCCCACGCGTTCAATGTACGCGCATGTCCAGCCGATCTCAGTCTTCCGATCATGAGATCGGACAGCTTAGATCGCGCCTCCGCCCGCCTGGGCTGCGCCCCCCATCGCGTGCGATGCCGCATCTTCGCCGCGCGTGAGCACCATCGAGCGTGCACAGCCGTTCGATCGCGATCCGACGCTTGCCCGCGCCCGCTCACCCGCTCGCGAGGAATCGAACGCATGTTAGTGCCTCGCGATAAGGCGCTCGCCCGCTACACTATGGAGGGGAGTTGGTTGCAGAAATGATTTAAGCAGCGCGTGCTCATGGCCATTGGATCAAGATCCAACGGCCCAGATCACGCGCTAGATTTCCTTTGGAGAAGCAGCACGCGGTCTTGAGGGCTGGTTGGATGGCTGAGATGGCGCCACGTGGTGCCATCTTGGCCGTCCATCTTCTGGATGATGTAGATGGTGCCATGGGTGTCGGATTGAGTCGATTTACCCGTTGTTAGGCTGCGATCGTCGATCTGAATCCATCCGTGTGGTCGGATTTGTCGTTTGAAGTGTGGATTCACACCATCTTGGCCCTTGATCTTCTAGGATTCCCCGATCACTATCTGATGCTACAGATGTCTGATTAGGGCGATCTTGGAGTCGTTGAACTCCAATCGTCGCCCTGATCACATCTGTATGGTTGGATCTTCGATCCAAGGTCCTGATAAAAAGTTTGTCCTGTCAATGAACATAAAAGGAGACAATTAACCTCCATTTTATTCAAACTATTCTAAATGCAAGATGATGCATGCAATGCAATCCTATGCTTAAGAACATGCATAAATAGACATCTTAAATAGTGTAAATATATTTACATCATAAAGCATTCCTTCTTTATTTGGGGATTCAAGGATAGAATCGTATAGCAAAAAGGTGATGATTCAATGGTAAATAAAAATAGACACGGGCATCATCATATATTGCAGAAAGTGGTTGGCTTTTGTCTTCTGTAACGACCCGATTCCCGAGTCCCTACGAGACACGAGAACCGGACCGACTCGACTAAACCAAGACCTGGTCGTCCAACGAGGAAGTAACCAAAAGAGCAGTAAAATAAACCACATTCAACATGAATATAACTAACAGTAAGAAAATACAGCAGTAAGGAAAGAAACTACTACAGTATGTACCACCACAACAGTAGAACAACATTCATAACATAATATGAACTGCAGGTAAAGAAAAGTACAGCGGAAACAAGAACTACTCACTACAGTGGAACCAAAAAGAGGTACAAGAGAACAGTGGTAACTCTACTGGACCCTACTCAGCCCAGCGTCCTCTGCAGCCGCTGACCCTGGCTGCTCAACACCTGGTCCTGAAAGGTAACGAGTGTAACACATCAGCAAAACGCTGAGTAGAGTGGCAGCTAAACTAAAGCAACAGTAAAGTGTACAGTAGCTATTTTAATTTTCTTTCTTCCTTTATTTATGTCTTTCTATTGTTTCACAATTTATCTATTTCTCAGATCCTTCACTTGATCTCGAATGTTCCTCGTGGGAACGATCTTGATTGCAGTCTTTTCCGAACAGTAGAAGTAGCACGTGGTGCTCTCCTGGCTAGGAGAGTTCCCCGTGGTGATCCTACTCTCAGTCAACCACCCCAAGGTCACTGACAGACGTAACGGTGACTACGGCATGCGCGGTAAACGCACGGGTAGCTAACCCGCACTAGCACGCGGTCAGTCATTTTCGTTAACGGGTGCTCCCAAAGCACAGTACGGAACCAGTACAGGGCTGAGCCCTCTCAGTAACAGGGGTCCAACCCCTCCACAGTAACCAAACAGGGGCCTTGCCCCTCCACAGTCAACGCAGCCTCGCCTGACTACCCTGGTTTGCCCCAGTGGGCCTAACAAGTCGGTGTAGGAGGCTAGCAGAACCCCGGGATCCGTGGGGTAGCTAGTACCTCCCTACGCTAGTAGCTCTCCTCGGTACTACGTACACGAGGGCCAGCAAGTCGGTACAGAGTGGCCAGTCCTAACCCCGGGTCCCTGGGGTGGCTAGCTCCGCTCTGCACTAAACAGGGGGACAGTCGCTCTCCTTGGTACTCCATACTCAAGGGCCAGCTCACTTCCCCAATTCTATTCCATTCGCTTTCCAGGAGTTCTACTCCTAATTCCCCGTAGGGTTTCAGCTCTTTAACTCAGCGCATTCCGGTTTCACCTTTCCAGTTTCACGTTCATACATCCCATATTCTTACTCATGTTCATTTATTCATAACAGGCAGCTGTTTAAACAAATTTACAGGCAGCTATTATTTCTTTTCCACATTTTCAAGACTGCAGTGTTCACATATTCCACTAGGTTTCCCATCCTAGGATTCATGTCATACCCTAAGATCTATCATACAATCTAGTTTTCCAGCCCTAGGATTTATGCAACACCCTAGGATCTATCATTCAATCTCGTTTCTCATTCCTAGGATTCATGCAATGTCCTAGGTTCTATTTATGGTTTCATAATTTAACAGATTATACTTAAAGCCACTCTACCGGTTACAACTGGAGAACTGGGGGCGTGGTCGGGAATCCCGTGTGTCTCCGCAACCCCCGAGACTGCAACGGAACGGGGTCCTATCACAAGGATCAAACACAAGGAATTTCTTAAAACAGTATACAGCTACTGTAGACAGGTAGAGGATTTAATTCCGAAAGGAACGTAACCCGAAACGCGAAAAATGGAACCCGAACGGGCCCTGAATGGGTCAAAAACAACGAAACAGTGCAAAATCAGACGTCTAGAACTTATTCCAGAAATCTTAAAAAGTGGATCAGGGGTTACCTTGCTCTGCGTGGTCTCTCAGACGTCCAGAAGCCTGTGGGGGCATCTGGCCTAGTTCCCAGATGTCCGATGGTCACCCCGGACGTCCGGAAGTCGTTCCCGTCGTCTGGCACTTCAGCCAGACGTCTGATTCGCGCTGGATGCGAGTCTCAGAACCTGCGCATACCCATTTCCTCTCTCTCTTAGTACGGTCAGTCGAAGAAAATGAAGAAGCGGAAATAACTCACCTTTCAGACGTCGGGATAGTCTTCCAGACGTCGTGCCCGTCGTCTGGCTATCAGCCTAGACGTCTGATTCTAGAAAAGTTTCCAGAACCAGGGCGCAACTTGCCCTCCGCTCGCGACGCCCGGCCGCGCCGCATCTCGTCCGCCTGCTGCTCGAGCTGCAGCAGTCCTCCCGCGTCACTCTGCGCCCGCTGCGCCCCCGCCGGCCGACTCCCGCTGCCCCGGCAGGCTCGAGCCCTCACGACCGACGCCTCCTCCCTGGCATAGCACCTCCTCCCGCACCCGCCGCGGCTGTCGCCGCCACCGCTCACTCGCGCTCGCTCTCACGCACCGACTGGAAGGAGAAGAGGAAGGGGGCGGAGGTGACGGGAGTGAGGGGAAGGGCGTGGCCTTTTAAGGCCGCGCGAGGAGGAGAGAGAGAGCGTGACAGAGGGCGCAAGAGGGAGAGGGAAAAAGAGAGAGAGGGAATTTTCGCAGGTCTGCGCGCTCAGGTGCGCAGACGAATCGCGCGTGCCAATAATAACCAATTCCCAGACGTCTGGAAGTGGTTCCAGACGTCTGGTCAGACGTCTGGGCCACCTCCCAGACGTCTTAAAAGACATCTGAAGCGCGCGTTCGTAACATCTTCCTTGCATAACTTCCCTTTTTATATCACAAATTTTCTTTAAACCACTCATACATCTACTTAACTTAGGATAAGTTAGAAAGAAAGAAGAAATAAAATGATACATAAAGAATAAGAAGCATATACTCAATTGCAAAAATTTAGATCCTGTACACTTGATACGAATAGAATGTATGCCATATGAATTTTAGTAATGCTAAACTAAATAGGGGGGTGTCTGAAAATGGAGACATTAGGTACTCATGATTTCCAGGGAAGTCACAAATGGAGGAAAAATCATGATTGGAACTGCAACAACAGTTCACAGCACCAGAGAAAAAATCATGAAGACAATCACAACAATATCCCAACAATTGCATCTATTCTGAAATAAAATAATGAAATTCTGAAATAAAGCAAATATTTGGCAAAGTACCCCTACGCAAGTATTTCAGGTGATGAATTGGAATTTTCTATAGCTGACCAAGGAGAAAATATCCACTAGGGTTGGATATTTTCTATACAAGATGTTAGCATTACCACAGGGAGGTCTGGGAGGGAAGATTGGGATTATTATTTAAAGGGAGGCATGGGGATAAAGAAATATCTATTTGTTAACATTATAAAAAGAGAGTTTTTTAGGCCCAAATATCATTTGCAGTGACATATCCAAGAATAAATTCTATCAATAAAATTAAATCAAAAAAAATATTAAGAAGATCTTGAAGCATCTAGGTGTTTATTTTCACCATCAAGTCTCCTTTGAATGACCTCCTTAGAAAAATAGGAAGAAAGAGGCTGATGAGAAATACCTTAGATAAAGTAAAAAATAGGAAGAAAGAGGTAGGAGGAAGAAAGAAGTAGGAGGAAGAAAGAGGAAGCAGATCTTACCTGCACTCGAGATGACAAAAACTATTAGGCAGAGTTGTAGCAACCTTGATGCCACTGCCTTACGCTCCAAGGTTAGGTCAGCTACGACTGCTTCATACAAGCAACTTTAAACGAGTTAACATTCAATGCCCACAGACATGTTTATTAAAGCCCTAAATCAGACCATACCCTTCATTCCAGATCTGCCCTCTTCCTCCTCTTCCACACCTTCCAGCCGGCAAAGTAGGATAATGACAAGGAGGTAGAAACATGGATCTGCCTCGCCCTTATCCTCAACTAGCCTCCACGTGATATGCTAGATGTATGCGAACAACACGTGGAGGTAGCCATCACAACAGACTACAAGGACCCAACCCCATATCCAGTAGTTACAAAGGGTGTTCGTCCATCCGGAAGGATGGAGATGAAGTAAAAAGTGGAAGGTAGCAAGATCCAATTACAAACAAACACAAAAGTAGATCTATCGAGGACAAACGATGCCTAGCATCTACCATCTGAGTAGCAGTGAAATAGGGTTCATGAGACGTGTGCGAAAAGGGCAATCACTATTCCTAACGTGATAACACACCAGTAGGAGATTACTTCCATCGATCCTTCTGCCATGGCCGATGCTTGGGGAGGTCAACTAAGAAGGACACGACATAGCACAATTGGATCGTCGCTAGGGCACGATCGCTTGGGGAGGGCAGCGAAGAACGAGAAGAGCTCGTATAATGGGATCAACGCTAAGGCACGATTAGCTAGGGAGGGCAGCGAAGAAGGAGATGAGATCGCACAATGGGATCGTTGCTAGGGCACAATCGCCAGGGGAGGGCAGTGAAGAAGGAGAAGGGCTCACAAAATGGAATCGCCATCAATGCATGATTGCCTGTGCGAAGAAGGAGAACGGCATGTGGAGCAAGGGCAGAATGGGTATTCGCATCAACATTGCTTGGGATTAACCCATGGGATATGGTCATCCCACCTCCTCCCGCCAGACTTGTTTATTCCATGGTAAAGTGGGTTATCTCAATGGGTAGCCACCCCAGGATCAAGTGAACCAAACGCGAGACACGAATGACAATCCTACGAAACAAATGGGACCTCAGAGATTTATTGGGATCACTGAAAGACAAGGTTGCTAAGCGGAATCAAGATGCCATTTCTATGGTGGTCATTTTTAGTTTTTCCAAGTGTTTGGCAGGAAAAGAAAGGTCTTTCACTGTGAATTATCAACTATGTGATTTGTAATGTAGCAATATTATAAATAGAAAATGTTATACTCGAAGCCTCATTTGGAGTAGATCATTAAAATACATTAAGAGCTTCCACAATGGCATGATATCAAAATATATGTTCCTAGTTACATGGCATTCGAAACCATGGCAATAGCCATTCTTTTTTCAACCATACACAAAAATGATGCCATTTTGCTGGGAAATGTTTTAGCAGAGTAAGCATCTTTTGGTTCTAATCAGTTTTATTTATAGGAGCATATGAAAGTTGGCTTCAAGTAGCATGAAATAGCATGTTGGATAGTGAACAAATTATTTCAATACTCTTTGTGATTAATCAAAGCAACCATTATATTTCATGAAATATGAATAGCACCAGTGGTCTAATGGTAGAATAGTACCTTTCTATGATACAGATCCAGATTCGATTCCCGAGTAGTGAATCTTTTGTTTGGTTCCAAGTAAAAGCATTCATTTTTTAATCCTTATGTTTCACGAACTTTGTTGAGTTTCACAAAGTTTTGATGGCTTTTTTCAGTAAGATAGCATTTTGTAAACTCTAACCATTTCTTGTGCTGACTAAGCTAGGGGAGAACTTGAAAAAGAAGACAATGAAGTGTCTAATGTGCAACTTGGTGCATTTTTTACTACCATGACAATTCGTACAAATCTCAAAAAGGGAATCTCTTCTTGTTGCATTTCATATAAGGTAGCACACGAATAGGGAAAGTAATTGAGAACTCAAAGTATATCGCCTCGCATTTAATGATGAATTAGGTGATCACTCTTTGCATTATTTTAATTGTGTATGCATTTAGTGATTATGCATTTTGCTTTTCATAATTTCTATCCTATGTGGTAAGTTGTTCCTTCTTTTAGGATATATCTCCTCTGTGGTTGATGTTAGATCCTTAACTCACTATGGTGAAGCTTAGGATGGAAATACTCACTTCTTTATTATTTGTTGCTACCGTATGAGCATGCTATGGAGAATCTTGCCTCGTTCATGGTATTGATTGAATGCCCTCTAAGGTTTGACTGCAACATACACAGCATTCTCATTAACCTGTAAATGAGACTTTAGTTACCATTTAGTTCGTATATAATTTTTCTAAGGTGAAACTCTAATCATCAAACTTGGGATATATTTAATCCACCGAGTTTCCAAGATTTGCCTTGACTTTTGTGTATCATGGAATGCATTACCATAAAAGCTTTCTTATTATGAGATGGGGTCAACACTAGGTGGGTGATATGTGTTTATTTTATTATAATATATAATTAATATTTGAAAGAAATAGGTCAATATAGGTGTATATTTTAGTAGGGATATTAGTAAATATTACATGAAAGACCTACTGTGATGATTGTAGTGATGGATAAAATGACCAATTTTGCTCAAAATTTTTCTCATTGGTGAACATATAGTGTTTTGACATAAACAAGCATCAGTGATAGCATCTACATCAACAAAATCGTTGTTGTTAATATAAACACAAAATTGTGCAGCCATGTAATGTTGATTGTCGCTATAGCATTAGGCCTACAGCGACACCTCCTAACATAATGCCAAGAATGACCATCAGAATAGATCCTTGGACAAACAACGATAGTATTTTTAACCTATACCGATGATTTTTTTATCGTCGATGTAGGTACAAATTGTTGTAGTGTTTGAATTAGTTTGACAAATTGGAGCTCGCTAACGGTCCATTATACATAGCTCAGCTACCGATGATTTGCACTTAAAAGAATAAAATCTAACTAAAAAATGTAATTTTCAAATGTCTTTAATGTAAGAATACTTAGCAATTTTTTAAGATCATGCCCAACTAGTTTTTTCTTGGCAAGCACCCACATTCGTCAAATATCAAATCTTATGCAAAGAGCTATTAAGTAGTAACAAGGCGGATATGAATATTTCAAGTTGCAAACAATATTCTAATTTGTGTATATGTTCTTGTCCTTTTATATCTTTAGTTGCATAATGGGGTTCTTACAAAAATGCTATCAAAAGGCCTTTGTTATACACAAATACCATTATCAACTTCATAGGACAAGAACCCCAATAATGAAAAAATCCCTTAGTTTGGGATAACTATTCTAAAGGTGGGCTTGACAAGTCCACTTGATTTTGGAGAACTTCCTAGGAGCAACCCTACTAGACATGACCTTAGCCAAAAGTACTATATTGGGATAACTGGTAGAAGAAGACAGGTTTTACCAAGGTGTCACATTAAGACTAATATCTTGCTACAATACCCTACTAAAAAAATTGATAGGACTCAACCAAGCTTACATCCTGCCGAGCCATATTCCACCTAGGCACCTATCAGAAGAACCAACCATGGTGGCTACCATCTAAGAGGAAGAGTAAGGAGTCATCTCTATAGGAGGATGGATGCCTTACTAGGGAAGCCATGTCAACAACTTCGCACACAAATTCCTCATATCAATCCATGTATGCCATAGAAGGAGTGTTAGACTAGAAGAGCTGATGTGTTACAATTAGAGCCCTTAAAGTATGTAAACATTGGTCAAAGTTATTTTGATTCCTTGTAATGTGCCCTTAATTGATGTAACAAATGATCAAATGTCTCATCTAAAGGGCCAATGATATTATAAGACTTGCACTCAAAGTGATCCTACTTACTAGAACTACTTTCTTAAGATCTACATTAGCTTTCAGGTGTAACCTAGTAAAAACCTTGTGTTTCCTATATGATCCTGTGAGTTCATCATACCTTTGCACTGAACATGGGCCCAATTTTTTTGGGTGAAAGGGATGCTTGGTCATTTACATATATACCACTACAAATATATCACTTTTTCGCAATAATTTCATTAAATTAACATGAGATTAAACTTCAATCTCATTCAAGTAGTCCAAAAAGTGAAAAAGGCTACCAGGGTAAAGAGGTGATGAAAAGCTTAATTATCTTTTGAAGACGTTGGATGGGTTATATGTTGGATGACATCATCTAGATGTTTAAGTTCTTGAGGTCTTGTTTGGTAAGGGGAATAGATTTGTAAAATAAGTAAAGATATAAAAAAGGAGTAGAATAAATAGTAAAATAAGTAAGTTAATTTGTTTGGATATTTTAATGGGTTAAAGTATTTTATAGAGAAAGTGAAATAATTTTATCATAGGTTAAGTTCACTTAACCCGATGTAAATAGGAGGTGGATTAAGTAACAGGTTAAATATTTAATCCAATGCAAATTCATTTAACCCACCAAGCAAATGCCTCCTAAATGTCAAGTTTTTTTTTTAAGGGAATAACCATTTCATTAAAATGGGAAGAACCTAATACAAAAGGATGCACCACACAAGGGAAGGGAGAGAAGGAGAAGCCAAACACTCTCAAAAGGGAAGGTTACATCCTGCAAAAATGGGGGAAAGACTCAAAACAACAAAAACGAAAGACATGAAACAAAAGAAGAAAAAAAAAATGTGTCCAATGTAAGGGATCTAGTCGAACTCCTCCAAAACTTGAAGGAGAAGTAACCTCACGCTCGTAAATACAGTAGCACCACCAAGAACAGGTCTCAGAGAACTGTGTTAACAAGAAGATCTAATTAATTGACATTCGACTCATATTAGAAATCTCAGCCGTAATGAACACAGGATCACACGTGATCCTAAACAAAACTAAATTAAACTAAAAAAAAGAAAAAGAATGACCAAATCAACGTCATCAATCAATGCCACTCACAGCGACATGCAACAAGGCTGGCCACAACCTCAACCCCATGACCATGAGCACGTCAAGACCACGACCACGACCGTGCCGACCACGACCGCAGCCTCGCAACCGCCACAGCAGCCTACGGACACCACGACCATGACCAACCAAGGCCATGAGACCACAGCACGCCGACCGTCGTGACCACATTATGCACAACCGATCACACGCAACTACAGCACACGCCACCAGCTGCTGTGACCACATCACACACCGTGATCATTGTGACAGCGAATATGATCAACCTCCACGAACGATGAGAGGCGATGCATGGCTAGAAGAAGCCACGATCGATGAAAAAGAAGTGATCAGGAAAGAAGTGGAGAAAGATCCCACGGTGGCAGGTGGGGGGGGGGGGGGGGGGTGGTGTGTGTGTGGAGGGGGCGGCCAATCAACTAAAGGTAACTAATGGAGGCCGGCGAAAGAAGCTAAGATTTTTGTTCTTTTTGGAAGTGGAGGGGAGAAGGGTTTCGAGCGGATCAGGATGGGTTGCCAAGTTGAAAAGGGTAAAGTGACAGCTAGAAATGTCAAAAGGCACGCGGAGAGAAACAAGTGTGATGTGATTGTTTTTTTTTAATTTTTATCTGACGTTTATAAAATAACTTCGAGGAAAAAGAGAAACGTGTTAGCATTTGTAGTCAAAAATAGCAAATTGCCTTAATGAAACTTATTGGGAGGAGGATATTTGTAATTGTAATCACCTCTACGGTAACATCCGTCTAAATATAAAAATTATGGCGATAATTATGTGATATCAAATGTCTTTGATGACAATTATATAAAAATTTCTTGCATTGTTGGATTTATTTTTTAACTAAATATTTAAGCAACGAGGTTACTTTATTTTTTAAAGAGGCCTAATATTCTTTCGCCTGGTCTATGCTTCGGTTTTCTTCCTTGCAGTGATTCAACATTCTATTGCATATGGTTAAGAGCTGGGCTTGATTTAGGTCACGTTCCCAAATAATTGTATTAGCTATTTTAACCTCCTCTTTTGCTAATTAAGTGACGTCTCATGATTAATTGATTATCGGTAGGAAAGTTTCATGAAAAATCCAAATATATTCATGGATGTTTCTTTTATGTATTGGATAAAATATTATAGAGATAGAGTAATTTGGAATAAATAAAAAAGGTATTTATTTGGATGATGGAATAAATATTGTGATAAGTGAAATGATAAAATGATTGATATATGATGTGATATTAGTTGATATTTATATATTATTAAAAGTGAAAGTAAAGAATATAATAAATATTTATTTAATATTAAAAATAAAAATTTAAAATGTTAATAGATATTTATTTAATATTAAAAATACATACAAATATTATTATAATTTCATTAAAATAAATTTTTAAAAGAACTTCAACCAAAAAAAAACTCACGAGTGGATAATCAATCGCTGCTAACTCTACCTCCAAACGGACCTGAGATGAAGGATAAAAAGCGACGACTATTTAATCTTGCAATCAAAAACTGAAATAAATTAAAATTACCATGCATATAATTTAAGAGAAAATGTTCGATGTATAAAATTTTGTACGTCAAATATCACGAAAAAAACACATGTCAAATCATTCCTTATCAAAAATGATTCCACACATGAAAGATAGATAGTCAAAATTTTATTTCTTTCTTCCACCAACCAACAGCCATCGTCCCTTGCGTGAGAACTTGGGTGAGATATCGTCTATATTTAATAGGGCCCTAATTTATGTCTCATCTTTGATGTAGCTTCAGAGAGTAAAATGGGAGGAAGTGTTTTCTTTCATTGATAAAGAAACTGACATATATCCTCGTGGAGAGCGTAGGTTTTATTGCTATCTTGTTGCCATGCAACTACGTCTAACTAAAAAATATGGTGTAGGGAAATAAATGGATCAAATTTAGATTGAATTTAGTTAAATATATATCTATATTTATTTATAAAATTTATATTTATATCTTATTTATTTATCTCTTAGATATAAAAATCTAATCCATATCTATATCCATGTATCATCGGATATTTATTTACATGAATATCTATTTGTAAATTTATCTTATAATTAAATATTATCTAAATTAAATTTATAGAAGAAAAAAATCTATAATAAATTTCATAAATTATTTATTTTTAATAAACCTAAAATATAAGAACTTAAGCTAGTTCACTTTTATTCATCATTATTGAAATTATTACAAAAAGAACTTTTCAAAAGGAATATATTAAAAATAAAATATATAAATTATAAAGAAAGATAAAATAAAACTTAAATTCAAATAAAATATTCACATCCTTAAAATAAATATTTAATAGAAGTTTCAAAAATACTCTCAACTTTCAAAATTATATAGAGAATTATGAAAGAATTTAGGTTAGGGGGAATTAGGGATTTAAGGATAGACTTATATATTTCAGATAAATAAAAATTTTATTTAGATATTTAAATTAAATAATCAGGTATAGATTCATATCAATACACATACTCATACCTATATCTAATTAGATTTTTTTAGATAAAATTTATACCCAAATCTAATCTAATTTTAATTAAATTTTATCTCTTTTTTTTAAATTGAATTTAGTTGAATTCAAATGATATTTACCAAAACATACATCTCTAACAACGAAAACAGCACATTTTTTCTTGATTCAAATATGAAAACTAAACTTGCGAAAACCTTCCACACTACTGTGCCACCTCCATACCGCTTTTGCCTTAGTCGATGGCTGAGCTATTATCATCATTCTGATCATGTACAATCAAAGTACTTAATTTGAATATACAGGGTCGCTGAGTCTTCTTGTTTGCCACACTAACGTTGTACTCAACGATGGGATTTAAGAAGGTAATGTTCACGGGAAGTTGCTAAAATCGAAGAGGCTACTGGAGGGAAAGCGATCATTAAGAGTGTTTTAAAATTGGACGAAATAGCGTAGGAATAAATTAAAATGAAATCAGCAAAGATAAATGTTGGTTTGAATGGTGAAATAAAAAAAAATTAAGTAAAGTAATAAAATTATTGATGTAATCTTGTAATGTTAGTGATATTTATTTAATAATATAAGTGGGGGTAAAAAATAATATTGGATATTTATTTAATATTAAAATTATAAATGAAAGATATAGTGAGTATTTATTTAGTAATAAAAATGAAAGTGAATGTTATTGAAATGATAAAAAGTAATTATGTTAAAATTTATGTTAAGTTAGTTAAAAAATTTTCTATAAAAACTTCGCAATAAGAGTAAAGTCTTCAAACCCTCCCATCAAATTATATTTGGAGGCAAGATAAAATATTGTAGGGAAACGTTAAAATGGAATAAGTGAAAATGATGTTTGTTTGTGTGATGGAATAAGGATAGAGTAAAGTATATGGTTAAAATGATTGGTGTATTAATGTGATATTAGTGGTTATTTGTTTAATAGTATAAATGGGAATGAAAAATATTAGTAAGTATTTTTTTATTATTAAAAATGAAAGTAGATGATATAGAAGTTAGTTTTTAATAATAAAAGTGAAAATAAAAATAATTAGTATATTAATATAATATTTATATTAAAATTTAGAAAACTTTAGGACAATTCTTAGCTTGGATTAACCCTGCCGACAAAAGTCGTAAGAGTTGATGGTCGATGTTAACAGGTGATGGGAGGGGAGGGAGGGTTATGTGGTGGCTGTCGAGGGATGGAAGGGACACAAACCAAACTAAGATGAGAATCGGAGGATAACAAGGTATTTCAAAGGGATGATGGTTTTACGAGAGTGTTTTCCACACCATATCTCAAACCCATCTGCACCGTTTATTCTACGAATAACGACAACAATAGGGAGCGGCACTCCGTTCTGAATGTATGCCCCGTTTCAGATAGAGTAGGGTGGCGGGAGACGTTGATTTGGTCGTGGGATTTGGCGTGTGCAAATACGTTTCCATTTCGAAAAGCATGAAAAGTCAAATTGAAAATGTTAGAGAATTTGGAAGTACGTTCCACGAGCTCTATTACATGGTAACAACGTCATCTCAAAAGAAGTGTCATCAAATATTGTTACACCTCAAAACTCTCGATCGCGTGAGAGTTTCATGTGATAACTTGAGCCTAAATTCCACGGATTACTTAGGCGATTTAACCACAAGTTCAATTTTTTTAACTTAATCTACGACACATAAGGATGATATAACAATTAAATATTTAAGAATAAAAATATTCCACAGAATAGAATAAGATCAGATAGCATCCAAGAATTTCTAAACCCATCCTTACTTTGACTTGAATCTTCTCATTCACCGTGGTGGTTCCTTACACTCAAGCTTCACCTCGACTCAGCTAGAGCTTAGCGATCCATGACTTCACCTTAAAGTAGATCAAAAAGTAAGGATAACTTATACAGCTCAGTTAGAATATAATTCTATTGTTTATAAAGAAGCAAGATAGTGTTATGATCCAACTTGGTTTCCACTCACCCTCCCAATGGTAACTCCAATCCATCTATGTTAGTCATTATCTACAACTATACTCTCTCTCTCTCTCTCTCTCTCTCTCTCTCTCTCTCTCTCGTTATCTTGGGTTACTACTTAGGAAATACTACTAGAAAAATGAGTTTTTATGACTTTTTTTAGTGACGGTTTTTATTAAAGCTGTCTTCTATATCGAATAGCGCTCATCGTTCAAGCAGAATATATACACGATAATTTTAAAATCGTCTTATAGTTGATTTGAATGATATACACGACGGTTATATTTAAAATTGTTGTGTATATTAGCCCTCACTACCTCTCTTATGTGCGGAGGTTCCCTCTTTGATGTACACGACAGTTTTCTAAAAAATCGTTGTGTATATCATTCACAAAAATTTCCTTCGGCACGAAATTTCACACCTTAATGTGGCATTAAATGACAATTTTATGTAAAATCATTGTTAAATGTTACATATGAGCCTATTGCTCCCAATCCCCAGAACCCTCCCCTTCATTCCTTCGTCTACGATCGCCTTCCTCCTTCCATGGCACAATCCACCGGTCACTTCGCCCCCTCATCCTCGGTAAGACCTGACCGCCCTCCTCCTCCTCCCATGATCGTCCCCCTCCTCCTCATGCTCCTCCTCATGCTCCTCCACCTTCCACGCCATCGCCCACCTCCTCCGCCACACGAAACCGCTGGCCCCTCCTCTTCGTCAATCCCTACGGCGTCGCCCACCTGCTCCTCCATGCGCAACTGCCGCCCCCTCCTCCTCCTTGGCCACCATTTGCCCATTTCCTTCCCCAACTTTCCCTCCTCCCACTGCCCCCTCCCCAATCCACCCACCTCCTCCCCCATCTGCCCCTCCTCGTCCCAGTGCCCCCTCCCCCATTTGCCCTTCCTCCTACCTCCCCCCATTTGCCCCTCCTCCTCCAACTACCTCCTCCCACCACCTCCTCCCGCCATCCGCCCCTCCTCCTCCTTCCTCCCCCCATCCGTCCTCCCTCCTCCCACTCTCAAGCCCACTCTCATCCCCAAACTCTCAAAAGCAATAATCCTCCCACTCTCATCCCCATCATTTAATTTTTTATTAATTTCCATTACAAATTAATAATTATCGTATTTGATTTGTGATATTTGATTTAGGTTATAGTCATCGTTGGACACGTGTACGTTGATTCACGTGTTTTACAAGGTATGAATATGTGCATTTTTGTATTAATTATATTGTTATATTTGTATGCATGAATATGGGGTGTACCCACTTTAATTTCAATGTTTAGAATGTGGGGTGTGCCCACTTAGGCTTAGAAATTGGGATGTGCATTTAGGTTTAGAATGTAAATTACTTTTATGATTGTGGGATGTACGGACTTTAATTTCAATGTTTAAAATGTGGGGTGTGCCCACTTAGGTTTAGAATGTAAATTATTTTTATGATTGTGGGGTGTGCCCACTTGATTTAGTAAATTAAATTTGTTTGATTGATCGTAGGGTGTACCCACTAATGGGAACACCATCATAGGCCCTAATTAGCCACTTTTTGTTAGGATTGAAAGATAAATTGTGCTACATAATTATCTGAGGGTTATGACTCCACATCATTCTGTTTTGAGAAGAGAATAGGAAATTAGGGTTAATTATATAATTTTAATAGCATATCATGAATACAGAATAACCACAGGATTTTCCAGGGGTAAACTAAAGGTCAAATGAGCATTAAACACTAATAAGGGGGTCCATGCAGACAGAAACGGGGTTTCATGCATTTCGAGAACCACAACAACATAATAAACCCTAATTTTAGACCCGTTTAAATTGAAGTGGTTCTGATTATGATAAAAATTATATAAACCTTATAAAGTTCATAGAAAAATATTCTGAACGGTTTGGTATCATTTGTTTGACCATCTGAACCCATTTTGACCTTAAATGGAGTCGCAAATGGGATTTTTTCCTAATTTAGGCTTCTGTGCAAATTATCCAGTAAAACTTGGTTAAATCTAAAATCCGACTTTGCCATTAGATTCCTTGGGTCCAAATTAGGTTGGTACCAAAATTTGGACCCAATCAGAGTCCATGTTGACTTAGTTTGCAATTTAGCTCTTCAAACTCTATTTTCTACATTTAGCACTTCAACTTTTGAAATATTTGCAATTAGGTCTCTAACTTTATCGTTGTTTTTGAAAAGAGGTCCCTGTCGCCATTACTGTGAACAAGACTCCTTTGTCGAGATTCGAGCGAGGTTTTCTCGCTCGATTCTTAGCCAAATCCTCCCAAAATTGAAAGGGAGAATCCTTGAGAGATCCTCTATCGATTAGATCAGGTCTTGGACCTTGATTCACTCTAGAATCCTCATGCGAATGCTCGCAATCTCAGGGATCCTTTTCCCTAAGCTTGCAAATTTGCCAAGCCTCCTACCTTGCTTGGAACACCTTCGGAGGCCTTTAAATAGGTCCCTCTTGAGAAACCGAGCTCCTTAGCGAAGTTTGGAGCTAGAAAACCCTCTCTTCCTCTTCTCCAGCCATTCGTACGTTCGTCTCCGGCAAGCCTCTCTGTCCTCTTCATCGAGCTGGCCAACGATCAAATTGACCAGCTCAACATTCTCCCTTCGTCCTCTCTACCGTCACCGGCCAAAGTGCGGTTGCTATCTCCCTCTCCTTCCTTGCCGTGGTATCACCGTCGACTCCTTTGATGCCGACCCATCATAGCCAATCCCCTCCGTCCGCTATCTCCCTCTCTAAGTTTCTCTTCCTCTCTCCTTCTTGATCTTCTACCACTTCTTAGAAGCTAGGTTCATGCACCGCATTGCTCACATCACTTCGTCATCCTTTGCTTCGGCCAAGCCTTCAGTGACGCCCTCCGCGCTCCATACACCTCCAAACGCCCTCGCACCACCTTCATTAGCTCCACCAAGACTCACCCATCAAAAGCCCTCAACAAATTTTTCTTTCCACCCACTAAAACTCCTCCTCAAACACTGCCTTCTCTGCTCGCTGTCTCCATCACCGTCAACACTCCACAGGCCACCACATGCCATACGACTGCCACCACTGCACTCGCCGCTTCATGGCAAAGCTTCTGAATTATTTTTAAGAGGTCGTAAAGCCGTGTTTTTGGTTTTAGGCCTTCACTGGACGACCATCGTTGCAACCATCTTCTCCGACCTCGGTAGCACCACTCCTGCCACCAATCACCCAGTTGCTGCTCTCAATAGTTGCGGCCTAGTTCCAGGAGTCATTCCAGGGCTTTAATTGGGATGCGAAGCCATAACAGCTACGTTGATTTGGTGAAAAAGTCACCTACAGCTGCGCGAGACGAAGACCCTGTGGGATAGTCCCACATCGTAGAGAGCATATGTTGAACGTCGGGTTGCTACGCTAATGTGTTTGGTTTTGAAAACCTTATCGTTGTAGTTTGAAAGTGAAGAACTCGTGTTCAACAAATAAAATTTATACCAGAATAGAAATCCCGGGTCGAACACAAGGAGGGAGGTAGACGTTTGATTTAAAAACACGCGTTTGTTTTATTTGTCACAAAGTAAATTAATTGATTAGAACTATCTAACTATTTACAATAAATAGAAGAGAGAGAGAGAGAATAAGAGAGAGAGAGAATATTATAAACAAAAACCAAAAAGAGATGTAGAATGAACATGGAATTTCATCATTAGAAAGATTGTTCATTACACTAGAAAGTGGGAAAATGATTACACTAGAAAGCAGTAAATCTACTCTAGAAAGCAATAAATCTATTCTAGAAAGTAGTAAAAGGAATGGGGAGAGAGATATCCTCCTCGACGGTCTCTTGGAGGATGAGCCGGACGTAATGACACTTGGACGAAGGAGGACGGAGCAGGACGAAGGAGGGCAAAGCAAGAAGAACAGGAATGGGGCAGCACATCATCGTCGTCGCGGGATCCGCTTGCGAAAGGGGATGAAAAGTTGACTTTATCTTGCGAGAAGCATCCCGGGTGTGGGACAAGGTTCTCTTGAGCTTTGGAGAGGGAGAGAAGAGAAGGAAGGGATGAGAATTTCATGTGGAGGGGGTCTCCTTTTATAGTTGCAAGGAGTGGGGGCAATTTGGTCATTCTAATTTGAAAAATATTAATTTAGGACCTTTAGTGATAGATAAATCCGTCGCTAAAGGTCCTAACGTGGGCGTAGTGGGTGGCGCACGCACACCCGCTCACCTCCTCGCGTGTAACACACGCACATGTCCAGCTAATCTCAACCGTTCGATCGCAAGATAGGACGGCTTAAATTGTGCCTCCGCCCGCCTCCTCTACGCACCTGCCCGCATGTGATTCTACGTGAGGTGCGGCGTGCGATACGACGTAAGTGAAATTGCATGCGCGACCATTCAATTGCGATTCGAGCGGCCAATCGTGCCCACTCGCCCGCTCCTTGCGTTTCGAATGCGCGCCACCCGCTTGCGATAAAGCGTTCGCCCGCTGCACTGTGGAGGAGAGATGGTCGCAGAGACGAATTCAGGCGCGCGCATCCACAGTCGTTGGATGTGCATCCAACGGCGAAGAAGCGGCTCTCTGATTGAAGAAGAGAAAGTGCGGTGGGTGCTTCGGCTGGTTGGGCGACTGAGATGGTGCCACGTGGTGCCATCTGAGCCGTCCATCTTCTAGATGATGTAGATGGTGCCACGGTTGTCGGATTGAGTCAATTTTCGCGTTGTTAGGTTGCGATCGTCGATCCAAATACATCTGTGTGGTCAGATTTGTCATTTGAAGTGTGGATTCACACCATCTTGGCTCTTGATCTTCTAGGGTTCCCCGGTCACTATCTGATGCTACAGATGTCTGATTAGGGCGATCTTGGAGTCGTTGAACTCCAATCGTGGCCCTGATCACATCTGTACGGTTGGATCTTCGATCCAAGGCCCCGATAAAAAGTTTGCCCTGTCCATGAACATAAAAGGAGACAATTAACCTCCATTTTATTCAAACTACTCTAAATGCAAGATGATGGATGTTATGCAATATTTATAGTATGCAATGCAATCCTATGCTTAAGAACATGCATACATAGACATCTTAAGTAGTGTAAATATGTTTACATCATACCCCCATGCCTATCTTTTGCTAGTCCCTAGAAAAAACTATATGCTATTTATAAAAGAATCAGGTTGGATTATTTGGGCTTGAGTTATTTTCAATCACTAAGAAAATGTCTACTTAGGATCTGAACTTTCAAAGACACAACAGTGCCCGAGTATCTGCCAAAATGCAGACCGCCTCAAGCACTTGCCTTATTCAAAGAAAAATTTATTTTTCTCTTTTTCTTCTTTTCTAATTTTTTTGGATTTTCAAGTTTTAGGGTTTAAGAGTGGCTTTCTACGGCCATTCAACTCACCCAAGATTTGATGAGAACTCTAAGTTCTAAGCATCTTATTGTGAATGTGATAGACTCATTGACCGGCAGTTAAAATGGACTTCGGATTTCTACGCCTCTAGGTGACCTAAAAAAGAATTCTACCTAAAGGCATATCTTTACAACCGGTAGCTTTCTCCCTACTTTTATTTTTTTACGGGGTTAACACAAGGGTGAATCCAGTGTATATCTCCCTTATTTATTCTACTTCTCTGCTTCTTCCTAAGTGTTTTGTGAATTTCAGTGCATTTATTGAGCTGGGTTCTGGACAACCGGTCGATAAGCTGTTACCACCAACAACTTGCCAGCCATACTCATGCGGTGAAGTGTGGCTTATTTCTTTTTTTCTTTTCTCCCTTTTCTTAAAAATTTTTATCTTTTTAAGTAGGTGGCTTCTCTGATCTAAGATTTACCTAAAGGCAGCAAAAAGAGAAAGGTCCAGTGACTGGGCTCTGGACAACCTACCTATGGGTTGTTACCCATGATAACTTGCTAGCCATATCACCCTAAAAGGTTCATTAGCTACCCAATTTCCATTAGAATTGTTGAACAACGAGTCAGTGACAAGATAGTGTGTAGATGCTTAAAACTCAAAATTCCCTCAAATCAGAGGGTGGGTTGATAAGTCATGTACTTATCACCCAAACTTATTTACTCCAATTAAAATAGAATTCAGATTGGTGAGGACTCGAAAAATAAATCCACATTTTAATGGATACACGGGCTGATTAAGTCTAATGACCTGAAGGGTCTTTGTGTTCAAATTATAATGTATTATTTCCTAAGATTGAAAATTTTCTTAAACCCAAGTTCTCTTTCCTAATTTCATTTTTTTTATAAGAAAAGAAAATAAAATAAATCTACGGAGCTGACGAATAAATTCAAAGATGAATATCCACACCCCCATGCCTATCTAATGCAATGTCCTCATTGTATTAAAAAGACATAAAACAAAGTGGAATAGAGTAGAAAGCACCTGAATTGCGTGAATATCAGGTCTGCTCTGAGATAGAAACTAAAAAGAACTATATACGTGCTGAATTTAGTGCCTTTAGCTAGGCAACTATACAAAGAAGAGAAATGAAGAATTCACAAGTGCAGGTCAGAATCAGAATAAAAAGATGAAACCTCGGACCTGCCAGCAGATATCCATAGATGTGGACCAGATTATGGTGTAGACCCATACCCTACAGTCGAGAATATCTCAGGTTCTGGATAAAAATTACCCAAAACCTAAAATCAATATGCAAGCGGGGTCGGGCCTGCGATTTATGAGGATGTAACCCAAGACCAAAAAGTCGGGTTACAGAAAATTCAAGCTCCAAAGGATAATCAATGAATGTGTGCTTGGGTTGGACATCCTCAGAGCAGATGTCGTAAGGGTCCTAGTTTGATGGTTTCACCTGAGTAGGAATCCTTCAACTCAGTCTTCTACTTCCTCCGGAACTTGCTTCCCAAATCAAAATTTCCTGGCTCCTATCCTCCTCATTCAACATGTCAAATTCTAGGACCTCTTGCATATTAATCACCCCATCTGAAATCTCCAAGTCTAAATGATGTGTCTAAATCAGAATTGACTTGGGTCTAGTTATCTCAAAAATAGGATCATCAATAAGCTCAACGGGGTGTAACTAACAATCAGGGCATTGAATTGAATCCTCCAGAAAATGTGATTCTGGATCCGTAATGTGAGCCCCAATAAGATCAGTTCCTCAATTATTGGGCTATCAAATGATCTATCATATTCCTCAGGCCCAATCGTCTCACAAAAATCATGTTCTGTAAACTCGCGTGAGACTTCTCAAATTGAATCTTCACCATCAGAATCAAAGAAATCAAGATCTGTATTAATGTTTGTCTCAAAATCATCTGTCACTTTCTGATCCAAAGAGACATATGTTTCCTTGTACCTTGGCTCAGGGATCTCAGGTGAAGAAATTAGATCATCCTTAATTGGTTACTCTAATTCAATCTAGTCAGCCTCGTAACTCGTGTCCTCCCCAACAGGTGCCTGAACGGGTTCTGAAATTGGCTCTCCTGAAGAGGGTTCATCTTGGGAATCATCCCATGATTGAATCAAAGCGACCACAAATCTCATCCTCAATTTCGCTAACTTCCCAAGTAGAAACCCAACCGGGTTCTTATCCTTAACATCTTGGAGCCAACCCAACAAATACTTATTCAAATTATCAATCATTTCAATCAGAGGCTCCAATCTCTCAATGCAAGATATTGGCTGAACTTCTAAAGATTGTATGATATTCCTCAAGTTAGCCAGAACCTTATCTTGAACCTGGTTACCCTGAACCAAATGAGTTGGTTCAGGGTTTGGCAGGTTTGGGATCAATGCAGGGGAATTAACGAATTGAGATTCGTTATACCCTTCCTGATAATAGGCCATTTTGGATTGTTCAAAAGGTGGTGATGACCTAAAGGCAGTGTAATCAGAGGATGGGTAAGGATCAGTGTATCCTTCTTGATTGTAGATCGTATTAGGTTGTTCATGAAAGGTTGACAATCTATAATCGATGTGGCTCTGAGAAGGATAGAAATCACAATCAAAGTGTTCAGGGTTAGACCCTAAACACAGAGGTTCGGAACTGTATCCCCAATCCGAGTTATCCCAACTAACTGTTGGTTGATTACAGTACGAGTCGAAATAATCTTCATGTTGAGGATAATTCAAAACAGGAGGGAAAGAGTGGGAATGCGTGTAATATGTGGAATAATTCATGAGAGACAGGAGAAAGAAAGGCACCCTGCAATACAAATAATCAAACCTATCCTTAAGTAGGCTAGCCTAAAGACCTACAGACTCCCAAAACCCATCTTGAGATAGAGAAACGATTTGATCTACTTCTATCTGTTCAATCCAACCAGTTAGGAGGGACTGGGGAGAAGGTTCTTCCTTTGGCTTGCACCTCCGGTTCCTAGTGTACCCCCCAGCCACGATCGTTTGATTCTACTCCCTTGGCTAGACATTAGATTGAATAGTAGAAACAGACTAATCGAAAATAATCTCGTTCTGGGCTCTGAAGAGCGAGTCGAATCCTTAAGGCCAACATCTACTCTATTTTATTTAGGGCTAGGTTTGAATGTGCTTTGGAATGTGATGGGCCCTTTATCTGGGTTGTGCCTTAATGATTGATTGATTTGTGTGTGCGTGCACAACTAGTGATTTTCAAGCAAGATTATTTTTGATGTGGTGAATTTTAGGGTTTAAATCTTGCTTAGTAGCTTTTAGGATTCAACTTGTTGTATTTTCAAACAAGTTTTTGTTGGCACACCAGGTTTTGGAAGCACAGGTGAAGATGTTTTCCTTTAAAACTTAAAAGAATGTGGAGTGCCTGGTAAATCCCTAAGAGTTGAACCTATGTGGAAGCTACTTGATGAGTTGATTTTAATTGAAGTGGTGCGGCCCAATCAACTCAAACAATTGGCCTATTGCATCACTTAATTAGGCACACAAATGATTACCTAATCTGATTTCTACTCAATTATGTGTTTGGATGTGTGTACCAGCTCCAAAGATCGGTTTGCCGATTGAGTTTGAAAATTAGATGAGGTTGTGTATCTCTGTGAGATTTTTTTTTTATTTTCTTTTTAAATATGGAGGTTGGGGTGAGCATGGGTGTCAAATAACAAACAATCTAACCTTAGAGTTTATAAGAACACCTAGGTTGATTGATGTTTGTGTTATTATGTTGTGGAATGAAATCTAATGGGTGGGAGGTGGGGGATAACTTACAAAACCTTTAACAACACTTTTCTCTGATCTACCACGTTTGCTCGTCTCAAAAGAGTACCTGCAATCACAATAAGAAAGGAGAGAATTGAGGTAAATGATTTTTGAGTCCGTAGCTATCCACATCTCCTACATTTAGGGATGTGATGCTTTAATAAATTCATATGGTTTCCTTTAATGTCTTGTGTGCATTTCTGAATGGTATATGTGGTTGTTACACTGGCATATATAATGGTAACCTAGCTATATGCAAGGAGGATCATATCACACCCTCCCCATGGCTAATGTTACATAACTACTATCACTTATGAGTCGAGAGGAGAGGTAGATTGTGTTTCCAACTAAACTGATAAGAAGAGATGATCATTCTTATCAAAAAGATCTATTAGAAGTGACATTTGCTATTTCAATAATTATAGTATTTTGATATTCCTAGTATTTTGACTAGTAGCCCCAATTGCTTTAGTAAACAACCAACAATTATATCAAGTATAAGGCATTGAACCCAAGCATGCCACCATGACAAAATGCAAATGTCTAGTTGAGTTTTTTGCCATACCATCCACCAAACAACTTGTTTCCTACATGGTTGAGTATTCCAAGATTCATACCAACCACAATGTTTCCAGTTCCATTAGTTAAAATTCTCAACTGTATCCAAGTGTTCTATACAAAAAGTAAAATGAAAAAGACTCCTTAATGACATTCTTTCAAAAAAAGTATTGGTTATCAAAAGGTAGGAGGATGAGGTCAAAACCAATTAACTACAAGCAAAAGTAAAAATTGACCACAACTCAGTGCCTAATAGAAAAAGAATAGAGTAACAAGCATATGTGTAATTTGTGCATATGATTATTGTTTATGTTTTACTGTAGAATGTATGGTAATTATTTATGTTTTACTGTAGAATATGTGATTTTCTTTATATAGGATTTTGGGAAATGTCTGTAATATAAGGGAAACTCTGCCAAAGTTTTTTCAAATTTTTTTATTTTAATTTATTTATTTCTTAATATTTATACAAATACTAATTTTTTTTAATGTATATCCAGATGAAATTCAAGAAATTTGCTAATAGGGGTAAGAATGACTAGGGCACCTCATCGGGTAGGGATGAGATATAGCCTCCTTCCACCTAGCCACCTAATGGTGTAGCAATTATAGGTCCTAATCAACCTAAATAATGTCTAAACCTAGCTTAATTTGTGGATATTGCACTCTTATCATGCATATCATGCATTGCATCATTTATTATAGAATAAGATGAGATATCCTACTGTTTAATGATTTTTGTTGTTATTTGCAGGTAATGAAGTGATCCAAGATGCATGAGATAGTGGAATAAAGCAATAAAGAGAGAGGAAGATTGATCCAGACAAGAGGAGTGAGGAGGATAGCCTTATCCCTACCCTTAGAAACCCTAGGACAGCCTTCCCAAACCCAAAACCACTTCCATTAGGACACCTTAGCCTTATAACCCAAACATGGATAGCATTATCCATGTTCTTATCCACCTTATCCCTCTCCCAAACATTTAGGAACCAAAACCCACCTTAGAAAACCTAAAACCTACTCTCCAGCACCTTTTAGGATGTCCAGACATCTGGCTGGACATCTGATTTTTGCAGAAATTTAATCCAGGAAGCCAAAACTCATACTAATACAGAATTGGATGCCCAATTTACTATCCAGATGCCCAATTTTGGAGTATAAGATGTCTGATCAATTGTCTGGACGTCTAGAAGTCATCTCTGGTTCTTGTTTTTAGTGTTAGAAGCCCTAGCTTGCCCCTTTTGACCTAGAAGCCCCACCAAACACCTTAGGAGACCTAATTAGAGACCTCCTAAGCCTATCCTACTATCCATACCATCATTTATCCTATCCCTAACCCAATTGAGCAAGCCCATACCTAATTGGATGCATCTACAGTTGATTGGGTGCACCTAAACCCAATTAGATCCACGCAGGATCTAATTGACTCCTACTCACCCATACAAGTTTAATTAGGCTTAGTAGAACCTAATTAGACTGGACCTAGACCCAATTAGGTTCGCTCCTCTCCAATTAGTCTCACTTAAACCTAATTAAGACCACACCTACTTAATGTAGGTTGACCCAACCTAGAATTACCAAATCACACACCTTCCTCTATGAAAATTACACACACACTCACACCTCCCTAAATCCTACCTTCCTATTCTATCCCAACCAAACCCACTTACACCCATTCTAGGAAAGCCTGAAACCCATGTGTCAACTTTAGATCCTACATTGGTGGCACTTGTTATTTTGGAAGCCACCAAAAGTGGCAACCCATTTGAATTGAGAGCCCTTCCCATAAAAGCCAAAGAGAGAAGGGTCACACATTCAATTCTTTCCACCTCTCACTTGCGACACCCTCTTCCACCCTCCAAATCCCAAGGCCGTCCACCACTCTCTCCTCTGAAGGGTGCTCCTCCTCCACCAAGGTTTCATGGACGGCCATAGAGAAGCTTCTCCACAACTTCTCAAGGATGGCTAGGAAGAAGAGGGGATCTCCACCCTCTCTTCTCTTGGGCGTGATACCTTCTCCTCCTAGAGAGGATGCCCCCCTATCTTCTTCTCTTCTTGGACGACCATGAAGGCTCACCCATAGCCTCTTGTGGTCGGCCATCCATTTAGTAGACGTGTAGATGGGTTTGTATACCCAAGGTCTAGCCTGCACCCTCACACATAGTCAATGGCCCTAGTGGCACTTTCCGGCATGAGGGATTTCCTCTATTTTTTTTGCTTTCTAGTATAGATGTTAATTGACATTCATTTTTATGCATAAATAATATCATAATGCTTCTATGATTGATTGTCCTCATGTTTGCTTGCCTACATGATACTTAGGTTTGTTCACACCATGCACGGTCATTATGGCTCACTAAGACGCATGTAGTCATTTAGGTTTTGCTAGCATATTTAGATCTAGGTTTCATTTTGCTTTTCAAAATAAAAATAAAAAACACAAAAAGATCGCAAAATACAAAAATACCAAAAATATTAGGCTAGATTAGATTTAGGCTTGAAAAGCTGATCCAAATCTCAACTCGTTTTCACGCCTCCCAGAGACGAATGATTGGGACTCAAATTCTAAAAGAAAACAATCAACGCAAGTTTTGTTAAATAAATAAACATTTTTGATCAAGGGTTTAGCGCAACTATATTACGATTTTCGACGTATTTCAAAATGCACGAAAATCGCTTCGTCAAATGTCGCCGTTGCCGGGGAGGTACGTGCAAGTTTAGATTTGGATTTGCTTAACTTTTGTTTGTTTAGATTGTAGGTCAAGATGAGGATCCACACACACATTGACCCGTGGTGAAGACCACAGGTATTATTCTTCATCCTCCATTTTTTTTGCTTTCTTAGGTTAAAAAAAAATTATTTTTCAAGCTTAAATTTTCATATTTGAATTTACAAAAAAAAAATTCTTTCTTTGGTGTGTGTTTTAACTTGGAAACTATTTAAACACACCAAAGTCAGATTTGGAAATCCGACCAGCAAATATTGATGACTTTCAAAAATTTATTTCCATCAAATTAGGAGTCCAAAAATCTTGCGATTCAATATGTTTTTAGGGAAAAATTCACATTGTACGAATTTTAAAAATTTTCACAGTGGAAGAGGGTCAAAACAGTCTGCACTTTGCTTTTATCTAACTTCAAACAGTGATTCTGCCCTCTACATAAAGCAGATCAATGTGAAATTTATGGGTTGGAAAGCCATTGAAACCTAATTTTTTCCATATATTTTTAATAACTTTTGGATTTCAATTTATACTATTTCAAATTGAATTACTCGTAGGGAGTCTATTTGGCATGTTTGACCCCCTGACACTAAAAAATTCTTGAAAAGATGTACAAAATAGTAAAAATATTAGAAAAATATTCCCTGAAAGCCTTGTCGAAAAAGGAATATCTCTATCAAATTTCATCTTATTTTTCTTTAGTTACTGATCTGGGGAGTGATTTCAAGTTAGACTAAGGTCTGATTGCAGATTTTTAGAAGAAGCACAAACCCTAGGCGATTCACATTAGGGTTTAAATTTAGAGACCCAAAAAAAAATTGTTTGAGCTTGATTTGGGTGTGATTGCATGAGAGGAGATCTGCTGTGATTGGTTGTCCACCTCCTCACCCACTTGAATTGAAATTGATCTACATTTTAACTTAGGCAACCACATAGGTCAATTTCACTTAGTAGTGATGCATTAGGACCATTGTTTTCTCTGATTGGTTCACACCACTTATACTTTATTGACGCGAATGGGACACGTTGGTTTAATTGTGTTATTATGGCATGTGTTCGCGACGTCAGTTTTAATTAAAGATTGGATTTGGTGAGTTCAAGTGTCAAACACGAGGACGTGTGAAATCAGATTACTTTGTTGCCTTTAGTTGTCATAGGGAGTTTGGTTTACTTCCGAGAAAATGAGAAAGAGAGAGAGAGAGAGGGAGGGAGAGAGAGTAGGGTTAGAGTTTGTCTTTAAATCACGACATTCATTCGAACAAGATGGGAGCTATATAAGAAACAACATTAACATTAACATTTAGCATGCAACTTGAGTTTGTTCGCAAATACAATAATAGCTAAAAGCTTAAACAAAAGTAATATGAAACTAGGGTAAAGAGAGAGAGGAGGAGGGAAGGCGGCCACGGAGGTGGAGGAGGGCTTCGTCGATGGCTTGACAACTCCAAGGTGTATGTGGAATTCTTGGTGGATCTAGGAGAAGGCTAGTGTTGTATGGAGAGGGTGTGTGAATTGAATGCCTTTGAATGGGGTGGTTGAAGGGGTTTAAATAGGAGAAAAGGGCTTCTAAATGAGGTAAAGGGGGTTCAGCAACGTCTAGGACATCGCTAAACCCCTTCCAAAAATGTTGTAGAAGCCCTCCGGCTACCGGTCTGTTGAGGTGTGAGTTCTTCTTCTTCTCAGGCCGTGCCCGTAATCTATGTGCTCGCGTTGTGGGCCGTTCGATCGAAGATTGGACGATTGAGATTTCGCCCGCAACGCTGGTTCAGATCACACTTGGTTCAGAGCGTGCACCTCATGCGTTATTGCGCATGTGCCCATCGGGTGCTTGACGGCTTGCCGCATTGCATCCATCCGCACCGCTCGTGCCCGCATCAACGGTTGAATTTCCCTTGTGCGCGCCTTCGCTGCTGATTTGAGCTTCGTTGTGGCTTGATCCTTGATGAGAACACCATCATGAGCCCTAACTAGCTCATTTTGACCTAGAAAAGAGAACAAAAGCTCCTACATAACCAACTAGAGGTCCTAACTCAAGGAAAAACCCTTCTAAAAGAAAAGCAAGAAACAATGGGTAAAATAGAAATTTTACCATTGCAGTGCAACAACGGGATTTCTCATGGGCTAAACATAGGTCAAATGGTCTTAACAAGATAAAAAGTGGGTTGGTTCAAATAGAAAAGAGTTCATGTGAAATCTAGGAATTAAATGACTTCTTGTAACCCTAAAATAAACTCACTTAATTTAACAAGGTTCTGGTCAGGATAAAATTCACCTAAACCATCTAAAATTCATGGAAAAATATCCTCTATGGGTTAGAACCTTCAAATTGGCCTTTAGAACCTATTTTGACTTAAATAGGGGTCTCAATCAAATGTTTGCCATAAATTGGGATTTTGTGTAAATTGCCAAGTCAAACGTAGTCAAACATAAAATCTAACATCACCATTGGATCCCTTAGGTCCAAATTAGGTTTGTACCAAAATTTGGACCTAAGGGAAATTCACCTTGACCTACTTTGCAAATCAGTCCAACCCAATTACATTTATACCCCTAACTTTTGAAAACTCTTATAGACATCCCCCTAGCTTCCTTGTCGTTCTTTGCAATTAGGTCCCTCCACCATTACAGCGGAAGAAATCCTACTCCGGCAAGGATTCAAGGGAGACAACTCCTTGATTCCTCAGAGAATCCCTCTCAAATTTGAAAGGGAGATTCTTTGAGGAATTCCCGTTCACGTGAACCCAATTTGGAGCTCCAATTTCCACCCAATCTCTCATGCAAATGCATGAGAGATTTGGGTCTTTTCTGACCTTCCAAGTCTAGCGAGGTTGCCGTGCTTGGTAGCTTGCCTTCCAACCACAAGGCCCTCTGCCAGGAGTTATAAAAAGGCCCCCAGATCCTTCTGCTCCTCTCAAGCTTGATTTGGCCTGAGAAAACCCCCAATTTTCCTCTCTTCCCCTCTGACCAAATTCCCATCAAGCTCCAGCGACTCCCTTCTCCTCCTCTCGTCGCTCCACCACAATACTAGTGGCAGAGTTATCTTTACCTCCTTCGTCCGTGTCGTGCCACACCTGCGCACATGCTTAACTCCCTCTCATCGTCGCCATCCTCCTCTCATTGGGCCTTCATCTCCGGCGACGGCACATATGAGCCATCCGCCTCCTTCTCTCCCCCCTTCGTCTACTCCCTCTTAGATAAGTCTTCTCCCTCTACTCTTTATTTTTCCTTCATTTATTTCTGTTATCACGCCCCAACGCTCACACATCACCCCCATCTTCTCCACCTCTGACAGACCACCGGCGAGGTGCATCCGCCACTCCTTGCAACCACCCACCTCGCCAACCACCTCAAAAGCTTTGCCACGTCTCACTGAGCATCATTCCTTTTCCCATTCACCGCCACACGCTCCCAACACTTCCCCCGAACACACCCATCTTCACAGCCACAGGGTGACCTAGGCACGCACGCCCAGGCCGCCTCGTGCCACATCGACCACCGAGACACCTTCACCATGCCAAGGTGAAGCTTTCTGCGTGTTTTAATGAGGCTGTGAGGCCGTTTGCTTATAGATAGGTATAGGTGCTTCGCTGCCACTAGAGCAGGCTCGAAGAAGCTTGCAAGCTTCATCGAAGACCCCAGACTCCAGGCGTCAGGTTCCCAGACACGCGAACTTCCTTCACGCACACTTCTCGCCTAGCAATTGGAGTCCCAGACCCCCGCACCTGCTGCAATCGAACGTGACCCTACTGCGGAAGCACCTATGAAGAAGGTGGGACATTTAGTCCCACCTCGGAGGATTTGAAGCGGGCGGTGCAATATAACTGGAAAAAGTGCAAGGGGCTTATCGGCTCCTAACACGGGGTGAGGTCCCACTCATCTCACTCGCCTCGTCGGTTACCCACACCTCCGCGGACCTGGTTACTGGCCCGACTACTCGTGCACTCCTCACCCACCACCCACGCCGGTAGGCCTGGTCCAGGGCACACTGACTTGACTCGTTAACCTGAGAAGGCTCTAGGAGAGCGAGCCTAAGAGAGAAGAAAGAAGAGAATTCATGGGGAGGGTACAGGGTAGGTTTTGCTCTCAGGAGAAAAAGAAGAAGAAGCTAAGGGTGAAGCTGCAGGAGAAGAACAAGAAGGCTGAAGAGGAAGCTAAGGAAAGAAAGCTGCAGCAGAAGCAAAGGAAGAAGGAGGGGAGGCAGGAGTCTGAGTAGCTAAGGAAGAGAAGGCTCGACTGAAGAGAAGAGCAAGGTTGAAGTCAGAAGTAGAAAGAGAAAGAAGAAAGAAGACAAAGAAGAAGCAAAGGCTAGAGAAGAGAGAAGAAACCAGAGAAGAGAGAAGAAATCAGAGAAAAAGAAGAGCCAGAGAAAGGAGAAGATAGAAGAAGAAAGGAGCTGAAGACAAAGAATAGAAGAGAAATTAAAGAAGCACTGTAGCACTTAGCACTTAGCACTTAAGACATCTGATTTTTACATCAAACGTCCATATTTCATTGTTGAGCTTCTATATACATTGAGATCATCTTTCTTACTTTACAACTTTAATTCTTCATTGCATATTTTATCAAATTTGAAAGTTGTGTTCTTGGTTTTTGAATCCCAATTTGCTCCTTGTGTTTATTTTAAACCTGATTTATATTTTTCGAGTAATAAAATTCATTTGTTTTCAAAGTGATTTTGGCTATACTACGACGCATTTATTTTAAACCCAATTTCACTTTGATAACCAATCTTGAGTTTGGTGTGCGGGGATAAGGCACTGACAGCTGCACTGCCTTCGCTAGTTTGTGCGGAAGCGAGGTTGGGCGCGGGGAGGTGAAGGCCACTTGTGATTGCGCTGGAGAGATCGTCTGTGAGTTTTTAGTCGTTCGATCTTTGATCGGATGGCTGAAAGTGATTCTTTGTGTGGGCGCGCGGGTGAGGGGCGTGACGTGGTTGCTTGTGGGCCGTTGATCTGATGATCAACGGCCAGAACTTCTTGGGCTGATCGAGGGAGCTCCGAATTTCGAATTTGAGTGATTTCAAGTCTGTTGGACTCGATTCATTGATCTGAGTCCATCCATGTAGTCCGATTGCTCATCTGAGGCTTGTTTCAATACGCACTTGTACATATGGCCATTAAACATTAATTCGTAAGCAATCTTAGCTCGGAATGCATGCAATGCTCCTATGCCTATCATGATATGTTATTAGTGTGCATATATCCTCAAAACTTACACTAGTTGATGGAATTATCATCATTGAATGTGGTGTTATCACGTATTGGACTTAAATGCATCATATAGACCTATCTGATATTAGGGTTTCCACACTTGGGTAGAGCACATTTGCACGCCATACTTAAAGGAAATTCATATAACAATTGGGACTTGCAAAACCTGTTGTGTGCTCCACCACAACCTTATTTGAATTGACTTAAACAAAGAAACCCTAAAAGAAAAATTAATACAAGCACTTGAACCATAAAATCCACTACACCAATTAAAGCTTGTATTGAAAACCCTCTGTTTGTGCACTTCACACTTAACCTAATTTTATGGGCAACACCCCCAAAACGCCCAAACACATTCCAAGAGCACTCCAAACCCAAGACTAAAACTAAGTAGGCACGCCCTAGGAAAGACTAATTTACTTGGTAACCAAAATTTGATTGGGTAAAAATCAAGGCCTTGTCTATTTGAACCAACTGGTGATAAGAAAGGTCGGTGCGGTAACTGCGTTAACCTTTAGTGGTGTTCCACCGTGCAGGGTGTCCTAGGGGGTCTCACCCTATTCTCCACCTATTCTTCTGACTCCTCCTCCAATCTATCATATGTGCCATTGTGCAGGTGCCAATTCTTTGTCTTCTAAAAGGAAGAGGAAAGCTAAGAGCCATCTAAATGATCTAATTCAGGCTCAACCAAAAATCTTAAGACCAAACCTGCATAAAGCTTTGACTCAGACTCTAGGGACAAAAAGAAGAAAAAGGTCCTTGAAGTTGATTTGACCTATTTACCCTTTCTTGGGGCCTTAAAGAAAGAGTCACAAGAGAAGAAAAAGACTTGCACACCTAAAGAGGTGGTTTTATCTACTAACATAAGTGCATTTGTTTCTGGCACTCTACCACCCAAAAAGATCGACCCTAGAAAACCTTTCATATCTTGTGCCATCAAGGGATTCACCTTCAATAGAGCCCTTGTGGATCTAGGGTCTTCCATTAGCTTGATTCCTACCACCCTTATTGACCACACCAGACTTGGAGATCTGCACCCCACACCTATTACCATTAGAATGGCAGATGGCTCCATCAAAACACCTAAGGGGGTAGTTCAGGATGTGATCATTAAAGTTCAAGGTCTTAGCTTTCCGGTTGATTTTATTATTTTGAACATGGATATACTGGAGAAGCTAAGTGATTCACCCATCATTTTAGGTCTCCCTTTCTTGGCTACACCTAATGCATAGATCGATTGTTACTCAGGATGTATGGAAAGGAGTAGTGGTAATGAAAAGATTCACTTTGATATTTATGTAGCCACTAAGAAAATGAAGTCAGGGTATTTTTTGGATGATACTGAAAGTGATTCGGAGGGTAATTCGGAAGAAACCATGGAAATTGACACCTGGGTAGGACCACATGACCCGAATCAAGAATCTACTAAATCACAACTGTCACCCTCAATACAGGATCAAATCTTGGATAGCATGGTTGACTATCTTCACTGACCTAGCCCAATTCAAACCCTTACCCCTTGCAATGAATCCCAGATTACTCAATTGATCAAAATAGTTCATGAAATATAAGAAAGGAGCTTCATAGAATTTGGGATGAGCAAAAAAAATCAGAAATGCTTGAATTTGGGTTGGGTGTCCCACAACAGATTTGTGATTCTGAGGTGGTCATCGAGGATTTTGTAGATCAGTCACCCAAGGTGGACGATATTGATGTTCCTATGGAAGTTGAGGGAGATTCATTTGATGATCTTAATATTGATTTATGGCCTGAATATCAATCATTTCATTTTAAGGAGCCAAGTATTAATGAGTTTGAATATGATTTTGTTGTATTTGAGAGTACCCATATAGACATTGATGAATTGACTCAAATGATCACATACACGGAACAACAAACTCAAAAAGACTTTAACGACTCCTCAATCAATGATTCAGCCCATTCCACTCTCATGGAGGGACTCACTACCGAATCTAATTCCCAATTTCATCTAAGTAAGGAGGAAATATCCCTTTATGAAAAAGATATTCAAGAGATTGAAAGACTACTAGGGATTACATATGATGAGTTATTGGAGGAAGCTAAAAATTTTGGGGAATCATGTTATAATTGGGAATTAGAATTGAAAATTTTTGAAGAGATAAAAGAAGATGATACCCAAACATCTCTGGTAGAGATAGAAACTGAGCACTGGACCCTGATTTCCAGATCTGAACACACCACCTGGGTCATGCCTTCCATTCATCATCATTATCAAGACCCATATGACTTTACCCCACACGACTCCACCCATACCCCTACCACCCACATCCTCCATCACCTCTTCGGGATGCCTTCATCTTCATTTCTTCTAGGCACCCATAATTATCCATCTTTCTTCTGTTGCATCTGGTTGTAGATTTTCCCAAGCCTCATCTATATATTTTTTCGATTATTTGGGCTTAGCATTCATGGATAGCTTGTTCGCATTTGCGGCCCCACTATTGGTGAATGAGATTAAAATTCTTATCAATTTACTCACCATTCTCAATACGTTATTGATATATCCTTTTCGAGTTTACCCCTAGTTGGAGGCATTAATCTTAGCACTTATATATAGCATATTTTATTTAGCATATTTTCTTGCATATTTTACTTCTTAGGTGTTGGAATAAGCAGAACGAAAAATTTAGGAGCTATTCTAGGTGATTTCTACTCATTTACTCCCTGTCCTAATTTATTTTTCATTATATTCATGCATGAGGACATGCAAGAAAGTAGGCATGGGGGGGTAGTACTTGTAAATTGAAAATTTTTTTGCCAATCCTAGGAAAAACCTTTCGTACATCATGCTAATTGCACTTTAGGATCCTTAAATTAAGAACAACTGGCTTCACCTCCAATGTTCGCATTGGAGCTAGAAATCATCTGCAACAACCACTTCCGACTCATCCACTCACCCTTTTGTTCTAAAATTAGGGCCAAGCTAAATATAACCTGAATTAGGGAATTTTTCAAAGTGCAACTTTGAAAGGTTACAAATAGCATATATATATATTGCATTCATGAATAAGACTTTTATCAAGAGAATGCATTAGGGATTTTATCCTCTAGTGGATTCTTGAAATATGGAATCCAGTATAATTTTCACACCTACACGTAAATTTTGTAATGGATTCACGGTGAAGACTGATAAACATCTTTAGTCTGCCGAGAAGAGGCAGCACTTCTTTTCCTGAACCCCTAGATAGTGTTTTGGGAGTCAGGCAGATTTTCTTCCAGAAATCCACCAAATAGTGTGAGATGAGTGTAGAGAGTACTGGTGCTCTAAGATTAGTGTAAGGAATCTAGAATCCTAGATAATTAGGTGATGATACTCAGAGATTAGGCATAGTTTTCCCTCTCAGTTCCCACATATACATTTTGTGCAAAATTTTGAGAGTCACCAAAAAAGGCAAATACGCGGAAAGTGAGTTTTAATAAAACTAGGGCTAAGGTGGATGATTACGACCATTCTTTATGGAATCCATAGTTGAAGGAGGGTATTGATGTCAAGGTCAAGAATATGCCATCCTATCCATCTCTTCCTGGTGTCGAGAGTAGGCACTTCTACCAAGTAAGCCACTCGATATCTCTTGAGTACCATCAATCCCTAATAATGCCTCTTGAATAAAAGTTGTGCATGTCGTGTGTTGTATTATGTTGTGTTGATATATATATAAATAGATATAGAAAAAAATTAGAAAAAAAGAAAAAAATAGAAAAGAAAAAAATATATATAGAAAAAAAGAAAAAAATAGAAAAAGAAAAAAAAGTAGTTTATGAGTATTTAGAGTTTATTTTAGTTACAATGAGGCAATACCACCAGATAAAGTTGAGATCCACCAAATATGGCCTTAGCCTACCTTTTCTGTATGTCTGACCGCCTAAATACTGGCTGAGGAATTCCAACTTAGTGTTAAGGTTATTGGAACTCTATTAAAGTGTTAATGCCAAGTGAGACCACCAAATACAAATCGTATGTCTGAATCCGGTGAGATTATGAGCTCTAAAAAAAAGAAAAAAGAAAAGAAAAGAAAAGAGAGAGGATGAATACAAATGAACCAAAAGAGAGCATAGTTTTCTCGTCTTTCTCTGAGTTGAGTTCTTAATAATCCGGAAATCTAGGTTCTGTAGTACTAATCTCTATGTAGCACCAAATGAGAGTGATCCACCAAATAAACACCCATTTTCCTCAGACATTCTCTACGCAAACTTAAAGCCAGGGTGGAAATTATAGAATATCTCGAATACCCTGAGAGAAATAGTTTGCCTACCCTGATAGAATTTTACTAGGGGTCAAGTACAAGCTTTAGAGGTAAATCAAGCTTTTCACTCGAATCCGTTGCAAAAGCTACACAGCTGCACTTTCACATATTTGGATTTCTAGATTTCTGGATGAAACAAAAGGAGAAAAATCTGTAGTCAAACTCTTTGATAAAAAGAATAAGCAGTCCTTTAGGGACCGAACTTATAAATAACTTAGTTATGCATTTGCTAGGGACAAGCAAAGTTTAGGCATGGGAGTATGATGGCGCAACAATCATAGGTCCTAATCAACCTAAATAATGTCTGAACCTAGCTTAATTTGTGGATATTGCACTCATATCATGCAATGCATCATTTATTATAGAATAAGATGAGATATCCTGCTATTTAATGTTTTTTGTTGTTATTTTTAGGTAATGAAGTGATCCAGGATGCGGGAGATAGTGGCATAAAGCAATAAGAGAGAAAAAGACTGATCCAGACAAGAGGAGTGAGGAGGATAGCCTTATCCTCACCCTTAGAAACCCTAGGACAGCCTTCCTAAACCCAAAACCACTTCCATTAGGACACCTTAGCCTTAGAACCTAAACATGGATAGCGCTATCCATGTTTCCATCCACCTTATCCCTCTCCCAAACACTTAGGAACCAAAACCCACCTTAGAAAACCTAAAACCACTCTCCAGCACCTTTTAGGACATCCAGACAACTGGCTGGACATCTGGTTTTTCAGAAATTCAATCTAGGAAGCCAAAACTCATATTGATACAGAATTGGACGTCCAATTTACTATCCAGATGCCTAATTTTGGAGTATAAGACATCTAATCAGTTGTCTAGACGTTTGGAAGTCATCTTTGGTTCCTATTTTTGGTGCTAGAAGCCTTAGCATGCCCCTTTTGACCTAGAAACCCCACCAAACACCTTAGGAGACCAAATTAGAGACTAGCCTATCCCACTATCCATACCTTCACTTATTCTATCCCTAACCCAATTGAGAAATCCCATACCTAATTGGATGCATCTATAGTTGATTGGGTGCACCTAAACCCAATTAGATCCACCCAAGATCTAATTGACTTCTACTCACCCATACAAGTTTAATTAGACTTAGTAGAGACTAATTATACTTGACCTAGGCCTGATTAGGTTCACTCCTCTCCAATTAGACTCACTGAAACCTAATTAGGACCACACCCACTTAATGTAGGTTGACCCAACCTAGAATTACCAAATCACACACCTTCCTCTACGAAAATTACACACACACACACTCACACCTCCCTAAATCCTACCTTCCTATTCTATCCCTACCAAACCCACGCACACCCACTCTAAGGAAGCCTAAAACCCTTGCGTCAACTTTAGATCCTACATTGGTGGCACTTGCTATTTTGGGAGCCACCAAAAGTGGTGACCCATTTGAATTGAGAGCCTTTCCCATAAAAGCCAAAAAGAGAAGGGTCACACATTCAATTCTCTCCACCTCTCACTTGCGACACCCTCCCTTCCACCCTCCAAATCCTAAGGCCATTCACCACTCTCTCCTCCAAAGGGCGCTCCTCCTCCTCCAAGGCTCCATGGATGGCCATAGAGAAGCTTCTCCACAACTTCTCAAGGACGGCTAGGAAGAAGAGGGGATCTCCACCCTCTCTTCTTCTCTTGGGTGTGCTACCTTCTCCACCTAGAGAGGACTTCCCCCCATGTTCTTCTCTTCTTGGACGACCATGAAGGCTTACCCATAGCCTCTTGTGATTGGCCATCCATTTAGTAGGTGTGTAGATGGGCTTGTATACCCAAGGTCCAGCCTACACCCTCATACATAGTCGATGGCCCTAGTGGCACTTTCCAGCGTGTGGGATTTCCTCTATTTTTTGTGCTTTCTAGTGTAGATGTTAATTGACATTCGTTTTTATGCAAAAATAATATTATGATGCTTCTGTGATTGATTGTCCTCATGTTTGCTTGCCTACATGATACTTAGGTTCATTCACACCATGCATAGTCACTATGGTTCACTTGCATGTAGTCATTTAGGTTTCGCTAGCATATTTACATCTAGGTTTCATTTGGCTTTTCAAAATGAAAATAAAAAACACAAAAAATCGTAAAATACAAAAAGACCAAAAATATTATGTTAGATTAGATTTAGGTTAGAAAAGTCGATCCAAAGCTCGATTTGTTTTCACGCTTCCCAGTGACGAATGATAGGGACTCAAGTTCTAAAAGAAAACAATCAACGCGAGTTTCGTTAAATAAATAAACATTTTTGATCGAGTCGTTAGTGCAACTATACTACGATTTCCGACGTATTTCAAAATGCATGAAAATCGCTTCATCACCACCCCGCACCCAGACTCCCACATTTGTCCCTAAGTACATCCATCTACATACTCCCCACGCACACCCAATTGTCATAGTACCTAATCCCACATTTACGAGGCATCGTGAATATGTCTGGCCTGGTGATCTTACCTGACAGTACCACAATAAGGGCAAGAGGGTGGTTAGCAATGTAGTGCAAGTGCCAAAGCCAGAGCCAGAGGTTGCCACCAACTACCCTAACGATGACGAGGATGAGGATGAGGGCGACGACAGCGGCGGCGAAGATGAGGATGAGGAGGAGGGTGAGGATGATGTTAAGGTACAGAGGCCACCTCAGCAGGACCCTTAGGCTAAGTTAGGGACCAGTTCTTCTGGTAAGAATTGTCAGTAATATCTTATTAAAATTTACTTGTAATGTTTTAATTTTTAATTATATTTTTCTTATTAAGCAGTAAAAAAAAGGAAGGGATCCGACATGAAATGCACATCTAAATATACTTCCAGAGGAAATGAGAATCAAAGCACATATCAATGAAGCTGGAGAAGATCCAGACTATCCTTATTTCATAAGCAAACTGTCTAGGATGGTAAAAGAACTCCTCCCCCTTTGTTGTTTTAACTAGAGGAGGGTCTCCAAGGAGATCGAGAGGCAGCTTTTTTGTAATATGGAGGTAAATAGTTATATATTAATGTATATATATGTAAGTTTGTTTTAATAATATTTAATTCATTTATATGATTTTGTAATATTACAGGTGATTTTTGATTGGGGTATCGATCCGAATGTCACCAAGTACATCCTCAATCATGCTGCGAGATGACAACATGATTGGAGGATGACAACGAAGAGAAAGGTGAAATTTGTAATATTTTTCATTTTTTATTGTTTACTTAATTAATTTCTTTGACAATTTATTTGTATAATTTAGTTTTATAATACAATGTCATCTAATGAGAAGGCATTGAGGAACATGCCTCCTACAATAGCAGTAGATGTGTGGAAAGAATGTTGTGCACATTAGAATAAGCCTGAGATGGAGGTAATTATAAATACTTTTAAGGGCATTTGGAGATAAATGATTTAATTGTTTTCCATTATAATATGTTATATGTACAAGATTAGGCGAAGAGGAACAAGGCCAATAGGGCCAAAGCTCCACCACAGACCCACTGTTTGGGTCAAACTAATATTGATAGAGTTATGGGAAAATATGTAAGTAATTCCTTATAATTATGACACTTTTTTATTTTTAATTAAAGTTTTAATTATAACTATTACTTGCAATTTGAAATATATTTACAAGCACATTCACATGATGGTGCCACACTCGATCGGGTTGGTGTATGAGGCTACTCATAGCAAGGCCACCATCAACGATGGGAGAACAAGGATACATGAGACATACCAGACAAAGCATGTAAGTAACATTTATTTATCAACTACTTTAAATTTTATAATTACTTTAATATGACATTAAATTATTGTAATTTATAAGGAGAAATGATGAACTTAATCAATCCCCCTCTAGGCGTCACTTTCGGCACTCAGCAACAACCTCCTATGAACCTGAGGAGGCTTTTAACAGCGTCATGCCTCCAGAGCACGGAGGCTTCGTTAGTAGTGGGTGGAGGAGTCAGACAATCTTTAGCTGGTATGGGTGAAAGGGGTCAGCGTCAGTAGTTGTCGTCCAGTAAATGTTGACACAGCTCCATGATGACACCTCATAGTTCCAGCAGCAAACTCAAGCTTGGTAAGATGCCAAGAAATTCATGGAGGAGCAGAGGAAGGAGATGGAGCAGTAGAGAATAAAGATGAAAGAGATGATGGCATTATTATAGGACAGCGGTTAGGATCACACTTCCTATCAGTACTCATGATAATGCTACATTTTATGATAATAATTCTGCCAAACGGGGTTTGTCTTAAGGATAAAATGCACAGATAACACAACATAAATGGGCATGGGAGCATTACATGCATAGACATTGTGATTGCTCAAAATGCATTGTTAATGGCTATTTATACAAGTTCATGTCAAAACAGGCCTCAGATGAGCAATCGGACCTCATGGATGGATTCAAAACGACAAACGGAGTCCAACAGACTCAAAATCGACCAAATACAACATCCGGAGCTCCCGCAATTGACCTAAGAAGTTCTGGCCGTTGATCTGATGATCAACAGTCCACAGCATGCCACGTGGCACTCGATCAGCAACCACCAGGCCATGCCAGCTTCCTCCATCAAGCCGCAGGATGATCTGAGTCGTCCGATCTTCGATTGGACGGCTGAGAACCATCCTCGCTCGCGTGCCTTCTCACTTCAGCACGAAGATTCGACTGTTGGATCTCCATCCAACGGTCGAAAATAGTAGAGCATAGACGCGCGTTCGCGACCAATCACGCAACATAGCACAGCGGTCGTGCCCCCACTACACGCGTAGAGGCGCACGTTCGAAGCGCCCGCAGCAGCTCGAGCGTGGAATTCTTCTGCGTGACCAAATTAGTCAGCTCGATCGCCATCGAGCAGCCTCGATAGTGCCACGCGGCGTAATTAGGAGTGTTTGGCCAAACGCGCGTGATGACGCACGAACAGCGCGTGCCTTAGTAGCAATCTGCGAGCGCGCCCTCTGCAAGATCTCAGCCGTCTGATCGAAGATCGAATAGCTAACAATGCGAGCACACGGATCAGGTGGAAGTAGAATGAGCACGGGCATGGGACTGGTGGGCAGGGGTCTACGCCGACGGTTTTGACATGGATTTAGCGACGTCCCGGACGTCGCTAAAGCCCCTTCTTCATTATAAAGCCCTTCTTCCTATATAAACCCCTTCCAACCACCCATGTAAAGCATTCAATACACTTGCAAGTGCTCTACCCTACTTCTAGCCACCATTAGCACACTTTTGTAATCACCGGAGTCGACGAGCCACCGACGGAGCCCTCCTTCACTGCTGTGGCGCCTCGCCGTCTCCTTTCTCTTTCTCTCTCTCTCTAGCTTAGCTTTACTTTACTTGTGCTTAAGCATTTATCTAGTGTTGTAATTGTAAAACTTGAGTTGCATGTTAAATATAGTATTGATGTTGTTTTCATCTTGATCTACATGAATGCCATGACTTAAAAGAACTCTAACCTTACTCTCTCTCTCTTTCTCCCTCTCTTACTACTTTTCTCCCACATTTTCTCGCTCAAGAAAAAACCTGCCATTTCCGTGACAACTAAGTGACAGAAAAACCTGATTTCACGCCTCCTTATGTACGACACTTAGACTCAAATCCATTTCTATATTTAAAATTGATGCAGCGAACGCGAGCTACAACGACACTCTTAAACAAACACATCTGTAGCACGTCAGTTTTTGGCGTCGTTGCCGGGGAGGCAATGGATTTATTTTGTCACTTCCATTTTGCATCCATGCTCACATCATCTAAAGAATTTTCTCCCTCTACTTGATGGCTGCAGGAACTCGACACTTGGACGGCGAAGGAGCGCAACTCGTGACGGTGGAGATGGAGTAAGCACAACAAGGATCGGTTGTGAGTAGTTCTCTACCCATTGTTGTTTGCTTGCCTAAAAAAAATCTTAAAAAAAATTTAAAATCAGAAAAAAATTGGCGTGGTGAACGATTGCCTGATCCTCATCCATAACTCATCACCCAACAAAAAAATACACTCTAACATTCCTAAAGACGTCATCTTTTTTAATTTTTTTTTCTTTGAGTGGTGTTTGCGAAGCCACCGTGGTTTGACTTGGGCCGCACCACTCACCCCTAAAATCAACTCATCTGGTAGAAATCGCATGAACACTAGGATGAGCACATTAGGGTTTCAGAGTCTCATCACATTGAAGGAAATCCACTCTCACCAATTGTGTGCAAAACTTGGCGTGCCCACTTGAAACTTGCCTGAAAACATTAAGACAGGTCAACCCTAAAAGACACGAAAGTAAGGATAAACATTAAAAGACACCACATCTTAAATCCTTGCTTGAAAACCATGTCTTGTTAGGAGCACACACACTTGAATTGGATAACTAAGAGGCACCACTCCAATAAATGCCTCATCATATAATCTAAGCACAAGCACTGCCCTAGCCCCATTAAAACAGAGTAGACGTGCCCTAGGCAGGACTGGGTTAAGTCTCAAGAGGCGTGGTTTTGTTTGCTGGGCACTTAGCCTTCTTTCCCTTAATAGAATTTGGTGACTAGGCTGCGGGGAAGTATCAAACGACCGTGGTTGTGGGGTCTATGGAACCGGCGGCGCATGCCAAAGGAAGAACCTTCCCCACAATCCCCTCGTAATCAACCTGGCCAGATTAGCTTTGGGAAGGGCAATCCCGTGCCTACAGACTTGATAGTTCCTTTGGAGATTTCTAGGTCCCCTAAGGAATACACTGTATGGACTAGGCTTGCTTACTTGGTTGTGTACACACACTTCTCGCATCTGTCGCTCTCCGCATTCCCTCCTATTCTTCTCTAGTGTATGCACAGGAGACCATCACTTCATCTCGAGTTGTTTGTTTTGGGACGGGAATCCAGGAGACTTGACCTTGCTAGAGACATGGCCGAACCTAGAGTAGATGAGGTTGAGGACCAACCTCCACTAGATACGACGGCCATCATCCAGGCCTAGATCAATGCAAACCACCAGCTTTAGCAGTAATAGATCCACACTATCATAAAAGCCATACATCGGTTGCAAAACCCACAGGGGCAACCACTACCACCTTTGCAGGGCTCGCAAGGGCAACCACCACTTGATCCACCACAATTCCAGGACCAACCTAGGCCCCTCCATGACTTCTACAATCCCTCTACGATTCGAATTGAACCACACCTTCGGATCCCCAAGGAGGGAGATGATTTTGAGCTGAAACCAAATGTCCTGAGCCTGATTCAGAGCCACTTCCATGGAAGCTCAAATTAGGACCCCTTCCAGCACCTAGAGGATCTTGACCGAATCGCCTGAACTGTAAAACTTAGGAACATTAGCCTAGACATTGTTTTGATCAAGTTGTTGCCCTTCTCACTGAGAGACAAAGCGTCTCACTGGCTTACGACTTTAGGAAGACCCATCTCAACCTGGGAAGAACTGAGGCATACATTCTTAAAGAAATTCTTCCCCATAGGAAAGACCAATGCCCTCAGAAGAGCCATTACCACCTTTACACTCCAGGGCGGGGAACAGTTCCATGAGGCGTGGGAGAGATTTAATGAACTATTGAGGAAATGCCCATACCACAAAGTACCGAGGTGGCAATTGGCCCAGATCTTCTACCACGGTCTGGATAGCAACCTTCGGAACTTCGTCGATGCCTCATGTAGGGGAAACTTCCTGAACAAAGACGAGGAGAGTGCGTTTGAGCTCTTCGAGTCTATGAGTGAGAATTCGCTCAACAATGCCTCCATGACCCAGTTTAGTTGATCCAGTCAACCCTATGGTGGGATCTATGAGGTACAAGAAAATTCTGGAATGGATGACATGGACATCATTGCTAAGAAATTGGATCGAGTGAAATTGGTAGATAGGAAAATCGATAAACTATTGAACCAAACCAGGAACCCACTACAGACCCTCTACCTAGCAAAGGGAGCTCACAATGTTGACCTGGTCCAGCTACTAAGCTAGATGCACCTGGAACAACCCCTGACCATGTTCCAGGGAGGGACCTTTGCTCCCTCAACCCCTGATTATTCTCTTCCCTCCCCCTCGACACCTTCTATCTTTGAAGATGTCTAGGCTATCCAAGGTTATTCCAAACCTGACCCCTTCTCCAACACCTACAACGCCGGATGGCGTAATCACCCAAACTTTGCTTGGACAAACCAAAAATCACCTTAATTCTAGAACCAGCCCAGGCCAAACCATCAGCCAAACCTACTCTCCTATTAGCAAGGTCCACCGGTTAGACCCCCTTATAACCCAAATAGGGCAGCTCCTCACCCACAAAACCAAATGGACACCCTGATAAGAATGATGGCTATAATGAACCAAAAACACCAGGAGGAAATGGCTTTAGTGAAGGGACAGTTGAGCCAGTTATTGGATTGTAAACAACAAGGATCCCTTCCTTCTCAGCCACAATCGAACCCGTGAAACGTGATTAACAGAGGCCCCAATTCGCAAGGGTTCCATGGCAATCTCGGGTAAGCCCACATTGTCTAGTCAGCCCCATAAACACCCCCTAGGTTTGGCGCTTCTTCTTCCTCTTCTTCTCAAGGATCAACCCATGATCCCAATGCCTCTGCAAATGCAGTGACCTTGAGAAGCGGCACCAAGACCCAGGATGCCAAATGGTCGATTACTGATGGGAGTGGCATTCACGTATTTTGAAATCGTTGGAAATCGTAGTATAGTTGCAAAAACCACTCGTCAAAGATATTTGTGATAACGAAACTCTCGTAGATCTTTATTCTTTTTAGAACTTGAGTCCCGGTCGTTCGTCTCTGAGAGGCGTGAAAACGAATCGAGATTTGCATCAGCTTTTATAACCTAAATCTAACCTAAGCTACTATTTTTGTCTTTTTGTGTTTTTGATTTTTTTTTTATTTCGAAAAGCGAATTTAAACCTAGATCTAGATAAACTAGCAAAAACCTAAGTGACTATGTGCATCTAAATGAGGCCATGGTGGTCGTGCATGGTGTGAACAAACCAAAGTGTCATATAAGCAAGCAAACATGAGGACAATCAATCACAAAAACATTATTTATGCATAGAAATTTATCACACATCATCTACACTAGAAAGCATATAAATAGAAGAAAATCCCTCACGCCGGAAAGTTGCCACTAGGGCCATCGGCCTTGTGTGAGGGTGTAGGCTAGACCTTGGGTATGCAAACCCGTCTACACGCCTACCAAAACAGATGGCCGGCCACAAGAGGCTATGGGTGAGCCTTCATAGCTGTCTGATTGCACAGTAATCATAGGTCTTAATTGACCTAAATTAAGCTAAGAATTAGCATAAGTTAGGGTTATTCATGCATGCATACGCATTATCTGCATCTTTACTGCTTTCCTTTAGCTCTGCATAAAATAATGTTACAATGTGCTGATTAAGTGTATTATGTCGATTGTAGGCAATAAGCTGATCAGGAGCTGGATCTGAAGCTGGATCAGGAATAACGGGAGTTGTAGCAAAGCTGGAGCAGAAGGCCTAGTTCAGATGTAGGAATAATAATGTAAGGGGGTTAAAGGTTTTCTATTCTATTAAGTAGAAATAAAGCAGTAAAATGTGAAGAGCTTAGGTCCATCCTAGCCCTAGGATAGCCTAGAGACTTCCCCAAGCCTTAGCCACCCTAAGATTAGGTCACAACACCCTAGGAAGCCCTAAAACCCTAGTTCCAACCCTTCTCTGGACGTCCAGAGAAGTTTTAAGATGTCCAGGACCCTTAGCCAACTCCCGCACACTTCAAACCCACTTCTGCAGTGTTATTGGATGTCCAGACACTTTGTCAGACGTCCAATTTCTACAGAATACCCAAAATAGAACTCGAAATCCTTCCTGACTCTGATTAGACGTCTATACAACAAGTCTAGACTTCTGATTTTTGAGTATAAGACGTCTGATTATATAATTAGACGTCTGATACTGCTCTCCAATTCCTGTTTTGAGATTTAAGCCTTGATCTTGGATCTCTAGGTCCCTAAACCCCATAGGAACCTAAATTAATGTGCCCTAACCCTAGTACACCACCTCTAGACTTCCTTAAGGACTTAATAAGGTCCTCACTAAACCTAATTGACCTGGATCTTAGTCAATTCCATCAGCCTATTCAATTGGACTCATTGAGTCCAATTGAGCCCTGATCTCAGCACACACTGTCCAATTGGACTCAGTGAGAGTCCAATTGACCTAGACCTGACTTAATTGAGTTGTTTTACTCTCAATTAAGTTTCCACACACCCAATTAAACTTGTATTAAGTTTAATTGCACTTTACCTTAGTGAATTAGGGTTTATAACCCTAATTTGAGACCTACCTTGACCTAAACCTACAAGAACCCAACCTAATCAACCTAGCCACCTAAGTTTCGACCCACACACACCCACACACACCATCCACACGAAACTATCTAGCCTAGAGTTCTCTAGAACTCTCTACCATGTGTGGTTGCCTTGGTTGCCAAAAATAGCAACCAAGAGCCATTCAATTTTTAGATCCACATTTGGTGGATCTAAAAACCACCATCCACCCTCTCTCTCTCACTCTCCCACGAGCTCCCACCATAGGCCTCTCTAGAGAATTCCATAATTCTCTAGAGAGCTTCCCTTAGGTCTATAAAAAGACCCCTTGGGTGGCCATTGGCACCCATTCACTCCCTTGGCAATTGCTCTCCATTGGTGCCATTCACGCCACCTCCACTTAGCCACTCACTCCACCTCCACGAGCTCACTATCACCACCATGGAGGACACCATGCCGGGATGCTGGATCAACCCTACTTCTCTCCAAGGGTCGGCCGAAGCTACATTGGCCGCCCCTTATTCTCCTCTTGACCACTCCAAGGCCATCGGGGACCACCCCTGAATGCCCTCTATTCTTTTAGCTCTAGATCATGCTCTTCATAATCTTTATTGCTTTTATTACTGCTTAGTAGAGTAGTCTTAACTTCTCCCCCAATGATGCATGCGAAATCCCCCCCATTGATTCTTGTATGCAGTCATTTTCTGGTAGCTAGATTTCCATTTCAAGCATTTATGTATAAGCTTTCATCTATAGTTCTGTTGCAAACAACTCTCTCACTGAATGAAGAAAAAAATGTTATATATATATACATCTGTCTCCATGTTATGAAATCACAATGAGCTTATTGATTGCTATTATATTTGCGTGATTCAAGTTGCCTTTCTTAATTGTCTATCCATTCTACAACTAAGCATGTCGTAGTTAAATACGTAATAATCACGAACTGATATGCGTCTTTAAATAAAGTAGAGAGGCTTGGAAAAAAATAAAAGATAGATTTTAAAAGGAAAAGCAACGCCTCCCAGAGACGAACGACCGGGACTCAAGTCTCATTATCTTTAGAAATCAATTTTTGACGAACATTTTTGCGTGACTATACTACGATTTTCGACGACTTTCAAATGCGCGAAAATGGCTTTCCGTCGCTATCCAAGAAAAATAAGAAGATGGGGGCTAGTGCACTCAAGTGGAGAGAGGAGGGTGTTGCTCCCTTTCTCTACCAATGGTCGTCCTTGAAGCTTTGGAGAGAAGCTTCTCTAGCTAGCCGTCCATGGAGCCTTGGAGGAGGATGAGGAAGACGGCCTTCAGGTTTTGGAGGGTGGAAGCAAGTTTAGAGTGGAGATTATGGATGGGAGAGTGTATGGAGATTGTCTAATTTCGTAGCCCTCTCTTTGCCCTCATGGAAGGCTCCATTTGGTTGCCACTTTTGGTGGCTCCAAAAATAGCAAATGCCACAAATTTTGGATCTAGGTTTGACACATGTTGTTAGGGCTTCCAAGAGATTGTGCATGGGTTTGGTGGGAGTAAAATGGGAAGGTGTGCGTGTGTGTGTGGGTGTGTGTTTTTTGTAGGGCTAGGTTGTGGGTTTTGGTAGGATTAGGTGCTAAATAGGTTGGGTCAATCTAGATTAAGTGGGTGTGGACCTAATTAGGCTTAGGAAAGTCTAATTGGGTAGGAGTGAACCTAATTAGGTCTAGGTCAAGTCTAATTAGATGTGTGCATGTGATTAGGCTAGGGTAACCCTAATAGATATGAGTTAATTAGATCCTGGGTGGATCTAATTGGGCTCGGGTGCACCCAATCAACTGTAGATGCACCCAATTAGGTATGGGATGGTTCAATTGGGTTAGGGATAGGACAAGTAGGGCTATGGATAGTGGACTAGGCTTAGGAGGTCTCTACTTAGGTTTCCTAGGGTGTCCGGTGGGGTTCCTAGGTCAAAATAGGCAAGCTAGGGCTTCCAACACCCAAAATCAGGAACCAGACAGTAGTATCAGACATCCAGGATAGTGGTCAGACGTCTTATACTACAAAATTGGACGTCTGGACACTAAATTAGACGTCCAATTCTGTGTCAGTATGAGTTTTGGCTTCCTGGATTGTTATTCTGCAGAAATCAGCTAGATGTCTGGACATCTTAAAAGGTGCTGGAGAGTGGGTTTTGTGTTTTCTAAGGTTGGTTTTGGTTCCTAAGTGTTTGGGAAAGGGATAGGAACATGGATAGTGGTATCCATGTTTGGGTTTTGAGGCTAAGGTGCCCTAATGGAGGTTGTTTTGGGTTTGGGAAGGTTGTCCTAGGGTTTCTAAGGGTAGGGATAAGGCTATCCTCCTCACTCCTCTTATCTGGATCAGTCTTCTTCTTCCTTTATTGCTTTATTCCACTATCTCTATCCTGGATCACTTTATTATCTGTAAATAGCAATAAAAAAACATTAACTAGCAGGATATCTCATCTCATTCTAAATAGACTGATGCAATGCATGATATGCAAGATATGAGTGCAATATCCACAATTTAAGATAGGTTCAGACATTATTTAGGTTGATTAGGACCTATGATTGCTGTGCAATCATACCCCCATGCCTAAAATTTGCTAGACCCTAGCAAATGCAAGACTAAATTATTCACATAAGGGTACCTAAGGATTGATTATTTTATCAAGTGTATGCTTAGAGATTTTTCTCCTTTTTGTTTTCATCCTATGTTCTAGAAATCCAAACAAACGTGAAAGGTAGCTACGTAGCTTTTGCAACGGATTCGAGTGAAAGACCTGATTCACCCCTAAAGCCTGTACTTTGACCCCTAGTAAAAATTCTAGCGGGATAGGTTGACTTCTTCCCTCGGGGTATTCAAGATATTCTATGAATTCCACCCGGCTTTAAGCTTAGGTAGAGGATCTTAAAGTGAAAAGATTATATATTTGGTGGCTCACTCTCGACTGGTGCTACATAGAGATTAGTACTATAGAATCTAGATTCCCAAATTATTAAGTAACTCCACTCAGAGCAAGACGAGAAAAACTATGCTCTCTTTTGGTTCCTTTGTATTCATTCTCTCTTTTTCTTTTTCTTTCTTTTTCTTAGAGCTCACAACCTCACCAGATTCACACATAGGATTTGTATTTGGTGGTCTCACTAGGCATTAACACTTTAGTTGAGTTCTCATAATCCTAACACTAAGTCGGGATTCCTCAGTTAGTATTCGGGCGGTCAGAAACACAAGAAAAATAGGTTAAGGCCATATTTGGTGGAGCTTAATTTTATTTGGTGGTATTGCCTCGATGAAATAAACACTAAATATTCATTCTTTTCTTTTTTTTCTTCTTCTTTTTCTAAATTTTTTCTTTTTCAGTTTTTCTTTCTTTTCATCATTCTTTTTCTTTTTCTTTTCTCATTTTTTTTTCTTTTTTTATTTTTTAGCATAACACAACTGGCATACATCCATGAACTTTATTAAGGAGGCATTATTGGGGATTGGTGGTACTCAAGAGACATTGGGTGGCTTATTTGGTGGAAGTGCCTACTCATGGCACCGGGAGAGACGGATAAGACGGTGCATTTCTGACCTTGACATCAATACCCTCCTTCAGCCGAGGATTCCGTAAAGAATGGTCGTAACCATCCACCTTAGCCCTAGTTTTATGAAAACTCACTCTCTACGTATTTGCCTTATTCGGTGGCTCTCAATATTTCACACAAAAATGTATACGCTGGAACCGAGAGCGAAAACTATGCCTAATCTCTAAGTATCATCACCTAATTATCTAAGATTCCAGATTCCTTACACTAATCTTAGAGCACCAGTACACTCTACTCTCATCTCACACTATTTGGTGGATTTTTTTGGAAGAAAATCAGCCTGACTCCCAAAACTCTATCCAGGGGTTCAGGAAAAGAAGCACTGCTTCTTCTCGACAGACTGAAGATGTTTATCAGCCTTCACCGTGAATCCATTGCAAATTCTACGTGTGTGTGAAAAGTTGTACTGGATTTCAGATTACAGGAATCAACTAAAGGATAAAATCCCTAATGCATTCTCTTAATAAAATAATCTTATTCATGAATGCAATATCTATATATGCTATAAACATGTAACCTCATATAATTTGTACTTCGTGAATTTCCTGTATCGGGTTACAATCAGCTTGACCCTAAATTTAGAACAAAAGGTGAGCGGGTGAGTCGGATTGGTTGTTGCGAACGATTTCAAGCTCCAATGAGAGCACTGGAGGTGGAGTCGGTTGTTCTTTTATTTAAGGTCCTAAAGTACGTTTTGCATGCAGCTCCGAGGTTTTCCTAAGTGTTGGCATAAAATTTTTTCAGTTTTTCTGTATCTACCCCCCCATGCCTAAGTTCTTGCATGTCCTCATGCATGAATGTAAAAGAAAATAAATGCTGCAGGGAGAGAATGGGTAGAAATCACCTGTAATTGCTCCTGAAATTATATTCAGCACCGGCCAACCTGTTAATATGCAATATAAAAGGAAATATGCTAAAACAAAAATATGCTATGTATAAAAATGATGGTGGAATGTGGGGCGAATGGTATCTATATGTGCTGAGTTTAACGCCTTCAACTGGGCGAAAGCTCAAAAAGGATATACCAATACAGTATTGAGAATGGCGAGTAAAATGATAAGAATTTTAGTCTCATTCGCCAACAGCGGACCGCAAATGCGAACTAGCTGTCCATGAATTCCAAGTCCAAATAATCGGGAAAATATGTAGATGGGGCTTGGGATTATCTGCAGCCAGATGCTACAGAAGAAAGACAGATAAATACGGGTGCCTGGAAGGAATGAAGGTGAAGGCATCCCGAAGAGGTGATGGAGAATGTGGGTGGTAGGGGTATGGGTGGAGTTGTGTGGGGTGAAATCATATGGGTCCTGATAATGGTTACGAATGGAAGGCATGACCCACGTAGTGTGGTCAGATCTGGAAATCAAGGTCCAGTGATCAGTCTCTGTCTCTACCAAAGATGTTTGGGTCTCATCTTCTTCTTTTATCTCTTGCAAATTGTCCAATACAAATTCCCAATTATCACATGATTCCCCAAAATTCCTAGCTTCCTCTGATAACTCATCATATGTTATTCCTAATCATCTTTCAATTTCTTGAATATCTATTTCATAAGGGGATATTTCCTTCTCACTTGGATGAAGTTGGGCATTAGATTTAGTAGTGAGTCCCTCCATGAAAGTGGAATGGGTTGAATCATTGATTGACGAGTTGTTACAGTCTTTTTGATTTTGTTGCTCCGTGTATGAGATCATTTGAATTAATTCATCAATGTCTCCATGGGTATTCTCAAATACAACAAAATTATATTTAGGTCCCTTAATGTTTGGTTCCTCAAAATGAAATGATTGGTACTCAGGCCCTATATCAAGATCAAGATTCTCAAATAAATCTCCATTCTCAGCTTCCATAGGGTTATCAATATCATCCACCTCGGGTGTTTGATCAACAAAATCCTGCATGACCACCACTGAATCGCGAATCGGTTGTGACACACCTGGCCCAGATTCAAACATTTCTGGTTTTTGTTGCTCATCCCGGATTCTATGAAGCTCTTTCCTTATATCATCATATTCTCTTGCACTAGCTTCTTTTATTTCATGAATCATTTTAATCAATCGAGTAATCTGGGATTCATTGCAAGGGGCAGGGGTTTGAATTGGGCTAGGTCGATCAAGATAGTCAACCATACTATCAATGATTTGATCTGGTAGGGAGGGTGACTTATGTGATCTAGTGGATTGTTGATTCGGGTCGTGTGGTTCTACCCAGGTGTCAATTTCCATAGTTTCTTCCGAATTACCCTCCGACTCACTTTCCATGTCATCCAGAAAGTACCCTGACTTTGTTTTCTTAGTGGCTGCATACATATCAAAGTGAATCTTCTCATTGCCACTACTCACCTCCATACATCCTGAGTAACAATCAATCCATGCATTGGCCGTAGCCAAGAAAGGTCGACCCAGAATAATGGGTGAATTACTTAGCTTCTCCGATATATTCATGTCCAAGACAATAAAATCAATTGGAAAGCTAAGACCTTGCACTTTAATAATCACATCCTGAACTACCCCCTTCGGTAGTTTGATGGAGCCATCTGCCATTCTAATGGTGACAGGTGTGTGGTGTAGATCTCCAAGTTTGGTGCGGTCAAAAAGGGTGGTAGGAATCAAGCTAATGGAAGACCCTCGATCCACAAGGGCTTTGTTGAAGGTGAATCCCTTTATGGCACAAGATATGAAGGGTTTTCCAGGGTTAGTCATTTTGGGTGGTATAGTGCCAAAAACAAATGCACTTATGTTAGCTAATAAAACCACCTCTTTAGGTGTGCAAGTCATTTTTTCCTTTTGTGACTCTTTCTTTAAGGCCTCAGGAAAGGGTAAATAGGTCAAATCAACTTCAGAGGCCTTTTTCTTCTTTTTGTCCCTTGAGTCTGAGTCAGAGCTGGATGTGGGTTTGGTCTTATGATTTTTGGTTGAGCCCAAATCAGGTCGTTTGGGTGGGCTCTTAGCTTTTCTCTTCCTTTTAGAGGCCATAGATTTGACCCCCGCACAAGGGCATGTTTGATAGATTGGAGGAGGGGTCGGAAGAATAGGTGGAGAATAGGAGTGAAAAGGCATTTGCATTTGGGGATAAAGTGATTCTTGAAGTCTCTTGATTTGATCCCCTTGAGATTTCACATGATTTTCCAACTTAGTCAGCCTTTCTTCATTTTTCTTGTCAAAGTCCAACAAAATGTTCATGATATCTTCAAGGGTGGTTGCGGGTTGGGCTGGACTAGATGGTTTCCCTAAAGTGGATTGAGTGGAGTATTGGGCTGGCCTAGATTGATGTTCAGTCTGAGTCGATCTCTGTGGTGGCCATGAAAGATTAGGATCGTTTCTCCACTCAGGGTTATACGAATTTGGATATGAATCAATAGGTGTATCGCCCTGAGTGGGGCTGACTACAGAGGGAGTTGATTGAGAACTTGTTATGTGGTCCTGTAGTTGTGATCCATTATTCCAATTCATTAGAGATATCTCATCAGGTACAGGTGTATCAGAAATAGTGTATTCCTTAATTGATCTACCCAAATCATGGATTAGGTCCAAAGGTGCCTTTTGAGTTGGTTGAGTCCAGGATGCCTCCCCATGGTAGCAAGAATTAGTAGAATAGCTAGTGATTCCAAAATATGGGTCACTAGACCCACTAGGCTGGTTGTTCGAAGTCTCTTGTCCCTGGGAGGAGTGATAAGATTGAGATTGTGCCTGAGATCGTCTAATTTGCTCTAGAAGCTTGGCACATTGATCTGTATAGTCCTTGTTATATTCCCGGAATTCAGCAACTATGGCTTTCAATTGGTTCTGATCTAGATAAGGGTCAGATCCATGAGATTCAGGTTCTAAATAAGCTGGAGGATAAGGATAATCATATCTCAGCTGGTTAGGATGAGTCTCCCAACCAGGAGGAGTCGAAATCATGGTTGGGTTGGGAGATGGAGGACCCCAAGGGTCAAAAGAATGATATGGGTTCGTGGATATTTGAGAGAAGATGCGAATAAAGATAAGAGATAGTCTTCACATCAAATCCATTCTCATGCAATCACACCCAAATCAGGCTCAAAAAGGTTTGTTTTGAGTCTCTAAATTTAAACCCTAATGTGAATTACCTAGGGTTTGTGCTTCTTCTAAAATCTGCAGTCAGACCTTAGTCTGACTTGAAATCACTGCCCAAATCAATAACTGAAGAAAAATATTATGAAATTTGGTAGAGATCTTACTTTTTCAATAAATTTTTTAGGGAATATCTTTTCAATATTTTTACTATTTCGTGCAATTTTTCACGAATTTTTATGTTCAAGGGGGTCAAACAGATCAGATGGACCCCCTGCGAGAAGTTCAGTTTGAAACAGTATCAGAAAAAATCCAAAAATTCTTGAAAATTCATAGAAAAAACTACGTTTCAGTGGCTTTCCAACCCCACAAACTTCAAAGATATCTGATTTATGTAAAGGACAAAATTAACGTTTAAATTTATAAAAAATCAGAGTGCAGACTATTCTGACCCTCTTCCACTGTGCGAATTTTTAAAATTTTTGTAGTGATAATTTTTCCAAATAAAAGGTGGCGCTGGAAAGCTAGTTTGAAAACCTAATATCAGACCAAATCCCAAGACTTTTGGACTCCAAATTTCATAACAATAAAATTTTCAAAATCGTCAATATTTTCTGGCTGAATTTTCAAATCTGATTTTGGTGTGTTTAAATAGTCTCCAAATTGAAACACACACCAAAGAAAATGATTTTTTTTTTAATTCAGATCTGAAATTTTGAATTTGAATTTATATATAGATATATATTTTTTTTCTTTTTTTCTAACCTAAGGAAGCAATAAACTAGAGGACGAAGAAGATACCTGCGGTCTTCACCACGGGTCGATGTGTGCGTAGATCCTCATCTTGACACCCAACAATCAAAACAAACAGAAGTTAAGCAAATCCAAATCTAAACTCAGGTGTTACCTCTCGGGCAACGGTGCCATTTGACGGGAGTGGCATTTGCGTATTTTGAAATCGTTGGAAATCGTAGTATAGTTGCAAAAATCACTCGTCAAAGATATTTGTGATAACGAAACTCTCATAGATCTTTATTCTTTTTAGAACTTGAGTCCCGGTCGTTCGTCTCTGGGAGCCGTGAAAACGAATCGAGATTTGGATCAGCTTTTATAACCTAAATCTAACCTAAGCTGCTATTTTTGTCTTTTTGTGTTTTTGATTTTTTGTTTTATTTCGAAAAGTGAATTGAAACCTAGATCTAGATAAAATAGCAAAAACCTAAGTGACTATGTGCATCTAAATGAGGCCATGGTGGCCGTGCATGGTGTGAACAAACCAAAGTGTCATATAAGCAAGCAAACATGAGGACAATCAATCACAAAAACATTATTTATGCATAGAAATTTATCACACATCATCTACACTAGAAAGCATATAAATAGAAGAAAATCCCTCACGCCGGAAAGTTGCCACTAGGGCCATCGGCCTTGTGTGAGGGTGTAGGCTAGACCTTGGGTATGCAAACCCGTCTACACGCCTACCAAAAGAGATGGCTGGCCACAAGAGGCTATGGGTGAGCCTTCATGGCCATCCAAGAAGAAGAAGAAGAAGATGGGGGCTAGTGCACCCAAGTGGAGAGAGGAGGGTGTTGCTCCCTTTCTCTACCAATGGCCGTCTTTGAAGCTTTGGAGAGAAGCTTATCTAGCTAGCCGTCCATGGAACCTTGGAGGAGGATGAGGAGGACGGCCTTTAGGTTTTGGAGGGTGGAAGCAAGTTTAGAGTGGAGATTATGGATGGGAGAGTGTATGGAGATTGTCTAATTTCGTAGCCCTCTCTTTGCGCTCATGGAAGGCTCCATTTGGTTGCCACTTTTGGTGGCTCCAAAAATAGCAAATGCCACAAATTTTGGATCTAGGTTTGACACATGTTGTTAGGGTTTCCAAGAGAGTGTGCATGGGTTTGGTGGGAGTAAAATGGGAAGGTGTGCGTGTGTGTGTGGGTGTGTGTTTTTTGTAGGGCCAGGTTGTGGGTTTTGGTAGGATTAGGTGCTAAATAGGTTGGGTCAATCTAGATTAAGTGGGTGTGGACCTAATTAGGCTTAGGAAAGTCTAATTGGGTAGGAGTGAACCTAATTAGGTCTAGGTCAAGTCTAATTAGATGTGTGCATGTGATTAGGCTAGGGTAACCCTAATAGGTATGAGTTAATTAGATCCTGGGTGGATCTAATTGGGCTTGGGTTCACCCAATCAACTGTAGATGCACCCAATTAGGTATGGGATGGTTCAATTGGGTTAGGGATAGGACAAGTAGGGCTATGGATAGTGGACTAGGCTTAGGAGGTCTCTACTTAGGTTTCCTAGGGTGTCCGGTGGGGTTCCTAGGTCAAAATAGGCAAGCTAGGGCTTCCAACACCCAAAATCAGGAACCAGACAGCAGTATCAGACGTCCAGGATAGTGGTCAGACGTCTTATACTACAAAATTGGACGTCTGGACACTAAATTAGACGTCCAATTCTGTGTCAGTATGAGTTTTGGCTTCCTGGATTGTTATTCTGCAGAAATCAGCCAGATGTCTGGACATCTTAAAAGGTGCTGGAGAGTGGGTTTTGTGTTTTCTAAGGTTGGTTTTGGTTCCTAAGTGTTTGGGAAAGGGATAGGAACATGGATAGTGGTATCCATGTTTGGGTTTTGAGGCTAAGGTGCCCTAATGGAGGTTGTTTTGGGTTTGGGAAGGCTGTCCTAGGGTTTCTAAGGGTAGGGATAAGGCTATCCTCCTCACTCCTCTTATCTGGATCAGTCTTCTTCTTCCTTTATTGCTTTATTCCACTATCTCCATCCTGGATCACTTTATTATCTGTAAATAGCAATAAAAAAACATTAACTAGCAGGATATCTCATCTCATTCTAAATAGACTGATGCAATGCATGATATGCAAGATATGAGTGCAATATCCACAATTTAAGATAGGTTCAGACATTATTTAGGTTGATTAGGACCTATGATTGCTGTGCAATCAATTACTTCCGTGACTTCACCCCTTGAAATGCCTGACTCTGAAGAGGCACAGGACAAACCCAAGGACCCAGAAATAGACCCTATTCACATTCAAACACCATATCCCGAGGCCTTGGAGAAGATCAAGAAAAAGAAAAGTGTTATGGAGAATGAGGAGCTTTTGGAGATCTTTAAGCAGGTTCAAATTAATATCCCACTCCTCGAAGCCGTCAAGCACATTTCGGCTTATGCGAAGTTCCTGAAGGATGCATGTACACCGAAGTGTAAGCCGAGACCTCAAGCACCTAGGAAGGTTGTGCTCTCAGAGTAAGCGAGTTCCATGATATCGAGCAACCTTCCACTCAAACGAACTGACCTAGGAGCACCCCTGATATCTTGCAATATCGGGGACACGACATTTGATAAAGCACTCCTGGACTTAGGTGCTTCCATCAATTTAATTCCGACAACCTTGTACCACCAATTTGGATTTAGAGAATTGACGCCCACGCCAGTCACCATCCAGTTGGCCGATAGATCTATGAAGAACCCGAAGGGGGTTGTCAAGGATGTGATTGTACAGGTCAAGGAATTCTATTTCTCGGTCAACTTCTTGGTTCTCGACATGGAGGTTCCTGAACAGCTACAGAACACACCCATCATCCTAGGTAGACCTTTCTTAGCTACGGCCAAGGCAAACATCGATTGTGACACGTGATGCATAGAAATTGCCTTCAGGGACAGGAAGATGCAGTTGGATATCTTTAGGGCAACCAAGTCTTTCGATTACGACTGGGTTGAGGAACACGATCCCATAGATCCTCTGGTCGAGGAATGCCTTACCCTTAGTTCTGTCTCAGACCATCAGACCCAACCTTGTGACGACTGTTCTGACCCATCACCATCTATGCATGCTGACCTCTGTAGAGCTGATTACCATCAGCCAGCACTGTTTGAGGAGATTGATGTTTATCAACTCCCACCTTTCCCCTTTCCGTCGACTATTGTCCCACCCACACCCGAGTTGAAGCCGCTACCCGAGAATCTCAAATACATCTTCCTTGGACCTAACCAAACCTTCTCAGTGATTACCAACACCCATCTAACCAAGGATCAGGAACTTAGGTTGACTGCGACCCTATCAGAACATAGGGCTGCCACTGGCTGGACTATTTTGGACTTGAGAGGAACTAGCCCCACCTATTGCACCTACAAGATTTGCCTGGAAGATGGGGCCCAACCTTCCCGTCAGATGCAGAGACAATTAAACCCAAATATGCGGGAGGTCGTCAAGAAGGAGATCATCAAGTGGCTTGATGCTAACATCATTTACCCAAGCTCCGATAGCCCCTAGGTGAGCCCTACTCAAGTTCCCAAGATAACCGGGCTCACCATTGTCACTAATGAGCATGGCGAATCCATCCCCACCCGCACCGCCACTGCGTGGCGGGTGTGTATTGATTATAGGAATCTCAATGAGGCGACCAAGAAAGATCATTTCCCCCTGCCATTCATCGACCAGATTCTTGAGCAATTGGCAGGGCATAAGTATTTTTGCTTCCTAGATGGATATTTAGGATATAACCAAGTTGCAATTGCTCCTGAAGATCAAGAGAAGACCACATTCATTTGCCCGTACGACATGTTCGGGTTATGCAATGCACCCGCTACTTTTCAACGTTGCATGCTAGCCATCTTTTTAGAGATGGTGGGTGAACACCTGGAGGTCTTTATGGATGATTTCTCTGTGTTTGGGAACTCATTCGACCACTATTTGAGCAACTTGGAGAAAATCCTAAAATGATGTATCGAGGTTAATTTCGTGTTAAGTTGGGAGAAGAGCCATTTCATGGTTCAAGAAGATATCATCCTCGGTCACATCGTATCGCATAGGGGCATTGAGGTGGATCAAGCTAAAGTTGATTTGATTCCCAAACTTCCCCCACCTAGCTCAGTCTGGCAAATTCGCTCATTCCTTGGACATGTTGGCTTCTACCAAAGGTTCATCAAAGACTTCTCCAAGCTCTCCAAACCCTTGACCGACCTTCTGGCCAATGATGCCCTATTTCACATGACCTCTGATTGCATCCAAGCTTACCACACCCTCAGGGGCTTAGTCTCCACCTCACCTGTACTTCAACCCCTGGACTAGTCCCAGGATTTGAGATCATGTGTGATGCATCAGACTTTGTCATTGGCGTAGTCCTAGGATAGAGACAAGACAAGAAACCCGTGGTGATATACTATGCGAGCAAGACGTTGGACGAGGCTCAATGGAATTATACGGTCACAGAGAAAGAACTGTTCACTGTAGTTTTTGGACTTGGAAAGTTTTGATCTTACCTTCTGGGATCCCATGTGATCATCTATACGGACCACTCAGCCATCCGGCATTTGTTGGCCAAGAAAGATGCTACACCCAGGCTCATCAGATGGATCCTGCTCTTGCAAGAATTTGACCTGGAAATTCGCGACAAAGCCGGATCCAAGAATGTTGTGGCCAATCACTTGTCCAGACTCCACCTGGACCACATTGGACCCTCCTTTCCCTTATTTGACACCTTTCCCGATGAGTAGATCCTGGCTGTGCAAGATAGAAAACTACCTTGGTATGCTGACCTTGTCAACTACCTAGTAGTAGGACAAACCCTGCACAGCTAGTCCAGACAGCAACGAGATAAGTTCTCGACTGAAGCCAAGCACTATTTCTGGGATGATCCCATGCTGTTTCGCCTTTGTGCCGACCAGATCGTCAAGAGGTGTATTCCGGAGGATGAAGCTCAAAGTGTGCTATTCTTTTGTCATGACCAAGCTTGTGGTGGCCACTTTTTAGGGAAGAAGACGGCTACAAAAGTTTTGCAGTCCAGATTTTACTAGTCTTCATTATTAAAGAATGCACACAACTTTGCTAAGACTTGCTCTCGCTGCCAGACTCTTGGGACCATGACCAGGAAAGACATGATGCCCCTCCAGCCCATTCTGATCATCGAGATCTTCAACATTTGGGGTATTGATTTTATGGGCCCCTTTCCACCATCCAACAGCTTTGAGTACATCTTAGTCTCTGTAGACTATGTCTCCAAATGGATTGAAGTCGTCGCCACCCATCATTGCGATCATAAGGCTGTCATGGACTTTGTTAAGCAGAACATCTTTTCTCGGTTTGGAATATCAAAGGCCATGATCAGTGATGGTGGAAGTCATGTTATCCACACCCAATTCCGTGCCCTACTTAGAAAATACGGGGTTACCCACCGCATTGCCACCCCGTATCATCCGCAAACTAATGGGCAAACCGAGGTCTCAAACAGACAAATCAAGAACATTCTACAGAAGACCTTGAGACCTGATAGGAAGGACTAGTCCATATGATTGGATGATGCCTTGTGGGCATACCGGACTGCTTTCAAGACCCCGATAGGCATGTCGCCTTATCGCCTGGTCTTTGGCAAAGCTTGCCACCTTCCTGTCGAGTTGGAACACCGGGCTTATTGGGCTGTTAAGCAATGCAACATGGATTCCCAGTTAGCTGGTGCACAAAGGCGCTCCAATTCTCTGAGCTCGAGGAAATTCGTCAGGACGCCTTTGAGAATAGTCGGCTTTACAAGGAGAAGATGAAAGCTGTCCACTACCGACTCATCCACAAGAAGACCTTCGGGCCCAACCAGCAAGTCTGGCTTTTTGACGCCCGACTCAAACTCTTTCCCGGGAAGGTCAGATCCAAGTGGACAGGACCGTATAGGGTGGTCAAACCCTATTCCAATGGGGCGGTTGAAATCACAGATCTGAACACTAGGCACACTTTCATGGTAAATGGTCAGAGACTGTAGCACTTCCTTGCCCAAGTTCCCACAAAGGAGGTTGTCACTCTCATTGAGGGTTGACACGAGGCATCTCCCAGCCGAAGGTATTAAACTTAGCGCTTCCTGGGAGGCAACACAGAAGATTTAGACTGATCAGATATACTGCTTTGCTCAGGTGATTTCTTTTTGAACCCCCATTGCATGAATTTAATTTTCAATGAGGACATTGTCCAGCTTAAGCATGGGGGGCTGGTAATTTGCATATTCTGAGTTCATTTTAATCAGTCTAAATAAAATAAAATAAAATAAAATAAAAGATGAATGAATGATGAATTTAAGAAGAAAAACTTAGGTATTAGGAACTTGTCAACAGTGGAAAATAATACAAAAAGAACCTGAACACTTAGACTTTTTAGGCCTTTAGGCTTAATCAACCCTAGTGTCCATTAAAATATGGATTTAGCTTTGAATCCTGGCAACCTTAATTTATTTTAATCCATCAATAAATTAAGGTGATAAGTATACGACTTATCAACTCATCCTCTGACTTGGAAGGACTTTTAGTCTAAACATCTGCACACATTTTTGCACTAACTCACTCCTCAGAGATTCTTACAGAAATTGGGCAGCTAATGAACCTTCTATGGTGGTATGGCTGGCAAGTTGTCGTGGGTAACAGTCCATTGGCCGATTGTCCAGAGCCTAGCCACAGGACCACTTTTCTCCATATTGCCTCTAGGTAAATTTGAGATTAGGGAAGCCACCTACTAAAACAACAAAAGAAAAAAATGAGAGAAAAAGAAAAAAAACATATATAGAAAAGAAGAAAAAAAGAAAACAAAATAAGCCATACTTCATTGCACGAGTATGGCTGGCAAGTGATCGTGGGTAACAACCCATTGGTTGGTTGTCCAGAACCTAGCTCATTAAATGCACAAAAAGACCCAAAACACTTAAGGAAGAAGCAGGGAAGTAGAACAATCCGGGGAGATATACACTGGAAACACCCTTGTGTTGGCCCCAAATAAAATAAAAGTAGGGAGAAGGCTACCAATCGAACGGATACACCTTCAGGCAAAACACTTACTTTTTCGGTCACCTAGGGGCGTAGAAACCCGAAGTTTGTCTGAATTACCGCTGAGTGAGTCTATCATGATTTTCAGACCAAGATGCTTAGCACTTAGAGTCTTTTTTGAGTTTTGGATGAGTTGGGTAGCTGTAAAAAGTTACCAACACACTCTCAACTCCAAAAGTCCAAAAAAATGAGAAAAGATGAAAAAGAAAAAAATGTATATGCCTTAAAGCAAGGATTTGAGTGGTTCTCATTTTGGCAGACACCTGGGCACTATTTAGTTTCTATAGATTAGGATCTTAGTATATTTCCTCCTGTTGACAAGTAAAAAAATGCCTAAGTAATCACTTCTCGAATTCTGACTGAGAATAATGGCTAGAATGAACCTTGCTAGGAACTAGCAAGGAGTAAGCATGGGGCTATGATAACGGTACATTTTATGATAATAATTCTGCCAAATGGGATTTGTCTTAAGGATAAAATGCACAGATAACACATCGTAAATGGCCAAGGCAGCATTACATGCATAGCACATTGAGATTGCTCATAATGCACTGTTAATGGCCATCTGTACAAGTACATGTCAAAACAAGCCTCAGATGAGCAATCAGACCACACGGATGGATTCAAAACAACGATCAAAGTCCAACAGACTCAAAATTGACCAAATCCGACATCCGGAGCTCCCACAATTGACCCAAGAAGTTTTGGCTGTTGATCTGATGATCAGTGGCCCACAGCGTGCCACGTGGTGCCCAATTAGCAACCACCAGGCCATGCCAGCTGCCTCCATCAAGCTGCAGGATGATCTGAGCCATCCGATCTCTGATCGACTGGCTGAGAACCATCCTCGCCCACGCGCCTTCGCACCTCAGCATGAAGATCCGATCGTTGGATCTCCATCCAATGGTCGGAAACAGCCAAGCACAGACGCACGTCTGTGACCAACCATGCAACATAGCACAACGGTCGCGCCCCCACTACACGTGCAGGAGGCGTGCGTTCAGAGCGCTCGCACTAGCTCGAGGGCGGAATTCGTCCACGCAACCAAGTTAGACCGCCTGATCGCCATTGAGAGGCCTCGATAGCGCCACGCTATGCAATCAGAAGCATTCGGCCAAACATGAGTGATGACGTGCGAATAGCGCGCACCTCAGCAGCGATCCGCGAGCGCACCCTCCGGGAGATCTCAGCCGTCCGATCGAAGATCAGACGGCTCACAATGCTAGCGCACGGATCAGGCAGAAGTAGAACGAGCACGGGCGTGGGACCGATGGGCAGGGGTCTACGCCGATGGTTTTGGCATGGATTTAGCGATGTCCCAGATGTCGCTAAAGTCCCTTCTTCATTTAGAAAGCCCTTCTTCCTATATAAACCCCTTCCAACCACCCGTGTAATGCATTTAATACACTTGCAAGTGCTCTACCCCACTCCTAATGTCCATTAGCACACTTTTGTAATCACCGGATTCGATGAGCCGCTGACAGAGCCCTCCTCCACCACCGTGGCCACCTCACCGTCTCCTTTCTCTTTCCTCCTCTCTCTCTAGCTTAGCTTTGCTTTATTTATGCTTAAGCATTTATCTAGTGTTGTAATTGTAAGACTTGAGTTTCATGTTAAATATAGTATTGATGTTGTTTTCATCTTGATCTAAGTGAATGCCATGACTTAAAAGAACTATAACCCTACTCTTTCTCTCTTTCTCCCTCTCTTACTCGCTTTTCTCCCGTATTTTCTCAACCAAGCAAAAACCCGCCATTTCTCTGACAACTAAGTGACAGAAAAACCTGATTTCACGCTTCCCTGTGTATGACACTCGGACTCAAATCCATTTCTATAGTTAAAACTGACGCAGCAAACGTGAGATATAATGACACTCTTAAACAAACGCGTCCGTAGCACGTCAACCCGCCTCGTAGAGACGACGATGACCTCAATGGTGGTGGAGCAGGATAGGGGGTAGGAGCTGAGGCATAGGTTTAGATTACTTATCTGTTCGTTAGTTAAGTTTTGTATTTTTCTTAGTTATATGTATATTTTGACGTTATGACATACTCTTTTCATTAGGTTTATATATATATATATTTGTTGTATGTTGAATGTTTTATGTTGTATGTTGAATATTTTATGTTGCATGTTATATGTTGTGTATGCTAAATGTTGTGTATGTTGATGTTTTGTATGTTGTATATATATGTTTAAGGTGTTATAAGATTCTATAATACCTTTATTATATACATTGAAAAAAAATACACATATATACACGATAGTTATAGAAACTGTTATGTACCAATATACATGATGGTTTAACAACAATCCTTTATCATTTATGACAGTTTAAAAATCATTGTTTATTGTTTGTGTTTACATCTCACATCTAAAATAATGTCATACACGATGGTTTTCAAAACCGTCATGTACTAGTACTAAACGATGGTTTATAAAATAACCGTCGTTTATAATAATACACGACGGTTAGAGAAACCGTCGCGTATTCTACGCGCACCATATAAACCAATGAATGAAGACCCATCGTTAATTATTAGAAAATGATGGTCGAAATCAAACTGTTGTGTATACACTAACGCGATACACACTTTTGTGATGACAAAATACAATGGTTTCCCTGATTAGGCGTTAGTTTTGAATTGTAGCAAAAAGCATTCATTCTTGTAGAGAAATCATTTCTCTAGTTTTAGATAATCTACTTGAATCCTTCCCCTTAAAAGGGAAAATCCACTAGCTGGTCATTATACAAAATTGACCTCGGGAAATCCACCCTCTACTCCACGCACTAAATCCCTAGAAAGTCATTCCACTCAAGATCTTTGAATATCTATTACTTTTCTTAGGTGATTCTTGGATTTGAAGAGATGATGGACATTTGGTATGTTTAGCTCCCACTAGGAGTAGAATATATGTGGGTGTTCTGGAAAGCTATTCTCAAGAACATCAAATTTCCTGACATTCCTGCTTACTCCCATTTAGGGAGGAGTGTTACTCATCAATTCTTCCCTTAGGTACTTGCCACAGTCTATATTGGTGACATTAGCATGACTATAGCCACCATAGTCTATATCCTAAGCCCAACTTATGGTCCTTCTACCAAAGCCATAAGCGGGAATCTTTGGTTCTAAAACCCTCCAAGATAGCTTTTGAACACCAATCCCTGCCTGAACCATCCTGATTTAGTTATCATCTAATTCATCACATTTGGTTAGTCTTGAGGTCTAGCTTAGATCCATATTTTGGATACTCAATATATTACTACTTTGAGATAGGCTGAATGAATTAAACTCATACACTAGGTCCAAAGGATTCATCTATACTCTCAAGGGTATACACTCCTTTCAATACTCTGGTATTGGCTCCCAACTAGGGGTACTACCTTTACTTAATTCATTTAGGTGACACATGTACACCATAGACCAAGCATACACATAGATTGCTCTCCATAAAGGGTCCTTTCATACCCTCACTCTTTCTGGTGTGCTCACTATGAGTGCATTTCATGAAAAATCAAGGTTTAATCAATTTGGGCTTTAATGTATTGATTTAACGACCATCCAAACAAGTTATTTGATGAGTCTATTTTTCTGGACTATTATTAAGCCTAAAAATAATAGTCTCGATGGTTTATAGTTCTTAGCATAAGCATCTTATTATATATTGATGGATTAATTTATATTACATGCATTTACCATTGTGAATAAATAGTTCTCATGTAATTTCATATATTTTAGAACTAATTATATTTTGTGTGAAATACAGGGAATAACTATTGATGGAGAGGAAGATCATAGCTATTTTTAGGTAGAGTTAATGGTGGCCGTGCTAATTTTAGTAAGGGATTTAAAATCCCTTAATTTGAGCCAGTGAAGAAGGAGAGGAGGATGATAAAAAGGGGAGTCTCCTCCACTCACAAGGTCGATCTATCTCTCCCTCCCCCCTACGGGGACCTCTTCCATCACCTCCACCTGCACCGTGGCTGGAGCGAACACTGTGGCTGGAGCATGCACAGTGGCTAGAGTGTACTCCTCCTTTCAACACTACGTTTGTCCTAGTAGTTCTCGGTGATAGCGAGTACCATCACCATCTTCCTCCTTCTCTTCCACCTTCAACTTCTCCACCAAAACCGCACCTCTTTCTTTTCACCTTCTTCCTTTATTTCACCTCCACCAAGATAACCCAACACGCCATCTTCATCACAGCATCGCTTGTCTGACCGTGCCTCCACCATTGACCCTTCTACGTTACCGAACCCTCTGCACCTTGTCACCTTTCCTTCCCCCTCCCCCTCATCGCAGACCACCTTCAGCTGTCCACCACCAACACCTAACTCCAATCACCAACGCCACCTTCCCTTCTCTTCCCTCTTAGGTTTCTCCTTCTTCTTCCTTATCGTTTTCATTTGCCACCCAAAAGAAGGACCCATCACCACTTGCAACATCCCCCGTCGAACCCATTAGAGCCGACTCCATCATCCATCATCCGGCCTCCTACATCACTACCGACGCCACCACGACGATGCCCTCACTCCAACAACGACCTTGAGTGCTTTCACCGAGCATGCGGAACCCCTTGACTGCTGCCCGCCAACCCACCATCGCCGTCGTCCTCCTCCTCCGTCTGATCGCCGCAGACCACCTCTCGCCACCCCATCACCATCGTCTTGAAGCCCTCCTCCCAGCCGACCTCCTCCGACCAACCTTCCTGCCAGCGAGCCCCTCTCTGTGCTCAAAGAGGAGAGAAAGAAAAAGTTCTATTTCTCCTGTAATTAATAATTACAGATTATGCCACTGGCATTACCCTATTCATTTATTTAAAGACTTAATTTATTGAGACCAAATTGCATGAACAAAGCTCTTCTTTATTAAATTACTCTCATGAAGGATATAGGGCATGGGATAGTGTTATAGTGAACTAGGTATATTCTATTGGAGTTTAATATTTACACTGATTGCTATACGTCAAGATCACTATTCACTTGTTAACAGAATATTATATGGTGGTGATTTTTCATATAAACACTTACATTCCTGATCAATTATTTAGGATGAGAGTTTATGTAAGAAAATGAGTTGCACTAATTAATATGCACATCTATTGAGATTCTCGAATAAATGAGACACCACTCACTAGTCTAATAGGCTAATTCCTCCCTGTCACTGTGGTTAGAAATATTAAATGTTTTAATAGTTGATTTTCCACCACAAAAGTTTTACAATGACATGTCATTTTATGTTTTAAATTTCAAAGAAAGTGAAAATTGACCCGTCAAATGGCGCTATTGCCGGGGAGGAAACATGCCTATTAATTTTTTTTGGAGGATTTATAATATTTTTATGCTATTTCTAAAGCTTTTTCTGAATTACTAACATTGATTCTCTTTATGTGCATAAACGAATGCAATGGACGCGCACGACGGAGGCAATATTTTTGGTGGACCTTGACACCACCTAGAGGACAACAACAGGTGCCTATAGGCCTTGATCCCATACACGTGAAGGTGTATAGAGGAACAATCAGGAGGACAGCTTCCCTGATTTCATTGTTAGATCTTAGTTTAGATAGACATTAGAACTTAATTTCTGTTTTGTGGACCCATGTTGGGCATTTTTGGGAACGTGTTCCTAGTGTTTTTATTGCTTATCGCTCTTGTATGTGGGAGCGTGTTCTCATTTTATTTAGATTATTAGTTTATTTGAATTGTTAGAAGTGCATGTTAGTTAGCTAAGTTAGATTAGGTTTGTTTGCTTATTATTAGAAAAAAAAAATTTGAACTTTATGCTAGAAGTTGCATATCTATAGGGCGATCATTTAGGATTGAATGAGTAGCATCTAGTTTATATTTCTGCATTGTAGACATCTTGCACGAAGAAAGCTAGAGTAAAGTACATCTTCTCTTTAGCATCAAATACTTGTCATGCATCTGCATTGGACTTAAATCCAATGCCACTAAAGTGTTTAAATCTAATTAATTTAGTGGTCAATTTAAAAAATTGGGACTGCTAAGAGATTGAACCTTAAAATCAGTGACTTGAAATTGTGTGCAAAAGGACTTGTTTGTGAGATTTTTAAATTCAAAACGCGTACGTGTGTTGCACACCTGAGACACTATGCACATCACATATAAGGTCACTAGATAAATTTCTACCTCTCCACTTTCGTACCACAAGGGAAGTTAGTCGAAAATCAACAAGCCTATCCACCAAGTTACTTCGGTTCCTTGTGCGTGCGCTCGATTCGAGACTTCCATCCCTTGCGAGTAGGTTGTAGGCACCAACGTAGGTCAGCATAGGAAGCATAACTCTTGCAAAACTTGTTTGGCCAGCAACTAAACACTTAATTCTAAGACCTAGAATTTACTAAAAGCAGATCCCACTATATTTGCATTTGTTTTGGCAGTGGCAGAGCTCTCTAGGAAGTTTCTATTTTTATTCTGATTTCTTCTAGGTCCTAAGAGAGTTAAACCTGTTTGGCTTAAAAGAAATGGATTACCCTTACTCCTATCATCTAGATTATCCAAACCCATACTGCCCATCTTTTAAGTAGAATCCCATTCCCCAAGCGTATCCATCCTTAGAGGGGTACAATGACAATTCATGAGATCAATCCTATCCCTATCCTGGGAGTACTAGCCTGATAACTCCCACTTTTGAACAAAGCCTTAGAGCGGGATTTTCCACCCCTAGAATCCCCACTACTATGCGAACACCCAACCCTCCCACTGCATGATTTTCCTTAACAAGGTTGGACCGATACCCTTAAACAATCGAGCCTGAGATGGACTATCCTCCCTAATCTGACAGTAGCCTCTCCTCTTTTATGATAGAAATGCAAAAACAACAAAAGGAAATAATGGAGTCTATGGGAGAGATGTTGAGGAATAGTCAACGATTGAATGAGGAAATTAGTCAGCTTAGTTACTCTCTTACTATTGATTCTAATCCCTACTCGTACAACAATGATCATCAAAAAGATTCTGAGGAAACAATGGATAATAGGGATCCTATTTTGAGTAGCTATCACTTAGACTCTCCCCATGAGACACGGCCACTAAAGGAGCACAATCCTGGTGATTATCCACCCGAGCTACATTGGAGTCAAAAGAAAGGGAAGATGGTACCACTTGAGGACCTTGATCCCACTGATAGTATTTTTCTTACCCCTGATAACCCGAGTCAAGGTCATATTGTTCATGCCACTTCCCCTATTAATCATGTGGTGGAACCCCATTCTACCCTTAGTGAGCATAATCCCGATCCTCCACTTAGGCAACCAATACCTACCATTCAGCATTCTAAGGATTTACATGTGCCCAATGAAGGTGACCCTAAGGGAATGGAGGATGAATTTGATCAATTTTTGTCTCAGGGATACAAAGAGTCTATTTTAGAGGAGGATGATAACTCAATGGAGGAACTCGAACTTAGAGTTTGGAGTGAATCTCGAGGGGATTATGTGTTATTTGAGGACTTACCCCGCGAGGATATTAATGATTTGGTGAAATTCGGATTCCTCCCTACTTTTGATTTTGAAAATCATCCTCCGCAAAACCAGGAAGATAGGGAGTTGATGTTGGAGGACGAACACAATAGTGAGAAGCCTAGGAAAGACTCTTGGGGACAATATGTATCGATTGAGGATTTATGCCTCGAGGAGAATAAAGAATTGAGCGATATAGGCTTACTCCATAACATTGAGACTGATCCTCCTTCAGAAATAATTGTGGATATTGAAGCAACTCCTCCCTTTACCAGTGAATCACATATATACCCTGACAAAAACTTAAGTGAATCAAAAGAATCCGAGGATGAGATTGATGATAGTGATTCAGTTGCTTCAACCCTGCCATCAAATGAATTTGATTTGGAGTCCACCATTGATTCACATATACTGGAAGGTGAAAATATGACTCTGATTCTTGAGGAAATCCTTAATGATAGGAAATCCTAATAGTACAGAATATGAATTATTGTTGGAGCTGGACTTGACACGGACTAAGCCCTCCTTAAACTTAATCATTACCTCCCAACACCACAAACAACCCTTACACTCCCTAACCAATCCCTGGCTCAGGTCTCTGCTCACATACATTCTTTCTGGGGAGCATATCAGGCCAGTACATCCTTGAGTGGAATGGTGAGTTTGGATTGATGCTTTTTCTCTCACCATTCAAGGGTTTGATAAATTTATGATTATATCTTTTAAAACCCTCCACTTCTATTTCGGGAGGTCCCTTTTCATGTTCCTTTTGTTATTCCTAGATCTCCCCAGGTAGCCTACGAGGTTCTTTGTTTTCATGTCTTCTGGCGAGCATTTGGAATCACTCTGCATCATTAGCTCACCAACATCCGGGGCTACTTGTTCTTTAGGCCAGTGCTTTTACGTATATTTTTGGGGCCTAGTTCTTTCTGTTTGGAACCAAACTTACAGGTTCCCTATAAGTTTGGTTGTCGACAGAAAATGCAACTCTTGTTGGGAGGCAACCCAACGTTTAGAATAATGCCTTCATCAGGTGATTTCCTTCCTTTCTCACCCTATTTTAATTTTACAATGAGGACATTGTAGGATTTAGGCATAGGGGGTGCATTTTGCATTTTTAGGCAGCATTCATGCATTTAGGTTAGGTGCATTAGCAAAAAAAAGAAATCTCTCTTTTATTTTTTGAGCTGAATTGGTTAGCCGTAGCAAAATATCCTTATCAAAGAGGTGTCATTGAAGATTTTCTTCTTAAATTATTTCTAAGTTTAGAATCCAGTGCAGTTACTTCACTTGTACATAGACTGGGTAATGGATCTTTGTAGAAAATCAATAAGCATTTTTAGTCTACTGAATCCTTGGATAGTTTAATGGGAGTTAGGCATACTATCTTCTATTAGATCCACCTAATATTTATGAAAGTAGAGAGACTATTGGTGCACTAAGTCTAGTGTAAGGACTCTTAAGTTCTGGATAATTAGATGATGATATCTCAGAATTAGGCATAGTTTTTGCTCTCTGTTCCTACGTGCAAACATTGCGTGTGAATTGCTGAGAGTCACCAAATAAGGTAGATACATAGAGATGGAGTTTTAATAAAACTATGACTATGGTGGATGGTTATGATCGTCCTTCATAGAGTCCTCGGCTAAAGGAGGGTAGTAGTGTCAAAGGTCAGAAATATGCTTGTCCTATCCATTTCTTCCTAGTGCTAAGAGTAAGCCTTTCTACAAAATAAGGCACATAATATTCTCTTGACCATCATCATCCCTAATAATGCCTCATGAATAAAAGTTTACGTCGTGTTGTGTTGGAGTTATAAAAAAAAGGGAGAAAAAGAAGAAGAAAAGAAATCTATATATTTATATGAAGAAAAAGAAGAAGAAGAAAAAAATATATACAAAAAAAATGTTTGAATTATAGCTTACTTAGGTGTCAATTTTATCAGGTGTCCATATCATTGAAGCAACAAAAACACCCATTACAATCTACCAAATATGACCCATACCTATTTTCTAGTATTTCTGATCACCCGAATACTGGCTAAGGACTTTTAACTTAGTTGTAGGGTTATTAGGACTCTACTTGCAGTGTAAATGCCGTGTAAGGCCACCAAACACTGAGTACATGGACAAAATCAGGTGAGATATGTGATCTCAGAGGGAAAAGAAAGAAGAAGTAAGCGCAATGAATGTTAAGAAAGCATAGTTTTTAGCCTCTCTGGGTTGACTCATTTAATAGTCTAGAGATTTAGAGTCTGTAATACTAGACTATATGTAGCACCAGATGAGTATGAGCCACCAAATATAAACCCATTTGACTTAGTATCTCCTACCTAAGCCAAAAAGCCAGGGTCAAATTATAGATCATTTTCTACTTTATCCCAGAGGGAAGTAGTTACCTATCCCGATAGAATTTTATCAAGGGTAAAGCACGAGCTTGAGATGTAAGTTGGCTTTTCATTTCGATCCATTACCTAGGATACTATCACTTCACATTTGTCTCGATCTCTAAATTTTTGAAATAAGGAAAGAAGAAATCTTTTGGTCACTTCCATCATTTTTTACTTTTTCTAGGGACTAGCAAAAATTAGACATGGGGGTATTTGATGAGTCTATTTTGCTGGACTATTATTAAGCCTAAAAATAATAGTCTCGATGGTTTATAGTTCTTAGCATAAGCATCTTATTATTTATAGATGGATTAATTTATATTACATGCATTTACCATTGTGAATAAATAGTGCTCGTGTAATTTCATATATTTTAGAACTAATTATATTTTGTGTGAAATACAGGGAATAACTGTTGACGGAGAGGGAGATCATGGTTATTTTTAGGTAGAGTTAACGGCTGCTGTGCTAATTTTAGTAAGGGATTTAAAATCTTTTAATTTGAGCCAGTGAAGAAGGAGAGGAGGATGATAAAAAGGGGAGTCTCCTCCATGCACAAGGGCGATCTATCTCTCCCTCCCCCTTGCAGGGACCTCTTCCATCACCTCCTTCGGCATCGTGGCTGGAGCGGACACTGTGGTTGGGCAATGCACGGTGGCTAGAGCGTACTCGTCCTTTAAACGCTGCGTCCGTCCGGGTGGTTCTCGGTGATAGTGAGTACCATCACCATCTTCCTCCTTCTCTTCCACCTTCACCTTCTCCACCAAAACCATACCTCTTCCCTTTCACCTTCTTCCTCTATTTCACCTCCACCAAGATAACCCAACATGCCATCTTCATCACAGCACCGCATGTCTAACCACGCCTCCACCATAGACCCTTCTACGTTACCGCACCCTCTACACCTTGTCACCTTTCCTTCCCCCTCCCCCTCACCGTAGACCACCTTCAGCCGCAGCAACATCACTGCCATCAATACCTTCAGCCGTCCACCACCAACATCTAACGCCAATCACCAACGCCACCTCCCCCTCTCTTCCCTCTTAGTTTTCTCCTTCTTCCTTATCCTTTTCATTTGCCACCCAAAAGAAGGACCCATCACCACCAGCAACCTCCCCCATTGAACCCATCGGAGCTAGCTCCATCACCTATCGTCTAGCCTCCTACCTCACCGCCGATGCCACCACGACGATGCCCTCACTCCAACGACGACCTTGAGTGCTTTCACCGAGCACGCGAAACCCCTTGACAGCCACCCGCCAACCCACCATCGTCGCCGTCCTCCTCCTCTGTCCAACATCTGCCGACCACCTCTTGCTACCCCATCACCATCATCTTGAAGCTCTCCTCCCAGTCGACCTCCTCCGACCAACCTTCCCACCGACGAGCCCCTCTCCATGATCAAAGAAGAGAGAAAAAAAAGCTCTATTTCTCCTCTAATTAGTAATTATAGATTATGCCATTGCCATTACCCTATTCATTTATTTAAAGACTTAATTTATTGAGACCAAATTGCATGAACAAAGCTCTTCTTTATTAAATTGCTCTCATGAAGGATATAGAGCATGGGATAGTGTTATAGTGAACTAGTTATATTCTATTGGAGTCTAATATTTACACTGATTGCTATATGTCAAGATCACTATTCACTTGTTAACAGAATATTATATGGTGGTGATTTTTCATATAAACACTTACATTCCTGATCAATTATTTAGGATGAGAGTTTATGTGAGAAAATGAGTTGCACTAATTAATATACACATCTATTGAGATTCCCAAATAAACGAGACACCACTCACTAGTCCAATAGGCTAATTCTTCCCTATGGAGATGACCTAATCACTGTGGTTAGAAATATTAAATGTTTTGATAGTTGATTTTCCACCACAAAAGCTTTATAACGACATGTCATTTTATGTTTAAAATTTCAAAGAAAGTGAAAATCGACCTATCATTATTAAACCCTAATCACCTCACTAGCTCATTACCCTCTTAAAAGCAAGTAATGGCCATTATCAAGTACCACAACACGTTAGAAAAGCCATTCTAACCCTTTATTCTTATATGTACTCCTAGATTTTTATCTAGGTTTGCCTACTATGAATTCACCCTTTATTAAGACCTTGATTAGTCCTTTGATTCTCCTTCAAAATTGAAGGCAAAAGCCCATATCATCAGTTACAGAGTTCAATCATTATGAATGCAAATCTATGCAATCCATAACCTAGTCTTTAACAAAGTATACAAGATTTCTAAGGGCATTTCAACATAATTTCTTAGGAATACAATTACCCCAAAAATACATTATAAAAGTGCATCAAAATTCCTTCAAGAATCATCTTAATTTCCAACTCATAAGAGATGTAATCAAGCATAAATACTGCAAGCAAGATCCTTTGTGCAACCTAGGTGCATTGATGCAAAGACTTTGCGCTAGTATAGTGCTTGCACTAGTGCAAAGCTTTTACATTAGTACAAGGCACAACTAGCCTAGACTATATTTGCTTTAGTTCGCTTCCATACTAATGTTTTGCTTTATCTTTTCACCATTCCTAATGATATCAATTTAGGTAATAAGTGTCATGTTTAAAACCACCAAATGCAGGCATTAATTCTCCCTATTTCTCACATTAAAGCCTACATGCATGAATGTGTAATGCAATACATAGCACGTAAAAGCATGAAACCTTAACTCTTAAAATCACTAGTCTTTAACACGATATTGAACTACAAAGATCAAGAAAAATACAAAAAAGAGGGATTACTATCCCGACCTCCAAACTGAATCTTTACCGCTTGATTTTGCTTAAGTTCTTGTAGTAGAAAGAAATCCTCCTCTTTCTTTGTTCTCTTCGCTTGATTTCTCATCCTCTCCTTACCTCAATCCTCTTAGTCATGCACTACTTAAAGAGTTTTCCAATTGTAGCAACTCTCTCTTCTTTGCCTTTCTCTCCTCCTTCCCATCCTACCTTGGAACCAAAAGGGAAGGCAAATTAGGTCAATATATAAGAAGAATGAGTTAGGGTTACATTGGACCTTATGGTCAACTTGGATGCTCCTTCTTTTCTCCTAAGAGTTGGATTAGTTAAGCAACAAAGGAAGGAGATAAGGAAGTCAGTGGAGGGAGGGGTAAGGATAAGACTTAGTCGGTGGGAGAGGTGGAGGGAACAATGGCCTCTCCATCATTCTTAACACAGGGAGTTTAAATGTTCCCACATCAAAATTGCACTCAAGCCCTCCTACCCGAAACTTCACATTAATAAAGAGTCCCCGGATGAGTTGATTCTCACTTAAGAAAATGATAATTCAAATGATTTATCGTTTATATTTCTAAGTGGTGGAAAATCGATTAATCAAAATAATTAAAATTAACCACTCAAAAAGCAGGTCGTGTCCACAGGGAAGAACATGCCTATTAAAACTTGTAAAGATAAAAAAATGAATGTTTACTATTGATTTCCCAAAAAAATCAAGTCAAATTCCCCTTTAACTTAAGAAATCAATGCAAGATATGTTGAATGATCTTTTTATATAAAACATGAGGGTTCTCATCATAAAACTACCACAATTAAATATTGGAAAATCAAAAAAATCTATTTCTGGAAATGGCACTTAATGTAAAAACTAATTGGACTTCTCCTGTAGAAAAATAAGGGAGGATCTTCTCCTCAGCCGTGCGTGAGAAGGAGACCAAGGCCGACAGTGAGCTTCTCGTTGGAGGAGCACTGGAGGGAGAGCTTCGTAGTGATGGGTCTAGCGAGGTGTGAGACGGCTTGAGGTGGCCGGTGAGGCCCGAATAGTACTGGGTAGCTGCTGCAAGTTGCAACAGCACACGCATGAAGGTGGCAAGCCCATGGCTGGGAGGCATGCGTGGTGCACACTGAGGCTGTGCGCACTGAGGCGCTGTGCACACGGTTTGAAGGAGAGTGGGTGCGCTGGAGAGGCACTGATAGGCATGCACTGTGCTGGTTGTGGCCACTGCACATGAAATTGTGCGTGAGGTCGGTGGTGGGCACGGTGACTACTGAAGCAGCAAGGAGGGCAGCGAGGAGGCATGCATGGTGCGCACAGAGGCTGTGCATGTGGTCTGGAGGTGTGTGGGTGAATGAGGTAGCGGCTAGTAGGTTTATTGGTGGAAGAGAAATAGAGGAAGAGGAAGAAGAAGAAGAAGATGTAGATGTTGGTGGTGGTGGTGACCATGGAAAGGGGTAGGAGAATAGTGGTAAAGATGCGGAGATGGTGTGCATGGTGGTGGGATTGCAAGGCTCGTGGTTGGCGGTGTGGACTGTCACTCCACAAGCCCACAGTGGTGAGGCTTTATTGGGAAGAGGCCTGCAGTGGTGGAATGGAGGTGAGCTTCAAGCTCTACATATTGGTGACTGGGGGATGGTGGCCTCCCCAAGACTGCAGCAGTGCCCCCTCTCTTGTAGCCGCAGTTGCATGGATTTGAAATAGGAGAGGGAAGTGCAAATCCGCTTCTCACAGCCATTAAGGAGATATGGCTGGAGGAGGAGAGGCGGAGCCATTTCCTGCGAAGATGAGGAGAAATAAAATAATTAAAATTGGCTTATTTATAGACAAAGCCTCATAAAATATCTAATTATATGTAATGCATGTATTATGTATAATGCAAACTAAGCTAATGCATGCTAAAACCTAAAAATGCGGTGCATGAAACAAATCTATAATTAATGTATTTATATCCAAATGCATGCTAAATACATGTTAAAATTAACTTAATGTCTAGGCACTTAAATACCTAAATAGCCCACAAATATGGGTTAATCAAATACCCCCATGCCTAGTTTCTGCTAGTCCCTAGCAAATTTAAGCATGACTTAACACTCCAAGTTATTCAAGCTAACTCAATTGACCTTTCCATAGAAATTAGGTTGAACCATCTAACCCTAGACCATAAGGTACCCAAGTAGTTGTTGAGTTAGATACTAGGTCAGCTAAGGACAAGTTGCAGGCACAGGTTTCCTTGATTTCTAACTCTACCATAGGGTTTATTGATCCCAGAGATTAAAGCATCCGTGCATGATTTATTTGAGGTTGATATGATTGCCAACCTACAAAGAGAGTAAGAGGTTTTTATATATATATTTTTTTGTTTGATTCCTTTAAGTCTAACGTTGGATTAGTTATCAACACGGTCTGTGTCGGATTCATTGTCCCCATCACCGAACCTCGAAAGATGCCTAGCTTTCGATGCTTCAAGATAGCATCGCCCATAGCGACCCCAAGAACTCCTAGCAATCGACACTTTGAGATAGTATCGCCCATGGATTTCTTAAGCAAATTCAGGCCTATGGCAATCGACACTTCGAGATAGTGCTGCCCATGATACCTAAATAGCACAATGCGCTTACATGCCCCCAATAAGATGGACATCCTAAGAGACAAGCGCCGAGGAGGTGACATGTTATCATCGCATCCTTAAGGTGAGTATATACTCCACCTCTTCTACGACAGGAACTCTTCCAACCAAATTATGTTTTTAAGCTTCTCCTAAGTCAGAACTAAGAGAACCAAGTTTTCTTCAAGAAATGAATTAAGATGATCACTATTTACACAAGACCAAGTGTGTGTGAAATGTGGATGCTTAGGTTACGAGGACCCGTAAACCAAAAGGTAGAAAAAGACAACAGGTACTACCCAACCTTTAACTCAATCCCTAGCTTCCCTTCCTCAACCTCTTGAGGAGTGGTCCGCAACTTAACTCCTACTTAAGTTTTTAAGTCCAAACAGACCCTAAAGTTCTAAAGTCTATACTTCAACCCTAGCTCCTATAATTAGATAGCTAGAGTCAGCTTAGGAAAACCTAAAGTCGTGGTCTCATGCCTAAAGATGTAAAGCCCAGCCGATTAAGCATAACACTTTTTTTTTTTTGAATGCAATATGCATGCATGAATGCAAAATGTAGACATGCTATAAACAAATGCCTCAAGTCCTATCCCCCCATACTTGGTTCAAACAATGTCCTCATTGGAAACAAAAACAGTTAAGAGAAGATGTTACCTGAGGCGGAGAATAACAGGTGCTAAGGCTCCTCAGGAGTGACCTAATTGACGGTAGGAGTGATCAACCAAATGACCATCCAAAGTAATGTTAGTTTCAATCGTTGGCCATTGACGGTAAAGGGCATTGCTGAAGAGGAAGGGCTCTTGATCTCCATAGCCCCATGCGGAAACACTTTGGTGATTATGTATGGCCCATCCCAACGTGATTTCAATTTTTCTGGGAAAAGCTTAAGTTTGGAATTGAAAAGCCAGACTTGTTGGTTGGGCTCAAAGGTCTTTCTAAGGATATACTTATCATGCAAAACCTTAGTTTTCTCTTTATAAGCTTGAGAGGTGTCATAAGCATCATTCCTCAATTCCTCAAGCTCACGTAATTCCAGAAGTCGTGACTTACTTGCCTTTTCTAAATCCATGTTGACACTTTGGATAGCCCAAAGTGCCACATGTTCCAGCTCAATGGGTAAATGGCACACTTTCCCGTACACCATACGGAAGGGAGATGTACCCAAAGGGGTCATGTGGTTAATTTTAATTGTTTTGATTAATCGATTTTCCACCACTTAAAAATACAAACGATAAATCATTTGAATTATCATTTTGTTAAGCAAGAATCGACTCGTCAAATGACGTCATTGCTGGGGAAGAAGAGAAGAAATAAAATAATTAAAATTGGCTTATTTATAGACAAAGCCTCATAAAATATCTAATTATATGTAATGCATGTATTATGTATAATGAAAACTAAGCTAATGCATGGTAAGACCTAAAAATGTGATGCATGAAACAAATCTATAATTAATGTATTTATATCCTAATGCATGCTAAAACATGTTAAAATTAACTTAATGTCTAGGCACTTAAATACCTAAATAGCCCATAAATATGGGCTAATCATCCCCTCTCACATTTTATGACAAATATACCCTCGTCTTGAGAAAATATAAGGTACTTAAGCCCAATTGATGCTTGGAGAAAAATCATGGCCATGATTGTTAAGCTAAGATACCACTTGATCAAGCCATAACATGATGATTAGCTAATTAAAAGCTAATTAGTTTTTAAGCTCTCACAAGAGAGATCTTTTAGGGCAACACATTTAAGCCGCAAAGAAGTAGGGGTAAATAAATGTAACCTAAGAAGTTATAGTACTCATTGTAACTTGTCTAAATTAGAGAATATTCATGGCTCAATTATAGTCAACATTATTTGAGGGAGTTCCTTAATTGACATTAGGATTCTCTCCATTATACAAAGGCATGTAGTAAATGTTGGTACCCTCTTCACTAGTAGAAAAGGCGTTGTTCTTGACGGTGATGGAGGAGGAATGAGCATTAATTGAGAGAAAATATGCATCTAGCAATGCTCATGTGCTGTAGATGTAAACTAATTGCATTGGTATTCTCTTGAAGTTTACAAGGGTGGTGGAGGCTGACATGCCACTTATGGGGCCCTAGATACGTCCACCTGTAATGTACTTGTACCTATACACACGTATTGGCACAATACATCCACACAAAACAAAAGTATACGGACGCAAGATCAGAGGAGAAGAAACTAGGAATCGAATCATCCACCCACATCAAATATGACAACATTCATTATCATATCACAATTCTAGACCAAAGTTATGCATAATACTTATGGTTCATAGCAGTTCCATCACAACCAGAATTTAATATTTACATACCTTGAGGCCACGATACATATAAAAACAAAAGGTGTCCAAATACAGTCACCAAGCAACAGAAAAGAAATTCAACCTACTCACTAGCTAAAGCACCCAAAGAGAGAAGTTTCAACCACTACCTTCACGCCCACTGTCAAGTGATGCAACACTACTCTAGAAGATCCACTAGCTTTAGCATGGCTCTGATCAGCTCTCGAATGCACATCCATAGCAACTCCTCTCAACCACCACCTGTGGAGATGGACTCCACCCAAGGCACTGGAAGAAGAATGTTCGTCAACCATAGCCTCTCTCATAGGAGTTGTGCATGCCTTTGGATAGGCCTGATACGCAGATAGTGAGGGAGTTGTGCTCCTAGAATTTTTTTCCTGACAATAGAACACAATGTAGGCATGAGATAAGTGGCTCGATAGGGCTCTAGCTAGCTATTTGTCGAAAGCGAAATTGGGTTTAATATAAATGCATCGTAGTATAGCCAAAATCACTTTGAAAATAAATGAATTTTATTACTCGAAAAATATAAATCCGAGGTCGAACGCAGGGAGCAAATTGGGATTTAAAATCCAAGAACACAACTTTCAAATTTGATAAAATATGCAATGAAGAATTAAAGTCATAAAGCAAGAAAGATGATCTCAATGTATATAGAAGCTCAAATGAAATACGGACGTCTAATGTAAAAATCAGATGTCTTAAGTGCCCAATGCTATAGTGCTTCTTTGATGTTTCTCTTCTATTCTCTGTCTTCAGCTTCTTTCTTCTTCTTTCTCTAGCTCTTCTTCTTCTTCTTCTCTGATTTCTTCTCTCTTCTTTGATTTTTGCTTTGGCCTTAGCTTCTTCTTTCTCTTCTTTCTTCTTTATCCTTCTCTGGCCTTAGCTTCTTCTTTTGACTTCAGTCGAGCCTTCTCTTCCTTAGCTGCTGTGGCTTCTGCCTCTCCTTCTTCTTCCTTTGCTTCTACTGCGGCTTCCTCCTTCCTCTTCCTTGGCTTCACCCTTAGCTTTTTCTTCTTCTTTTTCTCCTGAGAGCAAAACCTACCCCTACCCTCCCCACGAATTCTCTTCTTTCTTCTCTCTTAGGCTCGCTCTCCCAGAGCCTTCTCGGGTTAACGGGTCGGGTCAGCGCACCTGGGACTAGGCCCACCGGCGTGCGATGGTGGGTGAGGAGTGCACAGGTAGTCGGGTCGGTAACCAGGTCCACGAAGCATGGGGTCAGTGACGAGGTGAGTGGGATGAGTGGGACCTCACCCTATGTCAGGAGGCGATAAGCCCCTGACACTTTTTCCACTTATAGCACTCCGCCATCTTTAAAACTTCCGAGGTGGAACTAAATGTCCCACCTTCTTCTCGTGCGCACCTACAGCAGGTGTTCACAAATTGCAAAGGCTGCAGGGGGCTTGGACTCCAATAGCAGGCTGGAAACGTTCACGAAAGAAGCCCGCGCGTCTGGAAACCTGGAGCCTGATGCCTGGGGCCTGGAATGAAGCTTGCAAGCTTCTTCGAGCTTGCTCCAATGGCGTTGAAGTAGCTGTACCTGTCTACAAGCAAAATGGCCTTACAGCCTCGTCAAATCACACAGGTAGCTTCGCCGTGACACAGCAAAGGTGTCTCGGTGGTTGGCTTGGTGTGGGGTGGCCTGGGCGTGCATGCCTAGGTTACCCTGTGGTTGTGAAGATGGGTAAGGTCGGGGGATGTGTTGGGAGCATGTGGCAGTGAATGGGAAGAGGGATGATGATTAGTGTGACGTGGTGGAGCTTTTAAGGTGGCTGGCGAGGTGGATGGGTGCGTGAAATGGCTGGAGCACCTCGCCGGTGGTCTGCCAGAGGTGGAGAAGATGACGGTTGTGTGTGAACATCGGCATGTGATAGCAGAAAATAAATGAGGGAAAATAAAGAGTAGAGGGAGTAGACTTATCTGAGAGGGAGTAGACGAAGGGGGGAGCGGAGAAGGCAGATGGCTCGTATGTGCTGTCGCCGGAGACGAAGGCCCAATGAGAGAGGGACGGCAACGACAAGAGGGAGGCAGGCACGTGCGCAGGTGTGGCACGACACGAACGTAGGAGGCAAAGGCAACTCTGCCATTGGTATCATGGCAGAGCGACGAGAGGAGGAGATTGGAGTCATCGAAGCTTGCTGGGAATTTGGCCGGAGGAGAAGAGAGGAAGATTGGGGGTTTTCTCAGGCCAAATCAAGCTTGAGAGGAGCAGAAGGATCTAGGGGCCTTTTTATAGCTCCTGGCAGAAGGCTGATGAGTCCATTTTAATAGACTATTATTATGCCTGAGTAATTCAATTCTAAAAATGTATGTTTGTTAATAATCACATTTGTTCATTAAATGATTGCATGTGTCATTATTTAAGTTTACATTTCTTCTATTGCTTATTATGTAATTATATTTCATGCAGGGTCCCGCAACAGCGCACTCATCTTCTCCAATTAATCTACTTTATCAGGCTAATAATCAGGAAGAAGAGGGAGGAGGATCAACTGTGGAAAAGAACAGGGGGTGGAAAGATATTTTCCCTTCCACAAATATCTCCACCTACAGCCTCAACACCCCCAACAGCCACCGACCAAAATTAGTAAGGGATTTGAAAATCCATTAGTTGGTGCAGGGGAGAGGAGTTAAGAGGAAGGGAGAAAAGGAGAGATCGCCATCTTCTTCCTCCCCCTTGAGGGGATATCCACCTTCCCCACCGTGGAGAGGGCGGACACTGTGAGCACTGCATGCACTGTGCTAAGCCTTCCATCACTGCGCACCCACACCCTCTGCAGGCACAGGTCAACCTGCCCTCGTGCTACAGTGCCCTCACCAAGCACCATCCACCACCTACCCTTGCACTGTCTGCAAGCGCGCACCCGCACAGCTGCGCCTGTGCCCCTTGCACGCAGACCCTCTAGCGCTTGCATTGCCTTCACCGCACCAAGCCCTCCTTCCTTCAGCGCACAACCGCCTGCCCGCACTTACACCCTCTGCAGGCGTGCACCAGCCTCCATCGCACGCTTCACCTTCCACTGCAAGCGCTTGCCCTCCCAACAGCTCGTAGGCGCTGCACTGCACCCTGCAGGCTCACCACCCTTGCACGCCCTCCACCGCTTGTACTTGCGCCCTCTGCAGGTGCGCACCTGTGCTCCCACCGGGCTCTCGGGTCCTCTGCAGGCGCAGGACAACCTGCCCTCGCCGAACCCAGCCCTGATCCACTGCCAAGCGCTCGCAGGCGCTGCACCGCAGGCAGTAGACGCCCACACCCGCAGGCTCCATGCTCGCAGGCCACTCCAGCGCCACCACCAGCACCCTTGCGCGCGTGTGCCTAGCGAGTAGCCACGGGGCTACAGCAGTAGGGTGCCCACGCATCCACGCGCGGCTATTCTCTTCCAGTAGCCAATAGGACAACGGCCATTCTCCTCCGCCCGACCGCTGCCGGCCACCTTCGACAGCTGCGTCACCACCGTTCCGTAGCCCTCGTCGAGGTGCACCTCCTCGTCGACTCTCGTCGCCAACCGTGCACGGCTGCTCACGCGAGGAAGAGAGAGGAGAAATCCTCTATTTTCTTCTCAATTAATAATTACATTCAATGCCATTTCCAATTATATATTTATATTTTAATCAGGCCACATTGCATTGATGCACTCATACTTTCCTGAAATTATTTCACTTGTGTTATGTGCATGATTTAACCTTGAATTTCAAATTAGAATTGCATGAAAGTTGAATTTACATGATAAGCCATTACACATGCATCATACACATATTTTGGAGCTTAATTCCTGCTGTAAAAACTGCATAAATACCCCTGAAGCTTTAAGGAAATTGCAAGCTTCATTTAAGATAGCATATTTCTCGCATTAAAGTTGCGGAAGAGTTTGCGAACTATATATTCCTTGACTCATGAATTTATTATTCTATTCCTCCCTGTGGATGCAACATCCTTTATTGTGGTTCAAATTCATATCTATGTTAATTTTTGATTGAGAGATTTTCCACCACATAAAACACAACAACACATCGTTCTATTGCTATCATAATTAAGCGAAACTCTCTCTGTCAAAATGGCACCGTTGCCGAGGAGGCAACAGACGCAATAGATTCACATTATTATTTTTGAATATTCGGAGTTGCACAATCATCTGATCATTTTTTTTATTGTGCGAGGAGTCTGACATGGTGACATGCACAACAGAGCGACGACATTGAACTTGAAAGACACACATGGCAGAGACGATCTTTTCGGTGGACCTTGACACCACCTGGAGGCCGGCAACAGGAACACGTGGGCCTTGATCCCTCGCGCATAGGCTTATGAAGAAGCCTGTTTTTGATTTAGTCAGTAGATTTTAGTTATATTTAATTTAGATAGACATTAGAATTTAATTCTGTCTTTTGGACCCTTGTAGGGTATTTTTGGGAACGTGTTCCCAGGTTTCTTTATTTCTTATCGCTCTTGTTTGCGGGAGCGTATTTTCGGGAGCGTGTTCCCATTTATTTAGATTATAGGACTATTTGAATTGTTTGAATTGCATTTCGGTTAGTTAGATTAGGTCTGTTTGTTTATTATTATTATTGAAAAAAGAAAAATTTCTGAACCGCCTGTTAGAAGCTGCATATCTATAGGACGACCATCTAGGATTGAATGAGCTGCATCTAGTTTATTGTTACTGTATTGCATTTATTATTGCACGAAGAAAGCTGGAGTAAGGTACATCTTCTCTTAAGCATCAATTACTTGTCATGCATCTGCAGTGAACCTAAATATAAGACCACTAAAGTGCTTGAATCGAATTAATTCAGTGGTCACTTTAAAAATTGGGACTGCTAAGAGGTTGGACTTTAAAATTTGACTTAAAATTGTGTGCAAAAGGATCTTGTTTGCGAAATTTGAAAACTCAAACACGATCGTATGTTTGCACACCTGAGACACTGTGCACCTCACACATAAGGTCACTAGATAAATTTCTACCTCTCCTCTTTTGCACAACAAGGGAAGTTAGTCGGAAATCAACAAGCCTATCCACCAAGTTACTTCGGTTCCTCGTGTGTGGGCTCAATTCGAGACTTCCATCCCTTGCGAGTAGGTTATAGGCACCAGCGAAGGTTGGCCTAGGAAGCGTAATTTGTGCAAAACTTGTTTGGCCACCAACTAAACATTTAATTCTAAGACCTACAATCTACTAAAAATAGATCCCACTGAATTTGCATTTGCTTTGACAGTAGAACTCTCTAGGAAGTTTCTGCTTGTATTCTGAATTCTTCTAAATCCTAAGAGAGTTAAAACTGTTTGGCTTAAAGAAATGGATCACCCTTACTACTATCATTTTGATTATCAGAGTCAATACTTCCCATCTTTTAACCAGGATCCCATGCCCCAAGCGTATCCATCCTTTGATGGGTACATTGACAATTCATGGGATCATTCATATTTTTATCCTGGGAGTACTAGCCCGATAACTCCCACTTTTGAGTAGAGCCTAGGAGTGGGATTTTCCAACCCTGAAATCCCTACTTCTATGCAAACACCCAACCCTCCCACCCTTTATGATTTTTCGTATCGAGGTTGGACCAATACCCCTAGGCAACCAGAGCCTGAAATTGACTATCCTCCCCAACCTGATAATAGTAGCCTCTCCTCTTTTATGATAGAAATGAAAAAACAACAAAAGGAAATGATGGAATCCATGGGAGAGATGTTGAGGAATAGTCAACAGTTAAATGAAGAAATAAGATAGCTTAGCTACACACTTCCCAGATCCCTGCCCATACGAACATGATCATGAAAATAATTCTGAGGAACCCAATGACAATCGGGATCCAGTTTTATGTAGCTATCACTTAGACTCTCCCAATGAGACACGACCACTAGAGGAGAACGATCATAGTGATTATCCACCCGAGCTTTATTGGAGTCAAAAGTAAGGGAAGATGATACCTCTTGAGGACATTGACCCCAATGACAGTATTCTCCTTACCCCTACCAACTCAGGTCAAGGTTGTATTATTCCTATCACTTCCCCTATTATTTATTTGGTGGAATCCCATTCTACCCTTAGTGAGCCTACTCCTGACCCTCCACTTAGGGAATCAACACCTACCATTCAACATCTTGAGGATTTAAATGCACCCAATGAAAGTGACACTAAGGGAATGGAGGATGAATTAGATCAATTTTGGTCTTAGGGATATGAAGCATCTATTTCAGAAGACAAGGATGCTCCAATAGAGGAACGTAGACTAAAAATCTGGAGTGAATCACAAGGGAATTATTTATTATTTGAGGATTTACCTCCAAAGGATATTAATAATATGGTGAATTACAGATTCCTCCCTTCTGTTGAGAGTCATCCTCCATCAAAACAGGAGTTGACATTAGAGGAGGACAAACAAAATAGTGAGAAGCCTATGGGAGACCCTCAGGGACAAAACAAATCAATTGAGGATTTATACCCTGAGAAGAATAACGAATTCAATGATATAGGCTTGCTCCAAAATATTAAGACTGATCCTCCTTTAGGAATAATTAAGGATACTGATCCAACTCCTAATGAATCACATATACACCCTGACAAAAATTTGAGTGAACCAAATGAATCCGGGGATGAGCTTAATGATAAGGATTCTGACATTTTGACCCTACCATCAAAGAGTTGTAATTTGGAGTCTACCCTTGATTCAAATATGACTCCGATCATTAATGCTACGCAGGGTAACGTGCAATTGTCTACAACTGTTAGGGAGTATACACAATCTGAATCATTGTTGGAATTGGACCTAACACCGACTAAGCCCTCATTAGACTTAAGCATTACCTTCCAACACTACAAACAACCCTTATACTCCCTAACCGATCCTTGGCTCAAATCTCTGCTCATGTACATTTTTTCTGGAGAACATATCAGGCTAGTACATCCTCGGGTAGAATGGAGAGTGTGGATTGATGCTTGTACTTTTACTCTCTCCATTCAAGGGTTTCAAATATTAATGTTTATATCTTTTAAAACCCATCCTGTTTTGGAGGATCCTTGTTATCCTCCACTTATTCCATTTCGGGAGGCCGCTTTTCATATTCCCTTTCTTATTCCTAGACCTCCCCAGGTAGCCAATGAGGCTTTCTACTTTCATACTTTCTAGCGAGAATTTGGGATTACGTTGCATCATCAGCTCGCCAACATCCGTGGCTACTTGTTTTCTAGGCCTGCGCTGTTACGCATATTTTTAGGGCCTAACCTTTTCTGTCTGGAACTAGACTTACAGGTTCCTTCTAAGTCTGGTTGCTGACAGAAAATGCAGTGCTTGTTGGGAGGCAACCCAGTGGCCTGAATAACACCGTCATCAGGTGATTTCTTTCCTTTCTCCTCCTGTTTTAATTTTACAATGGGGACATTGTAGGATTTAGGGATGGGGGGGTGTATTTTGCATTGTAGGAAGTATTCATTCATTTAGGTTAGCATATAAAAAAAGAATTCTCTTTTCTTGAGCTGATTAGGTTAGTCCCTAGCAAAATATCTTTGTCATTGGAGGTTTTTCTTCTTGAATTATTTCTTAAGTTTAGAATCCAATAAATTTATTTCACATGCACGTAGACTTGGTAATGGATCCTTGAGGAAAACCAATAAGCATTTGTAGTCTACTGAATCCTTGGACAGTTTATAGGGAGTCAGGCATACTATCTTCTAGTAGATCCACCTCATATTTGTGAGAAGAAAGTAGAGAGATTACTGGTGTGCTAAGTCTAGTGCAAGGACTCTTAAGTTTTGGATAATTAGATGATGATACTTCAGAGTTAGGCGTAGTTTTCACTCTCTGTTCCTGTGTGCGTACTTTGTGTGCATTCCTGAGAGTCACCAAATAAGGCAGATACACAGAGATGGAGTCTTAATAAAGCTATGACTATGGTGGATGGTTACGACCATCCTTCATAGAGTCCTCGGTTGAAGGAGGGTAATAGTGTTAAAGGACAGAAATAAGCCTGTCCTATCCATTCCATCCTGGTGCCAAGAATAGGCACTTCCACGAAATAAGCTACATAATATCCTCTTGATCATCATCATCCCCAATAATGCCTCATAAATAAAAGTCTGTATCATGTTGTGTTGATTAATAGAGAAAAAGAAAAAGAAAAAGAAAGAGAAAAACAAACAGGAAAAAAAAGTGAGAAAAAAGAAAAGAAAGAAGAAAAGAGAGAGAAAAGAAAAAGAAAAGAGTCCAAGATTACAATTTTATCATTGTAACATTGTCTCTGAGGTAACAAAACACTTATCGCGTTCCACCAAATATGACACATACTTACCTTTTAGTATTTATGATCGCCCGAATACTAGTTGAGGACTCTAACTTAGTTGTAGAGTTATTGGGACTTTAATTGAAGTGTAGATGCCATGTGAGGCCACCAAACAGTGAGTACAATTACTGAATCTGGAGAGATTTGTGATCTCAGAAAGAAAAGAAAGAAAAGAGTGAGCGCCCAGGAACATCAAGAGGGCATAGTTGTTTAGCCTCTCTTTGAGTTGTCTTGTCTAATAGTCTAGAGATCTAGAGTCTGTAGTACTAGACTACATGTAGCACCAGATGAGTGTGTGCCACCAAATACAAATCCATTCAACTCGATATCTCCTACCTAAGACAAACGCTAAGGTCTAATTATAGATTATCTTCTACTTTATCCCCGAGGGAAGTAGTTGCCTATCCCGACAGTAATATTTACCAAGGGTGGAGTACGAACTCCCAATGTGAATTGGCTTTTTCACTTGGATCTGTTACTTAGGCTATTATTACGTCACATTTGTCTTGATCTCTAAACTTTTTAAATATTAAAAGGTGAAATCTTCTAATTACTTCTATTATTTTTCATTTTTCTTGCTAGGGACTAGCAAATCTTAGGCAAACATACAAACATCCTTTATTGTGGTTTAAATTCATATCTATGTTAATTTTTGATTGAGAGATTTTCCACCACATAAAACACGACACATCGTTCTATTGCTATCATAATTAAGCGAAACTCTCTTCGTCAATTGTGCTTGGAAGGCAATCTTCCAAGCATGGCAACCTCACCGGACCTGGAAGGTCGGAAAAGACCTAAATCTCTCATGCATTTGCATGAGAGATTGGGTGGAAATTGGAGCTCCAAATTGGGTTCACATAAATGGGAATTCCTCAGAGAATCTCCCTTTCAAATTTGAGAGGGATTCTCTGAGGAATTAGGGAGTTGTCACCCTTGAATCCTCGCCAGAGTAGGATTTCCTCCATTGTAATGGTGGAGGGACCTAATTGTAAGAACGACGAGGAAGCTAGGGTGGTGTCTGAAAGAGTTTTCAAAAGTTAGGGGTATAATTGTAATTGGGTTGGACTGATTTGCAAAGTAGGTCAAGGTGAACTCACCTTAGACCCAAATTTTGGTATAAACCTAATTTGGACCTAAGGAATCCAATGGTGAAGTTGTATTTTAGGTTTGACCATGTTTGAATGGGAAATTTGCATAAAAACCCAATTTAGGGTAAACATTTGACTAGGACGCCTATTTAGGTGAAAATAGGTTCTAAAGGCCAAATTAGAGGTTCTAAACCTTAGAGGATATTTTTCCATGATTTTTAGAGGGTTTAGGTGAATTTTATGTCAACCAAAACCTTGTTAAATTAAGTAGGTTTGCTTTAGGATTACAAGAAGTCATTTAATTACCAGATTTCACATGAATCCTTTTCTATTTGAACCAACCCACTTTTTATCTTGTTAAGACCATTTGACCTATGTTTAGCCCTTGAGAAATCCCATTGTTATACTGCAATGGTAAAATTGCAGTTTTACCCTTTTTTTCTTGCTTTTCTTTCAGAAGGGTTTTTCCTTGAGTTAAGTCCTCCAATTGGTTATGTAGGAGTTTTATTCTCTTTTCTAGGTCAAAATGAGCTAGTTAGGGCTCATGATTGTGTTCCCATCATACCCCCATGCCTAGCTTTTGCTAGTCCCTTGGCAAAATTTTAAGGTTTTAACTTCTGTTTTAGACATGAGTTCCTTTCACATATTATGATGAGTGCTTTTTCTTTTTCTTTTTGATTAGGTTAGAATGCCGATAGTAGGCCTAGAGGTACTCAAGTACCAACAAAAATCCGGACCTGACCAGCTCTAGCCTTGGTCCTCCACGAAGGTTTTTAAGGCCCGCAGGAACTATCCTAAGGTTCGTTGGACTTCACGGTTAAAGCACCCGTGCTTGAGACTTATTTTAGCCTCGATTCAGTTTGCAGTGCATATTTTGTAAAAGAGAGACAGAGGATTTATTTGTTTGGAGAGTTTTCTCTCTCTTTTCTTTTTATTTCTAGCTTTGGATTGGATTCTCAACACGGTCTGTATCGGATTCCTCGTCCCCATCATCAATCCTCAAAAGGTCCCTAGAAATTGATGCTTCGTGATAGCACCACCCATGGAAACCCACAAAACCCTGGCTTTCACGATTTCGAGATAATCCCACCCATGGCGTTCTGTAGCTAAATCCATACCCTGGCAATTGACATTTCGTGATAATGCCGTCTATGGCATCTAAACTAGCATGGTGCTTACGTGATCCCAGTAGGATATGTAAATATCCTAGGAGACAAGCACCGTGGAGATGATATGTTATTACGCATCTTCGAGGGGAATTTCCCACCTTTCCGCGTTGGGAACTCATCCAAATCAACTTGTGTTTATTGGCCGCTCCTAATCTAGGCAACTTTTTTTTTTAAACATTTAAATGCTTTTGCGTGATTTTGATAGTTATGTGCACTGAACCAGACTGTGTGTGAATTGGGATGCTTAGGTTACCGAGTCCTGTAAACCAAAGGTCAGTTAACGAGGCCGAATACTCTGTAAGCCTTAGGCCTAATACTTAAGCTTCACATTTTCCCCAACCTCTTGAGGACTATTCAGATCTTAGCGGATACTTGAATTTTTAAGCCTAAGAGTCTAGCCCAAAAGGCCCAAGATCAGCATTCCTACTAATCGCTTTTGTGTCTCATTAGCACTTTTTCCTTCATTTTTCTTTTCCTTGATGTGATCTAGAACTTCGGTTGATCCCTTAATTTCTTACTAATGACTATCTCTTTTTTCTTTTTCATTTTGTGCTCCTTTTTTTTTGACATTTTGCTCTTTTCCTCCTCATTTTCTCCTCATGATTTGTATGGCCTCAAAATTTTCTCTTCCCTCAGTTCTTTTGTTCTTTTTCAAGATTTTTTTCATTTTTTTGGTGTTTTTTGTGATATGTGATTTTTTTTTGAAACCTTTTCTTGTGAGATGAGTTTTCATGATGTTTTGCACTTTCATACCCCCCCATGCCTACGATTTGCAATGTCCCCATTATAAATTAGGTGGTTTCGAATTCAGCTTAGTTCATTCATTACGACAGGTTTTGGGTGGGCGAACGGGTCGAGGTGACTGTTGCGAACGATTTCTAGACTCGGGTACGGGTACCTGAGGTGGGGTCGGCTATTCTAGTGGATGAACGCTAAGTGCAATAGGAATTCAGCATAGGAATGTCAAGAAAGGTTTCGGATTTTTCAAGAAATGACGGGTTGCCTCCCGTTACGTGCTGAGTTTTACGCCATTGGCTGGGCGCAATGAGCTTAGGGAGAATGGAGGGTAAAAGATATCTCAGCCAAATTTGTATTGGTCAAGTCAATGAATGGTTTGAATCTCTGATCATTCACGATGAAGGGTTCGGAATCGTGGCTGAGTGGACTGATCTCAATAGCTCCATTTCCAAAGATTCGTCAGACTAGGTAGGGTTCAATCCATTTTGATCATAATTTTCCTGGGAACAGTTTAAGTTTGGCATGAAAGAGTGGGACCTTTTGACCAGGATGGAAGATCTTTCTAGATATGTGTTTGCAATGAAAGGCCTTAATCCGCTCTTTATAAATTCATGAGTTCTTATACGCATCATGACGTAATTCATCGATCTCGCTCATTTGAAGCTTTCTATGGGTTCCAGCCCTAGAAAGATCTAGGTTGCAATTCCGTACTGCCTAATAGGCTTTGTGCTCCAACTCGACGGGGAGGTGACATGCCTTCCCATACACCAATATGAAGGGAGACATACCTAATTGGGTTTTGTGGGCAGTCCTATAAGGCCACAAAGCTTTCGGAAGTCGGGATGACCAGTCCTTCTTGTCAGGTCGAACAGTAACCTAGAGGATTTTCTTGATCTCCTGGTTTGATAGCTCAGCTAGACCATTAGTTTGTGGGTGGTAAGGAGTAGAGATTCGGTGCGACACCCCGTATTTGGTCATCAGTGACTTGAACTGAGCATTGATGAAATGGGTCCCTCCATCAGAAATTATAACATGTGGAATCCCGAACTGTGAGAAGATGTTCTGATGAATGAACTTGATAACAACTTTATGATCATTGGTTCGGGTCAGAATGGCTTTGATCCATTTGGACACATAGCCAACAGCAAGTAAAATGTACTTGAAGCCGTCTGAGATAGGGAAGGGTCCCATGAAACCAATCCCCCATATGTTGAAGATTTCGCATACCAAAATTGACTGTAAAGGTATCATATCACGATGGCTCATGTTGCCCAAGGTCTGGCAGTAGGAACATGCCTTACAGTGATTGTACGCGTCTTTGAAAATTGCGGGCCAATAGAAGCCGCACTTGAGGACTTTCACTGCGATCTTGTGACTTGAAAAATGTCCACCACATGCCTGGTCATGGTAGAAAGATAGTATGTCTGGAATTTTCTCTTCCATGACACATTGTCGAATTATTTGATCAGTACCAATGCGAAAAAGATATGGGTCTTCCTAGAAGTAACACTTGGCATCGGAAAGCAATTTGTCCTTCTTGGCCTTCGGCTAATCGAGTGGGATCTGATGTAATGCGAGGCAGTTTACTATATCAGCAAACCATGGAAGTCCTGTATTGATAGTCAGAAGGTGCTCATCAAGAAAATGTTCTGTGATGGATCCAAAAGGGTCGATGATCATAGAAGGAAGGTGGGATAAGTGATTAGCTACCACGTTCTGTTTTCTCGCTTTATCACGAATCTCGAGGTTAAATTCTTGCAACAGCAAGATCCAGTGGATTAATCGAGGTTTCGCATCCTTGTTTGCAAGGAGATGCCTCACAGTTGTGTGATCCGAGTAGATGATAACACAGGAACCCAGGAGATAAGATTTGAATTTTTCCAGGGCAAATACTATGTCTAGTAGCTCTTTCTCAGTAATTGTGTAGTTACGCTAAGCCTCGTCAAGTGTTTTGCTAGCGTAGTAAATGACCACGGGTTTCCTGTCAATTTTCTGCCCCAGTATCGCTCCAACAGCGAAATCAGATGCATCGCACATTATCTCAAAGGGTTAAGACCAATCAAGGGACTGTAGGATTGGGGCTTGGGTAACTCGATCATGAAAGATTTCAAATGCTTGAGTGCATTCCTTGGAGATTTTGAAAGGTACATCCTTAGAGAGTAGAGAGGTCAGGGGACGTGCGATTTTTGAGAAATCAGGAATAAATCAACTGTAAAAATCGACGTGCCCCAGAAAAGATTCGATGTCCTTGATCAAGCTAGGCATCAGGAGTTTGAAAATCAAGTTCACCTTGGCTCGATCGACTTGGATGCCTTTTTCTGAAATAAGATGTCCCAGGACAATTCCTTCAGGCACCATGAAATGGCTCTTTTCCTAGGAAAGAACCAGATTCACATCAATGCACCACCTGAGGGTTTGGACCAAGTGTAGGAGGCAATCGTCAAATGATGCTTCGAATATTGAAAAGTCATCCATGAAGACTTTCAGATAATCACCTACCATATATGAGAATATGGCAAGCATTCACCGCTGAAAAGTCGCGGGTGCATTGCAGAGACCAAACGTCATCCTTCGGAATGCGTACGTCCCGAAGGGGCAGGTGAAAGTGGTCTGCTCTTGGTCCTCAGGATGGATTGCCACTTGGTTATAACTAGAGTACCCATCCAAAAAGCAGAAGAACCTATTTCCTGCTAGTTTCTTGAGGATCTGATCAATAAACAGTAGTGAGAAATTATTCTTCTTCATGGAGAAATTTAGTCTTCTATAATCAATGCAGACTCTCCATGAGTTAGCCATACAGGTCGGTATGACTTCTCCGATTTCAGTTGTGATGATGGTGAGTCCAGCCTTCTTAGGCACAACTTGGATTAGACTCACCCACCGACTGTCGGAGATCGGGTAGATGATCCTTGCATCTAACCACTTAATGATCTCCTTTTTCACGACCTCATGCAGATTAGGATTCAAACGTCTCTGCATTTCCCGCGAAGGTCATGTGCCCTCTTTGGTGTAGATGTGGTGTGTGCAGTAAGAGGGGCTGATACCAGTCAAATCATCGAGAGTCCATCCGATGGCTCTACAATGTTGCTAGAGAATAGAAATCAGACGGGATTCCTGGTTAGGTGTGAGTCTGGAGTTGATAATCACAGGAAACATCTGATTGGAACCTAAAAAGATGTACATTAGATGGTTGAGAAGAGGCTTGAGTTCCAGAATGGGGTTATCAGCAGCAGTGGCTAGTTTAGGGTGTGTGTCAGTAGCAAGGGAAGGAGTTATGGGTGTATCTAGATCAGGGTCAGACTCTATTTGCAGGTTTTGATTTTCTTGTGGTTGATCGGGAGCAATCAGGTTGTCCTCGATGTATGGTTCATCAACCACGGTCTTGATATCACATATTTGTTCTATAACACCACAATTAATCCCTTGTTGGGCCTTAAAGATGTCAATTTTCAGTGTTTGGTTCCCAAATTTCAGTTCTATTTGGCCCTCCTCACAGTTTATATTGGCCCTAGTAGTGGCCAGAAAGGGTCTCCCTAGTATAATCGGTGTATCCCTTGGGTTTTCAGGTGCATCCATATCCAAGACTATAAAATCCACCGGGAAATAGAAATCTCGTACCCTAATGATGACATCCTCGAGTACTCCTTTAGGTCACTTAATGGACCGGTCAGCTAACTGCAATGTCACCTTTGTCAGTTTAAGCTCAGATTCTTCAAGGTGGTCAAGAAGGGATGTAGGTATTAGGTTTATGGAGGCACCTAGATCTAATAAGGCTCTGTCGAATAGGGTATCACCAATAGTACATGAAATCAGGGGAGTACCTAGTTCTTTAGCCTTAGGTGGGAGTTTGCTCAATATTACAGAGCTGGCTTGCTCTGACAGTACGATCGGACTCCCACTTTTGGTTCGCGGCTTATGCTTGGGTGTATATATGTCCTTTAGAAATCGTGCGTAAGCCGGTACGTGGCGGATTGCATCCATCAAGGGGATGTTTATATGGACCTGTTCAAAGAGCTTGACCAGATCCTCCTCAGGAGCCACGGGTTTGGTTATCTTCTTTCCCTCGGTCAAGGCCTTGGGAAATGGAACCTTAGTTGGTTCCTCTAAAATAGGTCCAGGTTCTTGATCTGGGACAGGAGTGTCCTGGATAACTATCCTAGGGCTTAGGTTACTACCAGGCTTAGAGTGGCATGGATAAGGTGGGTATTGAGTTGCTTTACCACTACGGGCTGTTACGGAATTTAGTCCTGCCTGGTTTTGGTTTGGGGTTGGTAAAATAGGTGGCTACTGTTGAAATCCCACATAAGATGTCGAAGCTTCTATCCCGTCGGGTGATGGAACAGAAGGGGCTTGATAAATCATGTGGGCATGGCTTGGATTTGGGTTCATAATGCACCTCTAGGTCGACACGTTATTTAGATTAGGCAGAGGTTGAGAAGGGAGTGTGCCAGGTTGGCAGGAATTCACCATCTAGGTGAGTTGATTGCAAACCTCTGTGATATCGACCTTGTGCTGTTTTTGTATTGCTTCATTCTTCTTATGAATGTTAGCCAGAGTCTGAAGGATGAGAGTCATTTGATCTGCTTGGTTTGGCCCAGATTGATAGGTGGGGTTGGGTCGAGGCTGAGGCAGCTGATATGGATGAGGAGCTTGTGGACGGGGTTGATAAGGTGGTCTTTGATTCTAAGTATTTCCCACCCACAGGAAGTTGGGATGATTCCACCATCCAAGGTTATAGGTATTGGAAAATGGGTCATTCTGGATGGCATTGAGGTCCTCGCAGGTCTGAGGAACCTCGAGAAAATCAGAGTATGAGGGTTCAGAGTTCCCCCAACTAGAGTAGATTAGATCAGAGTTTCCTTCGGTCCTGGAGTCAGACGGGGGTGGATAGGGGTCCATCCCCTGAGAAGATCGGTGATAGATGTTCTGCACAGTTTCCCTCCAAAGAGGTGGCTGTGCAAATGAGTTTTGCACAGAGGTGGCTCACTGCAGATGGTGAGTCAGCTCGTCCACCTTCTTCTCTATGATAGAGACCTTGTCCAACCGACTGGCTATTAGTTCCAAGTCGACGGATGCGGACAGGCCCTATGTCTCATGTGCTCCCGTAGGATTCGTCGATGCGTGGGCATTTGTTCGGTCGAATAAGCCCATGGAGTCATTATTGATGGAGTTCTCGCACATATTCTCGAGAATCTCCCACATAGTGTCTTCGTGTTGACCCATGATATTCCCTCCGTAGGTTGCATTGACGAATAATCGAATGTCTTCACGGAGTCCCTGGTAAAAATACTGGACTTGTTCCCATTTAGGAACTCCGTGATGGGGGCACTTTCGCATGAGATCCAAGAATCGGTCCCATGCCTCATGAAGTGGTTCTCCAGATTGCTGAGTGAAGTGAGTAATCTGGTGGCGCAAGGCATTTGTCCGACCAACGGGGAAGAACTTTTTCAAAAATTCAGATTGGAGTTCAACCCATGTGCTGATCGGATGCGTCTGAGTCTGGTACCAATGAGCTTCCTTGTCCATAAGGGAGAAGGAAAACATCTTCATAAGCAGAATATCTCAATTTTGTACATCTAACCCAAAGGTTTGGGCTAGATCTTTGAGTTGTTTAATGTGCTAGAAGGGATCCTCGGAGTTAAGCCCATCGAACTTTGGGATGGCATGAATCATGTTGGGCTTGAGTTCAGAATCCAGACCTCCAACTAGGATTTGGACTCGAAGCTCGATCCCCACCGCAGCGGGATTATAGTGATATTGCATCATAGGATGCTGCGACAGGTTTACAAAGTTCTAGAATAGATCATTCAGGCACTGGAGTTGGTGTTCAAGCTTGTTTTCTTCTTCAATTGGTTGTGCCATGATGGAAGAAGGAGAATTTGGTTCTGATGAATTAGAGGAGAGGTCTATGTGGTGGGTTTGCTACACAAACACGAACGTCGAGGCTTGGCCTCGGTGGGAGTGGCTTTCTAAAGGAGGTCTTAAGGATGGTCTCAAAGACCTCCTACCAAACATGCACTGATAGATTAGATGAGATCAGAATGTGTTGGACCCAATCGAGACACCAAAAAATTTTGGATGACTATAGAGGTTCGGGGCCAATGATACCCCTTAGTCAGAAAAGTCGTCCACCTGAGAAATACCTGGGTATCCAGAGAGGGAGAGTCCCGCAAAGACCCCTACATGGTAGAGCGTCCCCACGAGTTACAGGGTTTCCCCCACCTGACCTCTCTTGTCACTAAGATTCTAGGTCGACCAGAATGGGGACCTTGACCTCTTAAGTCTACCACTTTTAATTAAGATCAATGGTGCTTAGGGTTCCACTTGAACTTTAGATATTTTGAGTGCAAAAGTGACCTAATTTCAAGGTTGGTTGACCCAAGGGGTCAACTTCACCTATTTGTCCTTTGAGAGCTTTGGGTCCTTTCTTTTAGGGTTCAAGTGAACTTAAGAGCTTGATTTTTAGGGTTTCTCTTGGATAAGTCTTTTCAATCAAGGCTTAGGCACACCTCGTTTTGGAAAATTTGATTCTTGCTTAGAAAAGATGTGTCTCTAAAAGCCCTAGATTGGAATCCTTAAGTTGGCTCTAATTGGTCCAATTTAGTTGCCACAAAAGATGGTATCTAGGGCTCAGTCAAGAAGGTGATAGCCCTAGTTACCTTAAATGGATGCACAATTCAAAATGTGTTGAAATCAAAATCAGGCAACTTTGGTGGATTAACTAGATATGGAAAGTAGGTAGCCCTAAATTAATTTTTTCTTTTTTTTTCCTTTTCAGAATTGAGGGGATTAAGAGAAAGGGCTAATGAGAAATTACCTGCCCCTGGTGTGGTTGTTGTGCGGCTGTCTTCTTTTAAATTTTCCTCCCCTGAAACAGTCACAACAAAAGAAATAGATCAAGTCAGTATGGAGTTAGAAGTTGTGTTCAAAATTTCTAAATTGCCCTTTGCTCCTCGGCAACGGCACCAAAATGTTTGTCAAAAGCGAAATCGGGTTTAAAATAAATGTGTCGTAATATAACCAAAATAGCTTTGAAAGCAAATGAATTTTATTACTCAAAAAATATAAATTTGAGGTTGAAAACAGGGAGAAAATTAGGATTTAAAAACCAAGAACACAACTTTCAAATTTGATAAAATAAGCAATGAAGAATTAAAGTTATAAAGCAAGAAAGATGATCTCAATGTATATAGAAGCTCAAAATGAAATATGGATGTCTGATGTAAAAATTAGACATCTTAAGTGCTCAATGCTACAGTGCTTCTTTAATGTTTCTCTTTTGTTCTCTGTCTTCAGCTTCTTTCTTCTTCTGTCTTCTTCTTCTCTGATTTCTTCTCTCTTCTCTGATTTTTGCTCTGGCCTTAGCTTCTTCTTTCTCTTCTTTCTTCTTTCTCATTCTCTAGCCTTAGCTTCTTCTTCTAACTTCAGCCGAGCCTTCTCTTCCTTAGCTGCTGTGGTTTCTACCTCTCCTTCTTCCTTTGCTTCTGCTGCGGCTTCCTCCTTCCTCTTCCTTGGCTTCACCCTTAGCTTTTTCTTCCTATTTTTCTCCTGAGAGCAAAACCTACCCCCTAACCTCCCCGCAAATTCTCTTCTTTCTTCTCTCTTAGGCTCTCTCTCTGATGAGAGCCTCATCATGAGCCATAACTAGCTCTTTTTGACGCAATAAAGAAGATAAAAGCTCCTACATAACCTAGAAGAAGGCCTAAATGAAGGAATAAGTGCTCTGAGAAGAAAACATGAATTTAAGGTTAAAACTTCAATTTTACCATTGCAGTACATAAACGGGATTCCTCAGAGGCAAAACATAGGTCAAATGATCTAAATAAGATAAAAAGTGGGTTGAGTCAATCAGAAATGGGTTCATGTGTAATTTAGGAATTAAATGACATTTGGTAACCCTAAAACAGACCTGCTTAATTCAACAAGGTTTCGGTCAATATATCCTATAAAAATCATGGAAAAATATCCTCTAGGATTTAGAACACTTAATTTGGCCTTTGGAACCCAGTTTAACCTAGATTAGGGTCATAGTTCATCAATTAACCTAATTTGGGTTTTTATGCAAAATGTTCAGTCAAACGAGGTCAAACCTAAAATACAAATTCACCATTGGATTCCTTAGGTCCAAATTAGGTTTATACCAAAATTTGGACCTAAGGGGAGGTCATCTTGACCTACTTTGCAATTTAGTACACCCAAATTATAATTTGGTCCCTATCTTTTGAAATCATCGCAAAGAGCCCCCTAACTTCCTCGCCACCTTTGCAATCAGATCCTGCTGCCATTGTTAGGGCAGATTCCTTCTCTGGCAAGGATTAGAGAGGGAATACTCTCTGATTCCTCAGAGATCCCCTCCCAGAAATGGAAGGGAGATTCTCTGAGGAATTCCCTTCCATCTAAGGCCAATCATGATCCCTGGTGTGAACCCAATCTCTCATGCGAACGCACGAGGGATTTTGGGTATCCACCTACTTTCCTTCTCTGGCGAGCCATCGGAGACAATGGCGTGCCCTCCACGCTCTGAAAGCAAGGCCCAGTGCCTATAAAAGAACCTCCAAACCCGGCTGCTCATCTTCAGCTTGACTTTGCCGGACGTCCACCTCCAATTCGTCTCTTCTTCTCCGGCCAAAGTACCCAGCGAGCTCCGGCGAGCCCCCCTCCCCTCCCTCTTCGCTCTGCCACAAAACCAGTGGCAGAGTCATCTTCCTAACTCTCCTCCGTGTCGCGCAACACCCGTGCACGTCGCCTTAGCCCCGTCGTCGCCGCCGTCCTCCTCCACTGGGCAGCTTCTTCTCCGGCGACAGCAGGCACAACTGTCTGCCTCTCCGTCCCCTTCATCCCTGTAAGTAGGTTAGAATTGTTCTCCATCTTCCCCTCTCTCTTTTCCCCTTGTTATTTCATTTAATTGCCCCTCGACCATTGCTGACCACCTCCATCTTCCTCACCTCCGACCGACCTCCAGCAAGCCGCTCCCACCATTCCACCCTTCCACACGACTCGCCGACCAACTCAGAGGCTCTGCCTCACCACAAGGAACACCCTCCGCCCATCCACCATCCCTCTATGCCTCCACCACAGTCCCCCGAACACACCCACACTCCCGGCCACAGGTTGACCTAGGCACGCAAGCCTAGACCATCCCATGGCCTGCCGCATGGCTCACCACCTTCGCCGTGCCACGACGAAGGTGCCCAGCTGGTCTGATTAAGTCGAGAGTCTTGTTTTGAGTATGACAGTATCGAAGCCCCTGCCGCCATTGACGACGGGTGAAGAAGCTTCAAGCCTGTTCCAGCCATTAGCAGCTCCAGGTTTCAGGTGCTGCGCATTCGGGCAAGCACTGCGAAGCCATCTGATCTAGTAATCAACGCTAACAGAGGCTGCAGCTGTGGCGATTGCACGAAGGTTCTGCGGGCGCGTGCGAGAGCGGGGCAGGCCTGATAGTCTCACATCGGCGAGATACGAGGCGCAGGTATGCTTTAAATTGATTTTGTGTAATACGCTCGTTGCCTCCGAACGCACAGGGGTGAGGTCCCTCACCTGACCTACGCTCGCCTCCTCCGCGGTTTCACCTCGCGGATCTGGCGGGATCTGACCCGACTCATCCTGAGCACACCTCGAGCATCACCCCACCTGCCGGTGAGCCTGGTCTCGGGTGCAAAATCCAACCCGATTACCTGTGGCTCTGGGAGAGCGTCCTTGAGTGAATTCTAGAGAGAGAGAGACGTTCGGGTAGAGGGAAAGGGGTAGGTTTTTCTCTCTGTGTAGGCAGGCTGAACGTTGAGGAAGAAAGACTTAGCCACGAGGGAGAAGAAGAGAAGAAGTAGAAGAAGTGGCTGAGCAAGGCTAGAGAAGAAGGAAGAAAGAAAGGACTGCAGAGCCAAATAAGGAGAAGAAAGAAGAGACCAAGGCAGAAAAAGCCTTCGCAGAAAGCCAACACAGAATCAGAAGAAGATAGAAGGAAGAACAGAAGACCAAGGAAGAGGAAGAAGCATTCGCAGAAGAGAAAAGAAGAAGGAAGAAGGAGAGACTGCTGAGAAGAAGAGAAAGAAGCAAGGCAAAAGAGAGGCTGCAGAGAAAGAAATATCAGAAGAGAAGAATAACACATTTTTAAGACGTCTGATCACAAGATTAGATGTCCAATTTCATTTCTTTTGTCATAATTACTTTTAACTGCATACATTCATATTTGAATTAAAGTTTTGAGTAAATTAGAGTGCTCAATTACATTTGAGATTAGTAGTAAATTCCAATTGCTCCCTGTGTTCGACCTCGGATACTCCGATTTTCGAGTAATAAAAATTCTTTATTTGTTTGAATGCTTTGTCGGCTATATTACAACGTGACATTCTTTAAAACCCCACAAAAGCATACAAACACTCTCCCAGAGCCTTCTCGGGTTAACGGGTCGGGTCAACGTGCCCGGGACCAGGCCCATCGGCGTGCGGTGGTGGGCTAGGAGTGCGCAGGTACTCAGGTCGGTAACTAAGTCCGCAAATCGTGGGGTCGCGGACGAGGCGATTGGGATGAGTGGGACCTCACCCCATGTCAAGAGGTGATAAGCCCCTGACACTTTTTCCACTTATAGCACTCCGCCCGCTTCAAAACTTTCGAGGTGGGACTAAATGTCCCACCTTCTTCTCGCACGTGCCCGCAGCAGGTGTTCACAAATCATAGAGGCTACAGGGGGCTTGGACTCCAATAGCAGGGTGGAAACGTTCGCGAAGGAAGCTCGCACGTCTGGGAACCTAGAGCCTGATGCCTGGGGCCTGGAATGAACCTTGCAAGCTTCTTCGAGCTTGCTCCAATGGCGTCGAAGCACCTGTACCTGTCTACAAGCAAAACGGCCATGCGGCCTCGTCAAATCACATAGGTACCTTTGCCGTGACACGGCGAAGGTGTCTCGATGGTTGGCTTGGCGTGGGGCAGCCTGGGCATGCATGCCTAAGTCACCCTATGGCTGTGAAGATGGGTGTGGTCGGGGGATGTGTTAGGAGAGTGTGGCGGTGAATGGGAAGAGGGATGATGATCAGTGAGATGTGCCAGAGCTTTTGAGGTGGCTGGCAAGGTGGATGGGTGCGTGAAATGGCTGGAGCACCTCGTCGGTGGTCTGTTGGAGGTGGAGAAGATGATGGTGGTGTGTGAACATCGGGGTGTGATAACAGAAAATAAATGAGGGAAAATAAAGAGTAGAGGGAGTAGACTTATCTGAGAGGGAGTAGATGAAGGGGGGAGCGGAGACGGCGGACGACTCGTAAGTGCTGTCACCAGAGACGAAGGCCTAGTGAGAGAGGGACGGCGACGACGAGAGGGAGGCAGGCACGTGCGCAGGTGTGGCACGACGCAGGTGTGGCACGATGCAGATGAAGGAGGTAAAGGCAACTCTGCCACTAGTATCGTGGCAGGGCGACGAGAGGAGGAGATTGGAGTCGTTGAAGCTTGGTGGGAATTTGGCTGGAGGAGAATAGAGGAAGATTGGGGGTTTTCTCAGGCCAAATCAAGCCTGAGAGGAGCGGAAGGATCTGGGGGCCTTTTTATAGCTCCTGGCAGAGGGCCTTGTGCTTGGAAGGAAAACTTCCAAGCATGGCAACCTCATCGGACTTGGAAGGTTGGAAAAGACCCAAATCTCTCATGCGTTCGCATGGGAGATTGGGTGGAAATTGGAGTTCCAAATTGTGTTCACATGAACGGGGATTCCTCAAAGAATCTCCCTTCCAAATTTGAGAGGGATTCTCTGAGGAATCAAGGAGTTGTCTCCCTTGAATGCTCGCGGGAGTAGAATTTCCTCCACTGTAATGGTGGAGGGACCTAATTTCAAAGAATGACGAGGAAGTTAGGGGGTATCTGTAAGAGTTTTCAAAAGTTAGGGTCATAATTGTAATTGGGTTGGACTGATTTGCAAAGTAGGTCAAGGTGAACTCCCCTTTGGTCCAAATTTTGGTATAAACCTAATTGGACCTAAGGAATCCAATGGTGAAGTTGGATTTTAGGTTTTACTATGTTTGACTGGGCAATTTACATAAAAACCTAATTTAGGGTAAACATTTGACTAGGACCCTATTTAGGTTGAAATAGCTTCTAAAGGATAAATTGGAGGTTCTAAACCCTAGAGGATATCTTTCCATGATTTTTAGAGGGTTTAGGTGAATTTTATGTCGAACATAACCTTGTTATATTAAGTGGGTCTGTTTTAGGGTTACAAGAAGTCACTTAATTCACAGATTTCACATGAATCCTTCACTTAATTCACAGATTTCACATGAATCCTTTTCTATTTGAACCAACCCACTTTTTATCTTGTTAAGGCCATTTGACCTATGTTTAGCTCCTAAGAAATCCCATTGTTGTGCTGTAATGGTAAAATTATAGTTTTACCCCTTGTTTCTTGCTTTTCTTTCATGAAGGGTTTTTCCTTGAGTTAGGTCCTCCAATTGATCATGTAGGAGCGTTTGTTCTCTTTTCTAGGTCAAAATGAGCTAGTTAGGGCTCATGATGGTGTTCCATCACTAGCTGTTTACATTTATATATAAATACATAATAAACTCACTATCTACTAGTGTGACATTTACTACCCCTACATACTCCCACACTTTTAAGCATATACACACGTATGTACCTATAGATATCTATAGACTAGCACGACTTCTTTCTTGACATGACCAACTAATTTGTCAATGCATTGACCTTCTGGTCAATTTGATAATCAACCCTTCCTCATGGAAATTCGAAGTAGATTTTGATTGCACACTGGTGAATGCGAAAATTTTCATTTAGAAATACGTGTCGTAGTATAGGATAAAAATCATGACAACACTTAAATTTATAAAACTTGAAAACAAAGAATGAGTCCAAGGTCATTCATAGGGAGCAAATGTGGAAATCACACACTAATCATAATATAAATCAATGAGCACAAGATAAATATATTCAATGAATATCAGCCATCAAAAATATATTTAATATCAACCCAAATTGAATCTCAAGAAATCATGGAATAAAAAGAATGAGAGAAACTCTAAAAAAGTGGTGATTTAAATCACCGATTAATCCCTCAAATTAAGCATTTATCCCAATCATATTAATTAATCAAATATCTTAATAGTGGTCTTGAACCACTAATCTCAAATTCCACATCAGATCAAATACTAAGTATCAGCTCAAATAATGCCATAGTAGCACATCAAACGCCAACCACAAAGTGGCAAACGCCTTAAACCACCAAGGCACAGCCTCAGCTAAGGCAACAACAGGAGCACACCAAGGCACAACGGCCTCACAAGTCATAGAGTGGCTAAGTGCTGAGAGAGGAGTGGGCACAAATCTCAAGGTGCAAAACTCTCCTCCCTCAAATCTCTTTCTTTCTTCTCAAATCAAACCTAAGTGAACAGTACCAGGAAATAGGTATTCGGGTAAGCAGACCATGGACCAAATTTGTCGGCGTGTGTAGCGGGTGAGGAGTGCAAACATGCTATGAGTGGGACCTCACCCCATGCGCTATGGTGAACCGCTTATGGCACCAATTCCTTTTATATGTTGTGCGCTTCAAAATCCCTGATCTAGGCCTAATGTGGGCAACTCCTTACGCGTGTTGCAGCAGCTAGGCTTCTCAAGCAATTAAAGCTGCTGCTATCGTGCTTTGTTCAATTGGTGCTCCAGATAGCTTCCTGGGGCAAGTCCGCAGCCTTGCAAAGTGATACGAAGTTGGTTGATGGTGTGAAGGCAGTAGACAATGGCGGAGTGATCAGCGGCGATGTTGACGCAGCTAGATCATGTTTTAACAATTAATGCGTTGTAATATAGACGAACTTTCTAAAAAAATAAATAAAGATTTTATAACTTGAAAATCGGAGTATCCGAGGTCGAACACAGGGAGCAATCTAAGTACTTTCAAAACTTGAGAACACAACTTTTTAAATGAAAATAAGTGACTAGTTCAATGAGAATGTTATAAAAAGAAATTGGTCAAAGAAAATAAAAAATGGACGTCTGATATTGTATCAGACGACTTAAAATAAAGCTCCTTTTCTTCCTTAATGCTTCTGTTTCTCTCCCTCTATTTCTTTTCTTCCTGCGACCAAGGTCTGACTTTCTTCTTTCTTTTCCTTTGCCTTCTTGAGTCTTCATCTACCCGTTGTCTTCTTCTTCAGTCTTCCTTGGTTCTGTTCTTCTCTGCCTTGCCTCTCTTCTTCCTTTCCTTTCTTTCAGAGCCTCCTTCCTTCTTTCTTCTGTTTCCCCTTGGCGTCTCTTCTTCTCTACCGTGCCTTTCTTTCTTCCTTGGCAGAACTTCCTTCCTTCTTTCTTGCCGCGGCTAAGTCCCTATGTCCTGCACACACTACGCACAGCAAAACCTAACCTTCTACTTGCATGTCTCTCTTTCTCTCTGTGTAAACCACTCTCAGCACGCTTTCCCAGAGCCAATTAAACAGGTCAGATCGCACGCCCGTGACCAGGCGCACCGGCGTGAGGGTGGTGCGCGAGGTGTGCTCAGGATAGGGTCAGGTCGCGTCGGATCCGTGAGGTGAAACCACGGACGAGGCGCAGTGAGATAGGTGAGAGACCTCACCCCAAGCGTGACTGGAGGCGAAGAACGTATATGACAAAAATAATATAAAGGGTGTCAGTGCGTCATGGCTCACCGATGTGGGACTAAAGCCCACTGCTGTCCTTCGCGCGCCCGCAGCCGATCGCGCCTTCAATTCCTCAACTGCAGGCTCTGTTGGTTTCACTTGCTGGGTCAGCTCCCTTCGCACGACCTTCCCAAATTCGCAGCACCTGGAGCCCTGAAGTCTAGAGGCCTGGAGCGAGTGTAGAGCTTCGTCGAGTCATCGTAAATGGTGGTCGAAGCGTGGAATCTGTTAGACACGAAAATGGCCTCGAGGCCTAATCAGATCACCGGGGGACCTTCGCCGTGCCACGGTGAAGGTGATGAGCTATGTGGCAGGCCATGGGGCGGCCTAGGCATGAGTGCCTAGGTCGCTCTGTGGCCGGACGGGTGGGTGTGTTCGGGGGGTTGCTGTGGTGGTGTGGCGGGGCTGTGGATGAGTGGAGGGTGCTCAGTGAGATAAGGCAGAGGTTATGTGATGGTCGGCAAGACGTGTGGGGCTGCGGAGCGACGGAAGCGTCTCGCCGGAGGGTGGCCGGAGATGAGGAAGGTAGCGGTGGACAGGAATGGTCGAGGGTTGATTGAGTGAAATAAAGTGAGGAAATGAAAGAGGGGAAGATGGGGGACTTATCTGGACTATTGGGAGAGAACGGGGGCAGCGGAGTCAGACGGCTCGTAGTTGCCGTCATCGGAAAGGATAAGCCTGAGGGAGATAACAGCGATGAGAAAGAGGTTGGGGAAACGTGCACTTGGTGCGACGCGACGCGGGAAGATGAGGCGAAGTAGACTCTGCTGCTGGTATGGCAGCAGAGCGACGAGAAGGAGGGGAAGTAATCACCGGAGCTTGCGGGTTTCTTGGCCGGAGAGAGGAGAGAAGAATTTTGGAGGATTCTACCGCCAAGACAAGTTTGAGAGATCTCGTAGAGGGTCGGAGGTCTTTTATAGGTGCTGGCCGAGCTTTCTGGTGTGTGGAGGGCAAGCTTTTGGCCACTGTTGTCTCGTCCGAGAAGGAAGGTGGTTGGGATCCAAATCTCTCGTGCGTTCGCACGAGAGTTTGGAAAGGAATCAGTGATCAAGATCAGGCTTAGATGGAAGGGGATTCCTCAGAGAATCTCCCTTCCAATTCTGGGAGGAGATCTCTGAGGGATTTGAGCGTATCCCCCCTGTCAACCTCGTCGGAGAAGATTCTTCCCCAATAATGGCGGAAGGACTTGATTGTAAGATTGGAGAGAAAGATAGGGGGTTATTGTGATGATTTTCAAAAGATAGGGACCAAAATGTGATTGGGTGTACTAAATTGCAAAGTAGGTTAAGATGACCTCCCCTTAGGTCCAAATTTTGGTACAAACCTAATTTGGACCTAAGGAATCCAATGTTGAGGTTGGATTTTAGGTTTGACTAAGTTTGACTGGACATTTTGCGTAAAGGCCCAAATTACGTCAATTGATGAGCTAGGACCCTATTTTAGGTCAAACTAGGTTCCAAAGGCCAATTTGAATGTTCTAAACCCTAGAGGATATTTTTCCATGAATTTTAGAGGGTTTAATTGATTTTTATCCTGACCGGAACCTTGTTGAATTAAGCGGGTCTGTTTTAGGGTTACCAAATGTCATTTAATTCCTGGACTGCACATGAACCAATTTCTGATTGATTCAACCCACTTTTTATCTCATTTAGACCATTTGACCTATGCTCTGTCTCTGAGAAATTTCGTTTATGTACTGCAATGGTAAAATTACAGTTTTAACCTTTATTTCATGTTTTCTTCTCAGAACACTTATTCCTCCAATTAAACCCTCTTCTAAGTCATGTAGGAGCTTTTATTCTCTTTATTAGGTCAAAATGAGCTAGTTATGGCTCATGATGAGGCTCTCATCATACCCCATGCCTAGCTTTTGCTAGTCCCTTAGCAAAATTTCAAGGTTTTAGCCTCTGCTCTAGACCCTGAGTGTTTGTCATCAATTATGATAAGTGCTTCTCTTTTTCTTTTGTGATTAGGTCAGAATGCCGACAATAGGCCTAGAGGTACTCAAGTACCAACCAAAATTTGGACCTGACCAACTTTAGCCTCAGTCCTCTGCAAAGGTTTTTAAGGCCCACAGAAACTAACTTAGGGTTTGTTGGACTCCGCGGTTAAAGCACCTGTGCTTGAGACATTTTTTAGCCTAGGTTCAATTTGCAGTGCGTTTTTGTAAAAGAGAGATAGAAGATTTATTTGTTTGGAGAGCTTTTCTCTCTCTTTTCTTTTTATTTCTAGCTTCGGATTAGCTTCTCAACATGGTCTGTATCAGATTCCTCGTCCCCATCATCAATCCTCAAGGGTCCCTGGCTATCGAGATTTCGAGATAATCCCGCCCATGGCAACCCCCAGAACCCTGGTTTTCGAGATTTCGAGATAATCTTGCCCATGGAGTTCCGTGGCCGAATTCAGACCCTGGCAATCGACATTTCATGATAATGCCGCCCATGGTATCTGAACCAGCAGAGTGCTTACATGCCTCCAGTAGGATATTTAAATATCCTAAGAGACAAGCATCGAGGAGATGATATGTTGTTACGCATCTTCAAGGGGAATTTCCCGCCTCTCTACGCTGGGAACTCGTCCAAATCAACTTGTGCTGATCGGCCGCTCTTAATCTAGGTGACTTTTGCAGAACATTAAACACTTTTGCGTTATTTGGATATTTATGCACACTGAACTAGACTGTGTGTGAATTTGGGATGTTTAGGTTACTGAATCCCGCAAACCGAAGGTCAGTTAACGAGGCTGAATACTTCCTAAGCCTTAGACCTAATACTTAAGCTTCGCATTTACCCCAACCTCTTGAGGATTATCCAGATTTTAGCAGATACGTGGATTTTTAAGCTAAAGAATCTAGCCCAAGAGGCCTAAAATTAGCGTTCCCGCTAATCTCTTGTTATGTCACCTTAGCACTTCATTAGGTGGGTTCAATTTCAGCTTAGTTCATGCATTAGGACAGGTGTGTGGTGAGTGAACGGGTTGAAGTGACTTGTTGCGAACGATTTCTAATCTCGGGTAGGGGTACCTGAGGTGAAGTCGGCTGTTCTAATGGATGAACCCTAAAGTGCACTATGAATTCTACGTAGAAATGTCAGAAAAGGTTTCGGGTTTTTCAAAGAATGACAGGTTGCCTCCCGTTAAGCGTTGAGTTTTACGCCATCAGTTAGGCGCAATGAGCTCAAAGGGAATGGAGGGTAAAGGATGACTCAGCCAAATTTGTATCGGTCATGTCAATGAATGGTTTAAGTCTCTGACCTTTCACAACAAAGGGTTCGGAATCGTGGTTGAGTGGGCTGATTTCAATGGCTCCATTTCCAAAGATTTGTCAGACTAGGTAGGGTCTGACCCACTTAGATCATAGCTTTCCCGGGAATAATTTGAGTCGGCCATCAAAGAGTAAAACCTTTTGACCAGGATGAAAGAACTTTCTAGAAATGTGTTTGTCGTGAAAAGCTTTAACCTGTTCTTTGTAAATTCGCGAGTTCTCATACGCGTCATGGCGTAATTCATCGATCTCGCTTATTTGAAGTCTTCTGTGGGTTCCAGCCTTAGAAAGATCTAAATTATAATTCCGTACTGCCCAATAGGCTTTATGCTCCAATTCAACGGGGAGGTGACATGCCTTCCTGTACACTAGTCTGAAGGGAGACATTCCTAATTGGGTCTTGTGGGCGGTCCTATAGGCCCACAATGCTTCCGGAAGCCAAGAAGACCAATCTTTTTTGTCAGGTCGAACAGTAACTTGAAGGATTTTCCTGATTTCTCGGCTTGATAGCTCAGCTAGACCATTAGTTTGGGGGTGGTAAGGAGTAGAGATTCGGTGTGACACCCCGTATTTGGTCATCAGTGACCTGAACTGAGCATTTGTGAAATGGGTCCCTCCGTCGGAAATTATTGCTCGTGGAATCCCGAACCTTGAGAAAATGTTTTGATGAATGAATTTGATAAGAACTTTATGATGGTTCGGGTCGGAATGGCTTCTATCCACTTGGACATGTAGTCAACTGCGAGTAAGATGTATTCGAAGCCATCCCAGATCGGGAAGAGTCCCATAAAATCAATCCCCCAGATATCAAAAATTTCGCATACCAAGATCGGCTGTAGAGGCATCATGTCTCGATGGCTCATGTTGCCCAAAGTCTGGCAACGGGAACATGCCTTACAGTGATCGTATGCATCCTTGAAAATTATGGGCCAGTAAAAGCCACACTGGAGGACTTTTGATGCGATTTTATGTCCTGAGAAATGTCCACCGTATGCTTGGTCATGGCAAAATGAGAGTATGTCTCTGATTTCCACTTCCGCAACACACCATCGAATTATCTGATCAGCACCAATGCGGAATAGATACGGGTCTTCCCATAGGTAATACTTGGCATCGGATCGCAATTTGTCCTTCTTGGCCTTCGGCCAATCAGACGGAATCTGATGTGATGCCAGGTAACTTACTATATCTGCGAACCATGGAAGACCTGTACTGATAGTCAGGAGGTGCTCATCAGGAAAATGTTCTGTGATGGGTCCGGAAGGGTCAATTATTTCAGAAGGAAGACGAGACAAGTGATCAGCTACCACATTTTGCTTTCCCGCTTTGTCGTGAATCTCAAGGTCAAATTCTTGCAACAGTAAGATCCATCGGATTAATCGAGGTTTCGCGTCCTTCTTTGTAAGGAGATGCCTCACAGTTGTGTTATCCGAGTATATGATAACACGGGAACCCAGAAGGTATGATCTGAATTTTTCTAGGGCAAATACTACAGCTAGTAGCTCTTTCTCAATAACTGTATAGTTACGCTGAGCCTCATCCAGTGTTTTGCTGGAGTAGTAAATGACCACAGGTTTCCCATCAATTTTCTGCCCCAAAACCGCTCCTACAGCGAAGTCAAATGCATCGCACATGATCTCAAAGGGTTGAGACCAAGTAGGGGACTGTAGGATCGGGGCTTGGGTGACTCGGTCACGTAGGATCTCAAATGCTTGAGTGCATTCCTTGGAAATTTTGAAAGGCACATCCTTGGAGAGAAGAGTGGTCAAGGGGCGCACGATTTTTGAAAAATCAGGGATAAATCAACGGTAAAAATCGACGTGCCCCAAAAAAGATCGGATGTCCTTAATCGAGCTAGGCATAAGGAGCTTGGAGATAAGGTTAACCTTAGCTCGATCCACTTGGATGCCTTTCTCCGAGATTAAATGTCCCAGGACAATTCCCTCAGGCACCATGAAATGGCTCTTTTCTCAGGAAAGAACCAAATTCACATCGATACACCGCGTGAGTAATTGGACCAGGTGTTGGAGGCAATCGTCAAATGATGCTCTAAAAACTGAAAAGTCATCCATGAAGACTTCCAGATAGTCACCTACCATATCTGAGAATATGGCAAGCATGCACCGCTGAAAAGTTGCAGGTGCATTGTAGAGACCGAAAGGCATCCTTCGAAACGCGTACGTCCCGAAGGGGCAGGTGAATGTGGTCTTTTCTTGGTCCTCTGGATGGATTGCCACTTGGTTGTAACCGGAGTACCCCGGCAATGGCGCCAAAATGTTGACGCAGCTAGATCATGTTTTAACAATTAATGCGTTGTAATATAGACGAACTTTCCGCGAAAACAAATAAAGATTTTATAACTCGAAAATCGAAGTATCCGTCAAGAAAGCAGAAGAACCTATTTCCCGCTAGTTTATTGAGGATCTGATCAATAAACGGTTGTGGGAAATGATCCTTCTTCGTGGAGGAATTGAGTCTTCTGTAATCAATGCAGACTCTCCACGAGTTAGCTATTCGGGTAGGAATGACTTCTCTGGTTTCAGTCGTGATGATGGTAAGTCCTGCCTTTTTTGGCACCACCTGTATTGGACTCACCCAACGACTATCGGAGATCGAGTATATGATCCCTGCATCTAACCACTTTATGATCTCCTTTTTCATGACCTCCTGTAGGTTAGGGTTTAGGCATCTTTGCATTTCTCTTGAAGGTCATGCGCCTTCTTCTTTGTAGATTCGATGTGTGCAGTATGAAGGGCTTATGCCAGTCAAATCATCGAGAGTCCATCCAATGGCTCTACGATGTTGCTGGAGAATAGTAATCAATCGGAGTTCCTGGTCAGGTGTGAGTAGAGAGTTGTTAATCACAGGAAACGTCTAATTGGAATCCAAAAAGATGTACTTCAGATGCTCGGGAAGGGGCTTGAGTTCCATGGCAGGATTGTCAGCAGCAGCGGGTGGTTCGGGGCCTGTATCAGGAACAAGGGTCGGAGTCATAGGTGTGTCTAGATCATGTTCGCACTCCTCTGTTGGCGGGTTTTGATTTTCTAGTGGTTGATCAGGGATAATCAGGTTGTCCCCTGTATGCAATTCATCAACCACGGCTCTGATATCACATATTTGATCTATAACCTCGCAATTAATCCCTTGTTGGGCCTTAAAAATGTCAATCTTTAGGGTTTGATTCCCAAATTTTAATTCTATCTGGCCCTCTTCGCAGTTTATGTTGGCCCTAGCAGTGGCCAAAAAGGGTCTCCCTAATATGATTGGTGTGTCCCTTGGGTTCTTAGGTGCATCCATGTCTAGTACAATGAAGTCCACCGGGAAGTAGAAATTCTGTACCCTAACAATGACATCCTCGAGTATTCCTTTAGGTGACTTGATGGATCGATTGGCTAATTGCAATGTCACCTCAGTTGGTTTAAGTTTAGATTCTTCAAGGTGGTCAAGGAGGGATGTAGGTATTAGATTTATGGAGGCACTTAGATCTAGTAAGGCTCTATCAAATTGGGTTTCACCAATTTTACAAGAAATCAGGGGAGTTCATGGGTATTTTGCCTTGGGTGGGAGTTTACCCAAGATGACAGAGCTGGCTTGCTCTGATAGTACGATCAGATTCCCATCCTTGGTTCGCGGCTTACGTTTAGGTGTACATACGTCTTTCAAGAATCTTGCGTAAGCCGGTACGTGGTGAATTGTATCCATCAATGGGATGTTTATCTGGACCTGTTCAAAGGGCTTGACCAGATCCTCCTCGGGGGCCACGAGTTTGGTTATCCTTTTTCCCTTAGTTAAGGCCTCAGGAAATTGGATCCTAGTTGATTACTCTAGATTAGGTCCAGGTTCTTGATCTGGGACAGTGGTATCCTGGATGACTATCCTAGGGTCTTGGCTATTACCAGGCTTGGAGTGGTTCGGATAATGTGGGTCTTGGGTTGTTTTACCACTACGTGTTGTTACAGAGTTTAATCCAGCCTAATTTTGGTTTGGGTTTGGTAAGAGGGGTGGCTGCTGCTGAAATCCCGCATAAGATGTCGAAGCTTCCATCCCATCTGGCGATGGAGCAGCAGGGGCCTGATAAATCAAATGTGCGTGGCCTAAATTTGGATTCATAATGCACCTCTGGGTCGGCACGTTATTTGGGTTGGGTAGAGGTTGCGAAGGAAGGGTGCCAGGTTGGCGGGAATTTGCCATCTGGGCCAGTTGGTTGCGAACCTCTGTGATCTCGTCCTTGTGCTGTTTTTGCATTGCCGCATTCATCTTTTGAATGTCAGCCAGTGCTTGAAGGATAAGAGTCAGTTGATCCTGGTTTGGCCCGGATTGGTAGGTGGGATTGGGCCGAGGCTGAGGCGGCTGATATGGACGAGGGGCTTGTGGACAGGGTTGATATGGTGGTCTTTGAGTCTGAGAATTTCCTGTCCACTAAAAGTTAGGATGATTTCACCATCCACGGTTGTAGGTATTGGAGAATGGGTCATTCTGGATGACGTTGAGGTCCTTGCAGTTCTGAGGAACCTCAGGAAAGTCAGAATAAGAGGGTTCAGAGTTCCCCCAACTCGAGTAGAATGGATCGGAGGTCACTCTAGTCCGAGAGGCAAATGGGGGTGGATATGGGTCCATCCCCATGGCAGATTGGTGGTAGATGTTTTGCACAGTTTCCCTTGCCAGTGGTCATCGTGCAAAAGAGTTTTGTGCAGAGGTGGCTTGTTGCAAATGCTGGGTTAGCTCGTCCACCTTCTTTTCTATGATAGAAACCTTGTCCAACCGACTGGCCATCAGTTCCAAGTCGACAGAAGTGGACAAGTCTTGCATTTCATGTGCCCCTCTTAGATTCGTCGATGCACGGGCATTCGTCCTGTCGAATATGCCCATGGAGTCATTATTTATGGAGTTATCGCACATGTTTTCGAGAATCTCCCACACCGTGTCCTCATGTTGACCCATGATGTTTCCTCCGCACGTTGCATTGACGAATAATCGAATGTCTTCACGGAGTCCCTGGTAAAAAGACTGGACTTGTTCCTACTTAGGAACTCCGTGATGGGGGCACTTTCGCATTAGATCTAAGAATCGATCCCATGCTTCGTGAAGAGGTTCTTCCAGTTGTTGAGTGAAATGAGTGATCTGGTGGCGCAAGGCATTCGTCCGGCCAACGGGGAAGAATTTTTTCAAAATTCGGACTGAAGTTCCTCCCATGTGTTGATCGGATGGGTCTGAGTTTGATACCAATGGGCAGCCTTGTCCAAGAGGGAGAACGAAAACATTTTCATGAGTAGGATATCCCGATTTTGTAGATCTGACCCGAAGGTTTGGGCCAGATGCCTGAGTTGTTTAATGTGTTGGAATGGATCCTCAGAGTTAAGCCCATGAAACTTTGGTATGGCATGAATCATATTGGGCTTCAGTTCAAAATTAGGATCTCCAATCGGGATTCGTACTCGAGGTTCGATCGCCACCGCAGCGGGATTATAGTGATCTCACATCATAGGTTGCTGCGGTGGGTTTACAAAGTTTTGAAAGAGATCATTAAGGCGTTGAAGTTGGTGTTCAAGGTTGTTCTCCTCTTCAATGGGTTGTGCCATGATGGGAGAAGGAGAACCTGGTTTTGAATCAGATGAAAGATTTATGTGGTGGGGTTGCAGCACAAACAAGGGCGTCGAGGCTTGGCCTCGACGAGAGTGAATTTCTAAAGGAGGACTTAAGGATGGTCTTAAGGACCTCCTACCGAACATGCACCGAAGGATGTGATGAGATTAGAAGGTGCTGGACCCAATCGAGACACCCAAAAATTGTTGGGTGACAATAGAGGTTCGGGGCAGATGATACCCCTTAGTCAGAAAGGTCGTCCACTTGAGAAGTACCTGGGTAGCCAGAGAGGGAGAGTCCCGCAAAGACCCCTACACGATAGAGTGTCCCCACGAGTTCAGGGTTTCCACCACCCGACCTCTCTTGTCACTGCGGTTCAAGGTAGACCAGAATGGGGACCTTCACCTCTTAAGTCTACCTTTTTTACTTTAAGATCAAGGTGCTTAAGGTTCCACTTGAACTTTTAGGTATTTTGAGTGAAAAAGTGACCTAATTTTAAGGTTGGTTGCCCCAAGGGATCAACTTCACCTCTTGTTCCTTTGAGAGCTTTTGGGTCCTTTCTTTTTAGGTTCAAATGGATTTAAAAACCTGATTTGCTTAGGGTTTCTCTTGTATAGATCTTTTCAAACAAGGTTTAGGCACACCTCTTTTTGGAAAAACTTTTTTCTTTGTTTAAGAGAAGATGTGTCTCTAAAAACCATAGCTTTTCAATCCTTAAGTTAGCTCTAGTTGGTCCAATTTAGTTGCCTCAAAATTTCGTATCTAGGGCTCAATCGAGAAAGTTTTAGCCCAAGTTACCTTAGTTGGATGAGCAGTTAAAAATGTGTTGAAATGAAAATCAGGCAACTTTGATGAATTACTAAGTATGAAACAGGTAGCCCTAGTTGATTCTTCTTTTGTTCCTTTTCAGACTTTGAGGGAGTTAAGAGAGAGGGCTAATGAAGATTACCTGTTCCTTGGAGTGTCTGTTGTGCAGTTGCTCTTCTTTTCTCTGCTTTCCCTGAGATAAGCACAATAAAAGAGAGGAATTAGGTCAAGTATTGGATCAAAAGTTGTGATCAAAAGCTTTAGAAGTGCCTGTTGCTCCCCAGCAACGATGCCAAAATGTTGACGTGGCTAGATCGTGTTTTAACAATGAGTGCGTTGTAATATAGACGACCTTTCCGCGAAAACAAATAAAGATTTTATAACTCGAAAATCGGAGTATCCGAGGTCGAACACAGGGAGCAATCTAAGTACTTTCAAAACTTGAGAACACAACTTTTTAAATGAAAATAAGTGACTAGTTCAATGAGAATGTTATAAAAAGAAATTGCTCAAAGAAAACAAAAATGGACGTCTGATATTGTATCAGATGTCTTAAAATAAAGCTCCTTTTCTTCCTTGATGCTTGTGTTTCTCTCCCTCTATTTCTTTTCTTCCTGCGACCAAGGTCTGACTTTCTTCTTTCTTTTCCTTTGCCTTCTTGAGTCTTCCTCTGCCCCTTGTCTTCTTCTTCAGTCTTCCTTGGTTCTGTTCTTCTCTGCCTTGCCTTTCTTCTTCCTTTCCTTTCTTTCAGAGCCTCCTTCCTTCTTTCTTCTGTTTCCCCTTGGTGTCTCTTCTTCTCTGCCTTGCCTTTCTTTCTTCCTTGGCAGAACTTCCTTCTTTCTTCCGCGGCTAAGTCCCTGTGTCCTGCACACACTACGCACAACAAAATCTAACCTTCTACCCGCGCGTCTCTCTTTCTCTCTGTGTAAACCACTCTCAGCACGCTTTCCCAGAGCCAATTAAACGGGTCGGATCGCACACCCATGACCAGGTGCACCGGCGTGAGGGTGGTGTGCGAGGTGTGCTTAGGACAGGGTCAGATCGGGTCACGCAGGATCCGTGAGGTGAAACCACGGACGAGGTGCAGTGAGATGGTGAGAGACCTCACCCCAAGTGTGACTGGAGGCGAAGAACGTATATTAGAAAAACAATATAAAGGGTGTCGGTGCGTCGTGGCTTACCAATGTGGGACTAAAGCCCACTGCTATCCTTCGTGCGCCCGCAATCGATCGCGCCTTCAATTCCTCAACTGCAGGCTCTGTTGGTTTCATTTGCTGGGTCGGCTCCCTTCGCACGACCTTCCCAAATTCGCAGCACCTGGAGCCCTAAAGCCCTGAGGCCTGGAGCGAGTGTAGAGCTTCGTCGAGTCGTCGTCAATGGCGGCCGGAGCATGGAATCTGTCAGACACGGAAATGGCCTCGCGGCCTAATCAGATCACCGGGGGACCTTCGCCGTGTCACGGCGAAGGTGATGAGCTATGTGGCAGGCTGTGGGGTGGCCTAGGCGTGAGTGCCTAGGTCGCTCTGTGGCCAGACGGGTGGGTGTGTTCGGGGGGTTGCTGTGGTGGTGTGGCGGGGCTGTGGATGAGTGGAGGGTGCTTAGTGAGATGAGGCGGAGGTTATGTGATGGTCGGCGAGACATGTGGGGCTGCGAAGTGACGGAAACGTCTCACAGGAGGGTGGCCAGAGATGAGGAAGGTAGCGGTGGACAGGAACGGTCGAGGGTCGATTGAATGAAATAAAGTGAGGAAATGAAAGAGGGGAAGATCGGGGACTTATCTGGACTATTGGCAGAGAACGGGGGCAGCGGAGTCAGACGGCTCGTAGTTGCCGTCGTCAGAGAGGATAACCCTGAGGGAGATAACGGCGATGAGGAAGAGGTCGGGGAAACGTGCACTTGGTGCGGCGCAACGCGGGAAGATGAGGCGAAGTAGACTCTGTTGCTGGTATGGAAGCAGAGCGACGAGAAGGAGGGGAAGTAATCACCAGAGCTTGCGGGTTTCTTGGCCGGAAAGAGGAGAGAAGAATTTTGGAGGATTCTACTGCCAAGACAAGTTTGAGAGATCTTGCAGAGGGTCGGAGGTCTTTTTATAGGTGCTGGCCGAGCTTTCTGGTGTGTGGAGGGCAAGCTTTTGGCCACCGTTGTCTCGCCGGAGAAGGAAGGTGGTTGGGATCCAAATCTCTCGTGCATTTGCACGAGAGTTTGGAAAGGAATCAGAGATCAAGATCAGGCTTAGATGGAAGGGGATTCCTCAGAGAATCTCCCTTCCAATTCTGGGAGGAGATCTCTGAGGGATTTGAGCATATCCCCCCTGTCAACCTCGCCGAAGAAGATTCTTCCCCAATAATGGTGGAAGGACTTGATTGTAAGATTGGCGAGAAAGATAGGGGGTTATTGTGATGGTTTTCAAAAGATAGGGACCAAAATGTGATTGGGTGTACTAAATTGCAAAGTAGGTCAAGATGACCTACCCTTAGGTCCAAATTTTGGTATAAACCTAATTTGGACCTAAGGAATCCAATGGTGAAGTTGGATTTTAGGTTTGACCACGTATGACTGGACATTTTGCGTAAAAACCTAAATTACGTCAATTGATGAGCTAGGACCCTATTCTAGGTCAAACTAGGTTCCAAAGGCCAATTTGAATGTTCCAAACCCTAGAGGATATTTTTCCATGAGTTTTAGAGGGTTTAATTATTTTTATCCTGACCAGAACCTTGTTGAATTAAGCGGGTCTGTTTTAGGGTTACTAAATGTCATTTAATTCCTGGACTGCACATGAACCCATTTCTGATTGATTCAACCTACTTTTTATCTCATTTAGACCATTTGACCTATGCTCTATCTCTGAGAAATTCTGTTTACGTACTACAATTGTAAAATTGCAGTTTTAACCTTTATTTCATGTTTTCTTCTCAGAACACTTATTCCTCCAATTAAACCCTCTTCTGAGTCATGTAGGAGCTTTTATTCTCTTTATTAGGTCAAAATGAGCTAGTTATGGCTCATGATGAAGCTCTCATCAGGCGACGACCTAGACGTGAAATAATGAGTGACGTGTGGATGTGCGTGTGTGTTAAGAAGTGTCATTATAGTCGCACTTGCAACGTCGGTTTTAAAGTAAATAAACGGAGGTGAGTCCGAGTGTCGGTCTTAGGGAGGCATGAAAATCGGATTTCTCTTATCACTTGTCATGGGAAGCATGGAGTTTTTGCTTGCGGAGGTGCGGTTTGAAAAGCGAGAGAGAGATAGAGAGAGAGATTAAGGTTAGAGTGTTTCTTGTTTGATCATGTAACTTAAATAGAAATTAAAGTAACAACTGAACAGAAAATAACTTCTTTAATCATGCACTTGTAGTTCATAGCTTAAAACATTAAATACATGCTTAAACAAAAGTAATGGAAAGCTTAAAAGAGAGAGAGAGAGGATGGAGAGCGACGAGGCAGCCACGGCGGAGGAGGAGGCTCCGTCGGCGGCTCATCGTCTCCGGCGATTACAAGAGGGCCTAAAGCTAAGAGAGGGGTGGAGTAGTTGCAAGGGAAGTGAATGCCTTGAATGAGTGGTTGGAGGGGATTTAAATAGGGTTAAGGGCTTTCTAAAAGAAGAAGGGGCTTTAGCGACGTCCAGAACATCGCTAAAACCACTCCAAAAGCGTCAGTGAAGCCCTCCAGCCCGCCGGTCAACCGCGCACGCTATTTCTTCTTCATGCTCGATCCGCGGCCGCTGCGTGAGAGCCGTCCGATTCAAGATCGAATGGCTGAGATCTCTCCTTGGCTACGCTTGGATCGCGCCTCGGGCGCACGTGTGCGCGGGCGTCATCGCCTGGCGTGCGCGCGTGCATGGGCGCTCGCGAGCTGTGGGCACGCTGCGTGGCGAAATCTCGGCCGCCCGCTGCTGATCGGGAGGCCCAATTTCGCCGCGCGCAACCTTCGTTTTCGAATTCACGCTTCGTGCGGCTCGAACTCGCGTCGCGTGCGTGCGCGCTAATCGTTACGCCACGCCCGCGCTTTGTCGCGGCGACTGCGAGCGAGCGCTCAAGTCTCGGCCGTTCGATCGAAGATCGACGGTCGAGATCTGATCTCGGCTGGATGAAGAGGTGGCGTGCGGTGGAGCGGGGGTGACGTGGCGCAATGAGGGCCGTTGATCTCTAGATCAACGGTCAGAACTTCTTGGGCCCATTGTAGGAGCTCCGGATGCCGGATTTGGCCGATCTTGAGTCTGTTGGACTCCATTCGTCATTCTGAATCCATCTGTGTGGTCCGATTGCTTATCTGAGGCCTACTTTGACAAGTACTTACACAAATGGCCATTAATATAGTTTTATAAGCAATCTTGGTACATGATGCATGCAATGCTCCCATTCTACTTATGTTGTGCCTTTTATTCTTAAGATGGGCCATATTGAACATAATTATCACCCCCTTGTGCAGTGTTATCATACCCCCATGCTTACTCCTTGCTAGTCCCTAGCAAGGTTTATTCTAGCCTTTATTTCCTTTCAGACTTTAAGAAGTAATTACTTAGACACTTCGTCACTTGTCAATAGGAGGAAATATTCGAAGATCTTAATCTACAAAGACTAAGCAGTGCCCAGGTGTCTACCAAAATACGAATCACCCGAATCCTTGCTTTAATGTATATAACTATGCATATGTATATGTATATATATATATATATATTTTAAAATTTTTTTCAGAATTAGTGTGGGTTGGTAACTTTTTACGGCTACCCAACCCACCCAAAACTCGGTCAAAACCCTAAGTACTAAGCAACTTTGTGTGAATGTTGTGATAGACTCACTTAACGGTAATTGAGACATACTTCGGGTTTCTACGCCTCTAGGTGACCGGAAAAGGAAATAAATTTGCCTGAAGGTGTATTTATTCGATTGGTAGCTTTCTCCCTACATTTGTTTTAATTGGGGTCAACACAAGGATTTTTCCAGTGTATATCTCCTCAGCTTGTACTACTTCCCCGCTTCTTCCTTAAGTGTTTTGGTCTTTTTGTGCAGTTATTGAGTTGGGCTCTGGACAACCGACCAATGGGCTGTTACCCACGATCACTTGCCAGCCATACTTATGTGGTGAAGTGTGGTTTATTTTCTTTTTTTCTCCTTTTTTTCTTTTCGTAGGTGGCTTCCCTGATCTCAAATGTATCAACAGGCAATGAAGAAGAAATGGCCTGTGGCTGGGTTCTGGACAACCTGCGAATGGGCTGTTACCCACGACAACTTACCAACCATACCACCTTAGAGAGTTCATTAGCTACCCAATTTCTGTCAAAATCTCTGAGAAGTGAGTCTGTGTAAAAATGTGTGTAGATGCTTAGACTCAAAGTTTTTCTAAGTTAGAGGGTGGGTTGATAAGTCGTATACTTATCACCTTATTTAGTAGGTGGATTAGAATAGCTTAAGGTTGCAAGGATTCGAAGCTAAATCCATATTTTAACGGACACCAGGGCTGATTAAGCCTGAAGGCCTGAAAAGTCTAAGTGTTTGAGTTCTTTTTGTATTATTTTCCACTATTGACAAGTTTCTAATGCCTAAGTTTTCTTCCTAAATTCAATTTTTTTTTTATTCAGGCTGATTAAATGAGCTCAGGATTATGCAATTTACCACCCCCCCCATGCTTAAGTTGGACAATGTCCTCATTGGCAAGTACATGGATGCATAAGGGTTCAAAAAGATAGTACCTGAGTGACGTAAAATACCGGATCAGTCTGAATCCCCTAGGTTGCCTCCCAAGAAGCGATGAGTTTAATGCCTCTAGCTGGGCGGTGCTCCGTGTCAGCCCTCAACGAGGGTGACACTCTCCTTTGGGGGAACCTGGGCCAAGAAATGCTTCAATCGTTGACCATTAACTGTAAAAGTGTGCCCAGTGCTAGGATCAGTGATTTCAACTGCCCCATTAGAGTAGGGCTTAACCACCTGAAATGGTCCAGTCCATTTGGACCTGAGTTTCCCCGGGAAGAGTTTTAGGTGGGCGTCAAATAGCCAGACTTGCTGGTTAGGCTCAAAGGTTTTTCTATGAATAAGTTGGTTGTGGACGGCTTTCATTTTCTCCTTAAACAGTCGACTATTGTCAAAGGCGTCCCGACGAATTTCTTCGAGCTCAGATAATTGGAGCGTCCTCTGCGCACCAGCTAACTGGGGATCCAGGTTACATTTCTTGACAGCCCAGTAAGCCTGGTGTTCCAATTCGACAGGAAGATGGCAGGCTTTGCCAAAGACCAGGCGATAAGGCGACATGCCTATCGGGGTCTTGAAAGCAGTCCTGTATGCCCATAGGGCATCATCAAGTCATGTGGACCAGTCTTTCCTGTCAGGTCACACAGTCTCCTGTAAAATGTTCTTGATTTGTCTATTTGAGACCTCAGTCTGCCCATTTGTTTGTGGATGATACGGGGTAGCAATGCGGTGGTTCACCCCATATTTTGTAAGTAGGGCACGGAATTGGGAATGGATAAAATGGCTTCCACCATCACTGATCATGGCCTTGGGTATTCCAAACCGGGAAAAGATGTTCTTTTTAACGAAGTCCATGACAGTCCTGTGATCGCATCGGCGGGTGGCGACGGCTTCAATCCATTTGGAAACATAATCTACCGAGACCAGGATGTACTCGAAGACGTTGGATGGTGGAAAGGGGCCCATAAAATCGATACCCCAAACGTCGAAGATTTCGACAATCAAAATAGGCTGAAGGGGCATCATATCTCTCTTGGTCATGGTCCCCAGCATTTGGTAGCGTGAGCAAGTCTTGGCAAAGTTGTGTGCATCCTTAAATAGGGACGACCAGTAAAATCCAGACTGCAAAACTTTTGTAGCTATTTTCTTTCCAGAGAAGTGGCCGCCACAAGCCTGGTCATGACAAAAGGAAAGCACACTCTGAACTTCTTCTTCGGGGATACACCTCCTGATGATCTGGTCAGCACAGAGGCGAAACAGCATGGGATCATCCCAAAAATAGTGCTTGGCCTCAGCCAAGAACCTGGCCCATTGCTGTCTGGACCAGCTGTGCGGGGTTTGTCCTACAACCAAGTGTTGACGTAGTCAGCATACCACGGCATTTTATTATCTTGCACGGCCAGGATGTGTTCATCAGGGAAGGCGTCAGATAGAGGTTGGGAGGGTCCAATGTGGTTTGGATGAAGTCTAGACAAGTGGTCAGCCACCACATTCTTCGATCCAGCTTTGTCTTGGATTTCCAGGTCAAATTCCTGCAAAAGTAGGATCCATCTGATGAGCCTGGGCTTTGCATCCCTTTTGGCCAACATGTGTCGGATGGCTGAATGGTCAGTGTAAATAGTCACGTGGGATCCCAGCAAGTACGATTGGAACTTTTCAAGTCCAAAGACTGCAGCGAGCAACTCTTTCTCTGTGACTGTATAATTACGTTGGGCCTCGTCCAACGTTTTTCTCACATAGTAGATCACCACGGGCTTCTTGTCTTGCCTTTGTCCCAGGACAGCGCCTATGGCAAAATCTGATGCATCACACATAATCTCAAAGTCTTGGGACCAGTCTGGGGGTTGAAGTACAGGTGCGGTGGCGAATAAGTCTCTTAGGGTGTGGTAAGCCTGGATGCAATTAGAAGACATGTGGAAGATGGCGTCGTTGGCTAGAAGGTCGGTCAAGGGTTTGGAAAGCTTGGAAAAATCTTTAATGAACCTTCGGTAAAAGCCAACATGTCCTAGGAAGGAGCGAATCTGCCGGACCGAACTAGGTGGAGGAAGTTTGGAAATTAAATCAACCTTAGCCCGATCTACCTCGATGCCCCTATGCAATTCGATGTGACCGAGGACAATTCCTTCTTGAACCATAAAATGGCTCTTTTCCCAACTTAACACCAAGTTAACCCTGATACATCGTTTCAGGATTTTCTCCAAGTTGCTCAGACAATGGTCGAATGAATTTCCGAATACAAAGAAATCATCCATGAAGACCTCTAAGTATTCACCCACCATTTCTGAAAAATGGCTAGCATGCAACGCTGGAAGGTCGCAGGTGCGTTGCATAACCCGAACAACATTCGACGAAATGCAAACGTGCCATACGGGCAAGTTAATGTGGTCTTTCCTGATCTTCCAGAGCAATTGCGACTTGGTTATATCCTGAATATCCATCCAGGAAGCAAAAATACTTTTGCCCTACCAATCTTTCAAGGATTTGGTCAATGAATGGCAAGGGGAAATGATCCTTCTTAGTGGCTTCATTGAGCTTCCTATAATCAATACACACCCGCCATGCGGTGGTGGTGCAGGTGGGGATGGATTCACCATGATCATTGGTGACAACGGTGAGCCCACCTTTCTTGGGAACCACTTGAGTGGGGCTCGCCCAGGGGCTATCGGAGATAGGGTAGATGATGTCGGCGTCAAGCCACTTGATAATTTTCTTTTTAAGGACCTCCCGCATGTTTGGGTTTAAATGTCTGCATCTGGCGGGAAGGTCGGGCCCTGTCTTCCAGGTAAATCTTATGGGTGCAATAGGTGGGGCTAATTCCTCTTAAGTCCGAAATGGTCCATCCAATGGTGACCCGATGTTCTGAAAGGGTCGCAGTCAACCTGAGTTCCTGATCCTTGGTTAGATGAGAATTAATAATCACTGGGAAGGTCTAGTCAGGTCCCAGGAAGACATACTTGAGATTCTCGGGCAATGGTTTAAGTTCAGGTGCGGGTGGAACCACAGTCGATGGGAAGGGAAAGGGCCGGAGTTGATCAACATCGATCTCTTCAAATGGTGTCGTGTGATGGTACTCAGCCTTACAGAGGTCCACGAGAATTGATGGTGACGGGTCAGAATAGTCACTACGGGTTTGGTGGTCAGATACAGAACTGAGGGTGAGGCATTCCTCGATTAGAGTTTCCACGGGATCATGTTCCTTAATGCAATCGCAATCAAAAGACTTTGTCACCCGGAAGATATCCAATTGCATTTTCCTATCCCCGAAGGCGATTTCCATACATCCCATGTTGCAATCAATGCTTGCTTTAGTCGTAGCTAAGAAAGGTCTGCCTAAGATTATGGGTGCGTTCTATAATTTTTCAGGGACTTCCATGTCGAGAACCAAAAAGTCGACCGGGAAATAGAAGTCCTTGACCCATACAATCACGTCCTCGACAACCCCCTTCGGGGTTTTCACTGATCTATCAGCCAGTTGAATGGTGACAGGGGTTGGTGTCAGCTCCCCAAAACCAAATTGGTGGTACAAGGTTGTTGGAATCAAATTGATAGAAGCACCTAGGTCCAGGAGCGCTCTATCAACTGTCATGTCCCCGATATTGCAGGAAGTCAGGGGTGCTCCTGGGTCAGTTTGCTTGAGTGGAAGGTTGCTTGATATTACGGAACTTGCTTGCTCAGAGAGTACAACCTTCCTAGGTGCTTGAGGTCTTGGCTTACGCTTGGGTGTACAGGCATCCTTTAAAAACTTGGCATAAGCAGGGATGTGTTTGACGGCTTCAAGGAGCGGAATATTAATCTGTACTTGCTTAAAGATTTCCAACAGCTCCTCAGTTTCCACAACGTTCTTCTTTTTCTTGATTGTTTCCAAGGCCTCAGGGTAGGGTGTCTGAATGTGGATTGGTTCCATCTCTGGGTCCTTGGTTGGTGCCTCTTCTGAGTCGGGTATTTTAGTGGGTGAAGTCTCGGGGAGAGTCGGCCATTTGGGATCCTGGGTTTTGGTGCCACTTCTCAAGGTCATCGCATTTGCAGAGGCATTGGGGCCATGGGTTGATCATTGAGAAGTGGACGAAGAAGCACTAAACCCAGGAGGTGTTTGCAGGGCTGGCTGGACCATGTGAGCCTGCCCGGGGTTGCTTTGGAACCCTTGTGAATTGGGGCCTCTGTTAATTATGTTTCGCGGGTTCGGTTGTGGTTGGGAAGGTAGGGATCCTTGTTGTTTACAGTCCAAGAGTTGGCTTAACTGTCCCTTTACCAAGGCCATTTCCTCTTGATGTTTCTGGTTCATGTCAGGCATCATCTTTATTAGGGTGTCCATTTGGTTTTGTGGGGGAGGGGCCGCCCTATTCTGATTATATTGGGGTCTAACTGGTGGTCCTTGCTGATAGGGCGCAAGTGTGGCTGCTGGTTTGGCTTGGGCTGGTTCTGGAATTGTGGTGGTTTCTGGTTTGTCCAACCAAAGTTGGGGTGGTTACGCCAGCCAGTGTTGTAAGTGTTGGAGAAAGGGTCTGGTTTCGCATAATCTTGGACAGCTTGCACATCTTCAAGGATAGCCAATGTTGATGGAGAGGGAAGGGAGTAATCAAGGGTTGAGGGAGCAAAGGTCCCTCCCTGAAATGTGGTTAGGGGTTGTTCCAGGTTCAGTTGGGTAAAGGGCTGGACCAGGTCAACATTATGTGCTCCCTTTGCTAGGGACAAAATTTGTACGGGGTTCCTGGTCTGGTTCAGTAGCTCATCAATCTTTTTGTCCACCAATTCCACTCGATCCAATTTCTTAGCAATGATGTCCATGTCAACCATTCCAGAATTTGCTTGTACCTCATAAATCCCACCACGGGGTTGACTGGACCTGTTGAACTGGGACATAGAGGCATTGTTGAGTGAATTCTCGCTCATAGACTCAAAGAGCTCAAGCACGCTCTCCTCGTCTTTGTTCAGGAAGTTCCCCCCACATGAGGCATCGACGAAGTTCCGCAGGTTGCTGTCCAGACCATGATAGAAAATCTGGGCCAATTGCCACCTTGGTACTTCGTGGTGTGGGCATTTCCTCAAAAGTTCATTAAATCTTTCCCACGTCTCATGAAATTGTTCTCCACACTGGAGTGTAAAGGTAGTGATAGCTCTTCTGAGGGCATTGGTCTTTCCTATGGGGAAGAATTTCTTTAAAAATGCATGCCTCAGTTCTTCCCAGGTGGTGATGGGTCTACCTAGGGTTCTAAGCTAATGAGAAGCCTTGTCTCTTAATGAAAAGGGAAACATCTTGATTAGAACAACGTCAAGGCTAATTTTCCTAGGTTTCACAGTTCGTGCTATGCGGTCGAGATCTTCTAGATGCTGGAAGGGGTCCTCATTTGAGCTTCCATGAAAGTGGTTCTGGATCAGACTTAAGACATTCGGTTTCAGCTCAAAATCATCTCCCCCTTCGGGGATCCTAAGGTGCGGCTCGACTCTAATAGCAGAGGGATTATAGAAATCACGGAGGGGCCTCGGTTGATCAAGAAATGGTGGTATACCAAGTGGTGGTTGCCATGGTATGTCTTGGAAAGGTGGTGGTGGTTGTTCTTGTGGGTTCTGTAACCGTTGTATGGCTTGCATGATGGTGTGGATTTGTTGTTGCTGAAGCTGGTGGTTTGTATTAATTTGGGCTTGGATGATGGCCATTGTGTCTGGTGGGGGTTGATCTTCAGCCTCAGCTACCCTAGGTTCAGCCATGTTTCCAACAGAATTACGTTGCCTAGATTCCTGCCCCAAAGCACACAACTCAGGATGCAGTGAGCGTCTCCCATGCATACACTAGAGAAGAACAGGAGGGGATGCGGAGGGCGACAGATGCGAGAAATGTGTTTCAATCAAGCACACAGGCCTAGTCCTTATGGTGTATTCCTTAGGAGACCTAGAAATCTCACAAAGGGTGATTAAGTCCGTAAGCACTGGACTCCCCTTCCCAAGGTTAATCTGGCTAGGTTGATTACGAGGGGATTGCAGGGAAGGTTCTTCCTTTGGCTTGCACCTCCGGTTCCGTAGACGCCACAACCGCAGTCGTTTGACACTGCCCCGCAGCCTAGTCACCAGATTCTACCAAGGGAATGAAAGCCAAGTGCCCAGCGAACAAAACCTCGCCTTTCGAGACTTAACTCAGTCCTGCCTAGGGCACGTCTACTCAGTTATAAAGGATTAGGATAGTGCTTGTGCTTAGGGTTATGTGATGAGACATTGATTGGGGTGGTGCCTCTTAATTTTCCACTTTCAAGGTATGTGCTTCTAGCAAAACATGGATTTCAAGCAAGGATTTTTTTTTAAGATGTGGTGTCTTTTAGTGTTTCATCCTTACTTTAGTATTTTTTTAGGGTTGACGTGTCTTAATGTTTTCAAACAAGTTTCAGTGGGCACGTCAAGTTCTGCACACAATTCGGTGAAAGTAGATTTCCTTTTATTCTGTAGAGGCTCTAAAACCCTAATGTACTCATCCTAATGATCATGCAGCTTCTATTAGATGAGTCGATTTTAGGGTTGAGTGGTGCGGCCCAGGTCAACTCATGGTGGCTTCGCAAACACCACTCAAGAAAAAGAAAAGAACACTCCAAGAATTTATTCAGAATGTTAGAGTGTACATTTTTTTTTTGTGGGGTGATCTGTTAAGGATGTGGGTCAAGCAATCATACACCACGCCAATTTTTTTTACAATTTTTTTTAGTTTTTTCACGCAAGCAAACAATCATGAGAGAAAAATAACTCACTATCGATCCTCGTAGCGCCTACTCCCTTGCTACCGTCGTGGGATGCGTCGCTTCGCCGTCCACGCGCTGAATTCCTGCAACCATCAAGTTAAAAGGAAAATAGGGCATTAGACGATGTGAGAATGAATGTGGAATGGAGGTGATAAAACAAATCCGTTACCTCCTCGGCAATGGCGCCAAAAACTGACTTGTGGTTGTGCGTGTGTGTTAAGAAGTGTCGTTATAGTCACCCTTGCAACACCGGTTTTAAAGTAAATAAACAGAGGTGAGTCCGAATGTCGGTCTCAGGGAGGCGTGAAAATTGGATTTCTCTTATCACTTGTTGTCACGGAAAGCGCAGAGTTTTTGCTTGCGGAGGTGCGGTTTGAAAAGAGAGAGATAGAGAGAGAGATTAGGGTTAGAGTGTTTCTTGTTTGATCATGCAACTTAAACAGAAATTAAATTAACAACGGAACAGAAAATAACTTCTTTAATCATGTACTTTTAGTTCATAGCTTACAACATTAAATACATGCTTAAACAAAAGTAATGGAAAGCTTAAAAGAGAGAGAGAGAGAGAGAGGATGGAGAGCGACGAGGCAGCCATGGCGGTGGAGGAGGCTCCGTCGGCGGTTCGTCATCTCCGACGATTACAAGAGGGCCTAAAGCTAGCTAAGAGAGGGGTGGAGTAGTTGCAAGGGAAGTGAATGCCTTGAATGAGTGGTTGGAGGGGGTTTAAATAGGGTTAAGGGCTTTCTAAAAGAAGAAGTGGCTTTAGCGACGTCCAGAACGTCGCTAAAACCACTACAAAAGCGTCGGTGAAGCCCTCCAGCCCGTCGGTCAACCGCGCGCGCTGTTTCTTCTTCACACTCGATCTGCTGCCGCAGCGTGAGAGCCATCCGATCCTTGGCTGCGGTTGGATCGCACCTTGGGCGCACGTGTTCGTGGGAGTCATCGCCCGGCGTGCGCGCATGCGTGGGCGTTCGCGAGCTGTGGGCAGCCGCATGGCAAAATCTCGGCCGCCCGCTGCTGATCGAGTGACCCAATTTTGCCGCGTGCAACCTTCGTCTTCGAATTCACGCTTCGCACGGCTCGAACCCGCGTTGCGTGCGTGAGCTCTAACCGTTGCACCACGCCCACGCTTTATCGCGGTGACTACGGGTGAGCGCGTGAGTCTCGGCCGTTCGATCGAAGATCGACAACCAAGATCTGATCTTGGCTGGATGAAGAGGTGGCGTGCGGTGGAGCGGGGGTGACGTGGCGCAATGAGGACCGTTGATCTCCATATCAACGGTCATAACTTCTTGGGCCCATTATAGGAGCTCCGGATGCCGGATTTGGCCAATCTTTAGTCCGTTTGACTCCGTTCATCGTTCTGAATCCATCCGTGCAGTCCGATTGCTCATCTGAGGCCTACTTTGACAAGTACTTACATAAATGGCCATTAATACAGTTTTATAAGCAATCTTGGTACATGATGCATGCAATGCTCCCATTCTACTTATGTTGTGCCTTTTATTCTTAAGATGGGCCATATTCAACATAATTATCACCCCCTTGTGCAGTGTTATCAATGAGCACAAGCTCTACGCCCCAATTAGAGCATTCAATAGAATCGCCATGAGTCAAGGAAGTGAACGGCGGTGGTTGCGAGAAGTTTAGAGGTGTGTAGTGGCTGGCCGAAGTTGGGGATGACGACGAGGAGGTGGGTTGGTCGGCCAATGTGATTAGGGGTCAAAGCTCTCAATAAGTTGAGAGCTTTTGATACCTGAACCATGGGGAAGGTTTTGGTGGTGATGAAGGGTTTTTTGGTGGAGTGTGTTGGCGTGGAGACTTCACTGGAGGCGTCGCCGGAGGCGAAGAAGACGAAGTAGGAGGTAGGTGTACGGTGGTCGAATTGAGGTGGGAGAGGATTGGCGGTCGGAGGTGGTCGAGGAAGAAGTTGAAGATTTTTGGCTTGGAACTGAGCTCAGGAAGACAGTCGTGACAAGAGGACTCTTTATAGAGGGATATAGGACCTTGATAGGTACAAAATTAGTGCAATTTCCTCACGAAAGTCATAAGGAACTTGCCTTGAAATCGTGGGTTCGCTGGCGGTGTAGAGGTCAGATCAGGCCTCTTGGCCTTGCTTACTTGATAGAGAATCTCTTGAGGATCATTCCCTCCAATTTTGGAGGGAATTGGATCTAATTTGAGAGAGATTCTCTCTCTCAAATCTCGGTTGAAGGTGCTTTCACACCTTCAATTCCAGAAGGGGCATTTTTGCAAGAAGAAGGAGAAGTTAGGGACCCATTTGAAAGGAATTTCAAAAGTTGGGGATCTGAGTGTAGGAAACAAAGGTTTTAGGGACTGAATTGCACACTAGGTTAAGATGGACTCTAATTGGGCCCAAATTTTGGTACTAACCTAATTTGGATCCAAGAAATCTGATGGGGAAGTTGGATTTGAGTTTTGAACATGTTTGACTAGGTAATTTGCATAGAAACACAAATTAGGGTAAAAATCCCATCTGACACTCTATTCAAGGTCAAAATAGGTTTAGATGGTCAAATTGTGGGACCAAACCTCTTAGAATATTTTTATATGAATTTTAGGATGTTTAGATGAATTTTATCCTGACCAGAACCTCTTCAATTAAAGGTTTGAAATTAGGGTTTTGGTGTGCTATTTGGTTCTCAAAATGTGTGAAACCCTTTTTTTATCTGCATGAACCCACTTATTGGACTTTAATGTTCAATAGACCTTCAATTAACTCTTGAAAAACCCCATGGTTACTCTACATTTATGATATGATGTTAAAACTGTAGATTTAACCCTATTTTAATGGTTTCTTCTTAGAATGGATTTGAGTAGAATTACTATCCTCAGGTGATCATTTAGGAGCATTTGCCACTTTATTTCAACTAATTCAAGTTAGTTATGGATAATGATGGTGTTACCATCATACCCCCATGCCTAACTTTTGCTAGTCCCTAGCAGAATCTCATGAAAAGAACTAGATCTCTAGACCTTGCTTTGGTGTTCAGATGCTTGACTTGTGCCACTCTCTAGAAATCAGATCAAAGAGCCAATAATAGGAACAGAGGTACTCAAGTACAAACCTAATCAGCTTCAGCCAGAGTTTGCCACGAAGGATTCTAAGGCCCGCAAAAACTACCTAGAGGTTCGTTGACCCTAGCGGTTAAAGCACCTATGCGTTAGACGTATCAAGTCCAGGTTCAGTTTGCTAGTGCATTTTTAGTAAGAGAGAGATGAAGGATATTTCATTTTGGGAGTTTTTCTCTATTTTCTTCTATGTTTCCTTAAATCTATCCTCGGATTGGCCCTAAACATGGTCTATATGGGATTCCTTGTCCGCACCATTAATCCTTGAAGGGTCCCTAGCTTTCGATGCTTCGAAATAACACCGCCCATGGCAACCCCCAGAACCCTGGCTTTCGACACTTCCAGATAGTGTCGTCCATGGCATTCTATAGCTAAATTTAAGCCTTAGCAATTGATAATTCGGGATAATCTTGCCCTTGGCTCTTGAATCAGCATAAGGTGCTTACATGCCCCGATAGGACATTTAGATATCTTAAAAGACAAGCATCGAGGAGATGTGAAGGAGTGATCTTTATTTTCATTGAAAACTTTAACATAAAATGTCATGCCATTATAGTTCATTGCGTGGTAGAAAATCGCTTTCCAAAACATTTTAATTCTTAGAATCTAACCACGAAAATAGTTAGGTCATCTCCATAGGGAGGAATTATCCTATTGAATGTCTTATTTTTTCAGGAAATCTCAATGTCTATGCATACTAATTGGTGCACATGTTTTCAACATAATTTCTTGCTTTAAATAATTAATCAAGAATGCAGGTGTGCATTTACAAAATTACCACTATATAATGCATGTAAAATAATGATCTTGATACTGGTAAACACCGTAAATACTAATTTCTAGAATATAGCTTGTTCACCATAATATATATGACATGCGTTAAATCATACATGAGAGATATTCATCTGCAAGCAATTTTGATGAAGTAGAAGGATGGTTATGCAAATTCACCTTAATAATTTAATTTGTTAAATAAGGGAATAGTGTTCCCCCGCAATGGCAAGGTTGGTAAATATTAATGGGAAGGAAAACAGAGCATTCCTTCTCACTCCTTCGGGCATGTGTAATCTCTCTACTTTCTTTTCAAAAATATGAGGTGGATCTACTAGAAGATAGTATGCCTGATCCCTATTAACTGTCCAAGGGTTCGATAGATTAAAAATGCTTATTGGTTTTCTTCAAAAATCCATTACCCAGTATACGTGCAAGTGAAGTAAATGTACTAGATTCTAAACTTAAGAAACAATTTAAGAAGAAAAAATGTTTAATGACACCTTCATGACAAAGATGTTTTGCTAGGGACTAACCAATTCAGCTTAAGAAATATATATATATATATATGCTAACCTAAATGCATGAATACTTCCTAAAATGCAAAATGCACCCCCCCATGCCTAAATCCTACAATGTCCTCATTGTAAAATTAAAAAAGGGGGAGAAAGGAAGGAAATCACCTGATGATGGTGTTATTCAGAACGCTGGGTTGCCTCCCAACAAGTGCTGCATTTTGTGTCAGCAGCCAGACTTAAAGGGAACCTATAAGTCTGGTTCCAAACAGAAAGAGCTAGGCCCCAAAAAAATGCGTAACAGCGCGGCCTAGAAAACAGGTAGCCACGGATGTTGGCGAGCTGATGATGCAGCGTGATTCCAAATGCTCGCCAAGAGATATGAAAATAGAGAACCTCGTAGGCTACCTAGGGAGGTCTAGGGATAACAAAAGGAATATGAAAAGGGGCCTCCTGAAATGGAATAAGTGGAGGATAACAAGGATCCTCCAAAGCAGGACGGATTTTAAAAGATATAAACATTATTATTTCACACCCTTGAATGGCGAGAATAAAGTACAAGCATCAATCCAAACTCGCCATTGTACCTAAGGATGTACTAGCTTGATATTCTCCCTAGAGAGAATGTAAGTAAGTAGAGACCTGAGTCAAGGATTGGTTAGGGAGTGTAAGGATTGTTTGTGGTGTTGGAAGGTAATGATTAATTCCAATGAGGGCTTATTCGATGTCAGGTCCAATTCCAACAACAATTCAGATTGTGTATTCTCCCTAACAATTGGAGAAAAATTCACGTCACCGTGCCTAACATTAATGATCGGAGTCATATTTTAACCTTCCAGTATATGTGAATCAATGGTGGACTCCAAATTAAATTCCTTTGATGGCAGGGTCAAAGCAATAGAATCATTATCATTAATCTCATCCCCGAATTCTTTTGGTTCACTCAAATTTTTGTCGGGGTGTATATGTGATTCATTAGTAAAGAAAGGAGTTGCTTCAGTTTCATCAATTATTTTTGACGGAGAATCCATCTTAATGTTTTGGAGTAAGCCTATATCATGCAATTCTTTGTTCTTCTCGGGGCATAAATCCTCAATTGACGTGTTTTGTCCCCGAGAGTCTCCCCTAGGCTTCTCACTATTATGTTTGTCCTCCTCTAATATCAACTCCTGGTTTGATGGAGGATGACTCTCAAAAAAAGGGAGGAATCCGGATTTCACCAGATTATTTATATCCTCCAGGAGTAAGTACTCAAATAACAAATAATCCCCTTGTGATTCACTCTAGATTTTCAGTCCGGGTTCCTCCATTGGGACATCCCCGTCCTCTGAAATAGACTCTTTATATCCCTGAGACCAAAATTGATCTAATTCATCCTCCATTCCCTTAGGGTCACCTTCATTGGGTGCATTTAAATCCTCAGGATGCTGAATGGTAGGTGTTGATTCCCTAAGTGGAGGGTCAGGATTAGGCTCACTAAGGGTAGAATGGGATTCCACCAGATAATTAATAGGGAAAGTGATAGGAACAATACAACGTTGACCCGGGTTAGTAAGGGTAAGGAAAATACTGTCATTGGTGTCAAGGTCCTCAAGAGGTACCATCTTCCCTTTCTTTTGACTCTAATATAGCTCGAATGGATAATTACTAGGATCGTTCTCCTCTAATGGCCATGTCTCATTGGGAGAGTCTAAGTGATAGATACGTAAAACTGGATCCCTATTGTCATTGGTTTCCTCAGAATTATTTTCATGATCACGGTCGTATGGGTAGGGATCAGAATTACTGGGAGGAGCGTAGCTAAGCTATCTTATTTCTTTGTTTAATTGTTGACTATTCCTCAACATCTCTCTCATAGATTCCATCATTTACTTTTGTTGTTTTTGCATTTCTATCATAAAAGAGGAGAGGCTACTACTATCAGGTTGGGGAGGATAGTCAATTTCAGGCTCTGGTTGCCTACGGGTATCGATCCAACCTTGATATGGAAAATCATAAGGGTGTGACGGTTGGGTGTTTGCATAGGGATTCCAGGGTTGGAAAATCCTGCTCCTAGGCTCTGCTCAAAAGTGGGAGCTATCAGGCCAGTGCTCCCAGGATAAGAATAAGAATGATCCCATGAATTGTCACTGTACCCATCAAAGGATGGATATGCTCGGGGCATGGGATCCTGGTTAAAATGATAGGAGGAAGGATAGTCCTTTTCTTCTAATTAAATGTTTTAACTCTCTTAGGACTTAGATTAAAACAGAAAACTTCCTAGAGAGCTCTATCACGCACATGCCAAGCAAACACAAGGCAAGAGGTCTTTTGTTGATTTAAAATTCTTTAAGTCCTCTTCCAATCTCTTCAGCTTGGCCAAATATAGTCAAGGCAGTGTTTCTCCATTCCTACGTAAGTGGTATAAGAGAAATGAGGCACTTGAAATTTATGGTCAATGACTGTTAAGAAGGTTGATGTTACTTTTAATCCTTTTTGGGTGATTAATCAAGTTGTCAAGCAATTACACACCCTAAATTGACCTTCAAGTGCCTTAGGACCTATACTTTGCTTAGATAATACTCCCAGGTGATCAAGTGAGAAGTTACTCCAAGGATGAACAAAGGGATGAAAGTAGGGCAAACCCTTCCTTTGAGGCGATGCTTATGCGGTGCCCCTTAACTACCGTTTTGTTCCTTTAAGGGGTGTCCCCCTCCGTGAAGTATCAAAACACTTGGTCAAAAGATAGTACCACCACCACAAAGCACGATAGGAGGGTCTACACCGATAAAGAGATCGATGCCTATAGCCTTAAGGGTCCAAGTCCTAGTGCAATGCTTATAGTGCGTGCTCAGTGCAGGAAGTGTGCATCACACCGCGAAAAGTTACTTTTCCTTTTGAAAATCATAGTCGCGTTATTCAAACACTTCCTATATATTTTTCTTTCTTTTCAAGAAATAATGTGACCACTTGATTAATATTTTCAAATCAGATTAAATGCTCTTCTTTAATTAAGTCCAAATGCAATGCGTGTGCAGATAACTAATGCACAACAAAAGATGTACCTTACTCCAGCTCTCTTCAATGCAGGATGTTTACAATGCAAAAAGAAAAGCTAGATGCTGCTCATTTAATCCAAGATGGTCGCCCTATAGATATGCAGCTTCTAGTAGGCAGTTCGAATATATGTATATATATATTTTTTAATAATAATAAGCAAACAAACCTAATCAAACTAACTAACCAACATGCAGTTCAAACAATTTGAATAATCCTATCATCTAAATAAAGTGGGAACACGCTCCTAAAAATACCCAACACGGGTCCACAAGACAAAAACTAAATGTCTAAGGTCTATTTAGCCTAATCTAAGTATAAACAGATCTCCAGTTGCCAATCCTCCTTCCACACGTGTGGGATCAAGGCCCACGTGCTCTTGTTGCTGCCCTCTAGGTGGCATCAAGGTCTACCAAGAATATCGTTTCCACCGTGCGCGACCGCCATGTTCATCATTCGATTCATGCACACAAAGAGAACCAATGTCAATAATTCAAAAAAGCTTTCAAAATAGCATAAAAAGAATATAAATTTCCCAAAAGAATTAATAGACATATTTCCTCCCCGGTAACGGTGCCATTTGAAGGAGCGATCTTCATTTTCATTGAAAACTTTAACATAAAATGTCGTGTCATTATAGTTCGTTGCGTGGTAGAAAATCACTTTCCAAAACATTTTAATTCTCAGAATCTAACCATGAAAATAGTTAGGTCATCTCCACAAGGAGGAATTATCCTATTGAATGTCTTATTTGTTCAGGAAATCTCAATGTGTATGCATACTAACTGGTGCATGTGTTTTGAACATAATTTCTTGCTTTAAATAATTAATCAAGAATACAGGTGTGCATTGGCAAAATCACCACTATATAATATCATGTAAAATAATGATCTTGATACTGGTAAACACTGTAAATACTAATTTCTAGAATATAGCTTATTCACCATAATATATATGACATGCATTAAATCATACATGAGAGATATTCATCTGCAAGCAATTTTGATGAAGTAGAAGGATGGCTATGCAAATTCACCTTAATAATTTAATTCATTAAATAAGGGAATAGTGTTCACCTGTAATGGCAAGGTTGGTAAATATTAATGGGAAGGAAAACAGAGAATTCCTTCTCTCTCCTTTATGCGTGCGCGAGGAGGGATCTTCTGCCGGCTTGTGAGCGATGGAGGCATGCCGGAGGACAGCCGTTGAGATGGAGGTGATGGCGCAGCCGATGGTGATCGGACATGGTCGGACAGCGAAGGAGAACATCGGCCACATCGACGACAGGTGGCATTTGCAAGAGTCGTGGCGTGAAACTGAAGGGCACACGGGGTTCAAGGGCGTGAGACGAGGAGAACGGCGAGGTCGACGGTGAGCTTGGGTGCTTGTAATGGCTATATGAAGCAAGGAGGCAGCTGCAACTTTGGGTTCCTTCACTACTGGTGGAGAAGAAGAAGATGAAGGAGAGGAGGAAGAGGCCGGGTGGTGGCGTGCGGGCATGCACACAGCGCGCGGGGCTGGTTGTGCACGTGTGTAGGCTTGTGCGCAGGTGCGGCTATGTGCAGTGAGGGGTTGCACGCAGAGCGACGCTACTGAACGTACGGCCAACGTGTGCTTGCTGGTGTGGTTGGGTGGTGAGTTGGCGTAGGCAAGGAATTGTGGGTGCGTGAGGGCATGGCGTGCAGTGAGAGTAGTGAGAGGCTGGCAGTGCATGGTGTGCTGCGTGCAGTGAGGGGGTGCATGGTGGTCTGGCTTGTGCACAGGTGCGGCTGCACAGTGAGGGGGTTCGCGGTGGTGGCCGCACGCTGTCACCATGCGACCGTCGAGAGGACGACGATGGGAGGCAAGTGCGTAGAGACCACGGTGCTCACTGAAGTCCACGGTGCACGCCTCCTTCACAGTGGTGGAGATGGAGGATATCCCCGCAGGGGCGGGAGAAGAAGATCCCTCCCTCCAGAAGCCCGGCCTTTTATTTTTAAAACCTCCTGCTGTTGCGGCTCTCTCCCAATCTGTTTCCTATCCCCGAGGACTTGGCTTTTCCAATGACTTGGCAGTAGTGGTGAAGCGGTGGCGATGTCGATAGACTCGGAGGGAGTTGTTGTGAGGAGGAAGGTGGTGCTGTCCAAACTATCCTCAAGAAGTCTTATGTACTGACTTCAGATGTCTGAATGATGCCTTCTTGTTTCTTGCACTTATCCTACATCAACCATATAGATTATCATAACCATATATTATAAAATTGGTGCACAAAATTATACGCAGACTATGGTGACTTATCAATTAACTCCTAATTAATTAGAAACTAAGGACAGATAATTAAAGAGTACGTAGGCTAAATAATGGTCCACTAAAGCGGACTTATCAAGACGATATGCTAATACACATCTTCGAGGGAATTTTCCACCTCTCCGCATTTGGAACTCTCATCCAATCAACTTGTGTCTTCGAGCTACTCCTAAGCTAGATCTTCGAGATGATTTTTTAGAATAGAACACTTTTGGCATGATTTCTTCATTAAGCGCATTGAACCAGACTAGTGTGTGATTTTGGGTTTTTAGGTTACCAAGTCCTACAAACAAAAGGGTAGGCAACGAGGCCAAATAATCCCTAAGCCTTAGACCTGCTACATCAGCCTCACACTTTCCTCAACCTCTTGAGGACTAATCCAAATCTTAAGGAATACTAGAGTGTTTTAAGCCCTAAATCAAGCCCAAGAGGCCTAAGATTAGCACTCTTTACTAATCTCCTTGTCTCTAGTATTTCAAGACCTTTCCTACACAACAAGATTCATGGCCAGGAACAGATTCCACCACATATTACAGTATCAGTCGTCTATTACCTTTGTTAGATGTCTAATGATCAAACATTTGATCATACCTCATCAAATGTCTAACATCTAAATCAGACGTCACTTAGTGCAGTATCAGAACCACCCTTCCTGACCCTTGCTCATTAGACGATTGGCCCAATGTTTCCATCAGACACCTGGACATCTCCGTAGATGTTGCTTATTGCAAAATAAGGTGTCTACCTTATTTGCCAGATGTTGCTTAGGCCTTCTACTAAAATGATCCAAATGCCCAGCCATCAAATGTATAGTCACTTGTTTGGACGTCTAACCACCACATTAGACTTCTGATGGCCCACACTTCGAGACTTGAAGTACACCTGTTGCAGAGGTCATCTAACTTGACCATCAGACATCCTTTCAAACAACATCAGATGTCTTCCAACACCATCAGATGTTTGATACTGTAACCTACTGTAGTCCAAGGAAAATATCTCCTCCAATGATCATCTAATCGACTGATCAGATGACACTTGATGCATGCCAGTGCACTCTATTCAAGATGCACCACATTCTATTCGACTCGAATCACCTAGGAGGTTGGGGAAGAACTCCAAAACATGATCTAAATGTCATCAACCTCCTTATATACCCATTGATCATAAGAATCACCAAGGATACACATCATAATCCCTATTTCTTTGACATGTAATCAAATGTATAGATTAGGGATGGCCCATCAACACCCTCACTCCGAAGCCCACTCTAATCAAGGAAAATCCATGACTTCCCCTAGCATTTCTCCCTAAAATGTTGACCTAAACACACATGCCAAAATATTAAATGCCTACCTTGATTTGAAGCAAGTTGTTGCTATTGTTATGGAGTTGCTTTACTCTCTCTACCAAGATGCAGTAACCTATTTGTTGCTTCCATCTAAACTTACAGCACATCCAAACCAAAATGACCCAAGATCAAGTAGCCCCACTCGAGTCTAAAGGAAAAACAACCTCCTGATCATCCTTGTCTACCCAAAAATCATGCATTGAAGCCATTTTCTTCCTTTCACAACTCAACAAGAAGAAACCCAAATGAAAGAGGAGAGCTTACCTTACTAATGGGACAAAATGGAGGAGTTGTGAGGGTGTTTATCCTTTCAATCTCCTTGATCTTCCTTTGATCACCCCTCCTCCTTTTCCTCTTCCTCTCTGGCCCTCATTGCTTTGCTACTGCTCTCAGATGATGGAGGAAGGGGAGGAAAAGAATAGGGGAAGGGAATATGCACGATGGGCTTTTGGAAGGATCTCATTATTCTTTTTATGGATTAGGTTATTTTTAGGTCTCCCCCAAGCTTTCAAGGTTTTGAATTTCCCTTACCCCAATTAGGGTTCCATTGCTCTAATGCCCCTCAATACCCACTAGTAGAAAAGGCGTTGTTCTCAACTGTGAATTTTTTATGGTTATATAATGGCCGAGAATATTAATATTCTCGACCGTTATAAGACATAATGATTGCCAATAGTCCAGTCATTAACTTTCTCACCAACCCATAAGCAGAGTGGTTGAGATCATTCTCGATGGTTTAGTCGAGAATAATAAGATAGTCGATCGTTATTCAATAAACGGTCGACGATAAACTCCTCGAAATTTTCGATCTCAAAAGTTATTTTGAAATGCATTCTTCCACTGCTATATCGAAAATGGTCAAGAAAAGTGAGGCCAAAAACCCCAGCGCACCCCCGACCCCTTCCCCTTTCACTCCTTTCTTCGGCAGCCAAAAACCTCCGCACCTTCGCTCCTTCTTTGGCGCATAGCACCTCTACTCCTCTAGCCTCCTCCTTTGGTAAGGATCTGATATCCTCCTCCTCCTTCAATAAGGATCCAATACCTAATCACTCATTAATCTCAATCTTGGTCATCAACATAGTGGGAACCGAAGGCTTAGGTTCTCAATTAAGATGGTTAGGATCTAATTCACATTTAAGAGGATTAACTACAATACCATTACCCTTAATTAATTACAAAATTATTTGTGGCCTCTCACACCACTAAAGGGAAATGATGTGCCAATAATGCATGTAAGTTCCACTAACATTAGAAAGTAGCAATAATCATTTTATTGTGGAATAAGAACACCAACAAAATGGAATCAACAATAGTCATGCATTGTCAAGGATAGTGAAAGATGTAATGGATAGGATAATTGGGCTTGGAATGGAAAACAAAGTGGTGATGGTGATGTAAGCCTTGATGTTGTCATGAATGAGTCGGCGGCCTTGGTTGTCTCTTAAAAGTAGTAGGCTATGGGTTTTTCTAAGAAAAGAACGTTGACATGGTTTTCATTGACCTAAGGGATGTTTCTACATAGAAGTCAAGGAGAGGAGAGATGTAGCAAGAGATGAATTTTATTTAGATTACGATGGGAGGAATCTTAAGTGAGAGGCTGGTTACATGTGAGAAATAAGGAGAAAGAGAGGAATTCATTGAGAGAGAAGTTCATTAGAAAGAGAGGAACAAGGGAGGAAGGGGAAAGGAGATGTACCATGGGCCGTACTACAAATTTACTATTGACGTACCTAATGTTTGTTATTTCCCTCTCTTTCTAATGGAACTTTTAGAAATAAATCCATACTTAAGCCAAAGTTAACTAAAATGAAAATTGTAATCACTAATGCATTATTTAAGTCCCTAAAGGACTAGAATCTTATATACAATGATGCTGAATTATTCTTGTTATCAAATATTATTGTTATATTTTTACGCTAATCATGGGTTCTTGAGAATCTTACTCATGTTAAAGATAAGTTGCACCTTGATAACAAAGGGCACTTAGGTTGACCCATGGAAATAGATTGGACATGCGGGTTGACCAACCATGTTTCTATACATGATAAATTGCTCTTGGAGTATATTTGAAAAGTAATATGATGGTTGAATCATTTATTTTTAGTGATTGGATGCTATACACTTGGGTCTTGTGGACTAGATCAGGGTAAGCTAATAGATATTGTTATTATTATCACATAAACTATTATTTACATTGATGATCCATGGTTGTGATGGTTGTGAATGCATACGTATTTTCATTATTGGAAGCTAAAGGCACTATTCATCTCCCTCTAGTACCTTCTTCATTCTAGCTATAAGAGATTTATAGTGTTGTATTAGCTAGTGCAACCATGCTAATGAGCGGCAAAAAGTACCCTCAGATTTAAAACTTCACACAAAACCCAAAGGATCCATCTCCCTGGGGGTTCAGTGAATTCGGCCACTTGAATATCCAACAATGAGGCAGATTCGAGCAAACCTGACCCTCCAATATCCAGGCGGATCTCGGCGAGCCTAACCCGCCAAAGAATCTAGTTGACCGAAGTTGAAGAGGAAGCAACAATATCCATGTCAGCACTAACGGTGGCGCTACAAATTCTATTTATAGCTAGACAATGGCCGAGTCAGAGAATCCACGAAGTACGTTGAAGGATTAAATGTTGTTAGATATTCTTTGTACTATAAATAGAGAAGAGAGGCTCTCAAGGGCTCTCTTCACTCAACCCTAGAGAGAGAACAAGAGAACTTCTATCACCCTCCCCTCATACATACACCCCTTCGAGTAGAACTAGGTCATCAACCTCTTGTGCATCTTTTTGTGTGTTTGATTATGATTTTTGTTGATTCGAGTCCCCTATCATTAAGGGCCTCGAGCAATTGCCACCATCTATGGGAATCGACTACCGTTTGATATCATTTCCTTATTCTAAGTCAAAGCATTGGCCCACACGACTCACAATTCCTTTTGTGCTAATCTTGAGAAGGCAGTCCCAGTGGAATCCAGTGTCTTGGTATCCAAGGGACGCCACTTACATGCCGGGCCTTGCAACGAGAAGTCTGCACAGCCTAGCTAGCAACCTGAGTCATCTCGTCCTGAGAATCCTCAACAGGACCCTCTCCTCTATATGCAGGCAAAGGATGAAGAGTATGAGGCCAGGCTGGCGGCCCTGAAGGTTGAGCAACAGTAGATATAGACAAACTCGAAATCAAGCAGATCAAGGAGGATTGTAAGATTCAACCGGAGGAGCCCCAGAATTCCAGTCCATAAGACGACCAACTGAAATGGTGTATTGTGGTAGAAGAGGAGAACTCTCTCCTATGCGAATAGCTTGAGAAGTTCAAATGTGAACTTGTTGAAGCTACGAGTTGCTACGCTAAGGTATTTGGTTTTGAAAACCTGTCGATGTAGTATGAAAGCGAAGAACTTGTGTTCAACAAATAAAATTTATACCAGAATAGAAATCCCGGGTCGAACTCAAGGAGGCAGACGTTTGATTTAAAAAATACGCGTTTGTTTTATTTGTCACAAAGCAGAATAATTAATTAAAACTATCTATCTATTTACAATAACTAGAAGAGAGAGAGAGAGAATATTACAAACAAAAACCAAAAAGAGATGTTGAATGAACATGGAATTCATTACCACATAGATTGTTCGTTAAACTACTCATTACGACTAGAAAGCGGGAAAATGATTACACTAGAAGGCAGTAAATCTACTCTAGAAAGCAGTAAAAAGAATAGGGAGAGAGATATCCTCCTCGACGGTCGCTTGGAGGACGAGCCAGACGGGACGATGCCTGGAAGATGGGGAACAAAGCAGGTCGAAGGAGGACGAAGTGGGAAGAACGGGAATGGGGCAGCACGTCGTTGTCGTCGTAGGATCCGCTTCCAAAAGGGGGACGAAAATTTGACGTTATCTCTTGAGAAGCATCCCGGGTGTGGGACAAGCTTCTCCTGAGCTTTGGAGAGGGAGAGAAGGGAAGGAAGGGATGAAAATTTCGTATGGAGGGGGTCACCTTTTATAGTTGCAAGGAGTGAGGGCAATTTGGTCTTTTTAATTTAAAAAACATTAATTCAGGACCTTTAGTCACGGATAAAACCATCGCTAAAGGTCCGAACATGGCCTTCGTGGGTGGCACTCGCGCTCCCGCTCGCCTCCCGCACGTGAAACGCGCGTTCACGTTCTGCAAATCTCATGATCGGATGGCTTAACTTGCCCCTCACCACGCCTTCTCATCACGTGCTCGCTGCGTCTGATCCTGCGTTACGCGTGGGCGTCTGATGCGGTGTGAGCGCTATCACACGCGCACGAACGCTCGATCGCTATCGAGCGATCAATTGAGCTCCGTCGCCGTGCCTCAGCAATCGCTCGCCAAGGTTTGAATGCACGCCACATGTTCGACCAACGCGCTACAAGCGCGTTTATGTTGTGTTTAAGATCTGTGCGTGCGCATCCATAGCCGTTGGATGCGCATACAATTGTGGAGAAGCGACGAAGAAGAGAGTGTGCGGCGAGTGCAGCGGCCGATTGGGCGGCTGAGATGGCGCCACGTGGTGCCATCTTGGCCGTCCATCTTCTGGATAATGTAGATGGTGCCACAGTTGTCGGATTGAGTCGATTTTCATGCCGTTAGGCTGCGATTGTCGATCTGAATCCGTCCGTGTGGTCGGATTTGTCATTTGAAGTGTGAATTCACACCATCTTGGCCCTTGATCTTCTAGGGTTCCTTAGTCTCTATCTGATGCTACAAATGTCTGATTAGGGCGATCTTGGAGTTGTTGAACTCCAATTGTCGCCCTGATCACATTTGTACGGTTAGATCTTCGATCGAAGGCCCCGATAAAAAATTTGCCCTGTCCTTGAACATAAAAGGAGATAATTAACCTCCATTTTATTCAAACTAATCTAAATGCAAGATGATGCATGTTATGCAATATTTATAGTATGCAATGCAATTCTATGCTTAAGAACATGCATAAATAGACATCTTAAGTAGTGTAAACATATTTACATCATACCCCATGCCTATCTTTTGCTAGTCCCTAGCAAAAACTACATGCTATTTATAAAAGAATCAGGTTGGATTATTTGGGCATAAGTTATTTTCAATCATTAAGAAAATATTTACTTATGATCAGAACTTTCAAAGACACAACAGTGCCCGAGTATCTGCCAAAATGCAGAATGCCTCAAGCGCTCGCCTTATTCAAAGAGAAATTTCTTTTTCTCTTTTTTTTTTCTTCTTTTCTAATTTTTTTGGATTTTTGAGTTTTATGGTTTATGAGTGGATTTCTACAACCATTCAACTCACCCAAGATTTGATATGAACTCTAAGTTCTAAGCATCTTGTTGTGAATGTGATAGACTCGTTGATTGGCAGTAAAAACAGACTTCGGATTTTTACACCTCTAGGTGACCTTAAAAAGAGAATTCTGCCTAAAGGTGTATCTTTTCAACCGATGGATTTCTCCCTACTTTTATTTTTACGGGGTCAACATAAGGGTGAAACCAGTGTATATCTCCCTAGTTTATTCTACTTCTCCACTTCTTCCCAAGTCTTTTGGGAATTTTCAGTGCATTTATTGAGTTGGGTTCTAGACAACCGGTCAATGAGCTATTACCATCGACAACTTGCTAGCCATACTTGTGCAGCGAAATGTGACTTATTTCTTTTGTTTTATCCTTTTTTTCTTTTCTTTTTTACTTTTTTTTTTTTTAAGTAGGTGGCTTCCCTGGTCTAAGATTTACCTAAAGGCAGCAAAAAGAGAAAGGTCCAGTGACTAGGCTCTGGACAACCTACCTATGGGCTGCTCCCCACGATAACTTGCCAGCCATATCACCCTAGAAGGTGCATTAGCTACCTAATTTCCATTAAAATCATCGAACAATGAGTCAGTGACAAGATAGTGTGTAGATGCTTTAGGCTTAAAGTTCCCTCAAATCAGGGGATGGGTTGATAAGTCGTGTACTTATCACCCAAACTTATTTACTCCAATTACAATAGAATTAAGGTTGGCGAGGACTCAAAAAATAAATCCACATTTTAATGGATACACAGGCTGATTAAGTCTGAAGCCCTGAAGGGTCTTTGTGTTCAGATCATAATGTAGTATTTCCTACGATTGAAAATTTTCTTAAACCCATGTTATCTTTCCTAATTCCAATTTTTTTTAATATAAATAAAAGAAAATAAAATAAATCTACGGAGCTGACGAATAAATTCAGGGATGAATATCCACCCCCCCATGCCTATCTAATGCAATGTCCTCATTGTATTAAAAAGACATAAAATAGAGTGGAATAGGGTAGAAAGCACCTAAATTGCGTGAATGTCGAGTCCGCTCTAAGATAACAAAAATTGTATATGTGCTGAATTTAATGCTTTCAGCTAGGCACACTATACAAAGAAGAGAAATAAAGAATTCACAAGTGCAAGTCAGAATTAGAATAAAAGATGAAACCTCAGACCTGCCAGCAGATGTCCACAGATGTGGTCCAGATTGTGGTGCAGACCCATGCCCCATAATCAAGAATATCTAAGGTTCTGGATAAAAATTATCCAAAACTTAAAATCAATATGCAAGCGGGGTCGGGCCTACGATTTATGAGGATGTAACCCAAGACCAAAAAGTTAGGTTACAGAGAATTCAAGCTCCAAAGGATAATCAATGAATGTGTGCTTGGGTTAGACATCCTCAGAACAGATGTCGTAAGGGTCCTGGTTTGATGGTTTCAGATGAATTGGAACCCTTAGACTTAATCTTCTATTTCCTCCAAAGTTTGCTTCCCAAATCAAAATTTCCCAGCTCCTATCCTCCTCATTTAGAATGTCAAATTCTGAGATCTCCTGCATATTAATCACCCCATTTGAAATTTTCAAGCCTAAAAGATGTGGCTAAATCAGAATTGACTTAGGTCTAGTTATCTCAAAAATAGAATCGTCGATAAGCTCAATGGGGTGTAACTGACAATCAGGGCATTTGATTGAATCCTCCAGAAAATGCAATTCTGGATCCGTAATGTGAGTCCTAATAAGATCAGTTTCCTCAGTTATTGGGCTATCAAATGATCTATTAGATTCCTCAAGCTCAATCGCCTCACAGAAATCATATTCTGTAAACTCGTGTGAGACTTCGAAAATCGAATCTTCACCATCAGAATCAAAGAAATCAAGATCCGTATTAATGTATGTCCCAAAATCATCTGTCACTTTCTGATCCATGGAGACATACGTTTCCTCCTACCTTAGCTCAGGATCTCAGGTGAAGAAATCAGATCATCCTTAATTGGTTGCTCTAATTCAATCTGGTCAGTCTTGCAACACGTGTCCCCCCAAATAGGTGCCTGAGCAGGTTCTGACCTTGGCTCTCTTGAAGGGGGTTCATTCTGGGAATCATCCCATGATTGAACCAAAGCAACCACAAATCTCATTCTCAATTTCGCTAACTTCCCAAGTAGAAACTCACCCGGGTTCTTATCCTTAACATCTTGGAGCCAATCCAACAAATACTTGTTCAAATCATCGATCATCTCAATCAGGGGCTCCACTCTTTCAATGCAAGGTATTGGTTGAACTTCTAAAGATTGTATGATATTCCTCAAGTTAGCCAGAACCTTATCTTGAACCTGGTTAACCTGAACCAAATGAGTTGGTTTAGGGTTGGACAGGTTTAGGATCAGTGCAGAGGAGTTAACCAATTGAGATTCGTTATACCTGATTAGCCCATATTTGTGGGCTATTTAAGTATTTAAGTGCCTAGACATTAAGTTAATTCTAACATTTATTTAGCATGCATTAGGATGTAAATAGATTAATTCATATTTCTGATTTAATTACATAATTCATGCATTGCACTCATAATTAAATGCATTTAGAATTAACCTAGAATTGCATTAGTTAACCAATTAGGTGCATTGCATGCATTGTTTTAATTTAACAAAGAAGTTAAGGGCTTATGCATAAATAACCATAATATTTTATTCTTTTATTTTTTTTCTCCTTTGCGCAGGAAACTCCTTCGGCTTCGGCTCTGCTTCCTCCTCCTGCGCATCACATTTACACCACGCCTTTTTGAATTTGAAACAAAGGCTGTGGCTACGAAAGGAGGAGGGAGGCTACCTTGTACGAGGAGGCCACCATCCCCGACCCACCACTATGCAGAGAGTTGATCTCTCGTCCGTTCCACCACCATTGGCCTCAACCGTGGTGACGAGCCTCCACCACCGTGGGAGTGTGACGTGACAGGCCACACCGGCATCTGGAGCTCGTCTGCATTACTGTATGCACCTCAGTGTGCACCACCCTCGCCGTCATCACCAACAACCACCACTGCAGCCACTGCAACTTCACGTCCCCATCAGTTAAGACGTCTGGGAATGTTCCCAAACGTCTGAAACTCCTACAGCACCACCATCATCTTCTTCCCCTATCCTTTGTTTCTCCAGCCGCCAGCGTGCAGCACCGTCCACAACTCCACCGCGCGCACTCATCTACTGCGGTACCGCCATCCCTACGCACGCCCTTGCTGCGTGCACCATCCTCCACGCTCCAGCCCCTAGCGCACGCCCATTAGATCCACCCTCGCTCCAACCATTCACGCAGCCGGTGAGCCCCTCTGGCTGCACAAGCCCGCCAGCACCCCGCGCCCCTCCGGCTGCACAAGCCCACCAGCACCCTGCAAGCCTCACCAAGCGCCTGCAGAACACGCGCCCACCTCCACGCGCACCCTGCAGCGCATCCAACCTTCATGCCTGCACCTTCCTTGTAGCCTGTAGAGTCGCACCTCCTGCAGCACCCACCACGTGCCCTCTAGCTACAGTACGCAGGTTGCAGCGTGCGGCCAGCATCATCCTGCAATAGCAGCTGCGTCCGCCAGCAGCACCACCCTCCGCGCACGTGTAGTCCAGTGCGTGCGCCTCCTCACCAGGAGCCTTCCTGTGCTCCATGCACGACCATCAGTCACCGGAACCCACCTCCACCGCAGCTCCGTCCGGCCACCTCGAGGCACCTCGACTTCGCCGCGACCGCCATCATGGAGCCCTTGATCTAGAGATCCTCCTCCGAGCTTCACACCTCCGGCCATTCCTTCCTCCTCGCACACGAACAAGGGGAAGAAGTTCCCCTGCTTTGCTACAGTAAAAGCTATATTAATATTTACATTGTATGCCATTGTCAACTTTTATTATTATTGTATTAAGCTACATTTCAAAATATATCCTTTAGTTGTTCAAAATTGCCATTTCAGCATGTTCTCTTGATGCTTTCTTAATCTGAAGGCAGATTTGGCTCGATTCTCGTCGAAACTAACTGTGAACATATGTTTTTAACTGGTGCGAGTTTAAATATGTCATTACCTCCCTGTGAATATGCCCTGCTCTTCTGTGAGTGGTTATTTTAATTATTGATTAGTCAATTTTTCCACCACATAGAGCTACAAACAACACGTCATTGTATGTGACAAACGACTTTAAAAGCGAAGAATCAACTCGTCAATGGCACCGTTGTCGGGGAGGCAACAGACGCAATAATTTCACCTAATTTTATTTTTGATTATTTCTCATTGCACAGTGATCTGACCATTTTTTTTTTTTCTGTGTGAGAAATTTGTGCGAGGAATTAGCCATCGTGAGAGGCAACCCTTGACGTCGCCAGAGGAGAAATTGATTGAGCTACCTTGTAACGGAGGGGAAGGACGAGGATGCAACGATCATCTCTGTACATTTAGTCGCTAATTTGATTAGAGTAGGATTAAGACTTTAGACTTAATTTTTCATTGCACATTTGGTTTGAAACCCTTGTTCCGAGGTATATTTTGAGGGGTTTGTTCCCCGATTTTGTTTTAGGCCTGTGTTGGGTAATTTTTGGGAGCCTATTCCCTTTTCTTTAGATTTAGGTTTTTAGTTTATTTTGTGGATTGTTTACCTTTATTTGCTTGTGCATAAGCAGTTAAAAAAATAATAAAAAAAATGAACTGCTTGCCAGAAGCTGCCTGCCCCTAGGATGAACCATTTAGGTCTGTATGAGTAGCCTCTAGATTTACTTCTCTGCATTGCATGCATTCTCGCATCGTTGATTGCTGGAAGCAAGGTACGCATTCTCTTACTTTGCATCCTATTCTTGATCACACATTGCATTTGGACTTAATTCGAAGACCACAAAATTTTTCATGAAGCGATCTAACAAGTGGTCACATATATTCTTGAAAAAGGACTAATTAAAGGAGGGACATCTAAAAATCAAGGACTTGATCTTCAAAAGTGGTGTGCGATTCAAAATTCAAAATCTTTTTTTGGTGAATGCACACTTATAACTTTTGCACCATGGCACGCATTTAGACACTCCTAAGTCTTGGAACGACTAGGACAAGAGCCCTCCTATCGTTGGATTCTGAAGTGTTTGGAAGTTGAGATCAAAGGTTTTGTAAAGCCAAAGAGGGGGATACCTTGTCACGGATTTTTGGGGGTAGTTGAGAAGCACCACGAAAGAACAGCTTCAAAGGAAGGCTTAGGCCTACTTGCATCCCTCGATTTTCCATCTTTGGATTTGCTTGACCATTTGAGATATAGGGAAGAATACCTAAGCTCCAACTAGGTCTTTTTAGGCATTTCGAAGGTTGACAATAGGCGCATAATTGGTTGGGCAACTTGCTTTGTCACCTACAATTTGAACTATAGTCAAAAGCCTAAATTTGTAAAGACCGAACAAGTCCTTTTGAATTGTGTTTGTAGTGCATGCTTGGTAGGCATTCTCTTAGGAGACAACTTGTGTTTGATCCTGAACCTGAAAGAATCTTAAGAAGAAACCTTCCAATGGTAGAAATGGCCGGTCAAAGGAGCCTTAAGGAATATTTCATTCCAACCAATCAAGTTGGCCCTGCATTACGTAGACCTGGAGGGGACAATCGTTATGAGATCAAAAGCAGTACCATATCCTTGCTACCCTCCTTTTATGGTACTGCTAGAGAAGACCCTTACAGGCATATAGAGGAATTCACTGAGGTCTGTTCCACGGTGAAGTTGCAGGGCGTTACTGATGATGCTCAAATGCGGACCCTCTTTCCCTTCTCCCTTAAGGACAAAGCCAAGTATTGGTATCACACCCTTGATAATATTAACACTTGGGATGCCCTGAAGAGGGAGTTTTTGAAGTACTTCCCCATGAGCAAAACCAATCACTTTAGGAGGGAAATTATGAGTTTTGTTCAAAAGGATGGGGGAGCGTTCCATGATGCGTGGGAGCACTTTAACGACTTGCTGAGACTTTGCCCACATCACCAGGTGCCTAAATGGCAACTGGTTGAAAGGTTCTACATCGGACTTAATGATTCGCATAGGCAAACTGTGGATGGTGCCTGTGTAGGAACCTTTCTATCTAAGACTAAGGATGAAGCTTGGAACCTTTTTGATTCTTTGAGTGAGAATTCTATTCACTTGAATTCTGCCCACATGGATAGAAAGCCCACTCTCATGCAAAGAAAGTTGGAGGCGAATGAGGCAAGGGACACCCGGAATTTAGCCTATCAGATTCAATTATTGAATCAAAACATGGAAAGGCTTATGTCGAACCCGAGTTCATTCGTATCTAACACCTCCACATCCCAAGCTTCCGAATGCTTAATTTGCCAAGGCAATACACACGCCACTGTGGATTGCCACTTGGCCTCCCAATTCCCTGAGCTTGTACAAGCGGATCTGAATGCCGCTCAAGGATTCTTCCTAGACCTCGTAATGACCCTTTCTCCAACACTTATAATGAGGGATGGAGGAACCACCCAAACTTTTCATGGAGACAAGGAAATGTCTCAAATTCAGGGAATTACAAACCACAATCCTTTCAAAACCTTCAAATGAACCAACCTTAGACCTTTGCCCAACCTAAGACCTCTGAGATGGATGAATTGAAGGTGATGTTGAAAACTATGCAAGAAAGTCAAAGTGCCATCATCCAATCTCATGACAAGGCTATATATGAGATGAAATCACAAATAGGACACCTTGTTGAGGCCGTTAGACAGAGGGAAACTAGGAAGCTCCCCAGTGCTGCTGAGGAAAATCCTAAAGGAAAAGGGATTGTCTTTAGGGAGCATGCTCAGGCGGTGACTATTCTGAGGAGTGGGAAAGAAATTTCAAAACCCGATGCTCCTATAGTCTCACCCCCTGAAAAACCATCCACCCCGACTTTCACCCCCACTGGGGAAGACTTGCCTAAATCTTCTCCTCTTGAAATCACCTCACTGGAAGAAGTTGCCCCCATTCCACCCCTTACTCGACATGACAACCCTTCCACCCAGAGATCGAGAGTGCCTTTTCCAGAGCGCTTATCCACCTCTGGGCAGACTTCTGCTGGCTCATCTGGAGCCAAAGATAAGACGGATGAGATTATGGAAACTTTCAAGCAAGTGTAGATTAACCTACCTTTACTTGAAGCTATCAGGCAGATTCCGTCTTATGGCCGCTTCTTAAAGGACCTGTGCACGAAAAAGCGACAATCTAGAAAACAGATTCAATCAAAAGTTGTCTTGCCTGATTCTGTTAGGTTAATTGTTCAACATGGCACACCCCCGAAACTTAAGGACCCAGGAGCCCCATACATCTCAGTAGTTATTGGTGACTTACAAATTGATGAGGCTCTACTTGATCTGGGTGCGGGGGTGAACATCCTTCTGAGCTACGTGTATGAACAACTTGGGGGAGGCAATATGAAGCCTAGCCATGTAATCCTTCAAGTTGCTGATCGATCACTTAAGACACCACGGGGAATTTTGGAAGATGTCCTCATAAGAGTGAAGGATTTCTTCTTTCCCGTTGACTTCTTAGTTTTGGACACTGACCCTACCAACAAGCCAACCAAACCCTCCATCATTTTGGGCCGCCCCTTCCTTGCAACTTCGCATGCTTCAATCAATTGCAATATTGGGGCATTGAAAATGGGCTTTGGGAACAGGAAAATCCAGCTTAATGTGTTTAATGCTTACAAACAAGCCGGACTTGAGGATTGTTCTCAAGTTGAGGTGATAGATGACCTGATTGAAGAGGCAACCCCTGCAATGTTATGTGATGACCCCCTTCAGCATGTCATGCTAAATGAGCATTCCCATCTCTTGGAGGAATGTGAAGGGGATATACTAGAACTTGAGGAATTGCTAGGTGTTTCTACTGAGTCTCTTCCCCCATCATTTCTGCCGAAGGTAGATCTGCTACCTGAGATGGGGACATCTATTATGAAACCCTCAACCATACAAGCCCCCAACCTTGAGTTGAAACCCCTCCCTGACACTCTCAAGTACATTTTCCTAGGTGCCAATGATACGCTCCCCATAATCATTTCGGCTGTGCTATCTAAGGCACAGGAGGGAGCCCTGATTGAATGCTTGTCTAGGCACAAGAAAGCTATTGCTTGGAGCATTGCTGACATTAAGGGTATAGACTCTGCACTCTGTATGCACCACATTTATACTGATGATTCTATCAAGACATTTAGGGACATGCAAAGACGTCTGAACCTTAATATGAGGGAGGTGGTGAAAAAGGAAATCCTGAAGTGGTTGAACACTGGGATCATATATCCCATTGCAGATAGTAAATGGGTAAGTCCTATTCATGTGGTGCCAAAGAAGGCAGGCTTTACTGTGGAATTCAACGACCAAGGTGAACAAGTTGTCACTAGACCCTCAACTGGATGGAGGTCTGTATTGATTACCGCAAGCTGAGCACCGCTACCCAGAAGGATCACTTTCCTCTGCCTTTTATTGATCAAATTCTCGAGAAATTGGCAGGGAATAAGCACTATTGCTTTCTTGATGGATATTCTGGGTACAATAAGGTGGCAGTCTTTCCGGATGACCAGGAGAAGACAACATTCATGAGTCCTTACGGTACTTTTGCATTCAGGTGTATGCCGTTTGGATTATGTAATGCCCCTGCAACTTTCCAGCGGTGTATGATGTCTATCTTTTCGGACATGATTGACGAGTGTGTTGAAGTGTTTATGGATGACTTCTCCATTTATGGCTCATCTTTCGACCAGTGTCTCCTGCACCTGGAGAATGTGTTGAAGCGATGTAAGGAGACTGGTTTAGTCCTCAACTGGGAGAAAAGTCACTTCATGGTACAGAAAGGAATTGTACTTAGGCATGTTGTATCCAAGCAAGGTTTAGAAGTAGATAAAGCCAAGATTGATTCTATTTCCAAACTCCCATTGCCTACGAACGTCAAACAGATTAGATCCTTTCTGAGCCATGCCATCTTTTATAGGCACTTTATTAAAAATTTTAGTAAAATTTCTAGGCCACTTTGTGACTTGTTGGCGAAGGAATCTTCCTTCAATTTTGATTCAAAGTGTGCCGAGGCCTTTCAAACTCTAAAGGCGGCCTTGATCTCTGCGCCTATTCTCCAAGCTCCTGATTGGACACTCCCATTTGAGCTGATGTGTGATGCTTCGAATTATGCAGTGGGAGCAGTCCTTGGACAAAGGGTTGAGGGAAGACCTTATGTGCTGCATTATGCAAGCAAGACTTTAACCTAACCTCAGCAAAACTACACCATCACTGAAAAAGAATTATTTGCTGTAGTTTTTGCTCTAGAGAAGTTTAGGTCTTATCTGCTTGGGTCTAAGGTGGTTATTTTTACTAATCATGCGACTGTGAAACATCTCATTACTAAGAAAGATTCTAAGCCACATCTGATTAGGTGGATCCTACTCCTTCAAGAATTTGACTTGGAAATACATGAAAAGAAAGGAGTAGAAAATGTTGTGGCTGACCACCTGTCTCGCCTTCCTCTTAATGACTCTTTCTGGAGACATTCGTGAGACATTTCCCGATGAAACTCTGATGGCGGTAACACCAACTTTACCTTGGTATGCAGATACTGTAAATTACTTGGTCACTGGACAAACTCCTGGCTCTTGGTATGTAGAAAAGAAAGAGATTCATTTCCCAAGCAAGATATTTTCATTAGGAAGAGCCAGAATTATTTAGAATTGGACAAGACCAAGTATTGAGACGTTGTGTACCTGAAGAGGAACAACAAAGTGTGCTGAGTTTTTGCCATGAACTTCATTGTGGAGGACACTTTGGTGTTAAGAAAATTGCTTTTAAGGTTCTCCAGTCTGATTTTTGGTGGTCTTCCTTATTTAAGGATTCTCATAATTTTGTTAAGTCCTATATTAGATGTCAACAGACTGGAACGATTGAGAAGAGGAATGAAATGCTTCAACATCCTATTCAATCTGTTAAAATTTTTGATGTGTGGGGAATTGACTTTATGGGTCCCTTCCCGTCATCCCATGGTTATGAATATATCTTGGTGGCAGTTGATTATGTCTCTAAATGGATAGAGGCCATTCCTACGCGCACAAATGACCACTCTGTGGTTTTGAAATTTGTGAAGGCCAATATCATATCCCGTTTCGGCTACCCCAAGACCATTATAAGTGATGGGGGACCTCATTTCCGAAACCACCACTTCAATCGGCTAATCAGGAGTCTTGGAGTGACTCACAAGGTCGTTACCCCTTACCATCCTCAGACAAGTGGTTAGGTTGAAGTGTCAAATAGGGAGATAAAAAATATTTTGGAAAAGACCGTTAGACCTGATAAGAAAGACTGGTCCCAAAAGCTCGATGATGCTTTGTGGGCATATCGAACGGCTTATAAGACCCCTTTGGGTACTTCTCCCTTTCGGATTGTGTATGGGAAAGCGTTCCATTTACCTGTTGAGTTGGAACATAAGGCACTTTGGGCTATTCTAAGTGTTAACATGGATTTAGAGAAGGCGGGTAAGGCACAACTTCTAGAATTAAGTGAGCTTGAGGAGCTGAGGAATGATGCTTATGACACCTCTCAAGCTTATAAAGAAAGAACTAAGGTCTTGAATGATAAGTTTATACTTCGAAAGACCTTTGAGCCCAACCAACAAGTCTGGCTTTTCAATTCCAGACTTAAGCTTTTTCCTGGGAAGTTAAAATCTCGTTGGGATGGGCCTTACATAATCACTAAAGTATTTCCGCATGGAGCTGTGGAGAATAAAAACCCTTCCTCTTTAGCAACTCCCTTTATCGTCAATGGTCAACGGTTAAAACCATACATTACTTTGGATGGCCATCTGGTTGACGAGGTCACTCTTGAGGAGCCTTAGCTCCTACCATTCTCCGCCTCAGGTAATATCTTCCTTTAACTATTTTTGTTTTCAATGAGGACATTGTTTGAACCAGGCATGGGGGAGAGGACCTGAGGTATTTTGTTTATAGCATGCATACATTTGCATTAAAAAAAAAATCTAAATAAATAAAAACGAAGGGATATGGAATGTAAGCTTAGTAGTAGAGGGAACAACGAAGGGATTGATGTAAAAATTGGAGAAGAGTACATTCCAATGAAAGATATTTTTAAGTACTTGGGATCCATTTTCCAACATGATGATGGAATTGATGGAGATGTTACACATAGAATTAATGCAGGGTGGTTGAAATGGAGGGGTGCTTCTGGTGTTCTCTGTGATAAGAAGGTTCCTTTAAAAGTCAAAGGAAAATACTATCGAGCTGTGGTAAGACCAGCCATGTTGTACGGTTCTAAATGCTGGGCTATAAACTATAGGCATGTACAGAAGATGTCTGTGGCAGAAATGAAGATGTTAAGATGGATGTGTGGTCATACAAGAAAGGACCGTATTTCAAATGAATTTATTAGAAACAGGGTTAGGGTGGCACCGATAGAGGATAAAATGAGAGAGGCCCGTCTAAGATGGTTTGGACATTTTCAAAGAAGGCCACTAGATGCTCCAGTTAGGAGATGTGAGAAGTTGGAGGCTGAACCCGATAAGAGGGGGCGAGGAAGACCAAACAAGTGTTGGAAGGAAACTATTAAGTATGACCTCAATTACTTTAATTTAAGTCCTAATATGGCTGAAAATCGATCTGTGTGGAGGCAAAGAATCCATATAGCCACCCCACTTAGTATGGGTAAAGGCTTGGTTGTTGTTGTTGATTGCAATGATTCTACCCTACTTGGATTTAATTTTCTTTGTTAGATGAGCAATAGCCTAATCTGAGCTTCGTTGTGGGTAGTTTTAGCCCATGAGTCTCAAATCTATTGAGATGAGGCATAACAATGACCCAGTTGAGTTTTTATGGGATCTCCTGAGGGCCTAAACATTGATCGTTAGTGTTTAGGAGCTTGAGGTGATCAAATCACCTAGACAAACCCAAAATAATAGCCCAATCTGGGTGACATTGATTCCTGATTTACAAGTATTTTAAATCTGACATTTGAAGGTCAATTGAGGTTTTTAAAGGTTTTGACAGAATTTTTGAGCCAGTTGAAAGGTGGATTTCCAATAGAGCTCATCAGATTTGAAAAGCAGCTGATAGCTGCTTTGTTTTGTCAAGCTGAACGAGTTTTCATGGAGAATTTTAACTCTAATTTCAAATGACTTGAAGATGAAATGGTTTGTGTGATTCATAGCCCTCATATTTGATTTCTCAAATCTAATGATGATATTTTGCGAACCTTCAATCAGACCTTCTGGGTTTGGTCTTCGATTCTGCAGATTTGCAACAATTCTTAGCTGCTAGATAACAGCTGCAATTGATTGTCTAGGTCTGATTCAATATGGATGTTGGGTTTAATTGTAAAATGAGCTGACATTGTAATGTAATGTTACAATTTCATTTATAAGCATTCATATACAAATTTGAGTTTAAATTTTATCTGATATTGCTTTAAAATTCAGTTTGAGAGTTCTTTGTCAGCTATTTTTCAATGCTTAACTATCCAAAATGTAATTATGAATGAGAATTGAATTGAAAATTATGTTTAAATGATTGAGCATCTCTAATATGAAGTGCTAGTCATGTTTGAGTGTTTGAGTAGAATTCTAGCACTTAGAAATGCTTTTAAAGGCCTTATGTTCATTGTAAAACATCCTTTTAAGGCCTAAAGTTTGGTTAGTTTGTAAATAAATAAAATCATGAAAAAAATCATAAAAAAATAAAATAAACCTGTTTTGAGTAGGATTAAGTATTTTTCTAGGAGTGAGTCAAGTGTCAAAGTAATCAGAACCACTAGCTTGGTATAACATACCAGTCAACAGTTCAGTATACTTTGAAATTTAATAAAAGAACCTAATTTGAAAAACACCAAAAAGAACTCTTCCTCTCTCATCTCACCTTTTCTCTCTAATCCCCTATCCCTACCATATATATAAAAACTATAAAAATCAGAAAAAGCTCAAAAATACCCAAAAATACCTTGTATAGTGTGTACATACTTATAAATATAACTTAAAACTAAGCTAAATGCATATATTGTAAAATATGTACATAATGTATATAAATAACTTATATATGTATTCTATATATTAAATTAAATATTTAGAATGAGTTATTGTATATATAACTTTATTATATAATTATATATTAATTTATACTAATTTAAATTGATATTAACCTAAGTAATTATAAAAACCTATGTATATCTACATAATTATATCTCATATTGTACATATGTATTTAACTAAGTAATATATACTGTACTATATCTATAAATTAATTTAATTATATATTTGCAGTAGCTAATTAAGTTATTAAGTTAATTAAGTAAATTATTAACTTAATATAAAATAAATTAGTAAGTTAAGTTATTAATGAAGTAATTTATCATGTATACTTTTATAGTATTATTTTAAGTATTTTCGACCTTTTTATACTACATTTATAGTGTACTACAGTAGTTATAACTTAATTATGTACATAACTAACTTAAATGTGTATTTAAATGTAAATAAATTAAAATAAAGTCCATAAAATAAATTAAAAATGTATAATAAATAGATTACTATATAAATTAACTTTGTATAAATTCAATTTTGTAATTAAGTTATCAATTTGTACTTTAATTAACAAATTAACCCTTAAATTAACATGTACAGACCTCTCACTTTAACTAATTTTAATAAATATGTAAATAACTTATTTGCCTAAATTAGTTGTATAATCATATAGACCTATATTAGAGCTTTGTAAGTATCTAATTTATTTATAATTAAGATTAAATTATGGCCTTCAAATCGAGAGCCAAAATCATCAATTCCATACAATTGCACGCACTGCACAGTGCACAAGTCTTCATCGCTAGAGTCCCACATCGTGGAATGCAAAAGCACTTAAGCGGTATAAACGGTAAATGTGCATCGAACGCTTCAATCGTCAACACTCAATGCACATATAACCCATTACTCATCTCCTCTAACCCGAGTATGATATGATATTGAGCATTTGTATGAACAGTGAAGGGTTGGGGGCCACGCACTGTAGCTGGACCCATATTGAGCTATCATAGGCCTATAATCGGATATAATGCACAATTAATGAACTAGGGCTGGCCCCTTAGTAGTGGTGTGGCCCCACCTCTTCGAGGTGCTGTGTATCCCATGAAAAGTGCTGGCCTGCCCATTAAAAACCCAAAATTTTGGGTTGGTGAGCAATGAACCAACTGTGTATTTGTGAGAGAGAGGCCCAAAAAAATGACCAAGTGTTCAAGAAAGTAAAGAAGAAAGGAGAGGAGAGTTGGAAAAAATGTTAAGCATATGCTTGTGAGTGTGTCATATTTGTGTGCATGTATAGGTATATATATAGTATATGTGTACATAAATGTGTAGTATAGTATAATAGTATGTAAATAATTATATATAAATAAAGTATACAAATATATAGTGTATATATATGTATATATGTATAATATAAGTAGAGTAAGTACTGTTTGAGCCTTATATGTACTTAAATAAGGCTAAGGCTTTAGTGATAGCTACATCCGTCACTGTAGATATGTTTAGATGTTAGTGTAAATAGTTATTTTTGCCTTACGATATATATATATTTTACTATGGCTATAGCAACATATATAAATGTTACTGTATGTATAGAGTATGTTACTAAAGATATTAGTATGTTAATATGACTTAATATAGTATATATTAGTAGCTATTTTTGTACCTATACTTAGGTATTAATTAAAGTAGTTGTACATAATTAACATAATGTAGTATTAAATGGTTTTTAATGCTTGATTACTTGTAAATTTGTTTAGAGCATTGCAAGTAGAATTAATTGATTCTTTTGCATATAATTAACCGATTCATTCATTAATTGATTCATTGATTCATTTTGTAAATAACAAAACATTTTTGGACATAGAGAGTGATGTATATCAATAACTACCTCCCAGTGAATGACCTGGAAACTAACCAGTAAAAATTGTAATTAAACAAAATGATGTAACATCTGCTTGTGACGAATATACTACAACAATGACATCTAAAACAACATTTTTATTACAACACGATGATCGTCGATCATATTTTTGGCCCCATTACCAGGAACAAAAACCTGACAATAGTTCTTTATTATGATTGATGATGTCGATCTCGTCACCATCCAACAGGCAAATTTCACCCCTGCTCGCCTTCAGTGGATTTAATCTGCTTACGCTGATTTGAACGAGTGCCTCTGTTGCACCTGAGGCACTCACCAACTATGCTACAGCCCTCTCTCTGTAGCATTTTTTATTTTTCGTCTGCTCATTCTTAGCCGTTGGATGAAGATCCAACGACTGAGAAATGAGGATGCAAATGAAGGAGGGCAATGGTGACTTGGTGGCATGCTTGGGAGGTCTAGATGGCACCACGTGGTGCCATCTGGATCGTCCATCTTCTCCTCACAAGTGCCGCTACAGACGTCGGATTGCATCGATTCTCTCAACGTTGGGTTGCAATCATTGATCTGAACCCATCCGTGTAGTTGGATTTATCGTCTAACATTCGAATTTTCACCACCTTGCCCCTTGGCCTATGATCTTCCTCAAATTGCATATGATGCTATGGAGGTCCAATCGGGGCGATCTCGGAGGCGTTGGACTCTAATCGTCAGCCTAACCAGATTGATATGGTTGGATCTTCAATCTGAGGCCCAGATAAATATCACCTTGTCCCCTGACCATAAAAAGGGCAAATTAACCTAATTTATACAATCTATTCTAAATACAGAATGATGCATGATATGCAATATTTATAATGCTAAATGCAATTATAAGCCTCAGAATGCATAAATAGACAGTTATGTAAAATAGATGTGTCTACATCACATAGCCTTGATCGTCCCAGCCGACACTACTCATAACTACTCCATCAAGCTTGTCTTCCCTGCGTCTAACAATGTGGCAGAGTATGAGGCCATGCTAGCCGGCATTTGGGTGGCCAAGTCAAAAGGCGTCGCCTCGCTGGAAATCCATACAGATTCCTTGTTGGTCGCTAATCAAGTCAACGGTGAGTACCAAACCAGGGATCCAAATATGATATTATATGCTGATAAGGTCAAGGAGGAGTTGTCAGATTTCAAGTTTGCCTCAATTAAATGGGTACTCCGATATGACAATGCCCTTGCGGACGCTCTAGCTCACCTGGCCTCAGCAATCCCGCTCGAACAGGAAGAAGACATATCTCTTCAAATCTTGAAGAAGCCAACAGTACTCGCTCCCAAAACATTCATGATAGAGCAATCAACATCATAAATGACACCTATCATCACCTATTTGAACACTGGTAAGCTACACCTGAGGGAACCACAGCCCAAGGCATTCTTCCTGAAGGCCTCGAGGTACACCTTAAAAGAGGGGCAATTGTCAAGCGGGGATATTCTACCCCCTTGTTGCACTACCTTGCAAAACATGAGGCATCACAAGCCCTCCAAGAAGCCCATGTAGGTATATGTGGGAACCATGAAGGATACAAGGCACTCCTAACCTAGTTGTTTCAAGCGAGGTACTTCTGGCCCCAGATGAAACAATAGTGTAAGGAGTTCGTGGGTAAATGTGATAAGTGCCAGCGGTTCACCATGTTGCACCATTTGTCGCCTAGAAAGTTGGTGCCTATCATGTCATCCATCCCCTTTGCAAAATGGGATGGATTTCGTTGGCCCTTTTTCGCTAGCGCTGGCTCAGAAGCACAATAGACTAGTGGCATTGGACTACCCCAAGTGGGTAGAAGTTGAGGCCATGGCTAGCTCAATAGCCGACAGGATCGTATCGTTCGTCTGGAAAAATATCATAGCCTGGTACGAAATACCTCAATACATTGTGATAGATAATGGTACCTAGTTTGCTTGCGAAAAGTTTAAGGAATTTTGCATAAGCTAGGACATCCACCTATGCTTCACATCCGTGGGGCACCCTCAAACAAATGGACAGGTAGAGGTAACCAACCGTACCATCATATCAGTGTTAAACAGACAACTAGACTTCTCAAAGGTAAGATGTGCCGAGGAGCTACCAGACGTACTGTACGACTACAAAACTTGCCAAAGGACTTGCACATGTCACACACCCTTCAATCTGGTGTATGGCATGGAAGCCCAGCTACCCATAGAGACAATCCTTCCCATGTACCAGACACAACTATATGACCGTGACACTAACAATGATGAAGTCCGCCTAGCCCTGGACTTGGTGGATGAGCAATGGGAGAAGGCATCAGAGGCAGCGCTAAAGTACAAGGAGATGATTGCGGCTACCTACAATAAGTAGGTCCGCAAGCAAAAGTTCTCTGAAGGAGATCTTGTCCTACGAAAGAGTGAAGTCTCCATTCCAAGCAACTCAAGTGGAAAGCTGGATTCCCCGTGGGAGGGGCTGATGGGAACACCATCATGAGCCATAACTAACTCAATTCGGTCTGATAAAGTCAATAAAAGCTCCTACATATCAGTTAGAAGGTCTCTTAGGCAGGTTGAGTTATTTTGAGAAGAAAAGATGAAAATAGGGTTATTTCTGTGATTTTACCATCTTATCACAAATACAGAATAACCACGGGGTATGCCAAGGGTTTATTAAAGGTCATATGGTCATTAATGTATAATAAGTGGGGCCATGTAGACAAAAGTGGGTTTTCACGTATTTCAAGAATTAATGGACATCTAAAACCCTAAAAATAGACCCACATAATTAACTAAGGTTCTAGTCAATATCAAATTCATCTAAACCCTATAAAAATTATATAAAAATATTCTGTAGGGTTTGGTACCTTCAATTGACCATGATAACCCGTTTTGACCTAAAATAGAGTCAGACAGAAAGTTACCTTAATTTGGGTAACTATGCAATTTACTCAGTCAAACTTGGTCAAAGCCTAAATCTGACTTCACCATCAAATTCCTTGGGTCCAACTTAGGATTGTACCAAAATTTGGGCCTAATAAGAGGTCGTCTTGGCCTAGTTGCATTTCAATCCTGTTTGATTCTTTCTATTTCACAAGTGCCCCTAGCTTTTGAAATTCATTACAAACAGGCCCCTTATTTTGTTGTCACTCTTTGCAAAGAGTTCCTTTCGGCATTGTCGCGGAGGAATCCTACTCTGACGATCTTCATTTGGAAAGTTCTTGATGATTGCTTGATGAAACTCTCCCAAACTTGAACCAGAGATTCCTTAAGGAATTCTCTTTCCATCGCACCCGGTCTTGGACCCCATAACCTTCCCAATCTCTCATGGGAATGCATGAGAGATTTAATCATCTCCTATGCATCAAGGTTACCAAGCTTGAAAGCTTAGTTTCCAAGCTTTAAACCTCCCTCTAAGGCCTATATAAAGACCCATGATGCACGTCGATCTCCCTACGCTTGTTTTCGGCCAGGAATACCCCTCATTCCTCCCTCTTCTCCGACTGAAAGGCTCCACGACGTTTGGTGACTCCCTCCAACCACTAACGTCATCCTCTTGCAATACCAGTAATGGATTCTCCTTCCTCTCTCTCCTCCGCATTGCGCCATACTAGCAGGCACCCCAATCCTCGTCGTCGTCACCGCTTCTACCCCTCTGGAGTAGCCTCCGTCTCCAGCGTTGGCCATACCAGACCCAACGTCGCTCCTCCTCCTCCTCATCCTCTACCTATTTAGATCAACTCCCTAGCTCCGCTACTTCACAACATCGTCTTCGCCACTCCAACTCGACCACCACATCGCCTCCCACGAATTCATTTCCCTCTGCTCTGGCAACCACTTCGGTGAGGTCTTCCACATGCTCCATCGCTCCAAACACCTCTCCAACCACCTCATAAGCTCCACTACAACTCACCCATCAAAACCCCTCTCCCTATTCACCACTCCCCTCACCCAAATCATCCACCGAACAACCCACCTTCTCGCTTCCATCTCCGCCACCGTCCGCCATCATCCATGCGCAAATCACCCCACGGATGCCTCCATCACATTCCACACCCTATGGAGATCATCTTGAAAGTTTTAATTGGGGCTTAGCACTCATATTTTCTATTTTAGGTAGATCGCTGGACCTTCGCCGCCACACCATTGTTTTCGACATTGTTCGTGGTGTTCTAGCCACGACACCTCCAGGTGCTTGCTCCAGGTCACGTGGAAGAATCCCATGTCACCCTCCAGGCCTTCAATTGGAAGCCACAAACTCCTCTCCAGTTGCAATTGGAAGAACCTTCGTTAACAACTTTGCACGGAGAACTGTGGGAACTTAGTCCCACATCGGAAGTTCACAAAGCAGTGTGCGGGGATAAATTGAATTTGTGTCTATGGCTTATCACCTCAGACACGGGGTGAGGTCCCGCTTACCCACCTAAGCCCTCTCTCACACCTCGTCTGCGACCACGCCATGTGGACTTGGTATCAGGTATTTGCGTACCCGATTGCTCGAATAGTTGCCTGGAGAGAGAGAAGAGGAGAATAGGAGAGAGAGAGCACGTGGGGTTAAGGGTGGTTTTGCTTCAAAGAATATTATCTGACACTTAGCCAAATTCATGAAGTATTCCCCCTACGCGTGAAGAGAAAAAGGCTAAAGAAGAAAAGCCAAGGTAGAGAAAGAAGAGATGAAGAAGAAGAGAAGAAGCCAAAAGAGTAATGGTGCTTACGTACTGTAGCATCAGAGAGAAGTACATTGTGCACTCATCATACATGGCATTTGGTTGATTGATACTATTGCATTATTTAAGTATAACTGTAATAGGGTAATTTGGTGATTCAAATCACCATTTACCCTAATCTTTCTGCAACATTGACTCTTGAATTTATATTTACATCATTTGTGCTTGAAATTGCTATTACATTGTTATATTCTTGGTTAAATTTGTGATCTTGAGATAAATTACCATATTGCTCCCTGCGTTCGACCTCAGATTTCTTTCGAGCTATAAATTAAGTGTTCTACGTGATTTATCGACTATACTACAGCGCATTACTTTTAAAACACTGATTCAGCTCGTGAACAAAGGCCTTACAAAATTCGTAAAGATAGTTCAGGCAACTTCTACGAGTTGCAAACCCTAGGTGGCAAGCCAATTCCTCGAACTTACCATGCGAGCAATTTACAATTGTACCATGTATGAGAAAAAATAAAGCGAGAAGACAAAATAAAAGATAGAAACTTTCTTTCATTTCTCCCCAATGTTTTGTTTTACATCTTCCAGCAAAGGTCATTCCCATCAAATGGCCCATAAAAAAATGAAAAAGATTAACAAAGGAAAAAAAATAACACTACAAAGCGACGGACTGCTTCACTCAAAGTCCTTAGGAATATCAACTTGAGGAGTCGAAGGGGGTGAAGAGGCTTCATATGACAGACTAACTAGATAAGAAGGCTGCTCCATGGCTCCTGATAGACTTGACTTGTCCACCTCCTCTTCGGGAGCCAAGCTTCCTGGCTGGTCTTCAACCGACAGGATGGGAGCCTTGTCCACAATATGACCCACATCTTTCTGGCGGTCAAATTCGGACATGGGCTGGTCCATAGATCAACTGCATAACTCCTCCATGGTGGTATGCTTGCCCACCAATAGAGGTTACACAACTTCCAGTATGTACTTTCCAGCCTCCTTTGAGACGAGGTCCTGACTCTCCTCCATAGATGGGTCGGAGGCAAAGAACTCCATGACCGTCTTAGGGCCCAGCTCCGGCTGAGCAGCATTCTCTAGCTCCAGCACCCTCTTAGCCCTATTTTTGGCGATCTGGTAGGCCTTGGTGAGGTCATCCCTTAGTCATTCCACGGTCACCTCTACCTTCTCGTAACTTGCCTTCAGAGTGGCAAGATCATCTATTGTCGTTTCCAAGAGAAGGCACTCCCCCCTAAGAGCTTCCTCGTATCCCTCCACTGCCAAGGAATGGGTAACCTTCAGCACCTGCACTTCTTCCTTTAGCTAAAGTACATTGTTACAGGAAGTGTACAGGTGGTCGGTTAAGTCACAATTTCACAAGATCTCTCTTGTGAATATTGATGAGACTCTCCTCAAGCTTCCCAGCCAAGGACCCAGTTCTCTTCAAGCATTAGGCAAGATTCCTTCAGCTCCTGTTGCAGGTAGGACACCTGGCTGACTGCCTGCTACTACAAGCAGAGCTTCTTGGTAGCCTCCTTAGTAGCCTTCTATACCTTCTCTCAAGCGGTGGTAGTCTCTTTGAGTAGGCAAGAAAAGGTTCGTTGCTCTGCCTTGGTCGTCACCACCCATTTAGCAGCCATATCAACCACCTCGGTGGGGATTCTAGGTTCGACGATATCAGACAATACATTGCCAACCAGGACAAAAGAGGTCCCAAGAGTCTCAACCTATCAAAAAGTAATCAGAATTAGAGATTCAATATTTTACAGAAGTGGGAATCAAAAACATAACGAGGGAAAACTTACCACATGTAAATAATCAAAGAAAATGTGTTTGAAGTTCATCCCTCCCCGACGGGAGGTAGCCCAAAATAGGGCTTCCTATTGATGTCAGAGCACCTGCCTCTCCACAAGTGGGGCACTGCTGGAGGAGCCCGCCTGAGCTCTAGTCCCTCGGTCAGGCACGGGGCCCTCATGGGTCCCCTCTAGCATGGATCCCCTCATTGTCCCAACAGCCTACCCTATCATCTTGAAATGCCCCCGACCAGAGGGGTCAACCAGCACTTGTACCCTTGTCAAACCCTACCTGCAATATAGCTGGTCAAAAGCATTGTCACCCAAAAAACCTCCTGACATCACCGCCTCCTGCACTACCTTTGCAAAGGTGTTGGAAGAACTAGTTGGAGGGGTGGGAGGACCTACACTCCCCTGCTTGACCACCTCACCAGGGGCCTCAAGCGGGGAGCCACCCAGTACAATTGATTCGGGAAGGGTAGATGGGCGAGGCAGATCTACTGAGGCATCTGTCGTCTCAACCCTGCCCAAGCTCAAAGGAGCTCGGGTCTCCGACTCTTCCGTTGGAGGAGTTGTAGGGTACTTCTTCCTTAGATGATTAAGAGGGACCTCCTCTACTTCGCCACCTACCACTTCCTTCCTTTTACCCCCCTTAGGGCAGGAAGATCCACTCCCTTCACCCCACTCCAAGGGCTTGTGTAAGGGTTTGAATTTTTATGGACAATTAAAAACTAATCAAACTCCTACTAACAAAATGATTAGTGGGATTATGAACCCTCGAAATTTGAGCACCTTTCATGGCCTTAACATTTTTGGGTGAGGGGCCTTTGGTGAGGAAACCTAGGATGGTGGATTGTCTAAAAATGCTATGTGTTGGGTGGAAGGTTCCCTAAGTGATTTATCCACTTATGGGTTGGGAACAGCAGAGAGTTCTCTATTCCAACCCTTTCGTGTGCCACCTCCCCCTCATCATCTTTTTCTTCATACACAAGCCACCTCTACTCATTTCTTTCTCAACGCTTTCTTAACGCCAAGTCCCCTACTCCCCATACAGCATTGACTCCTCGCATCCCCTTCTTCCCCTCACTAACGAGATGCTTCATGTTCCCTCCTCACCGTCACCACCACCGGTCATGGGGTGCCACGCCTGCTACTGTTGCCCATGCGAGAGCGACCATGATTGCGGCTTAGATTGGGGATGCTACGACTGCTGTGAATGGGGTAGCAACCATGGTTGCTACTATCAAGTTCATCCTCACCAACTTGAGGTGGAGTGCTACCCTGTCAAGGCCATGAAGGCCATTGGGCAACCACCTCGTGGAAAGAATGGAAAACTCAAACAAAGGGACATCGAAGCTCCCTCACTCCAACTTGCAACCGTTATGCTCATTATTGAAATCTCATGGGAATAACTCACAACAACACCTCACAGAACAAGTAGAGTAGTCCCTTCCTATAGCGCTATTTCTTTAAATTTCTTTTATGTGGTTAATGAAAAACCTAGGATAGAAGAGTACAAAAAAAATTCTAGTTGGGTAGAATTGAGTTCATGGCAACTCAATGATATGCAAGATCGAACCCAAAATCAGGTTCGATTGGAATGCCTGGATCGACTTTCATTTTAACCCATGTGCTTTCGTTTCATGTTTCGTAGGTGAGTGTTCATGCACAAGAGATGGGATGCACGTGTGCATGCCCACGCATCTTCTATTATTAGAGATACACCATTGACCATGCAATTTCTCGTATTGCATAATTGATTTGCATTTCCTTAAGTTTTGAAAACATTTTCTTGAGATTTGTGATTGCGACTCATGTTCAGGGCATTTTTTTTTATAAAGAAACCAAGTTGAGAGAAAAAAAAGAGAAGATCCTTGATACATCTTTCCACGCACATCATATAATTTTTGTTAATTTCTATGGGGTGAGTTGGATGTACTTAATGCAAATTGTGGGCTCGTGCTATTGTAAAAGAATTTAATGAGGTCCAAAACAAGAATGAGAAATTCACTTTTCTTCTGTGTAAAATTAAGTAAATTTCGCTGAATCAGTGCCATTATAAAGAAATCTCGAATTTTGCGAGATTCGAAATTATACGGGTGTGTAGGTGAGGTCCCGACCTACTAAATAGCTCCTTTAAAAGTCTAGTGGCCCTTTTGATGCACACTTCAGTGCTCTTGGGACATGATCTCAATTCTGTCCATTAAGGAGGTGGCCATGCAAGAGAATGCACTTGAGAGCACGGGAAGTGACCCACGACTCAAAAGGGTGTGACGCTTATCTTAACGGGTTGACTAGTTGAACTTGATCGACCTAGGTGTGAGATTGCAAGTAGAACTTGATTGGAATTGGGAACAGGTATCAGGTAGACCTAAAGGTATGGGAGAAAAGAAAATGGAAAATGACCATGGGTGGACCCCTAGAGGAAAAGGTCCCCGACCCAAGAGAATGAATTGGAGAATGTCGGGGAGATATGGTGGGGACTCTAGAATTGAGCCCCATTGCAATCGAGGAAGATTCCTGATGCCACTCAGGTGAAAAATCAGATAGCAGGCAAATCAGCTTCAAATTGATAATGTGATGGACTCAAATTTTTCTCATAACCAGATGTCGGGTCTGAAGAGGCTGGCGCATGTGTCGAGTGTCTCCACACATGTTAGAGTTGAGAGTCGCCAGCCTGACAACTTTTCGTTATGAGGAACTATAGGTGATTCTCGAGGGAGGATTCGGGGTGGGGGAATCTCTCTGAGGTGCAAGGAGAGGTTTCTTGCATTGCAAACCACCTGGGATCCCAACAAGTGTACCCTAATTACAGGGTGATGATTCTTGTCATTTCAACATTAAGAAACCTGCTACCAGTTATTTACTAGACTTGGTGGTGACCTAAAAGGACTCTGGGTGGGAGTCATTAATGACAAGCATTTTGGCCCATCAAGTTGGGTATATGAGCCTTCTTGGCACATGGTTTGGAAATCACAAGAAATAGCAGGGAAGAGGATAAAGTTAGACGTATGGGAAAATAATAGGTGTATCGCATCTAAAGGGGAATGCATCCAACTCAGTGGTTTTTCTTTCCTTTGTGACCTCATTATGCCCTACTGAGCCTTTTGGTTTATACTATGTTGTTGACAAATTTTTCAGGACAAGAGGTTGCGTCGTCTTATCCATCACATGACTCGCTCACGCTCACGAGCAATGCACCAACATGTGTTACTGCTGGTTCTACGCATGTCTCACTAGAGTGCTCCCTCAGATATTGACTTGGGGGCATTAGAGCAGTAGGTAGATAGAAACGGTAGGGAACTAGGTAGTTTGTGTTTTCTTTTCCTTTACAAAAGCTTTATAAAAAGGTGTGATGTAAAATTTTGGAGGAACTTTCATATTTTGTAGCTGCTCTAGTTATAGTATTGTTTTTCCATTTCCTTTATTGTGGTACTATTGGCGGGGTGTGTCCGTAAATGGATGTAATTATTATTTTATCGCCTAGTGATCTGCTTGTGTGAGCATGGGGTGTAGCCACTTTGTTATATTTTTATTTTTATACAGGTCATTTTTATAGGTACAAGAATTTAGGAAAAATGCAATAAAACAAAAGAACCTCTGCCCAATTTTCGGTAGAAATTGGTCCCTTAGTTAATTGGCCTTCCATTAATCCTATGGCCTTGTCTTCCCGTAAATGATGTGATTAGGTATTCTAAGTGGCGATAGGCATTGGTCATGTTGTCGCGATGCTGATCACATGGTTCATTGTTGCAAAGAGTGACAGAATTAAGTGGTATTAGAGCACCGCACTTCCCTGGAAGTGTGTTTACTAGGTTTGGTTAGGGGTTGTAGTTTGGAAATTGATTACCATCCATTTGTATAGCATACCAAGTTGTCAGACCTCTATGTTGTGAGCTAGCAAAGTCTCGCATCAACTCCTAGATGCCTCTAAAGACTCAGGTAAAACAAAGTGGTAGTAAAGTGTCCACTCGATGCCCTTGTGGCCATTGCTCGATTCTAGGGCATGATATAAGTGATCCTGTAGACCCTGGTTGGCACTATGTGTAGAATATGGGCCGAATCGGGGAACCACAGCAATAACGGAGTTGGTGGCAATGGTAGAGGACAGATGAACCCGCTGCCAGAGTGATGGTCCGAGTGAGCCTCCACATGAGAAAGGACACAACCGTCTATGTCACTCATCAGGAGTGAAGAGCTTAGGCAATTCAGCAAGATGAAGCTGCCAACCTTCTTAGGATCTGGTGATCTGTTGGCTACAGAGGACTGGTTATTGAAGATCAGGGAGATCTTTAGTGACCTCCAAGTGTGAGAGGAACATGGGATGTGGTTGGGTGCCTTCTAGTTTGGAGACACGAAAAAATGATGGTAGGCTATGGTTAAGGTGTTTGGATTTGTCCCGATGGCATGGGGCAAGTTCCTGTTACTTTCCAATGACTAGTTCTACCCTTGGAGTGGAGAGTGTAGAGAGACAAATTCGTCCACCTCCAACAAGGTCAGATGTTACTGGGTATAGAGAGAACCTCATGGAGCTTCTTTGCTTTGTAGGAAAAGCATCTCCTAGGGAAAAACATTCTGACCTGGCAACTTAATGTGGGCCAAGTGGGCTATTTACTCTTGTCCAAGTAGTGGATACCGAACTATCCTATTCAAGTAGCTGGATATGAGTTATTGGTGGACTTGATAATCCTCGACATAAAGGATTTTGACATAATCCTTGGAGTGGATTAATTGACTGGGCATCACATCATTTTGGACTATTTTGGGAAGAAACTGATCTTCTCACATGCCAGGATAGTTCCAATTTGAGGTCCAAGGCCAATGAGATGGTGCCAAGGGAATCTCAGTGAATGATGGATGTAGGCTTCTGGCTAAAGGGCATGAAGGGTACCTAGCTTTCATCGTTGCAGTTAGATGTGATAAGATAAGGATCTAGCATGTGGCTATAGTCAAGGGATTTCCGAACGTCTTTCCCGAGGAATTGCTAGGATTTTCTCCACATTGAAAGCTTGAATTTGAGATCCAACTGGTGATTGGAACTGATTCAATTTCCAAGGCCTTGCACAGGATGTCTCTAACAGAGTTAAAGGAGTTGAGGGTCCAACTACGGAAGTTGTTGGACAAGGGATTCTTTTTGATGAAGTGTGTCGCCATAGGGAGCCCTATACTCTTGTGAGAAAGAAAAATGTAGTATGAGATTCTATTTTGACTACAAATAGTTGAACAAGGTTATAATTAAGAATAAGTACTCTCCACCTAGGATCAATAATCTGTTTGATTAGCTACAAGGATCCACGATGTTCTTGGTGACTGACCTGCGATTCGGGTATCGTTAACTGTGGATGAAATGGAAGGTGTTCCAAAGTCTGTATTTTGGACTTGATGTGGGCAATGAGTTTCTGGTCAAGTCACTTGGGCTGACCAATGCCATTTTCGCATTTGTAGGCTTGAGGAATTGAGTGTTCATGACCTTTCTGGATCGGTTCATCATGGTGTTCATTGACAACGTTTTGATTTATTCTCAACGTACAAAACAACACATGGAACACTTGAGGGTTGTGTTGGATACATTGCCACGCAACCACTCTCGCCAAATTCAATACATTTGAATTTCGGCTTAGTAAAGTCACTTTCTTGAGTCACATGATCAACAACGGAGGTGTGTCTATGGACCTGACCAAGGTTAATGCAGCTTCGAGGTGGTCTCAGCCAAGGCCTGTGACTGATATTTGGAGCTTCCTAAGATTAGATGGCTATAACCGACATCTAGTTTGAGATTTTTTTTTTTCCAAGATTGTGGTCCCATTAACAAGCTTCACTAAGAAAGGAGTCAACTTTGTTTGGACCCTAGACTTTAGGCAGAGCCTCCAAGAGTTGAAGCATGGATTGACGTCGACGTCGATCTTGGTTCTCCCATCAGGAAGTGATAGATTCATGGTATACCATGACTTCATACCTCGTAGTCAACTGCATTTTGATGATGAGTGGCAGGATAATTGTCTACAATTCTCGAATATTGAGAGACCACGAGAGGAATTTCCTGACACATGACCTGGAATTAATAGCCATTGTGGTTGCCTCGAGGTTTGGAGGCACTGTTTTTATGGTGAAACTTTTGGCATCTTCACCAACTGCAGAAGCCTCAAGTATATCTTCACTTAGAAGGAAATTGAAATATGAGGTGGCACCATTGGATAGATCTGTTAATGGACTACAACAATAGAATCCTATCCATCCAAGCAAAGGTAATTTGGTAGTCAACACATTAAGCCAGTGCCTAGTAGTGATAGTGGCTCAACTCCAAGTATAAAAGTGGGATTGGTCCATTGAGATTTGCGAATGGAAGTTAATCATTGGTCAAAATTTCTTAGGCACTCTTATGATGTCGTGTAGACTACAACCATAGCTTATCATGGAGATCAAAGGATGCAGTTTACTAATCCGAAGTTGGTTCGGATCTAGGACAGAGTCATTATAGGACAGTCATCGGATTTCTCCCAACCTAGTGGAGCATTCTACCTACGGAAATGAATCTATGTGCCTATGAATGAAACTTTGAAGCGACGGTTGAAGTGCGAGTTGAATAACTCTAGGCTGAAAATACACTCGGGGAGTACCCGCATGTATTAAGATATTTAGAAGGACTTCTGGTGGGTTTGGTGGAAAGGCGTGAAACATGACATGTTACGGTATGTCAGTAGGCTGAGGCTGAACCCAGAAGCCCTACGAGTCTACTGCAACCCCTCCCAATGCTAGAGGAGAAGTAGGAGAATATCCCTATGAACTTCGTGGTAGGATTGCCAAGGACCTCTCATGGGCATGATGTTGCCTGGGTCAGTGTCGACTAATTGTCTTAGTCAGTCCACTCTTTGGTAATCAAGACCACCTATAAGATGAGCTTGTTCATCGGGGTTTATGTTAGGAAGATTGTTAGACTCCATGGGGTTCCAAAGGATTTTGTTTCAGACAGGGATCCGAAGTATGTGTCACACTTCTGGATTGGCTTACAAGAAGTCATGGGTACCAAACTGAGGTTTAGCTCAACGTATCACCCGTAACCAATGGATAGTTAGAGAGGACTCTCAAGACCTTAGATGACTTGTTGAGGTCTAGTGTGCTCATGTGGCAAGGGTCATGGAGGACCATCTATTGTTGGCTAAATTTGCCTACAACAATTACCATTCTAGCATAGGCATGGTGCCTTTTGAGGCCTTATATCTTCACTAGTCAGCTGAGCAAGAAAAAAGAAAAGAGAGATTTTAATGATCGTCATCGTTAGGATCTGTACCTTCGAGTCGGAGACGTGTCATTTCTCTATGTATCGCCATTGGAGGGCATTCCTCATTGAGTTAAAGGAATGTTGAGACCTCGTTATGTAGAACATTCGAGATCGTGGAGCAAATTGACCTAGTAGTTCATTGCCTGGCTTTACCCTTGCACATGTCAACCATGCATGGTGTGTTCTATGTGACTATATTACGGAAGTACATGGCAAAGGAAAGCCATGTGGTATGCTAGGATGATATGAAAATCAATCCTAATCTTAGCAATGAAAGATAGCTAGTGCAGATCCTAGATCGGGCAACTGATGGGAACACCAACATGAGCCATAATTAGCTCATTTTAATTCAATTAAGTCAGTAAATGGTCCTACATAACTGTCAAAGAGTCACAGTTCACTACATAATCACTCTGAGGGAAAAAATTAGAAACTAGGGTTAAAATTGCAATTTCACCATCATATCATGAATGTAGTACAACCATAAGTTTTCCTAGGGTTTAATTGAGGGCCAAATAATCTTAAAAGGATAACAAGTGGGATAGAACAGACAGAAAAGGGTTTGCACGTGTTCTAAGAATTAAAAGACTTTTGAAACCCTAAAAATAGACCTGCTTAATTAACTGATGTTCTGGTCAAGATAAAATTCAATTAAACCTTCTAAAATTCATATAAAAATATTATGTAGGGTTTGAAACCTTCAATTTGACCATTAGAACCCATTTTGACCCAGAATAGAGTCTCAGACAAACATTCGCCCTAATTTGGGTTTTTGCATAAATTACACAGTAAAGCATTGTTAAAACAAAAAATCCAACCTCACCATTAGATTCCTTAGGTTCAAATTAGGTTTGTAACAAATTTTGGATCCAAGATGAGTTTGTCTTGACTTAGTTTGCAACTTGGTAGTGTTTGATTACATTTATGCCCTTAACTTTCAAAATCTTTTCAAAAAGACCCCTAACTTTGTCGTTGTTCTCACAAAAAGGTCCCTTCCGCCATTAAACCTATTCCTACTTGCTCCGACGACCTTGATTCGGAAAGAACTCCTTGATTTCTTGACGAATCCCTTTCAAATTTGAAAGGGAAGTTCGTCAAGAAATTCCCTTCCTTTTGAACCAAATCCCACTCCCTAAAACTTACCCAATCTCTCCTACGAACGCATGAGAGATTTGGGTATCAAGGAATTTCCCAACTCCGGCAAGCTTTCCAAACTTAAGCTTCCCAAGCCCAAAACTTCCTCTTGAGGTCTATAAAAGAACCTCCTGATTAGACCGTTCTCCCTATGCTCAAAATCGACCAAGATTCCCCATTAATTCCTCTCTCTCTTGGCTGAAAGCTCCTCGACGTCCGACAAGCCCCTCCGTCCATCTTCGTCCTCCATTCGCAATACCAGCAGCGGAGTCATCCTCCTCATTTCTTCCCGCGTCGAGCTGTACCAACCGACACCCTAATCTCCTTCCTCGCCGTCTCCCTCTCTCCGAAGCTATTCTCTTCTCCGCTGTCAGCAACACCACAACTGGTGCCTTCTCCTTCCCACTTCGTTCGTTAGTACATTCAACTGATCCCTAAACTCTTCCTCATCACACCAACACTTTCGACATGCCGTTTTGACCTCGACCATGCCTCCGCGACTCTATCTTCCACCACTCTGGCCACACCTCCAACGAGGTACATCTTTCTCCTCACACCACCAAACCCCTTACCGACTACCTCAAAACCTCCACCACACCTCTCCACTCATTTCCTCTCTCCTATTTCACCCTATTGCCCCCTCCAATGCTCCATCGAACAAACCCACTTCCGTTCATCTCCTCCGTTACCGACTGCCCCCCACATGCCCTCCCACGCCACAAGACCATCACCCACACATTCGCCATGGTCCGACGAAGGTCCTGAGCGAGTTTAATTGGGTCACGAGGCCGTATTTTTGCTTTTAGGTACTCACCGTCCATCGCCATCGCCTCTGTCTCCAACCACGAATGCAGGTCTCTAGCCACAATCCCCTCAATTCCACTTCCAAGCTGTGCGCGTCACCCCCAAGACACTTCCCAGGTCCTTCAATCGAAGACCCAGAAGTGGAAAAATGAGAGAAGCTTTCCGCCTCCAAACACTGGGTGAGGTTCCTCTCCCCCACGCATCACCTCGTCTGTGACCTCTGCTTGTGGACCTGGCCTGACCCGTTAACCCACCTAAGCCTACACTCCTCGGTTATGATCATGCCCGCAGCCCTAGATTCAGGTACGGTAGGACTGATAACCCGATTACCCCTGTGGCTCTGGGAGAGTGGATCCTAAAGAGAGAAAGAGAGAAGGAGAGCCTGCGCGGGTTGGGGGAGGGTTTTGCTCTTGGTGAGATTCGGCTAACACTTAGCCGAATTCAGAAGCTTCTCCTGCTGTGTGAAGAAAGCCAGATAAACAAGGGCTGAAGGAAGAAGAAGAGAGGCAGAGAAGAAAGAGAAAGGAAGAAGAGAGGCAGAGAAGAGAAAAAGAAAAGACGAAGAAGAATAGAGAGGCTTGAGAAGTTTAAGCCATCTGATTAGTAAATCAGATGATTGGTTTGATTGCATTTCATACATATATACATTGAGTTCATTAGCTACCATTGTAAGGAGTATTTGGTGAGCTAAATCACCATTTTACTCCATTATTTTTGCAATCCGACACTCGATGTGATTGCTACTTTATTCTGAAATAGTTTTTGTTTACAATTTCATAGCTTTCTTGTCTTAAATTGTAATTTTGAGAATTGAATTCCATATTGCTCCCTATGTTCGACCTCAAAACTTTTTCGAGTAATAAAATTATTTGTTTGAGTGCTATTTTGGCTATACTGCAACACAACAATTTTAAAACACCAATTTAGCGACCTGAACAGTGATGGAGTTGTGCTTTAACATTGCACCTTTGGTAGATGTGCTATGGGATAGTCAGAAATTCTAGCCAAGGGCCTACAGCCAAGATGTAGACCAAGAATTCAAGCTTGAGGTATGTCTGATTTTGTGGACGAAATATTTTTAAGGGGGATAGGGTGTAAGGGTTTGAATTTTAATGGCAAATTACAAACTAATCAAACCCCTACTAACTCTATGATTAGTGGGATTGTGAACCCTTGAAATTTGAACACCTTGCATGGCCTTAACATTTTTGGGTGAGGGACCTTTGGTAAGGAAAGCAAGGATGGTGGACTGTTTAAAAATGCTATGTGTTGGGTGGAAGGTTCCCCAAGTGATTTACCCACTTATGGGTTGGGAACGGTGGGGAGTTCTCTCTTCCAAACCTTTTGTGCACCACCTCCCCCTCGTCATCTTTTTCTTCATGTGCAAGCCACCTCTGCTCATTTCTTTCTCAGTGCTTTCTCAACATGAAGTCCCCTCCTCCCCATATATCACCGACTCCTTCTCACATCCCCTTCTTCCCCTCACCGTCGAGATACTTCATATTTCTTCCTTGTCACCGCCACCACCGGTCATGGAGAGCCACGTGTGTTGCTGCTGCTCGTGCAAGAACAACCATGATTGTGGCTTGGGATGGGGATGCTACCACTGTCGCAGGTGGGGCAACCATGGTCGCTGCTATCAGGTTCATCCTAGCCAACCTGAGGTGGAGTGCTACCCCATCAAGGACACGAAGGCCATTAGGTAGCCACCTCATGGAAAGATTGGACATCGAAGCCCCTCTCTCCAACTTGCAGCTATTGTGCTCACTGTTGAAAGCTCATGGGAACAACTCACAAAAGCGCCTCACAGGACAAGTAGGGCAGTGATTACGCAGCAATCATAGGTCTTAATTGACCTAAATTAGGCTATGACTTAGCATAAGTTAGGGTAATTCATGCATGCATAAGCATTATTTGCATCTTTACTTCTTTCTTTTAGCTATGCACAAAATAATGCTATAATGTACTGATTAGGTGCATTATGTCAATTACAGGTAATAAGCTGGATCTGAAGTTGCATCTGAAGAATAAAAAATAACTGGTGTTGCAGCAGAGCTGGAGTGGAAGACCTAGATTAGATGTAGTAGATAATAATGTATGTGAGTTAAGGTATGCTATTCTATTAAGTAGGAATAAAGCAATAAATTGTGAAGAACTTAGGTCCATCTTAGCCCTAGAATAGCCTAGAAGCTTCCCCAAGACTTAGCCACACTTAGATTAGGTCACCGCACCCTAGGAAACCTTAAAACCCTAATTCCAACCTCTATCTGGATGTCCAGATGAGTTATAGGATGTCTAGAACCCTTAGCCAACTCCCAGACACCTTAAACCCACTTCTGCAGTATTATTAGACTTCTAGACAGTTGGTCAGACGTCCAATTTCTACAGAATACCCAAGACAAAACCTAGAATACTTCCTAACTCTGATTAGACGTCTAGAATTGAAGTCTAGACTTCTGATTTTTTCAGTATAAGTCGTCTGATACTTTTATTAGACGTCTGGAACTGCTCTCCAGTTCCTGTTTTGAGATTCAAGCCTTGATCTTAGATCTCTAGCTCCCTAAACCCAATTCTAACCCCCTAAGAACCTAAATTAAGGTACCCCAACCCTAGTACATCACCTCTAAACCTCCTTAAGGACCTAATTACATCCTCACTAAACCTAATTGACTTAGATCATAGTCAATTACCATTTCTTAGTCAATTGGATTCATAGGGTCTAGTTGAGCTCAGATCTCAACCCATACAAGTACAATTGGACTCAGTGAGATTCCAATTGACCTAAGCCCAACCTAATTGAGTTATCTCACTCTCAATTAGGTTCACAATCATTCAATTAAACTTGTGTTAAGTTTAATTGCAATTCCCCTTAGCAATTAGGGTTTGCAACCCTAATTTAAGACCTACACCAACCTAAACCCCCTTAGGACCTAACCTATATCACTTAAACCATAGAGCATGGCCACACACACACACACACACACACACCCATCTAGAGTTCTCTAGAACCCTCTTCAAGGTGGCACCACTCTTGGTTGCCAAAATTAGCAACCAAGAGCCACTCAAAATGGAGATCCACAAATGGTGGATCTAAAAACCACCTCTCTCTCCCTTTGGCCAGCCACTCTTGGAGCCCTCTCTAGAGAGTTCCACACTTCTCTAGAGAGTCTCCCTTAGGTCTATAACAAGACCTAAGGGGTGGCCATTTGCACCCATCCATCTCTTGGCTTTATTCACTTCCATTTAGGTTAGCTACATTCCATCTCCACGAGTTGCCTCACCATGGCCACCACCATCTCCACACCAGGATGCTGGATCACCTCTCCAACCTCTCTCCAAGGGCGGGCCTAAGCACCATTGGCCACCCCTCCTCCTCTCAACCATTCAAAGGCCATCGGAGACCACCTCTGAATGCCCTTATTTCTGCTAGATTAGTGGCTTAGTTCTTCATAGTTACATGCTTTTATTACTGCTTAGTAGTGTAGCTCTTTATTCTCCCCCAATGATGCATGCAAAATCCCCCTCATAGATTCATGTATGCAATCATTTTCTGTTAGTTAGATTTATGTTTTCAAGCTTTCCTCTATAAGCTTTCCTCTAGTTCCATGTTGCAAACACCCTCCAAAATGAATGAAAGAAATTTATATATATATATATGTGTTGAGAATCACCATGAGCTTATTGATTGCAATATATTTTGTGTGATTAAAGTTGCCTATTTTTAATTATTATCTATTGCAACCAGCATGTTGGTACCAGAAAATATTGAGGATTTAACTATTAGTGCATTTTTTGTAAACAGCCACCACATGACTAGAATCGTGCGTACTAAAACTCACACTTTCACATTTGTCATCTATCTAACACATGTGCACGTAATCAGGATTCATAATGAAAGTGACAAAATATTGATCCGATGACTAGAAATCGGCGTGCGATTTTAAACAAGTAGAGCGAAAAAGATCGATTTCATATTTGCATAAACGCCTCCCAGAGACGAACGACCGAGACTCAAGTCTCATTATCTTTACAAAATCATTTTTTTGACAAACGTTTTAGCGCGACTATACTATGATTTCCGATGATTTTAAAAAGCGCGAAAATGGCTTCTATCAGGCAGTCCCTTCCCACCACGCTATTTCTTTAAATTTCTTTTATGTGGTTAATGGAAAACCTCAGCTAGAAGAGTACAAAAAAGAAAAATCAAGTTGGGTAGATTTGAGTTCATGGGAACTCAAGGATATGCAAGATCGAACCCAAAATCGAGTTTGATTGGCATGCCCAAGTCGACTTTCGTTTCATCCCATGTGCTGTGGGTGCATGTTTTGCAAGCGAGAGTGTTTGTGCATGAGAGATGGCATGCACGTGTGCATGCCCTCGCATCTTGTATTACTAGCGATACACCATTGACCTTGCGATTTCTCATACCACCTAGTTGATTTGCATTTCCTTAAGTTTTGAAAACATTTGCTTGAGATCTGTGATTGTGATGCATGTTTAGGGCATTTCTTTTTATAAAGAAACCAAGTCGAGAAAAAAAAAGAGAAGATCCTTGATACATCTTTCCACACACATCATATAATTTTTGTTAATTTCTATTGGGTGAGTTGGACATACTTAATGCAAATTGCATACTCATGCTACTGTAAATGAATCTAATGAGGTACAAAACAAGAATGAGATAATCACTTTTCTTATATGTAAATTTAAGTAAATTTTGCCATCGGTGCGACTTTAAAGAAATCTCAAATTTTACGAGATTCGAAATTATACAGGTGTGTAGGTGAGGCCACAGCCTAGTAAATAGCTCCTTTAAAAGTCTGGCGGCCCTTTTAATGCACACTTGAGTGCTCTTGGGAAATGATCTTGGTTCCGTCCACTAAGCAGGTAGCCATGCAAGAGAATGCACTTGAGAGTGCAGGAAGTGACCTGCTACTTAGAAGGGTGAGACACTTGTCTTAACAGGTTGACTGGTTGAACTTTATCAACCTAGGCATGAGATTGCAAGTAGAACTTGATTGGAATTATGAATAGATATTAGGTAGAACTAAAGGTATGGGAGAAAAGAAAATGGAAAGTGCCCAAGGGTGGACCCCTCGAGGAAAAGGTCCCAGACTCGAGCAAGCCTACATTGGAGAACGATCAGGGAGATATGGTGGGGACCCTAGAATTGAGCCCCATGGCAATCGAGGAGGATTCCAGATGCCACTCAGGTGAGAAATTAGATAGCAGGCAAATCAACTTCAAATTGATCATATCATGGACTCAAATTTTTCCTGTAACCAGATGTTGGGTCTGAAGAGGCTAACGCATGTGTCGAGTGATAAACGCCAGTTTATCATCATTCTTATGCATTAAAACAAACCTAGCTCTTAGGATTTTACTCTGCAAATGGGTTTTTGGGCTGCATTTAGGCATAAAATAGGTTAGGCATGCATTGCATTCTTTGATTGTCTTTTTAATATGTTTTTGTGAGTGTTAGGGATGTACATATATATAGATCCCTAAAACCCTAGCACTCAAGAAGGCAAATGGTGAAGGAGAAGCCCAGACTAGCTGGAAGTCAGCTTGATCCAGCTCACCGCAGCTGGAACCTAGCTTACTTGAACTAGGGTTAGCTCATCCCAGCTCCATTCAGCTAATCTCAGCTGGATGGCAGCTCAAGAGAGTTCACCTTACCTCACCCTAGCTCAAGTCAGCTCAGATCCAGCTCAACTTAGCTGAGTCTAGCTCATCTCAGCTGCCACTAGTCCACAGGGAGCTCTAGCTAGCTCATCTAATTTGACAGGAGTTCACCCCAGCTCAGATCCAGCTACATCCAGCTCCACTTAGCTCCAGCCAGCTGAAGAAGAATTCATCCCAGCTCAGGAAGCTCAAGTCCAGCTCCCTGGGACTCAGCTTAGCTCAACTCAGTTGAGCTAAGCTACCTTAGCTGCCTCAACCATCTTGATTCTCCCCGGGAGCACCAGACCTAGCTCACCTCAGCTTACTTTGGTAGAAGCTAGCTCACTTTAGCTTGGCTTAGCAACTAGCAAAGAACTAGCAAGCTAAGCCAGCTAGAGTAGCCCCATGCCAGCCTCTTCAGCAGCTGCCAGCTCCAGCTTCAGCTCCAGACTTCTCCTCCTCAGCTCCTCCCTCCAAACCCTAGCTCCAACACCTTCTCCTCTACTTCTCCATTAGCTAAGTTAGCTTAGCTTAGCTTAGCTAACAACCAGCTCCTTGGCCATCCACCACCTTCAAAGTCAACCCTAGCTAGCTTCACCAACTTAAGCCTACTTAAGCTAGCTACTCTACTCAAGTTGGCGCCACCTCCTAGCCATCCCTTCAACCCATTATCTCCACCAAAAGACACCTTAAGTTGGCGCCAAAAACTACCCCTAATGACCTCTATATTGGCGCCAACTTTCAGCCCTTAATCCACCCTACACCTACCCACATAAGCCATCCTAGCCATCCACCTAACCCCCCTTCTAGAATCCTTCTTGGCGCCAACTTAGAACCTCTTCTAGAAGCCATTTTGGCGCCAATATCAAGGGGTGTCAGCCCCCATAACTACCCCCTTGGTGCCTCTTAAGGTGGAGCCAAACACCCTTGGCCATTGGATCCTTAACCACCTCCATCATTCCATCTTGGTCCTCCATTTCAAGGGACACCTTAGCCCCCTTCCTATTCCATAAAAACCCACCACCTACCACCATTTGGGGGCATCCTCCATTAGTGTATTTTTATACCTACATCCACCTATACCTACATCCACCTATACCTACGCCCAAGGAGAAGGAGTAGAGAAGGAGATTAAAGGGGCACATCACCAGCCCTTTTGGTGCCTTCTTCTCCCCACTCTCTTCAACTTGGGCCACGCCAAGGAGGAGGACTCTTCCACTTCAAGAAGGATGACCAGGCAAGGGAGAAGGACCTAGGGTGGACGTCCACCCTTGGAGAGAAGCTTAGGGCACGCCCCCCTAGGGCTTGCCTTGGAGGACATCACCTTGGCGGAGCACTGCAAGGAAGGAGTTGAAGGACTCTTTTCAAGATTGGGAGCCACCAACCTTGGAGCAAGAAGCCCTCTTCTTCACCATCTATCTAGAGGATTTGTGTTTTCTTTTCTTATTTGCATTTTTCTAGTAGTACAAGCTTTCCTCTACTAGGCCTTTTGTAAAACACTTTATCAATTATCTAGTTGCCTTCTTTGCATTTCTTGTTTGCATTTCTATTAGCTTATTTTCAGCATTCTTCACTCCCTCTCCCTAATTATTCTAGGCCTCCACTTTCCTAGAGTGAGCTTAGGGAGAGGCTCTACTTGCCACATAGAAGTAGTATTTAAATTGAAGTGTAAATCACTTTTCCCGCCATCAGTTCACATGTTGCCTTAGCTTAAAAACAAAAAAAAATGATATATTAAAAAAAAATACCAAAAAGAAAGTTGAGATTTATATTCCTAGCAAGAGAATCAATTTTGAAACCATATTGCCTCCTTGGACGACCCTAGATACTTCCCTATCTAGGATTATAAATTTAAGAGCGAAAGTGGATTTACGCGTTACAGCGACCTAATTAACAAACCGCGTAAAATCGCTATCACATTTTGGCGCCGTTGCCAGGGAGGCACGGCTTTGCATTAATTAATTTGCTCTTGCTTGAAGTGGATCTCATCCCCTTCTCTTTCTTTCTTTTGTGTGTGCAGGAACTACAGCGAGAAGGTGGGAATCTGGAAGCAAGAGCTCAAAGATCCTTTTCTTCCCGTGAAATTCAGGTTGGTTCCCCTTTCTTGTCACATTTAGCCTAAAAAAAATCTACCAAAATACACTAAACTTGGCTTTCAGGACCCTAAACACTTTAATTAAGTGGAGTGGTGCATTATAAAATCCATTGTTTGCTTGTATGCTTCTTTAGCACCATTCCATTGCAAGTATTGGTGTTCTATTTTTTGGGTCCAGATTTCTGTCTGGACTTGAAAAATCGATTACTAAAACCCCAGGCCTCCTAAAATCATAAAATTTCATAGAGTGATTCCCAACTAAGTTAGGAACATCTATCCAAATTTCAAAACAATTGGATTTGTATTTAATTTTTAAAAATTCGTGGATAGCAGAGGGGTCACACCCTCTAATCTTCCTGTTTTGCTACTGTCCACGAATTTTCAGAATTTTTATACTCATCCAATTTTTGAGAAATTTAACACATAATATAAAATTATAAAAATTTTCTGAAGTCGGTGGTAATACTGAAAAGTCCACAATACCCACGGGTATTATTTCTGGACTTTGACACCAGTACAATTCAAAATTAAAAAAAATTATCAAAAAAATTCATAAAATCTTACAAAAATATTTTATGGAATCCTTGTTTGATTTTATTCAAAGTAGTGGTGTTGTTTGACTTATTTGGACCACTACTTAATTCAGAAAGCTAAAAATAATTCATTAGTAGTTAAATTTCTGTCTTAAGGATAATTGGCTTAGGATTTCTTCTTTCTCTTTAGAGACTCAATTAAAAGGAAATATAAAATCACACATACAACTTGTCTTTCCTTTGATTGTGAACTTTCAAACTTGTTTGAAAGCTTAAAAAGAAAAACCCTAAAACTCATTTAATTAAATTGAATCCTAAAAGACATAAATACAAAAAAAAATTGTGTGACAACTTGATTTTCATTGGAACCACTCTTCAATTCCTGCACACACAAAAAAAATCAAATAACAGGGCAACAACCCAATAAACGCCCTCCACATTCCGTGTGCACTATAGCATCCTAGACCTAATTAAAACTTGTAGCAACTTGACCCCTAAGGCTTTATCAACTTAGGCTTGCTATTTAGGTCTTAAGTTCTCTTTCGTTAATACCAATTCTGTCATCTATATCTGGTGTTCAGGCTGAGGGGCTGTGTCAAACGACCAGGCACGGGTTTGTACAAGCACCTGGGGTCTTCCCTGGGAAACGTTTGGGCCCAAGCCTCCCCTTAAGCAACTTGGCTAGATTTGTTGATAGAATGGGTATTCACTATTGACTACTTATTTCCTATATAGACCAAGTCTTAGGTTATTATTAGGGAGTCACATTTAAGTTAGGTCTAGTTTTATTTGTTTAAATTTCACACTTTCTCTCATCTCTTTCTCTTCTCCTCCCCTCCCGTTCTTCCATTTTATGCACGGGCGAGGTCTCAAAATCCGCACTTGGAAGGACCATTTGATTTCGCCCCCGATGCAAAAAGACCACTTTTTCTGTCTTCTTCTCCTGAAAAAATGGAAACACAACAAAATAGGTCCATTGACCCTTCCACGTCCACCTCTAACCCCACCTCTAACCCTAATTCTAACCCTTCCACCCAAAACCCAACCACCAGTAACTTCCCACACTTGGAGCTCCCTAATCTTGAGTTGCCCCACACACAACATCAAGACCCCCTACCTGATCTTTTAAAATTGATGGCCGATCAGATTAATAAATTAAATTCCAATCAACAAACATTGACTAGGAACATCCAAAACCTAGCCAATCCAAGACCAAACCCACCACCCCGTCAGCAGCCTGTTGTTCCTCTAAAAGATTTCTATGATCCATCTTATTATGAGGAACGACCAGGGGTGGTCATACCGGAGGGGGACTTTGAGATCAAGCCTGCGGTCCTGAACCTAATTAAACACTTTCATGGCCTTCCTAGGGAAGACCCTTTCAGCCACCTTGAAGAGCTAACTCTTCTTGCACAGACAACCCGTTCCCGAAATGTGCAAGAAGACATATGGCTGATGCGGCTTTTTCCATTATCTCTTAAAGATAAGGCCGCTTATTGGTTCATGACCATTGGCCGACCCATCACAACATGGCCTCAACTCAAGAGTGCCTTCCTCAAGAAATTCTTTCCCATAGGTCGTACCAATTCCTTACGAAGATCTATTACGACCTTTCACCAAAAATCTGGTGAAACTTTCCATGATTCTTGGGAAAGATTTCAAGACCTTTTAAGAAGTTTCCCGCACCACGAGATTCCTTTATGGCAACTCGTGCAAATCTTCTATCATGGATTAGAAGATCAAATCTGACATTTTGTCGACGCCTCGTGTGGCGGCAACTTTTTAAATAAAGATGCAGAAAGTGCCTATGACCTGTTCGAAGAAATGAGTGAAAACTCATTTAATCAAGCTTCCATGAACACATTTTGCAGAACCCAAAACCCGCAGTTCGGTGTTCATGAAATAGGCACTCAATCTATCCCTGTCACCCAAGACGATCTTCAATTGATTGCTCAAAAACTCGACCAGATGCATATTAATCAAAAGAAAATTGAGGAAAGACTGGCCACATCAACTCAAGCTCCACACCCACATCTAACCCAACCTAACTTTCCACGAAGAGAAAATTTGCACAATCTCAACACTACCCCTGCTGATTATTCCGAGGTTGCCCATGATTCACTAGGGAATTACAACTATCCAGATCTTAGCCCCACTCAAAATATTTCTGCCATCCAGGAGCCCTTTAAAAATTCTTCCAATTGGAAAAATTACCCAAACTACTCCTGGAATAATCAAGTTTTCTCCCAACCATATCATTTTAATGGGTATGGGTCGAATCCAAACTTCCATCCTGGGCCATCCCAACAAGATATCAATGCCCAGATGCTGCGAACCCTACAAGATATGCAAACAAAAATGACGGAAGTAACCCGCAACATCACAAATCTGAACAATCAGATTGGGGTTACTCCCACGCAAAGACCTGTAGGACATCTTCCGTCCCAACCCATACCCAACCCTAATCACCAAGGAAACCATTATATGGGCAGAAATCCACATTATCCACATCAACCTCCTCCTAATCCACCACCTCAGCAGCTGCCCAGGTTTCTGCAATCACAGGCCCCCCCACCTCCTCTAAATAATAATCCGACTGCACATGTAGTTACTTTGAGGAGTGGGAAAACCACCACTGACCCCGGACCTTCACACGAACCTGGTAAGATACCTGTGCAAATTGACTCCCCACCTCCCCATCAGGAAGAAAAAGAAAAACAAAAATCTCAAGACAAGATTCCTGTCCCTTTCCCACAAGCTCTCTACCCCACCACCAACAAAAAAAAGAAATCTGAGCCCACTACAGAAGAACTCATGGAGCTATTTGGGCAAGTTCATATCAATATTCCTCTCCTAGATGCCATCAAATATATACTTGCCTATGCTAAATTTTTGAAGGAGATTTGTACTCCTAAAAGGCAAGCTAAAAATCTAGGACAGGTGCATCTTTCAGAGACAGTAAGCTCTGTCATACAGAGTAAGCTGCCTCCTAGGATGAAAGATCCAAGGGTGCCTTTAATTTCTGTAATTATTGATGACACTACATGTAATCGCGCCCTCCTTGATCTTGGTGCCTCAGTTAATATTATTCCCACGAGTTTATTCGAAGAATTTCAGATCGGTGAATTAAAACCCGTCGAGGTTACCCTGCAATTAGCCGACCGATCTACAATCAAACCTCGTGGGATTATCGAGGATGTTTTAGTCAAGGTCCAGAATTGTGTCTTCCTTCTAGACTTTCTGGTTCTTGACATTGAGGCACCTAAATCATTACTGGACTCCCCAATAATCCTTGGATGCCCTTTTTTGGCCACTGCAAAGGCAAATATCAATTGCCACATAGGAAAAATGGATATCACTTGTGCAAGCCAAACTCTCACTTTAGATATTTTCAAATCCTCCAGGAGATTCCATGATGATAACTTCTTTGAGGACTCAGATACTGAAATTTCCAATATGGTGGAAGAGACAATGTTAATAGATACCCTTACCGACCATAATTTTTTTGAGGACTCTGATTCAGAATCAGTGGTCGGCGAAATCTGTGATCCGGAAACTTGTCTTGACCCCAAATTTATTCCTGATACCCCCCCTAACCCACCCACTATTCACGCACCTAACTTTTCCACACTAACTTCACCCAATCCTCACCATTCCTTCCCCGACCCCTTTCTTACGGACCTGCCACCAACCCCGCCTGAGTTTGGCACCCAACCTAATTTAAACCCATGGCCAGACTCGGGCTACACTTATCATTTTCCATCCAAATTTGATGCCAATATTATTTCTAATCAATTTTCTAGGGATCTAGAAGAAGACACCTTTTTTGCGGGCATCCAAGTGTCCAATTATTTACATGATCTTACGTCTTCCTTGCATACCTTCACGCCCGGCTGAATGGCGTAAAAGATAGCACTGGATGGGAGGTAACCCATCAGTTTTTGCTTTCCCTTTTTTCTTCTTTTTCCAGGTTTTGTTCCTCCTAAACCCGACCGTTCTTCACTAAGGTGATCCCTTTTCCCTCCTAATGCATGAGGACATGGCATATCTTAAGCATGGGGGGTGTTTTTAAATTTTACGATTGATTTAGGATTTTCAAAACCTAAAAACATGCATTTTTGTTTAATTTATTTCCTACTTGCATACCCAAAAAAATAAAAATGTTCAAAACTATTTGAGGAAAAATTTTGAAATCGGGTCTAAGGTCAAAAATTTCACTTTTGGTACAATGGGATTTAATCTTTAACAAACTAAGGATGAGGATATGGATCTGGTCATTAGAATTCCAGGATCTATTTTAGACAAGATCAGATATCCTTCTATAAAATTCCACCTGAACTCATGATAGTTCAGGTGACTTGATCCTATTTTGCAATATGGAAATTATTTGACTTAGCTTCTGATTCAAAAACTTGCATGTTTTGAGAAACTTCTTGTGTCACTCTTCACACACAAGCCAACACTTAAAAATAACTAAAAATTTGAAAAACTCCCTTGTTTGGACTTAGTGAAAGTCTGAAGCAGATCATTGGTTTGAGTTCCCACCGCCGAGAAGGAGGAAAATGCCTCCTTTAAGGATGCGATGTCAACATGTTACCGCCTCGGCGTTGCTCCATATCTATATTTCATATCTTTAGATGGAGCATTAAAGCGCATTTTAGCAGCTCAAGTGTCTTGGACGGTGCTCTACCTATAGTGTCGGACCAAGAGCTTGAGTTTGTTTGGAGCACCCCTTTTCACCGCATCGTCTTCTGGGGTTGTGAGCTCCTGGGTGGTGTCATGGACAGTGCTATTTCGAAGTACTGGCGCCAGAACCCCCTCGAGGAATGGTAACGGGAATGATGATCCCGATACATCTGTTGTAAGACTAAGTTAAAAATAAGCATGGGGGAGAAAAAAAAAATATATATATATATATAAATTAACACGCCCTTATAAATGTTGGCTTTTCACAAGCATAGCCACAAGGTTTTAAAGGATTTTGCAAGTTGAGAATCAGATTCATGAGCCAAAAAATTCCTAAAAACAAACATTTCAAGTCATCTGAATTAACAAGGGGTTAATTTGAGAATTTTTTGGAAGATATATTGATCCCATTCTATCTAATGGTTGAATCCAAAAATAAATCCCGATGTTTATCTTTAACAAATCCCGTACCTCCAGTGTTTTTAATCTACCAAGGTCCATTGATCACTTTTTCTCCTCCAAAGTCGAAAAAATTAGATTTCCCAAAAATTCCGTTTTAAGTTTTGCTAAGAGACTAGCAAATGATAAGCATGGGGGTGTGATAAACGCCAGTTTATCATCATTCTTATGCATTAAAACAAACCTAGCTCTTAGGATTTTACTCCGCAAATGGGTTTTTGGGCTGCATTTAGGCATAAAATAGGTTAGGCATGCATTGCATTTTTTTATTGTCTTTTTAATATGTTTTTGTGAGTGTTAGGGATGTACATATATATAGATCCCTAAAACCCTAGCACTCAAGAAGGCAAATGGTGAAGGAGAAGCCCAGACTAGCTGGAAGTCAGCTTGATCCAGCTCACCGCAGCTGGAACCTAGCTTACTTGAACTAGGGTTAGCTCATCCCAGCTCCATTCAGCTAATCTCAGCTGGATGGCAGCTCAAGAGAGTTCACCTTACCTCACCCTAGCTCAAGTCAGCTCAGATCCAGCTCAACTTAGCTGAGTCTAGCTCATCTCAGCTGCCACTAGTCCACAGGGAGCTCTAGCTAGCTCAGCTAAGTTGACAGGAGTTCACCCCAACTCAGATCCAGCTACATCCAGCTCCACCCAGCTCCATCCAGCTGAAGAAGAATTCATCCCAGCTCAGGAAGCTCAAGTCCAGCTCCCGGGGACTCAGCTTAGCTCAACTCAGTTGAGCTAAGCTACCTTAGCTGCCTCAACCAGCTTGATTCTCCCCGGGAGCACCAGACCTAGCTCACCTCAGCTTACTTTGGTAGAAGCTAGCTCACTTTATCTTGGCTTAGCAACTAGCAAAGAACTAGCAAGCTAAGCCAGCTAGAGTAGCCCCATGCCAGCCTCTTCAGCAGCTGCCAGCTCCAGCTCCAGCTCCAGACTTCTCCTCCTCAGCTCCTCCCTCCAAACCCTAGCTCCAACACCTTCTCCTCTACTCCTCCATTAGCTAAGTTAGCTTAGCTTAGCTTAGCTTAGCTAACAAATAGCTCCTTGGCCATCCACCACCTTCAAAGTCAACCCTAGCTAGCTTCACCAACTTAAGCCTACTTAAGCTAGCTACTCTACACAAGTTGGCGCCACCTCCTAGCCATCCCTTCACCCCATTATCTCCACCAAAAGACACCTTAAGTTGGCGCCAAAAACTACCCCTAACGACCTCTATATTGGCGCCAACTTTCAGCCCTTAATCCACCCTACACCTACCCACATAAGGCATCCTAGCCATCCACCTAACCCCCCTTCTAGAATCCTTCTTGGTGCCAACTTAAACCCTCTTCTAGAAGCCATTTTGGCACCAATATCAAGGGGTGTCAACCCCCATAACTACCCCCTTGGTGCCTCTTAAGGTGGCGCCAAACACCCTTGGCCATTGGATCCTTAACCACCTCCATCATTCCATCTTGGCCCTCCATTTCAAGGGACACCTTAGCCCCCTTCCTATTCTATAAAAACCCACCACCTACCACCATTTGGGGGCATCCTCCATTAGTGTATTTTTCTACCTACATCCACCTATACCTACGCCCAAGGAGAAGGAGTAGAGAAGGAGATTAAAGGGGCACATCACCAGCCCTTTTGGTGCCTTCTTCTCCCCACTCTCTTCAACTTGGGCCACGCCAAGGAGGAGGACTCTTCCACTTCAAGAAGGACGGCCAGGCAAGGGAGGAGGACCTAGGGTGGACGTCCACCCTTGGAGAGAAGCTTAGGGCACGCCCCCCTAGGGCTTGCCTTGGAGGACGTCCACCCTTGGAGAGAAGCTTAGGGCACGCCCCCCTAGGGCTTGCCTTGGAGGACATCACCTTGGCGGAGCACTGCAAGGAAGGAGTTGAAGGACTCTTTTCAAGATTGGGAGCCACCAACCTTGGAGCAAGAAGCCCACTTCTTCACCATCTATCTAGAGGATTTGTGTTTTCTTTTCTTATTTGCATTTTTCTAGTAGTACAAGCTTTCCTCTACTAGGCCTTTTGTAAAACACTTTATCAATTATCTAGTTGCCTTCTTTGCATTTCTTGTTTGCATTTCTATTAGCTTATTTTCAGCATTCTTCACTCCCTCTCCCTAATTATTCTAGGCCTCCACTTGCCTAGAGTGAGCTTAGGGAGAGGCTCTACTTGCCACATAGAAGTAGTATTTAAATTTAGTGTAAATCACTTTTCTCGCTATCAGTTCACATGTTGCCTTAGCTTAAAAACAAAAAAAAATGATATATTAAAAAAAAATACCAAAAAGAAAGTTGAGATTTATATTCCTAGCAAGAGAATCAATTTTGCAACCATATTGCCTCCTTGGACGACCCTAGATACTTCCCTATCTAGGATTATAAATTTAAGAGCGAAAGCGGATTTACGCGTTACAACGACCTAATTAACAAACCTCGTAAAATCGCTATCATCGAGTGTCTCCACGCATGTTTAGTGTTGAGAGTCACTAGCCCGGCAACTTTTCATTACGAGGAATGGTGGGTGATTTTCAAGGGAGGATTCGGGGTGGAGGAATGTCTCTAAAGCGCAAGGAGAGGTTTCTTGCATCGTGAACCACCTGGGATTCCAACAAGAGTACCCCAATTACAGGGTGATGATTCTTGTCATATCAACATTAAGAAACATGCTACCAGTTATTTACTAGACTTGGTGGTGACCTAAAATGACTCTAGGTAGGTGTCATTAATGATGAGCATTGTGGCCCGTCAAGTTGGGTATAACAGCCTTCTTGGCACATTGTTCAAAAATCACAAGAAATAGTGGGGAAGAGGATAAACTTAGATGTAAGGGAAAAGAATAGGTGCATTGCATCTAATGGGGAATGCATCCAATTCAATGCTTTTTCTTTCTTTTGTGCCTCTGTTATGCCCTACTAAGCCTTTTGTCTCATACTACATTGCTGACAAATTTCTCAGGACAGGAGGTTGCGTCGTCATATCCATCACGTGACTTGTTTCGCTCACGGGCAATGTGCCTACATGTGCTATTGCTGGTTCTACGCATGTGTCTCACTAGAGACCACCATCGAATATTTACCTAGGGGCGTTAGAGCAGTAGGTAGATATTAAAGGTGGGGAACTAGTTAGTTTGTGTTTTTCTTTTCCTTTACAAAAGCTCTATCAAAAGGTTGAGGGTTGCCTGTGGATTGTAAAGTATACTAGAGGGGAGGGGCGAATAGTATTGCAAAAAAAATTATGAATCAAAAATAAATTCACAACAGAATCAAGCACAGATTACACCTGCATTTATAGTGGAAACCCAAACCAGATGAAAACCACTACCTAAGCCTCTCAACTTAGGATTTTTCGACTAGTCAAGGCTAGTCAATCCACTATCGTACCACTTAAATGAGGGTGACACAATCTCTTTACAAACACTTCTCTTTATAACCTGAAGGGAAGCACAACAACAACTACTACAACGAATCTTCCCAACAACTTGGGATCTGTTAATCAAAATAATAATGTAAAAGAATAATGTAGAACTATGGAACCTCAATAAAATCAAACCATAATTTCAGTGGAGGATTGAAATGACGTGCTTTGAAAGATGTGAGAAACGAAGCGTAGAAGCACTTGAAGAAGCATGAGAAGCTTTTCTATTGAAAGTTATATGAAAAAGGGCTATGTACGATCTCTATTTATACTAAAAATTCAACCTGAAAAGGAAATGAAATTGGTCGATCAATTAAGGTAGACTGGTCGATCAAAACGAGATTTGGTCGACCAATCTACTTATTTGATCGATCACTGATTGGTTGATTAATTAGCTTAATTGGTTGACCAAAAGGGTATTAATCAACTTCCTAGAATGGTCTGGTCTGATCAATTAACTAAGTTGGTTGGTCGATCAATCACTTTGGTCAATCAATTAGTCTTGTTGGTCAATCAAAAACCCTAGAAATAGATTTTTAAAGAAAAGCGTGAAAATCCATTTGAGTTTTATTTTTAGGTTCCTTACAACAATATCCTAGACTCAATAAAAGTAAAAGGCATAGATCAGCATCCATTTGATCTTGATCTAAGAGAGAAGCTCTAATCCGTGATAGTCCTAAAATATTAGTCTTGCAATAAACATAATTTTGATGCATCAAAATAGAGGTACTTACATTCTCCCCTTGTTGATGACAACAAAATTATAATTATGAATTGAGATATTATGCATAATATCTCCCCCTTTTTGTTTCATCAAAAATAAAACATGCTGCTATCAATTTCAATTAACTCCCCCTTAAGCATGTAAATCAAGCAACAATAATTTCAATCATGCAATTTCAAGAGAGTAAAATATATTTGAGAGAGATAATATCCATGCATATAACAACAGTATAAAAGAGTCTAGATAAGCAGAGCAAAATAGACCATAGAATATAAAGTGTTACAATCCAATGAAGTTAAGCAAAACAAAAACTAATGCTAAAGCTACTCATCTAATGATGCCATGAAGGCATCCAACGTGCTCTAGAGGTTTATATCTAACTCGAGGTCCATCGAGTCAGATCTCTCTGAGGAGGTAGGCTAGCCAAGACATAGGTGGCGTTGAGCTAATGATCTCGGTGTCTACTACCTAGATGTCCTGCGAGGCAGTGTAACCTGCTGGTCTGCTGTTGCAATGGTAGGAGGAGGTGCTACTGATGATGGAGGCATGGTAGTAGATCGGTGAGAACGACGAGGTCGGTGAAGTTGCTGTTGAATCCCATGAATAGACTCTCCAAGTCTATCCAAGCATTCAGGTATTTTGATACTTGATGCCCATGTCTCATCATCACCATGTCTGTCTTTCTCTGTCGATGCATCATCAAAGAAATGCCATATGTCACATCTTGTATACTGACAAAATCCCTGCCTATAAGAGGTCTGTCCAAAAGGCCCTACTCCTTCTCATAAAAGGACAAAGAGGGTTGCACTGTAGGAGGACAGGTTACAATAAAGTGCTCGTAAGGTGGGAAAGGAGGAGGGACTGCTGATGGTTCCTGCTGCTCCTGGGCTACATCCTCACCATGGGCTCCCTGAGCTTGCTCCATCTTTGTATAAGTGAGCTTATCAAATATGGAGACTTTAGTGATAAATTGTTTATGATTAATATCCAAGGGAACACTAAAATATAGGAAGATGTGGGAAAGATGTGTCCCAAACTGGATAGTGCTGGTGGGCTACTTGCTCATTAAATATAGAATCAACTGGTTCCAATTGAACCACTTGTTCTTAAGAAAGGCATAAAGAGTAATGAGCATAATGCCCGGGTAATTCTCAAATGAAGTGGATTTGGACATAAAATTCCATAAAAATGCACGATTAAGAAATCGTGGAAGATGGTGAAAATAAGGGGACTTGGTTGGACGACCCAAGTAAAAATGGAAGGGAGTGAGCAGGGTCGCCCTAATGGTATCCGTCTGTGTTCACTGGTGGAGCTCGAGAAAGGTAGGACCAACAGACAAACAACCAAGAATCTCTAAAATCACATCCTCATTGACAGAACTGCTATGCCATAGACATTCAAGGTCAACTCGATGTTGAAACCCTCGCCTATATTCTTCAAGTTGGCATAAAATAGGTGACAAGTCATAAGGTCAACATTAGGAATGCGGCTATTTTTGGAACCCGCATAAAAGTTCCACTCAAAAAGATGTAAAATCTAGTGATATGCAAATCTTTTGCAGATTTCAAGAAAATTGACTAGTCTGCCAACATGTGGGGAAAGCTTGGCTAAGAGAGAAAAATGGTCGTGAGCGGCCTTAGAGATGAAAAACCAGTCAAACGTATCATTACGATGAGCAGAAGAGGAGGCATGTGCACATTTGGGAGCCATAACAGAACTAAAGTTGCACATTGGTCAATCGAAAATGAACTGGACAGAGTTCTGGAAAAATCAACTTTTGGTCGATCAACCAAGAATTTTGGTCGACCAAAAGTGTTTAGACACAAAAAAAAATGAGTGTTTCCGAGTGATAAGCTCACAAATACTACAAGATTTCACAAGCAATCACAAGATTAAGCAATAAAAACATCAAATCTATTCATGGAACATCTCATACTCAAAGAAAATCCTAAAAGAAATTAATTTAATCCAAGGTTAGAGTGTACCATGATCGATCAAATATCGGTCGATCAAGGGAGGATGGTGACGATGGAGATGGAAATGAGGATGGCCGGCGAGAGGTGTGCACAGCCAGTTCGTGCAAGATGCTTGAGGTCACACAAAGAGGTTTGTTGTGGAGAAGGCGTCGACTGTGTTGTTGCATGCACAGACAATGCACATAGGTGGCGTGACTTGCTCGCATGAGGAACGATCGATGGTCAGAGGCGACATGATTGGTCGATCACCGTCGTCGAAGGAGGAGAGGTAGGGTCGGGTGGTGTTGTTTGTTTGGTGGTGGAGAAGTTGTAGGGACCAAATGTGGGGTATAGGTTAGTAAAAAAAATATGATTTGGTGGTAAAAACGGTTGTGTTTTATAGAAAAGATGATTAGCAAAATAGGTAAAAACATTTTAGGTAGCTAATCAAGGTTGGTTATGATGATTAGGAGCAAGATTCGAGGTAAAAAGATTACAATCTCGAAAAGTGAATTTGCCCAATTTTGGTCAATCAAAACTACGTTTTGGTCGATCAAAATAGGAAATAGTCAATCAATTAAGTTAATGATCAATCAAAGTTCAAACAATTGGAGGGAAAATTCCCGCCCAACTGGATTGGTCGATCAAACAACTAATTTGATCGATCAAAACTCAAATTTTTGGAGATTTCCCACCAAAGAATTTGGTTGATCAATAAAGGATTGTGATTGATCAAAGAGGTTTGGTTGATCAATTTAAAAAATTGATCAATCAACAATCAAAAACATATCAATCAAACAAATCAACTAAGCTCTTTTAGCCATAATAAACCTAGTGAATGGCAAATTAGATTAAACCTTTCCTTTGGTAAGGGTTTTGTGATGATATCAGCTAATTGATTCTCTATTTTGACAAATTCGAAGTTGATTTCTCCTTTTAAGACAGTCTATTAGAAAGTGGTGTCTAACATCAATATGTTTAGTCCTAGAGTGTTGAACTGAATTCTTAGACAAGTTTATTGCACTAGTGTTGTCACACAATATTTTGTTATTCTTGTAGGTTAGGCCAAAATCTTGTAAGGTTTGTTTCATCCACAATAGTTGTGAACAAGCTAAAGAAGCAACTACATATTCTACTTAGGTTGTTGAAAGTGAAATAGTGTGTTGTTTTCTAAAGAACCAAGAGACTAGGGAATTTCCAAGAAATTTACATGTTCCACTAGTACTCTTTCGGTCTATAGAGCTACCCACATAATCAGGATCACAAAAGGAATAAAGTTCCAATGTGTCTGACTTCAGATAGAAAAGTCCTAAGTCTTGCGTGTTGTTTAAGTATCTAAGTATTCTTTTAACAACATTTAGATGTATTTTCCTAGGGTTTACTTGAAAGTGAGCACACGAATAAGTGCAAAAGAGAATATCAGGTCTACTAGCAGTCAAGTATAATAAAGATCCTATCATGCTTCTATCATTTTCTGATCTACAGACTTACCTATGTCATCATATTTTAGTTGTGTGGAAGCTGCCATAGGTGTTTCTTTTCCCTTTACTTTGTCCATGGAAAATTTCTTCAAGATCTCCGTGGTGTATTTGGTTTGTGATATGAAGATTCTAGAAGATAGCTGGTCAATTTGAAGCCATGAGAAAGAACCAAAGTTCTCCCATCATGCTCATTTCAAATTGATCCTACATTACCTTTGCAAATTCTTGGCATAACAGATCATCAGTAACACCGAAAATGACATCATCCACATAGATTTGTATTATTAGGAGATCGTTTTCTTTTCTTTTTATGAATAAAGTTGGATTATTTTACCAATTTCAAACTCATTTTCAATTAGATAAGTTTTTAATCTTTCTTACTAAGCTTGTGGAGCTTGTTTTAGACCATATAATGTTTTATTTAATTTATATACATAGTCTGGATATTTAGCATCTTCAAAACCTGGAGTTTGTTTAACATAGACTTCCTCTTTGATAAATCTGTTTAGAAAGGTGCTTTTGACATCCATCTGAAAAAGTTTGAATTCCATATGGGTAGCAAAGGCTAGCAACATTCTAATGGATTCTAGGCAAGTTACAGGTGCATATGTTTCATCAAATCTATTCATTCTTCTTGATTATATCCTTGGGCTACAAGTCTAGCTTTATTTCTAACTACTTTTCTTGATTTATTAAGTTTATTCCTAAAGACCCACTTGGTTCTTATAATGGTCTGTGAATCAAGCTTTGGAACAAGTTCCCATACTTGATTTTTTTTTAATTGATTCATCTCATCTTCCATAGCAATAATCCAACAATTGTTTGAAAAGGCTTCCTTAACATTTTTGGGTTCTAATTGAGAAGCAAAGGCTGTGAAAGCTAAGGTGTTGATGGAAGATCTGGTTTGAACTCCTTTAGATAGTCCTCCTATCACCTATTCTTTTGGATGATTTTTCATATATGAAATATCTTTAGGTTGTTCATCTGAAATGTTTGATGGGTCATGATTGCAAAGCAATCATAGGTCCTAATCAACCTAAATAATGTTTGAACCTAGCTTAATTTGTGGATATTACAATCATATCTTGCATATCATGCACTGCATCGGTCTATTTAGAATAAGATAAGATATCCTACTATTTAATGGTTTTTATTACTATTTGTAGGTAATAAAGTAATCCAGGATAGAGATAGTGGAATAAAGCAATAAATGAAGAAGAAGACTGATCCATATAAGAGGAGTGAGGAGGATAGCCTTATCCCTACCCTTAGAAACCCGAGGATAGCCTTCCCAAACCCAAAACCACTTCCATTAGGACACCTTAGCCTCAAAACCCAAACATGGATAGCACTATCCATGTTTGCATCCACCCTATCCCTCTCCCAAACACTCAGAAACCAAAACACACCTTAGAAAACCTAAAACCCACTCTCCAGCACCTTTTAGGACATCCAGACATCTGGCTGGACATCTGATTTCTGCAGAATAACAATCCAAGAAGCCAAAACTCATACTGACACATAATTGGACATCCAATTTATTGTCTAGATGTCCAATTTTGTAGTATAAGATGTCTGACCACTATCCTAGACATCTGATGCTACTGTCTAGTTCCTGATTTTTGTGTTGGAAGCCCTAGCTTCCCTATTTTGACCTAGGAACCCCACCGGACACCCAAGGAAACCTAATTAGAGACCTCCTAAGCCTAGTCCACTATCCATAGCCCTACTTATCCTATCCATAACCCAATTAAACCATCCCATACCTAATTGGGAGCATCTACAGTTGATTGGGTGCACCTGAGCCCAATTAGATCCACCTAGGATCTAATTGACTCATACCTATTAGGGTTACCCTAGCTAAATCACATGCACACATCCAATTAGACTTTACCTAGGCCTAATTAGGTTCACTCCTATCCAATTAGACTTTCCTAAGCCTAATTAGGTCCATACCCACTTATTCTAGATTGACCAAACCTATTTAGCACCTAATCCTATCAAAACCCACAACCTAGTCCTATGAAAAATACACACCCACACACACACACACACCTTCCCATTCTACCCCTACCAAACCCATGCACACTCTCTTGGAAACCCTAAAAACTTGTGTCAAACCTAGATCCTAAAAATGTGGCATTAGCTAATTTTGGAGCCACTAAAAGTGGCAACCAAATGGAGCCTTCCATAAGGGAAAAGAAAGAGCCACGAAATTGCACGAGCTCCACCACTCTCTCAACTTGTGACCACACCTCCTCCTCTCCCTCTCAAGGCCATCCTCCTCCTCCAAGGCTCCCTCCACGGATGGCTAGGAAGAGCATAAGGATGCAACACCTTCTCCTTTCTTCTTGTGGGCATGTCCTCTTCTTCCACCATAGAGGATCCACGCCCCCATTTTCTCTTCCTCTTAGATGGCCATAGAGGAGACCATCTTCATGGTCTTCTCAAGGATGACCATTGGTAGAGAAAGGGTGCAACACCCTCCTCTCTCCACTTGGGTGCACACACCCATCCTCCTCTCTTAGATGGCCAAGAAGGCTTCTCCTTAGCCTCTCTTGGTTGATCCCTTTCTTTAGTTTAGCTTTATTTCCATGTATCTGTATTTTATAGTGACTTAATTTTTGATGCATGATACTCATGTCTAATGATTTTATTTGCATGCCATTATCTTCATGGCATACAACTTTGATGCATGCCTTCATTTCGTGTTTCAAAATAAAGATCAAAAACAAAAAAAGACAAAAATATTAGGTTAGATTAAGTCGATCCAAATCTCGACTTGTTTTCACGCCTCCTAGAGACGAACGACTGGGACTCAAGTTCTAAAAAGAAAAGAAATCTATGTGAGTTCCATTATTATAAAAATTTTTGTCAAGGATATTTCGCGACTATACTACGATTTCCGATGATTTCAAAATACGTGATTTCTTAGCTTGTCAAATGGCGCCGTTGCCGGGGAGGAAAAACACGAGTTTGGATTTATTTAACTTTTTATTATTTTGATTGTAGGGGTGTCAAGACAAGGATCTACACACACATCGACCCGTGGTGAAGACCGCAGGTATATTCTTCATCCTCTATTTATTGCTTTCTTAGGTTAAAAAAATAAAAAATATATATATAATTTCAAATTAAAATTTTCAGATTTGAATTTACAAAAAAAAATTTCATTCTTTGATGTATGTTAACTTGAAAACTATTTAAACACACCAAAGTCAGATTTGGAAATCCGACCAGCAAATATTGACGATATTCAAAAATTTATTGCTGTCAAATTAGGAGTCCAAAAAACTTGGGATTCGATCTGATATTAGGTTTTCAAACCATATTTCCAGCGCCAACTTTTATTTGGAAAAATTTGCACTGTATGAAGTTTAAAAATTCGTACAGTGGAAGGGGGTCAGAACAGTCCGCACTCTGATTTTATAACACTTTAAATGTTAATTCTGACCTCTACATAAATCAGATCTCTTTGAAATTTGTGGGGTTGGAAAGCCGATGAAAACTAGTTGTTTCTATAAAACTGAATTACTGTTTCAAAACTGAATTACTCGCAGGGGGTTTATCTGGCCAATTTGACCTCTTAACACAAAAAAATTCTTGAAAAATTACACAAAATAATAAAAATCTTAAAAAATATATTCCTGAAAAACTTATTGAATGAAAAAGATCTTTACCAAATTTCATTTTATTTTGATTTATGTACTGATTTGGGGAGTGATTTTAAGCCAGACTATGGTCTGACTGCTGATTGTTAGAAGAAGCATAAACCTTAGGTGTTTCACATTACGGTTTAAATTCAGAGACCCAAAACAAACCTGTTTGAGCCTGATTTGTGTGTGATTGCATGTGAGGGGATTTTCTTTAATTGGTTGTCTACCCCCTCACCCACTTAAATTGAATTTAATTTACATTTCAACCTAGGCAACCAATTAAGTCTATTTCACTTAGTGGTGGTGCATTAGGACCATTGTTTTCCTTGATTGGGTTGCACCACTTCTACGTTGTTGGACTTAAAAGCATCATACAGACCTATTTGATATTTGGGTTTCCACACTAAGGTAGATCACATTTGCATGACATACTAAAAGGAAATTCATATAACAATTGGGACTTGCAAAACCTGTTGTGTGTTTCACTACAACCTTGTTTGAATTGACCTAAACAAGGAAACCCTGATTACGCAGCAATCATAGGTCTTAATTGACCTAAATTAGGCTAGGACTTAGCATAAGATAGAGTAATTCACGCATGCATAAGCATTATCTGCATCTTTACTGCTTTCCTTTAGCTATGCATAAAATAATGTTATAATGTACTGATTAAGTGCATTATGTCAATTACAGGAAATAAGCTGGATCTGGAGCTAGATCTAGAGCTGGATCTGAAGCTGGATCAAGAATAATGGGTGTTGCACCTGGGCTGGAGTAGAAGACTTAGATTATACATAGTTAATAATGATGTAAGGGAGTTAAGGTATGCTATTCTATTAACCAGGAATAAAGTAGTAAAATGTGAAGGGCTTAGGTCCATCCTAGCCCTAGGATAGCTTAGAGACTTCCCCCAAGCCTTAACCACCCTTAGATTAGCTTACCGCACCCTAGGAAACCTTAAAACCCTAGTTCCAACCCTTATCTTGACGTCCAGATAAGTTATAGGACATCCAGAACCCTTAGCCAACTCCTGCACACCTTAAACCCACTTCTACAGTGTTAATGGACGTCTAGACACTTTGTCAGACATCCAATTTCTGTAGAATACCCAAGACAGAACCTTGAATTCTTCCTAACTCTAATTCGACGTCCAGACAACAAGTATGGACTTCTGATTTTTGAGTATAAGATGTCTGATTCCATTTTTGGACGTCTGGAACTACTCTCCAGTTCCTGTTTTGAGATTCAAGCCGTGATCTTGGATCTCTAGCTCCCTAGACCTAATTCTAACCCCATAGGAACCTAAATTAAGGTACCCTAACCCTAGTACATCACCTCTAGACCTCTCTAAGGACCTAATTAGGTCCTCACCAAACCCAATTGACTTAGATCAAAGTCCATTATGATTACCTAAGCCAATTGGACTCATTGAGTCCAATTGAGCTCAGATCTCAACCCACACAAGTCCAATTGGACTTAGTGAGAGTCCAATTAACCTAAGCCCAACCTAATTGAGTTATTTCACTCTCAATTAGGATCACACTCATTCAATTAAACTTGGGCTAAGTTTAATTGCAATGCCCCCTTAGCAATTAGGGTTTGCAACCCTAATCTAAGGCCTACACCTACCTAAACCCGCTAGGACCTAACCTAAGCCACTTAGGCACCTCGGGCATGAACACACTCACACACACACACACACACCCATTCACGCACTCCCACACAACCTAGAGTATTCTAGGTCCTTCCAATGGTGGCGCCACTCTTGGTTGCCAAAATTAGCAACCAAGAGCCATTCAAATTGAGATCCACTTTTTATGGATCTAAAAACCACCATGGCCGGCCACTCTTGGAGCCCTCTCTAGAGAGTTCCACACTTCTCTAGAGAGCTTCCCTTGGGTCTATAAAAATACCTAAGGGGTGGCCATTTGCACCCATCCACTCTTGGCCATCCCATTCTTGTCACTCATCCACTTAGGTTAGCTACATCTCCACCTCCACTCCAACTCCACGAGGAGCACCACCATGGAAGCCACCATCTCCATGCCAGGATGCTGGATCATCTCTTCAACCTCTCTCCAAGGGCTGGCCTAAGCACCATTGGCCGCCCCTCCTTCTCTCAGCCACTTAAAGGCCATTGGAGCCCACCTCTGAATGCCCTTCTTTTCTGCTAGATTAGTAACTTAGCTCTTAGTAGTTTTACTGCTTTCATTTACTACTTAGTAGTGTAGCTCTCATTCACCCCCAATGATGCATGCAAAATCCCTCCATAGATTCCTGTATACGATCATTTTCTACTAGCTAGTTTTATGTTTTCAAGCTTTCCTTTACAAGCTTTCCTCTACATTCCATGTTGCAAACATCCTCTAAATAAATGAATAAAAGATATATTTATATATATATATGTCTTTATGTTGGAAATCACCATGAGCTTATTGGTTGCAATCTCATTTGTGTGATTCAAGTTGCCTGTTTTTCATATATATATATATTTTTCAATAAACATGTCGGTTTCAGAAAATATAGAAGATCTAACTATAAATGCATTTTCCATAAATAGCCACCACGTAACTAGCATTGTGCGCAATGAAACTCACACTTTCACCTTTGTCATCTATTTAACACACGCGCACGTAATCAAAATTCATAATAGAAGTGGCAAAACTTTAATACAAAGATTGGAAATCGGCGTGCGACTTTAAATAAAGAAGAGCGATAAAGGATCGATTTCAGAATTAAACAAACGCCTCCCAGAGACGAATGACCAGGACTCAAAGTCTCATTAACTTTTTATAAATATTTTTTGTGTGATCGTATTGCACACTATACTACGACGATTTTCCTATCAAAACGTGCTCTACGACTATCAAACAAATGTTGCAGTTGCTGGGGAGGCAACGTCATTTTTCTTATTTTTGATCTTTTAAACTACCACTGACAAATCTTCCTCTACTTTGTTTTTGGATGTGCAGGACAACACAGCAAAAAACAGGTTCTACACACACATCGAGTGCGGAAAAAGAAATCAGGTGCACATCTCTTCTTAGTCTAGGCTTTCTTTTGAACCCAAGGACTAGATTTACTTTCTGCAATTGCTTTTGAAAAAAAAAACTTATTCATTTTCGTGAAAAAAAAAATTCAAAAAAAAAATCAAGAAAATCTAGATTAGGTTTCTTTTTGAATCCTAGGTTAGTTTGAAAAAGCAAAAAGAAACATACATATATTTTTGAAAATCCTTTGAAAAAAAGAATCCTTTTTGAAAAAAAAGTTTCAAAAACTTTTTGAAAAAAAAACATTTTTGGTGGAAAGTTTGGATTTCAAAACTCAAACACTCTTTAAAGGCCTTTCCACCATTCTCTGATTTTCGACCAGATTTCAAAGTCCATTTTAAAAATTCGATTGCCGAAAAATTAGTGAACAAAAAATTCTAAAATTCAGTCTAGACTTTCATTTTCAAACCATATTTCAAATGGCACCATTTTTTAAAAAAATTCTAAGTACAAAATTTTTAAAAATTCAAGAAGTGCAAGGTGGTCAGACTGACCCAAATTCGAGATTTTTCAAATTTCAAAAAGAAATTTCGAGCAATCCATGAATTTGTTTTGACTAAAAATCATGGGATTTAAAAGCTAATTTTGTTGGCTTTATTTTCCATATTTTTTCTGAATTTTTGAAAGTCATTTGATACTATTCAAAGTGAAAAATCAACCAGGGGTCAAAATTCCAAATCTGACCCCCTGACATTCAAAAATATCTAGAAATTCAGTTGAAATAGTAAAAATTCCAAAAAAATATTCTCTGAAAAGATAATTAGAAAAGGAAAATACTCGCCAAATTTCAAGTTCATTGGATTCCGATTTTTGTTAGAGAACTGGTTGTAATTTTTGTGGTCTGCTAAAGAAGAAAGAAAAAAAAGAAGAAAACCCTAGAAATGCATGAACCCTCGGTTACACCTTTAGGGTTACAATTTAGAGACCACAGTTAGGCTAACCTAGACTTAGTCAAGTCTAGTACTTAGCTGGTGAGCTTGGTCACTTTGTGGGTCATTCACTGTTTGCACCTCAAAACACGCCTATAATAACGCCTTCTTGTGCTATTTTCTAGCATTAACTATGTATATTATAATCCTGTAGTTGCATTTGTAAAAACGCTTGCATGCATGTTTTTAATTGAGAGGAGAAGAGAATGGAATAAATGACTTGCATTTTTACATTTTTCCTCAAGTGTCTCTTTGCAAAAGTCCCCTCTCCATATTTTATTTTCATCTTTCTTTCTTCTTCCCACGGTTTTTCTTCTTCCCGCGGCTGAATTTCGTCCACGCCATGCGCCTCTCCCTGCTGTCCTTCCCGCGCCTCTCCCTGCAGCTGCCACTCTCCGCGCCTCTCCCTGCTACTGCCATGCCTCCCCGCCATGCTCTCCTCCTCTATAAAGCCGCAGCTCTTCCTCGCGACGAAAAGGGGGGCGAGCTGCTGCAAAACGCCACCCTGCAGTCCACCACCTTCCTCTCCACCGTTCTCCCCTCCCATACGCCGGCCCTCCGTCGAGGAGGCACCCGGCGAGCAGGAGAACCCACTGTGGTGCTCACCACCACAGTGGGAACACCACCGCCCAGCTCTTCAACGAGCAGGTGGGCGTGGTGTCTTCTTTTCTTTTCGGTTTCATCTCCACGCCATTGCTGCCGCTTCAAGGTCCGAAGCTTGAAGCAGCAGCAGCAGCAGCTAAACCGCGGCAACAGCAGCAGCAGCAGCACCCCCCGCCTCCTCCGCGACCTTCCCCGCAGGCGCGCAACCCTCCGCGCGCGCCTGCAGGCCCGTTCCCCGCCTCCGTCTCCGTTCTGTCCACCCCGCAATTCCACCCGCGACCGGCCGCCGCGCGCACTGCAGCGGCCGGCTACGGCCTCGCGCCGACCCCCGCGACCCTCCGCGACCACTGCAGAACCTCCTCCACGCTCGCTCCTCCGCGCCTTCGCCTGCCCGTCGTCTTCGCGCGCGCCTGCAGGCCCGTTCCTCGCCTCCGCCTCTGCTCTGTCGCCTCTGCCATTCCACCCGCGACCGGCCGCTGCGCGCACTGCAGCGGCCGGCTAGGCCCTCTCGCCGCCCCCTGCCAACCTTTGCAACCCTCCGCGACCGACTGCAGATTCCCCGCCGCCCTCTACGAGCACGCCATCTCCCGCTCTCCTTCCTCGCACCCGGCCTGCAGACGCCTCACCTTCTCCGCGCGAAGACGCGCCTGCATCCGCGACCATCAGACGTCGGCAGCCATCTGCAGACGTCTTAACTCACGCCATCACCAGCTCTCCCGCCCACTCTTTCTCTCTCTGGCGCTCTCTATCTCTCTCTCTCTCTCTCTCTCTCTCTTTTTCACTCACTCACAGACACACACTACACCAACACACACACATCTTCACCGACACACACACACACCCACACACACACTTACACTATACGTATAGTTATATATAGTAACATATATATACATACATATATATATATATACATACATATATCTATTATATATATATACTTATATACATAGTATATCTATATAGTTATGTATACATACATATATATATAATATATCTCTATATATATATATATACACGTATATATATATATCTATATACTTATACATATATTTATATATATATACATATATACTTATATACATATATATATATACATATCTATATACTTATACATATACACACATATATATATATATATCTAGATACATATATACTTATATACATATATATATATATATATACATATATATAGTAATATATATATATATACTTATATACATATATATACACATATATATCTATATATATATATATATCTATACATATATAACTATACATTTATATATATATATAGATATATTTACTTATATACATACATATGTACATATACTTTCATGTTATTTATTATACGCTGTATCGCGGGGATATCTGCACCAGTTGCTGATATTCCCTGATACACGCGTACAAAAAAAGCGTGGTCCCATACATCATCCATCCTCCATCCACACTCCACGCGGCACATAGTCGTGTTGGTTGCGTCTCTCTAGACGTCAACTGACTCGACATAGTGCTACACTCCATCGTCACCTCCACCCCCACCCCTTTATATATATACTACATATAAATATATATCTATAGCTACTATATTTACTTTCTATCTGTTAGCTTCCTTCTTAGTAAAAAGATAAAAAAAGGTATAAAAGTGAAAAGATAATCTTTGATTTGCAGGTACCCCGTCTTGCAAGTAGAAAGACGTGTTTTGAAACTCTGTTTTGGCTAAAAGCCAAGGACACAATTTTGAGGGTGTGCCTCAAGAACAAGGATTACCAGAAAAAAACCTAAATAAGAAAAATACCAAAAACAGAATAAACGAACGGAAGAGACGCGTTTTAAGGAAAACGTAGAAATTCGACTTGAACCCCACTTCCCTGAGTTCGACCCTGGGCCTAAAAGTGACAAGATAAAATCAATTAGGCCAGGTTAAAAATTTTGTAAAGAGATGGTTAGGTCTGAATTAGGTTAACCACTATACACATTTCAACGATAAAAATATCATATTAACAACCTATTTGGGCCGACCCATCATAACTTTTCTGGCGCCGTTGCCGGGGAAGTGTGCTTTCGAGTAAGTTTCTATCCAATTCCTTTAAATTTGTCTCTTCTCTTTTCACGGGTATTGTTGTTTTTGGTGTGCAGGTGAACCTGGTGGAAGGAGAAGAAGGCTGACGAAGTCGAGGACGTGAGCAGATCCAAGGCGGGAACGAGAGCGTGAAGACGCTGACATTGCATTGGAACTTCGCACACGTTGCCGAACAAGTAGGTTTTCTTTTCTCATCAAATTAGGGTTAACTTGCCACCACAAAAAAAAAAAAAATATTTTAAAACTAAAAACTAGAAAAACTTTTTGGGATTTCTTGAGGGCAAGTGGATTAAAATTCACTTGATTGATTGGTTGTCTTCACTCCCACTGCCCCGGGATTTCCCGCCTTACTTCGCATAGCGAAAATCCTAGAATCTTGATTCTTAGATTTTTCGCCGTGGGAAGTATTCTTTGAGGCAAAGAAAAAGATTGCTTGTATCCCTCTTTTGCCTCACTTATCTTTAATTCAGGATCACATTTTTGGTGGGGAGATTTGGAATTGAGTTGATTCCAACCCCACCACGACTTTTCAAACTTGCCTGTGATTCGATCCTGAATACTTCAACCCCAACAATTTTAGTTTCTTTATCTGTTGGTTGAAGCCTTGTGTGTGGATATCTTTCTGGTGATTGGGAGCACTTGAATTGAAGTGCTTTGGCTCCCTTTCACATTGGTATAAAATTGATTCGCGCATCCACACATAGAAATGCCATTTAGGGTAGCCCATTGCATTTTAGCATGCATTAACTAACTGATAATTGAAGAAGGGTTTCTTGGGCTTTAGAAAGAAAACCTGTATTCTTGCAAAACCCGGAGATTGGTTGAATTGGTAATTCAGCAAAACCCTAAAATTCATACTACTTAAGGCTGAACTCTAAAAACCATTCGCCAATAAAAAACTTCAATTCGGGGAGATTTCCCCGTTGCATGCTTGTTCTTACACACTCTTAAAATCAATCACTTGGGCATTACCCGTAAACAACGCCCTTCACATTCCAAAAGCACTTGCCCTAAGCCTCTAATTAAAACTGGTAGTAACTTGACCCTTACTAAGGATTGGAGGTCTAACTACCTGTGTGTAGCGACTACGTGCTGGTGAGAGTTCCCGCGTGCTATCGGGTGTCTAAGACTGGGGCAAACGGCCTTTCAATCTGGCCCGGTGGTTCCGCGGTGCTCGCATTCGGTTTCGTAGTTCGTGATAGTAGGTAACTTAGATCTTTAGGTCTAAGGGCACACTGTAGAGGTTAGGAACTTGACTGTATTGATTTGTAATCAAGTGTACCTTTGCGGCGTCATTTCTCTCATCCCTGTTCCCTTCTCATCTCCCCAATTCTTCCTACGGTAGTGCATGTTTGGGAGGAGGTCACAAAACCCTGAATTGCTTGTATTGACTGATAAATCTAGAGAAAGAGCCGAATCATCCTTCTCCTCCACAAACATGGCACACACCCCCGCCTCACCACTTCGTCACAATTTCAATTCTTTCAACACCAGGCTTATCCCGAGAAACCCTGCAAGACCTTCCTTATCGAGTGTCGCGCCAAGCGACTCGGTAAGTCATGTGGAACTGGCTTTTGTGAGCCAGTATTTCAACACGGAGGACCAAGCCTCCGTGTACTCGGACACATATGCGGACACGTCTTCTGGCATAGAAGATGCCTGCACCCTGGGGAATAACCCGTTTTCTGCCACGTATAACCCAGGGTGGCACAATCATCCCAATTTTGCATGGTCCAACAACCCGCAGCGTCGAAACCCCGCTGGTGGACCAATGCGATCGTCTGCACCCGTCATCCCAAGGGCCCAGTCTAATCCTATGGCAACTCTGCCATCAGGCCCTTGTGTACAGAAAACCAAACACGCATCAAAACCTCTTGATAAATTGATGCGAATGATGACGGAAATGTCAAAGCGCCATAAAGAAAACATGACCTCTCTTCAGCATTTGGCGCAGCAGAATGCTGAGATCAGTCAACTAAGCATGGTGACTCGATCTCAGGGCACTTTTCCCGCCCAACCTGTTCCAAACCCGCAAAACTTTGTACCCTGTGGTCCGCAACCACAGGTACAACCTTCTCAGGAACAGGTTCATCAAATTCTGCAAGCTCCGAGTATTCCTTCGGGATTTCAGGTTAATCCCGCTGCAGCACCGCACTCTTATGCTGATAGTGATCACATCAAGGATGACACGTCTGACGAGGACGTGACTGTCAGTACATGTATCGAACTAATTGGAGCCGATTCAGACTGCTGCGAATTACCTGACAACTGCCTGACCAACACAAACTGTGACGTTCCCCAATCCCTCCCTATTCCTGTACCTTCTCCTGACCAGACTTCTGACGAGGTTTTCTCCGCTTCCCATACCTCGTGGTCTGAGTCATCGCCGGGCTGCTCACCGCCGGTCCACATTATGGAAGACCGGATTGCCCTTTCTTTCCCGCTAAATCAGGCGGATTTGCAAATCCACACTGGGACCTTGAGCCCACATCTTACTCACCGGGGCTATTCCCTTTTGGATCCATCTATCCAAAAAGCCCCCCTTCTTGGCCAATCTAAGGGCCAACTTCCTCTTCCTGATCTGTTTTCTGATCCGCCTGGGACACTCTCATCCCAGAAAATGCCAAATCTCTCACCATCCACCATTACTTTTCACGCCTCTATCGCGATTACTTCGCTTTTCTCTTCACCACCCACCATCCACCCACCCTTCCACCCTGATTTATACCCTGAACCTCAGCTCCTGTTACCCGATCTGTCGTCCGTTCTCTGCCTTTCCCTGCATGCATATGAGGACATAGCATTGTTTGGCATGGGGGGGTGGATAGGCATCCATAGGATCCGGGTATTTTATGGTATCAGACAATTACCACCTATTTATAAATATGCAAGAAAAAGAAAAAAGAAAAGAAAAAAAATAAATATATATATATATTAGTAATAAATGGTGTTTAGTAATGATCTAAAAGCTGAAACAAAAAAATACAATAAGTTTTTATGGAAATTCAACCTCTGTTTTGAAGACTTTCCAGGCCACAAAAGCTTGATTCGCTCAGGCTCGGCTTAATTCACTTAAAGCATTGACGAAATAGATCAAAATCTCTCCTAACTAAGAACGTTTCTTGTACCTGAGACACCAGTACAGGATTCGTTGGTTTGCTTTTTCTTGAGAGCTTAAGTAAACTTGGTTCACACTACACATATCAGGAAAGACCAGGTGAACATAAGATCCAACCCTAGTGTTCATTAGGAAAGGTGGAGTCCTTACCTGTGCGTGCAGGTAGACTTTTTATCCCAGGCTTTAGTCTTGTGTTTAGGAGTGACTCTTTCCACCAAAAAGAAACTCTCCCACAAAAAAAAAAAAAAAAAAAGTGTGCTCTTTCAAAATGTGTTGTAAGAGATATACTGACATATGTTTCAAAAAAAAAAAAAAAAAAAAAAAAAGATGTTGCAAAAGAGTCAGTATATCTCATAAATGTCTGTATAATTTGTTTTTCGAAAATGGGAGTTGAGTTTTCCGTAATCATCTTAAGGGTCAATCCGAAAACACGAGCTGAAATTGGGACCAACCTGTACTTAAAAATTCGTGAAACCCTGGGAGTGAGTCTTAAGGTTCATCTGGTCAGTCTTGATCCTTCACTATGCACAAACCATAACCTCTTGAGCTCTCGAGTACGGCAAAACCTCCTGGGTCCTGGAAATCGTACTTAAGGTTTAAATATCAAAAGTCCTGGTTAGTTGAGAGATGATCTTTGTCATGTAAGACTTAAAGTACTGGTAATCTTCTCTACAATTGGTTCTCACAATATTCGATAATAAACACATCGATATCACCTCAGAAGAAAATCTTCAGCTTAAGATCACTTCTAAATATGGTTTTGCTAGGGACTAGCAAAAGATAGGCATGGGGGTATATGTTTGCACCTCAAAACACGCCTATAATAACGCCTTCTTGTGCTATTTTCTAGCATTAACTATGTATATTATAATCCTGTAGTTGCATTTGTAAAAATGCTTGCATGCATGTTTTTAATTGAGAGGAGAAGAGAATGGAATAAATGACTTGCATTTTTACATTTTTCCTCAAGTGTCTCTTTGCAAAAGTCCCCTCTCCATATTTTATTTTCATCTTTCTTTCTTCTTCCCACGGTTTTTCTTCTTCCCGCGGCTGAATTTCGTCCACGCCATGCGCCTCTCCCTGCTGTCCTTCCCGCGCCTCTCCCTGCAGCTGCCACTCTCCGCGCCTCTCCCTGCTACTGCCATGCCTCCCCGCCATGCTCTCCTCCTCTATAAAGCCGCAGCTCTTCCTCGCGACGAAAAGGGGGGCGAGCTGCTGCAAAACGCCACCCTGCAGTCCACCACCTTCCTCTCCACCGTTCTCCCCTCCCATACGCCGGCCCTCCGTCGAGGAGGCACCCGGCGAGCAGGAGAACCCACTGTGGTGCTCACCACCACAGTGGGAACACCACCGCCCAGCTCTTCAACGAGCAGGTGGGCGTGGTGTCTTCTTTTCTTTTCGGTTTCATCTCCACGCCATTGCTGCCGCTTCAAGGTCCGAAGCTTGAAGCAGCAGCAGCAGCAGCTAAACCGCGGCAACAGCAGCAGCAGCAGCACCCCCTGCCTCCTCCGCGACCTTCCCCGCAGGCGCGCAACCCTCCGCGCGCGCCTGCAGGCCCGTTCCCCGCCTCCATCTCCGTTCTGTCCACCCCGCAATTCCACCCGCGACCGGCCGCCGCGCGCACTGCAGCGGCCGGCTACGGCCTCGCGCCGACCCCCGCTACCCTCCGCGACCACTGCAGAACCTCCTCCACGCTCGCTCCTCCGCGCCTTCGCCTGCCCGTCGTCTTCGCGTGCGCCTGCAGGCCCGTTCCCCGCCTCCGCCTCTGCTCTGTCGCCTCTGCCATTCCACCCGCGACCGGCCGCTGCGCGCACTGCAGCGGCCGGCCAGGCCCTTTCGCCGCCCCCTGCCAACCTCTGCAACCCTCCGCGACCGACCGCAGATTCCCCGCCGCCCTCTCCGAGCACGCCATCTCCCGCTCTCCTTCCTCGCACCCGGCCTGCAGACGCCTCACCTTCTCCACGCGAAGACGCGCCTGCATCCGCGACCATCAGACGTCGGCAACCATCTGCAGACGTCTTAACTCACGCCATCACCAGCTCTCCCACCCACTCTTTCTCTCTCTGGCGCTCTCTATCTCTCTCTCTCTCTCTCTCTCTCTTTTTCACTCACTCACAGACACACACTACACCAACACACACACATCTTCACCGACACACACACACACCCACACACACACTTACACTATACGTATAGTTATATATAGTAACATATATATACATACATATATATATATATACATACATATATCTATTATATATATATACTTATATACATAGTATATCTATATAGTTATGTATACATACATATATATATAATATATCTCTCTATATATATATATACACGTATATATATATCTATATACTTATACATATACTTATATATATATACATATATACTTATATACATATATATATATACATATCTATATACTTATATATATACACACATATATATATATATATATATCTAGATACATATATACTTATATACATATATATATATACATATATATAGTAATATATATATATATACTTATATACATATATATACACATATATATCTATATATATATATATATCTATACATATATAACTATACATTTATATATATATATAGATATATTTACTTATATACATACATATGTACATATACTTTCATGTTATTTATTATACGCTGTATCGCGGGGATATCTGCACCAGTTGCTGATATTCCCTGATACACGCGTACAAAAAAAGCGTGGTCCCATACATCATCCATCCTCCATCCACACTCCATGCAGCACATAGTCGTGTTGGTTGCGTCTCTCTAGACGTCAACTGACTCGACATAGTGCTACACTCCATCGTCACCTCCACCCCCACCCCTTTATATATATACTACATATAAATATATATCTATAGCTACTATATTTACTTTCTATCTGTTAGCTTCCTTCTTAGTAAAAAGATAAAAAAAGGTATAAAAGTGAAAAGATAATCTTTGATTTGCAGGTACCCCCGTCTTGCAAGTAGCAAGACGTGTTTTGAAACTCTGTTTTGGCTAAAAGCCAAGGACACAATTTTGAGGGTGTGCCTCAAGAACAAGGATTACCAGAAAAAAACCTAAATAAGAAAAATACCAAAAACAGAATAAACGAACGGAAGAGACGCGTTTTAAGGAAAACGTAGAAATTCGACTTGAACCCCACTTCCCTGAGTTCGACCCTGGGCCTAAAAGTGACAAGATAAAATCAATTAGGCCAGGTTAAAAATTTTGTAAAGAGATGGTTAGGTCTGAATTAGGTTAACCACTATACACATTTCAACGATAAAAATATCATATTAACAACCTATTTGGGCCAACCCATCATTCACCAAAAACCCCAACTGAAGAAAAACGGGTTAAAAATCAAGTCTAAAACATGAAATAAACCCGAATTCATTGTCGTACTATTAGGTGCTTTCAACCTCTTGGCTGAGTTAGCCAAGAGGCAGGAATCGCTTTCAGTCGGTTGTACGACAAATTTTCTTTAGGAATTAGAACTTAAAATGAAAAATCTGGTCTTCTGATTGACAGGGCCTTAGCCTTATCTGGCTTGGCTACACCAACCTAGGGGTTGGGTCGTGTATGCAAGGAAGGAGGTCACTTAGACCTCAATTAGTTGGACCTTGGGAGCCACTCCCAAGGAGGAGAGTCACCTCTCCAGGACCTACTTCTCCCCCCACTTCTTCTACACCCGTAGCCACAATGGCTAATCCTGGACCTGGACCTAGACCAAGTCAAGATATTGATAATATGGACCCGATGGCTCGTCTGGAAGCTCAGGTAGTGGAATTTGAGGAGCGGCATCGGTAGAGCAAAGATCGCATTTTGACGGTGCTTGACAAGATGCAGCATCCACCGTGAGAAGAACAACTGTGGGATTTCTATGATCCAGTCGCACCAATCGTCGCACCTTTAGTTAGAATTCCCGCAGGTGGAGATGCGTTTGAGCTCAAGCCTAACGTGATCGGGTTGATCAGCACTCACTTCTATGGAAACTCAAGCGAAGATCCGTTCCAGCACCTACAGGACCTAAGTCAACTCACAGAAATGATTTGACCCAGGAATATCGATCTTGGGATTGTTCTAATGAAGATTTTCCCATTTTCTCTGAGGGACAAAGCTTCATACTGGTTCAAGACCATTGGGAAGCCAATTGGAACTTGGTCGAAATTACGACGTGAATTCCTGCAAAATTTCTTCCCAATTGGTCGAACAAACACGAAGAGGCACACAATCACGACCTTCTCCCATGGAGCTGGGGAGAAGTTGCATGAAGCCTGGGACCAATTTCACAACCTTCTCTGGAAATGCCCGCACCATGGTATACCCAAATGGCACCTAGCTCAAATCTTTTACCATTGTCTGGATGACACACATCGATACCTGGCCGATGCATCTAGTGGCGAGAATTTCCTCGCAAAAGATGAGAACAATGCATTTGAGTTGTTCGAATCTTTGGCAAAGAACTCGATGAATGCTGCATCCATGAACCAGTTCCAGTGGCCTGGTCAGCAGCGGGTTGGTGTCCATGAGGCTCACATCAAGTCTATTCGAGCCGACATGGATATCATCATCAAGCAGCTGGATAGAATAGACCTAATTGAGAAAAAGATTGACCAGATTAGTCAGGGTCAATTTGACATGAACTTTGCCACTTCAAAACCCTCCTATGCACCCCGAGCCCCTCCTGCTCGAGTTAATCTTCTCACTCGGGATGCATCTTCTCCTTATTTACAAGATCCCTCATATCAGGATCCTGTAAACAATCCAGATCTGGCACCTTACGACCAGGGTTACACACCACTTGCGGATAATAACACGTATCCCCTTGACGGATATACGTCTCAGACATCTTCGGCCTACGAGGACGTTAGTGCTATCCAAGGATACGGGTGTAATAACCCGTATTCAGAGACGTATAACCTGGTTGGTGCCAGCATCCGAACTTCTTTTGGTCTAGTAATTCACAGAGACCACATCAAGATCCACACTACCAAGCCAGGCAATGCAGGAATGCGCAAAACACGTACCCTAGGCAGCAGCCATTCTCGCATCAGCAGCAACCCCATTCTTTATACCAGGCGCTGCACCAAGCTGCCAGTCACCCTCCAAAGCGGGTTGACCCTTTGGAGGCACTGAAAGAGGAGCTGCAAGAATCGATGAGGAAATCTACACAGGATAGCTTGCAGATTATGAAGGCGATGGCTGATCAGATATAGACTATACAGAACATGCAAAACCAGCTATTGCAAGAGCATGGACTCAGGGAGCCTTGCCCTCCCAACCTGTCCTGAACCCTCGATATGTGCAGAACCAAGGCACCCTGCCTAGGTTTTAGGCACCACAGAGACAGGCACACGCCATATTACAGGCGCCTGCTGCACCACCTGGTTATGCCCAAGGCCAGCCACCTTTGCAGAACCCACATACTCTGCCCCTTCCGCTCCCCCACCACCTCATGGACAGCAAGCCAATGCACATGTTATCTCTTTGAGAAGCGGAAGGAAGACATTCAACCCACCACATAGGTAGGCGGGTCCTGATTTTTCCCACCCTTCGCTGCAGGCAGGTTCGATTCCTTCTTCATCTCAGGAGCCACCTACGATAGATAAAGGTAAGAGGCCACTCAACCTTGAGATTCCCGTCCCTTTTCCTGAGGCTTTGACCTGGAATGTACTATGGAAAAAGGACATGCGAAATTTTGAGGATCTGAAATCAATGTTCAAGGAAGTACATATTCAGGTCCCCCTCCTCGAGGCAATTGATCACATTCCCACTGTCGCTAGGTTCTTCAAGGACTATTGTACCCAGAAGCGACAGCCTAGAATTGGACGACATGCAGTACTGTCAAAAGAGGCTAGCACCGTGATTCTAGCCAACTTGCCACCGAAAAAGAAAGACCCTGGTACCCCACTTATATCCTGCTTCTTGCAGGATTCTCCATTTGATCGGGTCCTTCTAGATCTGGGTTCATCCATCAACCTAACTCCCACTGTCGTATTTAATCGATTTTGATTTTGGGAGTTAAAGCCTACCTCGGTCACGATTCAGCTGGCTGATAGATCAGTCAAAACATCGAGGGGGTGGTTGAGAATGTGATCATGAAAGTCCGCAGGTTCTGCTTTCCCGTAGACTTTTTCGTTCTCGATATGGAAGTTCCTCCTAATCTCCGAGATGCACCAATTATTTTGGGTCGCCCATTTCTGGCGACAGCTCGAGCGAACATTGATTGTGCATCTGAGTGTATGGAGATAGCCCTAGGTAATGAGCGACTTCGACTTGACATATTGAGGGCAGCAAAGAATTTTGACTGTGATCGAATAGAGGAGGACGGTGAAGATGAAGATTTGGCACACTGTGGTAACATTGGGCTCCTTTGTGACGACCCAATGTCTCATTTGTCTACACTATCAGTGTTCTTGGACCTCGATCCACACAGGACTGAAACCACTGCACTACACATATCTCCCCGAGGATCTGACTGTTTAGGGTGTGCTTCTAACCACAGCACCCCTGAATCTAGCTATCCTGATCCACACATTGCTGAATTGCCCCTGTTGTTGCAAGAAGATGTGACGCAACTAATGGGTTTCCCGTTAACACAGTCACAACCAATTATTTCACAGGAAGTGACTCAGCAGGAATTCACGTGCACATGTATCAGCAGATTCCCACCTTCGAGTTTGCTCCTCCCACTCCCATTTCTGACTCTAACCCACCCATGATTGAATTAAAGCCCTTACCTTACTCACTTAAGTATGCGTTCTTGGGCGAAAGTGAGACATACCCAGTCATTATTAAAGCCCACTTAACCTAAGAACAAGAGCATCAATTGATTTCTACGCTACAAGACCACAGGGCTGCTATAGGGTGGAGTATTGCTGATCTCTATGGTATTCGCCCCTCGTATTGCACTCATCACATTTACATGGATGAGGGGGTGAAACCTTTGAGACAACCTCAAAGACGGCTTAACCCGAATATGCTAGAGGTTGTTAAGAAGGAGATCATCAAATGGCTAGATGCAGGTATTGTATACCCAATCTCAGGTAGCCAATGGGTGAGTCCAATCCAGATAGTGCCCAAGAAAGCAGGACTCACCATTGTGAAAAACGATAAGGGTGAATCCATCCCGACCTGCACTACGACATCTTGGCGGGTCTGTATCGACTATAGGAGACTGAACATGGCTACCCAGAAGGATCACTTTCCTTTACCTTTCATTGATCAGATCTTGGAACGGTTAGCCAGACACAGTTTCTTTGGCTTTCTGGATGGATACTCCGGGTATAATCAAGTAGCGATTAGCGCGGAGGATCAAGACAAGACCACATTCACATGTCCCTTTGGAACATTCGCTTTCATGCAGATGCCCTTTGGCCTCTGCAATGCACCAACGACATTTCAGCGTTGTATGATGGCCATCTTATCTGACATGATTGGGGACTATGTGGAGGTATTCATGGATGACTTCTCCATCTTCGGAGATGATTTCGCATCTTGTCTTGATAACCTCACCAAGATCCTGAAATGGTGTATTGAGGTAAACCTAGTACTATCCTGGGAGAAAAGCCATTTCATGGTGAGCGATGGCATAGTACTAGGGCACAGGATCTCTAAAAATGGACTCAAGGTCGATCGATCTAAATCAGAGATTATTTCCCACTTACCCCCACCTAGCTCGATCAAGCAGATCAGATCATTCATGGGTCACATTGGCATCTATCGGAGATTTATACGTGATTTCTCAAAAATTGCACGACCTTTGATGAATCTCCTTGTTGCCGATGTCCCATTTGAATTCAACACCTCGTGTCTCAGTGCCTTCAAGACTTTACGAAGCGCTGTCTTTGATTCCCCGATTCTCCAACCACCTGACTGGTCACTTGATTGCGAGGTGATGTGCGACACTTCTAATTTTGCCATCGGTGTTGTTTTAGGCCAACGTCGGGAGAAACAACCCTTCATCATAGACTATGCTAGCAAGATGTTGAATGAGTCTAAGCGCAATTACACTATCACCAAAAAAGAACTGCTAGCAGTAGTATTTGGGTTGGAGAAATTCAGATTGTATTTATCAGGGTCCAAAGTCATCATTTTCACTGACCACTCTACCCTCCGACATTTATTGGCAAAGAAGGATGCTAAACCACAGCTCGTCAAATGGATCCTTCTATTGCATGAATTTGATATTAAAATCCATGACAAAGCCTGAAAGCAGAATGTTGTGGCGGATCACCTATCCAAACTGGACCCAGCCCACATTCCTTATTCCCTACCTATCCACGAGCAATTTCCTGATGAATCTCTTTTGGCAGTTCATTCTATTGAGTTCCCCTGGTACATGGATATTGCAAACTACCTTGTCGCAGGCAAGATTCCCACGAACCTATCCAACGACCAGAAACTCAAATTCACTGCGGAGGCCAAATTCTACCTCTGGGATGACCCACTGCTCTTCCGCATTAGAGCGGATCAGATTATTCGAAGACGCATCCCAGATTTTGAGATCCCCAGTGTGTTATCTTTTTGCCACAATGATGCTTGTGGTGGTCATTTCTCAGGACGGAAAACTGCTGCAAAAATTTTGCATTCGATATTTTTCTGGCCAACCATTTTCAGAGATACACACGAATACGCCCAACATTGCAAACGATGCCAGTCTGTCGGTTCTATGACTAGGAGAGACATGATGCCACTCCAGCCCATCATGGTTGTGGAAGTGTTCGACGTCTGGGGCATCGATTTTATGGGCCCTTTTCCGAACTTGCATGGCTTCGAGTACATATTACTAGCCGTCGACTATGTCTCGAAGTGGGTCAAGGCCATCCCAGCGAGATGGGCTGACCATAAGACCGTCATTTCTTTCGTATGACAGTACATCTTCGCGAGATTCAGAATACCCACGCTCTAATTAGCGATGGGGGAAGCCACTTCATCCATGCCCACTTCATCTCATTATTAAAGAAATATGGAGTACATCACCGTATAGCCACACCGTATCACCTGCAGACCAATGGGCAGGCTAAAGTGTCTAACCGTTAGATCAAGCTGATTCTCCAGAAGACGGTTAGACCAGATAGGAAGGACTGGTCCGACAAATTAGTTGATGCACTCTGGGCATATCCGACCGCGTACAAGGCCCCACTCGGAATGTCACCATATCGTATGGTATATGGCAAGGCCTGTCACCTTCCTATAGAGTTGGAACACCGCACCTTTTGGGCAGTGCGAAAATGTAACCTTGACCTCGATGCAGGAGGTCAAGAACAAAAACTCCAACTCAGTGAATTAGAAGAGATCCGGCGGGAGGGCTATGAGAACACATTGATATACAAGTGTAAGACCAAGGCCTTTCATGACTGCCACATCTGGAGGAAAGCATTCACGCCCAACCAACAAGTCTGGCTGTTTGATTCACGACTAAAACAGTTTGCAGGGAAGCTCAAGTTCAAGTGGACTGGCTCATATGTCATGATTCACCCATATCCTAATGGGGCAGTCCAAATTAGGGACCCAAAATCTGGGCATATATCTACGGTAAATGGCTAGTGCCTCAAGCCATTTTTGGCCTAAGAACCTCCTCTACCTGACGAGATTGTTCATCTTATTGAGGACGTGTGATTGAATTTTCGCCCAGCTGGAGGCATTAAACTTAGCACGTATATATAGCATCTATCCCACATTCCACCATCATCTATACATAACCATTTTTATATATAGCATGTTTTTCTTTTAGCATATTTTCTTTATGCATATTGCATACTGACAGGTTGGCCGATGCGGAATATATAATTTCAGGAGCAATTACAAGTGATTTCTACCCATTTTCTCCCTACTGTATTTATTTTATTTTGTATTCATGCTTGAGGACTTACAAGAACTTAGGCATGGGGGAGTAGATACAATAAAACTAACAATTTTTTATGCCAACATTTAGGAAAACCTCAGAGCTGCATGTCAAACGTACTTTAGGACCCTAAATAAAAGAACAACTGACTCCACCTCCAATGCTTGCATTGGAACTAGAAATCGTCTGCAACAGCCATTCCGACTCACCCGCTCACCTCTTGTTCTAAATTTAGGGTCAAGCTGAATGTAACTCGATACGGGAATTTCACGAAGTACAAATTATATGAGGTTACTTGTTTATAGCATATATACATATTGCATTCATGAATAAGATTATCTTATTAAGAGAATGCATTAGGGATTTTATCCTCTAGTTGATTTCTGTAATCTGGAATCCAGTACAACTCTTCACACACACGTAGAATTTGCAGTGGATTCATGGTGAAGGCTGATAAATGTCTTTAGTCTGTCGAGAAGAAGCAGTGCTTCTTTTCCTGAACCCCTGGACAGTGTTTTGGGAGTCAGGCAGAGTTTCCTCCAAAAATCCACCAAATAGTGTGAGATGAGAGTAGTGTGTACTAGTGCTCTAAGATTAGTACAAGGAATCCGGAGTCCTAGATAATTAGGTGATAATACTCAGAGAGTAGACATAGTTTTCTCTCTCGGTTACTGTGTATACATTTTGTGTGAACTTTTGAGAGCCACCAAATAAGGCAAATATATGGAGAACGAGTTTTCATAAAACTAGGGCTAAGGTGGATGGCTACGACCATTCTTTACGGAATCCTCAGCTGAAGGAGGGTATTGATGTCAAGGTCAGAAATACACCGTTATATCCATCTCTCCCGGTGCCGTGAGTAGGCACTTCCACCAAATAAGCCACCTAATGTCTCTTGAGTACCACCAATCCCTACTAATGCCTCCTCAATAAAGTTCATGGATGTGTGCTAGTTGTGTATATGCTAAAAAAAAAAGAGAGAGAACTAAAAAAGAAAAAAAAAATTAGAAAAACAAGAAAAAGCGAAAAAAAAAGAGTGAATATTTAGTGTTTATTTCAGTTGCATTGAGGCAATACCACCAAATAAATTTGAGATCCACCAAATATAGCCTTAACCTATTTTTCTGTGTTTCTGACCTCCCGAATACTGGCTGAGGAATACTGACTTAGTGTAGGGTTATGGAAACTCAATTAAAGTGTTAGTGCTAAGTGAGGCCGCCAAATACAGATCATATGTGTGAATCTGGTGAGATTGTGAGCTCTAAGAAAAGAAAAAGAAAAAAAGAGTAAGAGAGAATGAATACAAAGGAATTAAAAGGGAGAATAATCTTTCTCGTCTTTTTCCAAGCTAAGTCACTTAGTAATCTGGGAATCTAGATTCTACAGTACCAATTTCTATGTAGCACCAGTCGAGAGTGAGCCACCAAATATATAATCTTTCCCTCTATGATTCTCTACCCAAGCCTAAAGTCAGGGTGTAATTCATAGAATATGTTGAATACCCCGAGGGAAGAAGTCCGCCTATCCTGCTAGAATTTTACTAGGGGTCAAGTACAGGCTTTAGAGGAGAATCAGTTTTTCATTCGAATCCGTTGCAAAAGCTACATAGCTACACTTTCACGACAGTCTAGATTTCTAGAGCATAGGCTGGAAACAAAAAGGAGAAAAATCTATAGGCATACTCTTGACAAAATAATCAGTCCCTTAGGGACCCTTGCTGTAACTAATTTAATCTTGCATTTGCTAGGAACTAGCAAGATTTAGGCATGGGGGTATGATTGCTCAGCAATCATTTGTCTTAATTGACCTAAATTAGGCTAGGACTTAGCATAAGATAGGGTAATTCATGCATGCATAAGCATTATCTGCATCTTTACTGCTTTCCTTTAGCTATGCATAAAATAATGTTATAATGTGCTGATTAAGTGCATTATGTCAACTACAGGTAATAAGCTGGATCTGGAGTTGGATCTGAAGTTGGATCAGGAATAATGAGTGTTGCAGTTGGGTTGGAGCAGAAGACTTAGATTAGATATAGTGAATAACGATGTAAGGGAGTTAAGGTCTGCTATTCTATTAAGCAGGAATAAAGTAATAAAATGTGAAGAGCTTAGGTCCATCCTAGCCCTAGGATAGCCTAGAGACTTCCCCCAAGCCTTAGCCACCCTTAGATTAGGTCACCGCACCCTAGGAAACCTTAAAACCCTAGTTCCAACCCTTATCTGGATGTTTATATAAGTTATACGACGTCCAGAACCCTTAGTCAACTCTTGCACACCATAAACCCACTTTTGCAGTGTTATTGGACATCCAGACACTTTGTTAGATGTCCATTTTCTGCAAAATACACAAGACAGAACCTTGAATTCTTCCTAACTCTGATTCAACGTCTAGACAACAAATCTGGACTTCTGATTATTGAGTATAAGATGTCTGGTTACATTTTTGGACGTCTGGAACTGCTCTCCAGTTCCTGTTTTGAAATTCAAGCCTTGATCTTGGATCTCTAGCTCCCTAGACCCAATTCCAACCCCATAGGAACCTAAATTAAGGTACCCTAACCCTAGTACATCACCTCTAGACCTCCCTAAGGACCTAATTAGGTCCTCACCAAACCCAATTGACTTAGATCATAGTCCATTACGATTACCTAAGCCAATTGGACTCATTGAGTCCAATTGAGCTCAGATCTCACCCCACACATGTCCAATTGGACTTAGTGAGAGTCCATTTGACCTAAGCCTACCTAATTGAGTTATTTCACTCTCAATTAGGTTCACACTCATTCAATTAAACTTGGGTTAAGTTTAATTGCAGTTTTCCCTTAGCAATTAGGGTTTGCAACCCTAATGTAAGGCCAACACCAACCTAAACCCCTTAGGACCTAACCTAAGCCACTTAGACACCTAGGGCATGACCACACTCACATACACACACACACCCATTCACGCACTCCCACACAACCTAGAGTATTCTAGGTCCTTCCAATGGTGGTGACACTCTTGGTTGACAAAATTAGCAGCTAAGAGCCATTCAAATTGAGATCCACTTTTTGTGGATCTAAAATCCACCATGGCTGGCCACTCTTGGAGCCCTTTGTAGAGAGTTCCACACTTCTCTAGAGAGCTTCCTTTGGGTCTATAAAAAGACCTAAGGGGTGGACATTTGCACCCATCCATTCTTGGCCATACCATTCTTGGCACTCATCCACTTAGGTTAGCAACATCTCCACCTCCACTCCACCTCCACGAGGAGCACCACCATGGAAGCCACCATCTCCATTCCAGGATGCTGGATCATCTCTCCAACCTCTCTCCAAGGGCCGGCCTGAGCACCATTGGCCGCCCCTCTTTCGTCTCTCAGCCACTTAAAGGCCATTGGAGCCCACCTCCGAATGCCCTTCTTTTCTGCTAGATTAGTAACTTAGCTCTTAGTTGTTTTACTACTTTCATTTATTGCTTAGTAGTGTAGCTCTTATTCTCCCCCAATGATGCATGCAAAATCCCCCCATAGATTCCTATATGCGATCATTTTCTACTAACTAGTTTTATGTTTTTAAGCTTTCCTTTACAAGCCTTCCTCTACATTCCATGTTGCAAACATCCTCTCAATGAATGAATAAAAGATATATTTTTATATATATGTCTCTATGTTGTAAATCACCATGAGCTTATTAGTTGCAATCTCATTTGTGTGATTTAAGTTGCCTGTTTTTCATATATATATTGCAACAAGCATGTCGATTTCGGAAAATATAGAAGATCTAACTAAAAATGCATTTTCCGTAAACAGCCACCACATAACTAGAATTAGGCGCATCGAAACTCACACTTTCACCTTTGTTATCTATTTAACACACGCACACGTAAGTAGAATTCACAATAGAAGTGGCGAAACTTTAATATGAAGATTGGAAACCGGCGTGCGACTTTAAATAAAGTAGAGCAATAAAGGATCGATTTCAGAATTAAACAAACGTCTTCCAGAGATGAACGACCAGGACTCAAAGTCTCGTTATCTTTTTATAAATATTTTTTGTTTGATCGTATTACGCACTATACTACGACACTTTTCCTATCAAAACACGCTCTACAACTATCAAACAAACCCTAAAAGAAAAAAATTAATACAAGCACTTGAACAATAAAATCCACTACACCAACTAAAGCTTGTATTGAAAATCCTTTGTCTATGCACTTCACACTCTAAATCCAATTTTAAGGGCAACACCCCCAATCGCCCAATCACATTCCAAGAGCACTCTAAGCCTGAGCCTAAAACTAAGTAGATGTGCCCTAGGCAAAACTAAATTACTTGGTAACTGAAATTTAATTGGGCAAAAATCAAGGCCTTGTCTATTTAGACCAACTGGTGACAAGAAAGGTCGGTGCGGTAACTGCGTTAACCTTTAGTGGTGTCCCGCCGTGCGAGGTGTCATAGGGGTTCCCACCAATCTAGCCAGTCAAGTAATTCAAGGGTTGGTTTCACCCAGTTCCATCTCAGGATACCAGGTTTAGATCCAATTAGGGTATACAATTTAAGGCTAGCTTGTTTGCTTGATTTGGGGCTCTCTCATCTTTCTTCATAGGCCTTTGCCTTAATTCCACTAGCCCCTTGTAGCTGGTTGTGTCTTCCTAAGGAAGACTATCTCTTATCTCTATCCGCATCTTCTCTCAAATATCCATGAACCCATATCATTCTTTTGACCCTCAGGGTCCTCCATCTCCCAACCCAACCATGATTTCGACTCCTCCCGGTTGGTAGACTCATCCTAACCTGCTGGGATACGATCATCCTTATCCCCCAGCTTATTTAGAACCTGAACCTCATGGATCCGACCCTTATCTAGATCAGATCCAATTGAAAACCATAGTTACTGAATTCTGGGAATATAATAAGGACTATACAAATCAATGTGCCAAGCTTCTGGAGCAAATTAGATGATCTCAGGAACAATCTCAATCTTATCACTCCTCCCAGGAACAAGAGACTTGGAACAATTAGCCTAGTGGGTCTAGTGACCCATATTTTGGATCCACTAGCTACTGTACTAATTCTTGATACCATGGGGAGGCATCCTGCACTCAGCCAACCCAAAAGGCACCTTTGGACCTAATCCGTGATTTGGGTAGATCATTTGAGGAAGGCACCATTTCTGATACACCTGTACCTGATGAGATATCACTAATGAATTTGAATAATGGATCACAAGTACAGGACCACATAACAGGTTCTCAATCAACTCCCTCTATAGTCAACCCCACTCAGGGCGATACACCTATTGATTCATATCCAGATTCGTATAACCCTGAGTGGAGAGACAACCCTGATCTTTCATGGCCACGACAATGACCGACTCAGACTGAACATCAATCTAGGCCAGCCCAATATTCCACTCAAACCACTTTAGGGCAACCATCTAGTCTGGCCCAACCTGCAACCACCCTTGAAGATATCATGAACATTTTGTTGGACTTTGACAAGAAAAACGAAGAAAGGATGACTAAGTTGGAAAATCAAGTGAAATCTCAAGGGGATCAAATCAAGAGACTTCAAGAATCACTTTATCCCCGGATACAAATGCCTTTTCACTCCTATTCTCCACCTATTCTTCTAACCCCTCCTCCAATCTATCATACATGCCATTGTGCAGGGGCCAAATCTATGGCCTCACAAAGGAAGAGAAAAGCTAATAGCCCACCCAAACGATCTAATTCAGGCTCAACCAAAAATCATAAGACCAAACCCACATCTAGCTCTGACTCAGACTCTAGGGACAAAAAGAAGAAAAAGGCTTCTGAAGTTGATTTGACCTATTTACCCTTTCCTGAGGCCTTAAAGAAAGAGTCACAAAAGAAGAAAAAGACTTGCACACCTAAAGAGGTGGCTTTATCAGCTAACATAAGTGCATTTGTTTCTGACACTCTACCACCAAAAAAGGCCGACCCTGGAAAACCTTTGATATCATGTGCCATCAAAGGATTCACCTTTAATAGAGCCCTTGTGGATCTAGGGTCTTCCATTAGCTTGATTCCTACCGCCCTTTTTGACTGCACCAGACTTGAAGATCTACACCACACACCTATCACCATTAGAATGGTAGATGGCTCCATCAAAACACCTAAGGGGGTAGTTCAGGATGTGATTATTAAAGTGCAAGGTCTTAGCTTTGCATTTGATTTTATTATTTTGGACATGGATATACCGGAAAGCTAAGTAATTCACCCATCATTCTGGGTCGACCTTTCTTGGCTATGGCCAATGCACGAATTGACTATTACTCATGATGTATGGAGATGAGTAGCGGCATTGAGAAGATTCACTTTGATGTGTATGCAGCCGCTAAGAAAACAAAGTTAGGGTATTTTCTAGATGACATGGAAAGTGAGTCGGAGGGTAATTCGGAAGAAACTATGGCAATTGACACCTGGGTAGAACCACACGACCCGAATCAACAATCCACTAGATCACATAAGTCACCCTCACTACCAGATCAAATCATTGATAGTATGGTTGACTATCTTGATCGACCTAGCCCAATTCAAACCCCTGCCCCTTGCAATGTATCCAAGATTACTCAATTGATCAAAATGATTCATGAAATAAAAGAAGCTAGTCCAAGAGAATATGATGATATAAGGAAAGAGCTTCATAGAATCCGGGATGAGCAACAAAAATCAGAAATGTTTGAATTTGGGTCAAGTGTGTCACAATTGATTTGTGATTTGGTGGTGGTCATGCAGGATTCTGTTGATCAAACACCCGAGGTGGATGATATTGATAATCTTATTGAAGTCGAGAATGGAGATTTATTCAAGAATCTTGATGTTGATTTAGGGCCTAAGTACCAACCATTTCATTTTGAGGAACCAAGCATTAAGGGACCAGAATATGATTTTGTTGTATTTGAGAATACCCATGGAGACATTGATGAATTAATTCAAATGATCACATACACAGAGCAACAAAATCAACAAGACCTTAATGACTCCTCAATCAATGATTTAGCCCATTCCACTTTCACGGAGGGACTCACTACTGAATCTAATGAGCAATTTCATCTAAGTGAGAAGAAGAAAATATCCCCTTATGAAAAGGATATTCAAGAGATTGAAATACTATTGGGGATAACATATGATGAGTTATCGGAGGAAGCTAAAAATTTTGGGGAATCATGTGATAATTAGGAATTAGAATTGAAAATTTTTGAAGAGATAAAAGAAGATGATACTCAAACATCCTTGGTAGAGACAGAGACTGATCACTGGACCTTGATTTCCAGATCTGACTACACTACTTGGGTCATGCCTTCCATTCATCACCATTATCAAGACCCATATGATTTCACCCCACACGACTCCACCCATACCCCTACCACCCACATTCTCCATCACCTCTTCGAGATGCCTTCATATTCATTTCTTTCAGGCACCCGTAATTATCCATCTTTCTTCTATAGCATCTGGCTGTAGATAATCCCAAGCCCCATATACATATTTTTCCGATTATTTGGACTTGGAATTCATGGACAGCTGGTCCGCATTTGCAGTCCACTATTGGCGAATGAGACTAAAATTCTTATCATTTTACTCACCATTCTCAATACTGTATTGGTATATCCTTTTTGAGTGTACGCCCAACTGGAGGCGTTAATCTCAGCACTTATATATAGCATATTTTATTTGGCATATTTTCCTACATATTCAATTTCAAGTGTTGGAATAAGTGCAATGACAAAATTCAAGAGCCATTCCAGGTGAATTCTACCCACTTACTCCCTGTCTTAATTTATTTTTCGTTGTATTCATGCATAAGGACATGCAAGGAAGTAGGCATGGGGGGGTAGTAATTGTAAACTGAAATTTTTCTACCAACACCTAGGAAAAACCTTTCATACATCATGCTAATTGCACTTTAGGGTCCTTAAATTAAGAACAATTGACTCCACCTCCAATGTTCGCATTGGAGCTAAAAATCGTCTGCAACAGCCACTTTCGACTCACCCGCTCACCTTTTGTTCTAAATTTAGGGTCAAACTGAATGTAACCCAAAAGGGAAATTTCATGAAGTACGAATACAACAGGTTACTTGTTTATAGCATATATACATAGTGCATCCATGAATAAGATTATTTTATTAAGAGAATGCATTAGGGATTTTATCCTCTAGTTGATTCCTATAATCTGGAATCCAATACAACTTTTCATACACACGTAGAATTTGCAATGGATTCACGATGAAGGCCAATAAATGTATTTAGTCCATCGAGAAGAAGTAGTGCTTCTTTTCCTAAACCCTTGGACAGTGTTTTGGGAGTCAAGTAGATTTTCTTCCAAAAAAATCCACCAAATACTGTGAGATGAGAGTAGAGTGTACTGGTGCTCTAAGATTAATGCAAGGAATGTGGAATCCTAGATAATTACGTAATGATACTCAGAGATTAGGCGTAGTTTTTGCTCTCAGATCCTACGTATACATTTTTGCATGAAATTTTGAGAGCCACTAAATAAGGCAAATACGCAGAAAGCGAGTTTTCATAAAATTAGGGCTAAGGTGAATGGTTACAACCATTCTTTAAGAAATCCTCAGCTGAAGGAGGGTATTGATGTCAAGGTCAGAACTACACCATCCTATCCATCTTTCCCGATGCCGTGAGTAGTCACTTCCACCAAATAAGCCACCCAATGTCTCCTGAGTACACAAATCCCTAATAATGCCTCTTCAATAAAATTCATGAATGTGTTGCTAGATTGTGTTGAGTTAGTAAAATTATACATGAAAAAAAAAGAGAATGAAAAAATGAGAAAATGAGAAAAAGAAGAAAAAAAGATAAAAAAAGAGAAGAAAAGAGCAGAAAAAGAGTTTGTGAATATTTAGTGTTTATTTAAGTTGCATTGAGGCAATACCACCAAATAAATTTGAGATCCACCAAACAAGGCCTTAACCTATTTTTCTGTGTTTCTGACCGCTTGAATACTGGCTGAGGAATTCTGACTTTGTTTTAAGGTTATGAGAACTCAATTAAAGTGTTAATGCCAAGTAAGACCACCAAATATGGATCATACGTGAGAATCTGGTGAGATTGTGAGCTCTAAGAAAAAGAAAAAAATAAAGAAAAAAAAGAGAGAAACAGAGAGAATGAATACAAAGGAACAAAAATAGAGCATAGTTTTTCTCATCTTTCTATGTGTTGAGTACTTAATAATTTGAGAATCTAGATTCTATAGTACTAATCTCTATGTAGCACCAGTCGAGAGTGAGCCACCAAATAAATAATCTTTTCCCTCCAAGATTCTCTACCTAAGCTTAAAGCCGAGTGGAATTCATAGAATATCTTGAATACCCAGAGGGAAGAAGTCTACCTATCCCACTAGAATTTTACTAGGGGTCAACTACAGGCTTTAGAAGTGAATCAGGTCTTTCACTTGAATCCATTGCAAAAGCCACGTAGCTGCACTTTCACATTTGTCTGGATTTCTAGAACATAGGATGAAAACAAAAAGGAGAAAAATCTCTACGCATACACTTGATAAAATAATCAATCCCTTAGGTACCCTTATGTAAATAATTTAGTCTTACATTTACTAGGGACTAGCAAAGTTTAGGCATGGGGGTATGGTTACACAGCAATCGTGGGTCCTAATCAACCTAAATAATGTTCAAACCTAGTTTAATTTGTGGATATTGCACTCATATCTTGCATATCATGCATTGCATCAGTCTATTTATAATAAGATGAGATATCCTACTATTTTATGATTTTTATTACTATTTGTAGGTAATAAAGTAATCCAGGATGGAGATAGTGGAATAAAGCAATAAAGGAAGAAGACTGATCCAGATAAGAGGAGTGAGGAGGATAGCCTTATCCCGACCCTTAGAAACCCTAGGACAACCTTCCCAAACCCAAAACCACCTCCATTAGGACACCTTAGCCTCAAAACCCAAACATGGATAGCACTATCCATGTTCGCATCCACCCTACCCCACTCCCAAACACTTAGGAACCAAAACCCACCTTAAAAAACCTAAAACCCACTCTCCAACACCTTTTAGGACATCCAGACATCTGTCTGGACGTCTGATTTCTGCAGAATAACAATCCAGGAAGCCAAAACTCATACTAACATAGAATTGGACATCCAATTTATTGTCTTGACATCCAATTTTGTAGTATAAGATGTCTGACCACTATCCGGGATGTCTAATACTGCTGTCTGGTTCCTGATTTTGGTGTTGGAAGCCCTAGCTTGCCTATTTTGACCAAGGAACCCCACCGGACACCCTAGGAAACTTAATTAGAGACCTCCTAATCCTAGTCCACTATCCATAGCTTTACTTATCCTATCCCTAACCCAATTAAACCATCCCATAACTAATTGGGTGCATCTACAGTTGATTGGGTGCACCTGAGCATAATTGGATCGACCCAGGATCTAATTGACTCATACCTATTAGGGTTACCCTAGCCTAATCACATGTAGACATCCAATTAGACTTGACCTAGACCTAATTAGGTTCACTCCTATCCAATTAGACTTTCCTAAGCCTAATTAGGTACACACCCACTTAATCTAGATTGACCCAACCTATTTAGCACCTAATCCTACCAAAACCAACAACCTAGTCCTACAAAAGATACACACCCACACACCCACACACACACACACCCCTTCCCATTCTACCCCTACCAAACCCATGCACACTCTCTTGGAAACCCTAAAAACTTGTGTCAAACCTAGATCCTAAAAATGTGGCATTAGCTTATTTTGGAGCCACCAAAAGTGGCAACCAAATGGAGCCTTCCATAAGGGCAAAGAAAGAGCCACGAAATTTCACGAGCTGCACCACTCTCTCAACTTGTGACTACACCTCCTCCTCTCCCTCTCAAGGTCGTCCTCCTCCTCCAAGGCTCCCTCCATCGGCAGCTAGGAAGAAGCTCTCCTCCGAGCTTCTTCAAGGGTGGAAAGAAGAAGAAGAGCAAAAGGATGCAACACCTTCTCCTTTCTTCTTTTGGGCATGTTCTCTTCTTCCACCATAGAGGATCCACGCCCCCATTTTCTTTTCCTCTTAGACGGCCATAGAGGAGACCATCTTCATGGTCTTCTTAAGGACGGCCACTGCTAGAGAAATGGTGCAACCCTCCTCTCTCCACTTGGGTGACACACCCATCCTCCTCTCTTTAGAGGATGGCCAAGAAGGCTTCTCCTTAGCCTCTCTTGGTTGATACCTTTCTTTAGTTTAGCTTTATTTCCATGTATCTGTATTTTATAATGACTTAATTTTGATGCATGATACTCTTGTCTAATGGTTTTATATGCATTCTATTATCCTCATGGCTTACAACTTTGATGCATACTTTCATTTCATGTTTCAAAATAAAGATCAAAAACACAAAAGGACAAAATTATTAGGCTAGATTAAGCCGATCCAAATCTCGACTTGTTTTCACACCTCCTAGAGACGAACGACTGGAACTCATGTTCTAAAAGGAAAAGAAATCTATATGAGTTTTGTTATTATAAATATTTTTGTCAAGGGGATTTCGCGACTACACTATGATTTTCGACGATTTCAAACTACGCGATTTCCTGGCTTGTCAGGTCATCTATTAGGTCATCATCATCATTTGCAGAAGATTTAGGTTGAGATAGTGTTTCATCAAATGATACATGCATAGTCTCCTCAACAACTAAGTTCTTGTTGAAAATTCTATAAGGTTTACTTTTGGTTGAGTAACCTAAGAAAAGTCCTTCTGAGCTCTTAGCATCAAACTTATCAAGATTGTCTTTGGTGTTGAGTATAAAACACATACAGCTAAATATCTTGAAGTAAGAAATTCTAGGTGTTCTTCCATGATAGAGTTCAAAAGGTCTTTTGTTTAGGATTTGTCTAACTAGGGATCTATTTTGAATGTAGCAAGCAGTGTTTACCGCTTCTATCCAAAAATATCGAGGCAACTTTAATTCACATAGCATTGTACGGGTACACTCTTGCAGGGTCCTATTTTTTCTTTCAACTATACCATTCTGAGGTGCAGCTCTAGGGAAAGCAAATTCATGTTTTATCCCAATTTGATCACAGAAATTAGAAAAATATTCATTCTCAAATTCTCCTCCATGATCACTTCTAATCCTAATTACTTCAAATCCTTTTTCATTCTATAGTCATCTTACAAGCATGCTAAAAACATCAATAGTTAAATCTTTACTTCTTAAGAAAGATACCCAGGTAAATCTAGAGAAATCATCGATTATCACTAAACAATATCTGCACCCGCTTAGGCTTTCAGATTTGGTTGGTCCAAATAAGTCTAAGTGAAGTAGCTCTAGGGGTCGAGAAGTGTTAACCATCCTTTTTGGTTTGAAAGAATTTTTTATTTGTTTACTAACTTGACAAGAATCACAGACTTTGCTTTCCTTGAAGTTAATCTTTGGTAGACCTTTGACAAGTTCATGTTTCACAAGTCGACTAATGTTTCCCATGTGAACACGACCTAGTTGTCTGTGCTAGAGTGTTGCCACTTGGATAGATGTAACATGACATTCAAGACTATCACATTTGTCGAAGTTGATAGTATAGATATCTTTTTGTCTGTTTCCTTTAAGGATAGTTTGTTTTGTTTCCTTATCCCGTATTTTAAATCCATTCGAAGTGAAAGTGATTTTATATCTTTTATCACATATTTGACATACTGATTGCGAAGCAATCATAGGCCCTAAATCGCCTAAAGTAAGGTAGAACCTACCTTAACATGGGCATTCTGCATGCATACACATCGTACTTTGCATCTTAGATAATTTATATGTTTCATACATAATAATGTGCTATTTGAGAGGTATTAATAATTGCAGGTAATCCAGGGCTGCGAATGATCGATCAAACCTTATGGATCTGTTCGGAATAACAATGGGAGTCCAACGCTTCCAACAGCACATCAATCAGACTCCCGTAGCACCCTAGGGAGTCCATAGAAGAAGTAGGAGCCAAGGGGCAAATTGAAGAATATCCTGACCTCAGATGACAAATTCAATAGCACAGATGGATCCAGATCGATGTTCACAGTCCAACGGCGTAAAAATCAACTTAATTAAAGGCATACATCATTAAATACAAGGAGAAGAAGATGGACGGCCATGATGGTGCCACGTGGTGCCATCGTAGCCACCCATCACCGTGCCCTAATCTAGAAAGGAGAACCACGGGCCGTTGGATCGTCAACCAACGGCCACGATGCAGCCACGTCACTGCCTCCAGCTGCCTCATCACACACAAGAGAGATCTCGACTGTTGGATTCCCATCCAACGGTCGAGGGCAACCGCATAGGAAATGGAAGGCACGACAATCCGCTCGCGTAGCGCAGCGGAGAGGGTGCTGAACCGACAGCGGGCTACTCAGGATCGAAGAGCGCTCAGTGTGAAATCAGGAGAAACGGCGAGCACAGGCTCAATTGACCATTGGATTTTCATTGGGCAACTCAACAGCAAACGCATGGTGGGCACGGAGGCATTGGATAAAGAATGCGCATGATGATGTGTGCGGAGACGCACATGCGAGCACTTTAGGATTCACAGGGGCGTTAATTGCATGCGTTTAAGCAGTCCGATTGTAAGATCAGACTGCTGACGATCGGGCACTGAAAAGCGGCGAGCGGCGAAGGAGATGAAACGAAGGCGTGTGCTAGCGATGGAGGATCAACACTCGACAGGCTGCCACGTGGCAACACCAGATTAAACTGAGGATGAAAGAAGGATTTGGAAGGCTTAATCAGAGCCATTGATCTCCCTTTCAATGGATCTGATTAATCTGAAGCCTTTGCATGGATTTAAGGGGCCAAATACCCCAAATGCCCTTCACTAATTCTATAAAAAGAGGCCTAAGGGACCCCTTTGAAAGGCATTCTCTTAATTCTCCTTCTTCCTACTTCAACCTCTCTCTCTTCTTCTTCCCATCTTCTCTACATCCGTCTCTGCACCTCCGTCTAAAGCATCCGTTGAGCCACTCTGACGGATTGTTGCTGCTCTTCCCAACCTCTCCAAAAGGCCACCACAAACCACCCGTGGTGCCGTCGTTTTGTTATATAAGTAGTTTACATTTATGTTAGAATTTGTCTAATTATATGCATACAATTCATGTTCAAACTCTTTTGATTATTATATATCTTGTGTCTATACTATTTAGCATTTATATTTGGAACAACGTATGAAATCAAAAGTGCTTTCTGCCTTCTTGTGATAGACCGGGACTTACCAAGTTCCATCAATTTATTTGCTCGAGACGTATTTCGGGCTATACTACAACGTGCTAATTTTCTACGCGATCTACGCCACGAACACATAGGCGTCGTTGCCAGGGAGGCACAACAACTTTTGATTTTATCTCTAATACAGTATTTTTGTATGCACAAACAACAACATGAAGTGACAAATAAGGAAAAGCGAGAGCTACGAAAATTAGGTGCACACATTCGTATTAGAAATTCGGCCATAAAGTATGTGTCATCTTTAAAATTCAATAGCCATGTTTCTAATGCTCCAAAAGTCCTGAAATTTGGACTGGAATTGGATCTTCAAATTATCTTTCCAATGCCACCTTTTCCAAAAAGAAATTCTTTCTGAGGAATTTTTTAAAATTTTGTGGAGTACATACTAGTCAAATTGCTTTAAAATAGAACTTTTATGAAATTTAGAAATCGGTTCTGACTAACATACAAATCAGATTTATTCAAAATTTGTGGAGTGTGAAAGATAATCAAATTAGCTTTCAACATCATATTTTTACAAAATTTTTGGAGCATATTTGATATTGTTTCCAATAGAAAAACCAAAATAGGGTCTAAATTCCAGATTTGACCTCTGGTTAAAAATTCATAACTAATTGTTGGAAATAGAAAAACAATTTTGAAAAATACTCTTTGAAAATTTTATTGAAAAGGAAATCTTCCTGCCAAGTTTCAAATCATTTGGATTCCATTTTTCCTTAGAGTATACATTTGAATTGCAGTCTTCAATTTGAAAAAGAACTTAGAAGTGCATGAGCCAATAGAACCACATAGACTAACTTGGACTCCGACGAGCCCAAAAGTTAGTCAGTGAGGCAAATCACCTTGTGGACCTCCCACCATCTACTAAATTGAAGAAACAGGTTAAAAATTCATGAAAATACATCAAATAACCTGCATTTGCCTTGAAACTACTAGGTAGTTCCAACCTCTCTTGCAAAACCTGGTGATTAAGCCTATGGGGTAGCATCAAACGACCGCAGCTGCAAGGTAACGGAACCGGAGGTGAAAGCCGAAGGAAGAACCTTCCTCATAGTCCCCTCGTAACTAGACTAGCCATGTTAGCCTAAGAGGCAAAAATTCCTTACAGTCAGTCTCTCGCCGAATTTTTAATAATGCAAACTTAAATGAAAAATCCAATCATCTGATCTAAAGGACCACTCTGATTAACAAGGCCTTAGCCTTGTTCTACTTGACTACACCAACCCTTTGAGTTGGTGTATGCAAGAAAGGTCGTTAAGACCTGAACTTGTGGGACCTTGGGAGCCAAACCCAAGGCGGCAAAGGCAATTTTCGCCCAACCTCGCTTCTCAACCTTCTTCCACCAGATTAGTTGAGATGGCTAATCCTGGTCCTCAAGTTCGTCAGGGCCCTGAGAATCAGGACCTAATGGCTCGTCTAGAAGCCAAGGTAGAGGAAACAGAACAAAAATATGAGTAGAGCATCAACCGGATTCTCACAACACTCGACAGGATGCAGCATCCACCACGCAGATAACAACTGTAGGACTTTTGCAATCCGACGGCAACAATCATAGCACCTCAAGTCCAGATTCCCGCAGGCAAAGATGCATTCGAGTTAAACTCGAATATCATAAGTCTGATTCAAACTCATTTCCATGGAAACTCGAATGAGGATCCCTTCCAGTACCTCGAAGACTTGAGTCGGATTGCAGAGTTAGTTCGACCCAGGCATATAGATATTGGAATTATTCTCACGAAGCTTTTTCCTTTTTCTCTCAAGGATAAAGCTGCTTGTTGGTTCAAGACCATCAAGAGGCCAATTGGAACCTGGGAGGAATTACGCCGCGAATTCCTCCAAAAGTTCTTCCCGATCAGTCGAACAAATGCTATGAGGCACGCGATCATGACCTTTGCCCAAGGCCCTGGAGAGAAGCTGCATGCCGCATGGGATAGATTCCACGATCATCTCAGGAAGTGCCCACACCATGGTATACCCAAATGGCACCTTGCTCAAGTATTTTACCATGGGCTGGATGACACACATATATACCTAGCCGATGCATCTAGCTGTAGGAATTTCCTCGCAAAGGACGAGAACAACGCATTTGAACTGTTAGAGTCTTTAGAGAGAACTCGATGAATGCCACCTCAATGAACCAGTTCAAAGGACTTGGACAGCAACGAGTTAGTGTCCATGAAGCTCAAGCCGAGTCTGCCCAAGCCGACATAAACATTATCACCAAAAAGCTGGACAAGGTGCATCTACTTGATAAGAAGCTCGATGAATTAATGCGAGCAAGATCTGGATCTTCTGGCAGCACTGCTCCATCTTACTCCTCTCAAGCATCCCGAACCCCCTCTACTCGTACATATCCGTTCACTCGAGATGTTTTCTCTCCATCTCTGCAAGATCCTGCATACCAGGAACCTATGAACAATGTGGATCTGGTGCCGTACAATCAGGGTTACGCACAACATGACGATGCAAGTGCGTATTCTTTTGATGAATTTGCATCTGAGATGTCTTTGGTTTATGAAGATGTCAATGCTATTTAGGGTTATGGGCATAACAACCTGTATTCTGAAATGTATAACCCTAGTTGGTGCCAGCATCCTAATTTCTCCTGGTCTGGTAACCCACAGAGGCCGAGTCAAGCTCTACACTACCAGACCAAACAATACGAGAATGCGCAAAACACGTATTCTAGGTAGTAGCCATTCCCGTCTCAGCAGCAACAGACATGCTCTATCTATCAACCGCTACACCAAGCAGACAACCACCCTCCAAAGTGGGTCGACCCTTTGGAGTCGCTGAAGGAGGAGCTGTAGGCATCAATTCGAAAATCTACTCATGACAATCTGCAAATAATGAAGGCTATCGCTAATCAAATACTGAGCATACAGAACATGCAAAACTAGATGATGCAGGAGCATAGATAATAGGGTGCTTTGCCCTCCCAACCTGTCCCAAACCTGAGATATGTGCAGAATCAAGGCACCCAGCCTAGATTCCAAGCACCATAGGGGCAAGCACATGCTGTTCTGCAAGCACCTCCTGCACCACCCGGTTATGGGCTCGATCAGCCACTTCTGTTGCCAAACCTTGTGTATCCAGACCAACCCGCTCCTTTGCCCCTTCATGGACAACACGCCGATGCAAAAGCTGTCACCTTAAGGAGCAGAAAGACTGCACAGGACCTGCTACCTAGGCAAGCGGGTAATGAATTTTCCTGTGCTCTACCGCTAGATGGCTCACAATCCTCTTCCTCTCACAAGCCATCTTCATTAGATTAAGGAAACAAGCCACTAAACCTTGAAATTCCCATTCCTTTTCCCGCAGCTCTAATGAGAGATTCAACATAGAAAAAGGACATGCGGAAATTCAAGGACCTGAAATCTATGTTCAAGGAAGTTCACATTCAGGTCCCTCTCCTCGAAGCAATAAATCACATCCCAACTATTGCTAGGTTCTTTAAGGACTATTGTATGCCAAAGCGACAGCAGAGAATTGGACGACAGACGGTATTATCTGAGGAAGCCAGTATGGTTATTTTAGCTAACTTACTGCCCAAAAAGGACCCAGGCACACCACTGATTTCCTGCTTTTTGCAGGATTCCCCTTTTGATAGGGCCCTTCTTGACTTGGGATTGTCCATCAACCTAACTCCCACTCCAGTATTTGATCGATTTTGATTTGGGGAGTTAAAGCCCACCTTGGTTACCATACAGTTGGCTGACCGATCAGTGAAAATGCCTAGGGGGGTGGTTGAAAATGTGATCGTAAAGTCCAAGGATTCTACTTTCCAACAGACTTTGTTGTTCTTGATATGGAGATTCCTCCTAATCTCCGTGACGCACCGATTATTCTACATCACCTATTTTTGACAACCGCCCACACAAACATCGACTGTGCATCAGGATGCATGGAGATTGCCTTGGGGAACGAAAAGCTTAGACTGGACATTTTGAGGGCATCAAAGAACTTTGATTGCGATTTGATCAAGGAGGATAGTGAAGATGAAGATTCAGCTTTCTGTGGGAACATTGGGCTCCTCTGCAGCAACCCAATGGCACATTCATCTTCACTATCAAGGGTCTTAGATTGCGATCCACACGGGATTGAGACTATTGACATACACATTTCATCCCATGGATCTGGTTGTCATGGGTGTTCATTTACTCCTAACACCCTTGATCCTGACTATACTGTCCTATCTAACACTGATATCTTGAGAAAGGATTACATGACTATATATGGATTCTTCATTAGTCAGGATCAGCAAATTTTCGCTATTGCTTCCTCTCCTCCCCTGCATAAACCCCCTCCCCACCCTCCGCTACTAAAGTTATAGCCCTTACCTGATTCGCTCAAGTATGTGTTTCTGGGAGAAAGTGAGACATATCCCATGATTATCAATGCTCACTTGACTCCAGATCAGGAACACCAATTGATCTCCGTTCTGCAAGCACATAGGGCAGCTATCGGGTGGGGCATTACTGATCTCCATGGGATTCACCCCTCATATTGCACTCACCATATCTACACTGATGAAGGGGTGAGACCATTGAGACAACCTCAGAGGCACCTAAATCCAAATATGTTGGAGGTTGTCAAGAAGGAGATCATTAAATGGCTGGACGCGGGCATTATCTATCCTATTTCCGATAGCTAGTGGATGAGTCCCATTCAGATAGTGACCAAAAAGGCAGGACTCACCATAATAAAAAATGAATTGGGTGAATCCATCCCGACCCGCACCACAACTTCTTGGTGGGTCTGCATTGACTACAGGAAGCTAAACTCAACAACCAAAAAGGATCATTTTCCTTTACCCTTTATTGATCAGATTCTAGAACGGCTAGCCGGGCGTAGTTTCTTTTGCTTTCTGGATGGATACTCCAAGTACAATCAAGTTGCAATCAACCCGAAAGATCAAGACAAGATGACTTTTATGTGTCTCTTTGGAACATTCGCTTTTAAGCGGATGCCTTTCGACCTCTGCAACACACCAGCTACTTTTCAGCGATGCATGATGGCCATCTTTTTAGACATGATCGAGGACTGCATAGAAGTGTTCATGGATGACTTCTCCATGTTTGGAGATGATTTCTCATCTTGTCTTGATAACCTCACAAAGATCCTGATTAGATGTATAGAGGTTAACCTAGTACTTTCATGGGAGAAATGCCATTTTATGGTGAGGGATGGCATCATACTAGGTCACAGGATCTCCTCTAGTGGACTCGAGGTTGACCGAGCTAAGTCTAAAATCATTTTGCGATTACCTCTGCCTAGCTTGGTTAGGCAAATCAGATCATTCTTAGGGCATGTCGGATTCTATCGAAGATTCATTCGAGATTTCTTGAAAATTGCTCATCCATTAACAAATCTTCTAATAACCAACACTCCCTTTAATTTCAGCTCCTCATGTCTCAGTGCTTTCAAGACCTTACAAAGCACTGTCTCAAGTGCACCTATTATCCAACCTCCCGACTGGTCTCTCGACTTCAAGATGATGTGTGACGCCTCCAACTTCGCTATCAGAGCAGTTCTTGGCCAACGTCGGGAGCACCATCCATTCGTAATATACTACGCTAGCAAAATACTGAACAAGGCTCAGCGTAACTATACAATCACTGACAAAGAATTACTAGCTGTGGTATTCGGGTTGGAGAAATTCAGGTCGTACTTACTCGGGTCCAAAGCCATCATCTACACTGACCATTCAACCCTTCGGCTTTTGTTGGCAAAGAAGGATGCCAAACCCCACCTTATCAGATGGATCCTTCTTTCGCAAGAGTTTGATGTTAAAATTCGTGACAAAGCCGAAGCACATAATGTTGTTGTGGATCACTTATCTCAGCTAGACCCAGACTACATTCCGTACTCCCTGCCGATATCAGACCGATTTTCGGATGAGTCTCTACTATCCATCAACTCTATTGAGTTTCCTTGGTATGCTAATATAGCAAACTATCTCGTCACAGGCAGGCTATTTGCGAGATTATCCAAGGATCAAAAACTCAAATTTATATCAAAGGTTAAATTCAATTTTTAGGATGACCCATTGTTCTTTCTCATTGGGGCTAATTAGATCATCCGTAGATGTGTCCCTGATTCGAAAATCTCTAGTGTGCTATCCTTCTGCCACAGTGATGCTTGTGGAGGTCATTTCTTAGGCCGAAAGACCGCTACAAAGATTTTGTAGTCGGGATTTTTCTGGTCGACCATTTTCAAAGATACACACAAGTTTACCAAGTGCTGTAAGCGATGCCAGGCAATCGGTTCTATGACTCGGAGAGACATGATGCCTCTCTAATCTATTCTCGTTGTGTAATTATTCAACGTCTGGGGCATCAACTTTATGGGCCCCTTCCCTAACTCGCATGGCTTTGAGTACATACTCCTTGCAGTAGACTGTCTCAAAGTGGCTAGAAGTTATCCTGGCAAGATGAGCTGATCATAAGACTATTATATCCTTCATCCGGGAATTCATTTTTGTGAGATTTGGAGTTCCCCACACCCTGATAAGCGATGGGGGAAGTCACTTCATCCATGCCCATTTCAGGTCATTATTGAAGAAGTACGGGGTGCAGCACCGCATTGCTACCTCGTATCAACCACAGACCAATGGGGAGGCTGAAGTATCAAACCGTCAAATCAAGCTTATCCTTCAAAAGACGGTTAGACCTGATAGGAAGGATTGGTCTGATCGGTTGATTGATGCACTATGGGCATATTGGACCGCATACAAGGCCCTGCTCGGAATGTCACCATACCGCATGGTGTATGGAAAGGCCTGTCACCTTCCTGTGGAGCTAGAGCACCATGCCTTTTGGGTAGTGCAAAAGTGTAATTTTAACCTCGAGGCCAGAGGTTATGAAAGGAAGCTCCAACTTAGTGAGTTAGAGGAGATTATGCAGGAAGCATATGAGAATGCAAAAATATACAAAGACAAGACAAAAGCTTTCCATGATCGACATATCCGGAGGGAGTTTACACCTAACCAGAAGGTCTGGTTGTTTGACTCCCGACTCAAATTCTTTGCGGGAAAGCTCAAGTCCAAGTGGACTGGGCCTTTTCCTATGGTCCACCCATATCCTAATGTGGTGGTCCAAATTAGAGACCTGAAATCTGGGCATGTTTTTATGGTTAATGGCCATCGCCTGAAACCATTCTTTTCCCAGGAACCTCCTCTTGCTGATGAAATGGTACATCTTCTTGAGGACGTGTGACTGATGAGCTGCCCAGCTGGAGGCATTAACTCAGCACGTATACATATATACATACCATATATACATAGCATATTTCATTTTTGCATATTATTTCACATATTGTTTTGCATATTGTGTATGGCATTGCAGTGATGGCATGAGCTGAATGACAACTGCAGGTGATTTCTATCCACATACTCCCTACCTTATTTCTTTTATTCATGCATGAGGACATGCAAACACTTAGGCATGGGGGAGGGGGGGTAGTCCATAAAAAACTGAAAATTTTCTGCCAACAAGTGGGGGATTAGATTGTTTTATCAAGAAGTTTTATTAAAGATTTATTCTTTAGTAGATTCCTAATCTTAGAATCCAGTAGTATAACCTTACATCTGTATATAGAATTTGCAATGGATCCAATGTGAAAATCAAAGACATCTCTAGTTTGTTGAGAATAAGAATTGCTTCTTCTCTTGAACTCTTGGACAGTAATCAGGGAGTCAGGTGAACCATCTTCTAGTAGATCCATCAAAACATACGTGAGATGAGAGTAAAGAGTCTACTGGTGCTCTAAGGCCAATGTAAGGAATCTTAATCTTTATTAATTGAATAATGACACTCATAGATGGGCATAGTTTTCACTCTCAGTTCTTGCATACTAATTCTGTAAGAAATTCCATACAAGAGCCACCAAATAAGGCAAAAACACAAAGAGCTGGTTCTGATAAAACTAGGACTGAGGTGGATGGTCACAACCATCCTCTATGGAATCCTTGGATGAAGGAGGGTACTGATGTCAAGGTTAGAAATACATCGTCCTATCTGTTCCCTACCCAATGCCGAGAGTAGGCACTTCCACCAAATAAGCCACCCGAGATCCTCTTGGTCATCCCCAAAAATCCCAAATAATGCCTCATGAATAAAAATATGTATGTCGTGTTGAATTGTTGCATTATGTTATGTTGGTAACAGCATTGTGCCAGCAGATGTATATATTGATAAAAAAAAGAAGAAAAAGCATACAAAAGAGATATTTGCTTGTGAAAAAAAAAAGTGTTATGTTAAGAAGTTTGAGTTATGTAAGTCAAAATGTTTCGAGGCAAAAACACCTACCATCCCCACAAACCACCAAATACAGCTTTAACCTTTTTTTCTATATTTCTGATCACCTGAATATGGGCTAAGGAGTCTGACTTAGTCGTTGGGTTATTAGAACATAATTAAAGTGTAATGCCATGTAAGACCACCAAATACAATTGCAAATCTGGTAAGATGTGAGCTCAAGTAGAAAAAGCAAAATAAAAAGAAAAAGAGAAAGAGAAATTGAGAGAAGAAAAAGTGCAAAAGATTAAAGAGAGCACAGTTTTCCAACCCTTCTCTAAGTTAAGTTATTTAATAATCTAATAATCTAGATTCTGAAATACTAGTCTCCATGTAGCACCAAAAGAGAGTGAGCCACCAAATACAAATTCAATTAGCTTAGACATCTGCTACCTAAGCCAAAAGCCAGGGCTAAAATCAGAGAATAGTTTATATCCCCGAGAGAAGAGGTTTGCCTATCCCAATAGAATTTTACTAGGGGTCAAGTACAAACTTTAAATGTGTATCGACTCTTCGCTTGGATTAGTTGGAGAAGCTACAACAATATATATTCATGGTTATCTAGATTTTGAATTTTTGGATGAAACAAAAAGAAATAAACCTTTAGTAAACTCTTGATAAAATGCATTTAGTCTTACACTTGCTACGGACTAGCAAGATTTAGGCATGGGGGTGTGATTGCATCGCAATCATAGGCCTTAAATTGCCTGAATTAAGGTAGAACCTAGCTTAACATGGGCATTCTGCATGCATACACATTGTACTTTGCATCTTAGATAATTCATATGTTTTATACATAATAATGTGCTATTTGGGAGGTATTTATAATTGCAGGTAATCCAAGCTGCGGATGATAGATCCCACCTTATGGATCTGTTCGGAATAATGACGGGAGTCCAACGCTTCCAACAACGCATCAATCATACTCCTATAGCACCCTAGGGAGTCTACAGAAGAAGTAGGAGCCAAGGGGAAAATTGAAGAATATCCAGACCTCAGATGACAAATCCAACCGCACGGATGGATCCAGATCGATGTTCGTAGTCCAATGATGCAGAAATCAACTTAATCAAAGGCCTACATCATCAGATACAAGGAGAAAAAGATGGATGACCACGATGGCACCACATGGAGCCATTGCACCTGCCCCTCAACGCACCCCAATCTAGAAAGGAGAACTGTGAGCCATTGGATCATCATCCAACAGCCGTGATGTTGCCATGTCACTGCCTCTAGCCGCCTCATCATGCATAGGAGAGATCTCGACCATTGGATTCCCATCCAACGACCGAGGGTAGCTGCACAGGAAATGGAAGGAATGACAATACATGCGTGTAGTGCAGTGGAGAGGGCGCCTAACTGATAGCAAGAAACGCGGGATTGAAGCATGCCCGGTGTGAAATCAAGAGAAGCGGTGAGTGCGAGCGCAATTGACCGCTGGATCTTCATCGAGTGGCTCAGCAGCAGACGCGTGGTGGGCGTGGGGGCACTAGATCAAGAATGCGCACGACAATGCGTGCGGAGACACGCATGCGAGTGCTTTAGCATTCACAGGCACGTTGGTTGCATGCGTTTAAGCCGTCCGATCGTAAAATCAGACGGCCGACGATCGGGAGCTCAAAAGCGGCGAGTGACGAAGGATATGAAATGAAGGTGCTCACGAGGAAGATTTGCAGCCGTGTGATGGAGGATCGATGCTGGACAGGCTGCCACGTGGCAACAGCAGATTAAATCAAGGATAAAAGAAGGATTTAGAAGGCTTAATCAGGGTCGTTGATCTCCCGATCAACGGATTTGATTAATCTGAAGCCTTTGCATGGATCTAAGGGGCCAAATACCTCAAATGTCCTTCACTAAAGCTATAAAAAGAGGCCTAAGGGCCCCCTTTGAAAGGCATTCTATTAATTCTTCTTCTTCCCGTCTTCTCTGCATCTGTCTCTACACCTCTGTCTGAAGCGTCCGTTGGGCCACCCCAATAGATGGTTACTACTCTTCCCAACCTCTCCAAAAGGCCACCACGAACCACCCATGGTGCCCTCATTCTATTTCATAAGTTGTTTACATTTATGTTGGAATTTGTCTAATTATATGTATACAATTCATGTTCAAACTCTTTTGATTATTATATATGTTGTGTCTATACTATTTAGCATTTATATGTGGAACAACGTATGAAATCAAAAGTGCTTTCTACCTCCCTGTGATCGACCAGGACTCACCAAGTTCCATTAATTTATTTGCTCGAGATGTATTTCACGCTATACTACAACGTGCTAATTTTCTACGCGATCTATGCCATGAACACTTACACTAAGAAGATTATGTTTTAGTCCACTAACTAAATGTATGTTAGCAAGAGAAGTGGAAGAGTTACCAATTTTGCCAGTACCAATAATATGACCCTTGTGGTTGTTCCCAAATTTGACCGTACCACCTTCTTGGCGATGGAGTTGCAGGAATAGGTCTTCCTCTCCGGTCTTGTGCTTGAAACATCCGTTGTCAATGATCCATCTTCTTTCTTCTCAATCCTGTCATTGGTTTGTAAGGTCTTGATTTAGTTGATCTATAGAGTGGCTTCAGATTTCCATTTGTTTCTTGATGCATCCATCTCTTATAATCTACTTGACGTACACAACAAGATTGCAAAAGTATTTTTGGTACCCATTTTTGTTTGGGTCCACGGTGGTTAGCAGATGCTGCTCGTTTAGGCAAGCTACCTTTCTTCTTATTTTGGCTAGAACTAGATGCTTCATGGTTGTTTTTAGGTATGTAACCTAACCCAAATTTTGTGGTGCTCTAGGTTTGTGTTCCTAATTGCTTATGCAAGTTTCTACTACCTTTAATGAATTTAGCTAGCTCATTCAAGAGAGTAGTAGAATATTCTTTTAGGCTATCTATATCTACCTTTAGATTGTCTATATGTGATTTTAATGAGATGATTTCAGTAGATAACTCTTTATTTTGTTGAGTAAGCATGTCTTTTTGTGCTCTTTCTTCCCCTAATGCTTTTGCTAGATTTTTATTTTCTAATTTTAGTCACTTAGCTATATCATGCATCTCAAAAAATGTTTCTAATAATTCATCTTGTGAAAAAGAGTTACCTCATCTTCTTGAGCCATTAGTCCTAGAAGAGCTTCTTCTCTGAAGATTTCTTCTTCCCCTGAACTTGAATCTGATTCATCCCATGTCGCTGAAAAAGCCTTCTTCTTCCCATGTCGCTGAAAAAGCCTTCTTCTTCCCTTCCTTTTTGGGAAATTTCTTCTTCTTTTCTAACACCTTCAAAAGTGGACAATCCTTTTTTATATGTCCTTATCTCTTGCAGTTGTAGCAGATGATGGTGTCTGCTTTTCATTCTTCTTTCTTCTTTCTTCTTCCTTCAACTCCTCTTATTCTTGAGGAACTTTTTGAACTTTCTGGAGAGGAGGGCTATGTCTTCCTCCTCATCTTCACTTGACAAATCCTCAGAATGTCGATTGGCTTTGAAAGCTACAGTCTTCTTCTTGACCCCTTCTTCTTCATGCTCCTTCATGTGTTGGAGCTGAACTTCGTAAGCCATCAAACTTCCAACAAGATCATCTAGTTTTAGCGTAGACAGATATTTTGATTCCTGTATGGTTGTGGTCTTTGTTTCCAAGTTACTAGTGAGTGATCGAAGGATCTTCTTTACCAAGACTTCATTCTTCATGTCTTGATCGGGACTTCATAACGAATTTACAATATCTGTAAATCTTGTAAACATCTCCTTTATGGTTTCATCTTTCTTCATCCTGAAAAGTTCGTATTTCTGAGTTAGTAAATTTATAGGAGTTTCTTTTACCTTTGACATTCCTTCGTGAGTGACTTTGAGGATGCTCCAAATCTCGTAGGCTGTCTTACAGGCTGAGACTCGATTGAACTACACTCTGGAAAGTCCACAGAAGATTGCGTTCATGTCTTTCGCATTATGCATTGTCATCTTTTAATCCGGAGTCGCTGCCACACCCATCTTGATCTTGGGCGGTGTGTACTTAGGGGCAATGATATCCCATACTTTGAAGTCTATTGACTCTAAGAAGATTTGCATCCTGGTCTTCCAATAACCGTAGTTTGTTCCATCAAATAATGGAGGTCAAACTGACGATTGACCCTCTACATACGTGTCAATAGTTGATTTGGACATCTTCTGGACAACCTTACTCTGATATCAAATGAGGGTTGCCTATGAATCATAAAGTATACTAGAGGGGAGGGGTGAATAGTATCGCAAAAAAATATTATGAATCAAAACTAAATTCACAATAGAATCAAGCACTGATTACACCTGGATTTATAGTGGAAACCCAAATTGGGTGAAAACCACTACTTAAGCCTCTTAGCTTAGGATTTCCCCAACTAGTCAAGGCTAGTCAATCCATTATCATACCACTTGAACGAGGGTAGCACAACCTCTTTACAAACACTTCTCATTATAACCTGAAGAGAAGCACAACTACAACGGATCTTCCCCAACAACTTGGGATCAGTTAATCAAAACAACAATGTAAAAGAACAATGTAGAACTATGGAACCTCAATAAAAATCAAACCAGAATTTCAACGAAGGTTTGAAATGATGTGCTTTGAAAGATATGACAAACAAAGCGCAGAAGCACTTAAAGAAGCATGAGAAGCTCTATTCTTTTTAGAGGATTTTCTATTGAAAGTAATATGAAAAAGGGCTACCTCTATTTATACTAAAAATTCAACCAGAAAAGCAAATGAAATTGGTCAATTAATTAAGGTAGATTGGTTGATCAAAATGAGATTTGGTTGATCAATCTAATTATTTGATTAATCACTGATTGGTCGATTAATTAGCTTAATTGGTCGATCAAAAGGGTATTAATCAACTTCCAAAAATGGGCTAGTTTGATGGATTAACTAAGTTGGTTGGTCGATCAATCAATTTGGTCAATCAATTAGTCTTCTTGGTCGATCAAAAAACCTAGAAACTGCTTTTTAGAGAAAAGTGTGAAAATCTGTTTGAGTTTTATTTTCAGGTTCCTTACAACAATATCCTAGAGTCAATAATAGTGAAAGACACAGATCAGCATCCATCTGATCTTGATCCAAAAGAGAAGCTCTAATCCGTGATAGTCCTGAAATATTAGTCTTGCAATAAATATAATTTTGATGCATTAAAACAGAGGTGCTTACAAAGGTATGATGTAAAATTTTGGAGGAACTTCCATATTTAGTAGTTGCTCTAGTTATGGTATTATTTTGTTATTTCCTTCGTTGTGGTAATATTGGTGGGGTGTGCCTGCAAATTGATGTAATTATTATTTTTATCGCCTAGTGGTCTACTTGTGTGAGTATGGGGTGTACCCAATTTGTTATATTTTCATTCTTATACAGGTCATTTTTACAGGTACAGGATTTGGGAAAAATGCGATAAAAATCGGAGAACCTCTGCTGGATTTTCGACAAAAATTGGCCCCTTAGTTAATTGGCCTTCCCTTAATCCTATCGCCTTGTCTTCTCGTAAATGACGTGATTAGGTATTCTAAGTGGCGATAAGCGTTGGCCATGTTGCCATGATGCTGATCATGTGGGATCATTATTACAGGTGATGGGCCTCGAAAGGCCACCAAAAGATTTATACAGGTAGGAGGTGCTACTTAGCCTTTACCATCTGTCACATAGGAGAGATCGACAATCAACAAGCAAGCACAATGGAAAATAGGGATTTAGTGACCTAGTTCCACCGTAAGAGGTGTATATCTGGGGGGAGGATGGTGCTCCCAACTATGCACTATAACCTCTAGAATTACAAGATTTGCTACCCCTCTTTGGGGGGCGACCCCTCTCTATTTATAGCATGGGGAGAACCCTCACGTGAAGGCCTCTAGTACCCTTACTGTCAAACTACTTGTCTACTATCAAGGCATAGGTGGTCAAGTCCATCTTATCGTATCTTTTACCCTTGCTACGCTGAATCTTTTGGCAGGTTGGGCGGATTCCTACTGGGATCCGACTAGTCTTAAGTGGGGTGGGTGGTGCCGGTTCTGCCTGTTTACCTCGTAGTCGGGTAGCTGGATCCTTTATCGGGTTATGTGTGGAGTTTTAGATCCAAAGTCAGTTTTTACCCCTCATCATATGCCCACACTCTCTAGCAAGTGTTAACTGTTGAGAGAGTAGTGAAAGTGCCCAAAACTCTACGGTGGATGATGCCCCCAGATGTTCTTCCAGCTATGCTGCAACAAGGAGGACATTTATGATGGAGTTGGGTGGCTTTCACCAGCTTCCAATCACTGGAAAAAGTCCCTTGTTAGAGAAAGTTCTACAGGAGGGGGGTGAGATTTACGTGATAAATAATAAAGTGCAGAAATATAATAAACAATCTCACAAAATAGCAATCACACAGATACACAATGATTTTTCGGTGAAAACCCAAACTCGGGTAAAAACCACCACCTAAACCTCTCAGTTTAGGATTTCTCGATTGACCTAGTCGATCAAATCTACTAATGTACTACTTAAACGAGGGTAGTACAACCTCTTACAACCACACTACTTTGAACGAGGGTAGTGTACCTCAAACCCTCCTCTTCACGAGGAGTATTTTGTCCCACAAAGGAAACGGGAATTCTTAAAGCGAATACCCAACCAAGAACAAAGAAAATAAACAATAACCTATAGAGCCACAAACTAAATGTTATATTATACTACTATAGGCAAGAATCTCCCGTTAGTAGGAAGTGTGTAGGCGTGATCTCGACAGAGTATTGATGCTCTTGGATTTAAAGCTTTGAGGGTAAGAGCACTTCTTCTTTGATCTTTCTCTTCTAGGACACAAAAGTATGGAAGTAGTATTCTTAGGTGTATGTTGCAAAGGAAAGGTCCTCCTCTATTTATAGAGCCCATAAGAAGGGTTTAGAAACCTCTTCTAGTCGTTGGAAGGCTTCTCTAGCCATTTGGAATTATTGTAAGGCAAATCAGGCCGAAATCAGGGTCATTTATGATTCTGATAGGGTTATTAGATGTCTGCATCTATTATCAAACGTCTGCGACATCGTCTAATCTAGGAATTAGTCGTCTGATCTAGAAGGGTGGAAGATCTTATTAAAGTTGGATTAACACGGATGTCTAAAGATTAATTATAAGATGTCTGGGAAACTAATCAGACATCTAATTTAAGACAAGTTTCCTTCCTATTTTGCCCAGACCTAAACAGTGTTCTAAGATTCGTTGATCAGACTTTAGGTCGGTCATCTAGCATAAGGTCTGGACGTCTGAAAATGCAATCTTCTATGGGAATGGATTTCCTGAGGTTAAATGACAAGAATCACTGACAAAAGTGATTTGGAGATGGATTGAGCCTAACGTCTATTTATCAGACATTTAGGGATCTCTACGAACATCTAAAAGTGAAAGTAAGTCTGATTAAAGGTTAATCCTCAACGATTAAGTCTAGCAAAGCCAACGGTCCTCCAGTTAGACGTCTGGCAAAGTCATCAAATACCTTCTAAGACGTCTAGGCTAAGGGCTGGATGTCTGAAACTGGCAAACAAAGAGTGGGTTGTCAGCCTAAGTATTTTGGACGTCTAATCAAATAGTCAGACATCTTAAAGTCTAAGATCAAACGTCTGATTTTCATATTGGATGTCTGATCAAGCTGTCTGATGCCTATTTTGGCTTTCTAAGTTCTCTATGAAAAGTCAAGTATCCTAGGTTTGTGTAGTGTTCCTAAGACTATAGTTTTGTTACTTTAAGGCTCTTTAACATATAATCTAGACATAATAAAGAGCAAAGAACAAAGATACAAAAACTAAGTACAGAATACAAGACAAAAAGAAATCTATCCTATTCTTCTTATTTTCAAGCACTCGCTCCATGTGAAGCTTCTTCTCCTTTATCAAGCTCCTCCAATCCACCATGGATGCGAGCTTGAGCTCCTTCACAATTGTATCCATTTGCATTTTCCTGAAACTCATAAACTCAATGTAAATGTTAAATAACAAGTATTTTGTTATCATCAAAATTAACGATCGTGGTGCCCTTGCACCAACAATTAGGAGCGTATAAGCCTAAGCTCACGCTAGCCTTAGGAGGCGGCATATGCCGAGGCTGAACATTGGATGTGCAAGCCCGAGTTTGTGCAGCCCTTAGGAGGCAGCACTTGTTGAATTTGGGGCTAATGAGCCCTAGCTCATGCCAACCATAGGAGGCATCATTGGTTGGGCATGGGTCATATGAGCCCAAGCTGGTGCTGACCTTGAGAGGTGGCATTGGTTGGGCGTGGGGTGCATGGGTCCGAGCCCATGTCGACCTTAGAAGGTAGCGTTACTTGGGTTTAGGGCGTATGAGCCCGAGTCGATGTTAGCCTTGAGAGGCAACATTGGTTGGGCATGAGGTGCATGAGCCTGAGCCCGTGCCGACCTTGGAAGGCAGCATTGGTTAGACGTGGGGCGCATTGGCCGGAGCCTGTGCTAGCCTTAGAAGGCAGCGTTACTTTGGCATAGAGCGTATGAGCCTAAGCCGGTGCTGACCTTGAGAGGCGGTGTTGGTTGGGCATGGGGTGCATGGGCTAGAGCCCGTGCTGACCTTGGGAGGCAGCATTGGTTGGGCATAAGGCACATGGGCCCAAGCCCATGCTGGCCTTAGAAGGCGACATTACTTGGGCGTGGGGCGTACGAGCCCAAGCCAGTGCCGGCCTTGAGAGATGGCATTGGTTGGGTGTGGGGTGCATGTGCCCAAGCTCGTGCCGACCTTGGGAGGTGACATTGGTTGGACGTGGGGTGCATGGGCCCAACTTGGTGCCGACCTCAAGAGGCGACGTTGGTTGGGCCTAGGGTGCATGGGGCAAAGCCCATGCCGGCCTTAGAAGGCAGCGTTACTTGGGCGTGAGGCATATGAGCTCGAGCCTGTACTGGCCTTAGGAGGCAGCGTTTCTTGGGAGTAGGGCATATGAGCCCAATCTGGTGCCAGCCTTGAGTGGCGACGTTGGTTGGGCATGGGGTGCATGGGCCCGAGCTCGTGCCAGCCTTAGAAAGCGACATTACTTGGTCATGAGGCATATGAGCCCGACCCCATACCGGCCTTAGAAGGTGGTGTTTCATGGGCGTAGGGCGCATGAGCCCAAGCCAGTGCCAGCCTTGAGGGGCAGCATTGGTTGGGCATGGGGCTCATGGGTCAGAACTTGTTCCAGCCTTAGAAGGCAGCATTACTTGGGTGTGGGGCATATAAGACCAAACCGGTGCCATCCTTAAGAGGCGGTGTTGGTTGGGCGTGGGGTGCATAGGCCTCAGCCAGTGCCAGCCTTGGGAGGAGGCATTGGTTGGGTGTGGGGTGCTTGGGCCTGAGCCGGTGCCAGCCTTGAGAGGCAGCATTGGTTGGGGGTGGGGCGCATGGGCTCGAGCCCGTGTCAGCTGATGTAGCCACAATTATTGAGGGTAAAATGCCTATTCATGCATGTTCCTAGGCTTAGATTTGCATTTCATGTTATAAATATTGCATACATGCATCATTCTCCATTTAGAGTAGTTGTATATAAATTAGGTTAATTACATCCTTTTTGTGGTTAGGAGAGAAGGATATTTATTTTAGACCCTTGGATTGACGATCCGACCGTACGGATCTGATCAAGACAATGATCGGAGTCCAACACCTCCAAAATCACCTCGATCGGACTCCCGTAGCACCATATAAAATCTAAGGAAGATCAACAATCGAGGGACTATGTGATGCAATCCAGAGCATCAAACGACAAATCCAATCGCACAGATGGATTCAGGTCGATGATTACAATCCAACGGCGTGAAAATCGACTCAATCTGACCTCTGTAGCATCCCCTACATAGGAATGAAGATGGATGGCCTAGGTCACGCCACGTGGTGCAACCCAACCCACCCATGGCATGCACGTGTCGCCGTACGCGCACACCAACACAAGCGCATGCATGTGCGCGCGTAGTAGCAGCGCAAGGGAGAGCATGCAGCAACAGCGTAGGCACGGGGATAGCGGCAGTAGCGACGTGTATCGCTCGTGCGCATGTGACAAGGGCGTGTGCAGTGCGCGCCAGCAGTGCAGTGGTAGGGGCACGTGAGCAAGATCTTCAGTGACATTTGCAGCGGATCTTCAGTGACATTTATGACCATCACTAAATGTCCTATATATGAATTTCATTCTTTCCTCCACTATAAAAGGACCCCAACCCCTCCCATTTTCTTCATCTCTTCCTTTCTTCCTCTCAACACCTCCAAGGCTCTAGAGAGAGCTTGTCCCAAGCCCGGGATGCTCCTCTAGAGTAGAAAACCAAATATTTTTCCCTCCCCTCATCCCCATTCATGAAGCATCCCGTGGTTGTCCACTCACCGCCCTTTGGGAAGAAGATCCTTGCCGCGACGCTGTCTTCCCCCGCCCTCCATCCTCGTTCGTCCCGCTCCTCACCATCTTCCTTCAGGCGACGTCAGAGCGAGTCATCCTCCAAGCAACTGTCGAAGGAGATTCTCTCACCTCTTTCTATCTTTATTGATTTCGTAGTGTAATCTTTCTCGCTTTGTTAGTTGTAAAAAGCATTTGATTAAAAATCCATGATTGTTTCTCTCTCTCTTATATTTTAGCAAGTAGATTAGCTAGATAAAATTTCATCGACCTAATCTCTTGCTTGATAAAAAATACCAAAAAAATTACAAAAGATAAAAATGATAAAAATAAATAAAAGAGAAACGTGGATGTTTCAAAACCAAACGTTCGCCTCCCCGTGTTCGACCTAAGACTCACTTTTCGAGTTTCGATTATAAATTTTATCTAATCGACGCATTTTGCGAGCTACAACGATGGGTCCTCCAAACACTAATTTTAATTTGCGAAACACGCTCCATCATCGACCTTAAGAGGGGACATTACTTGGGCATGGGCCATATAAGCCTGAGTTCGTATCGACCTTAGAAGGTGTCGTTTCTTGGGCATGGGGCATATAAGCCCGAGCTCGAGCCTAAGCCAGTGTCAGCCTTGAGAGGCAGCATTGGATGGGTGTAGGGCACATGTGCCCGAGCCCGTGACGGCCTTAAAAGGTAGCATTACTTAGGTGTGGGGCGTATAAGCCCGAGCCCATACCGACCTTAGAAGGCAACGTTTCTTGGGCATGGGGCATATGAGCCCGTGCCCATGCTGGCTCTAGAAGGTGGCGTCACTTGGGCGTGGGGTGTATAACCCTGTGCCCATGCCTGTGCCAACCTTCGGGGGCGACGTTAGCTAGGCACGGGGCATATGAGCCTATGCCCATGTCGGCCTTAGGAGGCGGCGTCACTTGGGCGCGGGGTGTATTAGCCCGAGCCAGTTCCTGCCTTGGGAGGTGGCGTCATTTGGGCATGGGGCATATAAGCCTGAACCAGTGCCAACCTTAGGAGGTGGCCTTACTTGGAAGTGGGGCATATGAGCTAGAGCACGTGCCGGCCTTAGGAGGTGGCCTTACCTAGGTGTAGGGCGTATGAGGCCAAGCTCGTGCCAGCCTTAGGAGGCAACATTACTTGCACGTGAGGCGTATGAGCCCGAGCCCGTGCCAGCCTTGGGAGGCGACATTGTGACAATTTAAGATGCTGAGGTAGGCATTAATTATTGTTCCTGTGAGTGGTCATGGCTCGAAGCATTGCACCTTTTTTGGAAAGGTGTGAAAGGCTTTTTTAATGTCTATCGTGTATTAATGCGGGGGGTCATTGACCAATGATTTTATTAACATGGTCACGCTACCGCAGAATCAGTGTCGTATCTCAGGGGATTTGACTCCTTGGGAATTGGCAATCCATAAGGAAGAGGGGTGGAAAGATGTTACTACTCTCGGGAGCTCATGTGGTGGGGCTATCTAAGATAGTGGCTGGGTGCTCATGGCTTGCGCCTGTGACAGTGTAGATGGGTGACCCTTAAGGAACCTCTTAGGGACTTCATGGTCTGACTGCTCGCCTGGCACCTTGTCCACCCATCTTTGCCCAGTATACGAGGTAACCGTGTTGGCTGTAGGTGGAATTAATGCCTTGACCCCACCCCACTTGCAAGATGGGGTGGGCAAACGTAGCCCCATTAGTAGGCTGGAGCAGCACACTCTCTTTATGCGAGAGGTTGTGTCGAGGCTACTTGGTGGGTAGCGCTTATTCCCCATATAGCAGTTGGACTAGGGGCAGTCGCCACGAACGTCCTACCTTTGAACAGCTTTTCTTGCAAGGTGGAAGAAGGATTGGGTGAAGAATCCCCACTAGCCTTGACAGCTTTCAAGCGGGATGCCTTGGTCCATTGTGTGTTTTTTTCCGAAGTTAGTCACTGACGGGATTTGCTAGGGCAGAGTCTGGTAGGTACTCGAGCTCTACCCGTGCCTCTTGGGCCCTTCTTCTTGGTGCTCGGGAGTGAAGGGGCTAAGGCCACCTAGGTGATGCCATGTCCCTACCCTTTTGTTGAGGACCAAGGGGACTTGGGTGCCTTAGGAGACCTCTTGGCTGGGATATAGCCAAATTTGGCAGTACTAGCTACTGTCCTCCATGGGGGGTTGGGCAGAGGTGCCTGTTGCAGGAGCATTCAAGAGGCTATCCTTAATGCGGGAGCCTTAAGGTGGGCTTTGCTAGTGGAGCTTATGCGCGTGCCCTATTTAGGACTATCACTTCCCTTAGGAGATCCCTTGCCTAGACGAGCTAGATAGCATCATCAGGGTAGAATCGAGTAGCCGAGGCCGAAGAGCCTAGCTGAATTCCTGTGAAGGTTAGCTCGAACCCCATTATTGAACTGCAATTCATCACCTTGGCCTCTCTACAAAGGTGAGGACCTAGAAGTTGGTCGTCAGGTGGCCAACTATGTCCTCGAAGGCGATCAACGGCTTGGCCATTTTCTGGATGAGGCCATCCAGCTGCTGGACCCATCCTTGTTACATGTGGATGAGGGGTGATTCTATCATCATAGCAACGGGATGTGATACCACTGAGTGTTTTCCTACCTGGCCATGCCCCTGAACAAGGCAAGCGTAAGGGGATTTTCATATGGGTCAACCCTTGAAAGTGACCACCACCCAAAGCCTTCCTTAAAGGGTAGCAAATGAAGAGGAGTCAACCTTGGCAAGTGGCAATGAACTAACCTTGAAAGAGTTGGCGCTTGGGCTCTTTCTGCCAGAAATCTGAAGGTGCACCTAAGCGGGGCTTGGGGCGTACGAGGCCAAGCCCATGCTATTGGCATTACGCGGCGTCGTGTCGCCCGAGACACGGGGCACTAGGCTCCCGATACCTATTGGCCTTGGTGACTAACATGATGGCAGGGTGGCCCGAACGTCTACCATGCGCTTTGGTGGGCAAATGCTACTAAGGGTGAGGCAGTTGAAACTTTACTAGTGAGCGGTGTGTGTACTTCAAGGTGCATAGGCCCAAGTCCATATCGGACTAAGAAACTAGCATCATAGTTGCTGGAATGTGGGGTGCAGGAGTCCTAGTTCCGTCGTTCTCCGAGGGCGGCATTCTAGTAGTTGATAAGCGGGGCGTAAGCACCTTTGTTTGAATTTGCACCAGTTGTTAGGAGTGGTGGAATGATGAATTTGCCAGTTGTTAGGTGGCGGTGTGAGGGACGTTGGGTAGGTTGGTCCGAGTTCGAGTCAACCTTAAAAGGAGGCTTGTCGGTCTTAAGAGGCAACAATATTAGGAAAGCTGGGCACATCCGTCCGAACTCAGGCCGACCTTAATTGGTGGCCAGCTGGCCTTAAGAATCGATAAGGTATGGAACGTTGAGGGCGTCCATCCGAGTTCATGCTGACCTGAAGAGGTGGCATGCCATCCTTAAGATGAGGCAATATAAGGAACGTCAAATGCATCTGTCCAAGTTCACGCTGACCTAACGAGGTGGTGTGCCGGCCTTAAGAAGCGGCAATATAAGGAGCATCGGACGTGTCTGTTCGAGTTCAAGCCAACCTAAAGAGGCAACATGCCAACCTTAAGAGGTGGCAATGTAAGGAACGTTGGACACGTCCATCTGAGTTCATGTCGACCTTAAGAGGTTGCCTGCCAGCAATAAATGGAACGTCAGGTGCGTTCATCCAAGTTTGCTCTGACCTGAGGAGGTGGCCTACAGGCCTTAAGAGGCAAAAATATATGCAACATTGGACGCATCCATCTGAGTTCGCGCCAACCTGAAGAGGTGGCATGTCAGCCTTAAGAGGCAACAATATATGGAATGTTGAGCGCGACCATCCGAGTTCACTTCGACATAAAGAGGTGGCTTGCCAGCCTTAAGAGGTGGCAATATAAGGAACCTCGGACGGGTCTAATCGAGTTCGCACTGACCTGGAGTGATGGTTCGGTGAGTCGATGTCTGGTCCCTACCATCCCCTAGAGGCAAGTTGCCTGGTGAGAGCATGGGTCGACCGCCACTTTTTGTGAACGACGGCTGACCATCATAAGGGATAAGTCTTTGCCCTTAGTAGGATAGGTCAGGACTTGTTGCGGTAGGGTGGAGGCCTCAGACACCAAGTATGATGGTTATAGGATTGCCTCTTGCACAACGGGGATTGCACGCGTAGGGGGTATCCGGAGCCGACCAACCTCAAGGGGTGAGGGATGATTTCGCCATTGCAGGGACTTAGGGAGATGCCATGGTCCCTGATAGCCTTACGAGGTGCTTTTGGGCATGTTGGCCCCTCTGGGGCGTCGTCACCCCTGGACATTTGGAGGGGGATTGAGATTCCCCCTGACCTTAATGAGCTTGATCATGTCGTGAGGAAAGAAGAGAAGGGGGATGCCACAACTGGAGAGTTTGGCTATGATTCCGAAGTCACTTGATAGATCAGCCAGGTTGGCCCCTCGCTAGATTGCACAGACTTGGTTCCCCATTCCTTTCTTTGCGTGGGCTTCTCGGGTCGCCCTAGCTCAACCCTGAGGAGTGTTGTGCTAGGTCGCCACACCTCTTCATGATGTTCTCACCCTCTAAGGGGGCCAGGCATGCATCGGGAGGATCTGGCAGCAGGTGTACATCGGTGATCAGCCGGCTAGGCCACCCAATGCTACCATCAACCTGGACACGTTATGTGTGGCAACCTGGTTGAGGTGCCTGTCCTCATCCATGTTGGTCGAAGGAGGGTCGTTCCCTTCCTCTCTCTTCCTTTCTTGACTGCCAAAGGTCTGTGACCAGAATGGCCGATGGGAGGAAAGGAAGGCGTTCCCATCGAAATGGTGGATGTCTTATGGGCATGCTAACCCGAAAGGGGTGGCTTGGAAGGTAGCTCAGCCTGAGCATCTCGAAGAATTGCAGGCATTGCCATTGGAAGTTGGTTATGTAGGTTGTTGACCTATCTCGGACAATGTCACTCTTGGAGGCTGCCCTGGCTTTCGTGCTAATGCACTCGGGAGGCCAGAGATAAAGACCTCAGTCAACTGCAGGCGTCGCAGTGGAGGCTTCCACCTAGTCCATGGCCAGGGGAGCGCAATTTCCATAGGACTCAAGGCTACCCCGATGGGGGAGGCTTTTCACTGAAGCAAACCTAAACACTCCACTGGATCACATAGGGAGGCTTGCTCGTATCCCCTAACCCTGATGACGATCGAGGGGAGGTACCTGATGAGTTCACATTAGTGGACTAATTTTTAGCTTAAGTTGGTTAGTTCCTACATTTATTTTTTTTTTAAAAGAAAAGGAGTGCTATCAAATCGCTAATAGCAATCTGGGAGAGCATTTATTGATTATATGAAAGAAATGAATTACATGAGTGAACCCCATTGATGTATGAGATTCCAACAATTGTTTATAATATTATCCACATTCACTGGTCTCTCCTGAAACAAACTCTCATTTCTAGCTCTCCACACCGACCATAGCACAGCCACCATGGGCAAATATGGCTTATTCAACCTCAAGAAAGAGCTCCATAGATCATCCCACATGGGAATAGTTTCCCTGCAGACCTTCCTCCAAACACAATCTATTATCATGCATGTGGAAAAAATATGAAGACTGGAGTCATTGTGCATCCCACACAAATGGCAGAATTGAGCAAGGGTGCCCATTCTCCTATGCCTCATATCTCCTATTATCAAACCATCTCTTCTACACAACCACAAAAAGATTTGTACCTTCAATGGTACTTTCAATTTCCATAGCTTCTTCCCAATCTCATCCACCTCTGCCGACCTAGAAGAAAGGATGAGTTTCACATAGGCAACCACTGACGAGAAGGCCCTATCCCATTTGTATGTATCACACTTCTCAGGCATAGGTCAAAAAGCAGCAAGTTCCTGCAGGAGGCATTCATTTTTTGCCCATGTTCTTGTTCCATGGTCGTTCCCCACCTCATTATTTAACATCCAAATCTCAGAAGTCGTGTCCCAATAGTCACACACCAAAGCATTTTTATCAGTAGTAGCTAAAAATGCAAGAGGGTACCTATCCTTTATCACCCCACCAGGCAACCAAGTTTCCAACCAGAATTTAAAGCTTCTCCCGTCACCCAAGACAAATTTGAATAAATTCTAGTTATCAACCAAGGCACACACCTACATGACAAATTCAACATATAGCGCTGTGGACGCTCAACAACGACCAATGTGGTGCTATCTGAGCCTTGAGAACACTGTGTGTGTGTGGGGGGGGCCGAGGGCATGTGTATGCGAGGGCTTGGTTAAGCCCAAATGTGTGCCAAAACAGATAATTAAGCGGCCTAATTAAGCAATTAGGGTGCGCTTAGTAGAGGTCTGGTCCCACCCAGTCGCTGGGTGCTGTGTATCCCTCGAAAAGCGTGCCTGCAAATTAAACAAACTTTTGATTAAGTAAGAGCCCTAATGACACTTTAAGCACGGAGAAGAATGAAAGTTAAAGAATGCCTAAGTGTTAAAATAAAGAGTAAAATTAAGAAGAGAAGTATTGAGAAGATTTGAAGAGTGAAAGAGAGAAGAGAAGTATGTATATGTATAATATATAACAGAAATCTGTATAAATAGTATTTGTAAATAAATATGTATAAGACAAATAATGTATATATATATATATACGTAGTATAGCTATATATATATATATAACTTCAAATTTTTACTGACAAAATAAAATGTCACTGTAGGTGAAATAAATGTCACTATAGACCCTTGTTTCCTTCTTAAAGTTTGTATACAATTTTTCTGGGGTCCAGTAACATTTATATCTGTCGCTATAGCTACTATATCTATTGCTGTATATATTAACATATGAAGTTAAGTAGAGTATGTATTATTAGTTAGTATGTTATATAAATGAAAGTATTGACAGTATAACTTATAAGTAGATAGTTTAGAGTATAGTTATGAAGTGTTTAATGCTTGTTTGTAATTAATTTTTGCAAGCATTTTTAATTGATTTCTTTTTGTACATCATTAAACCAAGCATTCATTCATTCATTCTTTGTTGGATATAAAATTTCTTTTTGGAATTAAAGAATAATTTTGGACCTAGAGAGTAATGTATATCAATAACTGCCTCCCAGTGAACGACATGGATTAAACTAGAAAAAGAAATTAAATAAAATGGTCGTGATAATGGTTTGTAATTCTGACATATACTACAACAACAATAACATTTTTTTATGAACTGTGGACAATCATATCATGGATTCCATTACGACTCAACCATTACCTTCAATCATCACATCACGCCACCATTATATTTTTTGTACCCCATGCTTAGGTTTTGCTGGTCCCTTAGCAAACAATTCATTAAAGTGCAAAGCAATTTAAGTATCAGCAAGGTAAGTGTGAAGAGATATCTTTTCTTCTTTTCATTTTTCTCAAAGTTCTAAGTGTTTAAAGATGATCTTTACGCTGAAAGATTTTCCGATAAACCAACTGTGTTTATGTTTGGAAATTGTGAGAACCTTATTACTGAGGAAGACTGACCAGAACTCAAGACTTAAATGACATAGACCATCTCTTAACTAACATGGACTCTTGATATTTAAACCTTAAGTCGAATTCTAGGACTCAAGGGGTTTCACAGAGACTCAGAATGCTATGAGGTTATGGCTATGCTTTGTGATAAGTCAAGACTAACCAGGTGAATTCTAAAACTCAATCCCAGGGTTTCACCTCTTTTTAAGTCCAGGTTGGTCCTAACTTCAGCTCATGTTTTCGAATGACTCTCAAGAAATGACGAGTACTCAAACCCAACTCTTATTATGTTTGTGGCTCAAAGAATTTTTGGTGGAAGAACAAGGTATTTGTATTGAACCCTGAAAACATTTTTGGTGGAGCATTTTGTATTTGCAAACTTGGATAACATACTTGACTTATTCAAAAAGACTTTTTTTTTTTTTTACTGTCAGTATGTCTCCGACAACTTTATTTGGTAGAGCGCACCTTATTTGGTGGGTGAGTTTTTTGGTGGAAAGAGCTTCTCTTAGACACAAGACTAAAGGTTAGGACAAAGAGTCTACTTGCACGCACAGGTAAGGACTCCACCTTCCCTAATGAACACTAGGGTTGAATTTCTGGTTCAAATGGTTTTCCTTAACATTGTGTAGTGTAAGCCAAGGTTACTTAGACTCCTAAGTCAAAACAAACCAGCGAATCCTATACTGGTGACTCAGGTACAAGAATATGTCCTAAAGTTAGGAGAGACTGTGGTCTATCTTGTCAAAGCTCAAAGTGTATTAAGCCAAAGCTTGAATCAAGCTATAGTGGCCCGACAAGTCAAACCAGCAAAGGTTGACTGTCCATAAACACTTATTCTATTTTTGTTTTCAGCTAGAAGATCATAGTTAAGCACTTATTTTTCTTCTTTTAGAACTTTTTCTCTCTCCTTTGAAATTTCTTTGGAGTTCTCCCTTGGCAATAGAGTGCATTCCCTTATTGTATTTTTGGAGTTTTTGTGTTTTGTCATTTTTTGTATTTTTGGCTTTGAATTTCCTTTCCAAAATTTTTCATCTTTTTTTGGCATTTTTGATAATACTATACTATAGGTGTGTCTACAGTTTCATTTCAGTTGAATGGTTCACCATTTACACCCCCCATGCTTAAATGCTGCAATGTCCTCATTGAATGAATAGGGTGGATGCAAATGCATACTCTACTTTTCACTATCCTAGACTGGGTGACGAAAGGAAGTCGGAATGAGAAGATAAAATCTCTGTGCAAACGATTTCAAGTCTGATATAAGATCAAAGTGGAAAGTTAGGCTAGGAAGTGAAATGCATGACATGTGTGTCAATGAAAGTATGCTAAAAAGGCAAAGGTAGATGCCTAATGCAAATAAAGGTAGAAATAAGAAAGGTGAAAAATAGCTATATACAAGGATAGGTCTTGCTAAGTTTAACGCCTTCAGCTAGGCGTAAGCCCAGTCGGCAATTCAAAATGTACGAGCAAAATGGTGGAATTGACAGGTCTGAGATCATGTGGCTCAATGAAAGGTTTTAGTCTTTGTCCATTGACGGTAAAAGGTTCAGATTTGTCAATTTCAGTGATCTCAACGGCTCCATTGTCAAAGATTCTCATGATTTTGAAAGGTCCAGTCCATTTGGATCTTAGTTTCCCTGGAAAGAGTTTTAGTCTAGAGTAGAAGAGGACTTTTTGACCTGGGTGAAATGATTTCCTATGAATGTAACGGTCATGGAAGGCCTTAAGTTTATCCTTATAAATCCTTGAGCTTTCATAAGATTCATTCCTTAACTCATCTAGCTCAGAAATTTGTAATCTTCTATGATCACTGGCCTTCTCTAGGTCCAAGTTATGTTTTCTGATGGACCATTAGGCTTTGTGCTCAAGTTCTACGGGAAGATGGCAGTGTTTCCCGTATACAAGTCTAAAAGGAGACATGCCTAATGGGATTTTGTGAGCTGTCCTATATGCCCACAACGCATCAAAAAGGCGGGAAGACCAATCCTTTCTATCTGGTCGGATGGTAGTCTGTAAAATCTTCTTGATCTCCCGGTTGGATAATTCAGTAAGTCCATTGGTTTGAGGGTGATATTGTGTGGCAATCCTATGTGACACCCAATACTTTTGGAGTAGGGATTGAAAATGTGTGTTTCTAAAATGAGACCCTCCATCACTAATGATGGCTTTTGGTACCCCAAATCTAGAGAAGATGAAATCTTGAACAAATTGTGTCACAACTCTATGATCATTAGTCCTCAAAGGGATGGCTTCTATCCATTTAGAAACATACTCAACTGCTAACAAGATATACTCAAAGCCATACGATTTATCCCATGAAGTCAATGCCCCAAATGTCAAAGATTTCACACACTATGATCGGATTCAAGGGCATCATGTCCCGACAGCCAATATTGCTGAGAGACTGACAGCGTGAACATGCCCTGCTATATTCGTGTGCATCTTTAAGGATTGTGGGCCAATAAAAACCGCTCTGCAAAATCTTTGCAACAGTCTTTTTGCCAGAGAAATGACCGCCGCACGCCTGGTCATGGCAGAACGACAAGATGCTTTCTATCTCCTTATCAGGGACACACTTCCAAAGAATTTGGTCTTTACAGCATTTGAAAAGCCATGGTTCTTCCCAGTAATAGTGCTTGGCCTCAGATCTAAGTCTATCTTTTTGATGTCGGACCCAATCAGTGGGGAGGATTCCAGAAGCCAAGTAGTTGACAATGTCAGCTTACCAAGGAAGATCAGAATGAATGACCATCAATTGCTCGTCAGGGAAGTGGTCAGAAATAGGCAAAGAAGGAGAAATCGCTTCAGAAGGAAGGCGGGATAAGTGGTCAGCTACCACATTGTGCTTTCCAGCCTTATCACGAATCTCTAAATCAAATTCCTGCAAAAGTATGATCCATCTAATCTGACAAGATTTCGCGTCCTTCTTGGCGAGAAGATGTCGAACTGTAGTGTGGTCGGTGTAGACTATAAGGTGAGAACCTAAAAGATAAGGTCTGAATTTTTCCAGTGCAAATACTACAACTAGCAATTCCTTTTTTGTGACAATGTAATTCCTCTGAGCTTCATCTAAGGTCTTGCTAGTGTAATAGATGACTGTGAGTTTCCCGTTCAATTTTTGACCAAGGACAGCTCCTACTACATAATCAGAGGCATCACACATGAACTCAAAAGGGTGAGACCAATCTGGAGGTTTCAGTATTGGTGCCTTGGTGACTAGATCATGAAGTGTCGTATAGGCACGAACACAATCGTCAGAGATCTGGAAGTCTGCATCCTTAGAGAGGAGATTAGTGAGAGGTCGGGCTATTTTTGAGAAATTCTCTATAAAGCGATGATAAAAACCAACATGCCCAAGAAAAGATCTAATTTGTTTAACTGATGAAGGTAGTGGTAATTCAAAAATCAATTTCACCTTCGCACGGTCAACCTCTATTCCTCTCTCAAAGATAAGGTGACCTAATACTAGTCCTTCTAGTACCATGAAATGTGATTTCTCCCCGGAAAGTACCAGATTCACATTTATGCATCTTTGCAGGACCTTAGTCAGGTGTTCTAAGCATGCATCAAATGTGCTCCTAAAGATCGAGAAGTCATCCATGAAGACTTCTAAGCAATCACCTACCTAATCGGAAAAGATTGCAAACATACACTGCGGAAATGTAGCAGCTGCGTTGCACAATCCAAAAGGCATCTGACAGAATGCAAAGGTTCTGTAGGGGCAGGTGAACATCATTTTTTCCTGATCATCGGGGTGAATCGCCACCTGATTATATCCTGAATAGCCATCCAAAAAGCAGAAAAATCTATTCCCCGCCAGTCTTTCCAGTATCTAATCAATGAAGGGCAATGGGAAATGATCTTTCTTCATGGCCTGGTTGAGTTTCCGGTAATAGATACATACTCGCCATGAACTAGCAATACGTGTAGGGATGACTTCTCTAGAATTAGTGGTGATGATGGTAAGTTTGGTCTTCTTTGGCACAACCTGAACAGGACTTACCCATCTGCTGTCAGAAAAGGGGAAGATAATTCCATTGTCTAACCACTTAATCATTTCATTTTTCACCACCTCTTGAAGTATAGGGTTCAATCTACCCTAGGGCTGTCTAGTAGGTCTAGATCCTTCTTCAGTGAAAATCCTATGTGTGCAGTAAGGACTAATGCTAATTAGGTCAGAGAGGCTCCATCCTATACCCTATCTATGTGCTCTCAGCACAGATAAAAGTCATGATTCTTGATCAGATGATAAGAAAGAGTTAATAATCATAGGATAGGTCTGATCAGGGCCTAAGAAAACATACTTAAGAGAATTAGGGAGAGGATTGTGCTCAACAGGTACAGGATCAGAAGAAGTAGGTGTGGAAGTTTCAGGAGATCCTAGAGACACTAATGGAATAGGAGGTAAGTCCTCAGTCTCTAAGGTGGGTATCTCAGTGAAAGTCAAGTCAGAATCCAACAAGTGTTGAGGTTCTAAATTTAGCGAGTCAATTAAGGTATCCTCAACCAATCGATCCAAAGAATCCAAGGAACAGATTTCCTCAATTAAACTACAAGTAAGTCCTCTTTGGGCCTGAAAAATATCAACTTTTATTTTCTGATCTCCAAACTTCAATTCTATTAGGCCCTCCTCACAATTAATGTTTGCCTTGGCCGTAGCCAAGAAAGGTCTTCCTAAAATGATAGGTGTGTTCTGGATATCCTCAGGTACTTCCATGTCAAGGACTATAAAGTCTACAGGAAAGTAAAAATCCTTGACCCGCACTATAACATCTTCCAACACTCCCTGAGGTGTCTTAATTAACCTGTCAGCTAATTGCAGGGACACCTCGGTTGGCTTCAAATTTCCAACCTCGAAATGTGTCAGTAGAAAGGTTGGGATAAGATTGATGGAAGCACCTAGGTCAAGTAGTGCTCTGTTAAATGTGGTGTTACCTATCATGCAGGATAGGAGAGGTGCGCCTGGATCTTTCATCTTAGTAGGGAGGGTACTGGAAATAATGGAGCTAGCTTGTTTCGAGAGGATGATTGGACTACTCCCTTTTTGAATCCTTGCTTTACGCTTAGGTGTACATAGGTCTTTTAAAAACTTAGCGTAAAGAGGTATGTGGCGAATTGCATCCAACAAGGGGATGTTTATGTGGACTTGCTCAAAGAGCTTAAGCAAATTCTCCTCAGGTGACACACAGGTCTTTTTCTTTCCTTTCTCCTTCTTCTTTAAAGCCTCTAGAAATGGTACAGAAGTAGTGACAAGAGGGTCATTCCTAGGTAAAGGAGAAGCAGAAAATGGTGAATCAGATGGAGGAGTGGAGGTAGTAGAAGACTTGGGACAAGATGTAGAAGCAGGAAAAGGTGGATCTATGGTGCTTTTACCACTCCTAGTGACTATGGCATTTGTTTTGGCCCTAGATGTAGATGGTAATTCGGAATTAGGTAGCAAAGGTGGTTGGGTTTGTGTATAGAAAGAATTTGGGTCAGTGTAAAATTCAGTGTCATGCAAGGATTGTGAAATGACATGTGCTTGACCTTGCACTGCTGGTCTAGGTTGAACATACCTCTGGGCAGGTATGTTCATAGGGTTGGGTTGTGATTAAGACGGAAGTGAATGTGGTTGACGGGATTCCGTCAAGTGTGATAGGTGGGCTCTCATCTCAGCTAAGGTCGCGTCCTGTCTCTGCTGCATAGCAATATTCTGCTATTGCATATCAGCTAGAGCTTTCATGATAGACCCCAACTGGTCATCTCGTGTAGGCCCAGGTTGAGAGTATTGGGCAGGCTTGGGTTGGGGTTGCTGGTAGGCTCACAGTGGATATCCATGTGATTGTGGAGGTAGTGCTCGAATCGGGTTGTACTATGGTGGTGCAAAAGGTTATTGAAAAGGAGGTCTCTGTGAATTTCCTGACCACGAGAAATTTGGATGATTATGCCATCCAGGGTTGTAGGTCTGTGCAAAAGGGTCATTGTGAATGGCATCGAGCTCCTCCGAAGATCCAGAAGGTGCAGGGAAGTCAGTGTAGGGAGGAACAAAGGTTCCTCCAATCGGTGAAGGATATGGAAGTGGAAAATCCGGTAGTGCAGATTGTGTCACAGAAAGGTTATTCACAGTTTCCCTCCCCATGGGAAACTGGGAAGAAGTGTTTTCTGCCGGTGACTGAGAAGGAGATGATGAAGGTTTTGAGAGAAATTTCCATACTTCATCTACTTTCTTCTCGATTAAGCCCACCCTATCCAGTTGACTAGCCACTATATCTTAGTCTCTGCTACTGGATTGGGCTTCGTGTACCCCCGTATGTGAGTGGGAATGTGAGGACTTTCTATTAAACATGCTCATTGAAGCATTATTAATAGAATTCTCGGCCATACCTTTGAAGAGCTCGAAGGCTGAGTCCTCGTCCCGATAGAGGAAGTTCCTCCACAAGCAGCATCTATGAAATTCCGTGTGTCATCATGGAGCCCATGGTAGAAGATCTGGACCTGTTGCCAGCATGGGACACCATGGTGGGGACATTTTCTTAGAAGCTCGTGGAATCTCTCCCAGGCCTCGTGCATTTGTTCTCCTGAATTCTAAGTGAATGTGGTGATAGCATGCCTTAAGGTGTTAGTGTGGCCTACAGGAAAGTACTTCTTTAAGAACTCATGTTCTAAAGAATCCCAAGAGTCTATAGGTTTAGTCCATGCAAGTGTTCTAAACCAAAAGGCGGCCTTATCTTTTAATGAAAAGGAGAACATTTTCATCAAAAGCGTGTGCTGATCATGACCTTGCAGACCCAGAGTTTAAGCAAGATTTTTCAACTCCTCTAAATACTAAAAAGGGTCCTCAGAAGCAAGTCCATGGAAGTGAGGAATGAGTGCTATAATGTTCGGCTTCAGTTCAGCAACACGACCCCCATCGGGATATCGTACTACAGGCATCAGTTGAGCAACTGCAGGATTATAGTAATCCCGTAGTTGAGGCCTGCGAGGTTGGGGTGGTGCTTGAGGATTTCTAGGTTGGGGTGGTTGTGGTTGGGGGTTAGCTAAGAGATTAACAGCTTGAGCAAGCTGTTGCACCTGTTGGGTTAAGGTATTCATTTGTAGTTGTGTTTCGAACATGTGATGAAGATGAGGCATAGGTCCTCTCTCTAGGAGTGGGTTAGGAAGATTAGGATATGGTGGGTTGGAACCTATGGATAGGTGGTGGTGGAGGATGTGCAATCAGATGTGGAGGAAGTTCTTCAAAATCCTTGAATTGTGATGATTCATGATCATTCTCTTGGTGAGTGGAATAGTAAATAGGAGTTTAAAGACTCAGGAGGCAAAGGATTGGAAGTGGAAGGCAAAGAAGTGGATGCAATTACTTAGGCATCAGTACCCAAGGGGTGTACTAGCTCTGGGTTCTGGGATCTCCTACCTTCCATTGAGTTGGATTTTGAAAACAAATTTAATTCAATCCGTCACAACTCAATGGAAAAGTAAAGTTTTAGCTTAATTCACAGAAAGCAGAAAATCCTAATCAAATATCAACTCAAGAGACCAATTCAAGTAAGCGAGAAGAATCAAATTTTACCTAGAGGCTGCTACGCAAAATTATATAGTACGCAAACAACTGTTTCAAACAATTCTATGTGTCCTAAAATAGACCTAGCGATATTCAGACCTCTAAAATCCACTGGGAGTCTGGATAATACTAGCGTGCGAATCCAGATCCTATGGTTGCAGAAGGAGATAAGGTAGAAACCCGTGTGTTGTGATCTTAAGTGATCGTGCTGTGTGCACGACAGCAATCAACACAATGCGGTAAAATCTCAGTCAAGGTTTCACTCAGATTAAATGTCTACTTTTGATTTAATTCAAATGATTATGAGATGACTTCTATGTTGCTCGTCTCACTTTTTAATCAATTCAATACAAAAGATGGTCTTCTTAGATTTTTAATGCAAATGCACTTATGACAGGAGTTTGAGAAAGGTAAGGAATGTGTACTTGACTCCAGCAATCTACAGTATGCAAATTTGACTTGGAATTAAAACTAGCAGGTAAAATATGCAACCTAAGATGGATGCTTAAGGATATGCTGCTGCTAGATAAGGATGAGATCTTTTTAATTTTTATATTTTCTTTTTTTTTTAAAGTTTGAATAATGTAACAAAGAAAGAAATCAATACGGAAAATCGTGAGCAGAAAATCGTGTCAATGAGAGATGGGTCTAAGAAATAGAAAAACAAAGTCCGGAGAGTCCACAGTTATTACAATAAATGTGTGAGAACAGGCTCTCACAACTTATGACTAACAAATGGTCCTAAGTAGTATACCTAAGTCTAACTAAACTATACTATACTACACTACTATACTACTCCTACAGCTGCTCTGAGGGAACACTCTGCCTGGACGTCGGGTCAGAAGCGCAACGATTCCACTAGGTAGACAACCTCCACCTGGAAGGTGATGCTGCTCCTTCTACTCCTCAAGTGCTGTGGAAAAACAACAAAAGATTAGTAAAAGAATAAAAGAATATCTATACAATAAAAATTAATCAATAGAAGAAAATAACTATGTACCAATAATGGGTTTGAATGAATTAAGAATTATATACAAATAAAGAATTAAAAAGTAATTTTGGCATATAGAGAGTTACCTCCCTGACAACGGTGCCAAAAAATATAATGGTGGCGTGATGTGATGCTTGAAGGTAATGGTTGAATCATGATGGAATCCATTATATGATCGTCCACGGTTCATAAAAAAATGTCGTTGTTGTTGTAGTATATGTCAAAATTACAAACCATTATCACGACCATTTTATTTAATTTTTTTCTGATTTATTCCAGGTCGTTCACTAGGAGGCAGTTATTGATATACACCATTCTCTAGGTCCAAAATTATTCTTTAATTCCAAAAAAAAATTTATGTTCAACAAAGAATGAATGAATGAATGCTTGCTTTAATGATGTACAAAAAGAACTCAATTAAAAATGTTTGCAAAAATTAATTACAAACAAGTATTAAACACTTCATAACTATACTCTAAACTAACTACTTATAAGTTATATTGTCAATACTTTCATTTATATACCATACTAACTAATAATACATACTCTACTTAACTTCATATGTTAATATATACAACAACAGATATAGTAGCTACAGCGACAGATATAAACATTGCTGGACCCCAGAAAAACTGTATACAAACTTTAAGAAGGAAACAAGGGTCTATAGTGACATTTATTTCACCTACAGTGACATTTTATTTTGTCAGTAAAAATTTGAAGTTATATATATATATATAGCTATACTACGTGTGTATATATATATATATACATTATTTGTCTTATACATATTTATTTACAAATACTATTTATACGGATTTCTGTTATATATTATACATATACATAGTTCTCTTCTCTCTTTCACCCTTCAAATCTTCTCAGTACTTCTTCTCTTCTTAATTTTACACTTCGTTTTAACACTTAGGCATTCTTTAACTTTCATTCTTCTCTGTGCTTAAAGTGTCATTAGGGCTCTTACTTAATCAAAATTTTGTTTAATTTGCGGGCACGCTTTTCGAGGGATACACAGCACCCAATGACTAGGTGGGACCAGACCTCTACTAAGTGCGCCCTAATTGCTTAATTAGGCTACTTAATTATCTATTTTGGCACACATTTGGGCTTAACCAAGCCCTCGCATACAGGCCCCCAGCCCCACACACACACAGAGTGTTCTCAATGCTCAGTTCAGATAAGATGTTCGGTTGTTTCAAGTGCCCGACGCCCGTGACGACTGAACATCCTACATGACAAATTCAACATATAGCGCTGCAGATGCTCAGCAGCGACTGATGTGGTGCTATCTGAGTGCCGCATCTGCACTGGAATTGAGCTGCGGCTGTGTAGAATTAAAGATTTTGGCCCTCAATTCGAAGGTCATAATTTATCATAAAATAAAAATAAATTATGGGAAAATAAAGTATTTGCATAATACTACTTAGTTGTACAATTAATTTAGATTTTTAATTATATTTACTGTATAAATAAATTAGCTAAAGTATACAGTTTATACATACTTAATTTTAGGTTTTGTTCCTAAATTACGTATAAATTAGTTATTATATGGTGTAATTGACCTTATACAGAGTTAGTAACTATGTTACAGTATTTAATACATATTTTTATTTTATTTTACAAGCTTTATTTCTAATTTATTTTCATTTAAATAGCATAATTTTAAACTGTTTTATTTGTAATTTGAGTTTAAATAGTATAAACATTATAAATGTACTTAAGTTAGGTTAATTTACTTAAAATAGTAGTATAACTAAATAGTATTAGTTAACTTAGTTTTAACTTAAACTACTAATTTATTTTAATTTAATCTAATAACTTAACTATTAACTTAATAAATTAAGTATTTAATCTATAAAATGTAATTAAATTAAGGTACAGGGTTTAATATGTTTATAATATACATATAATTACATATATATAGCATTATAACTTAATATGGTTGTTTATAGTGCTTATTACTGTATATAGCTTATTGTACACATACATTAGTTTAATTAGTAATTAGTTGTATAATTGAGATATATATAGTATAATCTAACTTAAATACTTAAATTATATACTAAAATATATACATGAGTTATTTATATTATAAATATGTATAATTCACCTTATAACTAAGTAGGCTTATTAAATAGCTTAAATATATGCCTATATACATATTATACAAAGGATTTTTAATATTTTTAGACTTTTTTCACTTTTTATGGTTTTTTATATGTGTGTTAGAGATAAGAGATGAGAAGGGAGGAGATACATGAGGAGAAAGAATTATTTTTGATCCTTTTCAAATTTAATTCATTTTATTTAATTTCATGGTATACAGAACCATTAACTGGCAAATTATACCAAGTCGAAGGTTCTGATTATCATGAAACTTAATACAAGTGTAAAGAAATACCTAATCTTCAATCAGACAGGTTTATTTTATCGTTTTAGATTTTTTATATGATTTTTATTTAAATCCAAAGTTCACACATTCTAGGCCTTTTAAAGGTTTTCTAAAGTGTGTTAAAGCCTAGAATAGATCCTAAGGGGTCTAAAAGGAAATCAACTGCCTTAACTGACCTAACACAACATATGGACAAGATAAAAAAATACTTTAGCATGTAGATCACATGGATTACAATTAATTAAAACAGTGATTAGTTGTGTTTATTAATTAGTTGACAAAAGATTCATTTAGAATAATACAAGCATTCAAAGGATATGAAAATAGTTCATTTAGTTTATAGGAAAGCTTGTACAGAAGCTGAATACATCTTTCTACAATAGGCAACTATTTAAAACCTAAACTAATGTCCATATGATTTATTCAGATCTAGAAGTCTTCTGCTGAAATAGTAGAAGTAAATCTCAGCAGAAGCTGCAACAGATAACAGTCTAAGTTGCTGAACCTGACCTAATCTTCCAACCAAATCCTTCTTCAGACATCTTAATTGCTGTTGCAGTTAATTCATCTAAAGTGGAACAGGTTTGCAGCAGGAAAAGGGGCTAATTCCAACTTGTATCTCCAGATTTAACTCTTTACATCCTAGATCAGGTCATGGATAGCTTGATTAGGGATTTAAAAGAGCTAATCCAGGGAACACTTGGCTGGAATTAAGGGGGAGGGAATGTAGCTGCTTCTGTAGAGAATTGCTATACATCTAGGATTTAAAGACAAAATCAAAAATCACTCTAAAGAGGAACTTTGACAAGAATTTAAAAAAAAAAACACTTGGGAATACAAATCAAGATCAAGATCCCTTGTCAGTAGCATCTTATCAAATCAGATCTGAAAGAGAGCTGATCTAGCTCTTTCTAATGCTATAGACAACATGTAGAAGGAGTTAGATCAGTCAATTTAAAACATAAATTCAAATCCAAGAATTCTGAAACCTTAAGGAATATGGAGAATTCCTTAGGTTGAAAAATCAGAACCACTCTTCAAAATCAACTAATGAATACAAGGTAGAGCCTCAAATCAACAACATTGATTTTTCATTGACTCTACCATGCATTAAAGGCATTAAAATCCTAACAAAAACTCAAATCAGACTATGGCTCATCTAAGGTGAATTCTGACTTTAGAATCACCTCAAATTCCCAGCCAAACAGAGAATCACATCAACAATGTCTCAGTTTGCTAGATCAAAACGTTCAAAGCTCAAATAGTTAAAATTCTTTACAATCCAAATTCAACACAAATCCAGCAAACCAGCTCTCTTTTAAGCTCAGATCAGGAGCTTTTGTGAGCAAAATGAGATGAATGGGAAGTCCCTAATGTGATTTTTGACGCTAATTTCAGATCTGATTGGTTTCTAACCAATCAGATCTGAAATTAGGTCTAATGAGTGGGTGAATTGCGAGAAACAAATCACGAGAATCAGAAGCGATATGGAAAACATGAAGAGGGAGAAAATTCATGATCAGTGACTGTGTGAAACCATCCCCTCTGATCTGGAATGATCAAAGGAGGTGAGGGGGGAAATCTAATCTAAATATACTCCTAATGCTAAACTAACATAACAGCAAATTAATCACTAATTCTACTACTAATCTACCTAACTACTGCTACAGCTAAACTACAAAGCAATAAAACCTATTCTAACAGGAAGAAAGGGACCTGCAGGTCCTTAGCCGATGGCTAAGGAGGAAGAATGGAGGGTGATGGGCTCCAGTAGAGGGAGAAGCCTTCTAGTGAAGCTTCTGGGTCGTCCTCAAGAGTACATCATCCTTAGCGACGAGGAGAGTCAGGGAGAAGTTGGAGAATTCACAGTCGGTGGCTGTGAAATCTGGGAATTGGTGGGGAGGAGTAGCTGGAGTGGAAGAACGATCGCTAGGAAGGTAGGAGAGAGAGATCCTTTGCGCACGCGACCACTGAGGTGCTTAAATAGCAATCTTAGTGGCTCAGATCACCGCGTTGGTGAAGATAGACGTCGAGGGCACCGGTGACAAGGATGAGAGGAGAGGAGTGCGCGGGCTGCTAAAATGAAATCTGACCGTAGGATAGGATCTAGGGGGTTTGGTGAGCACACGCGCCGCTTCACGCGAAGCTTCGATTTAGATCGAGCCACAAATCAAGATCAAAGGAGAATGAACTATTGAGAAGCCCTAAGTTCCTCGTACGCACAGTGCGTGAGAAGATGCTCCAGGCAGTCGGCTTCTAAAGGGCAAATTATAGGGAGGCCCTTCTGTGAAGGGGTAGAAAATTTATAGGTAGGTCAATAAGTGGTAAAAATTAATAACCGAACGGACCCTAAGGGCTTTCAAAGAGGTCCCTGCGGGTTACAAATAGGTCTGGGAAAGTTTTCTAACGAAGGAAATGTAATGCATAAAGGACCTAAATGTAAACTCTAAGTTTCAAGGCCATAATGATGTCCAAATGCCTTCAAGTTTTTATATGTGCTCAATTGGACATTTGATAAATGAATTATACTTTTGATTTAGACTTTTAAACTTGTTTGTGTGTTCAATTAACACTTGGATCACCATTTGACCTTTTTCTCAAGAATATCTCATTTTATGACCTAATTATGCAATTTTAACGCAGAATTAAGGTTTTAGGTCTTTTTCTTTGATTCCCACACTTAACCATTTTTATGTGTTAATTTGATATTGTTTAACCTAGTTTCTAGCTTAACTTTAGCCTTTTAGCTATGATGAGTAGCCACTCATCACGCACCACAAAGGACCAGAAGGGAGATGGCTTATGAGGATTCAAGCGGCTCTTCTCATCATTTGCCACCCCATAACTATCATGAATGATTTCTGTCCACGGCTTTTGTTCCCCTTACAGCAACCGAATTGCCCATTTCAACAACAAGGCATCATTAAACTCTTTGAGAGATCTGATTCCCATGCCACCATACTTCTTAGGTGAACAAATTGAATCCCATTTAACAGGTTGGAGGAAGGCACCATGGTAAGAAGCCCCTTTCCAGAAGAACCTCTTGCGCATAACGTCAAGTTTTTTCCAAATTAACTTTAGAGCTCAGAGAATAGAGAAGAAGACTGGAATGGATGTGATAACTGAATTTAATAAGATATACCTCCCCCCTTTCGACAAGTAGCGACTACTCCAGCCTTCTAGTTTTGCAGCCACCTTCTCAAAGAGAAAAGTCCAATCTCTTTTCTTCATTTTTGTGCACTTCAGTAGTAACCTCAGGTATTTGATTGGCAGTGATATCACAGGCGTGCCCAGGATGGTGGAGATGTCATTTTGGTCTGTACCGTTCATACCAAAGCTGACCAAGGAGAACTTACTTCCATTTAATTTTAAGCTAGAGATCTCACTGAATATGTTGACCATATAATATAGCGCCTGTGCTTCCCTCTTCCCACCTTCCACAAAAAAAATAGTGTCATCCGCATACTGAAGAATGGAGGCCAAAGCCCTTCTGTTTGTCGTCGAATAGCCCCTTATCATCCCATCAGCTACCAGCTTGCAAGCATATCTTGCCAAGGTATCCATTGTAAAATTGAAGATCAATGGGGGGCTAAGGGGCAGCCTTGTCGTACCCCATACTGAGGTTGGATCCAAGATCGACATGGCCTCCCATTTAGCAAAGGGGAATAGGAAGCAGTCGTGATGCACCATTTCACCCATTGTATCAAAAGAGGGGGGAATTTTCTCCTTTTAAGAATTTCCCAAAGATACGGCCAAGAAATTGAGTCATAGGCTCTAGTGAAGTCTACCTTCCATATGAAGGCCTTGGATTTTCGCCTATGCCATCCCATCACCATTTCTTGAGCCATGATGAATGATTCCTGTAGTGACCTCCCAGGTAAGAATGCAAATTGGACAGGCATAATCAAATCTTGCAATACATCACGAATTCTGTTAGCTAGGATCTTGCTGATGATAAGATAAATGGAATTCAACAAAGCAATAGGCCTGTAATCTGAAAATTTCTCCACACCTGACTTCTTTGGTAACAAGAACAAATATTACTTGTTCAGTCTTTCAAAACCAAAGTTGCCCTTTTCAAACTCATGTATAACTTCCATCACATCCTTCTTAAGAACATTCCACATTTCCTTGTAGAAGAAGACTTGTACCCCATCTAGTCCTGGAGCTCCCTCATTATTCAAACCTTTAATAGCTTCCACTGTTTCATGTTCAGTAAAAGGGGCAACTAACATAGCAACTTGTTCACTACTGACACACGAAAAAGCAGCTGAAGCCATCCTCTAGGAACCTCTCAGCGTAGCCTTGGCTGCTTCTTTAAAGTAATGGCCAGCTTCAGATCTTATTTCACGAGTGGAGGTAATGTTTCTCTCGCCCACTTTAATAGAGGAGATGAGATTAAATCTTCTCCTAGCATTAGCAGCAAGATGAAAGAATTTTGTATTGGCATTGCCTTCCTTGAGCCATAGTTGTCTAGACCTCTCACTCCAGTCCATTTCTTTCTTTAAGTCCTCCTCCCCAATGACCTGCTGCAGATATTTCCTTTGCTCCTACTCCTAGGCACTCAGAACCAGCCTACATTTCTTCAAGTCAAGCCTTTGGATCTCAGCCAGTGCCTCAGCCCTCTTCTGCTCTCTGATAGCCACCACTGTCTACCCATATTCCTTCAACATTGTGCGCATATCTACCAGCTTTGATGCAAGGTGCTGTGTAGCCGAGCCTATAACAGTCTTATTTTGCCACCAACTGGACAGCATGTCTTCAAGCCCCTCTTCTCTAAACCAAGACTTTTTAAGCTTGAAGTATGAACCAACATCTGCACTCACCCCACAATCCCACACAAATGGTGTGTGATCAGAGAATGGCCTGTCAAGGCTCATAGCAGAGGACAGGTGGAATCTCTCCAAGAGGCTAGGGTTGCCAAAGAACCTGTCCAACCTTGATACCAGCCCACTGCCATTTCTCCAAGTGAAATCAACCCCACTGACAGGGTATTCAGTGATGCCTGAGCTCTGCACAATCAATTGAAACCCAGCCATTGCACCATCAGAACTGCCACCAGGTCTATCCCCATTTGATAAAGGACAGTTGAAGTCACCACCAACAAGCCATGGTACCTCTTGGACTCTTTAATGCACTATTGACAGGTCCTCCCATAGTTCCACCCGACCAGTTGCTACACAAGGTCCATATACACATGAGATGAACCAATCTAGATCACCTTGAAGGTTCTGACATCTACAAGTAAGCACATGTCTATCACGGTGGATTTCAATCACTTTAAGGCTGGATTTTTTCCACCATATTTCCATCCCACCAGATCTGCCAATTGCAGCCTTCCCCACACAGTTTGCTCTCCTAGATTGTCTCAGAGAGTCCCAGACAGAACCATTTTCCTCCTCCAAATGTGTCTCTTGAATAAGAGCACAATCAATCTCCCACTCCACAAGATATCTAGTAAGAGACGCCCTTCTCACTTTATTGCACAACCCATGCACATTCCACGTTAAGATTCTCATCCCTTGCATGGCTGATCCCCTTGAGCCAAATTATCCACGTATTCAACCATGATAGACTTTGCAACAGTTTCCTCCTCTATGGGACTCAAGTTCTCCTTCCTTCACCTCCTAAGCATGTAAGGAGAGCGCCCAACCCCCCTCTTTTGGCTAGTCCCTTTCCCAAATTTCAGATCATCAAGTGCAGGGAAGGGCATTTGATTCACATCCCAAAGGACACTTCTTCCACTATTGTTTACAATTTCCTCCCCCCGACTTCACCTCCTTACAACTGGTAGATTTGCTAGAGTCCATATGGGTTTGATTAGCACTCCTCATGACAGTGTCATCAACCATAGCCACCTGGTCCCTCTCTAAGACATCCTTGTGGTAGTCTTTCCTCTTCTTTGGTTCAAGTGCATCATCTTAGGGCTTACGACCCTCCAATTCATCCTGTTGTGCCTCACCAGATCTATCAACAGACATCTTATCCTAACCCGATTCTAGTAATACAAATTCCTGCCCTACCACTGATAGGCGAATGAGCCACGAAGAGCCCCCACACCTGAGGATGATTTTATCTAGCAGTGACCCGCTTCTAAAAACCTCATCCTCAAATTGTAGCAGGCGGGCATCACCTTCCCCAATTGTAATTTCAGTATCATCACTAACAGATGCAAAGCCAGCAATCATCTTGGCAACCACCCCTCTAGATATCAAATGCAGAGGCAATCCTTTGATCTCAAGGGTCACCCTCTTGGTACCCATTCTCTGAGGGGGCTGATCAGGAAGTGCCCCATCAAAGGCAGAGACCAGCCTCCACAACACACTGATGTTCTCAAAGGTACTTGAATGAAAGCGTAGCCTTTCCACATCTATCATCCCCAGACCAAAAACAAGAAAACGGGTCTGGGATAGCACAACAACCTTCCAGCCCGATGAAACAAGGGATAGGGAACTCACCAGTTGATGGAACCTTCCAATATATGGATTGCTAGTCATAACTTCACCTATCAAAGCACCCCTCAGCATAATCTCCACAGAGGTAATATCCTCTGAGAATGGGATCTCCACATCGATCATGTGGCCACCTAGTGCTGGCGGCTGAGGCAGCCAAGGCTCCTTCAGAAACTCCTATTTTGGGTGCAAAGGGTTCATCTTCATGCACTGCAGCCTCACCCTTGTGCACGAATCACGTTTGTGACTGTCTCCCCCACACACCAATCAGATAAGGGGATTTCTACACACCACAGCCATATGCCCTCTTCGTCTGCACCTATAGCACAGAACCTCTCCGTTCGTCCTCCTTCAGCCCTCTCTTGAAACAAATATGGTTGCCCTACCTTCGTAAGATTGCCATCTCCTCTCCCTCCTCCAATTTCTCGGTCTCCATGTCTTCCAATCACCCTCATCCCCAGCCCTAGCCGCACTATTTTTGAGTCGAGATCAATGTTAAAATCAATGCGTCGTGGTATAGTTGAAATCGCTCGAAAACAAATGAATTTTATTACTCGAAATTTTAAATCCAAGGTCAAACACAGGGAGCAAATTGGGGTCTAAAAATCAAGAGCACAACTCCAAGATTGAATATAATATGCACTGAAAATCAAACTATAATGCAAAAAACACAATGTCAATGTATAAGGGAGAAGCACAAAAAATATGGACGTCTGATTTTGAAAATCAGACGTCTTAAATATGAAATTGCTACAGTGCTTCTGCCTGTCTCTGATCTCTTTCTTTTCTTTCTTCTGTTCTCTATCTCTGACGGCCTTCTTTCTTCTTGGCTTCTTCTTCTTTCTTCTTTAGCTGCTCTGGCTCTTGTCTTCTTCTTTCTTCTCTGATTTCTTCTTTCCTTCTCTTCTGCATTTAGCTCCTCTTCAGCTTTGTCTTCTCCTTCCTTAGCTTCTCTGGCTACCGCCCTCTCCTTCCTTGGCTTTCTCTTCTTCTCCTGAGAGCAAAACCTACGCCTACCCTCCCCCGCGATCTCTCTTCTTCCTTCTCTCTTAGGCTCGCTCTCCCAGAGCCTTCTCGGGTTATTGGGTCGGGTATGCGCACCCAGGACCAGGCCCACCGGCATGCGTGGTGGGTGAGGAGTGCAGGCTAATCGGGTATATGGATCAGGGCCAGGTCCGCGGGCAGTGGGGTAACGGACGAGGCAGTGAGGGCGAGTGGGACCTCACCCCGTGGTCAAGAGGCGACGAGCCTATTACACTTTTTCAACTTATATCACTGCACCCACTCACAATCTTCCTAGGTGGGACTATGTTGTCCCACCTTACTTCGCAAATGCCAGCAGCGGATGTTTCCCTTGATTACAACAGCTGCGAGGCCTTCAATGCCAATTGCTGGGCTGAGGATGTGCACGAAGGGAATCCGCGCAACCTAGGACTGATTGCCTAGAGCGAGGAGTCCTGGGTGAAGCTCCCAAGCAAGTTTCTTACTTCGTCAATGGCGGCGAAGGCCTCAAACCTGTCAGCAAGAAAACAGCCTTGCGGCCTCATCAAAAAACGCAGGGAGCTTCACCTGAACACGGCGAAGGTGGTACGGTGGTCGGCGTGGCATGGTGAGTGGAGTGAGCGGTTAGGGTCAGTGAGGTGTGGCGGTGCTCGTGAGGTAGTTGGCGAGGTGGATGGAGGTGTGGAGCGGCGAGAACACCTCACCGGAGGTCTGACCAGAGGTGGAGAAGGTGGTGGTGGTATGCGAGCATCGAGGCGGTTTGCAGAAATAAATGATAGGAAAATAATGAGAAGAGAGAGAGGACTTAACTGAGTGTGGATAAACAAAGGGGGATGTAGAGGAGGCAGCCGACTCATACTGCCATTGCCGGAGACGAAGGACCTAGTGGGAGGAGGACGGCGATGATGAGAGGGTTGTAGGGATGTCAGCTGGTGTGACACGACGCAGATGAAGAGGATAAAGGGAACCCTACCACTGGTATTTTGGCAAAGCGACGAGAGAGAGAGAGAAGGGTCACCAGAGCTTGCTAGGTGGTTGACCGAAGTGGGAAGAGAAGAATTAGGGGTATCTTAGGCCAATTTCAAGCTTAGGAGGTGCAGAATGATCTGGGAAGGCTTTTATAGGCCTTGGCAGGAGGTCTTGTGCTTGGAAGCCAAGCTTCCAAGCACAGTCATGTCACAGAAGATGGAAACTCAGAGAGATCCAAATCTCTCATGCTTTCACATGAGAGATTGGGTAGGAATTAGGGCTTGATAATGGGTTCGCATGAGAGAATATTTCTCAGGGAATCTCCCTTTCAATTTTGAAAGGGATTCTCTGAGGATTCAGGGAGTTCTTTCCCTTGATACCTCACCGAAGTAGGATTCCCTCCACTGTAATGGTGGAGGGACCTAATTGCAAAGAACGACAAGGAGGTTAGGGGGGTTTTGTAGAGGTTTTCAAAAGTTAGGGGTAGAAATGTAGTTGGGTTGGACCTATTTGGAAAGTAGGTCAAGGTGAATTCCCCTTAGGTCTAAATTTTGGTACAAACCTAATTTGGACCTAAGGAATCCAATGGTGAAGTTGGATTTTAGTTTTGACTAGGCAATTTACGTAAAAACCTAATTTAGGGTAAACATTTGACTGGGACCCCAATTTAGGTCAAAATAGGTTTTAAGGGTCAAATTGAAGGTTTTAAACCCTAGAGGATATTTTTCCATGAATTTTAAAGGGTTTAAGTGAAATTTATTCTGATCGAAACCTTATTAAATTAAGTAGGTCTATTTTAGGGTTACAAGAAGTCATTTAATTCCCAGAATTCACATGAATCCTTTTCTGTTTGAAACAACCCACTTTTTATCTTGTTAAGACCATTTGACCTATTTTAGCTCATGAGAAATTCCGTTGTTACACTGCATCCCCCAGTTCCTACATTTTAGAGTGTATTAATATTTGCATTTGATTATAAAATAAATGCATGATTTGCATAGTTTATCCTGAATTGTAAATAATTATATGCATTTATTTGATTGCAGAAATTTAAAGGCATCGAAGTTTCACTTTTAAGACATCTGGAGCTTAGTTTGGACGTCTAATGACGTCAATGGGAATGAGCGCACGTGCCGCCACAATCTCCACCTCCAGTTGTGCCTTATCCCCCTTCAATCTTTAGATCCCAACCGTTCGCTTCGCTGAGGCATTGGAGATGATCTTGATGGAAGAAACAAATCGGGGGGAACATCTATAAAAGAGAACACTGTGCGTAGAGGAGAATGGATCATCATCCTCCCCCTTTGTGGGGATCCACCATCTCCATCACTAGCACCGTGGCCGAAGCAAACCTTGTGTATCTAGCTTGCACTGTGTCTTAGGTTATCTTCACTCTCCACCTCCACCGTGAAGGTCATGTGATGACAGCACTGGCCTAACCACCGCACAACCATTACCGACCACCACCATCACCAACTCCATCACCACAGCCGATCTCCTCCTTTCTCCCCAGTCCTTCTTAAACATCGAAATAGGACCCCTTCCCCTTCACCTTCTTTTCCATGCACTCCTCTGTTTCACCTTCACCGAGGATTCCCTCGCGGCTAGCACCACCATGCCTAACCATCTACTCCCCTCACCCAACACATCACCATCCATCCTCACCACCATCCCCCTTTCCTCCTCCTTCCTCCTTTTCTCCTTCGTCATCTCTTGTACAAGTGAAACAAACTCAACACCTTCACCACTGCCGGATGCCATACTTGATGCCAACCTCACGAATGCCACACCCATGCTCCACCGAGTCTTTCCCGAGGTCCATGATCGCCAGCCACTAACCACACACGGTTGCCTACAAACCCACTCCCACTGGCCACCACCATGCATGGTTGTCGTCTCCAGCCACCTCTCACCGAACCGCTACCATCTACACGAAGCCCGTCCTCCAGCACATCTCCACCAGCAGCCTCATCGTCGTTGATGCTCTCTCCCTTGTGCGGTGGCAAGGAACTCCTCTTCCCCTATTTTGCAATAGCTAAAGGGCAATTAAAATATTCATTTTTATGCCATTGCTGCACTCTTCTTTTATGCAATGAATTATTATATGGGATTTGCAGACCAGCCCCTCTATTCCTCTCTATTTCTACTGCTACTCTTTCTTACTCTTTGATAGTATCTAATCTCTTCACTCATTATACCATTATGCCATAAATATCTTTAAGAAACTAGTAAATATATATATGATGGTTTGGTTGTGAGTTTACATGGATCGATCTCGTGATTATATAGGACCCTAATTTGTCTCTAAATATTGATACATACAATAAATTTTGCCTTATGATATTTAGAACATAAATGAGAAATATGTGGATTATTCTTAGTAAAAATATCTGAATTTATTGGCCTTATGTCTGGATACGACACTGTAAACCATTGTGGTTAGATTCTCATTATTTATTGTTTTGATAGTCAATTTCCACCACGTAAAATACAATGACGTGACATTTAATGTTAAAATTTCAATGAAAGCATCGATTTATCAAATGGCACCGTTGCCAGGGAGGCAACGAGCCTAATAAACTCACCTATATCTTCTATTTGCAGTGATTCCTAATTGAGGTTATATATTCATTGACATCTCATTTATCTGTGCGAGGTACGTGATGGGTCGGCCCGAATAGGTTGTTAATATGATATTTTTATCGTTGAAATGTGTATAGTGGTTAACCTAATTCAGACCTAACCATCTCTTTACAAAATTTTTAACCTGGCCTAATTGATTTTATCTTGTCACTTTTAGGCCCAGGGTCGAACTCAGGGAAGTGGGGTTCAAGTCGAGTTTCTACGTTTTCCTTAAAACGCGTCTCTTTCGTTCGTTTATTGTGTTTTTGGTATTTTTCTTATTTAGGTTTTTTTTCTGGTAATCCTTGTTCTTGAGGCACACCCTCAAAATTGTGTCCTTGGCTTTTAGCCAAAACAGAGTTTCAAAACACGTCTTACTACTTGCAAGACGGGGTACCTGCAAATCAAAGATTATCTTTTCACTTTTAAACCTTTTTTTATCTTTTTACTAAGAAGGAAGCTAACAGATAGAAAGTAAATATAGTAGCTATAGATATATATTTATATGTAGTATATATATAAAGGGGTGGGGGTGGAGGTGACGATGCAGTGTAGCACTATGTCGAGTCAGTCGACGTCTAGAGAGACGCAACCAACACGACTAGGTGCCGCGTGGAGTGTGGATGGAGGATGGATGATGTATGGGACCACGCTTTTTTTGTACGCGTGTATCAGGGAATATCAGCAACTGGTGCAGATATCCCCGCGATACAGCGTATAATAAATAACATGAAAGTATATGTACATATGTATGTATATAAGTAAATATATCTATATATATATATAAATGTATAGTTATATATGTATAGATATATATATATATAGATATATATGTGTATATATATGTATATAAGTATATATATATATTACTATATATATGTATATATATATATATATGTATATAAGTATATATGTATCTAGATATATATATATATATATGTGTGTATATAGATATGTATATATATATATGTATATAAGTATATATATATAATAGATATATGTATGTATATATATATATGTATGTATATATATGTTACTATATATAACTATACGTATAGTGTAAGTGTGTGTGTGGGTGTGTGTGTGTGTCGGTGAAGATGTGTGTGTGTTGGTGTAGTGTGTCTGTGAGTGAGTGAAAAAGAGAGAGAGAGAGAGAGATAGAGAGCGCCAGAGAGAGAAAGAGCGGGCGGGAGAGCTGGTGATGGCGTGAGTTAAGACGTCTGCTCGCGGCGGCGGACGTCTGACGCCGCGTCGTCTGAAGGCGGAGGCGGACGTCTGAAGACGGCGGGTGCGGGCGCGCCTTCGCGTAGGGTTCTGCAGGCCTGCGCGAAGTCGACGAGCGAGCGATGGCACGGAGGAGCGAGCGTGGAGTAGGTTCTGCGGTGGTCGCGGAGGGTCGCGGAGGGTCGCGGGGGTCGGCGCGAGGCCGTAACCGGCCGCTGCAGTGCGCGCGGCGGCCGGTCGCGGGTGCAATGGCAGAGGACAGAGCAGAGGACGGAGCGGAGAAGTGCCCTGCAGGCGTGCGTGGAGAGCTGAGCGCCTGCGGGGAAGGTCGCGGAGGAGTGAGGGGAGGTTCTGCAGTGGTCGCGTAGGGTCGCGGAGGAGCGCAGGGGGCGATGCGAGGCCGTAGCCGGCCGCTGCAGTGCGCGAGGCGGCCGGCTGCGGGTGCAACTGCGGCGTGGACAGAACGGAGACGGAGGCGGAGAACGGGCCTGCAGGCGCGCGCGGAGGGTTGCGCGCCTGCGGGGAAGGTCGCGGAGGAGGCGGGGGTGCTGCTGCTGCTACTGTCGCCGCGGTTTAGCTGCTGCTGCTGCTGCTTCAAGCTTCGGAGCTTGAAGCGGCAGCAATGGCGTGGAGACGAAAACGAAGAGAAAAGAAAACACCACGCCCACCGGCTCGTTGAAGAGCTGGGCGGTGGTGCTCCCACTGTGGTGGTGTGCACCACAGTGGGTTCTCCTGCTCGTCGGGTGCCTCCTCGACGGAGGGCCGGCGTATGGGAGGGGAGAACGGGCGAGGAAGGTGGTGGACTGCAGGGTGGCATTTTTCAGCAGCTGCGTCTCCTCCTTTCCGTCGCGAGGAAGTGCTGCGGCTTTATAGAGGAGGAGAGCATGGCGGGGAGGCATGGCAGTAGCAGGGAGAATGGCAGCTGCAGGGAGAGGTGCGGGAAGGACAGCAGGGAGAGGCGTTGCATGCAGCATGGCGTGGACGAAATTCAGCCGCGGGAAGTAGAAGAACCGCGGGAAGAATAAAGAAAGATGAAAATAAAATATGGAGAGGGGACTTTTGCAAAGAGACACTTGAAGAAAAATGTAAAAATGCAAGTCATTTATTCCATTCTCTTCTCCTCTCAATTAAAAACATGCATGCAAGCGTTTTTACAAATGCAACTATAGGATTATAATATAAATAGTTAATGCTAGAAAATAGCACAAGAAGGCGTTATTATAGTCGTGTTTTGAGGTGCAAACATATACCCCCATGCCTATCTTTTGCTAGTCCCTAGCAAAATAGTATTTAGAAATAATCTTAAGCTAAAGATTTTCTTCTGAGGTGATATAGATGTGTTTTTTATCGAATATTGTGAGAACCAATTGTAAAGAAGACTACCAGTACTTTAAGTTTCACATGAGATAGATCATCTCTCAACTAACCAGGACTCTTGATATTTAAACCTTAAGTACGATTTCCAGGACCCAGGAGGTTTTTGCCGTACTCGAGAGCTCAAGAGGTTATGATTTGTGCATAGTGAAGGATCAAGACTGACCAGATGAACCTTAAGACTCACTCCCAGGGTTTCACGAATTTTTAAGTACAGGTTGGTCCCAGTTTCAGCTCATGTCTTCGAATTGACCCTTAAGATGATGACGGAAAACTCAACTCCCCCTTCTCTCTTTTTTTTTTTTTTTTTGGCTCACCGAAAAACAAATTATACAGACATTTATGAGATATACTAACTCTTTTGCAACATCTTTTTTTTTTTTTTTTTTTTTGAAACATATGTCAGTATCTCTTACAACGCATTTTGAAAGAGCACACTTTTTTTTTTTTTTTTTGTGGGAGAGTTTCTTTTTGGTGGAAAGAGTCACTCCTAAACACAAGACTAAAGCCTGGGATAAAAAGTCTACCTGCACACACAGGTAAGGACTCCACCTTTCCTAATGAACACTAGGGTTGGATCTTATGTTCACCTGGTCTTTCCTGATATGTGTAGTGTGAACCAAGTTTACTTAAGCTCTCAAGAAAAAGCAAACCAACGAATCCTGTACTGGTGTCTCAGGTACAAGAAACGTTCTTAGTTAGGAGAGATTTTGATCTATTTCGTCAATGCTTTAAGTGAATTAAGCCGAGCCTGAGCGAATCAAGCTTTTGTGGCCTGGAAAGTCTTCAAAACAGAGGTTGAATTTCCATAAAAACTTATTGTATTTTTTTGTTTCAGCTTTTAGATCATTACTAAACACCATTTATTACTAATATTTATATATATATTTTTTTTTTCTTTTCTTTTTTCTTTTTCTTGCATATTTATAAATAGGTGGTAATTGTCTGATACCATAAAATACCCGGATCCTATGGATGCCTATCCACCCCCCCATGCCAAACAATGCTATGTCCTCATATGCATGCAGGGAAAGGCAGAGAACGGACGACAGATCGGGTAACAGGAGCTGAGGTTCAGGGTATAAATCAGGGTGAAAGGGTGGGTGGATGGTGGGTGGTGAAGAGAAAAGCGAAGTAATCGCGATAGAGGCGTGAAAAGTAATGGTGGATGGTGAGAGATTTGGCGTTTTCTGGGACAAGAGTGTCCCAGGCGGATCAGAAAACAGATCAGGAAGAGGAAGTTGGCCCTTATATTGGCCAAGAAGGGGGGCTTTTTGGATAGATGGATCCAAAAGGGAATAGCCCCGGTGAGTAAGATGTGGGCTCAAGGTCCCAGTGTGGATTTGCAAATCCGCCTGATTTAGCGGGAAAGAAAGGGCAATCCGGTCTTCCATAGTGTGGACCGGCGGTGAGCAGCCCGGCGATGACTCAGACCACAAGGTATGGGAAGCGGAAAAAACCTCGTCAGAAGTCTGGTCAGGAGAAGGTACAGGAATAGGGAGGGATTGGAGAACGTCACAGTTTGTATAGGTCAGGCAGTCATCAGGTAATTCGGAGCAGTCTGAATTGGCTCCAATAAGTTTGATACACGTACTGACAGTCACGTCCTCGTCAGACGTGTCATCCTTGATGTGATCACTATCATCATAAGAGTGCGGTGCTGCAGCGGGATTAACCTGAAATCTCGGAGGAATACTCGGAGCTTGCAGAATTTGATGAACCTGTTCCTGAGAAGGTTGTACCTGTGGTTGCGGACCACAGGGTACAAAGTTTTGCGGGTTTGGAACAGGTTGGGCGGGAAAAGTGCCCTGAGATCGAGTCTCCATGCTTAGTTGACTGATCTCAGCATTCTGCTGCGCCAAATGCTGAAGAGAGGTCATGTTCTCTTTATGGCGCTTTGACATTTCCGTCATCATTCGCATCAATTTATCAAGAGGTTTTGATGCGTATTTGGTTTTCTGCACACAAGGGCCTGATGGCAGATTTGCCATAGGATTAGACTGGGCCCTTGGGATGACGGGTGCGGACGATCGCATTGGTCCACCAGCGGGGTTTCGATGCTGCGGGTTGTTGGACCATGCAAAATTGGGATGATTGTACCACCCTGGGTTATACGTGGCAGAAAACAGGTTGTTCCCCAGGGTGCAGGCATCTTCTATGCCAGAAGACGTGTCCGCATATGTGTCCGAGTACACGGAGGCTTGGTCCTCCGTGTTGAAATACTGGCTCGCAGAAGTCAGTTCCACATGACTTACCGAGTCGCTTGGCGCGACACTCGATAAGGAAGGTCTTGCAGGGTTTCTCGAGATAAGCCTGGTGTTGAAAGAATTGGAATTGTGACGAAGTGGTGAGGCAGGGGTGTGTGCCATGTTTGTGGAGGAGGAGGATGATTCGGCTCTTTTTCTAGATTTATCAGTCAATACAAGCAATTCAGGGTTTTGTGACCTCCTCCCAAACATGCACTACCGCAGGAAGAATTGGGGAGATGAGAAGGGAAAAGGGATGAGAGAAATGACGCCGCAAAGGTACACTTGATTACAAATCAATACAGTCAAGTTCCTAACCTCTACAGTGTGCCCTTAGACCTAAAGATCTAAGTTACCTACTATCACGAACTACGGAACCGAATGCGAGCACCGCGGAACCACCGGGCCAGATTGAAAGGCCGTTTGCCCCAGTCTTAGACACCCGATAGCACGCGGGAACTCTCACCAGCACGTAGTCGCTACACACAGGTAGTTAGACCTCCAATCCTTAGTAAGGGTCAAGTTACTACCAGTTTTAATTAGAGGCTTAGGGTCAAGTGCTTTTGGAATGTGAAGGGCGTTGTTTACGGGTAATGCCCAAGTGATTGATTTTAAGAGTGTGTAAGAACAAGCATGCAACGGGGAAATCTCCCCGAATTAAAGTTTTAATTGGTGAATGGTTTTTAGAGTTCAACCTTAAGTAGTATGAATTTTAGGATTTTGCTGAATTACCAATTCAACCAATCTCCAGGTTTTGCAAGAATACAGGTTTTCTTTCTAAAGCCCAAGAAACCCTTCTTCAATTATCAGTTAGTTAATGCATGCTAAAATGCAATGGGCTACCTAAATGGAGATTTCTATGTGTGGATGCGCGAATCAATTTTATACCAATGTGAAAGGGAGCCAAAGCACTTCAATTCAAGTGCTCCCAATCACCAGAAAGATATCCACACATAAGGCTTCAACCAACAGATAAAGAAACTAAAATTGTTGGGGTTGAAGTATTCAGGATCGAATCACAGGCAAGTTTGAAAAGTCGTGGTGGGGTTGGAATCAACTCAATTCCAAGTCTCCCCACCAAAAATGTGCTCCTGAATTAAAGATAAGTGAGGCAAAAAGAGGGATACAACCAATCTTTTTCTTTGCCTCAAAGAATACTTCCCACGGCGAAAAATCTAAGAATCAAGATTCTCGGATTTTCGCTATGCGAAGTAAGGCGGGAAATCCCGAGGCAGTGGGAGTGAAGACAACCAATCAATTAAGTGAATTTTAATCCACTTGCCCTCAAGAAATCCCAAGAAGTTTTTCTAGTTTTTAGTTTTAAATTTTTTTTTTTTTTTTTATTGTGGTGGCAAGTTAACCCTAATTTGATGAGAAAAGAAAACCTACTTGTTCGGCAACGTGTGCGAAGCTCCAATGCGATGTCGGCGTCTTCACGCTCTCGTTCCCGCCTTGGATCTGCTCACGTCCTCGACTTCGTCAGCCTTCTTCTCCTTCCACCAGGTTCACCTGCACACCAAAAACAACAATACCCGTGAAGAGAGAAGAGACAAATTTAAAGGAATTGGATAGAAACTTACTCAAAAGCGCACCTCCCCGGCAACGGCGCCAGAAAAGTATGATGGGTCGGCCCGAATAGGTTGTTAATATGATATTTTTATCGTTGAAATGTGTATAGTGGTTAACCTAATTCAGACCTAACCATCTCTTTACAAAATTTTTAACCTGGCCTAATTGATTTTATCTTGTCACTTTTAGGCCCAGGGTCGAACTCAGGGAAGTGGGGTTCAAGTCGAGTTTCTACGTTTTCCTTAAAACGCGTCTCTTTCGTTCGTTTATTGTGTTTTTGGTATTTTTCTTATTTAGGTTTTTTTTCTGGTAATCCTTGTTCTTGAGGCACACCCTCAAAATTGTGTCCTTGGCTTTTAGCCAAAACAGAGTTTCAAAACACGTCTTACTACTTGCAAGACGGGGTACCTGCAAATCAAAGATTATCTTTTCACTTTTAAACCTTTTTTTATCTTTTTACTAAGAAGGAAGCTAACAGATAGAAAGTAAATATAGTAGCTATAGATATATATTTATATGTAGTATATATATAAAGGGGTGGGGGTGGAGGTGACGATGCAGTGTAGCACTATGTCGAGTCAGTCGACGTCTAGAGAGACGCAACCAACACGACTAGGTGCCGCGTGGAGTGTGGATGGAGGATGGATGATGTATGGGACCACGCTTTTTTTGTACGCGTGTATCAGGGAATATCAGCAACTGGTGCAGATATCCCCGCGATACAGCGTATAATAAATAACATGAAAGTATATGTACATATGTATGTATATAAGTAAATATATCTATATATATATATAAATGTATAGTTATATATGTATAGATATATATATATATAGATATATATGTGTATATATATGTATATAAGTATATATATATATTACTATATATATGTATATATATATATATATATGTATATAAGTATATATGTATCTAGATATATATATATATATATGTGTGTATATAGATATGTATATATATATATGTATATAAGTATATATATATAATAGATATATGTATGTATATATATATATGTATGTATATATATGTTACTATATATAACTATACGTATAGTGTAAGTGTGTGTGTGGGTGTGTGTGTGTGTCGGTGAAGATGTGTGTGTGTTGGTGTAGTGTGTCTGTGAGTGAGTGAAAAAGAGAGAGAGAGAGAGAGATAGAGAGCGCCAGAGAGAGAAAGAGCGGGCGGGAGAGCTGGTGATGGCGTGAGTTAAGACGTCTGCTCGCGGCGGCGGACGTCTGACGCCGCGTCGTCTGAAGGCGGAGGCGGACGTCTGAAGATGGCGGGTGCGGGCGCGCCTTCGCGTAGGGTTCTGCAGGCCTGCGCGAAGTCGACGAGCGGGCGATGGCGCGGAGGAGCGAGCGTGGAGTAGGTTCTGCGGTGGTCGCGGAGGGTCGCGGGGGTCGGCGCGAGGCCGTAACCGGCCGCTGCAGTGCGCGCGGCGGCCGGTCGCGGGTGCAATGGCAGAGGACAGAGCAGAGGACGGAGCGGAGAAGTGCCCTGCAGGCGTGCGCGGAGAGCTGAGCGCCTGCGGGGAAGGTCGCGGAGGAGCGAGGGGAGGTTCTGCAGTGGTCGCGTAGGGTCGCGGAGGAGGGCAGGGGGCGATGCGAGGCCGTAGCCGGCCGCTGCAGTGCGCGAGGCGGCCGGCTGCGGGTGCAACTGCGGCGTGGACAGAACGGAGACGGAGGCGGAGAACGGTCCTGCAGGCGCGCGCGGAGGGTTGCACGCCTGCGGGGAAGGTCGCGGAGGAGGCGGGGGTGCTGCTGCTGCTGCTGTCGCCGCGGTTTAGCTGCTGCTGCTGCTGCTTCAAGCTTCGGAGCTTGAAGCGGCAGCAATGGCGTGGAGATGAAAACGAAGAGAAAAGAAAACACCACGCCCACCGGCTCGTTGAAGAGCTGGGCGGTGGTGCTCCCACTGTGGTGGTGTGCACCACAGTGGGTTCTCCTGCTCGTCGGGTGCCTCCTCGACGGAGGGCCGGCGTATGGGAGGGGAGAACGGGCGAGGAAGGTGGTGGACTGCAGGGTGGCGTTTTTCTGCAGCTGCGTCTCCTCCTTTCCGTCACGAGGAAGAGCTGCGGCTTTATAGAGGAGGAGAGCATGGCGGGGAGGCATGGCAGTAGCAGGGAGAATGGCAGCTGCAGGGAGAGGTGCGGGAAGGACAGCAGGGAGAGGCATTGCATGCAGCATGGCGTGGACGAAATTCAGCCGCGGGAAGTAGAAGAACCGCAGGAAGAAGAAAGAAAGATGAAAATAAAATATGGAGAGGGGACTTTTGCAAAGAGACACTTGAAGAAAAATGTAAAAATGCAAGTCATTTATTCCATTCTCTTCTCCTCTCAATTAAAAACATGCATGCAAGCGTTTTTACAAATGCAACTACAGGATTATAATATACATAGTTAATGCTAGAAAATAGCACAAGAAGGCGTTATTATAGTCGTGTTTTGAGGTGCAAACAGTACGTCCTTGAGGAAGAGGCTCACACAGCGGATGCTCGTCTTGGTGGACCTTGTCGCCACCTCAAGGATAATCACATGTGCACGTGGGCCATGATCCCATGAGCATGAAGGAGGAAGGATCGGCAACCAGAGACCTATTTGTTTTTCTTTTATATTGAGATTAGGCTAAATAGACATTAGACATTTAATTTTTGTCCTGTGAACCCATGTTGGGCCTTTTTGGGAACCTATTCCCAGTGCTTTTGTCGCTTATCGCTCTTGTATGTGGGAGCATCTTTTGGGAGCTTGTTCCCATTTTATTTAGATTATAGGTCTATTTGAACTGCATGTTAGTTAGTTAGCCATCTAACTTAAATTAGGTTCGTTTGCTTATCATAAAAAAGAAATTCTGAGTTGCCTGCTAGAAGCTATATATCTATAAGGTGACCATATAGGATAGTTTGAGTAGCATCTAATTTTTCTTTCTGCATTGCAAACATCTTGCATTAAAGAGAGCTACAGTAAGGTACGTCTTCTCTTTAGCATCAAATACATGTCATGCATCTACATTGGACTTAAATCCAAGACCACTAAAGTGTTTGAATCCAATTAATTTAGTGGTCATCTTAAAAGAAATTGGGACTGCTAAGAGGTTGGATCTTAAAATTAGTGACTTTAATTTGCATGCAAAAGGACATGTTTGTGGGATTTCAAAATAAAAAACGTGTATGTGTGTTGCACACCTGAGACACAGTGCACATCACACATAAGTTCACTAGATAAATTTCTACCTCTCCTCTTTGCACCACAAGGGAAGTTAGTCGGAAATCAACAAGCCTATCCACCAAGTTACTTCAGTTCCTCATGTGTGGGCTTGATTTGAGGCTTCCATCCCTTGCGAGTAGGTTCTAGGCATAGACGGAGGTCAGCTAGGATTCGTAATCACAGCCAAACTTATTTGGCTACCAACTGAATAATTAATTCTAAGACCTAGAATCTACTAAAAGTAGATCTCACTGTATTTGTGTTTGTATTGGCAGTAGTAGAGCTCTTTAGGAAGAATTTTTGTTTCTAATTTCTTCTACGTCCTAAGAGAGTTAAACCTGTTTGGCTTAAGGAAATGGATTACCCTTTCTCTTATCATTTAGATTTTCAGAACCAATACTTCCCATCTTTGAACCAAGATCCTATGCCCTGAGGACATCCATCCTTTGATGGGTACAATGACAATTCATGGGATCAATCCTATTCCTATCTTGAGAATACTGGCCCGATAACTTCCAATTATTATGAGTAGAGCCTAGGAGCGGGATTTTCCACCCCAGGAGTCACCACTACTTTGCCAACGCCCAACCCTCCCACCCTTTATGTTTTTTCTTATCAAGATTGATCTTGTGGTTATATAAAATCCTAATTTGACTCTGAACATTGATACGTGCAATAAATTTTGCTTGATGATATTTAGAACATAAATGAGAAATATGTGGATTATTCATAGTAAAAATATCTAAGTTTATTGGCCTTATGTCTCCCGGTGAATATGACACTCCAAACCATTGTGGTTAGATTCTCATTATTTGTTATTTTGATAGTTGATTTTCCACCATGTAAAATACAACGACGCGACATTTTATATTAAAATTTTCAACGAAAGCGAAGATTGCTTTATTAGTACTTGGGGAGAGCTGACTCAGAAGGAGGGACTCAATTGCTTGGGAGGACGTTGACCTGAGGTTACCTTAACCTCTACGCTGACATGGTTAGGCGACAGGAGGAGAGGACCTCGGGTAGCGTGAGTGTCACTGCCAGGATTTTGGTGGTAATGTCCATCGAATGGGGAGTTGGGGTAACACCGCCTGCCTACCCAGGTGGGGTGTTGACCTGCCTGGCTCTTAGTTTGTCGAGGAGGGCGCTTTGACTGCCTGCAACTGCTAGGGCCCCTTCTCAGGGTGGTCCCTCGAGTGCTTTACAGGCCTCCTACTCTTTGACCCTATGGGGCCTGGGGGCAATGGGTCCTAGCTCGTAGATTGACAGCCTTTGAGCACACTCACCTGGTTCAAGGTGAGGGGGGTGCATTCTTCGAGGGACTCCCACCCAAGGTGGCAGGATCCGTAATGGCAATCTTCAATGGACCGATTCCTCTCGAGAATGTCTACTTGGTGCACGACCAAGGGAGTGCATTCCTCGATGAATGGCTTTGGTGTGGTCCGCCATGGAGGCCCTTCGGGGGCCAACTGCTACCTCGAGAAAGGAGGCCTTTCGCTTGTGGAAGTGGGCCTCTTCCGCAAGTGGGCGCAGGGGCACGCCTAGTAGGGGCTATTCTAGCCTTCAGTGGGGTTGCCACCGCCATCTCATCCTTCGATTGATCCATGGGAGGAGTTATCTCACTCCACAATTTCTAGTTGATCACTTTGACGTGTGATCGAGGATGTTGTGCCTATGCTTGCGAGCCAAATGGTCTGACTTGGGGCGTTGAGGGATCGAAGCCTCACGGGGTCTCCCTCGTTCAAAGTGCTAAGCCTAGAACTAATCCGGGTAAGATCGGGTGGTCTCAGTCTTCCTATACTCGACCTCTGACAAACTTTAGGGGTTATCTCGGGTCCTCTGATGCTTAGCGGAGCACTCCAAAGACCTGCCCACTACGCCTTCATGGGGAGCTGACAGCCTGTACGGCTGAACGGGCGACGATCCATAGGTGGGCCTGAGCTAGGCAAGCACCGCTGGAAGCACTCGGCAAGATCTCCCCCTCGAGCAGTTGGTTATCTGCCTTACCTGAGGGTCACTCCGAGGGGCATGGTGCACGAGAAAGAGTCAACCATCCTTTCATGCTATGCCTTGACTGGCTCTTCAAGCACTTCCAGCGGGGGACCTCCATTTCCACTTTCCTGAGCAAGTGGGGGGTACGCGTAGAAGCATATATCTAAGGCCACCGGCCTTGACCTGCTATTCCTCTTCCCTGGGCCGAGCCTCGGGGAAGCGAGGTTCACTTCGAGACCTCGGGCGATTGGTCGAGGATACTAGGGCGTAAAGACACCAAATCTGGACTAGGCCCCTCTGAGGGGAGGGGAGCTGCGAGTGGGACCGTGAGTGGTTACGACCACTGTAGAGGTTCTCCCTTGGGGAGGTCGAGGTAGAGCACCGGTAGGGCTCCTCCTCCCAGCGATTGGATGCTTAGAAGCGCAATGGCATTTTTGTTGACGCTTTCCCATAGACAGCACCATTTAATGGGCCTTGGAAGGCCACCAAAGGATTTATACGGGTAAGAGGTGCTACTTAGCCATTGCCATCCATCACATAGGAGGGAAGATCAACAATCAACAAGCAAGCACAAGGGAAAACAAGGATTTGATGACCCAGTTCCACCGCAAGGGGTGTACATTTGAGAGGAGGATGGCGCTCCCAACTATGCATTATAATCTCTGAAATTACAAGATTTACTTCCCCTCTTCGGGGGGCAGCCACTCTGTCTATTTATAGCATAGGGAGAACCCTCACATGATGGCCTCTAGTATCCCTACTGTCAAACTACTTGTCTGCTATCATGGCATAGGTGGTCAGGTCCATCTTATTGTATCTTCTGCCCTTGATACGCTGAATCTCTTAGCAAGCTAGGCGGGTTCTTGTTGGGATCCAGCTAGTCTTAGGCGGGGCGGGCGGTGCCGGTTCTACCTATTTACCCTGTAGTCGGGTAGCCTTATCCTCTATCGGGTTATGGGTGGAGTTTTGGATCCGAGGGTAGTTTTTGCCCCTCATCAGCAGGGTGTGACAGCTTGTCCCCTGCCTCCCCACGCCGAGATCCCCCATAAGAAGAAATGCTAGGTCGCCGCCTTGGGGAATCCGAATGGATGAACCACCCAAAAGCTAGAACAAGGAAAAATAAAAGTTAATCAAATGACAGAAGAAATAATCTATTTAAAGCTACTACCCCCAACTTACATGGCATGGGATAGGAACCTGCAACCCACGTCAAAGTTGTCAAAACATCCCTCCACATCAGCTCTAACCAGGGAATCGACCCAAAATTCATTATCTTGTATGCGCCCACCTGCAAAGACTGATAAGTTCCTCGGAGCTAGGCGAAAAAACTCTCTCAGGCAGGCCTTGCCACATAGCCGGGACTATTAGGTTCTCAACATTATGGAGTAAGAAAAACTAGGGATCTTGCCCTTTCAAACTATCGGGAAGATAAACTATCTAGTATTTAGTGTTTCAGCTATACAAGGTGTATGTACCAAAGGGAGGCCTGTTACGACCCGATTCCTGGATTTCTACAGGACCCGAGACCAGCTCACCTCGACTAATCCCGAGACCCAGTCGTCCAACAAGAAATAACCAAAAGTAGGAAAGTAAACCACATTCACATATGCAATATAACTAAGTAGAGGAAATGTACAAAGCAGAAAAGGAAAATAAATCTGTTGTTTTAGTACATACCACAACAACAACAATAACAACAAAAAGCAAAAGTAAACAGTAGAAATAGAACAGTAACTAGAAGTCCATTACTTACTACAACAATAGAGAAAAGAAAAGGAAGTGCTGAAGAAACTGTGGCTGGGATCAACTGGGCCCAACACTCTCCGCAGCTAGAAGCTCGGGCTGCGCAACTCCTAGTCCTGAACCGTACTATGAAAAGACAGAGCCAGCGAACGCTAAGTAGAGTGGTATCTATATTATCTAAGTACAAAACAGTAAAAGCAACAGGTTTAATTCTCATTTCTATTTATCTATTTTATATATATTTTCATTTCATCCATTTCTCTCAAGCATCCAGATATTCTTGATCTTGCATGTTCCTCGTGGGAACAATCTTGATTGCAGTCTTTTCTATAGAGTAAAAGGTACACGTGGTGCTCTCCTGTTTGGGAGAGTCCCCCGTGGTAGTCCTACACCCAGTCAACCACCCCGAGGTCACTGTCATGACGTAGCGATGACTACGGCATGCGCGATAAGTGCACGGATAGCTACCCGACACTGACACATGGTCAGTCGTTTCCGCTAGCAGGTACGCCCAAAGTATAGCATGGAACAGTATAGGATCTCACCCCTCAGAACCAAATAGGGGTCTCACCCCTCCACAGTCCGCGCACCCTCGTCTGACTACCTCTGTTTGCCCAGAGGGCCTAACAAGTCTATGTAGTGTGGCTAGCTGAACCCTGGGCCCTGTGGGGTGGCTAGCTCCCACCCTACACTAGTAGCTCACCTCGGTACCACGTACACAAGGGCCAACAGGAGTCGGTGCAGAGTGGCCAATCCTAACCCCTAGGTCTCAACCCAAGGGAGGCTAGCTCCGCTCTACACAAAAAGGGGACAGTTGCTCTCCTTGGTACCACGTACTCAAGGGCCAGCACACTTCCCATCTACATTCCAGGTTTCCGTCTATCCACAGGAGTTCTACTCCTAATTCCCTGTAGGGTTCATGCTCATGTTCACCTCATTTATTCCGATCCAGATTTCACCTTTCACAATTCATTTCTCATCCATATACAGCCAGCTTGTGTTTCCATAATTCGATACATGCAACTGGTGATTTTACAGGTAATTGTTCATTAATTATAGGTAGCTCATATTCTAACAAGCAACTCACAATTATAATACGGGTAATTGCTAGCAATTTATCTCAATCATGCATGCAAGTAGATCATACAGCACAAACGATTCATTCATTTCTCTACCCTAGGGTTCATGCCACATCCTAGGGTTCCATTCGGCTATTTCCATAAGCACATTCTTATTTAAATATTATTAACCGAATTAAACTACTCTACCAGGCAACACAGGAGTAATGGGGGCTCGAACCACAGACCCAGGCGTCTCTGCGAGCCCCAAACATGCAGCAGGCTGAAACCCTATACCAGGGAATACATCACAAAAAAAGAGTTCAGAACAGTGTACAACAGACTTTAGTATGTAGAGGAACTCGCGAGGAAAGTACAGGTATTTCTTTTGCGTAAAATGGATCCCGATCGAATCCTAAATGGGTCAAAAACATGTTTACTATTCAAAATAAGACGTCTGGGAATAATCCCAAATGTCTTAAAAGGCTTCAGATCTTACCTTAAGTCCCTGCGGTATCCTCAAACATCCAGACCTTCTCTGCGATCATTTGAAGGCAGTTCCACACGTCAGACAATGCCTCCGGTCGTCTGGATGCACCTCCGAACATTTGGTGATGTGTTCAGATGTCCAAAAGCGCATGGGAAAGTGTTTCGTGCTCCTTCCCAAAGCTGCACCTGCATATGAAATCGCAGGCACGGTCAGCCAACAAATACCCCTGCGCTGCGATATGCATGGTGCAGGGAAATACGTATCTTGCGATAAATGTGCTTTCAGACGTTTGGCCTTAGCTCCAACCATCCAGGTACCCCGACAGTCGTCTGGACTCCACTCTAGACGTATGATACTGGAAAACTTAAAGTACTAGGAACTCCTCACAACTCTCTCCGCTCACTCCGCCTCGTACCGCAGCAGCTCTAGCTGCTATAGAGGGCAGGGAGGCCACCTCCCCGAGCCCTCTCCTCCACCCGCATGCACCCGCCGGTGGCCGTGCGAGCTCCGCCAAGCTTCCACCGAAGCTCCTCCGACCTTGGCCTTCTCCTCCCAGGCTCTCCTCCTTCCTCCCTCTCGCTCTCCCTTGCTCACCCCCTCTCGCCGCTCCCGCACAAACACTGAAGGTGGTGGTGGCTGGTGTGTGGAGTGGAAAGGAGATAGGAGGGGGGGTTTATATAGGAGGTGTGGGGTTTAGGGGTTGGGGAAGAATGAGGAAGGGAGAGAGAAGAGGATGGTTCTACGTGCCACTCGCGCGCAAAGCGCAGTGTGTAGTACGAAAATTTCATTTTCAGACATTCAGGAACGAGTTCAAACGTCTGACTAAGACTCCAGATGTCTTAAAAGGCTAAAAGTGTAACGGGTCATTACATCATAACAAACTTAAAGGAAGTTTTATCCCTGAAACTTGAGCTAGCTAGGGCGCAGAAAAAGGAACATAAAACGCATAACTTAAAGAGGACCGAACTAGGTCCGAAAAGACGTACCCTCAAAAAGCTCTGGGTGTCGCTCTCGCATCACCGCCTCAGGCTCTCAGGTCACCTCCTCGTACCACTGGCTTCTCCATAGAACCTTCACCAATGGTACCTGCTTCCATCTCAGGCTCTGGGGTAGGTCGTCTAGTATCTACACTGGTCTCTCAAGGTAGGTTAAGTCATCACCCACCTCTACATTCTCGTGGCTCAGAATGTGACTAGGATCAGCGAGGTACTTCCTAAGGTTGGACACGTAGAATACGTCGTGTACTACAGAAAGCTGTTGAGGAAGGGCAAGCCGGTAAGCAATAGGTCCCACTCGCTCCAGGACCTCAAAGGGCCCTACAAACCTGGCACAAGCTTCCCTTTGACCCCAAAATGCTGTAGGCCCTTCATGGGTGAAACACGGAGAAAGACGTGATCCCCAACCTTGAACTACACCTCTCTGCGTTTCCGGTCAGCGTAACTCTTCTACTTGCTCCTGACAGTGCGAAGTCATCTGTGAATCTGCTCTATCACCTCCTGACTCTGTCGGATCAGCCTGGGACCAACCACCCACTTGGTCCCCACCTCGACCCAACTCAAGGGTGCAGTATACCTCCATCCGTACAAAGTCTCGTAAGGTGCCATGCCAATGCTCGAGTGGTAAATGTTATTATATGCAAACTTTGCCAGGGATAAATGCTCCTCCCAGGAGCCTCTCCAGTCTAGTACACAGGCGTGTAAAAGGTCATCAAGTGTCTGTATGGTGCACTTTGACTGTCCATCCGTCTAGGGATGATAAGCGGTACTGAATCTCAAAGGTGTCCCCAAAGCCTACTGAAACTCAGCCCAGAACGGGGAAGTAAAGCAGGTATCCTTGTCGGATACAATCTCACGTGGAACTCCGTGCAGGTGTACCACATTGCGAATGTACCTCTCTGCCAATTGTGCTGGTCCCAAGGTGACTTGAATCGGTAGGAAATGCACCGTCTTCGTTAATCTGTCTACTATCACCCAGACTACGTCGTGTCCTTGATGGGTAACCGGTAGGCCCACCACCAAGTCCATAGTGATGCTCTCCCACTTCCACTCTACCATAGGAAGTGGCTACAATGGTCCTGCAGGTCTCTGATGCTCGGCCTTCACCTACTTGTACACCAAACATTGCTACACAAACTCACCAACATCCCACTTCATCCCTCTCCACCAAAAGTCACGTCTCAGATCATGATACATCTTTGTGTTCCCGGGATGTATGGTGAACCTGGACCCGTGCGCCTCAGCTAGGAGCTCTCTCAATAACTCCTCATCCCTAGGAACACATAAGATCCCTTCATGCGCAGTATCTCATTTGTAAAGGAAATGTCTCCTAGGTCTCCTGTCAACACCCTGTCCTGCAGTGTCTGTAAGTACAGATCTGTCATCTATCATACGATGATGCGGTTTATCAGCTCTGGTAGCATATGCCGCGTCACTGTCATTGTCCCATAATACCCCTGTGACTCCTGGGGTCGCCAATTGCTCAACTCCTCCATGAGTCTCCAACTCTGTGCCTATAGACTGGCCAAGTGGGCCGGCACCTTCCGACTCAAGGATTCAGCCACCACATTTGCTTTCCCTGGATGGTAGGAGATGCTGTAGTCATAGTCCTTCAGGAGCTCTAACCAACATCTCTATCTCATGTTGAGCTCCTTCTGGTCAAACAAGTACCTGAGGCTCTTATGATCCGTGAAAATCTTGAGAGTCTCACCGTAAAGGTAGTGCCCCAATGTCTTCAGTGCGAAGACAATAGCTGCCAGTTCTAAGTCATGGGTAGGGTAGCTATGCTCATGGGGCTTCAGTTGCCACGAAGCGTAAGCGACAACGTAACCCCACTACATGAGCACACCCCCTAACCCCTGCAACAAAGCGTCTGTGTAAACCACAAAACCGCCACTACTGTCCGGGATGGTAAGCACAAGAGCTGAAGTCAGTCTCTCCTTCAACTCCTCAAAACATGCCTCGCACTAATCTATCTAGGCAAAGGGCACGTCCTTCCAAGTCAGCTGGGTCATAGGATGCGCAATCTGAGAGAATCCTCTGATAAACTGTTGATAGTAACCAGTCAGTCCCAAAAAGCTGCATATCTCTGTCACTGTACATGGCCTCTCCCACCTAAGTACGGCCTCAACCTTGGCTGGATTCATAGCCAAACCATCCCCTAAGATCACGTGGCCTAAGAAAGTCACCTGCCTCAACCAAAACTCACACTTGCTGTACTTGGCATACAGCCTGCATCGCCTAAAAGTGTCCAGGATCATTCATAAATGCTGCTCGTGATGCGCCTGATCCCGCGAGTAAACGAGTACATCGTCGATGAACACCACCACAAACTGGTCCAAGTACGGTCTGAAAACCCGGTTCATCAAATCCATAAAAGCAGCAAGGGCATTAGTCAACCCAAACAGCATGACCATGAACTCGTAGTGCCCGTACCGGGTACGGAAAGATATCTTAGAGACATCAGTCTCCCTGATCCTCAACTGGTAGTAGTCTGACCTCAGATCTATCTTGGAGAACACTGTGGCATCTCACAACTGGTCAAAGAGGTCGTTAATCCTCGGTAGTGGATACTTGTTCTTGATGGTGACCCTATTTAGCTGTCGACAGTCGACACAAAGTCGCAGGGTACAGTTCTTCTTCACAAACAGCATAGGGGCTCCCCACGGGGACACACTGGGCCTCACAAAGCCCTTCTCCAACAGGTCCTACAGCTATGACTTGAGCTCTCGTAGCTCAAGCGATGCCATCTGGTACAATGCAGTAGAAATGGGGCTGGTCCCCGGTACCAGTGAGATCTCAATCTCACACTCGGGCGATAGTCCTAGCAGCTCCTCTGGAAAAACATCGGGGTACTCGCAAACCACCAGAATACTTTGAAAGTCAGCCACGGGGCTAGGCTCTACCACTGCATAGGCCAAAAAGCCCTCACACCCCTGGCTCAAAAGCCTCGCTGCCCGAAGCACAGAGATGCATCCGAAATCTTCGTCCACCAGCTGTCCGTGAAACTCAAATGGAGGCAACTCCGGTATGGAGAAGACGATCTTCCTCCCGAAACAGTCCACCAGGGTGTGATAGGCAGACAGCCAGTCCATCTGTAGGATCACGCCAAAATCCTCCATCTGTATCACAATCAGGTCAGCGGGGAGGCTGTGTCCCCCTATATTGACCTTGTAGTCCATGTAGACCTCAGCTACAAACAACTGGCCACCTTGGCCTCTGATTACAAACGGATCCTTTAACAGTACACTACCCTGCCCCAAACTGACGGCAAAACTCATAGCAACAAAAGAGTGCGTGGCACCAGAATCAAAAAGCACGTACACTAATCTGCCAGAAATGGTAGCCATACCTGCCACCACTGAACCCGAAGCCCTGGCATCTCTATGTGTCAGGGCATTGATACATCCCTCAATCCTCAGTGCAGATAAAGTAGCTACACTTTGGGTCGGGCAAGCAGCCACTAGCTGGTACCCTCCTCATGACCATTGCCCTCCCCCACGTGCATGGGGACCACGACCACCAGCTCAGCCTCCAGTGCTCGGTGCGGGGAGCATCTGCTGTGCTCCAACTTTAGATGGGCAGTCCCTCCTAATGTGGCCTGACTGGCCAAACTGGTAGCAGAGGGGGACACGACCTCCTCCCTCAATAGGTCCCTGCTGAAGGCTGGGCGGGGGTCCGGTGTTGACAACTGGCCCCTGTTTGGGGCCCCCAAAGGCCACTGATGGCCCCGCAAAATGACATGGCTCTCCTGCGAGTGTCGTGTGCCTCCTTTCCCGATGGCCCTAAGAGTACTCTGGTTGATAGGGCCTCTTCCATCCACTGTCGATGTCTCATGCGGTCGAGTTGGTCTCCTCATAGGTCATGGCTACCTCAACCACTCGTGAGAAGGTGGGCAGCTTCAGGGGCTTGACATACCCCCTAATAGCAGGTCGGAGCCCCTCAGTAAACCTCCATAGGTGCTTCTCCTCTGTAGACACGGCTGTCGAGGAAAAATGTGATAGCTCCAGAAAATGCGTGCGATATGCACTAACAGTCATCATCACCTAGCGGAGAGTGTGGAACTCCCGCCTCCTCTGGTCCTGCGAGGTCTTTGGAAAGTACTGCTCGCAGAAGAGTGTCACAAACTGGTCCCACGTCGGCTCTCTCCTCTTTTGGCCTCTGACTGCCCTCCACCACCTGTGTGCCGCGCTCTCTAGATGGTACGTGGCAAAGGCCACGTGGCACTCTGCGGGAGGGCAAAGGGTGTCAAACATCTTCTCTATCTACTCCAGCCAGTCCTCTGCCTCAGACGAGTCCTCATCCCCCTTGAAGGAGGGGGGCTTCAGCTTCCAGAACTGTCTGAAAAGCTCGTGGTGCAGCTGCAATGGGGGAGCGGGTGATGAGAACCTCATCATGAGCCATAACTAGCTCATTTTGACCCAATACAAAGGATAAAAGCTCCTACATAACTCAAGGAAAGGCTTAACTCAGAGAATTCTGAGTTTAAGGAGAAAACAAGTCATAAGGGGTAAAAATGCAATTTTACCAGTATAATCTGCATACAGGGTAATTCAGGGTCCAAACACAGGTCAAACAAACCGAATAAGAAGGAAAGTGGGATGATCTGATAAGGGCTACAGCAATTCCAAGGAACTAAATGATAATCTGTAACCCTAAAGCAAACCCACTTCAATTCACGAAGTTCGAGGCAAAGTAAAAATAGAATAAACCCTCTAAAATTCATAGAAAAATAATCTCTAGGGTTTAGAACCTTCAATTTGGCCTTCAGAACCCATTTTGACCTACATTGAGAACCATACCCAATTAATAACTTAATTTGGGTTTTTGCGTAAATTGACCAGTCAAACAAGGTTTAATCTAGAAATAAAATTCACCATCAGATTCCTTAGGTCCTAATTAGTCATGTATAAAAACTTGAGCCTAAGAAGAAACCTTCTTGACCAACTTACTTTACACTTTGGTCCTCATATATTTACTTTTTGGCCCTCAACTTTTGAACCCTCGCATTTCTATCCCTAACTCTCCTTCGTTCTTTGCATTCAGGTCCCTCCTGCCAAAACCTGACTAGCACCATGCTCCGGCGACCTTGCGCGGAGCATGGCGCCGCGCAGGGTAAGGGGGAGGGTCTGGCAAGACAACCGGGGGTGCCCTGCGTCGTCAGCCGTCGCAGGAACACCCCCTGGTCGCTGCAACCCACCATACCGACCGTGCGAACGCACGGACGGTATGGGTTTCCATCTCCGGCGTCCTCCGGCGAGGGAGACACGTCGTCTCCCTCCGCCTTCCTCTCTGATTCGGCCTCTATAAATACCCCCGTCGCTCCGCAGTTCTGGGTAGCTCGGATCTGACGGAGAAAACCCCCAACTTTCCTCTCTTCTCACTCCGGCAAACGCCCACCAGCTCTGGCGGTTCTTCCTCCTCCTCCTCTTCGCTCTGCCGCAATACCAGCAGCAGATACTTCTTTCCCTCGCCCTTCCCGCGCCACGCCGCACCCAGCTGGCGCCTCTCCGGCCCTCTGCTCGCCGCCGCCCCTTCCCCCGGGCATCTTCTTCTCCGGCGACAGTCGATACGACTGTCGCCCGCTCCGGCCCCTCCTCGTCCCGCTAAGTAGGTAGAACTCCTCCTCTTCCTCCCCTCTTCCTCTTCCTCACTTTAAACATTTACTGTCGCCCTCGATTCCGACCAATCACCCTCACCTTCTCCGCCTCCGGCCATCCTCCGGCGAGCCGCTCCCATCACTCCAGCAACCCACACAGCTCGCCGACCACCGCAGAACCTCCGCCTCCTCACCCTGATCAACCTCCGCCCTTCCACTTCCCCCAAATCACCCTCTGCAACTCCACCGAACAAACCCATCTCCCGACCCACAGTCCGACCTAGGGCAGCCCTTAGGCTCCGCCCCGCCGCCTGCACACCCCCCGACCATCTTCGCCGTGCCACGGCGAAGGTCCTCCGCGTTTCTGATTGGGCCGAGAGGCCGTTTCTCTGTGGGCAGGTACCTGCGCTCGTCGCCGCCATTGTTGAAGCGAAGTAGCTTCGACCTGCTGTCCCAGGTGCGCCGCGCCCAGGTCACGCTCCCAGGTTGTGCGGGGTTATTTCGGCAAAGCGTTAGGCTGCAGTTGAGGCGAATCCTTCGCGCGAAGGCCTCGCGTAAAGCTGCGATTACCAGCTGCTTCCGCCGCGCAGGCGCGAAATTGGGGTGGGACATTTAGACCCACCTCGGAAGGCTCTGAAGGAGAGCAGCGGTATAAATCGAAAAAGTGCTGGAGGATTATTGCCTCAGCACACGGGGTGAGGTCCCCTTCACCCGCCCGGTTATCCGGTCTCGTCCGCGCTCACGCCCCGCGGACCTGGCCCGACCCGACTTAGACTGACCTGCACTCCTCGCCCACCACGCATGCCGGTGGGCCTGGACCCGGGCACGACCCGTACCCGGCAACCCGGCAGCTCTGGGAGAGCTTTCCTAAGAGTGGCTTCTGTGAGAGAGAGAGACGCGGGGGAGGGTAGAGTTAGGTTTTGCCCCTAATCAAGCTGTGTAAGTGTGCAGGCACAGGTGAAGAAGAACCGTGGAAGAAGACGAAGGCTGAAGGAAGGAGGAGCACCGAGCGGCACTGTAGCAGCGGTGGTTTAAGTCGTCTGATTGGAAAATCAGACGACGTCCTGAAGGCAACGAAGGAGAAGGAAGGCGAGGCAGAGGAGGAACACAGAGAGGCCAAGTGAAGACTCTGCAGAAGAAGAAGAGCACGAGAAGAGGATCTGAAGAAAGGAAAAGAAGAAAGAAAGAAGAAGAAGAAGAACAGGACCGCTCTGCAGAAGAAAAAGGAAGAGCAGAAACAGCTGAAAGAAGAAGAAGAACATCACCACTGCAGATAAAGAAGAAGAACAAAGGAAGAGAGCAGAAGAACTGAGAAGGAAGAAGAGGAGAAGCAAAGAGAAAAGAAGAAAAGCCAACAAATTCTCTCTCTCTCTTTCTTTATTTTTGTAAAAGAAACTTGTACCCCTAGAATACAACTTGCTCCCTGAGTTCGACCTCGGGAACTCTTTTATTTTCCGAGTAACAAATTGTATTAAACTGGTAATCACCTCTCTCTATACTATACTACGACGAAATAATAAAACTATAGAGGAAAGTCGCCACCAGTTTTTGGTGCCGTTGCCGGGGAGCAACGGCTATTCTAGAGGTAAACATTCCTGTTTCTTTTTAGTTTCTGATAATCTCCTCTCTTTTGTGCAGCTACAGGAAATCAAGAAGACAAGCAACCACACGACAACCACTCCGAGGACAGGTAAAATTTTTTTCCTCTCGCTATTAACCCCTAAACTCTAAAGAGGAAGAAAAGAAAAGAACAAGCAGTATAGGGCTAACCTGTCTTCCATACTTAGTAACCATAAAGAGTTGCATGTTTTCAACTCATTAGTCCTGCACACTATTAAGGGTATTTAAGGGCTAACACATTCTTGCTTGAGCCCTAATTACCCAACAAAGAACTAACTGGACCAAGTAGAGCCAACATAAGATTCAACATTAGGGTTTTAGAGACACACTACTTAAATCAAGAATGGAGAAAATCCAAAAGAAGTGTGCCTAAACCATTGATTGAACATACTTATTCAGAGAAACCCTAAACAATTGGCTCTCTAAACACTTGAACCCAAAAAAAAAAAAAAAGAGAGAGAAAGGACCCAAAAGCTCTCAAAGGAACAAGAGGTAAAGTTGACTCCTTGGGTCAACCAACCTTAAAATTAGGTCACTTTGTCACTCAAAATACCTAAGAGTTCAAGTGTAACTTTAAGCACCCTGATCTTAAACTAAAATTGGTAGACTTAAGAGGTCAAGATCCCCATTCTGGTCTACCTGGAACCGCAGTGACAAGAGAGGTCGGGTGGGGGAAACCCTGTAACCCGTGGGGACGCTCTACCGTGTAGGGGTCTTCGCGGGACTCTCCCTCTCTGGCTGCCCAGGTAATTCTCAGGTGGACGATCTTTCTGATCAAGGGGTCCATCTGCCCCGCACCTCTATAGTCACCCAACACATTTTTGGGTGTCTTGATTGGGTCCAGCACCTTCTAAACTTACCTCTTCCAACAGTGCATGTACGGAAGGAGGTCCTTAAGACCACCCTTAAGACCTCCTTTAGAAATTCGCTCTCGTCAAGGCCAAGCCTCGACGCCCGTGTTTGTGCAGCAACACCCTCACATTATTCTCTCTTCTGATTCAGAACCAAGTTCTTCTTCTTCCCCCATCATGGCTCAGCCAGTTGAGGAAGAAAATAATCTGGAGCACCAGCTCCAGCGACTCAATGACCTCTTCCAAAACTTCGTGCACCCACCACAGCGTCCTATGATGCGGGACCACTACAATCCTGCTGCGGTGGCCATTGAGCCTCGAGTCAGAATCCCAACTAGAGGACCTGATTCCGAATTAAAGCCCAACATGATTCATGCTATACCTAAATTCCATGGGCTTAATTCTGAAGATCCCTTCCAGCACATCAAACAGCTAAAGCATCTGGCCCACACTTTTGGATCAGATGCGCAAAATCGGGATATTCTTCTCATGAAGATGTTCTCCTTTTCTCTTATGGACAAGGCCGCCCATTGGTATCAAACTCAGACCCGGCCGATCAACACTTGGGAAGAACTTCAATCCGAGTTTTTGAAAAAGTTTTTTCCCATTGGTCGGACCAACGCCTTGCGCCATCAGATTACACACTTCACTCAACAATCAGGAGAACCTCTCCATGAGGCATGGGATCGTTTTCAGGATCTCATGAGAAAGTGCCCCCATCACGGAGTTCCTAAATGGGAACAAGTCCAATCTTTTTACCAGGGACTCCGTGAGGACATCCGCCTTTTCGTCAATGCAACTTGCGGAGGAAACATCATGGGTCAACATGAAGACACCGTATGGGAGATTCTCGAAAACATGTGCGAGAACTCCATCAACAATGACTCCATGGGATTATTCGACAGGACGAATACCCGCGCAGCGACGAATCTTAAGGGAGCACATGAGACGCAGGGCCTATCCGCATCAGTCGACCTGGAATTAATGGCCAGTCAATTGGACAAGGTTTCAATCATTGAGAAGAAGGTGGATGAGCTGACTGAGCACTTGCAGCAAGCCACCTCTGCGCGTAACTCCCTTGCACAGCCTCCTTCCACACAGGAGACTGTGCAAAACATCCTCCACCGATCTTCCCCTAGGATGGATCCATATCCATCCCCATCTGATTCTCGGATCGGAGGATCATCCGATCCTTTCTACACCAGCCCGGGGAACTCCATTCCCCCTTTCCCTGATTCTCAAGAGGTTCCTCAGACCTGCGAGGACCTCAACGCCATCCAAAACGACCCATTCTCCAACACTTACAACCCTGGATGGCGAAACCATCCCAATTTTCAGTGGGCGGGAAATTCCCAAACCCAAAGACCACCTTTTCAGTCCCGCCCACAGCCCTCTCGTCATTACCAGCCGCCTCAGCCTCGGCCCAACCCTACTTATCCATCAGGGCCAAATCAAGATCAAATGTCCCTAATCCTTCAGACCCTGGCTGACATGCAAAAAACGAATGCGGCTATTCAAAAACAGCACAAGGACGAACTTACAGAGGTTAAAACTCAACTGGCCCAGTTGACAAATTCTTGCCAGCCAGGCACACTCCCTTCCCAACCTCTTCCTAACCCGAATAACGTGCCAACCCAGAAGCGCGTTATGAATCCAAATTTAGGCCACGCACAATGGATTTATCAGGCCCCTACTGCTCCATCTCCAGACGAGATGGAAGCTTCAACTTCTTATGCGGGATTTCAGCAGCAGCCACCCCTCTTACCAAACCCAAACCAAAATCAGGCCGGATTAAATTCTGTAACAACACGTAGTGGTAAAACAACTCAAGACCCGCATTATCCAAACCACTCCAAGCCTGATAACCATGACCCTAGGATAGTTATCCAAGATACCACTGTCCCGGATCTGCAACCTGGACCTATCCTAGAAGAACCAACCAAGATCCCGTTTCCCGAGGCCTTGACCAAGGGAAAGAAGACCACCAAACCTGTGGCCCCTGAGGAGGACCTGGTCAAGCTCTTTGAGCAGGTCCACATAAACATCCCCTTGATGGATGCAATCCGCCACGTACCAGCTTACGCACGATTTCTAAAGAATATATGTACACCCCAGCGTAAGCCGCGAACCAAGGGAGGGAGCCCAATTGTTCTGTCAGAGCAAGCCAGCTCTGTAATCCTCATTAGACTCCCACCCAAGGCAAAAGATCCTGGTACTCCCCTGATTTCCTGCAAGATAGGTGGTACCCAATTTGATAGAGCATTGTTAGACTTGGGTGCATCCATAAACCTGATACCCACATCCTTACTTGACCATCTAGAAGAATCTGAGCTAAAACCAACCGAGATAACATTACAATTAGCAGATCGATCTATAAAGTCGCCAAAAGGGATTCTCGAGGATGTTATCGTAAGAGTGCGGGATTTCTATTTCCCAGTGGACTTTATAGTCTTAGATATGGACGCACCTGAGAACCCTAGGGATACACCAATCATTCTAGGGAGACCTTTCTTGGCTACTGCTAGAGACAACATCAGCTGTGAGGAGGGCCAAATAGAGCTTAAGTTTGGAGATCATCCTCCGACGAGCCGCTCCCATCACTCCAGCAACCCACACGGCTCGCCGACCACCGCAGAACCTCCGCCTCCTCACCCTGATCAACCTCTGCCCTTCCACTTCCCCCAAATCACCCTCTGCAACTCCACCGAACAAACCCATCTCCCGACCCACAGTCCGACCTAGGGCAGCCCTTAGGCTCCGCCCCACCGCCTGCACACCCCCCGACCACCTTCGCCGTGCCACGGCGAAGGTCCTCCGCGTTTCTGATTGGGCCGAGAGGCCGTTTCTCTGTGGGCAGGTACCTGCGCTCGTCGCCGCCATTGTTGAAGCGAAGTAGCTTCGACCTGCTGTCCCAGGTGCGCCGCGCCCAGGTCACGCTCCCAGGTTGTGCGGGGTTATTTCGGCAAAGAGTTAGGCTGCAGTTGAGGCGAATCCTTCGCGCGAAGGCCTCACGTAAAGCTGCGATTACCAGCTGCTTCCGCCGCGCAGGCGCGAAATTGGGGTGGGACATTTAGTCCCACCTCGGAAGGCTCTGAAGGAGCGCAGCGGTATAAATCGAAAAAGTGCTGGAGGCTTATTGCCTCAGCACACGGGGTGAGGTCCCCTTCACCCGCCCGGTTATCCGGTCTTGTCCGCGCTCACGCCCCGCGGACCTGGCCCGACCCGACTTAGACTGACCTGCACTCCTCGCCCACCACGCATGCCGGTGGGCCTGGACCCGGGCGCGACCCGTACCCGGCAACCCGGCAGCTCTGGGAGAGCTTTCCTAAGAGTGGCTTCTGTGAGAGAGAGAGACGCGGGGGAGGGTAGAGTTAGGTTTTGCCCCTGATCAAGCTGTCTAAGTGTGCAGGCACAGGTGAAGAAGAACCGTGGAAGAAGACGAAGGCTGAAGGAAGGAGGAGCACCGAGCGGCACTGTAGCAGCGGCGGTTTAAGTCGTCTGATTGGAAAATCAGACGACGTCCTGAAGGCAACGAAGGAGAAGGAAGGCGAGGCAGAGGAGGAACACAGAGAGGCCAAGTGAAGACTCTGCAGAAGAAGAAGAGCACGAGAAGAAGATCTGATGAAAGGAAAAGAAGAAAGAAAGAAGAAGAAGAAGAACAGGACCGCTCTGCAGAAGAAAAAGGAAGAGCAGAAACAGCTGAAAGAAGAAGAAGAACATCACCACTGCAGATAAAGAAGAAGAACAAAGGAAGGGAACAGAAGAACTGAGAAGGAAGAAGAGGAGAAGCAAAGAGAAAAGAAGAAAAGCCAACAAATTCTCTCTCTCTCTTTCTTTATTTTTGTAAAAGAAACTTGTACCCCTAGAATACAACTTGCTCCCTGAGTTCGACCTCGGGAACTCTTTTATTTTCCGAGTAACAAATTGTATTAAACTGGTAATCACCTCTCTCTATACTATACTACGACGAAATAATAAAACTATAGAGGAAGGTTGCCACCAGTGGGCATGCCTCCAGGCAAGGAGGGCTCGTGCTCGGAACTGTCAGAGTGCGGTGGGGGCGGTGGAGGACCACCCCCTCCCCCTCCTGCTTGTCTGGCGCTGCGATGGTCTCTCTGTCCCACTGAGGATTCCCCTTCCACATCCTCGGGGAGAGGTGCCCGTGGAGGCTGGTGGAGCTCCTCTCGCAATATATCTCTGATCAGCTGGGCAAGATCCTGGGCCTGAACGCCCGGGAGAAGAGGTGGGTCAACTAGTACCTCAAGCCCGGCATGTCCGCCCCTCCGACCTCGTCCATGACCGCGACCACGGCCCGCATCGAGAACTCCCCGATGAGGCATCTCTTGCAAGAAGATGCGAAAGACATAACAAGAGGGTCAACGATACCAAATTTCTTCGAGAGAAAAATCGGGATGAATATCAAGGCGAAACGTTGTGGTGGCTATCCTAGTTATATGCACGTGAACAATTATTCTCAAGCCAATTGGTTCATTTCTCGAGACGACCTTACTCTGATACCATCTTGTTACAACCCGATTCCCAGATTCTGAAAGGACCCGAGACCGACTCGCCTCGACTAATCCCAAAACCCAGTCATCCAACAAGAAATAACAAAAAAAGTAAACCACATTCACATATGCAATATAACTAAGTAGAAGAAATGTACAAAGCAGAAAAGGAAAATAAATCAGTTGTTTCAGTACATTCCACCACAATAACAATAACAACGGAAAGCGGAAGTAAACAGTAGAAACAGAACAGTAAGTAAAAGTTCATTACTTACTACAACAGCAGAGAAAAGAAAAGGAAGTGCTAAAGAAACTACGACTAGGCTCGACTGGGCCCAGCACCCTCCACAGTCGAAAGCTCGGGCTGCTCAACTCCTAGTCCTGAACAATATTATGAAAAGACAGAGTCAGCAAACACTGAGTAGAGTGGTATCTATATCATCTAAGTAAAAAATAGTAAAAGCAACAGGTTTAATTCTCATTTCTATTTATCTATTTTATATATATTTTCGTTTCACCCATTTCTCTCAAGCATCCAGATATTCTTGATCTTGCATGTTCCTCGTGAGAATGATCTTGATTGCAGTGTTTTTCGTAGAGTAAAAGGTACACTTGGTGCTCTCCTAGCCCGGAGAGTCCCCCGTGGTAGTCCTACACTCAGTCAACCACCCTGAGGTCACTATCAAGATGTACCGGTGACTACGGCACGCACGATAAGTGCACGGATAGCTACCCCGCACTGACATGTGGTCAGTTGTTTCCACTAGCAGGTATGCCCAAAGTACAGCATGAAACAGTATAGGGCCTTGCCCTCTCAGAATAGGTGTCTCACCCCTCTACAGTCTGCGCACCCTCGTCTGACTACCCCGGCTTGCCCAGAGGGACTAACAAGTCGGTGTAGGGTGGCTAGCTAAACCCCAGGCGCCGTAGGGTGGCTAGCTCCCTCCCTACAATAGTAGCTCACCTCGGTACCACGTACACAAGGGCCAACAGGATTCGATGCAGAGTGGCCAATCCTACCCCCTAGGTCTCAACCCAAGGGAGGCTAGCTCTGCTCTACACAAAAAGGGGACAGTTGCTCTCCTTGGTACCACGTACTCAAGGGCTAGCACACTTCCCATCTACATTTCAGGTTTCCATCTATCCATAGGAGTTCTACTCCAAATTCACTATAGGGTTCATGCTCATGTTCACCTCATTTATTCCGATCCAGATTCCACCTTTCACAATTCATTTCTCATCCATATACAGGCAGCTCGTGTTTCCATAATTCGATATATGCAACTGGTGATTTCACAGGTAATTGTTCATTAATTATAGGCAGCTCATATTCTAACAGGAAACTCACAATTATAATATGAGCAATTTCTAGCAGTTTATCTCAACCATGCATGCAAGTACATCATACAGTACAAACAGTTCATTCATTTCTCTACCCTAGGGTTCATGCCACATCCTAGGGTTCCATTCAGCTATTTCCACAAGCACATTTTATTTAAATATTATTAATGAAATTAAGCCACTCTACCAAGCAACACGGGAGTAATGGGGGCTCGAACCGCAGACCCAGGAGTCTCTACGAGCCCCCATTACTCCAACAGGCTGAAACCCTATACCAGGAAATACATCATAAAAGGAGAGTTCAAAATAGTGTACAACAGACTCTAGTACATAGAGGAACTCGCAAGGAAAGTACAAGTATTTCGTTTGTGTAAAACGGACCCCAATCGAACCCTAAACAGGTCAAAAACGTGTCTACTATTTAAAATCTGACGTCTGGGAATAATCCCAGATGTCTTGAAAGCCGTTAGATTTTACCTTAAGTCCCTGTAGTATCTTCAAATATCCAAACCTTCTCTGTGATCGTCTGAAGGCAGTTCCAGACGTCGGACAATGCCTCCGGTCGTCTGGACGCACCTCTGGATGTCTGGTGACGTGTTCAGATGTCCAAAAGTGTGTGGGAAAGCATTCTGTGCACCTTCCCAAAGCTACACCTGTGTACGAAATTGCAGGCGTGGTTAGCCGACAAATACCCCTGCGCTGCGATATGCATGGTGTAGGGAAATACGTACCTTGCGATAAATGTGCTTTCAGACGTCTGGCCTTAGATCCAGACGTCCAAGTACCCCAACAGTCGTCTGGACTCCACTTCAAACGTCTGATACTGAAGAGTTCACTCCGTCTCATCCTCCTTCGTCACGCCGCACCAAGCGCACACCTCCCTGACCTCCTCCTCGTCGCAGTTATCTCCCTCAGGGTTGTCTTCTCCGACGACGGCACAAATGAACCATCTATCTCCGCTGCCCCCTTTCACTCCCAACAATCCAGATAAGTTCCCCATCTCCCACTCTTTCATTTCCCTCACTTTATTTCACACAACCGCCCCTCAACCGTCACTGTCCACTACCACCTTCCCCATCTCCGGCCACCCTCTGGTGAGACGTCCCGTCTCTGCGCAGCCCCACACGTCTCGCCAACCACCGCATAACCTCCGCAATACTCCACTGAATAACCTCCACTCATCCACAGACACTCTACGCCACCACAACTACCCCCCAACCAAACCCATCCGTCCGACCACAGAGCGACCTAGGCACGCACGCCTAGGCCACTCTGCAGCCTGCCACCCACTGCCTCACCTTCACCGTGACACGACGAAGGTCCCCCTGTGGTCTGATTGAGCCGCAAGGCCCTTTTTGTGTCAGGCAGGTTTCGAGCTCCGGTCGCCATTAGCAGTGACTCGAGGAAGCTACACGCTTGCTCCAGGTCGCAGGACTTCAGGATTCCAGGTGCAGCAAACTTGGGGAGGTCTTGTGCATCCAGTTGTCCCAGCAAGTGACGTTGTGAGACCAGCAGTTGTGGCAATTGGAGGCACAGTCTGCTGTGGGTGCACGAGAAAGAGCAGTGGGCATTAGTCCTACCTCGGTAAGTCACAAAGTGCGTGAGTCCTTTATATTGATTTTGTGTTATTGCCTTGTTGCCTCGAATACACTGGGGTGAGGTCCCTCTTCACCTATCCACAGCGCTTCATCTGCAATTTCATCCTGCAAATCTAGTGCTCTGACCCGACTACCCCCACTCCTAAGCACTCCTCGCACACCGCACCCACACCGATGCGCCTGGACCCGGGTGCGCGACCCAACCCGATAACCTGGCTCTGGGAGAGCATACCGAAGAGAGATTCAAAGAGAGAGAGACGCGCGGGAAGGGTAGGGGAGTAGGTTTTGCTACGTGGTGTTTGTGTGCAGGAAGCAAGGACTTAGCCGCTGCAAGCGAAGGAAAAGAAGAAGGAAGGAAGCTCAGTAGAGGGAAAAGAAAGGCAAGGCAGAGAAGAAGAAGCGAAGCCAAAGAAAAGAGGAACTGAAGAAGGAAGAAGAAAGAGATCAAGGGGCAGACAAAGAAGCAAGAAAGCAAAGGAAGAAGAGGAAGAAGAAAAAGAAGACAACTTAAGAAGAGGCAAGCCAGGACTTGGCCGCAAATCAAGAAGAGAAGGAAAAAGAAGAGGAACAGAAGTAGCTAAGGAAGAGAAAGAAAAGGAGCTGCAGCAAAGCAAATAACCAAAAGAAGAGTCTGAGAAATACTTTAAGATGTCTGATGCAATATCAGACGTCCATTTTTTGAGCAATTTCTTTCTATATCACTCTCATGTCACTTCTATTGAATTAGTCATTTCTTCTTATTTAAAAAAAGTTGTGCTCTCAGGTTTTGGAATACTCAGATTGCTCCCTGTGTTCGACCTCGGATATTATGATTTTCGAGTTATAAATTTTTATTTGTTTTCTTGGAAAGTACATCTATATTACAACAAAATATTTGTTAAAACACGATCCAGTCGCGTTAACATTTTGGCACCATTGCCGAGGAGCAACGGGCACTTTTAAAGCTTTTGATCACAACTTCTGACCCAATATTGACTTAATTCCTCTCTTTTGTTGTGCTTGTCTCAGGGAAAGCAAAGAAAAGAAGAGTAGCTGCACAACAGACACACCAAGGAACAGGTAATTTTCATTAGCCCTCTCTCTTAACCCCCTCAAAGTCTGAAAAGGAACAAAGAAGAATCAACCTAGGGCTACCTGTTTCATACTTAGTACTTCATCAAAGTTACCTGATTTTCATTTCAACACATCTTGAACTGCTCATCCAACTAAGGTAACTAGGGCTAAAGCTTTCTTGATTGAGCCCTAGATACCAAATTTTGAGGCAACTAAATTGGACCAACTAGAGCCAACTTAAGGATTGCAAAGTTAGGGTTTTTAGAGACACATCTTCTCTTAAACAAAGAAAAAAGTTTTTCCAAAAAGAGGTGTGCCTAAACCTTGTTTGAAAAGATCTATACAAGAGAAACCCTAAGCAAATCAGGCTTTTAAATCCATTTGAACCCTAAAAGAAAGGACCCAAAGGCTCTCAAAGGAATAAGAGGTGAAGTTGATCCTTTGGGTCAACCAACCTTAAAATTAGGTCACTTTTTCACTCAAAAGACCTAAAAGTTCAAGTGGAACCTTAACCACCTTGATCTTAAAGTAAAAAAGGTAGACTTAAAAGGTCAAGGTCCCCATTCTGGTCTACCTGGAATCTCAGTGACAAGAGAGGTCAGGTTGGGGAAACCTTGTAACTCGTGGGGACGCTCTACCGTGTAGAGGTCTTTGCGGGACTCTCCCTCTCTGGTTGCCTAGGTACTTCTTAAGTGGACGACCTTTCTGACTAAGGGGTATCATCCGCTCCGAACCTCTATAGTCACCCAACAATTTTTGGGTGTCTTGATTGGGTCCAGCACCTTCTAATCTCATCACATCCTTCGGTGCATGTTCGGTAGGAGGTCCTTAAGACCATCCTTAAGACCTCCTTTAGAAATTCACTCTCATCGAGGCCAAGCCTCGACGCCTTTGTTTATGCAGCAACCTCACCACATAAATCTTTCATCTGATTCAGAACCAAGTTCTCCTTCTTCTCCCATCATGGCACAACCCATTGAAGAGGAGAACAACCTTGAGCACCAACTTCAACGCCTGAATGATCTCTTTCAAAACTTTGTAAACCCACCGCAGTGACCAATGATGCGAGATCACTATAATCCCATTGCGGTGGCGATCGAGCCTCGACTCCGAATTCCGATTGGAGGTCCTGATTCTGAACTGAAGCCCAATATGATCCATGCCATACCAAAGTTTCATGGGCTTAACTCTGAGGATCCATTTCAACACATTAAACAACTCAAGCATCTGGCCCAGACCTTCGGGTCAGATCCACAAAACTAGGATATCCTACTCATGAAAATGTTTTCTTTCTCCCTCCTGGACAAGGACGCCCATTGGTATCAAACTCAGACCCGTCCGATCAACACATGGGAGGAACTTCAGTCCAAATTCTTGAAAAAGTTCTTCCCCGTTGGTCGGACGAATGTTGATTACACAGCAAAAATACACCAACAATTGTGCCATCTTGTGCTATTTCCTAGCATTGCCATTGCATATTGGGTAGCCAGAGTGCATTTGTAAAAATAAACGCATATATGCATTTAATTGAGAGGGGAGGAAAGTGAATAAATTGGCCTTGTAATTAACATATTCTTCAAGTGCTGCCTCGCAAAATCTCCATCTTCATTTTTTTTATTTGGCTTTGAATTTCTTCTTCTCCACGCGGCTACAAGGCATGGCTGCTTCTTCTTCGCGCCACTCTCTGCCACAGCATGCCCTGCCAACCGCATGCTTAGTCATGCGCAGCCCAGGGCATGGCTGGGCTTGCCTCCATCCTGTTTAAAAAAGCCCTCCTCGCTTCCTTGCGAAGGAGAACCTGGTCCAACATACATATAGCAGCTCCTTCCTCCAGGCCATCTCCTCCCCTCTCCCCTCCATACGTAGCACCTCTTCTATTGAGGAGCTACGCTGCGGACAGGAGTAGCTCACAGTGGTACACAACTACCACTGTGAGTCCCACCATTGCCCAGCTCATCAATGAGCTGGTGGGCATGGTGGTTCACCTCTCTGTTTTTGTCATTCCAACCCTTCCCGCCATTGCTGCATCTCCGAGGTCTGAAGCTCCACAGCAGCAGCAAGGCATTAGCAGCAGCAGCAGTAGCCCGCGCGCACGCAGGCACAGACCGCAACCTCTTTCCACGCACGCAGGCACCTTCCAGCGTGCTCGTACACGCAGCACCGGCTGCAACCAGCTGTCCAGAGCATGCGACACTGTAGCTAGTGTACACACTAGAGAGCGCGACACTGTAGCTACAGTGCGGTGACTGGAAAGTTTCTCACTTATCCGGTCACCGCGCGCTCTCTCTCCACGCCCGCGATCACCTCCAGTCCGTCCCTGATCCACACCCACACCCGCTCGAGTTTGCTCCAGCTCCCACTTCTTCGCTCGCATTCACCTCAGCACACAGCGCGGTGCGCTACGCCACGCAGTGCGCTGCGCTGCGCCCTCACACTCGCTCCCTCCAGTGCGCGCCTGTGCTTGTGCGCGCCTGCGCCTGCACGTGCATGCTCCTGTGCGCACCACCAAATGTCGGCTGAAGCCTCCAGACGACTTAACTAGCAGCACCCTCTCTCACAGCCACTCTCTCGCTCCCTCCCACAGACACATACACATACACACACACTCTCTCGTACACACACACACTCACTTGTACACGCTTATATAAATACTTATATATATATATATATATATACATACATATATACATATATATATCTACATATATCTATATAAATAAATACATATATATATCTATATACATATATTACTATATATATATACATATATATATATCTACATCTATATAGTTATATATACATACATATATATCTAATTATAAATACATACATACATATATATATATATACATCTATCTATATATATATTTACATATCTTTATATATATATATATATACATATATATATATATATATATATATATATATATAACTGCATATACACCTATATAATTATAACCCTATCTATATATATACATATAAATATATACTTACCTTCATAGCACCTACCCCGTGTTATATCACGGGAATATCTGCACCAGTTGCTGATATTCCCCGATACCAGCGTATAGAAAGCATCTCTGCACACACCTTCCACCCATCCATCCTACACTCCACGCGGCACTTCATCCTGTTAGTTGCGTCTTCCTAGACGAAGATCAACTCGATACCATGCTACACGCCATTTCCACCTCCACCCCCACCCCTATATATATATATATATATATATATATATACTATATTTATCTTATTTCTATTTCTCTTTCCTGCTATTAAAAAGAAAAAATATATATATATAAAAGAGAAAAGATAATCCTTGACTTGCAGGTACTCGATCTTGTGAATAGCAAGACCAATTTTGGAACCCTAATTTGGCTCAAAGCTAAGATCCTAATTTTGAGGGTATACCTCAAGGACAAAAATTATCAGAAAAAATCTTAAATAGAAAAAAAAATACCAAAAACATAATAAACGAATGGAAGAGATTCGTTATAGGAAAGGCGTAGAAACTTATTCACCTCTAACCCCGCTTCCCTGAGTTCGACCCTAGGCCTAAAAGTAATCAAGATAAAATCAAGTAGGCCAGGTTAAAAATTTTGTAAGAAGATGGTTAGGCTCGATTTAGGTTAACCACTATACTCATTTCAACGATTAAATCACCATATTAACACAACCTATCCGAGTCTACGCCACCAGATCACCCATTTCACTCAACAACCGGGAGAACCTCTTCACGAAGCATGGGACCGATTCTTAGATCTCATGCAAAAGTGCCCCCATCATGGAGTTCCTAAATGGGAAAAAGTCCAGTCTTTTTACCAGGGACTCCGTGAAGGCATTTGATTATTCGTCAATGCAACGTGCGAAGGAAACATCATGGGTCAACATGAGGACACGGTGTGGGAGATTCTCAAAAACATGTGCGAGAACTCCATAAATAATGACTCCATCGGCTTATTCGACAGGACGAATGTCCGCGCATCTACGAATCTGAGAGGGGCACATGAGATGCAGGACCTGTCCACATCCGTCGACTTGGAACTGATGGCTAGTCAGTTGGACAAGGTTTCTATCACAGAAAAGAAGGTGGACGAGCTAACTCGGCATTTGCAGCAAGCCACCTCTGCACAGAACTCTTTTGCACGACCACCTCTGGCGAGGGAAACTGTGCAAAACATCTACCACCAATTTGCTAAGGGGATGGACCCATATCCACCCCCATCTGCCTCTCGGACCGGAGTGACCTCCGATCCATTCTACTCGAGTTGGGGGAACTCTGAACCCTTGTATTCTGACTTTCCTGAGGTTCCTCAGAACTGCGAGGACCTCAACGCCATCCAGAATGACCCATTCTCCAATACCTACAACCCTGGATGGTGAAATCATCCTAACTTTCAGTGGATAGGAAATTCTCAGACTCAAAGACCACCATATTAGCCCCATCCACAAGCCCCTCGTCCATATCAGCTGCCTTAGCCTTGGCCCAATCCCACCTACCAATCTGGGCCAAACCAGGATCAAATGACCCTTATCCTTCAAGCACTGGCTGACATTCAAAAGATGAATGCGATAATGCAAAAACAGCACAAGGACTAGATCACAGAGGTTCGCAACCAACTGGCCCAAATGGCAAATTCCCGCCAACCTGTCACCCTTCCTTCACAACCTCTGCCAAATCCAAATAACGTGCCGACCCAAAGGTGCGTTATGAACCCAAATTCAGGCCACGCACATTTGATTTATTAGGCCCCTACTGCTCCATCACCAGACGGGATGGAAGCTTTGACATCTTATGCGGGATTTCAGCAGCAGCCACTTACCAGACCCAAACCAAAACCAGGCCGGATTAAACTCTATAACAACACATAGTGGTAAAACAACCCAAGACCCACATTATCCGAACCACACCAAGCCTGGTAGTAGCCAAGACCCTAGGATAGTTATCCAGGATACCACTGTCCCAGATCAAGAACCTAGACCTATTCTAGAGGAACCAACTAGGATTCCATTTCCTGAGGCCTTAACCAAAGGAAAAAGGATAACCAAACCCGTGGCCATCGAGGAGGATCTGGTCAAGCTCTTTGAACAGGTCCAGATAAACATCCCCTTGATGGATGCAATTTGCCACGTACTGGCTTACGCAAGATTCTTGAAAGACGTATGTACACCTAAACGTAAGCCGCGAACCAAGGATGGGAATCCGATCGTACTGTCAAAGCAAGCCAGCTCTGTCATCTTGAGTAAACTCCCACCCAAGGCTAAAGACCCAGGAACCCCCCTGATTTCTTGTAAAATTGGTGAAACCCAATTTGACAGAGCCTTACTAGATCTAGGTGCCTCCATAAATCTAATACCTACATCCCTCCTTAACCACCTTGAAGAGTACGAACTTAAACCAACTGAGGTGACGTTGCAATTAGCCGATCGATCCATCAAGTCACCTAAAGGAATACTCGAGGATGTCATTGTTAGGGTATGGGATTTCTACTTCCCGGTGGACTTCATAGTTCTGGACATGGATGCACCTGAGAACCTAAGGGACACACCAATCATAATAGGGAGACCCTTTTTGGCCAACTGTGAAGAGGGCCAGATAGAATTAAAATTTGGGAATCAAACCCTGAAGACTGACATTTTTAAGACCCAACAAGGGATTAATTGCTGGGTTATAGAGCAAATATCTGATATCAGAGCCGTGGTTGATGAATCGCATACAGAGAACAACCTAATTATCCCTAATCAACCACTAGAAGATCAAAACCCGCCAACAGAGTAGTGCGAACATGATCTAGACACACCTATGACTCCGACCCTTGTTCCTGATACAAACCCCGAACCACCCACTGCTGTTGACAATCCTGTCATGGAACTCAAGCCCCTTCCCGAGCATCTGAAGTACATCTTTTTGGGTTCCAATCAGATGTTTCCTATGATTATCAACTCTCGACTCACACCTGACCAGGAACTCCGTTTGATTTCTGTTCTCCAGCAACATCGTAGAGCCATTGAATGGACTCTCGATGATTTGACTGGCATAAGCCCTTCGTATTGCACACATCGAATCTACACAAAAGAAGGTGCACAACCTTCAAGAGAAATGCAGAGACGCTTAAACCCTAACCTGTAGGAAGTCGTGAAAAAGGAGATCATAAAGTGGTTAGATGCAGGGATCATCTACCCGATCTCTGACAGTCGTTAGGTGAGTCCAATACAGGTGGTGCCTAAAAAGGCCAGACTTACCATCATCACGACTGAAATCGGAGAAGTCATTCCTACCCGAATAGCTAACTCATGGAGAGTCTGCATTGATTACAGAAGACTCAATTCCTCCATGAAGAAGGACCATTTCCCACTACCGTTTATTGATCAGATCCTCGAGAAACTAGTGGGAAATAGGTTCTTCTATTTTCTTGACCGGTACTCCGGTTACAATCAAGTGGCAATCCATCCAGAAGACCAAGAAAAGACCACATTCACCTGCCCCTTCGGGACGTACGCGTTTTGAAGGATGCCTTTCGGTCTCTGCAATGCACCCTCAACCTTTCAGCGGTGCATGCTTGCCATATTCTCAGATATGGTAGGTGACTATCTGGAAGTCTTCATGGATGACTTTTCAGTTTTTGGAGCATCATTTGACGATTGCCTCCAACACTTGGTGCAAATACTCAGGCGGTGCATCGATGTGAATTTGGTTCTTTCCTAGGAAAAGAGCCATTTCATGGTACCTGAGGGAATTGTCCTGGGACATCTAATCTCAGAGAGAGGCATCCAAGTCGATCGAGCTAAGGTTAACCTGATTTCCAAGCTCCCTATGCCTAGCTCGATTAAGGACATCAGATCCTTTTTGGGGCACGTCGATTTTTACCATCGATTTATCCCTGATTTTTCAAAAATCGCGCGCCCCCTGACTACTCTTCTCTCCAAGGATGTGCCTCTCGAAATTTCCAAGGAATGCACTCAAGCATTTGAGATCCTTTGTGACCGAGTCACCCAAGCCCCGATCCTAAAGTCCCCTAATTGGTCTCAACCCTTTGAGATCATGTGCGATGCATCTGACTTTGCTGTAGGAACGATTTTGGGGCAGAAAATTGACGGGAAACCCGTGGTCATTTACTACGTTAGCAAAACACTGGACGAGGCTCAGTGTAACTACACGGTTACTGAGAAAGAGCTGCTAACTATAGTATTTGCCCTAGAAAAATTCATATCATACCTTCTGGGTTCCCGTGTTATCATATACTCGGATCACACAACTGTGAGGCATCTCCTTGCAAAGAAGGATGCGAAACCTCGATTAATCCTATGGATCTTACTGTTGCAAGAATTTGACCTTGAGATTCGCGACAAAGTGGGAAAGCAAAATGTGGTAGCTAATCACTTGTCCTACCTTCCTTCTGAAATAATTGACCCTTCTGGACCCATCACAGAACACTTTCCTGATGAGCACCTCCTGACTATCAATACAGGCCTTCCATGGTTCGCAGATATAGTGAATTACCTGGCATCACATCAGATTCTGTCCGATTGGCCGAAAGCCAAGAAGGATAAATTGCGTTCCGATGGCAAGTATTACCTATGGGAAGACCCGTATCTATTCTTCATTGGTGCTGATCAGATAATTCGACGGTGTGTCACGGAAGTAGAAATCAAAGACATACTCTCCTTTTACCATGTCCAGGCATGCGGAGGACATTTCTCAGGACACAAAATCGCATCAAAAGTCCTCCAGTGTGGCTTTTACTGGCCCACAATTTTCAAGAATGCATACGATCACTGTAAGGCATGTGCCCGTTGCCAAACTTTGGGCAACATGAGCCATCAAGACATGATGCCTCTACAGGCGACCCTGGTATGCAAAATTTTTGACATCTGGGGGATCGATTTCATGGGACCCTTTCCGATCTCAGATGGCTTTGAATACATCTTACTCGTAGTTGACTACGTGTCCAAGTGGATAGAAGCCACTCCAACCCGAAACAACAATCATAATGTTGTTATCAAATTCATTCATCAAAACATCTTCCCAAGGTTCGGGATTCCTAAAGCAATAATTTCCGACGGACGAACCCATTTCACAAACGCTCAGTTCAGGTCACTAATGACCAAATACGGGGTGTCACACTGAATCTCTACTCCTTACCACCCCCAAAATAATGGTCTAGCTGAGCTATCAAATCGAGAAATCAAGAAATCCTTCAGGTTACTATTCGACCTGACAGAAAAGATTGGCCTTCTCGGTTTTCGGAAGCATTGTGGGCCTATGGGACCACCCACAAGATCCAATTAGGAATGTCTCCCTTCAGACTGGTGTACGAGAAGGCATGTCACCTCCCCGTAGAATTGGAGCATAAAGCCTATTGGGTAGTACGGAATTGTAATTTAGATCTTTCTAAGGCTGGAACCCACAGAAGGCTTCAAATAAGCGAGATCGATGAATTACGCTATGATGCGTATGAGAACTCGCGAATTTACAAAGAACGGGTTAAAGCTTTTCACGACAAACACATTTCTAGAAAGATCTTTCATCCTGGTCAAAAGGTTTTACTCTTTGATGCCTGACTCAAATTATTCCTAGGAAAGCTATGATCTAAGTGGGTCGGACCCTACCTAGTCTGACAAATCTTTGGAAATGGAGCCATTGAAATCAGCCTACTCAGCCACGATTCCGAACCCTTTGTTGTGAATGGTCAGAGACTCAAACCGTTCATTGACATGACCGATACAACTTTGGCTGAGTCATCCTTTACCCTCCATTCCCCTTGAGCCCATTGCGCCCAACCGATGGCGTAAAACTCAGCGCTTAACAGGAGGCAACCCGTCATTCTTTGAAAAACCCAAAACCTTTTCTGACATTTCTACATGGAATTCATATTGCACTTTAGGGTTCATCCATTAGAACATCCGACTTCACCTCAGGTACCCCTACCCGAGATTAGAAATCAATCGCAACAAGTCACTTCGACCCGACTACCCCCACTCCTGAGCACTCCTCGTGCACCACACCCACACCCAGTGTGCCTGGACCCGGACGCATGACCCAACTCAATAACCCGGCTCTAGGAGAGCGTACCAAAGAGAGATTCAGAGAGAGAGAGAGATGCGCGGGAAGGGAAGGGGAGTAGGTTTTGCTGCGTGGTGTTTGTGTGTAAGAAGCAGGGACTTAGCTGCTGCAAGCGAAGGAGAAGAAGGAAGGAAGCTCAGCAGAGGGAAAAGAAAGGCAAGGCAGAGAAGAAGAAGCGAAGCCAAAGAAAAGTGGAACTGAAGAAGGAAGAAGAAAGAGATCAAGGGGCAGACAAAGAAGCAAGAAAGCAAAGGAAGAGGAGGAAGAAGAAAAAGAAGACAACTTAAGAAGAGGCAAGCCAGGACTTAGCCGCAAATGAAGAAGAGAAGGAAAAAGAAGAGGAACAGAAGCAGCTAAGGAAGAGAAAGAAAAGGAGCTACAGCAAAGCAAATCACCAAAAGAAAAGTCTGAGAAATACTTTAAGACATCTGATGCAATATCAAATGTCCATTTTTTGAGCAATTTCTTTCTATAGCACTCTCATGTCACTTCTATTGAATTAGTCATTTCTTCTTATTTAAAAAAGGTTGTGTTCTCAAGTTTTGGAATACTCAGATTACTCCCTGTGTTCGACCTCGGATATCATGATTTTCGAGTTATAAATTTTTATTTATTTTTGCGGAAAGTTCATCTATATTACAACGAAATATTTGTTAAAACACGATCTAGCCGCGTTAACATTTTGACCCATTCACTCACCCAACACCTATCCTAATTCATGAACTAAGCTGAAATCGAACCCACCTAATTTACAATGGGGACATTGCAAATCTTAGGCATTGGGGGGTATGAAAGTGCAAAATGTTAGGAAAGTTCATATCAAGAAAGGGTTTCAATTCAAAAAAAAAAAAGTAGGGGGGAGAAACAATTCGGGCCACACAAAATGAGAGGAGGAAAAGAGTAAAATGCCAAAAAGGGAGCACAAAATGAAAAATAAAAAGAAATAGTCATTAGTAAAAGATTAAGGGATTAACTGAAGTTCTAGACCAGATCAAGAAAAGAGAAAAAGAGAAAAGTGCTAAGGAGACACAACAAGAGATTAGCGGGAACGCTGGTCTTAGGCCTCTTGGGCTAGATTCTTTAGCTTAAAAATTCACATATCCGCTAAAATCGGGATAATCCTCAAGAGGTTGGGGAAAATGCGAAGCTGAAGTATTAGGTCTAAGGCTTAGGAAGTATTCGACCTCGTTAACTGGCCTTCGATTTGCGGGATTCGGTAACCTAAGCACCTCAATCCACACACAGTCTGGTTCAGTGTGCATCACTATCAAAATCACGCAAAAGCATTTAATGTTCTGAAAAAGTCACCTAGATTAGGAGAGGCCGATCAACACAAGTTGATTTAGATGAGTTCCCGGCACGGAGAGGCAGGAAATTTCCCTTGAAGATGCGTAACATATCATCTCCTCGGTGCTTATCTCTTAGGATATTTAAATATCCTACCGGGGGCATGTAGGCACTCTGCTGGTTCAGATATCATGGGCGGCATTATCACGAAATGTCGATCGCCAGGGTCTGAATTCGGCCACGGAATGCCATGGCCGGGATTATCTCAAAATCTCGAAAGCCAGGGTTCTGGGGGTTGCCATGGACGGTGCTATCTCGAAGCATCGATACCCAGGGACCCTCGAGGATTGATGATGGAGACGAGGAATCTGATACAGACCGTGTTGAGAAGCCAATCCGAAGCTAGAAATAAAAAGAAAAGAGAGTGAAAACTCTCCAAACAAATAAATCTTCTGTCTCTCTCTTACAAAAATGCACTGCAAACTGAACCTAAGCTAAAAATGTCTCAAGCACGGGTGCTTTAACCGCGGAGTCCAACAAACATTAGGTTAGTTTCTGTGAGCCTTAGAAACCTTTGTAGAGGATTGAGGCTAAAGCGGGTCAGGTCCGGATTTTGGTTGATAATTGAGTACCTCTAGGCCTATTGTCGGCATTCTGACCTAATCATAAAAGAAAAAGAAAAGCGCTTATCATAACTGATGACAGACACTCAGGGTCTAGAACAGAAGTTAAAACCTTGAAATTTTTCTAAGGGACTAGCAAAAGCTAGGCATGGGGGTATGATGAGAGCCTCATCATTAGCCCTAACTAGCTCATTTTGATCCAAGAAAGAGAATAAAAGCTCCTGCATAACTTAGAAAAAGGCTTAATTGGAGGAATAAATGTTCTGAGAAGAAAACATGAAAGAAAGGGTAAAACTGTAATTTTACCATTGCAGTAGATAAATGGGATTTCTCAGAGACAAAACATAGGTCAAATGATCTAAATAAGATAAAAAGTGTGTTGATTCAATCAGAAATGGGTTCATGTGCAATCTAGAAATTAAATGACATCTAGTAACCCTAAAACATACCCACTTAATTCAACAAGGTTTCGGTCAGGGTAAAAATCAAGTAAACCCTCTTACATTCATGGAAAAATATCCCCTATGGTTTAGAACATTCAATTTGGCCTTTGGAACCTAATTTGACCTAGATTGGGGTCCTAACTCATTAATTGACCTAATTTGGGTTTTAACACAAAATATCCAGTCAAACGTGATCAAACCTAATATCCAACTCCACCATTGGATTCCTTGGGTCCAAATTAGGTTTGTACCAAAATTTGGACCTAAGGGGAGGTCATCTTGACCTACTTTGTAAATTACTGCACCCAATTACATTTAGACCCTTATCTTTTGAAAATCATTACATAAACCCCCCTAACTTCCTCGCCAATCTTACAAACAAGTCCTTCCACCATTAATTGGGAGGAATCCTTCTCCAACGAGGAAGGGAGGGGGATACTCCTTGATCCCTCAGGGATCTCCTCCCAGAATTGGAAGGGAGATTCTCTGAGGAATCCCCTTCCATCTGAGCCCGATCACAATCTCTGATTCCTATCCAATCTCTCGTGCGAACGTACGAAAGATTTGGGATCCCAACTACCTTCCTTCTCCGGTGAGACGACGGTGGCTGAAGGCTTGCCCTCCACGCACAAGAAGCTCAGCCAGCACCTATAAAAGGACCCCCGACCCTCTGCGAATCTCTCAAACTTGTTTTGGCCGTAGAACTCTCCAAAATTCATCTCTCCTCTCTCCAGCCAAGAAGCCCACAAGCTCCAACGATTACCTCTCCTCCTTCTCGTCGCTCTACTGCCATACCAGCAGTAGAGTTCACTCCATCTCATCCTCCTGCATCACGCCGCAACAAGCGTACGCCTCCCTGACCTCCTCCTCGTCGTCGTTATCTCCCTCAGGGTTGTCTTCTCCGACGACAACACAAACGAGCCATCTGTCTACGCTGCCCCCTTTCACTCCCAAAAATCCAGATAAGTTCCCCATCTCCCACTCTTTCATTTCCCTCACTTTATTTCACACAACCACCCCTCGACCGTCACTGTCCACTGCCACCTTCCTCATCTCCAGCCACCCTCCAGCGAGATGCTCCCATCACTCTGTAGCCCCACACATCTCGCCAACCACCACATAACCTCCGCCATACTCCACTGAATAACCTCCACTCATCCACAGACCCTCTACACCACCACGACTAGCCCCCGACCAAACCCATCCGTCCGGCCACAGAGCGACCTAGGCACGCACGCCTAGACCACTTCGTAGCCTGCAACCCACTGGCTCACCTTCGCTGTGACACGGCGAAGGTCCCCCTGTGATATGATTGAGCCGCAAGGTCCTTTTTGTGTCAGGCAGGTTTCGAGCTCCAGCTGCCATTAGCGGTGACTCGAGGAAGTTGCACGCTTGCTCCAGGTCGCAGGACTTCAGGATTCCAGGTGCTGCAAACTTGGGGAGGTCTTCCACATCCAGTTGTCCCAGCAAGTGACGCCGCGAGACTAGCAGTTGTGGCAATTGGAGGCACAGTTTGCTACGGGCGCGCGAGAAAGCGCGGTGGGAATTAGTCCCACCTCGGTAAGTCACAAAGCGCGTGAGTCCTTTATATTGATTTTGTGTTATTACCTTGTTGCCTCGAATACACTGGGGTGAGGTCCCTCCTCACCTATCCACAGCGCCTCATCTGCGATTTCATCCCACAGATCTGGTGCTCCCACCCGACTACCCCCACTCCTGAGCACTCCTCGCGCACCACACCCACGCCAGTGCGCCTGGACCCGGGCACACGACCCAACTCGATAACCCGGCTCTGGGAGAGCATACCGAAGAGAGATTCAGAGAGAGAGAGACGCGTAGGAAGGGTAGGGGAGTAGGTTTTGCTGCGTGGTGTTTGTGTGCAAGAAGCAGGGACTTAGCCGCTGCAAGCAAAGGAGAAGAAGGAAGGAAGCTCAGCAAAGGGAAAAGAAAAGCAAGGCAGAGAAGAAGAAGCGAAGCCAAAGAAAAGAGGAATTGAAGAAGGAAGAAGAAAGAGATCAAGGGCAGACAAAGAAGCAAGAAAGGAAAGGAAGACGAGGAAGAAGAAAAAGAAGACAACTTAAGAAGAGGCAAGCCAGAACTTGGCCGCAAATCAAGAAGAGAAGGAAAAAGAAGAGGAACAGAAGCAGCTAAGGAAGAGAAAGAAAAGGAGCTGCAGCAGAGCAAATCACCAAAAGAAGAGTCTGAGAAATACTTTAAGACGTTTGATGGAATATCAGACGTCCATTTTTTGAGCAATTTCTTTCTATATCACTCTCATGTCACTTCTATTGAATTAGTCATTTCTTATTTAAAAAAAGTTGTGTTCTCAAGTTTTGGAATACTCAAATTGCTCCCTGTGTTCGACCTCGGATATTATGATTTTCGAGTTATAAATTTTTATTTATTTTCGCGGAAAGTTCATCTATATTACAATGAAATATTTGTTAAAACACGATCTAGACGCGTTAACACTCTCCTCCTTCCTCCCGCTCGATCTCCCTCGCTCGCCCCCTCTCGTCGCTCCCTCACAAGCACTCAAGGTGGTGGTGGCTAGTGTGTGGAGTGGAGAGGAGATAGGAGGGGGGTTTATATAGGAGGTGTGGGGTTTAGGGTTTAGGGAAGAATGAGGAAGGGAGAGAGAAGAGGACGGTTCTACGCACCGCCCACGTGAAGAGCATAGTGTGCAGTACAAAAATTTTATTTTCAAATGTCCGGGAACAGGTCCAGACGTCTGGATAGACGTCTTGCTGAGACTCCGAATGTCTTAAAAGGATAAAATTGTGACGGGTCATTACAAGGCCTACCCCTTTTCACCTTAACGGGCATGAGCCCAAAAATCAAGCAGAATATGCCTAGTCGGGGAACGATCCCCAAGTGGAAACAAATAATAGTGAAGGCTTTGAGAACAGGTCAATAGTTTAGGCTAAGCTAAGAGGAGAAAGATTGTAGTAACAAAAGAAGGAAACTAAAAATGGGTTTAAAGGCACCTGTAGGCCATGCTCTATGGCATATCTACAAATTATAAACATATCCACTGTCCCATTGGAGCATGGACCATGGGATTGGCCACCACAAATTATAAAGATCATGGACCCGCAAGGGTGAAATTGGACTCCATTGAGTTTGTGTGCTACTAGGAACTCCTTAATGGCAGACCGACTCCAAAAGTCCGAACTAAAGCTGTACAACTCCCTCGTCTCAAGCGAGGGGCCTGACGAGAAAGAGCCGGACTTACCCTTGCCTACGAGTCCAAACATTGTCAAGCCTCTGCTACTCCTCCAGACGCGATGTTTTTATCGAACGGAAGCTCTAATAGCTCACCGAAGAAGGAGCGAAGGCAAGCTAGTAAAGTGGAACCACGATAGTAAAAGTGAGTAGGTGGGGCATTAACTCTGCCCTACCCCTCTATTTATAACCCCTGAGGGGAATTTTCCCTCTGCGGGGTGCGGACTTCGAAAAGCAAAATCCCACGATATGCAACACGGAGTTCAAAAGATCCCACCAAATCTGAAACGACCTCGGTCATCATTACGAGCATTGAATGCCCTTACGCATATCATTTCACCACGGTCATAGGGATCGCATCATTGTCCATTACGACATTTAATGCCAAAATGCCTTATAATGACAGTAATTAATGTCAGTCTTGTCACACAAAAAGACAAAACCAAATCCCGCAGTGATTGGCCACCACTTGTGAAAGGTGATGCATGCGTGACATTTTTACTTGGGACGTTGGCCTCTTAAGGCCGACAGGGACCCAGGCGGTGATATGCCTATGTTCCCTTCATTAAATGTTGATAAACATACCTTTGTTCCCTACAAATCTCAGTGGTCATACACCACAATAATAATAGCACCCTACCCACCTGAAATTAAAATGTACACTTCATAACAAATGCTCACCCCGCTTGGAAGATAGTTGGGATATCATTTGGGGGCACCATTCATATGAGAAGTTTTATACATTATCTACTTTCTCAGCAGCATCCACTAGCTAAAGAATGAGGGCATATGATGAGGGATGAAAAGCATCCTTGGATTTAAAACTTCGCACGAATTCCAAAGGATCCATCTCTCAAGGGGTTCGTTGAATCCAGCCACCTGAATATCCAACAATTAGGCAGATCCGGGAGAACCCAACGCACCTATGTCCAAACAGATCCAGGCGGATCCCGATGAGCTCAACTAGCTGAAGAATCCGGTTGTCTGGAGTTGAAGAGGCGACAACAATATCCACGTCAGCACTAACAGTAGCGTTACAAATGCTAGTTATAGTCAGATAATGGACAAGCTAGGGAATTTGCAAAGTACGTTGAAGGATTAAATGTTATTAGATATTTTTTATACTATAAATAGATAAGAGAGGCCCTTAAAGGCTCTCTTTACACAACTCTAGAGAGAGAATAAGAGAACTTGTATCACCGACAACTATAATAAAACTTTAGGAGCATCGTTCTTTCCCAAAACATATATCCCTTCTGATGAAATTGGATCACCAACCTCTTGTACAACTTTGTGTGTATTTGATTATGATTTTTTGTGATTTGAATCTCCTATCACTTGAGGCTCAACCGCCTCAAGCGTATGCTATTTTGCACATGCATTAATTATACTCAAGGAGCAAATTTTCCAGAAAGATGTAACAATTCATGACAAGATTTGGCTGGAATCATAATTCATTGGGAACAATAAAATATATCTTCCCTGGACATAGATGTTCAAGGTCTGCATTTTCCATTCTTCCGTTTCTAGATGCCGTGCATTGATTGCATGTTTGATTTCCTTTTAAGGATGGCAACGGAAAAGATTCGGGCTGAGTTTTGATAGTATTAAATTTATCTTTATTTAAAAATTTACTTTTAATATTTATCCAATTTATTTAGTGGTAAAAATTTTGTTCCATTTTTATTTATTCATTGAATATCTGTTTCTCAAGGTATCCGTTACCATATTTTATATGCTTATTTATATATAATTAACAGATATTTGATAAATTTTACATAAAAATTTAATAATACATAAATACAAATAATTAAAGTAAGACATATTTTCATATTATAAAAATATATTATTTATTAAATTAAATAAATACATCATCCTATAAGAGATAATTTATGAAGTGAGAATAAGTTATTTTTAAAAGAAAAATATATTATCACATAAAATCAAACAAAAGAATGATATGTATCTAATCGAGTATATGAATTAAGGGATATCATTTCCTATCCTCATTCAAATATATTCAAAAATAATTTAATAAATTTAAATTCACTCGTTTATTAAATGAGATGAGTAAAACCAATTCGAATCATACCAAATTGGATCAAGTCTCTGCTAAAAAATACTAAATTGATATCCCTTATCTCCATCCATAATGCTCCCAATAAATATCAAGAAACATTGAAACCATAAATTCTCCCCTCACCATTGCCACGCAACCTCGTCCATTAGCTGAACCACACGATGGCGAAGTCAATGCAACCAGATCTCGCTTGGGTAGCTGTCGCCCATTAGTAGAGTTGGAGATCTTTCTGTGCTACCTACCATTAAATGAGCGGAGCCCCCACGCTTCCCCTTTCCTGCCAACCAAATCGTGGCATAAGCTTTGGTGTTGCGTTTCTTCCTCCTTCCCTCGTGTAGCGCAACCACTTCCTTCTCTTTGTCCTATTGACACCAACAATTGAAAGCGTCATTATGTGGCCACCAATTTAGGTTTGCGTCATCATTTTTTTGAGGGTAGGTCTCGTCCATCGAATACCGAATTCGAAACGGAAACAAAGAGTTCGCCATCTGTTTATTTACTTCTCGATGGCAGCCCCAAGATCTTTATCCGTTGATCACTAGTCAATCTAAGTTATTACCAAAGTTAAAATTTAAGCAACTTATCTCAACTTCTGATTCCACGGCACATGACGCTTCTCCAATAATGCATCATATTTTAATATTTGTGTCCCCTTTCTTATAAGAAGGGAGTGTTAGATTTTAGCTTAGAGTTTTACTTGGCAAAAATATTTTTTTTTTATGTTGTGTTTGGTAAGAGGAGAAGATTATATCGGGAAAAAATATTGTAAAATTATGAGGTGTTTGATTATAATATAAAAATAAATAGTGAGATAAAATAATTAATAGTATAATTAATATTAGTGAGTATTTATTTAATAATTTTTTTTATAAAAATGAAGATTTTTTGATATAATATTAACAATTGATAGCTAATTATCACTTCTTCTCTCGATCCCACCTTCGATTCATGTTAATCTCAAGTACTACAATGAATTTTAACTATGAACAGTGCTCTAATCTCACACCGGAAGCCTCCAACCAAATAAGGCCTTATCATTTTGAAGAAGTTAGGTGGCTGCCAATGAAGTTTACGAAACAAAACCAAACAAGCAATGAATGATGCTAGATCGAAGAAAATCCGAAGGAAACTTGAACGAATCGTTCAATCTGTTCAAAATCTAGTCACGTAAGTACACATGGTTAGTTTTTTTTTAATTAAGATCAAATTTACTTAAAGGGTTAATCCTTCGAAAGAAGAGTTAATTTTTATTTATTTAATTATTTAATCCTTAATTGATTAATTTAATTTTACCTATTTTAATAAAAATTTATCTAATATTAATTTCAATTGATATTAATTAAATCTATATTAAAATTATACATCATTTATATATATATATATATATGATATTCCTCATATTTTATATATTAACATTATTATTAACTAAAATCATAAAAATTAATATCATAATTTAACATCGATTTATGTAAATATAAATGATGTTAACATCATTTTATACATAAATATAATTATAAATTAATACTAATTTTATATTTTTTAATATAAATTTTCTAATCCTTCAACCAAATCAATCCTAAAAAAAAATCAAAACAAAAGAAAGAGAAGTAGCCTGTGGTTAGTAGTTTCTTTCGTTGGTGGAGGGGAAGCGTTCAGATTTGCTACCAAACACGAGAAACCATCTGAGGTCTTAGTCCTGACAGCCTGTGCAAAATTTCTTGGCTGGATAATTCCCTATTGACGTGACAGAAGATGCACGGGCGAGAAATTACGCAGATTTCACACTGACTTTGAGATGTAGTTTGCCCATGGGCACCTTATTTTCGAAGGTATATTTCTTGCAGCTTGCTTTCTATGAATAGTCCTGCCAAAAATTATTTTCGATTAAGTTGGATCCAGAGAATTTTTATGAAAACATATCCTACTCTCTCTTATGCGGAGAGAAAAGGAAAAGTTATAAAATATAGGATAGAAGTAGGAAAACGTATGTGCAGATCTCATTTACATTCATAGTTAATGGATAGTTTTAAATGATGTATTTAATTTTTTATAGATGAAAAATTATTTTCTATATGTAGAAAATCAATTTTCATACATAGGTGAAGTAGAAAGTTATTTTCTACCAGTGAAAAGGTAAAATACATCAATGTGTATTTTTATTTTTCACTGATGTATTTTGATTTTCCATCTATGAAAAATCACATTTCAATATAAATTCTTTTTTTGGATCAAAATTTTAGGTTATCAATGTACAACTTCACTTTTGGATAAAGAGAGCCATTTTCCATCGATGGAAAGGAAAAATACACCCATGTATTTTTTATTTTCCACGGGTGTATTTTGGTTTTCAACTAGTAAAAAATTACCTTCGAATAGAAAATAACTTTTTTTAGTCAAAATTATAGATTGGCAGCCTAAAATTTTACTTTTGGGTGAAGTGGAAAGTTATATTCCATCGGTGGAAAGACAAAACATGCCAGTGTATTTTGATATTTAACTGATGTGTTTTGATTTTCCACCAGTAGAAAATCAAAATACATCAATTGAAAATCACAATACACCAGTTGAAAATGAAAGCACACCGATGTATTTTGATTTTCAACTGGATTTCACCTATGCATGTGATTTTTTAGTTATGAAAACATAGAAAGTGGTTTTCACCTTTGAGTTTAATGTTTAATCCTAAACCGTAAATCCAAAGATGAAAAGCCACTTTCCATGTAAAAAATCATTTTTTTATAGGTAAAATCAATTTTCATAAACCTAAACCCTAAATCTTAAATCCTAAATCCACCTTCGAATATAAAATAAATTCTTTTGGGTCAAAGTTGTAGGTTGGCAACTATTTGCACCTCAAAACACGCCTGTAATAACGCCTTCTTGTGCTATTTTCTAGCATTAACATTGCATAATAGGATCCTGTAATCGCATTTGTAAAAACGTTTGCATGCATGCATTTAATCAAGAGAAGAAGAGGAGTGAAACAATGGCTTGCATAGTTACATTTTATCTCAAGTGCCTCCTTGCAAATTCCACCTCTTTTTATTTTTTTCTCTCTTGATTTCTTCTTTTCTTCTTCCCACGGCAGTACTTCTTCCCGCAGCAGCTGCATGCATTTACTCCACGTCACTTCTCCCTGCCAACGTCGCTCCCTACAGCTGCAACTCCCGCACCTTCTCCCTGCTGCAGCCGGCACGCCACTCTCTCCTCCTCTATAAGAAGCTGCAGCTTCTTCCTCGCGAGAGGGGCTACTGCACAAAACAAAAAAAACCCGCAGCCACCTCTTCCACCATCTTCCCCTCCCATACGTCGGCCCTCCGTCGAGGAGGCACCCGGCGAGCAGGAGATGGTGCTCACCACCACAGTGGGAACACCACCGCCCAGCTCTTCAACGAGCCGGTGGGAGTGGTGTCTTCTTTTCTTTTCGTTTTCGTCTCCACGCCATTGCTGCCACTTCAAGCTCCGAAGCTTGAAGTAGTAGCAGCAACAGCCAAACCGCGGCGGCGGCAGCAGCAGCAGACCTCCTCGCCTCCTCCGCGACCTTCCCCGCAGGCGCTCAGCCCTCCGCGCGTGCCTGCAGGGCACTCTCCGCTCAGTTCTCCGCTCTGACGCCTCCGCCGTTGCACCCACAACCGGCCGCTGCGCGCACTGTAGCGGCTGGCCAATCGTCGTCCCGCTCCCCTGCCAACCTCTGCAACCCTCCGCGACCGACTGCAGACTCCCCGCCGCCCTCTCTGAGAATGCCATCGCCCGCTCTCCTTCCTCGCACCTGGCCTCAGACGCCTCACCTTCTCCGCGCGAAGATGCGCCTGCATCCGTGACCATCAGACGTCGGCAGCCATCTGCAGACAACTCGACCTCCAGACGTCGGGTGCCTTCTGCAGACGACTTAACCCGCGGCTCTCTCCTGCGTTCGTCCGCTCCCGCCCGCTCTCTCTCTCTGGCGCGAGTACTCCCGCCCGCTCTCTCCCTCTCTCTTTCTCTCTCTCTTTCTTTTTCACTTACTCACAGCAACACACACACACACCTTCACCAACGCACACACACATCTCCACCGACACTTACACACACCCACACACACATAAACACTAGTATATAGTAACATATCTATATATATATATATATATATACACACATATATATAGACATATCTATATACATATATATAGACATATATATATACATCTATATAGTAATATATATATATATACTTATATACATATATATATATATATATCTATACACCTATATATATATATAAACACATATATATCTATACATATATACCTATACATTTATATATATATAGATATATTTACTTATATACATACATATGTACATATATTTTCACGTTATTTACTGTACGCTGTATCGTGGGAATATCTGCACCAGTTGCTGATATTCCCTGATACACGCGTACAAAAAGCGTGGACCCATACATCATCCATCCTCCATCCACACTCCACGCGGCACCTAGTCGTGTTGGTTGCGTCTCTCTAGACGTCGACTGACTCGACATAGTGCTACACTCCATCGCCGCCTCCACCCCCACCCCTTTATAGATATAATATATATATATACATACTATATTTACTTTCTGTCTATTTGCTTCTCTCTTGGTAAAAAGATAAAAAAAAGTATATAAAAGAGAAAAGATAATCTTTGACTTTTAGGTATCTCGTCTTGCGAGTAGCAAGACTTGTTTTGGAACTCTATTTTGGCTAAAAGCCAAGGACACAATTTTGAGGGTGTGCCTCAAGGACAAGGATTACTAGAAAAAAATCTAAATAAGAAAAAATACAAAAGAACAGAATAAACGAACGGAAGAGACGCGTTTTAAGGAAAACATAGAAACTCGACTTAAACCCCACTTCCCTGAGTTCGACCCTAGGCCTAAAAGTGACAAGATAAAATCAATTAGGCCAGGTTAAAAATTTTGTAAAGAGATGGTTAGGTCTGAATTAGGTTAACCACTATACACATTTCAACGATAAAATCCCCATATTAACAACCTATCCGGACCGACCCATCAGCAACCTACTACAACTTTACCCAAAACACACTGATGCAAAGTGAAAATACCCCGATGTGTTTTGCATTAAGTGAAAACACACTAATGTATTTTACATTAAGTTGGGAGATGCGTTGCGTAACACATTGCAACTCACGTTTTTTTACTTTTTCACTAAAACATATGTCAAGAAATGAAATAGAAAATAAATAACAAATACATAAACTTCCACACTCCCCTCTCAAGTTAGGGCATAAATGTCAACGAGATCCAACTTGTCACATAAGAATATATGCCTCTTCTTATTCAAGGCCTTTGTAAGTATGACTATAAACTGCAACTCAGATGTGGTGTGAGGAGTAATTATCTTTTCATCTAGAGTTGCATTTCTAATTAAGTGACAATCCACTTCAATGTGCTTTGCTTCTCATGAAACATCGAATTCGAGATAATGTATGTGGCCGATTTATTATCACAGTACATGAGAATAGGAGTCTGCACATTAATACCAAGGTCCTTTAGAAAGGAGATAACCCACATGACCTCACATGCTATATGTGCAATGGCTCTATGTACCTGAGTGCTAGAACGTGCCACCACTATTTGTTTCTTGCTTTGCCATGAAATAAGATTTCCTCCCAGAAAGACAATATAACCTGTGGTAGATTTCTTGTCCCCAACCGTCCCTGCATAATCAGCATCTGAATATGAGATATTATCTATAAAGTTGTTATTTGTATAGTAGAGGCCCTTTCCATGAATCCCTTTCGAGTACTTCAATGTCAAGCAGACATCATGCCAATGGGTATAAGATGATTTTTCCATGTACTGACTAGCTCTACTCACTACGAAGCCTATGTCTAGTCGAGTAATTGTTAGATACTATAGCTTCCTCACAGTGCTCTTGTATCGATGAACATTTTCAAACATAGGATCATCTTTAAGTGTCATAGTCTTCTTTTACTCTACAAGTACACCAGATGGTTTCGTGCTTAACAGTCCTACCTCCTAAAGAATTTGGAGAGTATACTTCAATTGAGATAATGATAAGCCATTGTATTGTTGCCATTGAATGTCCATGATCTTTTGTGACAAAGGTCATGTGTAGGAATTCCTTAGTATGTTTGATGCCATCAACATCATCCCCTGTCAAAATCATATCATCAACTTAAACTGCTAAGACAACAATTCTCTCTACATGTTTTCTCATAATGATAGAATGATCTAAAGAAGAATAGTTGAACCCAATCTTTAGTACTTATGAACTCAACCTCTCAAACCAGGCCCATAGATAGTCTTTTTTAGTCTGCAAACACACTCCCCCTTAGTCTCATATCTAGGGGGCTGACGCATATAGACTTCCTCAATGAGATTCTCATATAAGAAAGCATTCTTGATATGTAACTGATATAATGGCCATAATTTATTTACTGCAATAGACAAGATGACTCGTATAAAGGGGACTCTTGCTACTGGTGAGAAGGTTTCAAAATAGTCAACACCATACATTTGAGTAAAGCCCATTGCTACAAGACATGCTTTGAACCTTTCCACTATACCATCTGCCTAATATTTTACTATATGCACCCACTTTCAATCAACTAAGGTTACATCAGGAGGACAAGGCACTAACTCCCATGTGCCTCATGAGATCAAGGAACTCATTTGTTCATCCATAGTAGCTTTCTAATGGGGATCCTGAGATGGCTCAATATGATCACATGGTGCAACAGTGCTAGCAATGGCATTAGAAAACCATTGTAGCTCATGGTTTAGAGGGGAAGTTGAAGTGTAGTGAGACATTGAATGCAGGGTACATGATTGACTTGCCTTCTAGAGAGTAATAGGTCTATCATCTATCTCCTCCAGACATATAAGAGATGATATCCTGATAGGGTGATCCTCAAAAGAAGAAACTCGGGCCGTAGGTAATGAAGCCTCTCGTTGGTGATAAACTTGTGTCTCTTTAGGTGCCAGATGATTGTGCAACAATTCATGCCAACAATTTGTCGATCTTATATTATTTTCTAGGATTACACATCTAAGATTAATTAACAAATCATGCATTTTATGAATACCTGCATTCATGAATAATTTAGAGGAAGAAAGAGAGAGAGGTAGATTCTTCATGCATCAATTTCCATGTGTGTGCCACCAACTATTATTATCCACTTATCACCTACATTCATTAGCCAAAACCCCAAGTACAAACCCTACAAATTACCCAAAACAAATCCTAACGACCTACCCTGCCCTCGACCAGCATGCCACCCCTTACATATAAAGCCACACCCCCCACCTCTACTCTCCCATTGGCACCCACACTCTCTCACAGCGCACACACACACACTCACCACCAATGTCGATCACTCACTCTTTCTCTTCTCTCCCTCTCTTCCTCTCCTATCCTTAGCGGCCTCTCCCAGTTGAGAGTCCCCCTATTAACTAGGAGAAGCTTCCCGTGGTAGCAACCACCACGACGAGGCACCACCACTATCTAGCTCCTTCGTAAGCAGGTTGACGTGGTGGTTCTCTAATTTTTTTATTTTATTTTTATCACCATTAGAGCTTTGGAGCTCCTACTTCCCCCTTCTATTTTAGAACAGCGACTCAATCGTGGTTGATTTTCCTTGTGTGTCACCGGCTCATTCCTCACTTAGCCGGTGGCATAGCACTCGCACACACCACCCTGCCACTCTGTAACGACCCGATTCCCGAGTCCCTACGAGACACGAGAACTGGACCGACTCGACTAATCCCAAGACCCAGTCGTCCAACGAGGAAGTAACCAAAAGACAGTAAAATAAACCACATTCAGCATGAATATAACTAACAGTAAGAAAGTACAGCAGTAAGGAAAGAAACTACTACAGTAGGCACCACCACAACAGTAAAACAACATTTATCATATAACCAAAAACTGCAGGTAAAGAAGGTACAGCGGAAACAAAAACTACTCACTAGAACAGAAACAAAAAGGGGTACAAAGCTGTGGTAACTCTACTGGACCCTACTCGACCCAGCGTCCTCTGCAGCCGCCGACCCTGGCTGCTCAACACCTGGTCCTGAAAAAGGTAACGAGTGTAACACGTCAGCAAAACGCTGAGTAGAGTGGCAAACTAACTAAAGGCAACAGTAGAGTGTACAGTAGCTGTTATGTTCTATTACTTCCTTTATTTACATCTTTCAATTTTTCTCACTATTTCATTTACTTCTCAGATCCTTTACTTGATCTCGGATGTCCTCGTGGGACGATCTTGATTGCAGTCTTTTCCAAAAGTAGAAGTAGCACGTGGTGCTCTCCTGGCCGGGAGAGTCCCCCGTGGTGATCCTACCCTCAGTCAACCACCCCAAGATCACTGACAGACGTAACGGTGACTACGGCACGCGCGATAAACGCACAGGTAGCTAGCCCGCACTGGCACGCGGTCAGTCGTTTCCGTTAACGGGTGCGCCCAAAGCACAGCACGGAACCAGGGCAGAGCCCTCTCAGTAACAGGGGTCCAACCCCTCCACAGTAACCAAACCGGGGCCTTGCCCCTCCACAGTCCGCGCACCCTCGCCTGACTACCCTGGTTTGCCCTAGTGGGCCTAACAAGTCGGTGAAGGAGGCTAGCAGAACCCCAGGGCCCGTGGGGTAGCTAGTACTCTCCTAACACTACTAGCTCTCCTCGGTACTACGTACACGAGGGCCAACAAGTCGGTACAGAGCGGCCAATCCTAACCCCGGATCCCTGGGGCGGCTGGCCCCACTCTGCACTAAACAGGTACAGGTACTTCCCTTGGTACTGCGTACCCAAGAGACAGTACAAACTACATCTCAGTTCCATTCCTTTTTCTTTCCAGGAGTTCCACTCCTAATTCCCCGTAGGGTTCCAGCTCTTTATCTCAGAACATCATATGTTTCACTTTCCAGATTCACATTCTCAAAATCCATGATCTCAAACATGTTTCTTTATTCGTAACAGGCAGCTGTTAATTAATTTTACAGGCAGCTTTATATATATTCCTTTCCAATTTTCCAAGACTGCAGTAATATACATTCCACTAGTTTTTCCACCCTAGGATTCATGCCATATCCTAGGATCTATCATACAATCTAGTTTTCCGGCCCTAGGATTCATGCAACACCTAGGAGCTATCATTCCGTATATTTCTCATTCCTAGGATTCATGCAATGCCCTAGGTTCTAGTTATGGTTCCATACTTTAACAGATTTTATTAATACTTAAAGCCACTCTACCAGGTACAACGGGAGTAATGGGGGCGTGATCGGGAATCCCGCGCGCCTCCGCGACTCTCAAGACTGCAACCGAACGAGGTCCTATCACAAGGATCAAACACAAGGAGAGTCTCAAAATAGGGTATAGCTACTGTAGGCGGGTAGAGGAATTAATTCTGAAACGAACGCAACTCGAATCGCGGAAAACGGAGCCCAAACGGGCCCTAAACGGGTCGAGAAAGACGATACTGTGCAAAATCAGACGTCTGGAACTCCTCCCAGACGTCTTAAATGGTGGATCAGAGAATTACCTGTTCGGCTTGGTTCCCCGGACGTCCAGAAGTCTGCAGGGACGTCTTTCCTATATCCCAGACGTCCGATGGTCACTCCGGACGTCTGGAGGTCACTCCCGTCGTCTGGTACAACTTCCAGACGTCTGATTCGCAAAGGATGACGAATCAGAGAACCTGCGCACAGCCAACCCCCCTCCCTCAGTACGGTCAGTCGACAAAAAGGAAGAAGAAAGCGGAAACTCACCTTTCAGACGTCTGTATGATCTCACAGACGTCGACCTTGCCGTCTGGATATCAATCCAGACGTCAGATTCTGGAAATTTTTCCAGAATCAGAGCCCTGCTCGGCCTCCGCTCGCGACGCCGCCCGCGTCGCACCTCGCGCGTACGCTGCTCCGCCCGCAGCAGGTCCCTCTCCGCGACGCTCTGCGCCCCCTGCGCCCTCCGCCGGCCGGCCAAGTCGCTCCTGGCGAGCTCGCCCTCACGGCAGAGCCCCGCCTTCGCACGCCGCAGCTCCTCCGCGCTCACTGCGGCTGCCGCTGCCGCTGCGCCCTCGCGTCCGCTCGCTCTTGCGCACAGGCAGGAGAAGAAGGAGGAAGATGGTGGAGACGGGAGGGGAGGCGCGCCCCCCCCCCCTTTTAACGCCGCGCGGAGAGGAGAGAGAGAAGGCGGTCGCAGCCGTCTGCAGCCGCAGAGAAAAAGGGCAGAATCGCAGGTCTGCGCGCACAGGCGCGCAGACGAATATCCCGTGCGAGCATAACTGTTCGCCAGACGTCTGTAAACTATCCCGGACGTCTGGTCAGACGTCTGGATGTGATCCCAGACGTCTTGACAGACGTCTGGGCTACCTCCCAGACGTCTTAAAAGGCGTCTGGGGCACGCGCTCGTTACACACTCTCTCTCTCTTCCTGACCGGTTGACCCACTCTCCTTCTTAGCTAGCCTGTTGCAACCTCTTTCGCGTGCTTGGTGCAACCGATTGGGTGCCAAGTGATTGGCTCACTCCTCACTTAGCCAGTCACCAGCACTCCCGTATCCTCTCTCTCCCCCCTCAGCCAGTTGCATGCCTTAGTCCACTTGCGGTTGCACTCTCACTCACAGCCTCTCGCACGCACACACACAACACACATACTTGCACCTCTCACCCCTCCCACACACACACACACTCACTCATCGTGCACCTCATTCACACACACACCAGCACACCAGCGCAACTCACTCACTACAATACTTGTGCCCATTCACGCTAACACACACATCTCACTCACACATTCACACATCATGTGCACGATATCCATTTTTCATGCATTATATCATGTGTGCACACGCACGTACATGATAATCTGCGCACATTAAGCATTCACTCGCACACACACACGTCCATTCCACACATCGCACACAGCGCATTATTAGCGTTGATCATGTCTCTTTAGACATCGGTCAAGCTAACCCGTGCTACATCTAAATCGAATCACCAATTCATTTCCCCATTATTATATAGCTATATCTATATAAATAAGCCAGGTATTTCAATTCCATCAATTTCTCTTTTGTACTATTATTTCTTTTATTTGATAATCAAGAAAATACGAAAAAAATTGTAAAAGAGAAAAGATAACTTGTGACTTGTAGGTACCAGATCTCACGTGTAGCGAGCTCACTTGAATTAAAGTTCGCTTGAAGCCAAGGACTGAATATTTTGAGGGTGTACTTTAAGGACGAAGTTATCACAAAAAATTCTCAAAACAAAGAAAAATCCAAAAAAATATTCTAAGCGAATGGAGGTGACGCACTTTTAGGATCCATGTAAAAATCGAGTACCTCAAGCACATCTCCCTAAGTTCAACCCTGGGACTAAAACTAACAATCTTAAAAGTTACTTTAATCTAAGTTAATACCTTCGAAAAATATGTGTAGGATCGCTTGTAGTAATTCACTTCCACTATACTAATGGCAATGCTAATTTCACCTAATTAAATAACACTACTCGTGATTTAATGCCAGATCAATGCTTAATCCTTCTTCAAAGAAATACAAGACCTTCTCAAAGAATGATGCATCATTTGTAACTATGTATCTCTTATGCACTAGATCATAACATCTATATCCTTTCTGAGTACGGAAATATCCTATAAATACTCACTTCACCGCATGTGGGGAGAATTTATCCTACAAGCTAATGGCATGGACAAAACAAGTACACCTAAATACCCATAATGTCATGGCAAAGGTTGATTTGACTCTGGGTGCAAAAGCTGGTAAGGAATCTTGCCAAGTAACACGGAAGAAGAAACTCAATTTTTGAGATATGTAGATGTCAGCACTACATCTACCTGAAATTGCTTGCACGCCTTAATAAAGACAAGAAGGATCCAAGCAACATCTAGTGTATGCCTAAGCTTCCTTTTCGTGACTCCATTTTGTTGAGAGGTGTGTGCACATGAGGTCTGATGTGTAGTACCCTTCTCTACAAAGAAGGATTGTAGCTCTGTCTACATAAACTCCAGGGCATTATCACTTCAAAATATCTGGATGGAGGATGATAGACTATTTGTGCCTTAGCAAAGAAGTGCTTCATGATCTAAAGAATCTCTAACTGATTCATCACAATAAAAACTTAGGTAGTCTGACTATAGTCATCAACAAAGATAGAAAAGTATCTATACACTTTGGTGCTAATAATGCATGTTAGTCCCCAAACATCACAATGTATAAGATGAAAGGGAAAAGAACTTATCCCCTCAGTGTGATGGGAAAAACTAGCATGATAATGGTTTCCCAATCGACACGCCTCACAATGAAAATTAGCACTGGAAATAAATCCAGAAACATTTTTCTCATATTTCCAAAGGATTGATGGCCTAGATGATGATGCCAAAGAAGCGAGTCAATAGAGATGGAGACTACTCCCACAAACTATGATGGAGTATCGAGATAATATAAACCATTTTTCTCAACTCCACCAATAATATCATTTGTCCTTTTGTCTTGAAAATAGCAATTGTCCTCATAAAAAATAACTCGAAACTTGAGATCTTTTGAAAGTATACTAACAAATAAAAGACTCATGGGGAATTCAAAAGGGCCATGTACCTCTTACAACTATAATCGAGATGAAAAATGTATGCCACCATCAATGGTAACTAGAGAGCTAGAACAATTTGCCACCTTCACCGACATTACATGTCTGGCTTGTTGTGATGCCTATAACACACTAGTATCTCCTGTAAGTTGGATAGATGCTCCCGAGTCTATCACCCACAGTCCATGACCAGTTGTCATTGCTTGGCCTTGTGCTTTGGACTTATCAACAATAAAGGCTACATCATTGTTGGACAATTTGTATGTAGCCACATATATATAGACCATCCACAAACTGATACAACATTGGTCAAAAGATAGATTTATAAAGATAGATAGACAATCCCAAGAACCATAGGAGAGATGATCCCAAGCATGAGATAAACCGAGACACCAGTCACTTCCATCATTGAAACTCTTAAGACAAGGAAACTATGAGATCAACAGTAACGACAACACTAAAAGCAACAACAGTAACAACATAGATCGGATCTAGACTTACGCAATACTATTAGCAGTATTGTAGCAAGGCACTATAGCAATAATGTAGGGGCAATACTATAGCAATACTACGTGCTACAGTGCTGCACGCATGAGGAAAGGTGGCACACATAGAGGATCGCATGTAGGAGAAGGATAATGACCTAGGGAATTCCTTAGGATTATCCCTGCTCTGATACCAATTGGATGAAAAGAATTTTCACTATCTTAAAAAGAAACCCTAATCCCTCTTACATAAAGAAATATGGGAAAATTACAAGTACAAAAGGAAACAAAAAATAAATAAGTACATAAACTCCCACAAATTAAAAAGTAGAATAGACAAAAAATCTATTTCTTTGCAGTTGTTCTTAGACAACAAGGGAGGAAAAAAGCTCTACCCAAGTAATTGTAGGCCCCAATCCCTTCCATAATAAAAGGCCTCCCCTCCTTTACCATTATTTCTCAAACTTGACCTCCCCATTGTAGCCTCTTTTCTAGCCAAAATAGAAAGTTACTCAGCATGCTTATGGATGAACTAATGTTTGAGAGATAATCTCTAATTTCATTGAGACACATCCATCCAAAGTTTTCAAGACCTTGACATAAGAAGGGCAATCAGCAAGTCCAATGCCCTCGTAGATTTTCCACAATACATGCTTTGGCTAAGACATCAACAAAGTGAAGAAAGGATCCTATTACATAAACTTGTTTGATATTGCCATTCTAGCTAGAAGAGCTTGACTTGTTACGATGAGATGAATCCTTCACCCTAAAGGGGCTTCATTCCCTACAATCATCTATACACCACTGAGACAATCACTTTAGATGATAACATTGTCGCAGGTGTGAGTTGAGGTAATGCCTAAACCAATATTATTAGATGATATGATGGCTTCTTTAAATCTATGAGTTTCATTTTTTTGGAAAAAAAACTCTTTCATTGAATTTACATACTACAATGGTGGCCAATCTAACTTTGCGTGAAAGCAACATCAAGTTGGAAAAAATTAACTACTTGCAAAGGGGAGCTTTCTAGTTAGTTGGGGGTGGAAAATGTTAGCTCTTTGATTCTTATTACAAATTTATTATGTATTAATGAGATAATTTTTCCAAGTTTGATGATGATAGCCTCATAAATTTATATCTTGTAATCCAAGTTTGATGTAATAGGCTCTAGGCAATTTCAAAGGTGAGAGAGTTGGGATACATATCTTCAATCTCTCAAAACAACAACTTGAAGGGGGTTCCTCTGCATAGAGAAAATTTGATTACAAAGGCAAACCATAGGACTCTAATAATGGAACAACTTAGAAATAAGTGTTATATCATTCCTTCTTCGTAGTCATAGAAGACATACTCGATTGAGGAATTAGGAACTCTAACTACTACAATGTTCATGAAAGAGCATCGTTGGCCAATCTCCATGGAAAGAGTTTGAGACTTGGGATGAGATCTTTGTTCTTCTAACTTCTTGCATTGAGCTTGGCCTTCTCTTCATTATGCTACTACATGTCTCTATTAACATTCTATAAGCTGATTTGACAATGATCACTCCTTTTGGGGGACTTTTCAACTACCCTATCCTCTTTTCGTGAATTTTCTTATCACTTGAGGATGGTAGCCATTGATTCCTCCTTGAAATTCTTTTTAATATGATATGCTCCTTAGTCCAACATCAATCAGTGTTTAGAAACTATTGTACAAAGGTTGTGTAGAGGTCTTAATCGATTTGCCCGCGACAATCGTCAAACAATCACAATAAAGCGCTGTTGGCGGGTTTTTATCTCCGACAATGGTGTCAAAAATATGATAATTTTGACGACCGATTTGCAATAAAAGAAGTGTTTAAGGTGTCGATTTTGTAGTATATGTGTCACAAATGCAAATCGATGTCGCATTAATTTTATTTATTTACAGTTTTTACTAGTTTGTTTCCAGGTCGTTCACTGGGAAGCAGTTATTGATATACATCACTCTCTAAGTCCAAAAATGTTCTTTTATTAAAAAAATGTTAATTTTATTTACAAAACGAATGAATGAATCACATAATGAAAAAATTGGTTAGTTATTTACAAAAGGAATCAATTAATAAGTGTTACAATGCCTGAAACATATGTACAACAAACAAGCATAAAAAAATATCTACTAATACACAATGTTAGTTATATCCAATAACTATTAGTAATACCTAAGTATAGGTACAAAAATAACTAATAAAATCTACTATACTAAATTAAAGTAACATACTAATTTCTATAGTAACCTATATTATATATATAGTAACATATATAAGCATCACTGTAACCTTAGTAAAATATTTACATAACATAAGGAAAAATAGCTATCTATACTAACATATATAGCTATGTACAGTGACAAATCTAACTGTCACTAAAGCTCTAGTGTTATTTATATATATAAGAGCTCAAACGGTATCTTTACACTACTTATACTATTATCTATATTAATTATACACGTATATATATTTATATTTATTTATTTACATTATTTATATACATATATTATGTACTTATACTATACGTATTATACATATATACATTTGTACACAAACACACACACACAACTCTTCCATTTCACGGCTATGTTCTTTCTTCTCTCCTCTCTTTTGTTTCAAACTCTTTGTTATCCTTTTAGGGCCTCTCTCTCACAAACACTATTCATTAGGCTAAAAATTAGATTTTTAGTGAGCAAAACAACTACATTTGAGAGATACACAACACCCAAGAGGGTAGGACCAGACCTCTACTAGCGGTCTGCCCTAGTTTTTAATTTGTGTATTAATATCTGACTTCAAGCCCAATTTAGGCCCATTTCAACCCTACTACAGTGTATGGCCCCCGACCTACCACTGTACACATGCTCAATGTATTATGCCATGTTTGGATCAGAGGAGAAGAGAGTATATAGGATTTATGTGTGCCATGAGTTGTCAACTGAGAAGTCGGTAGAGCAAATACAATTTATATTGCTTTGAGGCTTCTTCGCCACTTGATGTGGCGCTAAGCGGAGCACCCAAATTGGCGCTTTGCTACGTCTGGGATTGCGTGGAATCAGGGATTTTGGCCCTTGATTTGAGGACCCAATTTATTTCTATTTTAAAATAAATTATATTTTGAAAATCCCTTATATAGGGCTATATAATGGTATAGTTAATTTAGCAAAATAAATTATTTAGATATATAATTAAATTAGTAGAAGTTGGCTGATTATACACAATAAATTAGGATTTAATTTGTTAGTTAACATATAAATTGGTGACTTAATTACAAAATTGACTTTACATAGAGTTGATATACATAATAAATTATTTATTACACATTTTTATTATATTTTAAGAACTTTATTTTAATTTATTTACATTTAAATACACATTTTAGTTAGTTTTACATATAAGTAATCTATAAATACTATAGTACACTATAAATACAGTATAAATAGGTTGAAAATACTTAATATATTCTTATACAAGTGTACATTATAACTTACTTCAGTTTTATATTAAATTAATAATTTATTTTATTTTAAGTTAATAAATTACTTAATTAACTTAATAACTTAATTATTTACTGTAAATATATAATTAAATTAAATTACAGGTACTGTATAGTTCATAATACGTAGTTAAATACATATATGCAATATTAGGTACAATTATGTACATATAGGCATGTTTATATAATTACTTAGATTTATATACATTTAAGTTAATATTAATTAATAGATAGTTATATAAAAAATTTATATATACAATAAATCATTTTAAGTACTTAATTTAATACATATAATACACCTATAAGTTATTTACACATTATATACATATTATACAAGACTTACATATAGTTTAGGTTAATTAATATTTACAAGTATATATATAGTATATAGGGTATTTTTAGGGTTTTTCTGATTTTTATAGTTTTTATATGTATAGTAGAGGTAGAGGATGAGAGAGAATGAGTGAGATAAGAGAGATGGAGTTCTTTTTATGTTTTTCTTCTTAGGTTTTATTATTAAGTTCTAAGGTATACTGAACCATTGGTTGGTATGTTCTACCAAGCCGGGGGTTCAGAATACCTTAAAACTTTGCACACACCTAGGAAAATACATAATCCTACTCAAGACACCTTTATTTTATTTTTTACAATTTTTTTTAGATTTTTTTGTGTATGTTCAATTTCGCCCAAAATAAGCCTTGAATGAGTTTTTGAAAAAGAACTTAAGGACTCAAGTTCAGTTTAAGGGGCTGAAATAGCTATATAAACTATCAGAACTATCCAACACAATACATGAGACATGATTGAAGCATTAAATATGATTTAGAACCTTAATTTTATTTAAAATGGCATGTTGGACAGTTAAAACATGATTGTAGCTGACAATGCAATTTAAAATGAAATAACAAGCAATTCTAACTAAATTAATATCCATTTCAGGTATAGGAATACTTGTACATGAACTCCTACATCACCACAAAGCAAGTCAGTTCTATAAATCCTCGAATAAACCCAAATCTCAGCTAGTCAGTGGCTGAAAAATGCTCAATAGCAACATTTACAGGTGCTACTAAATCTTAATAATAGCTGCTGAACAGAGATGAAGTGTTGCAGCCACTACGACAACTGAATCAGACAAAGTCTTAACAAATCAAACGGCTTAAGTTAGCTATCTGTCAATGAAACTCAGCAGATGTATAGCTACTGCAGACATGAAGCCAGATCTAAGCTCAATGTTGGACTAGTTATACATTAACTCAGTCCTATTTGATTTATCCATTTTAAAAATCAAATTGAAGTCGATCCATTCAGTAAAACCATAAGTCACATTGCACTTTGAAACACTGAGAATCAAATTCTTAGAAATGTCGAGATGAAGATAAAACTTCGCAAGCATTAGATCACTCCTTTCGAACTGCAAACAAATCCTTCAAACTTAGGTTTAACCTTGAAATCTCATTCATCACCCCAACTCAACAACAAAATCAGATTCAAATCAGTGCTAGAGGCTCAAACTCATGTGATAATTCTCCTTGGCTCTAGCATCTCAAAATCCATTTGAAAATAGTGATTTAAAGAGAAATTGGGTGTAAGCATATTCAATGATTATGATCTAATTCAAATTGCTTAAACCCATCTTAATGGAACATAATAGGACTCAACTTGCTCATTCAAATCAGATTAACCTTGATTTCAATCAAATAATTCCCAAATCAGCAGACACAATGAATCTAATGTAAATGCTCAAATTGATTCAACTCAAATCAGATTGGGGGTCTTTGTGAATTCATGGAGTGTGTGGGAGACCCCCAAAGTGAATTTTAGCACTCAATCAGATCTAAATGCTATGGAGCATTAGATCTGATTGATGCTTCAGTGAGTGGGTGAAATGCAATTAAAAATTTGAGGGAAATCAGAAGGTGATCATAAGATGGAGAGGGAGTTGTATGAATCAATGGAAATGTATGAGAAAAACCACCTCTCTTATCTGAATTGATCAAAGAGGGTGAAGTCATTCTAGGATAATTCTCCTCCTAACTAATCTAGAAAGCAGTAAACACTATCTAGAAAGCAGTAAATCTAATCTATAAAAGTCATAAATCTATCTACTCAAAAGAATGAGGTCCTTGGATCCACAGTGGGTTGCTGTGGTGACAAATGGGGATGCGAGGATCTCCAGCGAGGAATGAGGTCCTTAGGCTGTAGCTGGTCACTACAACGACGAAGTTGAGGAGGGAGAACCGCCCCTGTCATCAGCGGTCGACAGAGGAAGGAGAACTGGAGATGTAGATGAAGGGATCAACTCAGGGTGGAGGGAGCTCGATGGCGCACAGTGGCTGGGTAGCCGCTTAAGTAGCTGAGAGAGTGAGTATGATCACTGCAGTGGTGAGATTAAGCCATTAAGGCTTCTACGGTGGATGCAAGCTATGCGGAGGCATGGGAAAGTTAAACCCAATTCCCATCGTCAGATGGGATCTAGGAAGGATGGTGATCCTACACGTGAAAGCACACGAACATTGAATTGCGATCGACCGTTGATCAAAGGACTCACGAGAACAACGACCTAGATTAGTTGTGTTCTAGCATTGCTACAGTGGAACGTGAGCCACAGTTGTGTTGGAGATTTTGCAGACAAGTCCTTAAGGTGAAACAGTGAAGAAAATGCATTGAAGCTCATTAGTGGCAAAGATTCTTGCAACGCAACCCTTGTGAATTGCAAAGAAGTCCCCGGCGATTATCAAAGAAGTCCTTGGAGGTTTTAAATGTGAATAAATGTATATGACCTAAGGAACTAAATGTAAAACTTTAAATGCAAGGTCCTAGTGATGTCCAAATGCAACCAAGTTTTTATTAAAACTTAATTGAACATTTAGGAAGTTAATTTTTCTTTTGATTTGAACTTTTGAATCCAAATATGTGTTCAATTTGCAAATGGATCATCAATTTACATTTTTGAATAGAATAACTCATTTTATGACCAAATTTCATGTTTTTAACACAAATTTGTTATTTTAGGTCATTTCTGTTATTTCCCACACTTAACCATTTTCATGTGTTAATTATGTAGTGTTTAACCTAGTTTCTAACCTAACTTGGTCATTTTAGCTATAATGAGCTACACCTGATCAGGTCTTTAATTATCTTTCATTATTATTATCACCATAGAATCTTTAATCCATCAATTCCTTCATAAATGAATTATGTTGCCTCTTCCTACTATCTACTATGTCTTGCCAAAATATTGATTCTGAGCCTCCAAAAGTGCTTCCATAATGCTAATGAATTAGAATTAGAATTGGCCCTCCATAAGTCTCCATAATTATCTTCCTCCATGCTTGCTTTGTTAATGCCTCATTGGACAACTAACTTTTTCTCAACCCAATTCCATCCATATTTTTTGGTGATATTTGCTATGACAAAGAGATGCTTATCATTTAGGGCAAAACCCCATCAAAAGCCTCATGTTTGTCTACCATTATACATGAGTATATATCAATGAAGCCTTTTTTAAGCCCTTTCATCTAACATTTGTTATCTTAAAAACATCTTGTTAGTGAATTGAGTAAGACCCAACTCTTACTTTGACCTCTTCCTTGAGCTTTGAATTTGCATTCTAGTTGAAGAACATCTTAGATTTTTAGAGGTTGACCTTATAATTATGAAATCTACAACAATAATTCACCAAGGTTCATATCTTGGCCACTTTCTATCTATTCACTCTTCCAAAGATCATGTTATCTACAAATATCAAGTGCTTCTTAACTGATGTGCATACATCTAAATAGCCAAAAATGTCTATTAATGCATGTTCTTAGTGTCATATTAGCATCATGCATTGTAAATAGTGCATAACATGCACAATCATGCATTGAGGTTAAATTGCAGTATAGTAATTGTCTCCTTTTATGGCCAGGGACAGGGCGACTTTTAATTAGGGCTTCAGATGAAAGATCCAACCGTACGGATCTGATGAGGGTGACGACCGGAGTTCAACGACTCCAAGATCACCCTGATCAGACATCCATAGCACCAGCTATAGTACAGGAAGCTCAAAGATCAAGGGCCAAGATGGTGTCAATCCTACTTTAGATGACAAATCTAACTACACAGATGAGTTTGGATCGATGATCGTAGCCAAACGGCGTGAAAATCGGCTCAAGCCGACATTCGTGGCACCTTCTACAAGTCACAGAAGATGGATGATCAAGATGGCGCCATGTGGTGCCATCTCGGCCACCCAAATCGACCTAGCCAATATGCGAGGACTTGCTATGCTCTCTCTCTCTCCTAAATGCAAGATCAGATTTGGGCCGTTGGATCTTGATCCAACGGCCACGAGCATGCGCGTCACAATTGGAAAGTCAACAAAGAGGAGGAGGTAGCGTAGCGTTCAAGCGGCCTTACGTGAGCACGAGGCACGGGTTCGATTTACAATCAAAGGTGCGCGCACGTTTTATCTCGACCGTGCGATCAACTACGAGCGGCCCAGATCGCCCAATCAGGCGCACGTGCAATTGGATGCCCTGCCTCACGCTTGATCGCACACGCAGGCACGCAAAGCTGAAGCGAGCGAGGAGCGAACTAAGCCGTCCGATCTCGCAATCGGATGGCTAAGATTTCTTGGACGTGCACTTGGTGTTAAGGTGCAGGAGAGGAGGAGGCACATGTGGCGTGCGTACGTGGCCCACGATCATACTTTTAGTGACGGATAAATCCGTCACTAAAGACCTGATTTTAATGTTTTTAATATGGAATGATCAAATTGCCCCCAATCCTTACAACTATAAAAGGAGACCCCTACCCTACAAAATTCTCATCCCTTCCTTCACCTCTCTCCCTCTCTAAAGCTCAAGAGAAGCTTGTCCCACACCCCGGATGCTACTCTAGAGCCAAATCCAAGTTTTCTCGCCCCCGTTCTGGAAGTGGATCCCGCGACAACAATGATGTGTTACCTCATTCTCACTTCTTCTTGCTTCATCCTCCTTCCCGCTCCGTCCTTCGTCTTCCAAGCATCGCTTTGTCCGGCTCGTCCTCCAAGCATTCGTCGAGGAGGATAACATCTCTCTCCCTTTTTTTATCGCTTTTTAGAATAGAATTTCCCACTTTCTAGCTGTAATCATTTCTCGCTTTCTAGTTGTAAAAATAGTATTATTATATCAAGTGATTGTTCTCTCTCTCTCTATCTCTATCTCTCTTATTGTTTATATCAATTCCATTGTAATTATCTCACTTTCAAACAAAAATATCAAAAAAATATAATCACGGATTTTAGATCGACGTAGCCTCCCTGTGTTCGACCCAGAATTTCTTTACAAATTTCGGTTAAATTTATCTGTTGATTGATTGCTTCGCAAATCAAACTACAACGACAGGCTTTCAAAATCCAATTCCAATCGCGTAGTTTTCCGCTATCAACATTAACCAAATATGCTTCTTTCATGATCTTATATATATGAATGTATCGGGGAATTTGTTGTCACGCCCCGATAATCCTTCTTGTAGAGTCGGGAATGGATTACCGAGGGTGTAGGTGGAAAAAGGGCACAGCAGCAAGTCGGTTAGGGTTAAACGCATAGTTCATTCTGACAATACAATTTGGAGCAGCAAATTCTATAAAGTTAAGGGTTTAATTCTATCGAAAATATGGTAGAATTTCCCCTATTTACAAGATATTTTCCAAATTCTTATACCTGTAACAAGAACCTATGCATGCATACCAGAAAATATACGATGGGCACACCCACCATGGTGAATGATAAAACATGAAAAACCAATTGAAAACAAAAACCAAGGCATTCACATAAATAAGCATTTTTACTAAAAACCTACAACTGTAACTCTTTAAAAGTTTGACGTCATAACAAAAGCCATACAATATAGTATGTCATTCACCACCAAAACATATACAATTTTCCATGGTCCATACATATATACATTTATACATATACATACATGTACAAGTGTCGTTCCCTTCATACATCACAAAATGCTATCTCTTCTAAGAGAGAGGGAGAGAGAGACTACAAAAGAAGAGCCCACATCAGCTATCACAAAGAGGAGGTGGCTTGCATTACTAGGGCCTAAAGCGAAGAAGAAACTAGGGGACCAACCACCCAAAAGTCCTAGGTTTTCTTGGGTCGAAAACCAGCAAAACAGATCGCCTACTCTAGCTGGTAGGCAGCCTCCACAAACTCTGCAACAACCTGAAGGGACTTAGTAGGTGGGTCCACCCACCTTCCTAAGTACGTGCTTCCACTATCGCCCTCTCCAAGCAAATGAGCGTCATCATGAATAGCTGATCAACTGCCACTAGGTGCTGGCACTACTCATGGGTGAGGTGGAATCTGCTGGCCCACGGCATCGGAACCTAAAATGGGTCACCATAATAGGGATGAGCTAAGTGGCTTAGTAGGGACCAAACTACATGTAAAGCCTAGCAAAAGTGGTGATAAAGGGGTTTTATACTTTACCAACCACTTTCTAATCTAAATCCTCACTTTAGATTCTTAGCATGATTTATTTTGGTTCTAACATTCATTACTTTAGATTCTTAGCATGATTTATTTTGGTTCTAACATTCATTCCCTCACTCGCCACATGAGTCAGATCTGGTAAATCATCCCTCTCTACTAGAGGAGATCTAGATGTATCCTTCCCTTAAATCCTCGCCTGGTGGCCTCTCCTTAATCAAGGGAGAGGCTAGTAGGATGAGCAATCCTCGTGAAAGGCATACCTGTTCTTGACATATCAAGAACGTTGCTGACCTCGGTCAGAAGAGCCGGGCCTCTTGGGAGCTACCTAGGCTAATACCTCGCGTTAGCAAAGAGCAACTGAAATGACCCTTTCCTAGGGTCGTGTGGCGTTTCCAGAAATTCGTAGGGGTTTTTATGCAATTTTTAACCCCCTAGGTTTTTATATTAGGGTTTGTGAGAGGGAGAGGAAAATTACAGGGGCATCCCTGCAATTTTCCCACCACCATCTCCCTACCACCTGCACCATCTCCTCCCCCCTCACCCCTCACGTATGACCGATGCCATCCCCTGCCATGCCTCGCCTCACGCCATGCTACCCCATTCCCTCCCCCACGCCTCCTCCATCCTTATATACCCTCCTCCTCCATTCGTTCCCCACACTAGCAACTAAGCGAGAGGAAAAGGAGAGGGAGAGCAAAGAGAAGAGGAGTGGCCCGAGAGTGGAGGACTCGCGAGGGTGAGGCAGTGCTGCAACTTCTGCAGCTTCTGCAGCGAGAAAAAGGCTCGCAAACGGTTCTGCGGAATCATTTTTCCAAAGAATCAGACATCCGTAGTGACCTCCAGACGTCGGGTCGGACGTCCGTAGGTAATTCTCAAATGTTTGATAGCTCGTATTTTGTTTATTTTCCTACCAAAAGTCTAACCATGCGTGCGCATATGTTGAAGGATTGGGAAGCACACCGATGGGAAGATTGAGGTCTATTCAGACATCCAGAAGGGTCTCTAGACATCTAAAAACACCCTCAGACATCTGCATGGAGTTCCAGACATCCAGAAAAGGCACCCTGAGCAAGGTGAATCCCTGAGTTCGTTTAAGATGTCCAGGACTATTCCCAGATGTCTGATTTTGATTAGGGTTGGTGTTTTTGGGCCCGTTCATGGCCCAAACGGAGTCAGTTTTCAGCAAACGAAACGTCATTAGTTTCCTTTCAAGTTTCCCTATGCATTGATATAATGTCCATACAGTTCTGAGCTCATTTTGACATATGGGTCAATGTGATAGGTCATTCATTCGTGGTGTGCACGGAACCTGCGGGGATTGCAAGCTTCGTTGACTGTGCCCTCACATCTTCCGGTTATCCTGGTAGAGTGGTTCCCACACTAATCTCAGAATTAGTAATTAAATTGCATGTGTAGAATTAACTGAACCTAGGTTGTGAGATGAGCCCTAGGACTAAAAAGAGGTAAATGCATGCTGCTATAGAATTGAACCCTAGGATTGTGAAATGAACCCTAGGGCCGAAAGAAATGAATGTACATTTAGTGAATGATTAAATTATTATTTCCTGAAAAGAAATAAACCATGAGCTACCTGTAATGAACTACGTCATGCCTGCTTGTACTAAATAATTGGTGGAATTCGAGTTGCCTGTTCTACGTACAACGAACCAGATATGGACATAAGAAAGTCCATTTACGAACCCTACGGGGAATGTAGAAAGAAATCAGGAATACGGTAGTATGGAAAACCTACGGGTTTTGGAACATGTTGCCTATGGGCGGCTGTTCGGACTTGGTTAAGGGAAGTGAGCTAGCCCTCAAGTACGTAGTACCGAGACCAACTATCCCTTTAAAGTAGAGGGGAGCTTATCGTCCCTTGGGTTGAGACCCGAGGTGGGTTTGGCCACTTTACGTCGACTCCTGTTTGGTCCTCATGTACGTGGTATCGAGGTGAGCTGCTTAGTGTAGGGAGGGAGTTAGCGCCCCATGGGGCTCGAGGTTAGGACTAGCCACCCTACACCGACTCTTGTTAGCTTGTTGGGCAAACCGGGATAGTCGGACGAGGGTACGCAGATTGTGAGGGGCAGGACCCTTATTTTTGAGAAACGAGACCCTTGTTCTAAGAGGGCAAGGCCTTGTGCTGTTCCATGTTGTACATTTGGGCGTACCCATTAGCGAAAATGATTGACTGCGTGTCAGTGCGGGGTAGCTACTCATGCACTTATCACATGTGTCGTAGTCACCGCTACGTCACGGCTGTGACCTCGGGGTAGTAGACCGAGTGTAGGACTACCATGGGGGACTCTTCCGGCTAGAAGAGTGCTACGTGTACATCCTGTATCGTGGGAAAACTGCAAGCAAGATCGTTCCCTTAGGGAACAAGAAGATTGAGAAATGTTATGGAACATAATTAGAATATTCGGAATAGAAAGACGATAATTGGAAATAGATGATGATAAATAAACTATTAAATGCATACTTAGTTAACTGCCTGTTTAAATTATATGTTTCAACCATTACTCTACTCAACACTAGCTGACCACAAATTTCATAACCTTGTTCAGGTCAGGGATTCGAGCAGCCAGAGCCACCGGCTGCTGAGGGCGCTGGGCCCAGTCGAGCCCAGCAGTAGTTTTCTTCTGCTCTCTTACAAAGAGTTTTTGTTAGTAGTGAGTACCTGTAGCTCATAGTATTTTCAGTTATATTTTCTACTAGTTTCAGTTGTGATGGCTATGCTCTATACTTGTACGTTTCACTGTATAATGTGAGATACTAGTGGTTTGCTGTTTTCTTCCTTTATTTTTAGTCATATATTTTTCCTACTTAGTTACATTACTCGTGTGGTTGTGGAATGATTATAGAATTTGGTTCTTTCTCGTTGGATGACTGGGTCTTAGGGGATCATCGAGGCGAGCCATTCTCGGGACCTGTAAGGAACTGGGAGCATGTCGCGACAAGATGGTATCAAAGCAAGATCACCCCGAGAAGTGAACCAAATGGTCTAGAAGTAACCACACTTGTACATGTAGTTAAGATAGCCATCACAATGTATTTTCTTGATTGTCGCTTCTGAGTCATATTTCTCTCTGATCATGTGTCCCTGACAGTTTGGTCCTTGTCTTTTGATCTCTGTGTCGGGGATGCCTCGTCAGGGTGCCCTTGAGGGGGACCGCAAACGTGGTCATGGCCGTGGGTGAGTTCGTACAGGTAGACATGTCGAACCTGAGGCACTAGTTGACCCACCCCTCCTTCTAGGCATCCAGGCCCAGGATCTCACCCAACTGATCCGGGATATAGTACGAGATGAGCTCCAGCAACCTCCTTCTTAGCCACCTACCCCTAGGGATATAGAGGAGTCATTGGTGAGGCAGGTGAGCCGCCACGAGCTAGACGGGCTGGAGGGCGAGGGGGTGATCCTCCACCACCCCCACCTCCTTCAGACACTTCGGGGCATGAGTCCTCCTTGCCTGGAGGCACACCCGTTTCCCCGTTGTAGCTCCACCACGAGCCTTTCGGCCAGTTCCTGAAGCTAAAGCCCCCTTCCTTCAAGGGGGATGAGAGCCCGTATGAGGTAGAGGACTGGCTGGAGTAGATGGAGAAGATCTTCGACACACTCCATCCTCCTGCAAAGTGTCACGTGGCCTTCGCCACATACCACCTGGAGAGTATAGCCCACAGGTGGTGGAGGGCGGTCAAAGGACAGGAGGAGGGAGAGACAGTGTGGGACCGATTTGTGGCACTCTTATGTAAGCAGTACTTCCCTCAAACCTGGCAGGATCAGAGGAGATGGGAGTTCCACACTCTCCGCCAGGGAGCAATGATGGATAGCGCGTATCATACGCGTTTCTTGGAGCTATCACGCATCACCCCGACAGCTGCATATACTGAGGAGGAGCGCCTATGGAGGTTCACTGAGGGCCTCCGGCCTACTATTAGGGGGTACGTGAACCCCTGAAGCTTCCTACCTTCTCCCGCGTGGTCGAGGTAGCCATGACTTATGAGGAAACCAACCCGTCCATGTGAGACATCGATGGGGGAGGACAGAAGAGGCCCTATCAGTAGGAGCACTCACAGGGATGCCAGGAGAGGAGGCACCCGGCACCTGCGAGGGAGTCGTCTTGTTCTGTGGGTCCACCAAGGACCTTTAGGGGGCCCAAATAGGGACCAGCCGACTACAGCAGAGCCCCGCCTAGCCACCAGCAGGGACAATAGGTAGAGGGAGGAGGCCGCGTCCCTCTCTGCTACTAGTGTGGCCAGCTTGGCCACATATGGAGGGACTGCCCATCTAGGGCCAGAGCACAGCAGACGCTCCCCACATCAAGCACTGGAGGCCGATCTGGCGGCCACAGCTACCAGGCCTGAGGAGGAGGACAACAGTCACAATGAGGGTACCGACCAGCTACTTCTCGCCCGACCCAGAGCGGGGCTGCTTCCTCTACATCGAGGGATGAGGGGCATATTAACGCCATGACTCATGGAGATGCTAGAGCTTTAGGCTCCGTAGTGGCGGGTATGGTTACAATTTCTGGCAAGCTCATTTGGGTACTTTTCGATTCTGGTGCCATGCACTCGTTCGTCTCTACGAGTTTTGCTGTCAGCTTGGGATCGAGCAGTGTACTATTAGAGGAGCCATTCCTGATTAGAGGCCCAGGTGGACGAGCATTTGTCTCCGAGGAGGTTTTCCTTGATTGTGAGGTCACTATAGGGGGACACAGACTTCCGATTGACCTGATCGTGATCCCAATGGAGGATTTCGACGTGATCCTAGTGATGAATCGGCTGGCTACTTATCACACCCTAGTAGACTGCTTTGGGAGGAAGATCGTCTTCTCCAAACCAGAATTGCCCCCTTTCAAGTTCCACGACCAACCAGTAGACAGAGGATTCAGGTGCATCGACACACTTCAGGCAGCGAAACTACTAAACTAAGGTTGTGAGGGTTTCCTAGCTTGTGTCATAGTAGAGCCTAGCCCCGTGGCCAACTTGCAAAAATATTCCAGTGGTCAATGAGTACCTCGACGTCTTTCCAGAGGAGCTGCCAAGACTACCACCTGAGTGCGAGCTCGAGTTTGAGATCTCACAGTACTAGGGACCGGCCCCATCTCTACTACACCATGTAGAATGTCTCTACTTGAGCAATGAGAGCTCAAGTCCTAGTTATAATATCTATTAGAGAAGGGTTTTGTGAGGCCCAATGCATCCCCATGGGGAGCCCCTGTCCTATTTGTAAAGAAGAAGGACGGTACCCTTCGGCTGTGCATCGACTATAGACAGCTGAACCAGGTCACCATCAAGAACAAGTACTCACAGCCTTGCATCAATGATCTATTCGATCAGTTAAAAGATGCCACAATATTTTCCAAAATAGATCTGAGGTCAGGCTATCATCAGTTGAGGATCAGGGAGACCAACATCTCTAAGATAGCTTTCCGCACACGGTATGGTCACTATGAGATTTCTCAGGGGCTAAACATAAGTCAAATGGTCTTAACAAGATAAAAAGTGGGTTGGTTCAATCAGAAAAGGGTTAATGTGAAATCTGGGAATTAAATGACTTCTTGTAATCCTAAAATAGACCTACTTAATTTAACAAAGTTCTGGTCAGGAAAAAATTCAACAAAACCCTCTGAAAATCATGGAAAAATATCCTCTAGGGCTTAAAACCTTCAATTTGGCCTTTAGAACCTATTTTGACCTAACTAGGGGTCCTAGTCAAATATTTTCCCTAAATTGGGTTTTTATGCAAAATGCCTAGTCAAATGTGGTAAAACCTAAAATCCAACTTCATCATTGGATTCTTTAGGTTCAAATTAGGTTTATACCAAAATTTGGACCTAAGGGGAGTTCACCTTGACCTACTTTGCAAAATAGTCCAACCTAATTACATTTATGCCCCTAGCTTTTGAAAACCCTTGCAGACACCCCCCTATCTTCCTCATCCTTCTTTGAAATTAAGTCCCTCCACCATTACAGCGGAGGAATCCTACTCCGGCGAGGATTCAAGGGGGATATCTCCTTGATTCCTCAGAGAATCTCCCTCTTAAATTTGAAAGCGAGATTCTTTGAGGAATTCTCATTCGTATGAACCCAATTATGAGCTCTGATTTCCACCCAATCTCTTATGCAAACACATGAGAGATTTGGGTATCTCTCAACCTTCCAAGTTCGGCGAGGTTGCCATGCTTGGAAGCTTGCCTCCCAAGCACAAGGCTCTCTGCCTGCGATTATAAAAGAGGCCCCAAATCCCCCTGGTAATTCAAGCTTGTTTTGGCCCGAGATTCCCTCAAATTTCCTCCCTTCCCCTCCGGAAAAAAGGCCCAACAAGCTCCGGTGACTACTCCTGCTTCTTCTCGTCGCTCTGCCACCATACCAGTGGCAGAGTTGCCTCCGCCTCCTTCCGCGTCGCGCCACACCTACGCTCGTGCCTATCTCCCTCTCGTCGTCATCGTCTCTCTCTCTCTCTGGGTCTTCGTCTTCGGTGACGACATATACACGTCGTCTGCCCCCTCTGTTCCCCCTTCGTCCAGCTACTTGCAGATAAGTCTCCTTCCCCTACACTTTCTTTTCCCCTTATCTATTTCTACTTTCACACCCCGACAACCACAGACCACCATCACCTTCACCTCCGGCAGACCACCGGCGAGCTGCATCCACCACTCCATGCTCCCACACACCTCTCCAACCACCTCGGTAGCATCACCTCATCCCACTGATCGTTTTCCCCCTCTCCATTAACTGCCACACCCTCCACTCACTCCCCCTGAACACACCCAACTTCACGACCACAGAACGACCTAGGCACACACGCCCAGGCCGTCCCGCACCACACCAACACCTGGGCCACCTTCGCCGTGTCACGATGAAGCCTTCTGAGTAATTTGACAAGGCCGTGAGGCCATATTCGTGTTGACAGGTACAGGACCCTGGTCCGCCATTGAAGCGAGCTTGAAGAAGCTTGCCAGCTTCACAGCAACCTCTAGGTGCCAGGAGTCCAGGTCCCAGGTGCGCGAGCACTCTTCGTGAACCACGCAGGCCCAGCGATTGGAAGCCAAAGCACCACATCTACTGCAATCAAGCAAGGCACCTGCTACGGATGCGCACGAGATGCAGGTGGGACATTTAGTCCCACCTCGGAAGTCTGTGAGCAAGCGACGCGGGATAAATTAAGAAGTGTCAGGGGCTTACCACCTCCTGACACGGGGTGAGGTCCCACTTGCCCTTCACGCCTCATCCGCGACCCCACACTCCGCGGACCTGGTATCCGACCCGACTACCCGTGCACTCCTCGCCCACCACACATGCCAGTGGGCCTGGTCATGGGCACGCCGACCTGACTCGTTTACCTAAGCAAGCTCTGTGAGAACGAGCCTAAGAGAGAAGAAAGAGAGGAGAGTTCGCAGGGAGGGTAGGGGTTAGGTTTTGCTCTCCAGGGAAGAAGAGGGCGAAGCCAAGGAAGAAGAGGAAGAAGGAAGCTTGAGCAAGAAAAGCAAAGGAAGAAGAAGGCTCGGCTAAGAGACAAAAGCAGAGAAAGAGAAGCCAAGGCCAGCAATCAGAGGAAAGGAAAAAGAAGAAGAGAGAAAGAAGGAGCCAAAGTCAAAAATCAGAGAAGGAAGAAAGAAGAATAAGAACAGATAAAGCTCAAGCCAAAAGCAAAGAAGAGAGATTGAAAAGAAACATTATCTGATTTTTACATCCATCTTCATATTTTTGAGCTTCTATATACATTGAAACCATCTTTATTGCTTCATAATTTTGATTGATCATTACATTTTATAAAGTTGAAAGTTGTGTTCTTAGTTTTTAAATCCCAATTTTCTCCCTGTGTTCGACCTCGAATTCATATTTTTTGAGTAATAAACTTTCATTTGTTTTCAAAGCGATTTCAACTATACTGTGACGCAATTATTATAAACTTGATTTTGCTTTCGACAAACATTTTGGTGCCGTTGCCGAGGAGCAACGGGCAATTTAGAAACTTTGATCACAACTTCTGATTCAATACTAACTTGATCTATTTCTTTTGTTGTGATTGTTTCAGGGGAAGAAAAGAAGACATCTGCACAACAACCACACCAGGGGTAGGTAATTTCTCATTAGCCCTCTCTCTTAATCCCCTAAATTCTGAAAAGGAAAATTAAAGGGAAAATCAATTTAGGACTACATGCTTTCCATATCTAGTTAATCCACCAAAGTTTCTTGATTTTAATTTCAACACATTTTGAATTGTGCATCCATTTAAGGTAACTAGGGCTAGCACCTTCTTGATTAAGCCCTAGATACCATCTTTGCGGCAACTAAATTGGACCAATTAGAGCCAACTTTAGGATTCCAATCTAAGGTTTTTAGAGGCATATCTTCTGTAAGCAAGAATCAAATTTTCAAAAAGAGGTGTGCCTAAGCCTTGATTGAAGAGATTTATCCAAGAGAAACCCTAAAAAAAAATCAAGCTCTTAAGTCACTTGAACCCTAAAAGAAAGGACCTAAAAGCTCTCAAAGGAAAAAGAGGTGAAGTTGACCCCTTGGGTCAACCAACCTTGAAATTAGGTCACTTTTTGCACTCAAAAGATCTAAAGTTCAAGTGGAACCCTAAGCACCTTGATCTTAATTAAAAGTGATAGACTTAAGAGGTCAAGGTCCCCATTCTGGTCTACCTGGAATCTCAGTGTCAGGAGAGGTCGGGTGGGGGAAACCCTATAACCCGTTGGGACGCTCTACCATGTAGGGGTCTTTGCGGGACTCCCCCTATCTGGCTGCTCAGGTATTTCTCAGGTGGACGACTTTTTCTAACTAAGGGGTATCATCCACCCTGAACCTCTATAGTCATCCAAATTTTTTGGTGTCTCGATTGGGTCTAGCACATTCTAATCTCGTCTAATCCTTCGGTGCATGTTTGGTAGGAGGTCTTTAAGACCATCCTTAAGACCTCCTTTAGAAATCCACTCCCACCGAGGCCAAGCCTCGACGCCCATGTTTGTGCAGCAACCCCACCACATAGACCTCTCCCCTGATTCATCAGAACCAAGTTCTCCTTCTTCCATCATACCACAACCAATTGAAGAAGAGAACAACCTTGAACACCAACTTCAGCGCTTGAATGATCTATTCCAAAACTTTGTAAACCCACCGCAGCATCCTATGGTGTGAGATCTCACTATAATCCCGTTGCGATGGCGGTCGAGCCTCGAGTCCAAATCCCGACTAGAGGTCCTGATTCTAAACTCAAGCCCAACATGATTCATGCCATTCCAAAATTCCATGGGCTTAACTCCGAGGATCCCTTCCAGCACATCAAACAACTCAAACATCTGGCCCAGACCTTTGGGTCAGATGTACAAAATCGGGATATTCTGCTCATGAAGATGTTTTCCTTCTCCCTCATGAATAAGGCTACTCATTGGTATCAAACTCAAACACGTCCGATCAACACATGGGTTGAACTTCAGTCCGAATTTTTGAAAAAGTTCTTCCCCATTGGCTGTACGAATGTCTTGCGCCACTAGATCACTCACTTCACTCAACAATTGGAAGAACCGCTTCATGAGGCATGGGACCAATTCTTGGATCTCATTCAAAAATGCCCCCATCACGGAGTTCCTAAATGGGAGCAAGTCCAGTCCTTTTACCAGGGACTCCATGAAGACATTCGATTATTCGTCAATGCAACCTGTGGAGGAAACATCATGGGTCAACACGAAGACACGGTGTGGGAGATTCTCGAGAATATGTGTGAGAACTCCATAAATAATGACTCCATGGGCTTATTCGACCGGACGAATGCCCGTGCATCGACGAATCCTAGGGGAGCACATGAGACGCAGGGCCTGTCCGCATCCGTCGACTTGGAACTGATGGCCAGTCGGTTGGACAAAGTCTCTATCATAGAGAAGAAGGTGGACTAGCTGACTCGGCATCTATAGCGAGCCACCTCTACGCAAAACTCGTTTGCACAGCCACCTCTTGCGAGGAAAACTGTGCAGAACATTTATCACCGATCTTCTCAAGGGATGGATCCATATCCACCCCCATTTGACTCCAAGACTGGAGGGACCTTCGATACAATCTATTCTAGTTGGGGGAACTCTGAACCCTAATACTCTGATTTTCCTGAGGCTCCTCAGACATGCAAGGACGTCAACGTCATTTAGAATGACCCATTCTCCAATACCTATAACCTTGGATGGCAGAATCATCCCAACTTCCTGTGGGCGGGAAATTCTCAGAATCAAAGACCACCTTATCAACCCCGGCCACAAGCTCCTCGTCCATGTCAGCCGCCTCAGCCTCGACCCAACCCCACCCATCAATCTGGGCCAAACCAAGCAGATCAAATGACTCTTATCGTTCAAACTCTGGCTAAGATTCAGAAAACGAATGCGGAAATACACAAATAGCACAAGGACGAGATCACAGAGGTTCACAATCAACTGGCTTAGATGGCAAATTCCCGCCAACCTGGCACACTCCCTTCACAACCTCTGCCGAATCCGAATAACGTGCTGACCCAGAGGCGAGTTATGAACCCAAATCTAGGCCATGCCCACATGATTTATCAGGCCCCTTCTATTCCATCACCCGATGGGATGGAAGCTTTGACATCTTACGCGAGATTTCAACAACTGCCACCTATTTTACCAACCCTAAACCAAAACCAGGTAGGGCTAAACTCCGTAACAACCCGTAGTGGTAGAGCAACTCAAGACCCACCTTATCCAAACCACTCCAAACCTGGTAGTAACACATGCCCTAGGATAGCTATCCAGGACACCCCTATCCTAGATCAAGAACCTGGACCTATTCTAAAGGAACCAACCAAGGTTCCATTTCCTGAGGCCTTAACCAAGGGACAGAGGATAACCAAACCCATGGCTCCTGAGGAGGATCTGGTCAAGCTCTTTGAATAGGTCCATATAAACATCCCCTTGATGGATGCAATCCGCCACGTACCAGCTTATGCACGATTTCTAAAAGACGTGTGTACACCCAAGCATAAGCCGTGAACCAAAAGTAGGACTCCGATCGTACTGTCAGAGCAAGCCAGCTCTATAATCTTGAGCAAACTCCTATCTAAGGCTAAAAACCTAGGTACTCCCTTAATTTCATGTACTATTGGTGATACCCAATTTGACAAAGCCTTATTAAATCTAGGTGCCTCCATAAACCTAATACCTACATCCCTCCTTGACCACCTTGAAGAATCTGAGCTTAAATCGACAGAGGTGACATTGCAGTTAGCTGATCGATCCATCAAGTCACCTAAAGGAGTACTCGAGGATGTCATCGTTAGGGTACGGGATTTCTACTTCCCAGTGGATTTTATAGTCTTGGAAATGGATGCACCTGAAAACCCAAGAGATACACCGATTATACTAGGGAGACCTTTTCTGGTGTTACGACAAGGTTCTCGAATCCATACAGGACCCGAGACTGGCTCGACTCGACTAATCCCAAGACCTAGTCGTCCAACAAGAAATAACCGAAAAGCAGGAGAATAAACCACATTCACTATGCAATGTAACTAACATTAAAAGCGTATAAGCAGTAAAGGAAGTAAAAGCTGCTAGTTAGTACATACCACCACAACAATAGGAAAGTAGAACAAAAGTACAGTAACAGGAACAGTAAACAAAAGTCTGAAACTCACTAGCAGAAAAGAAAGTACAACCACAGTATGAAAACTACTGCTGGGCTCGACTGGGCCCAGCACCCTCTGCAGCCGGTAACTCGGGTTGCTCAATTCTTGGACCTGTACAGGGTTATGAGAAGACAGTGTTAGCGAACGTTGAGTAGAGTGGTAACCAAACTATCTAAAGCAGTAAAAGCTAGCAGGTAAATTTATCTTTTCCAGTTATTTATTTTTTTCAAGTAATTTCTTTCACCCCATTGGTTTACTTTCAGATTTCTTTCTTGATCTCGCATGTTCCTCGTGGGAACAATCTTGATTGCAGTCTCTTCCAAAGAGTAGAAGGTACACGTGGTGCTCTCCTGGCCGGGAGAGTCCCCTGTGGTAGTCCTACACCCAGTCAACCACCCCTACGTCACAGACAGACGTAGTAGTGACTACGGTATGAGCGATAAGCACACGGGTAGCTACCCCGCACTGGCACGAGATCAGTCGTTTCCACTAGCGAGTACGCCCAAAGTACAGCACAGAACAGTATAGGGCCTAGCCCTCTCAGAAACAGGGGTCTCACCCCTCAGAACCAAATAGGGGTCTCGCCCCTCCACAGTCCGTGCACCCTCGTCTGACAACCCCAATTTGCCTAAAGGGCCTAACAAGTCGATGTAGGGTGGCTAGCTGAACCCCAGGCCCCGTAAGGTGGCTAGTGATTGCACAGCAAAAATACACCAATAATTGTGCCATCTTGTGCTATTTCCAAGCATTGCCAGTGTATATTAGGTAGCCATAGTCGCATTTGTAAAAAAAAACGCATGCATGCATTTATTTGAGAGGGGAGGAGAGTGAATAAAATGGCCTTGAAATTAATGTATTCCTCAAGTGCTGCCTCGCAAATTCACCATCTTTATTTTTATTTTTATTTGGCTTTAAATTTCTCCACGTGGCTACAGGGCATGGCAGCTTCCTCCTCGCGCCATTCTCTGTAACAGCTTGCCCTGCCAACCGCATGCACAGCCATGCATGCAGCCCAGGGCATGGCTGTCCATGCCTCTTTCCTCTTTAGAAAGGGCACAACCATCTTCCTTGCTGGGAGCCTGGTCCAACAAATAGCAGCTTTCCCTCTCCAGGCTGTCTCCTCCCCTCTCCCCTCCATACACAGCCTCTCTTCCTCCTGAAGAGCTACGCTGCGGGCAGGAGCAGCTCACAGTGGTACACAACCACCACTGTGAGTCCCACCACCACCCAGCTCATCAAAGAGCTGGTGGGCGTGGTGGTTATCCTTTCTGATTTCGTCGCTCCAGCCATTTCCGCCATTGCCACAAGACTCGAGCTTTGAAGCTCAAGCACAGCAGCAGCCCAGCACCAGCCTCTCCTTCTGCGTGCGCCAACCAACGCGCGCCCCTGCAGCAGCTAGCGCAGCTCTTTCCACGCGTGCATGCGCGCTCCACAGCACTTGCACACGCAGAACAGGCCACAGCTGGTCGCGCGAGCCGAGCGCTCACTGTAGCCACTGTTCACGCTAGAGAGCGTGACACTGTGCCTACAGTGCGGTGACCGGAAAGTTTCTCACTTATCCGGTCACCGCGCGCTCTCTCTCCGAGCCACTACCGTCGCCAGCTTGTCCGCGCACACCCATGCCTGCATCTCCCCCCGCGCCTGCTTTTGCGTCTGCACCTGCTCGCTTCTTCGCCCGCGTTCACCTCAGCGCGCAGCGCGGTGTGTTGCGGTCCGCAGCGCGCTTCGCTGCAGTCCCTCCCACACGCCCGCTCCCTCTAGCGTGCGCGTGCATCTTCACGCCTACGTGCCTGCACCTGCGCGTGGACCACCAGACGTCGGCTGAAGCATCCGGACGACTTAACTCGCCACGCCTTCTTCCTCCAGCAGACACTCTCTCTCTCTCTCTCTCCCTCACAACACTCTCTCACTCCCTCTTGCAGACACATACGCACACACACACATATACATACATATATACATATATCTATAACTATAAATACATATATATATATATATGTATATCTATCTACATATATCTACATACATAGATACTTATACTAATATATCTATATACATATATATAACTAAATACATATATTACTATATATATATATACATACATATATATCTAATTATAAATATATCAATATATATATATATATACATCTATCTATACATATATTTACATATCTATACACATATACATACATATATATATATATATACATACATATATAACTACATATACACCTATATAATTATAACCATATCTATATATATACATATAGATATATATTTACACATATATATTTATATATTTTCATATCACCTACCACATGTTGTATCGCGGGAATATCTGCACCAGTTGCTGATATTCCCCGATACATGCGTACAAAAAGCGTCTCCGCACACACCTTCTACCCATCCATCCAACACTCCACGCAACATTCATTCTGTTGGTTGCGTCTTCCTAGACGACGATCAACTCGACACCGTGCTATACGCCATTTCCACCTCCACCCCAACCCTTATATACATATATAATATATATATACTATATTTATCTTATTTCTATTTCTCTTTCTTGCCATTAAAAAGATAAAAAATATACAAAAGAGAAAAGATAATCCTTGACTTGAAGGTACTCAGTTTTGCGAATAGCAAGACCAGTTTTGGAACCCTAATTTGGCTCAAAGGCAAGAACCTAATTTTGAGGGTGTATCTCAAGGACAAAATTTATCAGAAAAAAAATATTAAATAGAAACACACCAAAAATATAATAAGCGAACGGAAGAGATTCATTGTAGGACAGGCATAGAAACTTATTCACCTCTAATCCCGCTTCCCTGAGTTCGACCCTCGGCCTAAAAGTGACCAAGATAAAATCAAGTAGGCTAGGTTAAAAATTTTGTAAAAAGATGGTTAGGCTCGATTTACGTTAACCACTACACTCATTTCACGATTAAATCACCATATTAACACCACCTATCCGGGTCTACACCACACTTTTTCTGGTGTCGTTGCCGGGGAAGTGCGCATTCAGGTAAGTTTCTACTCCATTCCTTTAATTTTTCTCTTCTCACACCCTTCTCTTCACGGGTGTTTCTGTTTGTTGGTGTGTAGGTGAACCAGTTGCAAGGAGAAGGCAAGCAGACAAAGTCGGAGAATGGGCAGATCCAAGGCGGAAACGAGAGTGTGAAGTCGCTGGCACCGCACTGGAGCTTTGCCCACATTGCTGAACAGGTAGGTCTCTCTTCCTTAGCAACCTAGGTCAACTTGTCGCCTTAATAAAAAAAAAACTAAAAACTAAAAACACTTCTTGGGATCTCTTGGGGCAAGTGGATTAAAAATCACTTGTTTGATTGTTTGCCATCACTCCCACCGCCCTGGGATTTCCTGCCTAACTTCGCATAGCGAAAATCCAAGAATCTTGATTCTTGAACCTTTCGCCGTGTGAAGTATTCTTGGAGGCAAAGATAAATAGATTGATTGCCATCCCTCTTTGCCTAATTTATCTGCAATTCAAGATCACCTTTTTGGTGGGGAGACTTGGAATTGAGTTGATTCCAACCCCACCACGACCTTTCACGTGCCTAAGATTCGATCCTGAATACTTCAACCCCAACAATTTGATTTTCTTTATCTTATGGTTGAGCCTTGTGTGTGGAAATCATTTTGGTGATTGGGAGCAGTTGAATTGAAGTGCTTTGACTCCCTTTCACACTAATCTAAAATTGCTTCGTGCATCCACACATAAAAATCTCCATCTAGGGAAGCCCATTGCATTTTAGCATGCATTAACCAACTGACATTGAAGAAAGGTTTGTTGGGCTTAGAAAAAAAAAACTTGTATTCTCACAAAACCCGGAGATTGGTTGAATTGGTAATTCAGAGAAATCCTAAAATCCATACTACTTAAGGATAAATTCTAAAAACCATTCACCAATTAAAACTTCAATTCGGGGAGATTTCCCCGTTGCATGCTTGGTTTACACACTTTACATAGTCAATCACTTGGGCATTACCCATAAATAATGCCCTTCACATTCCAGAAGCACTTGATCCTAAGCCTCTAACTAAAACTGGTAGCAACTTGACCCTTATTAAGGATTGGAGGTCTAACTACCAGCGTGTAGCGCCTACGTGCTGGTGAGGGTTCCCGTGTGCTATCGGGTGTCTAAGACTGGGGCAAACGGCCTTTCAATCTGGCCCGGTGGTTTTGCGGTGCTCGCATTCGGTTCTGTAGGTCGTGATAGTAGGTAACTTAGATTTTTAGGTCTAAGGGCACACTGTAGAGGTTAGGAATTTGATTGTATTGATTTGTCATCAAGTGTACCTTTGCAGTGTCATTTCTCTCATCTCCTTTTCCCTTCATATCCCCCCAATTCTTCCTGCGGTAGTGCATGTTTGGGAGGAGGTCACAAAACCCTGAACTGTGTGAATTGTCTAATAAATTTAGAAAAGAAGCCGAATCATCCTCCTCCTCCACAAACATGGCTGCACGCCCACCCCAAATCCTGAGGGAGGAAACCGCCCTCAAAATCGACCAGGTGGTGGAGCCTTGGATCCCATAACCCGCCTCCAAGCCTAAATGGAAATGTATAATGAACAAATTGAGGCCATTAGGGAAACATTGGAGGAAATGCAGAACCCTCCCGAACGGGAGGAGCCTAGGTCTCTTAGCTCCTATCAGAATCCCGCTGCTACAGAGACTATAGGACAAATTCGGGTCCCCATGGGTGGGGACGACTTTGAATTGAAACCTAACATAATTGGCCTGATAAATTTTCACTTCCATGGTCTTGCAAGTGAAGATCCTTTTCTCCACTTGGAAGACCTAACCCGATTGGCTGAAACAGTTAAACCAAGAAATATTGGGTTACCTATAGTCCTCATGAAAATGTTCCCGTTTTCATTGCGGGATAAAGCGTCGCAGTGGTTACACACCCTTAGGAGAACCATCCACTCTTGGGAAGAGATGCGAACAGCATTTCTCAAGAAGTTCTTCCTAATCGGGCGAACTAATGCACTTCGTCATGCTATCACTTCATTTACGCAACAAAACGGCGAACAGTTTCATGAGGCATGGGAGAGATATAATGACCTCCTCAGGAAGTGTTTGCACCACGGTCTGCCTAAGTGGCATATAGCCCAGATTTTCTACTATGGGCTAAATGAGATTTTGAAGCAGATTGCAGACGCTTCCTGCGAAGGGAATTTTATGAATAAAGACGAGAATGGAGCATTCGAATTATTTGAAAATATGAGCGAAAACTCAATGAACAATGCTTCCATTGTCTCCTTTAATCGTACCAGCCTGCCCCGTAATGTCCATGAAGTTGACACGAGGCCCTCCCATTCATCCACTGATCTCATCCTTATGATACAGAAATTAGATGAAGTCTCCGTCGTGCACAAGAAGCTGGACGAGCTTCTGGCCAACCCCGCCCATTCTATGGCAAACACCTCCACCTCACCACTTCGTCACAATCCCAATTCTTCCAACACCAGGCTTATCCCGAGAAACCCCGTAAGACCTTCCTTACCGAGTGTCGCACCGAGCGATTCGGTAAGTCATGTGGATCTGGCTTCTACAAGCCAGTATTTTGACACGGAGGACCAAGCCTTCGTGTGCTCGGATGCATATTACATGTGGACGCGTCTTCTGGCATAGAAGATGCTTGCGCCCTGGGGAACAACCCGTTCTCTACCACTTATAACCCAGGGTGGCGAAATCATCCGAACTTTGCATGGTCCAACAACCCGCAGCGCCAAAATCCCATGGGTGGACCAATGCAATCGTTCGCACCCGTCATCCCAAGGGCCCAGTCTAATCCTATGGCGAATTCGCCATCGGGTCCTTGCGTATCGCAAACAGAACACGCATCAAGTCCATTTGACAAATTGATGTGAATGATGACGAAAATGTCAAAGCACCATGAAGAGAACATGACCTCTCTTTAGCACCAATTGGTGTAGCAGAATGCTGAGATCAGTCAACTACGCATGGCGACTCAATCTCAGGGCACTCTCCCAGCCCAACCTATTCCCAACCCACGAAATTTTGTACCCCGTGGTCCTCAACCACAGGTATGACCTTCTCAGGGGCAGGTTCATCAGATTCTGCAAGCTCCGAGCATTCCACCGGGATTTCAGGCTAATCCTGCTGCAGCACCTCACTATTATGTCCCTATTGCGAACCCTCCTCCGCCTTATGATCCCACTGGATCCGCATCGTCCAATGCGATCACTACAAGGAGCGGTAAGTAGACCGTCGATCCGCCTTGACCTGATCCTGGCCCGTCTTCTTCATCGCCCTCTCATTTGGGATGCGCACCGCATTCGCGAGAGGGCGATACACCCAAATTGGTGCCAGAATCAGTCCCTTTCCCTAAGGCTCTACTAAGGGAGCCAAAAGGCAAGAAGAAGGATACGCAGGCCTTTGATAACCTGCGTAATTTATTCAGGGATGTTGAAATCAAGGTACCCCTACTAGAGGCTATCGACCACATACCTACTGTCGCCTGATTTTTTAAAGACTACACAACACCCAGGCGACAGTCAAAGAAAACTAAGAATTTGGTGGTTCTCTCGCCTCATGTGAGTTGTGCTATATTGTCAAATCTACCACCAAAGTAGAAAGATCCGGGCACACCGCTTATTTCCTGTAGCATCCAAGGCTGCAATTTTAACATTGCCCTGCTTGATCTAGGATCTTCCATCAATCTTATACCAACCATCATGCTCGAAAAATTTTCCTTGGGAAATCTGAAACCCACCCCTGTCACGTTACAGTTGGTAGATCGTTCTGTCAAAATTCCAAAAGGTGTGGTGGAAGACGTGGTGGTTAGGGTCAACAGTCTCTGTTTTCCTGTTGACTTTCTTGTTTTAGATATGGAAGTTCCTAGCTCACTTTCTGATTGTTCGATCATCCTTGGTCGACCTTTCTTGGCCACAGCCCGGGCCCATATCGACTGCGAGTCGGGCTGTATTGAGATTGTCGTTGGATCTGAGAAGCTCAAGCTTAACATCTTCAAGGCAGCCAAGAACTTTGATTGCGATTGCATCGAGGATGACATGTCTGACGAGGACATGGCCGTCAGCGCGTGTATCAGACTAATTGGGACCTATTCTGACTGTTGCGGATTACCTTTAAACACTGACGCTTGCCTGACCGACACATATTGTGACATTCCCCCATCCCTCCTTATTCCCGTACCTTCTCCTGACCAGACTTCTGACGAGGTTTTCTCCGCTTCCCATACCTCGTGGTCTGAGTCATATTCGGGCTACTCACCGCCAATCCACACTCTTGAAGACTGGATTGCGCTTTCTTTCCCGCTGAATCAGGTGAAGTTGCAACTCCACACTGGGACCTTGAGCCCACATACTTCTCACTGGGGCTATTGCTTTTTGGATCGATCTATCCAAGAAGCCCCTATTCTTGGCCAATCTGAGGGCCAACTTCTTCCTCCTGACTTATTTTCCGATCTGCCTGGGACACTCTCGTCCCAGGAAATGTTAGATCTTTCACCATCCACTCTCGAGCTAAAAGAGCTGCCTAGTGCACTTAAGTATGTTTTCTTGGGACCAAATGAAACGCTCCCTGTAATCATCAATTCAAAATTGACCAGGGAGCAAGAGTGCAAACTAACGAAGGTCCTTATGGAACACAAGACAGCCATTGGATGGTCTTTATCAGACTTATCTGGCATTAGCCCCTCCTACTGCACTCACCGTATATATATATATAGGAGGAGGCTTGACCTTCCCACGAGATGCAGCGACGTCTCAACCCTAATATGCGGGAGGTCATTAAGAAGGAAATTATTAAGTGGCTGAATGCAAGTATAATCTACCCGATCAGCGATAGCCCCTGGGTGAGTTCGATTCACGTCGTGCCCAAAAAGGCACGACTCACCATCCGTGTCAATGACAGGGGTGAATCCATCCCTACACGCACTCCTACATCCTGGAGAGTGTGTGTAGATTATAGGAAACTCAATGCTGCAACTAAGAAAGATCACTTTCTGCTACCTTTCATTGACCAAATCCTGGAGCAGTTAGCAGGAAATAAAATTTTCTGTTTCCTGGATGGATTCTCAGGATATAACCAGGTGGCAATTGACCCCTGGGACCAAGAGAAAACCACTTTTACCTACCCCTTCGGCACCTTTGCATTTAGAAGGATGCCGTTCGGACTTTGCAACGCGCCAGCAACTTTCCAGAGATGTATGCTGGAGATATTCCATGACATGGTGAGTGACTTTCTCGAGGTCTTCATGGATGACTTTTCAATCTTTAGACCATCTTTCGATGGCTGTCTTGCCAACCTGACCCGTATCCTTAGGAGATGTATTGATGTAAACCTTGCGCTTTCCTAGGAAAAAAATTATTTTATGGTACACGAGGGAATTGTTCTCGGACATATCATCTCTGATAGGGGTATCGAGGTTGACAGAGCTAAGCTTGATGTAATTGCTGATTTACCTGTGCCTAGCTCTATCAAACAAATCTGCTCCTTACTGGGACACGTCGGTTTCTATAGGAGATTTATCAAAGATTTTTCCAAGATTTCTCGACCTTTAACTCATCTCCTATCGACCAACGTACCCTTCGATATGGGCCCCGATTGCATACAAGCATTCACGCAACTGCGTAATGCTGTCACCAAGGCCCCTGCTCTCCAGCCACCTGATTGGTCCCTCGACTTTGAACTCATGTGTGACGCTTCCGACCTTGCAGTCGGAGCCATCCTGGGACAAAGACACGATAGACACCCCTTCGTGGTGTACTACGCTAGTAAGACGTTGGACAAGACCCAGCGTAATTATACTACCACTAAGAAAGAACTACTGGCGGTCGTCTTTGGGCTGGAGAAATTCCGCTCTTACCTTCTGGGCTCACATGTTATTGTTTTCACTGATCACGCAGCCATTCGCCATCTCATGCACAAGAAGGATACCAAACCTAGACTAATTCGTTGGATCCTTCTACTCCAAGAATTTGACATTGAGATTCGCGATAAGGCCGGAGCCCAGAATGTTGTGGCTGATCATCTTTCTAGACTGGACCCTGACCATATTGGACTTACTCTGCCGATCAATGAGATTTTTCCTGATGAGCATCTATTGGCAATTAATGTGGCAGGTGGACCTTGGTATGCCAATATTGCCAATTACCTTGCTTCTGGATCCCTTCCACATGGCTGGCCTAAAAACCAGCACGAGCGTCTCATGGTAGAAGCAAAGTATTATTTCTGGGATAATCCACTCCTTTTTCGAATAGGTGCTGATCAAATCATTCGTCGCTGTATTCCTAACAGCGAATTCCCCAGTGTGCTATCCTTCTGCCACGATCAGGCCTGTGGAGGCCATTTCTCTGGGAGGAAAATTGCAGCCAAGGTGTTGCAATGCGGTTTCTTTTGGCCCTCCCATCACCAGGATGCACATAATTATGCCAAACATTGCACTAGGTGCCAGTTGTTAGGATCAATGTCACGTCGTGACATGATGCCCTTGCAACCCATCCTAACTGCGAAAATCTTCAACATTTGGGGAATTGATTTCATGGGTCCCTTTCCTCCTTCCAACGAGTTCGAATTTATCCTCGTGGCTGTTGATTATGTTTCGAAACGGATCGAGGCTATTCCCACGTGCCGTGCTGACCATGTTATGTCCACTCGATTTGTCAAAGACCACATTTTTGAGCGCTTTGGGATCCCTCGAGCCATTATCTCGGATGGAGGAAGCCACTTTAACCATGCTTCTTTTCGGGCACTTCTGAGGAAATACGGAGTCCACCATCATATCGCATCTCCATATCATCCTCAGACGAATGGCCAGGCAGAGGTGTCGAACCGACAAATCAAGCAAATTCTCCAGAAAATGGTTCGACCTGACCGTAAGATTGGTCCGACAAGCTGATTGACGCACTTCGGCCGTATCGGACCGCCTTCAAGGCTCTCCTTGGTATGTCTCCTTATAGAATCATTTACGGGAAGCCTTGTCATTTTCCCGTGGAGTTGGAACACCACGCTTATTGGGCGGTTCACCAATGTAACCTCGACCTAGACCTGTGTGGTCGAGAAAGGAAACTCCAACTCCAGGAGCTGGAAGAGCTCTGTATTGAAGCCTATGATTCTGCCTTAACTTTCAAGCAACGCACTAAGGCTTTTCACGACAGTCGTATTCGGCAGAAAGA